>OZ020574.1:14684066-16176566 GCA_963971525.1 Cephus spinipes
CTCCCTCCCTCCCTCCCTCCCTCCCTTTCTCTCTCTCTCTCTCTCTCTCTCTCTCTCTCTCTCTCTCTCTCTCTCTCTCTCTCTCTCGTCATATTATAGAAAAATCCTTAAAAGACGGTATAAGAGACGTATATTAGAGACGTTACCTACTCAAACCTCTTCTTAAGTGTCTCTGAAGGCACTTTTAACCCGTTGTGGTCACTCGGGGTCCAGTTGACCCCAGGCAAAGTTTGAGATCCAATATCTAAGATGTGTCCTTTAAAATCAAGCTTGTGGCGCCATTTGTTGTTGGTACAAGGTACCTGTATAACTTTTCATGCCTGGCAAAGGCCAGCGTGGCGTCAGTCGTGCTGTAGCATTCGATCAGTGCGAGTGTCTTTTTTTAAGGGGTCCCACTGACCCCCTGTGACCAGTGTGATCGAAAGTCGCAAATAATTTTGAAAATAAATTCAATTAAATTTTGTTTTTAAGTGATCTTTGGCAACGTAAGTATTAGTGTGCATGATGTTTTTTTTTTCTATGCTAAAAACGATTTTACAAACGATTTTAACGCTTATTTAGATGCCGTATAATCTTCGTAATCGACCAGTCATCGATTCGCTCGTATGCGTTGAGTGCGTTGGTGAAGAGTAAAATTTTTTTATGCAAACTTAAAATAATTATTTTATAATTTTCTATTGTTTCTATTAATAAAGTTAATAAATTTTCTATAAAAAAGATTTTTTTAGTGTTATATTTTATGTAAACGCTTACCTCTTTAATTTTACAAATTTTACAAAAATTGCTCACTTCAATCTTAAAAATAAATATACTTTTTCCGGCAGATCATTATAAATTATTTTTTTCTCAAAAGTATACTATCTTAAGAGTACATAACCAAAACATTTTCGCTGTATCGCAAAAATTGAATGTTTTATGAATTTTTAAGTAAAACAAGTCAAAATTTTAGAAAAAAAATTTTATGGAATATTTTTATTATGAAAAAGATTTTAAAGGAGCAAAATAACTATTGGATCTTAAAGAGGAAACTTCAAAGTATGTTCCATACAAATTTCAAACCGATATAATTACTAGAAGGAAAATGGCAACGGTTTTTCTTCGCGGGGTCAGGCTGACCCCTTATGACCAACACGTTATTATTCGGAGGTGTGACCACAACGGGTTAAGCTAATAGAGAGCGCTAGTTCTATAATGACGGCCATTATACCGCTATTACTAGCTGTCAAAATCTATCAAAATGGAATCCATCAAAGGCGTGGATCACGTCGTCGATGTGCGTGAAGTGAATGCGATGCGACAAGATAATCCGAGAGATTTTCGTAATCGAACTGATCCATTTGAAGTGTACAATGATTGTGAACACCGTAACCCATACCGCTTATCCATGGACTCCGTACGTTTCATCGTTGGTTGGGTGCAAGAGAGGTTAGGGTCTCCGACGTATCGTGTAAGTGACTACCCACCAGCGCTCCAACTCCTCATTGCTCTAAGATACTATGCTAAAGGATGTTACCAAACCGAAATAGGTGAGTAATTTTATGCGAAAATAAACACAAGAATAGGCCAGCCATGGGCTCTTGCCGAACCATTCGACTGGTTAAATTAGTGGACAATCATTAAAGATTGAAGACCACTCAGTTGATTGCTCTTCAATATTAATTGAATGTTTTACTATTGTTATTTTTCCTAACTCAACTCATATTTGTAAGAGATATCCATGATGTTTCGCAACAGACAGTATCAAGAATAGTACATGCCGTCTCAGAAGCAATTGCAGGATTACTTCCTCGCTTTATTACATTTCCTCAACAGGTGGAAGCAGTTCAGATAGGTTTATATAATTTGACACAATTCCCTTAAGCTGTAGGTTGCAGTGATTGTACGCATGCACTCATCAAAGATGTGGTTGTTTTTACGTCTGATATGAGAAAGGAATGATTGAGAGTTATGAAGATTCAGTGAATGTTGATTTAGAAAAGGTAGTTAGGATGGTCCGTTGGTCAGATTTGTCGATGTTAAACGGTACGTCTATGCATTAGGTCGGTCCTGTCTTTGACTATTTCTTTCTTGCTACCGCACGCCACCTGTATAGTATTACTATAACACGGGTGCGCTATCCGACTGAGCTGTTTGATTTAAATCTAATTTAAGACACTCGGTTTCTAATGATTGCTTGAAATCGTTAGTATGTCTACGTGATATGTTAAATGTTCCAGCAGATAAAAAATCGGAAGCAATAGGAAATAGGTTTTAGGGAATTTCCCGAACGGTGTGAGGAAAATTGTTCCCTGAGTCTGATACGGTATCCGGATCAAGAGACTCGGTCGAGTCTCGCGGCAAGTACAAACAACGCGCCGTACAGGGCACGGCTCGCCGAGACTCTTTAATCGAAGCATCTCTTGTACCTGTGTTTCGACTCAAATATTTTATAAACGGCTATGTATGAGAAAAAGTTATGGATACATTCACTATAGGAGTCAATGGTTTTGAGTCGATTGCCACCAAGTTCAATACGATTAGTGTACGAGATCAGGGCGTATTCATATGGCGAGCGAGATGATTTTATTTCAGGTCCGTCATCATCGTCGTTTTCCCATGTCCATCTACTTTTTTACACGACAGATGGGGCTGACTGTTAATATACGGCTGCTTTCACAATAGTACAGAATTATTAAGGCTTTCATGAGGAACGCGTGTGTATGGGTTGTGACCTTGCAAAATATGTCACACGCATTTAGAAGGATAGTTCTCGCGTTTCTATCGGGGCGTAACTGCCGCCCTGACTTTAGGCTGCCACCATGACGGAAAAGTCCAAGGTTCCGCGGTAGCACACGAAATAAGGTTTAATTAACACGTTTGTATTTTCGAAACTATCTTTATGTAACAACGACTATGGCAGGACGATATGAGGAGAAGCCCGCCTTAAGAAGAAAGAGGAGCGTCCCGAGAAATACCGTTTACCTGTTACGTCCGACGCAACTACACCCCTAAAGTTTCCAACAAACGTCCCCTGCTCTATTCTTTTGCGAGCAACATTGTTCAACGTAATCAGGTCCTACGCGCAGTTAGGTTCTCCTTAGTATAAGCTACAAAAAAGATAGTAATAACCATAGCATTGTAAGTCCATGAGAACGGTTCATATACGGAATGTTCCCATAGGACCCCACCAGTGGGTGTAAGAGGGAAGGTAGCATAGGTTTGCACGAATCCGAGAACTTTGGGACCATGAACTCCAAAGTACGTGCCGATAACGTGGCAAGATCGCGGGAACCAAGAGCAATCCGCGGTGGTCCCACGATTCCAGAATGCATCGAATCGGCAGTTTTCCATCCCTTCTCTGCGTCCAGACGCTCCTCGAGCTAGAGTCAAGCAGCGAAATAGTCAGTCTACTTCGGAGTCTCATCTAAACTAATCACACTTTACTCTCATTAACATTCGAGTCAAAGGCGAACTTAGTGCGGAACAGTTGTGTTAGCCAAGATATCTTAGGGCTTATCTTGTCTTCCTCGCCCTAGGGCCGAGTAGTAAAACCCAATCAGTGAATCACGACAAGTTCTACTCCTTCTGAACTCAGTGTCCTTGTGTATAACAACCACTACATTAGTGTTAGTGCCTAACTTAGCGACCAGGACAAGGACCATTTTCTTGGAATTTTGGATTATATACTATTCTTTTCGGGAACTCATTTCAGCCAAGTTACCATACCTATCTCTTACCTTCGCTGGTGAGCTCATTAACGTTATTATTTTTACCATATTACCATACAACATATACAGGGTGTCCCAGAACTACCTGACCAACGGGGTATAGCGGTGTTCGGGAGGCACCACTGATCACGAAAATGACCTTCCTTTTGTCCGGAAGGTCATAGTTTTTAAATGGGAGCAGGTCAAAGTTGACCAATCAGAGGGAGGCGTCAAGAGAAATGTAGGCACCTGCGAACTCTGAGTTTTCTTCCCTCGCTTTTGTTTCTCGGTACTTCGGGCAGGATGACGTCAGCCGAAGACATACATATTGGAAACAAGAAACAAGCTACCGAGAAACAAAAGCGAGCGAAGAAAACTCAGAGTTCGCAGGTGCCTACATTTCTCTTGACGCCTCCCTCTGATTGGTCAACTTTGACCTGCTCCCATTTAAAAACTATGACCTTCCGGACAAAAGGAAGGTCATTTTCGTGATCAGTGGTGCCTCCCGAACACCGCTATACCCCGTTGGTCAGGTAGTTCTGGGACACCCTGTATATTATTGCATATATATATATATATATATATATATATATATATATTGTAACGTATATGAGATTTCCAAACCCAAACAAAAATAAACTAATCAATCGATGGACAATCTTTCTCACGTTATCAAAAACGACCCGCAATGGCCCTCTCTCTCTGTCTCCTATCACCAACACGAAATAACGGGTTGACCGCCAAGTATCCCTCGCGGGAGTACCACGAGTGCAACGCACTCTCTTTGTCACTAATTAATTTACCCAATTCGGAAACGGCCGGGTTACATTAAAACTAAACACTAATATAACGGAAGCGAGAACCACGCCAACAACCTAAGACAGGTCTCTCGTTCACAAAATTGTCACGAAAAAATTAACGGAACCGGGGGCGACGCCAACAGTCCTAAGACGTGCCACCCGTTCACAAAAATCACTCAAAATAATCTCACTACTAGATTCACCAAGGGACAACGGCCGATCCGTAAGATGTTCACCAAGCAGAGGAGGAGATAGAGTCGCTAAACAATAATTCACCAAATGCCCTATCCGGTGGTTAGCTAGTCGGAAGCGTCGTGGCGTTCAGGCGGGGAACAGAGGAAGTAGAGTAAGTAGTTATAGGCCACTCCTGACCGTCACAACAAACCCCCACCACTATCCCCCATGAGTGACGGAGCGCACAGCGCTCTAACTCTCCACGCCGCGCTATGACGTCACCCGCCTCACCGATGTGGGCGGCTCTCCCCACCCCTCAGCCATGAGGCGATGCCCCGCCATGCGGTCTTACGGCCCGAAAATTTCCAGCGGTGTTGCATGTCCCCAGGGACCTACCGCGGTCGGTAAGTATGCACTAACCCCCTGTCGGTAACTTTTTTAATTACCCTAAGGAGGTAGCGTGGCAAAGTAGAATACGGTTCTTTTTTGTAAGAAATACCTTATATTATACAAGTATCGTACGTATTGGCGATACTTGTTCGATACTTTTAGCTATCTATGGGTGGATATCCAACCCCCTAATATTTTGCTCGGGGTGAATCCTTCACATACCACGTAGCTATTGGAATGATGGTACCCTTCTTTTGGATGATCTAGCGAACGATGCGCCAAATACATCAGGCGTGGGGATGCCATTGTCTTAGCAACGTAAACTGCTACATGTATCTCTTATTTGCAACTATGCAAACAATCAGGGCTATGGTGGGGAAAAAGATGGTTACCTGTGAGGCGTCCTCGCAGCATCCTGTCATTACCTTGGTGACAAGGAATAGAAGCGACAATAAAATAAAAATGTGCGTGTCGTGGGACACGTGGCAGATGTGAATAACCCGTCTCTAAATTGGGAACGTTCGCGCGTCAGTAGTTACAGGCCACTATGGGAAGACACAACAAACCCCCCACCACTGTCCCCTATGAGTCATAGAGCGCATCGCGCTGTGTTCCCCGCACCGCACTAGGGCGTCACCCCCTCGCCCATGTGGGCGGCTCTCCCCCACCACCGCCCTATGCCGAGCTCCCCCACCACGCTGCCCTGGTCCTAAGGCCCAAAACTCAGTAGCAGCGGTGTTGTATGTCCCCAGGGGCATATCACGGTCGGTAATTATGCATTGACCACCGGTCGGTAACTTTTTTAAATTATCCTAAGTGGGTAGGTGTACCATGGTGAAGTAGAACACCGTATTTTGTAAGAAACGCTATATATATTATAAAAGCTGTCTGGTGTGATACATTTCCGATGATTAGCCGGAGCCCTGTGTAGAGGAATACGCTTAATGTTTTATTTCCTACCGCCCGTTACCATTATTGACAAGATATGGGGAGATGGAGGTGGAGGAAACAAAAAAAGAAGAAATAGGTATTTTTGAATATATGTCGTATATTGTAAGAAACATCAGTGGTACATAAGGAGTTTGAAATAAAACGCAGCTTACTTAATTTTAATATATAAAAATTTATTATATTATAAAAAAAATAAAAATATAAAAATTTTAAAAATTTTTTTTTTTCTCCTCAGTAGTCATCGTCGCTATCATAGTCGGAGTCCCTGCAAAAAATAAAATAAATAATATTGCTATTCATGTGTGACACACACATACATGGTGTTCCATATATAGGAATGATTAATACGCACCTATTGTAATCAGTAATTGGAGGCAGCCCAAAGAGCTGCCTCAAGCCAAAAATATTCTCGTCACCCCAGTCCAATTCCTCGAAGAGGAGCCAGCCGTTGAGGTCGCCCCTCCGAGCACAACGCTGGCTCCTCTTCTCCAGCATGTGTCTGACACATATGTATCCTTGGAGCTTTAATAAACAACACGTTATATAATAAAACTTCTTTTAAATATTAAGCTTGTGTATTAATAGAAACTTAGAGGACACTACACTCACTATTAAATGTACCTCACTTCGTTGTCCCACCATGGTTGCTTTTTATGTTCTAACTTTGAGTCGACAGGATGAGTCGAGTCGAGGCGGCTGAATCGCTCCAGCTTACCCCCACTTGCAGTTCGTAGAAACGAATTTCTTGTAAATGATAACCTTATAATATAGAGGTACCGTATGCATTGCCGTTCATTTTTCGATACTTTTAACTATCGATGATATCCAACCCCTAATATTTTTCTCATCTAATATCCAACCCCTAATATTTTTGTCGGGATGAACCCTTGACATACAACGTAGCTGCTTCTGGAATGCTGGGGCCCCTTCTTTCGCTCAATCTAGCGAACGATGCGCAAATACGGCTGGCGTGGGGGGTACCACTGTTTTGACCAGCCCTATGAAATCCCGGCCACCGCAAACCCCTACTACGGGTATCACTTATTTGCGACTATGCAAAAATGTATGGCCATGGCGGGGAAAAAAGACGGTGCCCTGTGAACCAGCTTAGCTGCATCTTGTCAGTACTGTGACAACGAGTAATAGGTACAATTAAAAAAGCACAAGAGTAATTAAAAAAGCATAAGTGAAAGTGACCTAGTGAAGTTAAAAAAAGAAAGTGGTATGTATAACAGCATTAAGCTAGTACACGTTTTTTTATTTGATTTTAAAAAATGTATCGTACATTTCCTACCTTTTACCCTTATTTCTAGACGCTGCACAGCAGGTCAGCCAGGACGGTGACATCACATATCCAGACATATATTAACCAGACAGCTATTACTGCTATTGGAACGGTAAGTGTAATAAGACTATACGTTTTTATTTGCTTTAAACAAATTTATTAAAGAAACTGAAATTTTTACAGACTATGCCACCGAAGAGGCCAGATACACCGCCCTTGGGGATGGAGGGGCCGTTTGAGGGGCCCCTACTGGACGGCATTAGACCACCGCGGAATGAGTTTTTCGCCCCCCTCCACGGTGGCCAATGTTTTTATGGGTGCCTATATGTCCGCGGCCCTCTGAAACTATGTTACTGCTGTATGCGCGTGCAGGCCCCCGAAAACAGGGCAGAGTACACCCCGGCAGTGGTCCATTATTTATTGTTGGATCGCGACATACGGATAGGCAGCGGGGTGTGCACGCGCTGCGAACGGAGCGTGCTGCACGCGTACAATCCATTAGATTGTATAGCGTTCATTAGCTACTATGTGGACCACAGGGCCGTGGTCATAGCCCAGGGCGGTGATGAGGTGGTGGCCGTTCGACTGTAACTACATAATTTTTTCACATACTACACCTATTATACATACATATTTATCACTTTTTGTCTTGCTTACTAAATACTCTATTATTATTATTATATTTGAATTATTTATACATATATGTATATTTATCTTTTTTTTTTTTTTGCTTACATATACACATATTATTACTATTATATTAAATATACATATCGCACCGCCTTATTATTAATAATTATTACTGTTTCTATAACATAAATACAATAAATACAAGTAATACATAAGAAAAAAGGGAGGCATTAACTCATGTAGCCTGATTTACACCGTGAATATTGTATCCTACCACCGCCACCACCGTGGATCTTGTTATCTTGCGCATACTGGCGATCAGCCAAACGCTTCTTTCGCACAAAAGCGTCGTAATACTCTCGGGCAATTCTATCGTTTTTCCGCAAATCACTACTAAACACATTCTGGAAGGCATGCATCCCGAAGCCGGAGAAGAGGTAGTGTAGAAACATCATGCAGAACTGCCCGCACACCGTCGACGTCTCGCTCTGAAGCTGCTGGGTGTTCCATCGGAAGGATCGACAGTTCTGTCGGAGTCTCGATGCGTGGTGATGATTCAGCGGTGGTAATCCGTAGCTGTCAAAGTAGTAACCATCTCCGTCAGCGTCCACGTACATGGCAACCCAATGTGCTCCTGGTTTCGTATGATCGTCCGTGTTGGCGATAATCGCAGCGGGTTTCGACCAGCTTCGGGGTATTCTATCATCTGCATAGACACCCGTCGTATGCTCCGATATACCGCGAAGGCCAAGGTAAAGGTCTAGCGTGTTCATATATGCGGTCCGTTATTTCGAAGCCAAAATTCAAGGCGTAAGGCGTTGTTCAGAGCGCAGGTAAACGATCCTCGGCTCTCCTTACAGGCGTGAACGATACACTCGTAATGGTCACGATTCGGTGGGAAGTCCTCGTATGGTGAGATATCGGGGGTTTCATTCAAATTTATAACCTCCCTTGCCATAACGGTCTGCAGAAAAAGTACGCTCTCCGGACCTCGTGTGTATATGCTCCGTGAAATACCGGCAATATTTCGGAGATTGTTGTATAGCTGTTTGTACGTTACACCACCGTCGAACCACTCTAGACCGTGTCGATAGCGGGTCATGGTGTTGTTCTCGCTTCTGATCGTCGGTGGTAATTCGTTGAAATCGCAGGGTGGTGAAACGATCCAGTGGCCTATGTATTTTCTTTCCACAGCCACGAAGCCAATCTCCTTCGGCGCCAGACGTCCCTCGGAGTCTTTGAAATACTCAATCTCGATCACGAAATCCATCGCGGCGGTGCTAACTCGAAGGCGTTCAACGAGAAACTAACGGCGATGCTGATGATCACAGGCGATACCGAGTGCACAAAAAGACGATGACGCATACCCCAAATTGCTGACCTATGTATTTTCTTCGATTGTTTATCCGCCGTAATCTACGACGATTTGCCGCGAGGCGTCGATCTCCAGAACGTTGTCGTACTCAGCGTAAACGATACAGTTTACGGTGGTGGCCAACGGTTCGTCGAAGCGTACCTCAATTCGTACACTACCGTGCTTGATCAGGTTCCAGTGGGTGTTGCTGTTTGCCGAGAGATCGGGTGTAAGATCGAAAACGAACAGGCAGTAGCCGTCTGCGTAAGCGTTCCTAGATATCGAATTACCCTCGTTGAGGAAGTGTATACCAGTGCCACTGAAGAGGGTATGATACGCGTCCACGTAAAGACCGGATTTGCCGAAATCGGTCTGCAGCGCTTTCGAGGGTACTTGAACACCGTCGACGTACAGCGATAGGAAATTAATACGATAGTTTTTAAAATTGAATGGGTTGAGTTGATAGTTGCCATTGAAGGACTTGTTATCGACGAAACCTATTATAATACGCTTAGGTAATTGGCCGAGAATCACGTTGTCCATAGTACCACCGTGCAAACCGGCATGCATCGTCAGTGCCTTGACCTCTACACGCGTAAGCGGATACTTTGCAGTTGTCTTTGATAGCATTTTAGAATGAGCGATTAGAATACCGGGGCTTATTTTGGCGCGTCTAACGAGGAGCGTGGCCTCCGTTATATGTAAAGAACACTCGCTCTTTGGATCCATGAGGGAGAAACCGTCTCTCGTGCGTACGAGGCGTAAACGGAGCTCAACACCATTTAATAAAAATGTTTCCTGGTTAAACACATCGCAGTGTAAATGACCGATCAGATCGACCGTCTTGTCTTTACCGACGAACGCCTGCCTATTCACGAGCCCCAGTAGATACACACCACTCCTGGCCGTCACAACAAACCCCCACCACTGTCCCCTATGAGTCATAGAGCGCATCGCGCTGTGCCCCCCGCACCGCACTATGGCGTCACCCCCTCGCCCATGTAGTCTGTTCTCCCCACCGCCACCCTACGCGGTGCTCCCCCCCACCACGCGGACCCGGTCCTAAGGCCCGAAACTCAGTACCAGCGGTGTTGTATGTCCCCAGGGGCATATCACGGTCGGTAATTATGCATTGACCGCCGGTCGGTAACTTTTTTAATTATCCTAAGGAGATAAGTGTACCATAGTGAAGTAGAACACAGTGTTTTGTAAGAAACGATATATATATATATTGTGACGTTGCAAAAATTTGCCGTCACAGTGGAGGTTTAGCTCTCGCGTTTTTAGGCGTGACGCATTACCGCCACGCACTCTAAGCACGATCACGGCAACACACTCCATGGGTCCTAATATAATTTCGTATATTTTGTTAAATTAACTCTTTTCGTATCTTAACTTATTTGTAACACGACATCACGGACGGCGTGAGGAGCATCTACAGGCCAAGAAACCAAGGAGGGACATACCGAACCAACGCCACATGGGAACATGGAGGATCACCCCTACCATCGGGTGGCCTCCATCCCAGGGAAGGAGGACCCGCTATCGCTTACCGGAGGACTGGCCGCGGAGGAGGCAGGAGTCGCAGGCCCAGCCGTGCCAAGCTAGGGGCACGTGCCAAAGGCCGGAAGCGCTCCATATCGAGAAGCGCCTCCCCATACCTCGCACCAGAAAGGAGGCTGCAGGGAAGAGGTCGAAAGGACCCTCCGGAGGAGAAGAAGAACAGAAGCAGCTAAAAGACACGAGGAGCCAGCAGTATCGGGACTACAGCAACTGGGGGAGGACGCGCCTTCACACCCCTTCAAGTCACGACAGCGAGCAGGATGTCCCGCGGACATTACCGAAGGGTCAGCTGAAAGGCTGCCGTGACGCTACCGTCCGAGGAGGGAGAAGTGACCTTCGAGAACCGGCCCCGTTGATGGGGAATCGTGCACCTCGAGGGATTCACACCATCCATATCCACTGGCAGAGCCGCGGAACCTCGCCGGGGAATAGTTGTTATAGTCCAAGCAAATAGTGTTAACGAACTATTTAGTATCGAATATTATAAAAAGTAATGTATCGCCTTATCGAATTTTCGAGGGCCTCAGATATCCCGTTTGAATTGTGGCGCGCGAATAAGTTCGGCAGAGGGCCCAACGCGTAAGACTAAGGGTGGGGGATGTCACCACCTACCGAGCGTACGCGAGCCGATAGATCGCTCTCTCGTTGGCAGTCCGTGGTGGTGCAAAGACGTTGTTCGCTATCGTTCGCTATCGTTATTACCGGTGAGTTCTATCGTTCGATTACCGTGGAATTTTCCTAGGGCTTTAGCGTTCCTTGCTACCGTTCTCGAATCCTTCCGATTCGAGACAAGAGTATCGCGGGAGAATTCCCTGGTTATCGTCTCTCTTACTATTGTATCGAAAAGTGTATAATTTAGATTAGTATTATTGCGACTTAATTAATAGAGTGATTTTCTGGATCCTGGAGTGTGGCCACGGAGCCTACGTACCGTTATTGCTTCTCAATATCGGCACGTACGTTAGTCTATATTTTGCTATCGCTTTGCTTTGCTTCGAGTTCTTGAAAGAACTACGACTTTGTAAATTTATCTGTCTTGTATTAATTTCATTCTTGCGACTATTCATTTTGTCACCATTGTAGTATTACTGTTCCTTGTATAATCTAGACGCGACCGATTTTCGACATATCCCTACCGGTATTAATATTGTTTTATTGATGTCCTAATAAAGAGGGCTTTGTTATAATTTGTTAAAATCCTAGTCTGTTACTTTCGTAATTTCGCTAGCTCCCAATCCAAGAACCCTGCCCCTTTATCATTTTGTTCCACGGTGAACAGGCTGAGCTAGTGTGTTGTCGCCCGAATTTTCGTGAGAGCGGTTACCGAATAGCTTGTTGTCCCGAAGACGGTATTCTTCGAGAATACCGGGCGCCCAAGATTTTTCGCCGGCTACCGACCGTATAAGTGCTCTCGCGGAAGTTCGTGGATTTGTGGCGAGATTTATAACCCGGCTATCGTCTCGCAATTTACGCGGTTATAGTTATCGTTACAATATATATATTATAAAGCTGTCTGGTGTGATACATTTCCGATGAATAGCCTGAGCCATGTGTAGAGGAATACGCTTAATGTTTGATTTCCTACCGACCATCACCATTATTGACAAGATATGGGGAGATGGAGGTGAAGGAAACAAAAAAAAGAAGAAATAGGCATTTTTGAATATATGTCGTATATTGTAAGAAACATCAGTGGTACATAAGGAGTTTGAAATAAAACGCAGCTTACTTAATTTTAATATATAAAAATGTATTATATTATAAAAAAATAAAAATATAAAAATTTTAAAAATTTATTTAGTAGTTTATTTAGTATTTAGTAGTCATCGTCGCTTTCATAGTCGGAGTCCCTGCAAAAAATAAAATAAATAATATTGCTATTCATGTGTGACACACACATACATGGTGTTCCATATATAGGAATGATTAATACGCACCTATTGTAATCGGTAATTGGAGGCAGCCCAAAGAGCTGCCTCAAGCCAAAAATGTCCTCGTCACCCCAATCCAATTCCTCGAAGAGGAGCCAGCCGTTGAGGTCGTCCCTCCGAGCACAACGCTGGCTCCTCTTCTCCAGCATGTGTCTGACACATATGTATCCTTGGAGCTTTAATAAATAAACAACACATTATATAATAAAACTTCTTTTAAATATTAAGCTTGTAGAGGACACTACACTCACTATTACATGCACCTCACTTCGTCGTCCCACCATGGTTGTTTTTTATGTTCTAACTCTGAGTCGACAGGATGAGTCGAGTCGAGGCGGATGAAACGCTCCAGCTTACCCCCACTTGTAGTTCGTAGAAACGAATTTCTTGTAAATGATAACCTTATAATATAGAGGTACAGTATGCATTGCCGTTCATTTTTCGATACTTTTAACTATCGATGGGCTGATACCCAACCCCTAACATTTTGCTTGGGGTGAATCCTGTACATACCACGCAACTGTTGGAATGATGGTACCCTTCTTTTGGATCATCTAGCGAACGATGCGCCAAACACATCAGGCGTGGGGGGTACCATTATCTTAGCAGCGTAAACTGCTACATGTATCTCTTATTTGCAACCATGCAAAAAATAAGGGCAATGGTGGGGAAAAAGATGGTTACCTGTGAGCCGTCCTCGCAGCATCCTGTCATTACCTTGGTGACAAGCGAAAAGGGTTGATAGTGAGGATAATAAAGAAAAGAAGTGATAGTGCGGTGAAATGAGGTGACATACGCAGAGTGTATTTTTTAAAAAGTGGTATGTATAATAGCGTATATATTTATTTAGTATGATATTTGATTTAAAAAAGTTTTTGCATATCTGTTATCTTTTCCTTTATTTCTCGACGATCCGTCAGCCTGTCGGTTATCTAGCGCCACACAGCATAAAAAAAAGAAATATTAATAAAGTGGTATGTATATCGGTGTTGAATTTGTATACATTTTTTGTTAGATTAAAAAAAAATTTATTTTGTATGTGACATCTTTCACCTTTATTTCTAGACATTACATAAAAGAACGAGCAGCACCAGTCCCTTCGGGCTACAGCCACCTGTTACCAGAGCAGTAAGTGTAATAATTTTAAACCTGCACAGGTTTTTATTTCATTTTTAAAAAAGTTTTTGTATATCTGTCGCCTTTTACCCTTATTTCTAGACGCTGCAAGGACGCATAGCGCCAGCAGACGCCATCGTCAGCTGTATATTACTAGACCGGTAAGTGTAATAATTTTAAGTCTACAGGGTTTGCTTTAAACATATTTTATTATTAAAAACTTAAATATTACAGATTATGCCACCAAGGCGCCCGGATACGCCGCCCGAGGGGGCAGAAGGACCGTTTGAGGGGCCACTCCTTGATGGGATACCGCCGCCCCTAAATGCGTTCTTCGCCCCCTTCCACGAAGGGCAGTGCTTGTTCGGGTGCGTTTACGTACGGGGTGTGGGGGAGGGGTTATGCTACGGGTGCATGCGTGAGCAGCCCGCCGAGCACAGGACACAGTTTACGCCCCATGTAATTCACCACATAAAGATTGACCCCGCAATAAATCTGCGTGTGGGTATCTGTGCGCGCTGTGCCCGGTGTGTGATGCACGCGTATGCACCCGGAGACTGCATAGCTTGTATAAGCTACTTTTGTGATAACCGGGAGGATCTATTAAGGCAGGGGGCTGCAGAAGTTCCTCCCCCACCCCGAATATAAATTGTGAGCTATATATATTGTGACGTTAAAATCCACGTCACAAAGTCCCGAGTGAGTAACTAGCGTGTTTTAAATACGGGACGCATTACCGTCCCTCGGGAGAGTCACGAAAAGTACCGGCCAAGAACTCCAGGGTCCAAGATGTTATTAGAATTACATAACTTAATTATTTTTGTTCCGTACAACTCTTTCATGCGTTCGTAACCGGCCACCACCACCATCAACGTTTCGCCGAGGGAGTAAAAGAGCAGCCACGCCTAGACAGACCATCGGTCGCAGCCTCGCTCGAAGGAAGTCGCCGCCAGTCCCGCGAGGGAACGTGGAGACGCCCTACGTCACTAGGCGCCTCCACCCCGCAGCTGACGGCCCCCGGATCGAGTGGGGAGCCGAGACAGCATAGGACATCGCACTGGATCATACCGATCTCGCATTATCGCTGGTACGGACGTCCCGCGAAGGGAACGCCACCAGTACCGAAGAGGATGGAAGGCTTTGGAAGCTGTCCAGGTGCGAGGGGTCGCTACCCTCCACCACCTATCCGTCCCGACCGGAGTCCGGACAAGAATCAACTCCGGACGAAGTCTCCAGACACCCTAGCTACGGCAACGAGTTGTGACATCCCGAAGAGTCCCGAGTCCAGCGAACAGGATCCGTCGCGAGGACTAGGATTAAGAATTTACTAGCGGAACCGTCCTCCAAAGTATAGCATTGTATCGTTACAGGGAGGCTCCGGTTATAAACGTTATATCGTTCCGCGTCCTTCTCGTAGGGTTATGTCGTTAGAAATTATCGATGTAATTATCGTATGACATATTCGAATCCGGTGACATGTTTTGAAATTAGCGCGAGGACCTACAATTGGCGAGAACCTTCGACGGCGGTGATTGGCCCAGGAGGGCCCGGCGGGGGATGACGGAGCTAGCGCTGGCCCCGAGTCCCGAAGAGGTCCCGAAGAAATTCATTCTCTACTAGTTAGCCGTCTTGGCCGGTGGTATCGTCGTGAAAAGTTGTACCGTAGTAATCGTCTTTTGTCTCGTTCACGGTAAGCATCTCGTCGTCGAGAGGACGAAATCTTTTTCAACGGGTAATCCCCGTTTCACTTATATCTCGTTACTTTCCTCCCGGTTTCGGCCTAGGAGAAGATCGCGTGTCGTACAGTAGGAAAAGATTCCGTGCCTACTGTTAGAACTATTTTTTTATTGTAATTTATTATCCTTTGTATGTTCCGGCTATCGGATTACTCTCGGTGACCCTGGAGAATCTTAGAGAATTATACCTAGTTAAATAAGATATTGATGTGTTTCGCGATTAATTATTCTTTCGGCCAATATCTTTCTTCTGGTCTATCTCCTTTCGTATTTTGCTATTGTATCTTAATTTATTCTGTGTGAATTTGTATTTTGTCTATTCTATATGTTCCTATTTCTTGGTAATTCCGCCACTCGAACCGATCCGTGCCCTTATTCGCCCGAATCGTGTGTTTAGCCACTGCGTCTTAGGGCGTAGATAGTACCGACCTTCGTACGCGTAACTCGGTATCGGCGACGGATTAATTCACGGTAGCTAACGAATAATATTGTATCTTGTCGTTAGTTCTCGAAACCCCGTATCGCGTGTCTTATAAAATTAGTATCAAAATTACCATACCTTTTCGTTATTTTGTTATCATTGTTAATTCGTAAGTCCCAAAATAAAGGGCCCATTGTTACTTTTGTTACTGTTGAATTGGTTGTTCTCAGTCTTTATTCGGAATACCATCTATAAGATCCCCGCCCCTCTACTATCTCGTTGCGTTCTAGCTAGTCCGGTAAATATCCTTCTTTCCCTCGGAATCCTTCTTTGCAGTCTCGTGGCACAACGGTGTGCCTGGCGCCCATGAGCATTTAATATTTCGGATTTCTAGGTTTCGGGGAAAAGTAAGGTGTAACGTAATTTGTGACGGTATCGTTCCGTCTGGCGTAAAAATTAACGTCACATATATCTTATATATAAAAATCTCGTGTCACGGTGTTTGTGGCCGAACTCCTCCGAAACCGCTCGACCGATTTTCATGAAATTTGGTATGTATATTTGGTAGGTATGAGAATCGGTCGTAAAGTATATTTCATACCGCTAGGTGATTAGGGTGTCCGTATCCAGAAAAATTTTTTGTATTTTTTTTGACAATTTTTTTTTTGTATTCTTTTTTATTTGGCATCAGAAGATACCTATAACTCCAAATTTTCACACTCCTAAAATACAAAAAAATTTGTTGTATTTTTTTTTACAATAATTTTTTTTTTTATTCTTTTTTATTTGGCATAAGAAAATACCTATAACTCAAAATTTTCACACTCCTACCCCCACCCTTCCATTTCTTAATACGGGATAATCTTATACGCGATTTTAGTATTTTTTTTATGACATAATTTAACCGTCGATTCGTATTTCAAACAGAACGAAATTATTTATGTCGTTGAATGATAGATGCCGCTACGTCCGCCTCATCCAACTTTCATCCACGCATGCGTCACGCACGCACGTCATTTTGAAATTTCAATCATGAAATGTCAATTTTGATCTACAAGCAATATATACGTACTTTATGACTATAAAAAGGTTCGTAAAATACTGAAAGAACAAATACATTGTCGATATACCGTTTTTCATCAGTAAGTACAAGAATTTTTGTCTATTTGTGTGTGTATTAGAGTGAAAAAAATTAATTTATAAGAAAGGTTGGTAAAATACTAGAAGAAGAAATCAGTTATCGGTATACCGTTTTTCATCAGTAAGTACAACAATTTTGTCTATTTGTGTGTGTATCCAGTGAACAATTTTAATTTATAAAAAAGGTTGGTAAAATATTAAAAGAATAAATCCATTATCGGTATACGGTTTTTCATAAGTAATTAAAACAATTTTGTCTGTTGTGTGTGTGAGCATTACAGTGAACAATGCCAGGAAGACGGAAGGGGGCGAATTTAGGAAGAAGAGGGAATAAAGCAACAAACATTAGAAATAATAGAGCAGAAAGAACAGACGATCAAATCCAAGAAGATAACGAAAATATGCGTGTGAGCATGTCGCAATTGCGTGCATCTCAATCACAAGAGACAAGAGATGAAAGAAATCAACAACGACAATTGGGACGGAGACAAGCGCGACGGTTCGTAGTTAACACACGCAGAGCAAATGACCTACAACGTCAACAAGTACATCGAGCATTTACATCCGCTTCCTTCCTTCGTTTCGCATTCGAGTACCAGCCAGACATTGAATATTCCGCTCATCCGAAAGTCGTGATTGGTGCTATGGGCAAAAAATGTCCCCATTGTCATGCGCTCAAATTCAAACATGAGTCAACCGGGATGCGTTGCGCTTCAGGAAAAGTTGATACCGCTCCCCAAGAGATAGGGAGGGTGGGGCTAACTTTAGTAAGCCGTGAACGGTACCAACGTGGGAGATCGGGGAATGATGGTCCTGACAAGGATCGGTGGGGCGCGATATCTAAGCGCGTAGTGCAGGCGCAGGGTGAGCCGGAGCGCGTCCGTCCTTGGACCTCGTCGGTAGTGGGTCGCTATCGGGCCCGAATAGGTTAATGATGATTCCTTTCAGTCGTCGCGGATCGTTCCGTTGGGGGATGCGTGCGTAGCTGTCTAAGTCCGTAGGCACGAGGGGTAGCGGTCGGAGGGCCGGGAACCCGGCCGGACCAGTAGGTGAAAGGCTCTGGGGCGCCCGGGGGGGGGGGGGCTCCGGTGTGAGAGGTCTGCTGGCCGGATGTGGAGGGCCGGGGGTATCCGGATGTTACCGGGGTGTGAAGACTCGGAGAGCACCTGGCGGTTGCCCGCGGGGATTATCCAAGCGCGTTCTATGTCCTTGCCGGGGGTCCGAGGGACGGTTGGCCCAGGGTGGTTCTCCTTCACCGAAGAGTGCGGAGAAGCAGGGGGCGAGAGCTTCGTCGTTGGCCGGGTTGCCCCGGAGGTCCCCTGAGAGCGAGCGAGGCGATGGTGTCTTCGGCCCGCGCGTTTGGGCATTGGCTGACGTACGATGAAGCCGGAGGCACTTGATGATCCCTGGAGAGGCTGCCCTCTGGAGCGAGGTATGGAATCTGCTGCTGCCGAGGTTCCGGAGCAAACGAGGAAGTCTGCCGCTGCCGAGGTACGGAGCGAGCGAGGAAGTCTGCCGCTGCCGAGGTCCGGAGCGAGCGAGGAAGTCTGCCGCTGCCGAGTTCCGGAGCGAGCGAGGACGTCTGCCGCTGCCGAGGTACGGAGCGAGCGAGGAAGTCTGCCGCTGCCGAGGTACGGAGCGAGCGAGGAAGTCTGCCGCTGCCGTGGTCCGGAGCGAGCGAGGAAGTCTGCCGCTGCCGAGGTACGGAGCGAGCGAGGAAGTCTGCCGCTGCCGAGGTCCGGAGCGATCGAGGAAGTCTGCCGCTGCCGAGTTCCGGAGCGAGCGAGGAAGTCTGCCGCTGCCGAGGTCCGGAGCGAGCGAGGAAGTCTGCCGCTGCCGAGGTCCGGAGCGAGCGAGGAAGTCTGCCGCTGCCGAGGTACGGAGCGAGCGAGGAAGTCTGCCGCTGCCGAGGTCCGGAGCGAGCGAGAAGGGTAGGCAACTCGTAGTCCAAAAATGTAGTATGTCACAACTCTTTATTCACTTTTTGAATATAAACTACTCGTTCTCTAATGGTGTTTTTTGGCCCCATCATATGTGGGCGTGGGGGCGCCTTCGCGTGTGGGCTACGCAGAGCGCGGCGACCCCCTAGCGGTGGCGCGGCGTACTACCGCGCTTATGGCGGCCGCCGGGCGCCCGGGCGATTGACGGAAAGGGCGAGGGGGGAGAGAATCTTGAGTCATAAGTTGGCGTACAACAAAGTGCAACTACCAGAAATTGAGACACCACCAGAACCATTGAACGGATTGCTCATCGGCAATTGAGCTTAATTGCACTTCGAAATTAATATTCATTTGATATATTTTTTATCCTAAAGTAGGAAAATGAAAACAATGAATATGTCAGTTATGTTAATGAAATACATTGAATTGAGAAAATGAATGGTTGGTGTTTTTTTGTTTTTATCGGCGGTTATCATCTACAGCGCTCAATTCCTCTTTTTGTCATAGATCCCATCCCCAAACACTTACAATACATTCGTTATATTTTATTTAACAACCAACATATTCACTAGATATAATTTATATGGCAGAACAACGTTCGCGGGATCAGCTTGTATATATATATATATTGCGACGTACGAAACAAAACTTTCCCCGAAGGATCCAATATATTTTACGCCAGCAAAAACGACCCGCAATGGTCCTCTCTCTGTTCCTCCTATCACCAACACGAATTCACGGGTTGGGCGCCAGGTATCCCTCGCGGGAGTACCACGAGTGCAACGCACTCTCTTTGTCACTAATAAATTTTACCCAATTCGGAATCGGCCGGGTTACACTAAAACTACACACTAATATAACGGACCCGAGGACCACGCCAACAACCTAAGACGGGTCTCTCGTTCTCAAAGGTATCACCAATTTTCTAACGGATCCGGGGGCGACGCCAACGGTCCTAAGACGTGCCACCCGTTCACAAAGTCACTAACCTAATCTCACTACGAGATGCACCAAAGGACAACGGCCGATCCGTAAGATGTCCACTAAGCAGCGGAGGAGAGAGAATCGCTAAACACTAAGTCACCAAATGCCCAGTCCGGTGGCTAGCTAGACGGAAGCGTCGTGGCGTTCAGGCAGGGAACAGAGGTATAGTAATTGAAAGTAGGAAAAGCACAATAATACGTTAACGCACCAGAGCTGTATTTTAAAACAAGCCTTCAAGAGCAATTAGAAAATAGCCAAAAGACAATTCATATGAGTCAGAAACATGCGGCAAGATAAAGCAATAACCAAAAGCGGTGCAGAGCCAAGCAATTCAAAATAACAAAAGTCTTATATCGAATTTACAAAGCTAAGAAAAATGATTCTATATAAACCAAAGTGAAGTTAACCTAAGGAAATTACTATAACATATATGCGGAAAGAAAAGCGTAGGTAGAGATAAGCAAGCAATAGAAAGATTAGCAGCCGAAGAAACATAAGAAAGAAAATCTACCCAATAAATACATCAATTAAACTTAGAAAGAATGACTCTATATAATTCCCAACAACGCAAAATCTACTGATTCTAAGTATGCTAAGATCGCCAAATTAAAGGATACGCTCGGATGAATTTACTGAAATGCGGAAGGATTACACTAACGAATTACCTTAAACTAACGCGGAAAGATTAACGCAAAAGACGCTAATAATGCGGAACGAGTCCACTAACATCAATCGGACCAATAATATTAGACAATAGTCTCAGAAATAGGCTCGAATAATATATTAGAAGGCGTGCAGCGATCTACAGCGTTTCGCCTCGAGTAGCACGGCGGCTATCGCGCGGTGGACGGCGCACGCGTGAGCGGCGAGCTCGGCTGGTTTGTAGGCGCGGGCTTAGCGTGGATTCGCGGGGAGCGGTGAGGCTCGTGACGCGCTCGCGGCACAGAGCCGTCCCTAGCAGTCCGACTTTAGATTAACTTTCGGAGACTAAACCGATAATTCTTATATTTTCACAAACCGCGCTAAATAAATAAGACTGATCACGAACGCGAAAGAACACACGAATAAATAGGGATCACGCGCAAAGATTCCGGCGCACTTGTTACTACAATTCTCTAGATTTTAACAGAGCTTTACGCGAATAGGAAAGAGTCCATCGCAAAACGCGTAGTTTGGAAAAGTAACAGAAAAGCACGCGACAAATATACAATACAGCATAGATAGCACCAAGAAATCACATAAATAGCGAGAGCATAAAATATAATAATTATCACTAAAAGCATCCTATAGTTGCCGGTTTCAAATTCGTTTGGGCTGTAATAAATTTATTTTCGAATACTAATTGTGGCTACTAATCGGCCGTGTTCAGAAGGAACGGCAAAAACGGCCGGCGAAAACACACGCGGTCGCCGCGAGGGTCGAGCGTGTATCTCGTGAACAAAGGAGTTTCGATGATTCTATTAGGCCAGAGGGGCGCTCAAAATTCAGCCGTTAAATAGTTCGGCAAATCTATAAACGATAAACAGCAACTAGAAGATGCGAGACATCAATAAATTATAATATGAAATATCGCCAAAAAGCGCAGCGCTACTGAAAGACTCGACAATATGAGAAAACTTATTTTACAGACAGATTCCAGTATAGAGCTTACGTTAGGGCCTCATGCGGCAAAAATCCAACAAACAATAAATTATCGAAATATCACTAATTCGCAAATCCCAGCACTATCGTCCTTTTTGCTAGCCCGATGCGGAAAGACATTCACATCGGGACTCTCAAAATCGGAGATACGTCCGCTGAGGCAGAAGGCCTAGGCGGTACTTTTTCACTAACACAAAGAAATTATTTCGCCAATTTTATAATGGTAGTCAAGGGTCTCACCAAATCTAGTAGCGGCAAAGTACGTTGTTTAAGTCTCGATAGCCAAAAGGGCTTCCTTCCTTCCTTCCCTCCTTCCTTCCTTCTCTAATTTCTCGTCTATCTCTTTTCCGTTATCTTTTCTCTTATCCGTACTTTCTTTTTATCGGCCCTTTGCTTACTGACTCTCCCTAAATTACAACCACTCGCTAATAAGCTCCAAACGTAAGTGAAGTACTCGTTTAATTTCACTGAGCTCGAGACCTCTTGACCCCCACTATTTACATTATTTCGGCGCTGGCGGAACCGTGACAATATATCGAACTTCAAACGTATAAATTCCTTAAGGGGAATTTTCGCGGTGAGGATCATCGCTAGTCACGAAGATGACCGAAGCTGTCGGCGGCACGTTCGGGAGTCTTCGGGTGCTGCGGTCCGTTTGTAGGCCAGGGAGCGCGGGAGTCCGCGGTGCTGGCTGCTCTCCCTCCCTGTCTCCGGCGGTACATCGGCATGAGCCCGCCGTAGATATTCTCGCGGCCTCGCGGCAGGACGAGGAGGACACGTCAACTCCTGGTCGGCGGCGAGGGCGGCGTCGATCGTAGGGCGTCCCAGCTGGACGGCCGGCAGACGAAAGCTTGAGCCCCATCCCGGGTACTCTGGACTCGCTGGGTTCCGTAGGTGCAGCATCCACTCCTCGTGCAGCGGCGGCAGTCGGTCCACAAGGGTCACCAAAATCAGCGCCTCTTTCCTCCCTTCCCCCGTTGTTCGGCATCGGTCCACCAGCTCTCACACCAATTCGGCTCACCAAAGCGTCATACAATATCCAACGAAAGAAAAGAAAAGAAAGCAAGCAGTATGCAAATAAAACCAAGCAGAGAAACATTAAAGCGGACGACAGGCTGGTTACTTATTACTAAAGGAATCTGTGCGTCTTAACCTAGGACTGACGTTTGGAGCGTAAAACAGTGAATTACTAAATCCCTACTCTTGCGGGTCGTTGGTGGCGTGGATTGTCCAAAATTCACGTCACAATATATACAGGGTGTTTCTGTTAACTCTGTACATACTTCTAGGGTGGGTAGGGGCTGCTCAGACAAGCATTTTGAGATAAGACACCCATGGTCGGAAACTCATCCTAACGGCTGTGGAGGACTTTGAAGGTTTTAATACCGCGTGCTTGTTCGTAGCGTAATGAATCAGATGTAATCACTTTCGACTCAACGCTTTACTCAGCCGCAGAAAAGAGAACAACGTTGTTGTGTAAAATCAACAAAACGATAAACAATGAGAAAAATAAAACAATATTTTTTAGTTCAGAATATAATTTCTCGTCTTCAAACTGATCTTTTACAGTAGGTGTTCGAAGTGTCCACCACCTTGAAGAAGGCACTCCATCGCACGTCTAGTCATTGCCTCAGGTATTTTAGCAAGCTCATCTCGAACGACGTCACCGGCAGCCACAATTCTTGCTACCAAGTCCATCTCCGTGGCCACAGGTCTACCGTTTACGGGGTACACTAGATCTTTCATTCTGCCCCAGAAATAAAAGTCCAACGGATTTAAATCCGGGGATCTAGGAGGCCAATCAACGGGCCCACCTCTTCCAATCCACCTATCGGAGTACTTCTCGTTCAGGTACTCCCGCACAATGATATTGTAGTGGGCCGGTGCCCCATCATGTTGAAGCCACATTCTATGGCGACATTCAAGAGGTACATCCTCCAGTAATTCTGGGAGACTTTGTCTTAAGAAAGCACGGTACACTTTACCGTTAAATCGTGGCGGCAACATGTAAGGGCCAATGAGATGATTCTCTATGATTCCAGCCCACATGTTGATTGAACATTTCACCTGGCAGCCATGAATAAACTTAGCATGGGGATTGTCTTCGGCCCAAACATGGTTGTTTCGAGTATTAAAAATGCCTTCTCGTGTGAATGTGGCTTCATCAGTGTACAGGATCTGCCTCGAAAAGTCAGGGTGCTCCGCAGAGTGCTGCAAATACCACTCGCAAAATCGTACGCGGTGCTGGTAATCCTCTGACCTAAGGTGCTGGACTTTTTGCCGGCTGTAAGGGTGGAGTTGTTGCTCACGCAAAATTCGCCAAACAGTCACGTGGTCACAGCCAACTTCAGCTGCAACTTGGCGCGTGCTGATTGATGGAGCGTTTTCGACGCGAGCCAGAATATCCTCTTCAACACGGGGAGTGCGGACGGTTCTCGTCCGAGCCCTCTCCTGTCCATTTCCCTATTAAAGAATGGAGCTTATTTGTGAATGACCTGACAATCGTATCACAAAATGAACGTAGGACATACCTTTAATGTCCCAGTTTCTCTCAGTCGACAATGACTTTCAGAGAAAACTCGCCGGTCTGGGAGTGCTCGGTTTGGGAACCGTTCATGATACCAACGTTGAGCAGCACGTGAATTCCCATCACAGGCACCGTACGCATAATGCACATCCGCTAGCTCAGCCCAAGTAAGGCGGTTCATAATTACTCGATTGGACTGATGCGACAAGAAGAGCTACGCTGTTTATCGCAGAACACAAGAACGTCGAATTCGAGTGTGATTTGTTTGATCGAGTTTTCTCTGAAAGTCATTGTCGACTGAGAGAAACTGGGACATTAAAGGTATGTCCTACGTTCATTTTGTGATACGATTGTCAGGTCATTCACAAATAAGCTCCATTCTTTAATAGGGAAATGGACAGGAGAGGGCTCGGACGAGAACCGTCCGCACTCCCCGTGTTGAAGAGGATATTCTGGCTCGCGTCGAAAACGCTCCATCAATCAGCACGCGCCAAGTTGCAGCTGAAGTTGGCTGTGACCACGTGACTGTTTGGCGAATTTTGCGTGAGCAACAACTCCACCCTTACAGCCGGCAAAAAGTCCAGCACCTTAGGTCAGAGGATTACCAGCACCGCGTACGATTTTGCGAGTGGTATTTGCAGCACTCTGCGGAGCACCCTGACTTTTCGAGGCAGATCCTGTACACTGATGAAGCCACATTCACACGAGAAGGCATTTTTAATACTCGAAACAACCATGTTTGGGCCGAAGACAATCCCCATGCTAAGTTTATTCATGGCTGCCAGGTGAAATTTTCAATCAACATGTGGGCTGGAATCATAGAGAATCATCTCATTGGCCCTTACATGTTGCCGCCACGATTTAACGGTAAAGTGTACCGTGCTTTCTTAAGACAAAGTCTCCCAGAATTACTGGAGGATGTACCTCTTGAATGTCGCCATAGAATGTGGCTTCAACATGATGGGGCACCGGCCCACTACAATATCATTGTGCGGGAGTACCTGAACGAGAAGTACTCCGATAGGTGGATTGGAAGAGGTGGGCCCGTTGATTGGCCTCCTAGATCCCCGGATTTAAATCCGTTGGACTTTTATTTCTGGGGCAGAATGAAAGATCTAGTGTACCCCGTAAACGGTAGACCTGTGGCCACGGAGATGGACTTGGTAGCAAGAATTGTGGCTGCCGGTGACGTCGTTCGAGATGAGCTTGCTAAAATACCTGAGGCAATGACTAGACGTGCGATGGAGTGCCTTCTTCAAGGTGGTGGACACTTCGAACACCTACTGTAAAAGATCAGTTTGAAGACGAGAAATTATATTCTGAACTAAAAAATATTGTTTTATTTTTCTCATTGTTTATCGTTTTGTTGATTTTACACAACAACGTTGTTCTCTTTTCTGCGGCTGAGTAAAGCGTTGAGTCGAAAGTGATTACATCTGATTCATTACGCTACGAACAAGCACGCGGTATTAAAACCTTCAAAGTCCTCCACAGCCGTTAGGATGAGTTTCCGACCATGGGTGTCTTATCTCAAAATGCTTGTCTAAGCAGCCCCTACCCACCCTAGAAGTATGTACAGAGTTAACAGAAACACCCTGTATATATATACAAGCTGATCCCGCGAACGTTGTTCTGCCATATAAATTATTTCTAGTGAATATGTTGGTTGTTAAATAAAATATAACGAATGTATTGTAAGTGTTTGGGGATGGGATCTATGACAAAAAGATGAATTGAGTGCTGTAGATGATAACCGCCGATAAAAACAAAAAAACACCAACCATTCATTTTCTCAATTCAATGTATTTCATTAACATAACTGACATATTCATTGTTTTCATTTTCCTACTTTAGGATAAAAAATATATCAAATGAATATTAATTTCGAAGAGCAATTAAGCTCAATTGCCGATGAGCAATCCGTTCAATGGTTCTGGTGGTGTCTCAATTTCTGGTAGTTGCACTTTGTTGTACGCCAACTTATGACTCAAGATTCTCTCCCCCCTCGCCCTTTCCGTCAATCGCCCGGGCGCCCGGCGGCCGCCATAAGCGCGGTAGTACGCCGCGCCACCGCTAGGGGGTCGCCGCGCTCTGCGTAGCCCACACGCGAAGGCGCCCCCACGCCCACATATGATGGGGCCAAAAAACCCCATTAGAGAACGAGTAGTTTATATTCAAAAAGTGAATAAAGAGTTGTGACATACTACATTTTTGGACTACGAGTTGCCTACCCTTCTCGCTCGCTCCGGACCTCGGCAGCGGCAGACTTCCTCGCTCGCTCCGTACCTCGGCAGCGGCAGACTTCCTCGCTCGCTCCGGACCTCGGCAGCGGCAGACTTCCTCGCTCGCTCCGGACCTCGGCAGCGGCAGACTTCCTCGCTCGCTCCGGAACTCGGCAGCGGCAGACTTCCTCGATCGCTCCGGACCTCGGCAGCGGCAGACTTCCTCGCTCGCTCCGTACCTCGGCAGCGGCAGACTTCCTCGTTCGCTCCGGAACCTCGGCAGCAGCAGATTCCAAACCTCGCTCCAGAGGGCAGCCTCTCCAGGGATCAAGTGCCTCCGGCTTCATCGGACGTCAGCCAATGCCCAAACGCGCGGGCCGAAGACACCATCGCCTCGCTCGCTCTCAGGGGACCTCCGGGGCAACTCGGCCAACGACGAAGCTCTCGCCCCCTGCTTCTCCGCACTCTTCGGTGAAGGAGAACCACCCTGGGCCAACCGTCCCTCGGACCCCGGGCAAGGACATAGAACGCGCTTGGATAATCCCCGCGGGCAACCGCCAGGTGCTCTCCGAGTCTTCACACCCCGGTAACATCCGGATACCCCCGGCCCTCCACATCCGGCCAGCAGACCTCTCACACCGGAGCCCCCCCCCCGGGCGCCCCAGAGCCTTTCACCTACTGGTCCGGCCGGGTTCCCGGCCCTCCGACCGCTACCCCTCGTGCCTACGGACTTAGACAGCTACGCACGCATCCCCCAACGGAACGATCCGCGACGACTGAAAGGAATCATCATTAACCTATTCGGGCCCGATAGCGACCCGCTACCGACGAGGTCCAAGGACGGACGCGCTCCGGCTCACCCTGCGCCTGCACTACGCGCTTAGATATCGCGCCCCACCGATCCTTGTCAGGACCATCATTCCCCGATCTCCCACGTTGGTACCGTTCACGGCTTACTAAAGTTAGCCCCACCCTCCCTATCTCTTGGGGAGCGGTATCAACTTTTCCTGAAGCGCAACGCATCCCGGTTGACTCATGTTTGAATTTGAGCGCATGACAATGAGGACATTTTTTGCCCATAGCACCAATCACGACTTTCGGATGAGCGGAATATTCAATGTCTGGCTGGTACTCGAATGCGAAACGAAGGAAGGAAGCGGATGTAAATGCTCGATGTACTTGTTGACGTTGTAGGTCATTTGCTCTGCGTGTGTTAACTACGAACCGTCGCGCTTGTCTCCGTCCCAATTGTCGTTGTTGATTTCTTTCATCTCTTGTCTCTTGTGATTGAGATGCACGCAATTGCGACATGCTCACACGCATATTTTCGTTATCTTCTTGGATTTGATCGTCTGTTCTTTCTGCTCTATTATTTCTAATGTTTGTTGCTTTATTCCCTCTTCTTCCTAAATTCGCCCCCTTCCGTCTTCCTGGCATTGTTCACTGTAATGCTCACACACACAACAGACAAAATTGTTTTAATTACTTATGAAAAACCGTATACCGATAATGGATTTATTCTTTTAATATTTTACCAACCTTTTTTATAAATTAAAATTGTTCACTGGATACACACACAAATAGACAAAATTGTTGTACTTACTGATGAAAAACGGTATACCGATAACTGATTTCTTCTTCTAGTATTTTACCAACCTTTCTTATAAATTAATTTTTTTCACTCTAATACACACACAAATAGACAAAAATTCTTGTACTTACTGATGAAAAACGGTATATCGACAATGTATTTGTTCTTTCAGTATTTTACGAACCTTTTTATAGTCATAAAGTACGTATATATTGCTTGTAAATCAAAATTGACATTTCATGATTGAAATTTCAAAATGACGTGCGTGCGTGACGCATGCGTGGATGAAAGTTGGATGAGGCGGACGTAGCGGCATCTATCATTCAACGACATAAATAATTTCGTTCTGTTTGAAATACGAATCGACGGTTAAATTATGTCATAAAAAAAATACTAAAATCGCGTATAAGATTATCCCGTATTAAGAAATGGAAGGGTGGGGGTAGGAGTGTGAAAATTTTGAGTTATAGGTATTTTCTTATGCCAAATAAAAAAGAATACAAAAAAAAATTATTGTAAAAAAAAATACAACAAATTTTTTTGTATTTTAGGAGTGTGAAAATTTGGAGTTATAGGTATCTTCTGATGCCAAATAAAAAAGAATAAGAAAAAAAAATTGTCAAAAAAAATACAAAAAATTTTTCTGGATACGGACACCCTAATCACCTAGCGGTATGAAATATACTTTACGTCCGATTCTCATACCTACCAAATATACATACCAAATTTCATGAAAATCGGTCGAGCCGTTTCGGAGGATTTCGGCCACAAACACCGTGACACGAGATTTTTATATATAAGAGATATACAGGGTGTTTCTGTTAACTCTGCACATACTTCTAGGGTGGGTAGGGGCTGCTTAGACAAGCATTTTGAGATAAGACACCCATGGTCGGAAACTCATCCTAACGGCTGTGGAGGACTTTGAAGGTTTTGATACCGCGTGCTTGTTCGTAGCGTAATAAATCAGATGTAATCACTTTCGACTCAACGCTTTACTCAGCCACAGAAAAGAGAACAACGTTGTTGTGTAAAATCAACAAAACGATAAACAATGAGAAAAATAACAAAATATTTTTTAGTTCAGAATATAATTCCTCGTCTTCGAACTGATCTTTTACAGTAGGTGTTCGAAGTGTCCGCCACCTTGAAGAAGGCACTCCATCGCACCGGCCCACTACAATATCATTGTGCGGGAGTACCTGAACGAGAAGTACTCAGATTGGTGGATTGGAAGAGGTAGGACTTTTATTTCTGGGGCAGAATGAAAGATCTAGTGTACCCCGTAAACGGTAGACCTGTGGCCACGGAGATGGACCTGGTAGCAAGAATTGTGGCTGCCAGTGACGTCGTTCGAGATGAGCTTGCTAAAATACCTGAGGCAATGACTAGACGTGCGATGGAGTGCCTTCTTCAAGGTGGCGGACACTTCGAACACCTACTGTAAAAGATCAGTTCGAAGACGAGGAATTATATTCTGAACTAAAAAATATTTTGTTATTTTTCTCATTGTTTATCGTTTTGTTGATTTTACACAACAACGTTGTTCTCTTTTCTGTGGCTGAGTAAAGCGTTGAGTCGAAAGTGATTACATCTGATTTATTACGCTACGAACAAGCACGCGGTATCAAAACCTTCAAAGTCCTCCACAGCCGTTAGGATGAGTTTCCGACCATGGGTGTCTTATCTCAAAATGCTTGTCTAAGCAGCCCCTACACACCCTAGAAGTATGTGCAGAGTTAACAGAAACACCCTGTATATACATATATACAGGGTGTCCCAGACCACCCGTCCACCCCTTCTAGAATGGAAAATACTGGATATTGCAAAAAATGGTTCAAACAAAAACTGTTGGGTTCTGAACGATGCACTTGATGGTGACCTTACCTGTGACCTTCAAGGTCATTTTCAAGGGTATTTCAAGGTCAACTTTGTTTTTTTAAATAGGAACCCCTACTTTTGGTTCCGGAATCGGAAAGAGCGGAAAATTCTACGTTCAGATGATAGATGATGTCATATGTAGGATTTGTAAGCGTAAGTGACGACTTAAGACTCATGAAGAAAAAAAAATTGATAAATAATTTGGTATTAAATTAATTAAATCTTGCCTGCTGGAATAAAATCAAAATGGGTCAATGACGTTTCAGATATTACACAATTGAAATTTACTCCGTTAATTTCACTCCGTCAATTCATTATTCACTCCATGACTAATAACCACTGAACCAAGTAATGAAAAGTAATGCAAACTTAAATTAATGGATATTTTTTTCTTAATTAAGGTATCGACTTCAAGCCACGTCATTCGAATAGATATTCAAGTTTCATAATTTCCGAAAAAAAAGTTCATTAATATTTGTAATTTAACTAGTGAAACCGATGGCTTGCAACTACCTGAAAGGCTTCACATGTTAAATTGCAAATGTTAATGAATTTTTTTCTCGGAAACTGTGCCCCTAATAAAAAAAGTACTAAAAACACTTTTGACTTAAAATTTCGTGCTCTTTAAGAATTCAAGGTTAAAAGTAGGAGTTCCTATTTAAAAAAGCAAAGTTGACCTTGAAATACCTTTGAAAATGACCTTGAAGGTCACAGGTAAGGTCACCATCAAGTGCATCGTTCAGAACCCAACAGTTTTTGTTTGAACCATTTTTTGCAATATCCAGTATTTTCCATTCTAGAAGGGGTGGACGGGTGGTCTGGGACACCCTGTATATATACAGGGTGCTTCGTAATTGCCATACACGGGAGGTCAATACTGGCCCAGGGTGGCTCCCTGAGTAAGAATCCGTAATTCGTTTGGTCCTACGTTCAGTAGTTTACCTACAAATTAAGTTTTACTTCGGCCAATCAGAGGACAGCTTTGAGCGAGGTGTCGCGACGCCTTCAACAATGGAAGACTTTACAAGACTTCACTATAGTCGGCTGAGTTCAGTTGGTACATGTGGCAACGATAAACAAATTTAAAGATCCATTTCATTGTCTCTGCGGTAGCATTTGTTTTAATCCAATCCCATTCTCTGGTGCTTTGCTTGGTGTAGTATCTAGTGGGCATCCCTGGCTGGCTTTAACTTCATCGATGCCATCGAGAAACAAATGCTATGTGCGGCAGAGAGAATCAAATGGATCTTTAAATTTGTTTATCGTTGCCACATGTACCAAGTGAACTCAGCCGACTATATTGAAGTCTTGTAAAGTCTTCCATTGTTGAAGGCGTCGCGACACCTCGCTCAAAGCTGTCCTCTGATTGGCCGAAGTAAAACTCAATGTGTAGATAAACTACTGAACGTAGGACCAAACGAATTACGGATTCTTACTCAGGGGGCCACCCTGAACCAATATTGACTTACCGTGTATGGCAATTACGAAGCACCCTGTATATATATATATATTGTGACGTATTTTTCGCGATCTAGCCTCGTCGGGAGATGAGAGACTGACCGGCGCACAACTTACGCGATTCCTTCGCGTTCCAGGCAACCCAGGGCTAATACATACAATTCAAAATAATACCTCTGGTATTGTTGGGCGCCAGGTTCCAAAACGGGAACCACGTATTTCCTACGGTTGGTCTTCGCGTGCCTACGTTGGCTAACTCAGCTAGGCGGAGGCGGCTGGGATCTTCAAGAATAAGGACAAATTCAATCAAATGAACACTTCGGCTTTTTGGGTCAACAATAACAAAATCGATCGTTTATTTTTGCGCCAATTTCGGACGTGACCACGCGGATATAACAAAATCCAAATTTAACAATTTCAAAATAAATAATGGACCTAATAAGATAGCGACTAAAACAACAACGAATGACAATATTACTTTCTAATTATGTCCTAAAACGAAATTCTACGCATATCGTCCGCGATCTATTCCGCGCAGTCCAATTCTTACGATTCGCTACAATCCATTCGTACAATTCACTAAAATTCGATATTTCATAAATACTTTCACACGGTTCGATACAATTCGATCTTTCGACAATTTCTAACATTCGATTAATACTTTGGGACACTTCGCTACACTTCGACATTACGACTTCGTTAAATACTTTCGCGCACTTCGCGACCAATTCGACCATTCACTTCGATAGGACTTTCGGACAATTCGACATACGTTTCATTCACATACAATCTCAATATTTGAGTCGAGTCAAAATTACAACGCGATCTACTCGCGATACTTCGAACAACACGACCTCAAGGACTATTTCGTGTCTCTCGGCAACACGTCCCTAACGCGAACGCGATACAATAAGATTCGAAGATCTAACACTCAAATTTTTCCGAGAGAACTTATCATTCATACACTCATTCGCTTCGATTTACAAACGGGCGATAAATATGTCCACAATAGGCAACATATTTACGCGAACAAAGTCCCTTGCCGGTCGGCGGAATCTCGTACTTCCCAAAACGACACGCGATTCTACGAGTGGGAAAACCTCCCACGTGCCTACAGGCACAATTCACACACGAACAACGCGGGGTTATACGAGATTTCGTCGCTCACAAAATACAACAAATCGCTTACCGAAATCTCTATGTCTCTTCGATAAGGAGAATTTAGCCCGTATACGCGGCCTCGGACGAAGTCCGGATTCTCCATAGGACTTAACTCCAGAAAACAAACGATTCTAAAACACGACTCGCGTCGTCGACGGTCCAGGCAAGAAGAAGGAAGTTGCCTTCCCTTTCGATCGTAATCGGCAGCACCGGAGACTATGATCCTCTCCCTTATTCGCAACCACCGCTGATTTTTCCTACGGCCCCAATCAGAAATCTCCAATATGACACCACGCGCTATTATTCAAATCCGTCTTCGCGACAATTCATTCGATTCGGGAACAGCGGTTACTGGCTGTCCCGCGATGGGCTCCGTCGTTCGATAGGAATTCGCACCGGTTCACCAGGCGTCCCCGGATTCCCAGTTCGCGAGTCTTCGTTCCGTTCGTCGATAGCGGTGGGCCTCCGTCATGAGTTGTGGTGCGTTACAGGTGCTCCGTCGTTCGTAGGTCGATGTCACGCGAAATGAGTAATAGCTCCCTGCTAGTTACTCGGTACGCGTAGACCAGTTCATGCAGCTCGGGTGATAGCGTGCGTAGAGTTGCTCCAAGTCGCGAGGTGATTGGTGCGGTGAGCTACAGCGCGCGCAGCCGGGCCCTGCCGGCGCTCTGACGTCACTCAGCCTTTCGTCCTCGTTCCTCCCACGCTGATGATCCCTCGCTGGTTCTTCGCGAGACTCGGTAAGCCCGCGAATACAATATTCGCGGCATGGGACATAGCAAAAATCAAACAATAAAATTAGAAATCAACAAATTCGCAACTTCGTTAGCCCTTGAGGTGGTGGCTTCTTCCCTGGATTCTTTTCTAACACGCGTTTTCCCGCGTAACACGACAGTTCCCGCCGAGGACCTGACGGGGTAAAATCTGCCCCGTCACAATATATATATATATATATATATACAGGGTGTCCCAGAATTACTTTTGGACCGGAAAGTGGGCGATACCTGGAGGTGCCCTGAGTACTCTCCCGCAAACCGTATGCCAAAATTCGCAATAGTTTTTAAATGAGAAGCATTTAAGTGCGACCAATCAGAACGAAGGATTTCCGCGGATTCATTCGCGGATGCCAAAGATCGCTGCTTTGCAATAGCTTCCTACAAATTCTGCGCCTAGCAATTGTTTCATAGCTCAAGCGAGCGTCATAGGATTCGTTGACAAACTCCCAATATGGGCATGGGCGTGACTTAGGCTGGCGCAGCAGCTACACGTGCAACGCGCGATCGGCAACTGTTTCGGGATACGCATTCAGCTAGACGAAAACCGGTACACGGTGTCCAAAACGTCATGCACTGAATTTTATAGCAGTCCGGAAGAAAACAGATTATTAAAGTGAGAGGGAGTCGGGAGGGTGGGTGGTGGGACTGATAAATTTAACATGAATTGATAACTAAGCATAGAAGTATTATTTCTTCGTCCTGTGAATAGCCATATCGAATTTCCAAGACATCGCGATTGCTGATATTAAAGTTATAGAGTACTCATCGATTTTGGAGACTGTAAAAAATACGTAAAACAGGAAAATAGATTAGGAGAGAAACGCAAAGACACGTATCCTTTTTTTTAGTTCCTAGAATGTCCACACCAAATTACAGCCCTTTGCGACTTCCGGTGGCAAAGTTACGCAACACTTGTCGACCCCGGATCTTGTGAAAAATACGTCAAATTGAAAAAATGGACTAGGAGACAAATGCAAAAACACGTATCCCTTTTTTTCGTCCCAAGAATCGGTATACCAATTTGCAGCCCTTTGCGACTTCCGGTGGCAAGGTTACGCAACACTTGTCGACCCCGGATCTTGTGAAAAATACGTCAAATTGAAAAAATGGACTAGGAGAGAAATGCAAAAACACGTATCCCTTTTTTTCGTCCCAAGAATCGTTATACCAATTTGCAGCCCTTTGCGACTTCCGGTGGCAAGGTTACGCAACACTTGTCGACCCCGGATCTTGTGAAAAATACGTCAAATTGAAAAAATGGACTAGGAGAGAAATGCAAAAACACGTATCCCTTTTTTTCGTCCCAAGAATCGGTATACCAATTTGCAGCCCTTTGCGACTTCCGGTGGCAAGGTTACGCAACACTTGTCGACCCCGGATCTTGTGAAAAATACGTCAAATTGAAAAAATGGACTAGGAGAGAAATGCAAAAACACGTATCCCTTTTTTTCGTCCCAAGAATCGGTATACCAATTTGCAGCCCTTTGCGACTTCCGGTGGCAAGGTTACGCAACACTTGTCGACACCGGATCTTGTGAAAAATACGTCAAATTGAAAAAATGGACTAGGAGAGAAATGCAAAAACACGTATCCCTTTTTTTCGTCCCAAGAATCGGTATACCAATTTGCAGCCCTTTGCGACTTCCGGTGGCAAGGTTACGCAACACTTGTCGACCCCGGATCTTGTGAAAAATACGTCAAATTGTAAAAATGGACTAGGAGAGAAATGCAAAAACACGTATCCCTTTTTTTCGTCCCAAGAATCGGTATACCAATTTGCAGCCCTTTGCGACTTCCGGTGGCAAGGTTACGCAACACTTGTCGACCCCGGATCTTGTGAAAAATACGTCAAATTGAAAAAATGGACTAGGAGAGAAATGCAAAAAAACGTATCCCCTTTTTTCGTCACTCGAATGAGTATGCAAATTTTCAGACCTTTGCCAGTTACGATGTCAAAGTTACAGAGAGATAGCCGATTTTTTAGTCGACAAATGTTGCGTAACTTTGCCACCGGAAGTCGCAAAGGGCTGCAAATTGGTATACCGATTCTTGGGACGAAAAAAAGGGATACGTGTTTTTGCATTTCTCTCCTAGTCCATTTTTTCAATTTGACGTATTTTTCACAAGATCCGGAGTCGACAAGTGTTGCGTAACCTTGCCACCGGAAGTCGCAAAGGGCTGCAAATTGGTATACCGATTCTTGGGACGAAAAAAAGGGATACGTGTTTTTGCATTTCTCTCCTAGTCCATTTTTTCAATTTGACGTATTTTTCACAAGATCCGGGGTCGACAAGTGTTGCGTAACCTTGCCACCGGAAGTCGCAAAGGGCTGCAAATTGGTATACCGATTCTTGGGACGAAAAATAGGGATACGTGTTTTTGCATTTCTCTCCTAGTCCATTTTTTCAATTTGACGTATTTTTCACAAGATCCGGGGTCGACAAGTGTTGCGTAACCTTGCCACCGGAAGTCGCAAAGGGCTGCAAATTGGTATACCGATTCTTGGGACGAAAAAAAGGGATACGTGTTTTTGCATTTCTCTCCTAGTCCATTTTTTCAATTTGACGTATTTTTCACAAGATCCGGTGTCGACAAGTGTTGCGTAACCTTGCCACCGGAAGTCGCAAAGGGCTGCAAATTGGTATACCGATTCTTGGGACGAAAAAAAGGGATACGTGTTTTTGCATTTCTCTCCTAGTCCATTTTTTCAATTTGACGTATTTTTCACAAGATCCGGGGTCGACAAGTGTTGCGTAACCTTGCCACCGGAAGTCGCAAAGGGCTGCAAATTGGTATACCGATTCTTGGGACGAAAAAAAGGGATACGTGTTTTTGCATTTCTCTCCTAGTCCATTTTTTCAATTTGACGTATTTTTCACAAGATCCGGGGTCGACAAGTGTTGCGTAACCTTGCCACCGGAAGTCGCAAAGGGCTGCAAATTGGTATACCGATTCTTGGGACGAAAAAAAGGGATACGTGTTTTTGCATTTCTCTCCTAGTCCATTTTTTCAATTTGACGTATTTTTCACAAGATCCGGGGTCGACAAGTGTTGCGTAACTTTGCCACCGGAAGTCGCAAAGGGCTGTAATTTGGTGTGGACATTCTAGGAACTAAAAAAAGGGATACGTGTTTTTGCATTTCTCTTCTAGTCCATTTTTTCAATTTGACGTATTTTTCACAAGATCCGGAGTCGACAAGTGTTGCGTAACCTTGCCACCGGAAGTCGCAAAGGGCTGCAAATTGGTATACCGATTCTTGGGACGAAAAAAAGGGATACGTGTTTTTGCATTTCTCTCCTAGTCCATTTTTTCAATTTGACGTATTTTTCACAAGATCCGGGGTCGACAAGTGTTGCGTAACCTTGCCACCGGAAGTCGCAAAGGGCTGCAAATTGGTATACCGATTCTTGGGACGAAAAAATGGGATACGTGTTTTTGCATTTCTCTCCTAGTCCATTTTTTCAATTTGACGTGTTTTTCACAAGATCCGGGGTCGACAAGTGTTGCGTAACCTTGCCACCGGAAGTCGCAAAGGGCTGCAAATTGGTATACCGATTCTTGGGACGAAAAAAAGGGATACGTGTTTTTGCATTTCTCTCCTAGTCCATTTTTTCAATTTGACGTATTTTTCACAAGATCCGGGGTCGACAAGTGTTGCGTAACTTTGCCACCGGAAGTCGCAACGGGCTGTAATTTGGTGTGGACATTCTAGGAACTAAAAAAAGGGATACGTGTTTTTGCATTTCTCTTCTAGTCCATTTTTTCAATTTGACGTATTTTTGACAAGATCCGGAGTCGACAAGTGTTGCGTAACCTTGCCACCGGAAGTCGCAAAGGGCTGCAAATTGGTATACCGATTCTTGGGACGAAAAAAAGGGATACGTGTTTTTGCATTTCTCTCCTAGTCCATTTTTTCAATTTGACGTATTTTTCACAAGATCCGGGGTCGACAAGTGTTGCGTAACCTTGCCACCGGAAGTCGCAAAGGGCTGCAAATTGGTATACCGATTCTTGGGACGAAAAAAAGGGATACGTGTTTTTGCATTTCTCTCCTAGTCCATTTTTTCAATTTGACGTATTTTTCACAAGATCCGGGGTCGACAAGTGTTGCGTAACCTTGCCACCGGAAGTCGCAAAGGGCTGCAAATTGGTATACCGATTCTTGGGACGAAAAAAAGGGATACGTGTTTTTGCATTTCTCTCCTAGTCCATTTTTTCAATTTGACGTATTTTTCACAAGATCCGGGGTCGACAAGTGTTGCGTAACTTTGCCACCGGAAGTCGCAAAGGGCTGTAATTTGGTGTGGACATTCTAGGAACTAAAAAAAGGGATACGTGTTTTTGCATTTCTCTTCTAGTCCATTTTTTCAATTTGACGTATTTTTCACAAGATCCGGAGTCGACAAGTGTTGCGTAACCTTGTCACCGGAAGTCGCAAAGGGCTGCAAATTGGTATACCGATTCTTGGGACGAAAAAAAGGGATACGTGTTTTTGCATTTCTCTCCTAGTCCATTTTTTCAATTTGACGTATTTTTCACAAGATCCGGGGTCGACAAGTGTTGCGTAACCTTGCCACCGGAAGTCGCAAAGGGCTGCAAATTGGTATACCGATTCTTGGGACGAAAAAATGGGATACGTGTTTTTGCATTTCTCTCCTAGTCCATTTTTTCAATTTGACGTGTTTTTCACAAGATCCGGGGTCGACAAGTGTTGCGTAACCTTGCCACCGGAAGTCGCAAAGGGCTGCAAATTGGTATACCGATTCTTGGGACGAAAAAAAGGGATACGTGTTTTTGCATTTCTCTCCTAGTCCATTTTTTCAATTTGACGTATTTTTCACAAGATCCGGGGTCGACAAGTGTTGCGTAACTTTGCCACCGGAAGTCGCAACGGGCTGTAATTTGGTGTGGACATTCTAGGAACTAAAAAAAGGGATACGTGTTTTTGCATTTCTCTTCTAGTCCATTTTTTCAATTTGACGTATTTTTGACAAGATCCGGAGTCGACAAGTGTTGCGTAACCTTGCCACCGGAAGTCGCAAAGGGCTGCAAATTGGTATACCGATTCTTGGGACGAAAAAAAGGGATACGTGTTTTTGCATTTCTCTCCTAGTCCATTTTTTCAATTTGACGTATTTTTCACAAGATCCGGGGTCGACAAGTGTTGCGTAACTTTGCCACCGGAAGTCGCAAAGGGCTGTAATTTGGTGTGGACATTCTAGGAACTAAAAAAAGGGATACGTGTTTTTGCATTTCTCTTCTAGTCCATTTTTTCAATTTGACGTATTTTTCACAAGATCCGGAGTCGACAAGTGTTGCGTAACCTTGCCACCGGAAGTTGCAAAGGGCTGCAAATTGGTATACCGATTCTTGGGACGAAAAAAAGGGATACGTGTTTTTGCATTTCTCTCCTAGTCCATTTTTTCAATTTGACGTATTTTTCACAAGATCCGGGGTCGACAAGTGTTGCGTAACCTTGCCACCGGAAGTCGCAAAGGGCTGCAAATTGGTATACCGATTCTTGGGACGAAAAAAAGGGATACGTGTTTTTGCATTTCTCTCCTAGTCCATTTTTTCAAGTTGACGTATTTTTCACAAGATCCGGGGTCGACAAGTGTTGCGTAACTTTGCCACTGGAAGTCGCAAAGGGCTGTAATTTGGTGTGGACATTCTAGGAACTAAAAAAAGGGATACGTGTTTTTGCATTTCTCTCCTAGTCCATTTTTTCAATTTGACGTATTTTTCACAAGATCCGGGGTCGACAAGTGTTGCGTAACCTTGCCACCGGAAGTCGCAAAGGGCTGCAAATTGGTATACCGATTCTTGGGACGAAAAAAAGGGATATGTGTTTTTGCATTTCTCTCCTAGTCCATTTTTTCAATTTGACGTATTTTTCACAAGATCCGGGGTCGACAAGTGTTGCGTAACCTTGCCACCGGAAGTCGCAAAGGGCTGCAAATTGGTATACCGATTCTTGGGACGAAAAAAAGGGATACGTGTTTTTGCATTTCTCTCCTAGTCCATTTTTTCAAGTTGACGTATTTTTCACAAGATCCGGGGTCGACAAGTGTTGCGTAACTTTGCCACCGGAAGTCGCAAAGGGCTGTAATTTGGTGTGGACATTCTAGGAACTAAAAAAAGGGATACGTGTTTTTGCATTTCTCTCCTAGTCCATTTTTTCAATTTGACGTATTTTTCACAAGATCCGGGGTCGACAAGTGTTGCGTAACCTTGCCACCGGAAGTCGCAAAGGGCTGCAAATTGGTATACCGATTCTTGGGACGAAAAAAAGGGATACGTGTTTTTGCATTTCTCTCCAAGTCCATTTTTTCAATTTGACGTATTTTTCACAAGATCCGGGGTCGACAAGTGTTGCGTAACCTTGCCACCGGAAGTCGCAAAGGGCTGCAAATTGGTATACCGATTCTTGGGACGCAAAAAAGGGATACGTGTTTTTGCATTTCTCTCCTAGTCCATTTTTTCAATTTGACGTATTTTTCACAAGATCCGGGGTCGACAAGTGTTGCGTAACCTTGCCACCGGAAGTCGCAAAGGGCTGCAAATTGGTATACCGATTCTTGGGACGAAAAAAAGGGATACGTGTTTTTGCATTTCTCTCCTAGTCCATTTTTTCAATTTGACGTACTTTTCACAAGATCCGGGGTCGACAAGTGTTGCGTAACCTTGCCACCGGAAGTCGCAAAGGGCTGCAAATTGGTATACCGATTCTTGGGACGAAAAAAAGGGATACGTGTTTTTGCATTTCTCTCCTAGTCCATTTTTTCAATTTGACGTATTTTTCACAAGATCCGGGGTCGACAAGTGTTGCGTAACCTTGCCACCGGAAGTCGCAAAGGGCTGCAAATTGGTATACCGATTCTTGGGACGCAAAAAAGGGATACGTGTTTTTGCATTTCTCTCCTAGTCCATTTTTTCAATTTGACGTATTTTTCACAAGATCCGGGGTCGACAAGTGTTGCGTAACCTTGCCACCGGAAGTCGCAAAGGGCTGCAAATTGGTATACCGATTCTTGGGACGAAAAAAAGGGATACGTGTTTTTGCATTTCTCTCCTAGTCCATTTTTTCAATTTGACGTATTTTTCACAAGATCCGGGGTCGACAAGTGTTGCGTAACCTTGCCACCGGAAGTCGCAAAGGGCTGCAAATTGGTATACCGATTCTTGGGACGAAAAAAAGGGATACGTGTTTTTGCATTTCTCTCCTAGTCCATTTTTTCAATTTGACGTATTTTTCACAAGATCCGGGGTCGACAAGTGTTGCGTAACCTTGCCACCGGAAGTCGCAAAGGGCTGCAAATTGGTATACCGATTCTTGGGACGAAAAAAAGGGATACGTGTTTTTGCATTTCTCTCCTAGTCCATTTTTTCAATTTGACGTATTTTTCACAATATCCGGGGTCGACAAGTGTTGCGTAACCTTGCCACCGGAAGTCGCAAAGGGCTGCAAATTGGTATACCGATTCTTGGGACGAAAAAAAGGGATACGTGTTTTTGCATTTCTCTCCTAGTCCATTTTTTCAATTTGACGTATTTTTCACAAGATCCGGGGTCGACAAGTGTTGCGTAACTTTGCCACCGGAAGTCGCAAAGGGCTGTAATTTGGTGTGGACATTCTAGGAACTAAGAAAAGAAATACGTGTATTTGCATTTCTCTTCTAGTCCATTTTTTCAATTTGACGTATTTTTCACAAGATCCGGAGTCGACAAGTGTTGCGTAACCTTGCCACCGGAAGTCGCAAAGGGCTGCAAATTGGTATACCGATTCTTGGGACGAAAAAAAGGGATACGTGTTTTTGCATTTCTCTCCTAGTCCATTTTTCAATTTGACGTATTTTTCACAAGATCTGGGGTCGACAAGTGTTGCGTAACCTTGCCACCGGAAGTCGCAAAGGGCTGCAAATTGGTATACCGATTCTTGGGACGAAAAAAAGGGATACGTGTTTTTGCATTTCTCTCCTAGTCCATTTTTTCAATTTGACGTATTTTTCACAAGATCCGGGGTCGACAAGTGTTGCGTAACCTTGCCACCGGAAGTCGCAAAGGGCTGCAAATTGGTATACCGATTCTTGGGACGAAAAAAAGGGATACGTGTTTTTGCATTTCTCTCCTAGTCCATTTTTTCAATTTGACGTATTTTTCACAAGATCCGGGGTCGACAAGTGTTGCGTAACCTTGCCACCGGAAGTCGCAAAGGGCTGCAAATTGGTATACCGATTCTTGGGACGAAAAAAAGGGATACGTGTTTTTGCATTTCTCTCCTAGTCCATTTTTTCAATTTGACGTATTTTTCACAAGATCCGGGGTCGACAAGTGTTGCGTAACTTTGCCACCGGAAGTCGCAAAGGGCTGTAATTTGGTGTGGACATTCTAGGAACTAAAAAAAAGGATACGTGTCTTTGCGTTTCTCTCCTAATCTATTTTCCTGTTTTACGTATTTTTTACAGTCTCCAAAATCGATGAGTACTCTATAACTTTAATATCAGCAATCGCGATGTCTTGGAAATTCGATATGGCTATTCACAGGACGAAGAAATAATACTTCTATGCTTAGTTATCAATTCATGTTAAATTTATCAGTCCCACCACCCACCCTCCCGACTCCCTCTCACTTTAATAATCTGTTTTCTTCCGGACTGCTATAAAATTCAGTGCATGACGTTTTGGACACCGTGTACCGGTTTTCGTCTAGCTGAATGCGTATCCCGAAACAGTTGCCGATCGCGCGTTGCACGTGTTGCTGCTGCGCCAGCCTAAGTCACGCCCATGCCCATATTGGGAGTTTGTCAACGAATCCTATGACGCTCGCTTGAGCTATGAAACAATTGCTAGGCGCAGAATTTGTAGGAAGCTATTGCAAAGCAGCGATCTTTGGCATCCGCGAATGAATCCGCGGAAATCCTTCGTTCTGATTGGTCGCACTTAAATGCTTCTCATTTAAAAACTATTGCGAATTTTGGCAAACGGTTTGCGGGAGAGTACTCAGGGCACCTCCAGGTATCGCCCACTTTCCGGTCCAAAAGTAATTCTGGGACACCCTGTATATTGTAACGCATTTCCTGACCTACGTTCTATCTCCCTGACCCCAACGTGGCATTCCGCGGATCCCTTGGGCGCCAGGTGCATCCTTGCACCAGCCCGACTCATCGGGCCTTTAATTTCTAATCCGCGGCGCATCACTTCCGGGAGTCCTCTCGACCGGATCTTCCCGCTAGCTCCTAATCCAACGTGGTAGAGGGGAACGTGAGGGCGGCGAGGATCTACAGGAATCGGTCGGCCTTTACGAAATAATCGACGCGGTGGGCTTTCATTACAACAATCGAACTTTATTCCGTCCTAGGCAAACGAGTACAGTCGGGTGGCCTGACGAACGCGACTCGATACAATCCTAACGAGGGACGCGGTCGCGGCAGGCGTCTTCTGTCCCCGGGCGGATGCAACCTGCACGCGTGTGAGGTGGTGGTGGGCCCGTAGTCCCGCTCCGCGTGCCGCGCTGCACCGGCGGATGCACCTCATACCTTGCCGGCGCGCGGCTTCGCTCTCAAAGGGTAATCTGACGGGACTTACCAGAACTTCCGGTACACTCGGACCTCTTCCTGGTTGTCCCTGGCTGTTTTCCCGTCCTCTCGTTCTCTCCCGCCGTTCCGACACAATCCAAAATCGAGATCCAGGGGAAAATGCCAAGTCGTCTAGTCCTCTTATCAGTCCGGTCACTCACTCTTTCACAAAAAATCCGAAAACCCAAAATCCACTAATCACTCGTTAACTTTCGCTCACACCAGGCTCGCGGTTCAAAACGAAGTGCCCCCCTTTCGGCCCCCCGGCCCGAGGATTCCCGAGGAATCCCGAGTTCGCCCGAACTCGTGCGCTGTCATTCGCCTCGGTCCGCTCTTCGTCTTTCGGCGCCCATCGGCCGCCAGTCTCTCTGGGCGGCGCCGATCTTACCCAAGAGCGCCCGATCGTCGGTTCGGCGCTGCCGGTTTCTCTCCTCGGCGTCCCCTCGCCACGAACCTTCGGCGTCGTCGGCATTCTCTCGGCGGCTCCCGCCGGCGGCACGGCTCTCCGTGCGCCTATGCTTTTTTGTAACTGGCTGTCCCGCGGACGCCACGTTACAATATACATACAGGGTGTCCCAGAATTACTTTTACACCCGAAAGTGGGTGATGGCTGGGGGTCCCCCGAGTACCCTCCCGCAAACCGTTTGCAAAAATTCAAAATAGTTTTTAAATGAGAAGCATTTAAGTGCGACCAATCAGAACGAAGGATTTCCGCGGATTAACTCGCGGATGCCAAAGATAGCTGCTTTGCAATAGCTTCCCACAAATTCCGCGCTTAGCAATTGTTTCATAGCCCGAGCGAGCGTCGTAGGATTTGTTGACGAACTACCAATATGGGCATGGGCGTGGCTTAGGCTGGCGCAGCAGCTACACGTGCAACGCGCGATCGGCAATTGTTTCGGGATACGCATTCAGCCAGACGAAAACCGGTACACGGTGTTCAAAACGTCATGCAATGAATTTTATAGCAGTCCTGAGGAAAGCCGATTATTAAAGTGAGAGGGAGTCGAAAGGGTGGGTGGTGGGACTGATGCAATAAATTTAAAATGATTTGAAAACTAAGCATAAAAGTATTACTTTTGCGTCCTGTGAATAGCCATATCGAATTTCCAACACATCGCCATTGCTGATTTCAAAGTTTTAGAGTACTCATCGATTCTGGAGACTGTAAAAAATACGTAAAATAGGAAAATAGATTAGGAGAGAAACGCAAAGACACGTACCCCTTCTCTTCGCCCCTAGAATGTTCACACCAAGTTGCAGCACGTTGCGACTTTCGGTGGCAACATTTATCGACTTTGAACTTTGCAAAAAATACAAGAAATGGAAAAAATGGACTAGGAGAGAAATGCAAAAACACGTATCCCTTTTTTTCGTCCCAAGAATCGGTATACTAAATTGTAGCCCTTTGCGACTTGCGGTGGCAAAGTTACGCATCGCTGATCGTCTCCGGATTTTGTGAAAAATACGTTAAACTGAAAAAATGGACTAGGAGAGAAATGCAAAAACACGTATCCCTTTTTTTCGTCCCAAGAATCAGTATACCAAATTGCAGCCTTTTGCGACTTCCGGTGGCAAAGTTACGCAACACTTGTCGACCCCGGAACTTGTGAAAAATACGTCAAACTAAAAAAATGGACTAGGAGAGAAATACAAAAACACGTATCTCTTTTTTTCGTCCCAAGAATCGGTATACCAAATTGCAGCCTTTTGCGACTTCCGGTGGCAAAGTTACGCAACACTTGTCGACCCCGGAACTTGTGAAAAATACGTCAAACTGAAAAAGTGGACTAGGAGAGAAATGCAAAAACACGTATCTCTTTTTTTCATCCCAAGAATCGGTATACCAAATTGCAGCCCTTTGCGACTTCCGGTGGCAAAGTTACGCAACATTTGTCGACCCCGGAACTTGTGAAAAATACGTCAAACTGAAAAAATGGACTAAGAGAGAAATGCAAAAACACGTATCTCTTTTTTTCGTCCCAAAAATCGGTATACCAAATTGCAGCCCTTTGCGACTTCCGGTGGCAAAGTTACGCATCGCTGGTCGACCCCGGAACTTGTGAAAAATACGTCAAACTGAAAAAATGGACTAGGAGAGAAATGCAAAAACACGTAACCCTTTTTTTCGTCCCAAGAATCGGTATACCAAATTGCAGCCTTTTGCGACTTCCGGTGGCAACGTTACGCAACACTTGTCGACCCCGGAACTTGTGAAAAATACGTCAAACTGAAAAAATGGACTAGGAGAGAAATGCAAAAATACGTATCTCTTTTTTTCGTCCCAAGAATCGGTATACCAAATTGCAGCCTTTTGCGACTTCCGGTGGCAAAGTTACGCAACACTTGTCGACCCCGGAACTTGTGAAAAATACGTCAAACTGAAAAAATGGACTAGGAGAGAAATGCAAAAACACGTAACCCTTTTTTTCGTCCCAAGAATCGGTATACCAAATTGCAGCCTTTTGCGACTTCCGGTGGCAACGTTACGCAACACTTGTCGACCCCGGAACTTGTGAAAAATACGTCAAACTGAAAAAATGGACTAGGAGAGAAATGCAAAAATACGTATCTCTTTTTTTCGTCCCAAGAATCGGTATACCAAATTGCAGCCTTTTGCGACTTCCGGTGGCAAAGTTACGCAACACTTGTCGACCCCGGAACTTGTGAAAAATACGTCAAACTGAAAAAGTGGACTAGGAGAGAAATGCAAAAACACGTATCTCTTTTTTTCGTCCCAAGAATCGGTATACCAAATTGCAGCCCTTTGCGACTTCCGTTGGCAACGTTACGCAACACTTGTCGACCCCGGAACTTGTGAAAAATACGTCAAACTGAAAAAATGGACTAGGAGAGAAATGCAAAAACACGTATCTCTTTTTTTCGTCCCAAAAATCGGTATACCAAATTGCAGTCCTTTGCGACTTCCGGTGGCAAAGTTACGCAACACTTGTCGACCCCGGAACTTGTGAAAAATACGTCAAACTGAAAAAATGGACTAGGAGAGAAATGCAAAAACACGTGTCTCTTTTTTTCGTCCCAAGAATCGGTATACCAAATTGCAGCCTTTTGCGACTTCCGGTGGCAAAGTTACGCAACACTTGTCGACCCCGGAACTTGTGAAAAATACGTCAAACTGAAAAAGTGGACTAGGAGAGAAATGCAAAAACACGTATCTCTTTTTTTCATCCCAAGAATCGGTATACCAAATTGCAGCCCTTTGCGACTTCCGGTGGCAAAGTTACGCAACATTTGTCGACCCCGGAACTTGTGAAAAATACGTCAAACTGAAAAAATGGACTAGGAGAGAAATGCAAAAACACGTAACCCTTTTTTTCGTCCCAAGAATCGGTATACCAAATTGCAGCCTTTTGCGACTTCCGGTGGCAACGTTACGCAACACTTGTCGACCCCGGAACTTGTGAAAAATACGTCAAACTGAAAAAATGGACTAGGAGAGAAATGCAAAAATACGTATCTCTTTTTTTCGTCCCAAGAATCGGTATACCAAATTGCAGCCTTTTGCGACTTCCGGTGGCAAAGTTACGCAACACTTGTCGACCCCGGAACTTGTGAAAAATACGTCAAACTGAAAAAATGGACTAGGAGAGAAATGCAAAAACACGTAACCCTTTTTTTCGTCCCAAGAATCGGTATACCAAATTGCAGCCTTTTGCGACTTCCGGTGGCAACGTTACGCAACACTTGTCGACCCCGGAACTTGTGAAAAATACGTCAAACTGAAAAAATGGACTAGGAGAGAAATGCAAAAATACGTATCTCTTTTTTTCGTCCCAAGAATCGGTATACCAAATTGCAGCCTTTTGCGACTTCCGGTGGCAAAGTTACGCAACACTTGTCGACCCCGGAACTTGTGAAAAATACGTCAAACTGAAAAAGTGGACTAGGAGAGAAATGCAAAAACACGTATCTCTTTTTTTCGTCCCAAGAATCGGTATACCAAATTGCAGCCCTTTGCGACTTCCGTTGGCAACGTTACGCAACACTTGTCGACCCCGGAACTTGTGAAAAATACGTCAAACTGAAAAAATGGACTAGGAGAGAAATGCAAAAACACGTATCTCTTTTTTTCGTCCCAAAAATCGGTATACCAAATTGCAGTCCTTTGCGACTTCCGGTGGCAAAGTTACGCAACACTTGTCGACCCCGGAACTTGTGAAAAATACGTCAAACTGAAAAAATGGACTAGGAGAGAAATGCAAAAACACGTGTCCCTTTTTTTCGTCCCAAGAATCGGTATACCAAATTGTAGCCCTTTGCGACTTCCGGTGGCAAAGTTACGCATCGCTGGTCGACTCCGGATTTTGTGAAAAATACGTTAAACTGAAAAAATGGACTAGGAGAGAAATGCAAAAATACGTATCCCTTTTTTTCGTCCCAAGAATCGGTATACCAAATTGCAGCCTTTTGCGACTTCCGGTGGCAAAGTTACGCAACACTTATCGACCCCGGAACTTGTGAAAAATACGTCAAACTGAAAAAGTGGACTAGGAGAGAAATGCAAAAACACGTATCCCTTTTTTTCGTCCCAAGAATCGGTATACCAAATTGCAGCCTTTTGCGACTTCCGGTGGCAAAGTTACGCAACACTTGTCGACCCCGGAACTTGTGAAGAATACGTCAAACTGAAAAAGTGGACTAGGAGAGAAATGCAAAAACACGTATCCCTTTTTTTCGTCCCAAGAATCGGTATACCAAATTGCAGCCCTTTGCGACTTCCGGTGGCAAAGTTACGCATCGCTGGTCGACTCCGGATTTTGTGAAAAATACGTTAAACTGAAAAAATGGACTAGGAGAGAAATGCAAAAATACGTATCCCTTTTTTTCGTCCCAAGAATCGGTATACCAAATTGCAGCCTTTTGCGACTTCCGGTGGCAAAGTTACGCAACACTTATCGACCCCGGAACTTGTGAAAAATACGTCAAACTGAAAAAGTGGACTAGGAGAGAAATGCAAAAACACGTATCCCTTTTTTTCGTCCCAAGAATCGGTATACCAAATTGCAGCCCTTTGCGACTTCCGGTGGCAAAGTTACGCAACACTTGTCGACCCCGGAACTTGTGAAAAATACGTCAAACTGAAAAAATGGACTAGGAGAGAAATGCAAAAACACGTATCCCTTTTTTTCGTCCCAAGAATCGGTATACCAAATTGCAGCCCTTTGCGACTTCCGGTGGCAAAGTTACGCAACACTTGTCGACCCCGGAACTTGTGAAAAATACGTCAAACTGAAAAAATGAACTAGGAGAGAAATGCAAAAACACTTATTCCTTTTTTTCGTCCCAAGAATCGGTATACCAAATTGCAGCCTTTTGCGACTTCCGGTGGCAAAGTTACGCAACACTTGTCGACCCCGGAACTTGTGAAGAATACGTCAAACTGAAAAAGTGGACTAGGAGAGAAATGCAAAAACACGTATCCCTTTTTTTCGTCCCAAGAATCGGTATACCAAATTGCAGCCCTTTGCGACTTCCGGTGGCAAAGTTACGCATCGCTGGTCGACTCCGGATTTTGTGAAAAATACGTTAAACTGAAAAAATGGACTAGGAGAGAAATGCAAAAATACGTATCCCTTTTTTTCGTCCCAAGAATCGGTATACCAAATTGCAGCCTTTTGCGACTTCCGGTGGCAAAGTTACGCAACACTTATCGACCCCGGAACTTGTGAAAAATACGTCAAACTGAAAAAGTGGACTAGGAGAGAAATGCAAAAACACGTATCCCTTTTTTTCGTCCCAAGAATCGGTATACCAAATTGCAGCCCTTTGCGACTTCCGGTGGCAAAGTTACGCAACACTTGTCGACCCCGGAACTTGTGAAAAATACGTCAAACTGAAAAAATGGACTAGGAGAGAAATGCAAAAACACGTATCCCTTTTTTTCGTCCCAAGAATCGGTATACCAAATTGCAGCCCTTTGCGACTTCCGGTGGCAAAGTTACGCAACACTTGTCGACCCCGGAACTTGTGAAAAATACGTCAAACTGAAAAAATGAACTAGGAGAGAAATGCAAAAACACTTATTCCTTTTTTTCGTCCCAAGAATCGGTATACCAAATTGCAGCCCTTTGCGACTTCCGGTGGCAAAGTTACGCAACACTTGTCGACCCCGGAACTTGTGAAAAATACGTCAAACTGAAAAAATGAACTAGGAGAGAAATGCAAAAACACTTATTCCTTTTTTTCGTCCCAAGAATCGGTATACCAAATTGCAGTCTTTTGCGACTTCCGGTGGCAAAGTTACGCAACACTTGTCGACCCCGGAACTTGTGAAGAATACGTCAAACTGAAAAAGTGGACTAGGAGAGAAATGCAAAAACACGTATCCCTTTTTTTCGTCCCAAGAATCGGTATACCAAATTGCAGCCCTTTGCGACTTCCGGTGGCAAAGTTACGCATCGCTGGTCGACTCCGGATTTTGTGAAAAATACGTTAAACTGAAAAAATGGACTAGGAGAGAAATGCAAAAATACGTATCCCTTTTTTTCGTCCCAAGAATCGGTATACCAAATTGCAGCCTTTTGCGACTTCCGGTGGCAAAGTTACGCAACACTTATCGACCCCGGAACTTGTGAAAAATACGTCAAACTGAAAAAGTGGACTAGGAGAGAAATGCAAAAACACGTATCCCTTTTTTTCGTCCCAAGAATCGGTATACCAAATTGCAGCCCTTTGCGACTTCCGGTGGCAAAGTTACGCAACACTTGTCGACCCCGGAACTTGTGAAAAATACGTCAAACTGAAAAAATGAACTAGGGGAGAAATGCAAAAACACTTATTCCTTTTTTTCGTCCCAAGAATCGGTATACCAAATTGCAGCCTTTTGCGACTTCCGGTGGCAAAGTTACGCAACACTTGTCGACCCCGGAACTTGTGAAGAATACGTCAAACTGAAAAAGTGGACTAGGAGAGAAATGCAAAAACACGTATCCCTTTTTTTCGTCCCAAAAATCGGTATACCAAATTGCAGCCCTTTGCGACTTCCGGTGACAAAGTTACGCATCGCTGGTCGACCCCGGAACTTGTGAAAAATACGTTAAACTGAAAAAATGGACTAGGAGAGAAATGCAAAAACACGTATCCCTTTTTTTTCGTCCCAAGAATCGGTATACCAAATTGCAGCCATTTGCGACTTCCGGTGGCAAAGTTACGCAACACTTGTCGACCCCGGAACTTGTGAAAAATACGTCAAACTGAAAAAATGTACTAGGAGAGAAATGCAAAAACACGTATCTCTTTTTTTCGTCCCAAGAATCGGTATACCAAATTGTAGCCCTTTGCGACTTCCGGTGGCAAAGTTACGCATCGCTGGTCGACTCCGGATTTTGTGAAAAATACGTTAAACTGAAAAAATGGACTAGGAGAGAAATGCAAAAATACGTATCCCTTTTTTTCGTCCCAAGAATCGGTATACCAAATTGCAGCCTTTTGCGACTTCCGGTGGCAAAGTTACGCAACACTTGTCGACCCCGGAACTTGTGAAAAATACGTCAAACTGAAAAAATGGACTAGGAGAGAAATGCAAAAACACGTATCCCTTTTTTTCGTCCCAAGAATCGGTATACCAAATTGCAGCCCTTTGCGACTTCCGGTGGCAAAGTTACGCAACACTTGTCGACCCCGGAACTTGTGAAAAATACGTCAAACTGAAAAAATGAACTAGGAGAGAAATGCAAAAACACTTATCCCTTTTTTTCGTCCCAAGAATCGGTATACCAAATTGCAGCCTTTTGCGACTTCCGGTGGCAAAGTTACGCAACACTTGTCGACCCCGGAACTTGTGAAAAATACGTCAAACTGAAAAAGTGGACTAGGAGAGAAATGCAAAAACACGTATCTCTTTTTTTCGTCCCAAGAATCGGTATACCAAATTGCAGCCCTTTGCGACTTCCGGTGGCAAAGTTACGCATCGCTGGTCGACTCCGGATTTTGTGAAAAATACGTTAAACTGAAAAAATGGACTAGGAGAGAAATGCAAAAACACGTATCCCTTTTTTTCGTCCCAAGAATCGGTATACCAAATTGCAGCCCTTTGCGACTTCCGGTGGCAAAGTTACGCAACACTTGTCGACCCCGGAACTTGTGAAAAATACGTCAAACTGAAAAAATGGACTAGGAGAGAAATGCAAAAACACGTATCCCTTTTTTTTCGTCCCAAGAATCGGTATACCAAATTGCAGCCCTTTGCGACTTCCGGTGGCAAAGTTACGCAACACTTGTCGACCCCGGAACTTGTGAAAAATACGTCAAACTGAAAAAGTGGACTAGGAGAGAAATGCAAAAACACGTATCCCTTTTTTTCGTCCCAAGAATCGGTATACCAAATTGCAGCCCTTTGCGACTTCCGGTGGCAAAGTTACGCAACACTTGTCGACCCCGGAACTTGTGAAAAATACGTCAAACTGAAAAAATGGACTAGGAGAGAAATGCAAAAATACGTATCCCTTTTTTTCGTCCCAAGAATCGGTATACCAAATTGCAGCCTTTTGCGACTTCCGGTGGCAAAGTTACGCATCGCTGGTCGACTCCGGATTTTGTGAAAAATACGTTAAACTGAAAAAATGGACTAGGAGAGAAATGCAAAAACACGTATCCCTTTTTTTCGTCCCAAGAATCGGTATACCAAATTGCAGCCCTTTGCGACTTCCGGTGGCAAAGTTACGCAACACTTGTCGACCCCGGAACTTGTGAAAAATACGTCAAACTGAAAAAATGGACTAGGAGAGAAATGCAAAAACACGTATCCCTTTTTTTCGTCCCAAGAATCGGTATACCAAATTGCAGCCCTTTGCGACTTCCGGTGGCAAAGTTACGCAACACTTGTCGACCCCGGAACTTGTGAAAAATACGTCAAACTGAAAAAATGGACTAGGAGAGAAATGCAAAAATACGTATCTCTTTTTTTCGTCCCAAGAATCGGTATACCAAATTGCAGCCTTTTGCGACTTCCGGTGGCAAAGTTACGCAACACTTGTCGACCCCGGAACTTGTGAAAAATACGTCAAACTGAAAAAATGGACTAGGAGAGAAATGCAAAAACACGTAACCCTTTTTTTCGTCCCAAGAATCGGTATACCAAATTGCAGCCTTTTGCGACTTCCGGTGGCAACGTTACGCAACACTTGTCGACCCCGGAACTTGTGAAAAATACGTCAAACTGAAAAAATGGACTAGGAGAGAAATGCAAAAATACGTATCTCTTTTTTTCGTCCCAAGAATCGGTATACCAAATTGCAGCCTTTTGCGACTTCCGGTGGCAAAGTTACGCAACACTTGTCGACCCCGGAACTTGTGAAAAATACGTCAAACTGAAAAAGTGGACTAGGAGAGAAATGCAAAAACACGTATCTCTTTTTTTCGTCCCAAGAATCGGTATACCAAATTGCAGCCCTTTGCGACTTCCGTTGGCAACGTTACGCAACACTTGTCGACCCCGGAACTTGTGAAAAATACGTCAAACTGAAAAAATGGACTAGGAGAGAAATGCAAAAACACGTATCTCTTTTTTTCGTCCCAAAAATCGGTATACCAAATTGCAGTCCTTTGCGACTTCCGGTGGCAAAGTTACGCAACACTTGTCGACCCCGGAACTTGTGAAAAATACGTCAAACTGAAAAAATGGACTAGGAGAGAAATGCAAAAACACGTGTCTCTTTTTTTCGTCCCAAGAATCGGTATACCAAATTGCAGCCTTTTGCGACTTCCGGTGGCAAAGTTACGCAACACTTGTCGACCCCGGAACTTGTGAAAAATACGTCAAACTGAAAAAGTGGACTAGGAGAGAAATGCAAAAACACGTATCTCTTTTTTTCATCCCAAGAATCGGTATACCAAATTGCAGCCCTTTGCGACTTCCGGTGGCAAAGTTACGCAACATTTGTCGACCCCGGAACTTGTGAAAAATACGTCAAACTGAAAAAATGGACTAAGAGAGAAATGCAAAAACACGTATCTCTTTTTTTCGTCCCAAAAATCGGTATACCAAATTGCAGCCCTTTGCGACTTCCGGTGGCAAAGTTACGCATCGCTGGTCGACCCCGGAACTTGTGAAAAATACGTCAAACTGAAAAAATGGACTAGGAGAGAAATGCAAAAACACGTAACCCTTTTTTTCGTCCCAAGAATCGGTATACCAAATTGCAGCCTTTTGCGACTTCCGGTGGCAACGTTACGCAACACTTGTCGACCCCGGAACTTGTGAAAAATACGTCAAACTGAAAAAATGGACTAGGAGAGAAATGCAAAAATACGTATCTCTTTTTTTCGTCCCAAGAATCGGTATACCAAATTGCAGCCTTTTGCGACTTCCGGTGGCAAAGTTACGCAACACTTGTCGACCCCGGAACTTGTGAAAAATACGTCAAACTGAAAAAATGGACTAGGAGAGAAATGCAAAAACACGTAACCCTTTTTTTCGTCCCAAGAATCGGTATACCAAATTGCAGCCTTTTGCGACTTCCGGTGGCAACGTTACGCAACACTTGTCGACCCCGGAACTTGTGAAAAATACGTCAAACTGAAAAAATGGACTAGGAGAGAAATGCAAAAATACGTATCTCTTTTTTTCGTCCCAAGAATCGGTATACCAAATTGCAGCCTTTTGCGACTTCCGGTGGCAAAGTTACGCAACACTTGTCGACCCCGGAACTTGTGAAAAATACGTCAAACTGAAAAAATGGACTAGGAGAGAAATGCAAAAACACGTGTCCCTTTTTTTCGTCCCAAGAATCGGTATACCAAATTGTAGCCCTTTGCGACTTCCGGTGGCAAAGTTACGCATCGCTGGTCGACTCCGGATTTTGTGAAAAATACGTTAAACTGAAAAAATGGACTAGGAGAGAAATGCAAAAATACGTATCCCTTTTTTTCGTCCCAAGAATCGGTATACCAAATTGCAGCCTTTTGCGACTTCCGGTGGCAAAGTTACGCAACACTTATCGACCCCGGAACTTGTGAAAAATACGTCAAACTGAAAAAGTGGACTAGGAGAGAAATGCAAAAACACGTATCCCTTTTTTTCGTCCCAAGAATCGGTATACCAAATTGCAGCCTTTTGCGACTTCCGGTGGCAAAGTTACGCAACACTTGTCGACCCCGGAACTTGTGAAGAATACGTCAAACTGAAAAAGTGGACTAGGAGAGAAATGCAAAAACACGTATCCCTTTTTTTCGTCCCAAGAATCGGTATACCAAATTGCAGCCCTTTGCGACTTCCGGTGGCAAAGTTACGCATCGCTGGTCGACTCCGGATTTTGTGAAAAATACGTTAAACTGAAAAAATGGACTAGGAGAGAAATGCAAAAATACGTATCCCTTTTTTTCGTCCCAAGAATCGGTATACCAAATTGCAGCCTTTTGCGACTTCCGGTGGCAAAGTTACGCAACACTTATCGACCCCGGAACTTGTGAAAAATACGTCAAACTGAAAAAGTGGACTAGGAGAGAAATGCAAAAACACGTATCCCTTTTTTTCGTCCCAAGAATCGGTATACCAAATTGCAGCCCTTTGCGACTTCCGGTGGCAAAGTTACGCAACACTTGTCGACCCCGGAACTTGTGAAAAATACGTCAAACTGAAAAAATGGACTAGGAGAGAAATGCAAAAACACGTATCCCTTTTTTTCGTCCCAAGAATCGGTATACCAAATTGCAGCCCTTTGCGACTTCCGGTGGCAAAGTTACGCAACACTTGTCGACCCCGGAACTTGTGAAAAATACGTCAAACTGAAAAAATGAACTAGGAGAGAAATGCAAAAACACTTATTCCTTTTTTTCGTCCCAAGAATCGGTATACCAAATTGCAGCCTTTTGCGACTTCCGGTGGCAAAGTTACGCAACACTTGTCGACCCCGGAACTTGTGAAGAATACGTCAAACTGAAAAAGTGGACTAGGAGAGAAATGCAAAAACACGTATCCCTTTTTTTCGTCCCAAGAATCGGTATACCAAATTGCAGCCCTTTGCGACTTCCGGTGGCAAAGTTACGCATCGCTGGTCGACTCCGGATTTTGTGAAAAATACGTTAAACTGAAAAAATGGACTAGGAGAGAAATGCAAAAACACGTATCTCTTTTTTTTCGTCCCAAAAATCGGTATACCAAATTGCAGTCCTTTGCGACTTCCGGTGGCAAAGTTACGCAACACTTGTCGACCCCGGAACTTGTGAAAAATACGTCAAACTGAAAAAATGGACTAGGAGAGAAATGCAAAAACACGTGTCCCTTTTTTTCGTCCCAAGAATCGGTATACCAAATTGTAGCCCTTTGCGACTTCCGGTGGCAAAGTTACGCATCGCTGGTCGACTCCGGATTTTGTGAAAAATACGTTAAACTGAAAAAATGGACTAGGAGAGAAATGCAAAAATACGTATCCCTTTTTTTCGTCCCAAGAATCGGTATACCAAATTGCAGCCTTTTGCGACTTCCGGTGGCAAAGTTACGCAACACTTATCGACCCCGGAACTTGTGAAAAATACGTCAAACTGAAAAAGTGGACTAGGAGAGAAATGCAAAAACACGTATCCCTTTTTTTCGTCCCAAGAATCGGTATACCAAATTGCAGCCTTTTGCGACTTCCGGTGGCAAAGTTACGCAACACTTGTCGACCCCGGAACTTGTGAAGAATACGTCAAACTGAAAAAGTGGACTAGGAGAGAAATGCAAAAACACGTATCCCTTTTTTTCGTCCCAAGAATCGGTATACCAAATTGCAGCCCTTTGCGACTTCCGGTGGCAAAGTTACGCATCGCTGGTCGACTCCGGATTTTGTGAAAAATACGTTAAACTGAAAAAATGGACTAGGAGAGAAATGCAAAAATACGTATCCCTTTTTTTCTTCCCAAGAATCGGTATACCAAATTGCAGCCTTTTGCGACTTCCGGTGGCAAAGTTACGCAACACTTATCGACCCCGGAACTTGTGAAAAATACGTCAAACTGAAAAAGTGGACTAGGAGAGAAATGCAAAAACACGTATCCCTTTTTTTCGTCCCAAGAATCGGTATACCAAATTGCAGCCCTTTGCGACTTCCGGGGGCAAAGTTACGCAACACTTGTCGACCCCGGAACTTGTGAAAAATACGTCAAACTGAAAAAATGGACTAGGAGAGAAATGCAAAAACACGTATCCCTTTTTTTCGTCCCAAGAATCGGTATACCAAATTGCAGCCCTTTGCGACTTCCGGTGGCAAAGTTACGCAACACTTGTCGACCCCGGAACTTGTGAAAAATACGTCAAACTGAAAAAATGAACTAGGAGAGAAATGCAAAAACACTTATTCCTTTTTTTCGTCCCAAGAATCGGTATACCAAATTGCAGCCTTTTGCGACTTCCGGTGGCAAAGTTACGCAACACTTGTCGACCCCGGAACTTGTGAAGAATACGTCAAACTGAAAAAGTGGACTAGGAGAGAAATGCAAAAACACGTATCCCTTTTTTTCGTCCCAAGAATCGGTATACCAAATTGCAGCCCTTTGCGACTTCCGGTGGCAAAGTTACGCATCGCTGGTCGACTCCGGATTTTGTGAAAAATACGTTAAACTGAAAAAATGGACTAGGAGAGAAATGCAAAAATACGTATCCCTTTTTTTCGTCCCAAGAATCGGTATACCAAATTGCAGCCTTTTGCGACTTCCGGTGGCAAAGTTACGCAACACTTATCGACCCCGGAACTTGTGAAAAATACGTCAAACTGAAAAAGTGGACTAGGAGAGAAATGCAAAAACACGTATCCCTTTTTTTCGTCCCAAGAATCGGTATACCAAATTGCAGCCCTTTGCGACTTCCGGTGGCAAAGTTACGCAACACTTGTCGACCCCGGAACTTGTGAAAAATACGTCAAACTGAAAAAATGGACTAGGAGAGAAATGCAAAAACACGTATCCCTTTTTTTCGTCCCAAGAATCGGTATACCAAATTGCAGCCCTTTGCGACTTCCGGTGGCAAAGTTACGCAACACTTGTCGACCCCGGAACTTGTGAAAAATACGTCAAACTGAAAAAATGAACTAGGAGAGAAATGCAAAAACACTTATTCCTTTTTTTCGTCCCAAGAATCGGTATACCAAATTGCAGCCCTTTGCGACTTCCGGTGGCAAAGTTACGCAACACTTGTCGACCCCGGAACTTGTGAAAAATACGTCAAACTGAAAAAATGAACTAGGAGAGAAATGCAAAAACACTTATTCCTTTTTTTCGTCCCAAGAATCGGTATACCAAATTGCAGCCTTTTGCGACTTCCGGTGGCAAAGTTACGCAACACTTGTCGACCCCGGAACTTGTGAAGAATACGTCAAACTGAAAAAGTGGACTAGGAGAGAAATGCAAAAACACGTATCCCTTTTTTTCGTCCCAAGAATCGGTATACCAAATTGCAGCCCTTTGCGACTTCCGGTGGCAAAGTTACGCATCGCTGGTCGACTCCGGATTTTGTGAAAAATACGTTAAACTGAAAAAATGGACTAGGAGAGAAATGCAAAAATACGTATCCCTTTTTTTCGTCCCAAGAATCGGTATACCAAATTGCAGCCTTTTGCGACTTCCGGTGGCAAAGTTACGCAACACTTATCGACCCCGGAACTTGTGAAAAATACGTCAAACTGAAAAAGTGGACTAGGAGAGAAATGCAAAAACACGTATCCCTTTTTTTCGTCCCAAGAATCGGTATACCAAATTGCAGCCCTTTGCGACTTCCGGTGGCAAAGTTACGCAACACTTGTCGACCCCGGAACTTGTGAAAAATACGTCAAACTGAAAAAGTGGACTAGGAGAGAAATGCAAAAACACGTATCCCTTTTTTTCGTCCCAAGAATCGGTATACCAAATTGCAGCCCTTTGCGACTTCCGGTGGCAAAGTTACGCATCGCTGGTCGACTCCGGATTTTGTGAAAAATACGTTAAACTGAAAAAATGGACTAGGAGAGAAATGCAAAAATACGTATCCCTTTTTTTCGTCCCAAGAATCGGTATACCAAATTGCAGCCTTTTGCGACTTCCGGTGGCAAAGTTACGCAACACTTATCGACCCCGGAACTTGTGAAAAATACGTCAAACTGAAAAAGTGGACTAGGAGAGAAATGCAAAAACACGTATCCCTTTTTTTCGTCCCAAGAATCGGTATACCAAATTGCAGCCCTTTGCGACTTCCGGTGGCAAAGTTACGCAACACTTGTCGACCCCGGAACTTGTGAAAAATACGTCAAACTGAAAAAATGGACTAGGAGAGAAATGCAAAAACACGTATCCCTTTTTTTCGTCCCAAGAATCGGTATACCAAATTGCAGCCCTTTGCGACTTCCGGTGGCAAAGTTACGCAACACTTGTCGACCCCGGAACTTGTGAAAAATACGTCAAACTGAAAAAATGAACTAGGGGAGAAATGCAAAAACACTTATTCCTTTTTTTCGTCCCAAGAATCGGTATACCAAATTGCAGCCTTTTGCGACTTCCGGTGGCAAAGTTACGCAACACTTGTCGACCCCGGAACTTGTGAAGAATACGTCAAACTGAAAAAGTGGACTAGGAGAGAAATGCAAAAACACGTATCCCTTTTTTTCGTCCCAAAAATCGGTATACCAAATTGCAGCCCTTTGCGACTTCCGGTGACAAAGTTACGCATCGCTGGTCGACCCCGGAACTTGTGAAAAATACGTTAAACTGAAAAAATGGACTAGGAGAGAAATGCAAAAACACGTATCCCTTTTTTTTCGTCCCAAGAATCGGTATACCAAATTGCAGCCATTTGCGACTTCCGGTGGCAAAGTTACGCAACACTTGTCGACCCCGGAACTTGTGAAAAATACGTCAAACTGAAAAAATGGACTAGGAGAGAAATGCAAAAACACGTATCTCTTTTTTTCGTCCCAAGAATCGGTATACCAAATTGTAGCCCTTTGCGACTTCCGGTGGCAAAGTTACGCATCGCTGGTCGACTCCGGATTTTGTGAAAAATACGTTAAACTGAAAAAATGGACTAGGAGAGAAATGCAAAAATACGTATCCCTTTTTTTCGTCCCAAGAATCGGTATACCAAATTGCAGCCTTTTGCGACTTCCGGTGGCAAAGTTACGCAACACTTGTCGACCCCGGAACTTGTGAAAAATACGTCAAACTGAAAAAATGGACTAGGAGAGAAATGCAAAAACACGTATCCCTTTTTTTCGTCCCAAGAATCGGTATACCAAATTGCAGCCCTTTGCGACTTCCGGTGGCAAAGTTACGCAACACTTGTCGACCCCGGAACTTGTGAAAAATACGTCAAACTGAAAAAATGAACTAGGAGAGAAATGCAAAAACACTTATCCCTTTTTTTCGTCCCAAGAATCGGTATACCAAATTGCAGCCTTTTGCGACTTCCGGTGGCAAAGTTACGCAACACTTGTCGACCCCGGAACTTGTGAAAAATACGTCAAACTGAAAAAGTGGACTAGGAGAGAAATGCAAAAACACGTATCTCTTTTTTTCGTCCCAAGAATCGGTATACCAAATTGCAGCCCTTTGCGACTTCCGGTGGCAAAGTTACGCATCGCTGGTCGACTCCGGATTTTGTGAAAAATACGTTAAACTGAAAAAATGGACTAGGAGAGAAATGCAAAAACACGTATCCCTTTTTTTCGTCCCAAGAATCGGTATACCAAATTGCAGCCCTTTGCGACTTCCGGTGGCAAAGTTACGCAACACTTGTCGACCCCGGAACTTGTGAAAAATACGTCAAACTGAAAAAATGGACTAGGAGAGAAATGCAAAAACACGTATCCCTTTTTTTTCGTCCCAAGAATCGGTATACCAAATTGCAGCCCTTTGCGACTTCCGGTGGCAAAGTTACGCAACACTTGTCGACCCCGGAACTTGTGAAAAATACGTCAAACTGAAAAAATGGACTAGGAGAGAAATGCAAAAACACGTATCTCTTTTTTTCGTCCCAAGAATCGGTATACCAAATTGTAGCCCTTTGCGACTTCCGGTGGCAAAGTTACGCATCGCTGGTCGACTCCGGATTTTGTGAAAAATACGTTAAACTGAAAAAATGGACTAGGAGAGAAATGCAAAAATACGTATCCCTTTTTTTCGTCCCAAGAATCGGTATACCAAATTGCAGCCTTTTGCGACTTCCGGTGGCAAAGTTACGCAACACTTGTCGACCCCGGAACTTGTGAAAAATACGTCAAACTGAAAAAATGGACTAGGAGAGAAATGCAAAAACACGTATCCCTTTTTTTCGTCCCAAGAATCGGTATACCAAATTGCAGCCCTTTGCGACTTCCGGTGGCAAAGTTACGCAACACTTGTCGACCCCGGAACTTGTGAAAAATACGTCAAACTGAAAAAATGAACTAGGAGAGAAATGCAAAAACACTTATCCCTTTTTTTCGTCCCAAGAATCGGTATACCAAATTGCAGCCTTTTGCGACTTCCGGTGGCAAAGTTACGCAACACTTGTCGACCCCGGAACTTGTGAAAAATACGTCAAACTGAAAAAGTGGACTAGGAGAGAAATGCAAAAACACGTATCTCTTTTTTTCGTCCCAAGAATCGGTATACCAAATTGCAGCCCTTTGCGACTTCCGGTGGCAAAGTTACGCATCGCTGGTCGACTCCGGATTTTGTGAAAAATACGTTAAACTGAAAAAATGGACTAGGAGAGAAATGCAAAAACACGTATCCCTTTTTTTCGTCCCAAGAATCGGTATACCAAATTGCAGCCCTTTGCGACTTCCGGTGGCAAAGTTACGCAACACTTGTCGACCCCGGAACTTGTGAAAAATACGTCAAACTGAAAAAATGGACTAGGAGAGAAATGCAAAAACACGTATCCCTTTTTTTTCGTCCCAAGAATCGGTATACCAAATTGCAGCCCTTTGCGACTTCCGGTGGCAAAGTTACGCAACACTTGTCGACCCCGGAACTTGTGAAAAATACGTCAAACTGAAAAAGTGGACTAGGAGAGAAATGCAAAAACACGTATCCCTTTTTTTCGTCCCAAGAATCGGTATACCAAATTGCAGCCCTTTGCGACTTCCGGTGGCAAAGTTACGCAACACTTGTCGACCCCGGAACTTGTGAAAAATACGTCAAACTGAAAAAATGGACTAGGAGAGAAATGCAAAAATACGTATCCCTTTTTTTCGTCCCAAGAATCGGTATACCAAATTGCAGCCTTTTGCGACTTCCGGTGGCAAAGTTACGCATCGCTGGTCGACTCCGGATTTTGTGAAAAATACGTTAAACTGAAAAAATGGACTAGGAGAGAAATGCAAAAACACGTATCCCTTTTTTTCGTCCCAAGAATCGGTATACCAAATTGCAGCCCTTTGCGACTTCCGGTGGCAAAGTTACGCAACACTTGTCGACCCCGGAACTTGTGAAAAATACGTCAAACTGAAAAAATGGACTAGGAGAGAAATGCAAAAACACGTATCCCTTTTTTTCGTCCCAAGAATCGGTATACCAAATTGCAGCCCTTTGCGACTTCCGGTGGCAAAGTTACGCAACACTTGTCGACCCCGGAACTTGTGAAAAATACGTCAAACTGAAAAAATGGACTAGGAGAGAAATGCAAAAACACGTATCCCTTTTTTTTCGTCCCAAGAATCGGTATACCAAATTGCAGCCCTTTGCGACTTCCGGTGGCAAAGTTACGCAACACTTGTCGACCCCGGAACTTGTGAAAAATACGTCAAACTGAAAAAGTGGACTAGGAGAGAAATGCAAAAACACGTATCCCTTTTTTTCGTCCCAAGAATCGGTATACCAAATTGCAGCCCTTTGCGACTTCCGGTGGCAAAGTTACGCAACACTTGTCGACCCCGGAACTTGTGAAAAATACGTCAAACTGAAAAAATGGACTAGGAGAGAAATGCAAAAATACGTATCCCTTTTTTTCGTCCCAAGAATCGGTATACCAAATTGCAGCCTTTTGCGACTTCCGGTGGCAAAGTTACGCAACACTTATCGACCCCGGAACTTGTGAAAAATACGTCAAACTGAAAAAGTGGACTAGGAGAGAAATGCAAAAACACGTATCCCTTTTTTTCGTCCCAAGAATCGGTATACCAAATTGCAGCCCTTTGCGACTTCCGGTGGCAAAGTTACGCAACACTTGTCGACCCCGGAACTTGTGAAAAATACGTCAAACTGAAAAAATGGACTAGGAGAGAAATGCAAAAACACGTATCCCTTTTTTTCGTCCCAAGAATCGGTATACCAAATTGCAGCCCTTTGCGACTTCCGGTGGCAAAGTTACGCAACACTTGTCGACCCCGGAACTTGTGAAAAATACGTCAAACTGAAAAAATGAACTAGGGGAGAAATGCAAAAACACTTATTCCTTTTTTTCGTCCCAAGAATCGGTATACCAAATTGCAGCCTTTTGCGACTTCCGGTGGCAAAGTTACGCAACACTTGTCGACCCCGGAACTTGTGAAGAATACGTCAAACTGAAAAAGTGGACTAGGAGAGAAATGCAAAAACACGTATCCCTTTTTTTCGTCCCAAAAATCGGTATACCAAATTGCAGCCCTTTGCGACTTCCGGTGACAAAGTTACGCATCGCTGGTCGACCCCGGAACTTGTGAAAAATACGTTAAACTGAAAAAATGGACTAGGAGAGAAATGCAAAAACACGTATCCCTTTTTTTTCGTCCCAAGAATCGGTATACCAAATTGCAGCCATTTGCGACTTCCGGTGGCAAAGTTACGCAACACTTGTCGACCCCGGAACTTGTGAAAAATACGTCAAACTGAAAAAATGGACTAGGAGAGAAATGCAAAAACACGTATCTCTTTTTTTCGTCCCAAGAATCGGTATACCAAATTGTAGCCCTTTGCGACTTCCGGTGGCAAAGTTACGCATCGCTGGTCGACTCCGGATTTTGTGAAAAATACGTTAAACTGAAAAAATGGACTAGGAGAGAAATGCAAAAATACGTATCCCTTTTTTTCGTCCCAAGAATCGGTATACCAAATTGCAGCCTTTTGCGACTTCCGGTGGCAAAGTTACGCAACACTTGTCGACCCCGGAACTTGTGAAAAATACGTCAAACTGAAAAAATGAACTAGGAGAGAAATGCAAAAACACTTATCCCTTTTTTTCGTCCCAAGAATCGGTATACCAAATTGCAGCCTTTTGCGACTTCCGGTGGCAAAGTTACGCAACACTTGTCGACCCCGGAACTTGTGAAAAATACGTCAAACTGAAAAAGTGGACTAGGAGAGAAATGCAAAAACACGTATCTCTTTTTTTCGTCCCAAGAATCGGTATACCAAATTGCAGCCCTTTGCGACTTCCGGTGGCAAAGTTACGCATCGCTGGTCGACTCCGGATTTTGTGAAAAATACGTTAAACTGAAAAAATGGACTAGGAGAGAAATGCAAAAACACGTATCCCTTTTTTTCGTCCCAAGAATCGGTATACCAAATTGCAGCCCTTTGCGACTTCCGGTGGCAAAGTTACGCAACACTTGTCGACCCCGGAACTTGTGAAAAATACGTCAAACTGAAAAAATGGACTAGGAGAGAAATGCAAAAACACGTATCCCTTTTTTTTCGTCCCAAGAATCGGTATACCAAATTGCAGCCCTTTGCGACTTCCGGTGGCAAAGTTACGCAACACTTGTCGACCCCGGAACTTGTGAAAAATACGTCAAACTGAAAAAGTGGACTAGGAGAGAAATGCAAAAACACGTATCCCTTTTTTTCGTCCCAAGAATCGGTATACCAAATTGCAGCCCTTTGCGACTTCCGGTGGCAAAGTTACGCAACACTTGTCGACCCCGGAACTTGTGAAAAATACGTCAAACTGAAAAAATGGACTAGGAGAGAAATGCAAAAATACGTATCCCTTTTTTTCGTCCCAAGAATCGGTATACCAAATTGCAGCCTTTTGCGACTTCCGGTGGCAAAGTTACGCATCGCTGGTCGACTCCGGATTTTGTGAAAAATACGTTAAACTGAAAAAATGGACTAGGAGAGAAATGCAAAAACACGTATCCCTTTTTTTCGTCCCAAGAATCGGTATACCAAATTGCAGCCCTTTGCGACTTCCGGTGGCAAAGTTACGCAACACTTGTCGACCCCGGAACTTGTGAAAAATACGTCAAACTGAAAAAATGGACTAGGAGAGAAATGCAAAAACACGTATCCCTTTTTTTCGTCCCAAGAATCGGTATACCAAATTGCAGCCCTTTGCGACTTCCGGTGGCAAAGTTACGCAACACTTGTCGACCCCGGAACTTGTGAAAAATACGTCAAACTGAAAAAATGGACTAGGAGAGAAATGCAAAAACACGTATCCCTTTTTTTTCGTCCCAAGAATCGGTATACCAAATTGCAGCCCTTTGCGACTTCCGGTGGCAAAGTTACGCAACACTTGTCGACCCCGGAACTTGTGAAAAATACGTCAAACTGAAAAAGTGGACTAGGAGAGAAATGCAAAAACACGTATCCCTTTTTTTCGTCCCAAGAATCGGTATACCAAATTGCAGCCCTTTGCGACTTCCGGTGGCAAAGTTACGCAACACTTGTCGACCCCGGAACTTGTGAAAAATACGTCAAACTGAAAAAATGGACTAGGAGAGAAATGCAAAAATACGTATCCCTTTTTTTCGTCCCAAGAATCGGTATACCAAATTGCAGCCTTTTGCGACTTCCGGTGGCAAAGTTACGCAACACTTATCGACCCCGGAACTTGTGAAAAATACGTCAAACTGAAAAAGTGGACTAGGAGAGAAATGCAAAAACACGTATCCCTTTTTTTCGTCCCAAGAATCGGTATACCAAATTGCAGCCCTTTGCGACTTCCGGTGGCAAAGTTACGCAACACTTGTCGACCCCGGAACTTGTGAAAAATACGTCAAACTGAAAAAATGAACTAGGAGAGAAATGCAAAAACACTTATTCCTTTTTTTCGTCCCAAGAATCGGTATACCAAATTGCAGCCTTTTGCGACTTCCGGTGGCAAAGTTACGCAACACTTGTCGACCCCGGAACTTGTGAAGAATACGTCAAACTGAAAAAGTGGACTAGGAGAGAAATGCAAAAACACGTATCCCTTTTTTTCGTCCCAAGAATCGGTATACCAAATTGCAGCCCTTTGCGACTTCCGGTGGCAAAGTTACGCAACACTTCTCGACCCCAGAACTTGTGAAAAATACGTCAAACTGAAAAAATGGACTAGGAGAGAAATGCAAAAACACGTATCTCTTTTTTTCGTCCCAAAAATCGGTATACCAAATTGCAGCCCTTTGCGACTTCCGGTGACAAAGTTACGCATCGCTGGTCGACCCCGGAACTTGTGAAAAATACGTTAAACTGAAAGAATGGACTAGGAGAGAAATGCAAAAACACGTATCCCTTTTTTTTCGTCCCAAGAATCGGTATACCAAATTGCAGCCATTTGCGACTTCCGGTGGCAAAGTTACGCAACACTTGTCGACCCCGGAACTTGTGAAAAATACGTCAAACTGAAAAAATGTACTAGGAGAGAAATGCAAAAACACGTATCTCTTTTTTTCGTCCCAAGAATCGGTATACCAAATTGTAGCCCTTTGCGACTTCCGGTGGCAAAGTTACGCATCGCTGGTCGACTCCGGATTTTGTGAAAAATACGTTAAACTGAAAAAATGGACTAGGAGAGAAATGCAAAAATACGTATCCCTTTTTTTCGTCCCAAGAATCGGTATACCAAATTGCAGCCTTTTGCGACTTCCGGTGGCAAAGTTACGCAACACTTGTCGACCCCGGAACTTGTGAAAAATACGTCAAACTGAAAAAATGTACTAGGAGAGAAATGCAAAAACACGTATCTCTTTTTTTCGTCCCAAGAATCGGTATACCAAATTGTAGCCCTTTGCGACTTCCGGTGGCAAAGTTACGCATCGCTGGTCGACTCCGGATTTTGTGAAAAATACGTTAAACTGAAAAAATGGACTAGGAGAGAAATGCAAAAATACGTATCCCTTTTTTTCGTCCCAAGAATCGGTATACCAAATTGCAGCCTTTTGCGACTTCCGGTGGCAAAGTTACGCAACACTTGTCGACCCCGGAACTTGTGAAAAATACGTCAAACTGAAAAAATGGACTAGGAGAGAAATGCAAAAACACGTATCCCTTTTTTTCGTCCCAAGAATCGGTATACCAAATTGCAGCCCTTTGCGACTTCCGGTGGCAAAGTTACGCAACACTTGTCGACCCCGGAACTTGTGAAAAATACGTCAAACTGAAAAAATGAACTAGGAGAGAAATGCAAAAACACTTATCCCTTTTTTTCGTCCCAAGAATCGGTATACCAAATTGCAGCCTTTTGCGACTTCCGGTGGCAAAGTTACGCAACACTTGTCGACCCCGGAACTTGTGAAAAATACGTCAAACTGAAAAAGTGGACTAGGAGAGAAATGCAAAAACACGTATCTCTTTTTTTCGTCCCAAGAATCGGTATACCAAATTGCAGCCCTTTGCGACTTCCGGTGGCAAAGTTACGCATCGCTGGTCGACTCCGGATTTTGTGAAAAATACGTTAAACTGAAAAAATGGACTAGGAGAGAAATGCAAAAACACGTATCCCTTTTTTTCGTCCCAAGAATCGGTATACCAAATTGCAGCCCTTTGCGACTTCCGGTGGCAAAGTTACGCAACACTTGTCGACCCCGGAACTTGTGGAAAATACGTCAAACTGAAAAAATGGACTAGGAGAGAAATGCAAAAACACGTATCTCTTTTTTTCGTCCCAAGAATCGGTATACCAAATTGCAGCCCTTTGCGACTTCCGGTGACAAAGTTACGCATCGCTGGTCGACCCCGGAACTTGTGAAAAATACGTTAAACTGAAAAAATGGACTAGGAGAGAAATGCAAAAACACGTATCCCTTTTTTTTCGTCCCAAGAATCGGTATACCAAATTGCAGCCATTTGCGACTTCCGGTGGCAAAGTTACGCAACACTTGTCGACCCCGGAACTTGTGAAAAATACGTCAAACTGAAAAAATGGACTAGGAGAGAAATGCAAAAACACGTATCTCTTTTTTTCGTCCCAAGAATCGGTATACCAAATTGTAGCCCTTTGCGACTTCCGGTGGCAAAGTTACGCATCGCTGGTCGACTCCGGATTTTGTGAAAAATACGTTAAACTGAAAAAATGGACTAGGAGAGAAATGCAAAAATACGTATCCCTTTTTTTCGTCCCAAGAATCGGTATACCAAATTGCAGCCTTTTGCGACTTCCGGTGGCAAAGTTACGCAACACTTGTCGACCCCGGAACTTGTGAAAAATACGTCAAACTGAAAAAATGGACTAGGAGAGAAATGCAAAAACACGTATCCCTTTTTTTCGTCCCAAGAATCGGTATACCAAATTGCAGCCCTTTGCGACTTCCGGTGGCAAAGTTACGCAACACTTGTCGACCCCGGAACTTGTGAAAAATACGTCAAACTGAAAAAATGAACTAGGAGAGAAATGCAAAAACACTTATCCCTTTTTTTCGTCCCAAGAATCGGTATACCAAATTGCAGCCTTTTGCGACTTCCGGTGGCAAAGTTACGCAACACTTGTCGACCCCGGAACTTGTGAAAAATACGTCAAACTGAAAAAGTGGACTAGGAGAGAAATGCAAAAACACGTATCTCTTTTTTTCGTCCCAAGAATCGGTATACCAAATTGCAGCCCTTTGCGACTTCCGGTGGCAAAGTTACGCATCGCTGGTCGACTCCGGATTTTGTGAAAAATACGTTAAACTGAAAAAATGGACTAGGAGAGAAATGCAAAAACACGTATCCCTTTTTTTCGTCCCAAGAATCGGTATACCAAATTGCAGCCCTTTGCGACTTCCGGTGGCAAAGTTACGCAACACTTGTCGACCCCGGAACTTGTGAAAAATACGTCAAACTGAAAAAATGGACTAGGAGAGAAATGCAAAAACACGTATCCCTTTTTTTTCGTCCCAAGAATCGGTATACCAAATTGCAGCCCTTTGCGACTTCCGGTGGCAAAGTTACGCAACACTTGTCGACCCCGGAACTTGTGAAAAATACGTCAAACTGAAAAAGTGGACTAGGAGAGAAATGCAAAAACACGTATCCCTTTTTTTCGTCCCAAGAATCGGTATACCAAATTGCAGCCCTTTGCGACTTCCGGTGGCAAAGTTACGCAACACTTGTCGACCCCGGAACTTGTGAAAAATACGTCAAACTGAAAAAATGGACTAGGAGAGAAATGCAAAAACACGTATCTCTTTTTTTCGTCCCAAGAATCGGTATACCAAATTGTAGCCCTTTGCGACTTCCGGTGGCAAAGTTACGCATCGCTGGTCGACTCCGGATTTTGTGAAAAATACGTTAAACTGAAAAAATGGACTAGGAGAGAAATGCAAAAATACGTATCCCTTTTTTTCGTCCCAAGAATCGGTATACCAAATTGCAGCCTTTTGCGACTTCCGGTGGCAAAGTTACGCAACACTTGTCGACCCCGGAACTTGTGAAAAATACGTCAAACTGAAAAAATGGACTAGGAGAGAAATGCAAAAACACGTATCCCTTTTTTTCGTCCCAAGAATCGGTATACCAAATTGCAGCCCTTTGCGACTTCCGGTGGCAAAGTTACGCAACACTTGTCGACCCCGGAACTTGTGAAAAATACGTCAAACTGAAAAAATGAACTAGGAGAGAAATGCAAAAACACTTATCCCTTTTTTTCGTCCCAAGAATCGGTATACCAAATTGCAGCCTTTTGCGACTTCCGGTGGCAAAGTTACGCAACACTTGTCGACCCCGGAACTTGTGAAAAATACGTCAAACTGAAAAAGTGGACTAGGAGAGAAATGCAAAAACACGTATCTCTTTTTTTCGTCCCAAGAATCGGTATACCAAATTGCAGCCCTTTGCGACTTCCGGTGGCAAAGTTACGCATCGCTGGTCGACTCCGGATTTTGTGAAAAATACGTTAAACTGAAAAAATGGACTAGGAGAGAAATGCAAAAACACGTATCCCTTTTTTTCGTCCCAAGAATCGGTATACCAAATTGCAGCCCTTTGCGACTTCCGGTGGCAAAGTTACGCAACACTTGTCGACCCCGGAACTTGTGAAAAATACGTCAAACTGAAAAAATGGACTAGGAGAGAAATGCAAAAACACGTATCCCTTTTTTTTCGTCCCAAGAATCGGTATACCAAATTGCAGCCCTTTGCGACTTCCGGTGGCAAAGTTACGCAACACTTGTCGACCCCGGAACTTGTGAAAAATACGTCAAACTGAAAAAGTGGACTAGGAGAGAAATGCAAAAACACGTATCCCTTTTTTTCGTCCCAAGAATCGGTATACCAAATTGCAGCCTTTTGCGACTTCCGGTGGCAAAGTTACGCAACACTTGTCGACCCCGGAACTTGTGAAAAATACGTCAAACTGAAAAAGTGGACTAGGAGAGAAATGCAAAAACACGTATCTCTTTTTTTCGTCCCAAGAATCGGTATACCAAATTGCAGCCCTTTGCGACTTCCGGTGGCAAAGTTACGCATCGCTGGTCGACTCCGGATTTTGTGAAAAATACGTTAAACTGAAAAAATGGACTAGGAGAGAAATGCAAAAACACGTATCCCTTTTTTTCGTCCCAAGAATCGGTATACCAAATTGCAGCCCTTTGCGACTTCCGGTGGCAAAGTTACGCAACACTTGTCGACCCCGGAACTTGTGAAAAATACGTCAAACTGAAAAAATGGACTAGGAGAGAAATGCAAAAACACGTATCCCTTTTTTTTCGTCCCAAGAATCGGTATACCAAATTGCAGCCCTTTGCGACTTCCGGTGGCAAAGTTACGCAACACTTGTCGACCCCGGAACTTGTGAAAAATACGTCAAACTGAAAAAGTGGACTAGGAGAGAAATGCAAAAACACGTATCCCTTTTTTTCGTCCCAAGAATCGGTATACCAAATTGCAGCCCTTTGCGACTTCCGGTGGCAAAGTTACGCAACACTTGTCGACCCCGGAACTTGTGAAAAATACGTCAAACTGAAAAAATGGACTAGGAGAGAAATGCAAAAACACGTATCCCTTTTTTTTCGTCCCAAGAATCGGTATACCAAATTGCAGCCCTTTGCGACTTCCGGTGGCAAAGTTACGCAACACTTGTCGACCCCGGAACTTGTGAAAAATACGTCAAACTGAAAAAGTGGACTAGGAGAGAAATGCAAAAACACGTATCCCTTTTTTTCGTCCCAAGAATCGGTATACCAAATTGCAGCCCTTTGCGACTTCCGGTGGCAAAGTTACGCAACACTTGTCGACCCCGGAACTTGTGAAAAATACGTCAAACTGAAAAAATGGACTAGGAGAGAAATGCAAAAATACGTATCCCTTTTTTTCGTCCCAAGAATCGGTATACCAAATTGCAGCCTTTTGCGACTTCCGGTGGCAAAGTTACGCAACACTTATCGACCCCGGAACTTGTGAAAAATACGTTAAACTGAAAAAGTGGACTAGGAGAGAAATGCAAAAACACGTATCCCTTTTTTTCGTCCCAAGAATCGGTATACCAAATTGCAGCCCTTTGCGACTTCCGGTGGCAAAGTTACGCAACACTTGTCGACCCCGGAACTTGTGAAAAATACGTCAAACTGAAAAAATGAACTAGGAGAGAAATGCAAAAACACTTATTCCTTTTTTTCGTCCCAAGAATCGGTATACCAAATTGCAGCCTTTTGCGACTTCCGGTGGCAAAGTTACGCAACACTTGTCGACCCCGGAACTTGTGAAGAATACGTCAAACTGAAAAAGTGGACTAGGAGAGAAATGCAAAAACACGTATCCCTTTTTTTCGTCCCAAGAATCGGTATACCAAATTGCAGCCCTTTGCGACTTCCGGTGGCAAAGTTACGCAACACTTCTCGACCCCAGAACTTGTGAAAAATACGTCAAACTGAAAAAATGGACTAGGAGAGAAATGCAAAAACACGTATCTCTTTTTTTCGTCCCAAAAATCGGTATACCAAATTGCAGCCCTTTGCGACTTCCGGTGACAAAGTTACGCATCGCTGGTCGACCCCGGAACTTGTGAAAAATACGTTAAACTGAAAGAATGGACTAGGAGAGAAATGCAAAAACACGTATCCCTTTTTTTTCGTCCCAAGAATCGGTATACCAAATTGCAGCCATTTGCGACTTCCGGTGGCAAAGTTACGCAACACTTGTCGACCCCGGAACTTGTGAAAAATACGTCAAACTGAAAAAATGGACTAGGAGAGAAATGCAAAAACACGTTGTCACGTGCCGTGCCTTTGGATGTTTGAAGCTCGCATACACATAGATACGATACGATGCAACAGAGAAGTCACGCTGACTGCAACAAATTGGGAGGAAGCTAGCTTCCGGTCTTATCGCACCAAGAACGTGCCTAAACGTGTGAACCGAAAATTCCAGGATTCACGCGAGCGGGTAAAAACCGCTGAATTAGTAAGATTTGCCCCTACCTGTCCACCTACTTTCAGCAGAAAGTAGGATGGATCAGGGAAGGCAAATCAGTCTCCAGATACACACCAGAGCGCATAGTTCGGGCTGGAATAGCTCCTCACAAATTGCATCGCGCGGCGGCTATCATTCTCACGGGAGTTCCGCGTACTATTTATCTATCGCCGTTGTAAGTCGATAAGTCGTATCGAGCCCTACGAGTTGCACGCGTAGCGTATTAGTCAATGTGAGTTTAGATGTTAGTACTTTGATTTCTGCCACGAACAATATTGTCGTGTAGTTTAAGTGATTATTAAAGTGAAAGATCTCGAGTCGTGAGAAGAAGAATAGCGAACATCCAGAGAGCGTGGGCGTCTAACGTTGCACGCCGAATGAACGTAAGAGTGAGTACGTAAGAGTGAGTGTGGGCACGGCATTATAAGATCTTTGTAACCTAGCTGTAAGACCATCTGGCACTTTCTTTATTTTCTATTTTAATAACTAGCACTTAAGCAAAATTGGGTTGTAACAATATATTCGAATCATTTCATTGGGATTACTGCATCTTTGATTTAAATTGACCATACACCAATTCCTCGACCTAACGGCAATCCAAACGACCGGGCCTGTATAGGACGGCAGTCAAGAACTTACCCAAAACAAAAATAAATATAAACTTCCACGCGTAGCATGGGAGATTAACTTTGCTAGACGTGTAACAACGCCCTGCACGTCACAAGTTAATTGGTGTCAGAAGTGGGATTCTTCTTGACTACCTCTGAGGATTGAAAACGGAATTGGTGGATGTTCGAGATTGTAGCTATCTTTTTAAATTAACGGGGATTTAGAATCTAAATAGGTAACCTCCTTTCTTCTTTTAAACCTCGCCGCAAGGAATTTTGATCATTATGGCGACCGATCCAGACATATCTACGCGATTGCTTAATAATGTGACTGAGATGATGAGCAGCATGACGCTACAGAAACGGTTGGGGCTAGTTCCCAAATATGATGGGAAGAATATGGCTCTCAGGTATTATTTACAAGACATACAGAATGGTGCATCGTTGCTACCACCAGGCACGGAGAGCGAATACGTTAAAGCTGCTATAGGGAACCTACAGGGTGATATCAGGAATATCGTTTACGGCGAACAGATAAACACCGTCGCGGATTATATCAAATATCTAAAGAGCCGTCTTGCCACTGGCAAAACATATGACTATTACACGGATGCTCTCTCGCGGATACGGATGAAACAGGGCCAGCTGGTCGGTGAATTTTACGATAAGATACGGATCCTCCTTAGCGGAGGACGGTCTGCATATCGGGCGCAACATAACGTTGACCCACCGGAAGGAGAAAAGGATCCGTTAAGACAGTTAGCTCTGACCGCGTTTATAGACGGATTACCGACAAAAATGAGTGATGCTGTAGACGCGAAGGAACCGGCGACGTTGGAAGAGGCCTTTCACATAGCCCAAAGATTTGCCGATAGAGACGAACGTCGAAAACGCCGGGAAATCAGTCCAAATCGTGTCCTGTACACAAGGGAAGGCGGTAACTCTGCTCGCCCCTCTTATTACGATCGTCCCTCACACGCGGAACAGAATACGCGCTCTTCTTATCACACCAGCGATTCTCGGCCGACATACCGAGACGAGGGTGAATATCGCTACGCGCGTGAATCGCGGTCACACTATCGGGACGATGACCGACCATACGATCGGCGAAGGTACGATGCGAATCGTTATTATGGCTCGCGCACCCCATCGCCTGTGTATCGGAGTTCCCGGCGGGAATACACGGTTCGGCAGGAATCGCCTGATCCCGATTTTTCACCAAGACCGACGGGAATTTTGAAGCACCGTCCGAGAAGTGGGGACTATACCCGAGAGACTGAACGTCACGGTCGACCCAGCAGCGAATGTTGCCATTGTTCTAAAGCACGAGTTGATCGTTCGTCTAGTCCGGGTGATCGCCAGTCTTTAAACTACCAGGAGGCTCGTCGCCCAAGTCCGACGGCGAGCCAGTCACAAGAATCGCGTCAGGCGAGTCGCTTGGACGAGAAGCAAAACACGGTGAAATTCCTAGAAAAGTCTGCACCGTCCTCTGGACGAGCGCCTCAGTAGAAACACCGGTAGTGGAAATGTCAGCCCCGGAACTCCGTAATCGAGTAGGACGATTTTTCTTGGACACGGGCTCGGACGCCAGCCTTATTAAGCTAAGGGCTATAGACGAAGATCAGGAAATAAATACAGATGAGATAATCAAAGTCTCAGGAATCGCGGAAAAGGAAATACTAACACTTGGTACCGTATTAATTCACTTCACAGACAAGCCGACCAAGTTCAATGTCATGTACGATTTACCATTGGCAGCCGATGCTATAATTGGGAAACCATACTTTCGCGAGGAAAAGGCGGAGATTTCATTCAACCACAATACCATGGTTACTCAAAGTGACCCCATCCGACCAAAACCGTTCGTTGATACCAACCCTCATATAATCAATCGCATATTAACGGCAAAATCCAACCGAGTCTTCCGAATACGAGCGCGCACCCGACAGCAAGTAACGTTAGAAGTAGTAAATCGGGATTTAAAAGAAGGCTACCTGGCTCGTGTGGCGGCACCGGAAGGGCTGTTTCTGGGCGAAGCTCTAGTCACCCAGACCAATGGCCACTGCCAAGTGATGGCAATTAATACCTCGAACGAGGATATAGAAATCCAGCCAGGAGCACAGGAATTAGTGCCGTTTACCTACTGTAGTCCCGACGAGAAATCTGAGCTCGAGGATACCGAGTCAACGGACGTGGACGCTGTTCCCCCGGCAGATCGCGTAGACGCCATATTAGCTGCATTGCGATTAGATCATCTCAACGAAGAGGAACAGAGACACGTTCGCGAACTTATCGAGGAATACCCGGGTCGATTCAAACTCCAAGGCGATAAGTTACAGTGCACGGATCGGGTATATCATAAAATACCAACTGTCGACGACCTGCCAATAAACACCAGACAGTACAGATTCCCAGTAATACATAGGGATGAGGTCGAACAACAAGTACTGACGAAACTACGCGATGGGATAATAATTCCTTCGCAATCTCCGTATAATTCGCCAGTGTGGATAGTGCCTAAGAAACCTGATTCACAGGGCCGTCCGCGCATGCGAATGGTTATAGACTTTCGCAAACTTAATGAAAAAACGGTATCTGACGCTTATCCTCTGCCCAATATACTAGAGATATTGGACCAATTGGGCCAGGCGCAGTATTTTTCAACTTTCGATCTAGCTAGCGGATTTCAACAAATCCCCATGGACCACGGGGATCGAGCAAAAACCGCTTTCTCTACTTTAAATGGGCATTACGAATATGCTAGGATGCCCGAAGGGTTGAAAAATGCACCTGCTACGTTTCAGCGATTAATGGATAACGTGCTGAGAGGACTGCAAGGCACAGAATTGTTTGTTTACCTGGATGACGTCGTGGTCTTCGCAAAATCCTTGACAGAACACAAGATCAAGGTTCGACGTCTCATGAGACGCCTTGAAGAAGCTAATCTCACCTTGCAACCTGACAAATGCGAATTTCTTCGTCGAGAGGTTGCTTATCTCGGACACATAGTGGGCCGTGACGGGCTGAGAATGGATCCAAAGAAATTAAGAGCAGTAGAGAAATTTCCTACCCCGAAGACTCCGAAGAATGTGCGCCAGTTTCTGGGGTTAGCCGGTTACTACCGACGGTTCATACCGAATTTCTCAGCGCGTGCAAAGCCATTATTTGACCTACTAAAGAAGGGGTTAGCATTCTCTTGGGGACCTCCACAGAGGAGCAGTTTCAGGGACCTTCGCAAAGCTTTATGCAAGGAACCAATATTGCAGTACCCGGACTTGGATAAACAATTCATCTTAACAACAGATGCCTCGGACATCGCCATAGGTTCAGTATTATCGCAAGAACATGATGGGCAAGATCTGCCGATAGCTTATCATTCGAGGGTACTAACAAAGGCTGAGAAGAACTATTCCGCTACGGATAAGGAATGCCTGGCGGTCATTGATTCTATAGAGCACTTTAATACCTATCTGTATGGTAGAAGGTTTAAGCTTGTTAGCGATCATGAACCCTTGAAATGGATAGGAGCCATGGATGATCCTGGAAAACGGCTTACGCGGTGGAAATGGAAAATGAGAAGGTACGACTACGAATTTGTCTATAAGGCTGGGAAATTGAACGTCAACGCGGACGCGCTTTCCCGAAACCCGGTAATTTCAGGGGAATCAAGCTCGGAGTGTTCCGGAAGCGACAGCACGAAAAGAGTACTCCCGATAAACTCGAGTAATGTGCCGACATCAGCACGCGGGGGAAGTAGTATAACTAGAGCAAGGGGTCGGGGGAGACCACCAGGACCCTCTAGACGGCCGGGAGTTACTAAATTTTCGGCAACTCAAAACCTTGGTGGCATTGCTGCTAGGACTCGTTCTCGCACGCAATCTACCCCCGCGGTACCCACAATATCTGAAACCGATGAGTCAAGTACTGAGGCATCCGATCCGCCGATACAGAGAATGCATCGTAGTACGCTACCCGCACCACTTCTACCGTCGAGGCGCCCGCTAACTCCAACGGAGCTGCCGCCTAAGATCGCTGAACCCGAGGCGTCAGCAGGGCTGAGCGACCCACTGACCGCCAAGACACCCGACACCGTTGTTATCAATCTGAGTTCTGTTGACGAGGGCTCGGACGATAGTGTATTCGAAGAGCAGGTACAGTCCGGGGAATCCCCTATCAAACCGAAGGAACATACCGGGGAAAATCCACAACCAACTGTCCCAGAGTTGGAGGCCACTAATTCACCTTCTATGAATGACACGGGCGAATTAGCTGCGCAACTTCAAGAGTCGTTCAGCAAATTTGATGAATCCCTACGGGTACTGGAGGGGAAATTCCAAGATAAAGGGGCGAGTCCGGTTCAAGATGACGAGAACGTTGAAATCGTATTAGGTACCGTTTCGGATGGAGACTCGATACCGGAGGAAATGCAGGAGAAGTTCGAGGAGTTGGATCCTTTCGATGATGAACTAGAGGATATGGTGCTTGCTAGACGTATTGAGAAGTTAACGAATACTGCTCCGCAGTTATCGGAAACCGAACTCCTGCGACGAGTAAGCCTTTCCAAAAATGACCTCGTTCCCCCTGTCATTGAGGAACCTACGCAAACCACAGACCAAGACAGTAAAATGATACCGGAAAAACAGAACGGAAAAGGGGATAATACACCGTTACGCTCATATCCAGCGGAGAGCGGTGGTGGAAAAGGGTGTACGAGAGAAGTAAGGTTCTCTTTACCAGCTGCAGGAGTAGTTCCTACCGCACGGTCAACTCCGTTTCCTTTTAACTCCACACCAAGGCAGATATTTACTCCACGACCAAGGCCGGAAGAAACAACCTCGTGTAACGAACCATCGGAAACCATAAGATTCAGCGACAATGACCTGTGCGCCGTAGCATCAATTTCGGAAAGCGAGAATGACCAGAAAGGCAATCAAAAAGGGGAAGAGGTGAAAGTCAATAACCCCGTCGTTGGAACCCGGGAATGTCTAACTTACAAACCCGATAACTACGTCCATTTTGTATCCGCAGATGGGGAACTCGTTACGCCAATTGGGAAAATACTCTCGGATCTGGGAAGAATTGATGCGGACAGAATTAAACAGGCAAGTCCAAGGGTGGGACAAATTGTTGTCACACCTTGTGGGAAGAATAAGATCTACAGTATAGTCATAAAAACCCGGTACTTCGAAAAAACTGAAGATGAAAACATTTTTAAGGGATTAAGCAACTTGAAGAGGATTTTAGAACGTAACCACGTTGAATCTCTTCGAATATCCCGCGCCGGAGATTATACGGATTCCTTGACCGCAGGCAAACTTGTTGACAAAATTCACGAGATATTTGCGAATTCGGGGGTTGTAGTGACCATTTGTTACGGGAAAATACAAATGCCGAGGCCGGAAGATCGGAATACCATCTTAAGCGAGTTTCATGAGAGCTTGATGGGCGGTCATAGGGGGGTAACAAAGACCTACCGGAAAATCCGAGAACGCTTTTATTGGCCGTCACTTCGTAATGATGTGCAAAACTTTATCAGGCGCTGCAAGAGCTGTCAGGAGCAGAAGCTCGTGCGAGTTAAAACTCGTGAACCGATGCTGATTACAGATACACCTGTGGACGTCTTTGATAAAGTTGCACTGGACACCGTAGGGCCCTTACCCACTACTCCGCATGGAAATAAGCATGTACTAACCATGCAAGATCAATTATCGAAGTATTGTTTGACGGAGCCTATCCCGGATTTAAAAGCAGCCACCATTGCAGAGGCAATCACGCGACGGCTCATAAGTCAATTTGGGGCTCCGCGCGCTATATTGACTGACCGGGGAGCCGCATTTACGAGTAGTCTTCTAAGAGAAATTGCGAAGATATTCAAAATCAAACAGCTTACAACGTCTGGATATAGACCCCAAACGAACGGTGCCCTAGAGCGAAGTCACATCATGCTGACGGAGTATATCAAGCATTATATCGGGAAATATGATGATTGGGACAGACTATTGCCCTACGCCGAACTATCTTACAACACCTGTGTGCACGAGGCGACGAATTTCACCCCGTATGAGGTAGTATACGGGAGACTACCGAGACTGCCAAGCCAGTTTCCTACGGAGCCCAAACTCTCCACCTATAATTCCTTTACATCGGAATTGATAAGGCGACTATCGGAAATTCGTGAAATCACAGGGGAAAACATCAACAAGGCGAAAGAAACCTACAAACGGTACTATGATGAAAAGGCCCGGCCATTTACAGGCCGCGTAGGCGACGAGGTTTGGGTGAAAAAGGAGGTCCGGAAGGGTAAGTTTGATGGTCAATACCATGGACCATATACTATAGTAGATGTAACAGATAGAAATAATGTAATATTGAAAATGCCAAATGGTCACCTAATTCGTAAACATGTAGATGCCGTGAAATTGTCATACGAGTGAATGTATTGGAATGTTAGAATGAACATTAGGAATCGATAAGCAAATTCCCAAAATCCTCACCTGCAACACACGCTGTCTGGCGAATGAGGGGATCTAGTGACACCGGAAACACCCGAAACCATGGGGAATGCAGTTGGAAGATTTTCTCACGTTTTGCCAAGATGGGAATCCGCAACCAGGTAATGCTGACCGAAATACGAGGTCCAGTACGTGATGATAACGAAGGAAGTCCACCATAGCGACTACCGAATGTGGGAAAGCAAAGTTTGCAAAAAGGAGTGAACAGAGAGCTCGACTCCCTGCCCTCAAGGATTCAGTCGTCAGTACGCAGACAACTTACACGGTACTCATTAGCCGCTCCGGTCTCCTCATACTTAGATATTTCAATGGTCCGCTACATTCATCTAGCCATTGAAGACAGTAATAATTTAGAATCAGTACCGATCGGTGAAGTGCAACACGAATTAGAATCACCTCAGTTATTACACGGATCTGCAATATTTGAAGTAAACCTAGGTTACGATTTGAACTTCGTTAGAATCAGTGCTGTTGATCCGGGAGTAGTGCTTTTTGACGTTGGTGCCGCACGTATAGAGACAGCAGCAGGGGAGGTACGGTCACTTGCGAGAATACTAATATACTCTCCTGACGAGCAGCATACTCCGTATTTGTTTCACATTGTAGCAGATTTCCCCGGGAACTCCGCGGGTGTCATCGGACTATTATCGACATTTACTTCAGCATAACTGGAACGCACTCGCACGTCGCCTTCGGAACATTTCCTTAGTGACTCTAGCGTGAACCCAGCACCTTGACAGCTTTAGTGCGATAACCCGCACAAGCTATATCCTGACGGGAAAATTACTGAGCGATTACCCGCTCGAATATTCCTGCTCTTCCAATATAAGTCCTTTCGAGTGATGTTCTGAGCGATTACCCGCTCGAACATTACGTATTCCCAAAATACTGAGATTCTGAGCGATTACCCGCTCGAACCTTACGTATTCCCAAAATACTGAGATTCTGAGCGATTACCCGCTCGAACCTTACGTATTCCCAAAAATACCGAGATTCTGAGCGATTACCCGCTCGAATGTGTATGATCTACCCCTAGATACTCCCAGTTATCCCTGCATATTCCCCGAACCGACTGCGAGTGCACCGGTAAAAAGGGAGCGGTGTCGATGTCCGACGATAGGGTCAGTTCTGATTAATATTATTGTTACCACCATTGAGGGTTAGTAAATCAAGCCAGACTTCCGCTGCTCGTCTCGGGAATTAGTACAAAAACTCATGGTACGCCGCGCGGGAGTGAAAAATCGAGAAAAACGGGCGGAAGCTGTAGCCAGTGGTAAAGTGAAACGGTGTGATCATCAGATCAGACGACCCGAGGGACCAAAGGACCCCTTAATTCAACAAACGGGGATCGGACAGGCGAACGCGATCAGTGGCTCAACAAAAAGCTTCTATATAGCAGCGCGCTATAAGGGAAGGCCTGTGGCGATAGTGAATCCAGTGGTGACTGACCAACTATATGTGCATCCGGGCCCTCCAACATCCATTGAACCAGCAATCATCGATCAAGAAGTCCCAGTTGTAACGCTGGAGTAAGAGCTGAAAATATCCAGCAACAATAGGGGAAACATGATGGGATTCTGGATACTAGTGTTTTTGAGCCTTGTGTCTCCGGGGGAGGGGAGTCTGAACGACCAGAATTCGCATCAGAACATTGCGATAAAAGATCTTCCTGGACTATACTACGAAAGAGTGACTTCACTACGACTACAACACGTGGATTGGAGAGTAAGTGTATTTATTGAGGTTGAAAAATTCAGAAATGATTTCCCAGAAATAGGCAAGCAATTAGACAATGCACGGGACGCTTGTCAGCAGGTAAACTCACTAGACACTTGTCGCGAACTCTTGCAACATGACCTCCTCCGGGATCAGTTAAAATTGGCCAAAACAACAGTAAGGGAGTTAGAGCATGCAGCGGTCGCGCATGAACTTCCACCTCCTGTAGACCGTGAGCCCTTGCGTACCATGAAAAAGCGTTCAGTGCCGCTCGGAATAATTGGATCGATCAGCAAATCACTATTCGGGACCATGAATCAAGAAGACGCGGAATATATTCACTCCCAGATAGACCGACTGTTTGAGGATCAAACCAACTTGACACAACTGATAGGAAAACAAATGCACATCACGGCATCACGGTTGCAACAACTCCATGAGGATCATGTAAGCGAATCCCGAAGAGTGGATAAGCTGTACGACGGACTAGATGGTCTTTGGAAGCAATTACAAACCTTGGACAAGGAAAATGCAAAGATCAGGTTTAATGCGGAACTGACGAGATTTGCGTACCGCGCTTAATTGAAATTAGAGCAGTACGTAAAAATTGGTGAGGAATATATCCGAGTGATTTCCGCAGCACGGGATGGGCGATATGATCCCGCCATTCTACGTACAGATCAACTAACAGCAATCTCCCGGGCAATTCAACTTCAAGCTCCTGAGTTTGAGTTTCCATTGCCCGTGGAGTCTTTAAGGGGTGAAATCTTGGCACGTATAGTACGCACTGACCTAGTGTTCCACCAAGGCCGCCTCATCATCGTACTGCACATTCCATTACTCGACAGAACGCGTTATCAGCTATACCACATGCATCCGTGGCCGGTGCCTCAGGCAGGAGGTCAGACGGGTTCAGCTTACATAACTCCAGCCGCTCCATACATTGCCGTTTCAGAAGACCGTAGAACATACTTTTTGGCCGACTCGTTATATATTGCGGCATGTGTGCAAGTAATTTCCAACTACATATGTACCATAGAAGCACCCGTTTACGAAGTATCTATAACTGGAAGATGCGAAATAGAAATGCTGACTCGTCCATCGATAACAGCTTATCAGCAGTGCAACGTCCGTGTCACTCCATGGCTTGGTCCGTTCTGGAAACACCTACCAGCTCAAGGGGGCTGGTTGTATTCTCTTGCTCAACCAGAAACGGTGCACATACTTTGCCCTGGACGAGTTGATACCACAGAGAAATTGAGTGGCGCAGGGGTATTTCACCTAAGTGCGAATTGCGTAGGACGGACACGCAGCGCAACGCTGACTGGAATTAGGGCTTATGAAAGCCAGCAGCAATATTTCTATGCACCAGAGATCACCCTAAATGTGACCCTGATAGCACCAAACCTGAAAGACCTTCCGGACGAGAGGGTATTGCCGCCAGCACCGGACGAATCCGAAGGGAAATCCCAACCATGGAAGTATCGACAAGATGGCGAATCACTATTCGATATCGAACGGAAGATCATGGAGATTGGGACGCACAGAAGAAGCAAGCAGCAGCAACAACACTGGACCATCGTTGGATTCTCTCTCCAGGGACTCTTCGTGCTGGTCCTCTGCGGCATTCTTTGTTGGAAAATCATCCGGAAACGAACCTGTCATGGATGGTTAACTCCCCGGAAGAACGACGTTGAAGTAGGAGAAACGGTGCCATTACCACGTAAACGCTTAGGTCACCTTTATCGTATTCGCAACAGCGGAACAAGAACCGCCACGATGGGGGCAGGGAAACCCGAGATCGGGTCTCCACCCACAGCTACAGGCACCGGAATTCTCCCGCGCCAAGAGGCTCAGGTCGATTAATCTTAAACTATTTCTCTAGACGTACCACTATTCATAAGGTAAAGCTTAACACTATGACCGAAGCGTGACAACCGCCAAGGAAACAAGACGGAAAAATTCAGTTAAAAGCAAGGGTGTATATTTTATTCACTATACACATTCCGCCCCAAGGGTGAGAAACTACTCCCGCGGCTCGGACCCGTCAGCGTCCGGGGCGAACAATCGTTGTAGTCCTAGGGGGTCGTCAACGGAAGAGTTGCTCCAAATAACTTCTGGCATGCACCTCAATGTCTCCCGGCGCTGCCGTATGGCTGTCCTCTGGTTGATAGTGGCTCGCCAAGGGCGACCCCTCCGCTTCGACGGGATTAGGATCCTCCCGGTGTCCTAAGGGTAAGGAAAATATTGATGAGACGAGCCCTCTGAATGGAGAGGATGCCGAACAATGGACAACAATAACGGGAACTTACCAACAGCACTTGTAACATCAGGGGAGGCGGCCCGTCACACACAAAGGCCGCATAAATTCCATGTCGCGTGACAGTTACACCCTCCATGGTTAAGTTCAGCGGTAAGACTGAGGAATCAGGGACGCGAGTCTCCCTGGGAGGAGACCCTGAGGACCGGAGAAGAACGAATGGGCAAGGAAGGGGTACGGATTTTCCCAGACTGCATCTACGGGAATTTGCAAGGTAGCAGTCCAGGGCATCCTTCTATCAATGAGATAACCCTACTAGAGTGATAGTCCGGGTCCAGTTAGCGTATTCATAAGCTTAAGCCATAGCATAAGATCTTCACTTACCGTAGGAAAATTATGTTTATCCTGTAGTTATACACTTACCAAAATCTTTATGATCCGTGGCCCTTGGGTATCGGAGCGCCGTTGGATTGATCGCCAAAGGCGATCGAATCGACGAGGGCGTCGATACTTAAGGGGGGGATGCTGTCACGTGCCGTGCCTTTGGATGTTTGAAGCTCGCATACACATAGATACGATACGATGCAACAGAGAAGTCACGCTGACTGCAACAAATTGGGAGGAAGCTAGCTTCCGGTCTTATCGCACCAAGAACGTGCCTAAACGTGTGAACCGAAAATTCCAGGATTCACGCGAGCGGGTAAAAACCGCTGAATTAGTAAGATTTGCCCCTACCTGTCCACCTACTTTCAGCAGAAAGTAGGATGGATCAGGGAAGGCAAATCAGTCTCCAGATACACACCAGAGCGCATAGTTCGGGCTGGAATAGCTCCTCACAAATTGCATCGCGCGGCGGCTATCATTCTCACGGGAGTTCCGCGTACTATTTATCTATCGCCGTTGTAAGTCGATAAGTCGTATCGAGCCCTACGAGTTGCACGCGTAGCGTATTAGTCAATGTGAGTTTAGATGTTAGTACTTTGATTTCTGCCACGAACAATATTGTCGTGTAGTTTAAGTGATTATTAAAGTGAAAGATCTCGAGTCGTGAGAAGAAGAATAGCGAACATCCAGAGAGCGTGGGCGTCTAACGTTGCACGCCGAATGAACGTAAGAGTGAGTACGTAAGAGTGAGTGTGGGCACGGCATTATAAGATCTTTGTAACCTAGCTGTAAGACCATCTGGCACTTTCTTTATTTTCTATTTTAATAACTAGCACTTAAGCAAAATTGGGTTGTAACAATATATTCGAATCATTTCATTGGGATTACTGCATCTTTGATTTAAATTGACCATACACCAATTCCTCGACCTAACGGCAATCCAAACGACCGGGCCTGTATAGGACGGCAGTCAAGAACTTACCCAAAACAAAAATAAATATAAACTTCCACGCGTAGCATGGGAGATTAACTTTGCTAGACGTGTAACAACGCCCTGCACGTCACAACGTATCTCTTTTTTTCGTCCCAAGAATCGGTATACCAAATTGTAGCCCTTTGCGACTTCCGGTGGCAAAGTTACGCATCGCTGGTCGACTCCGGATTTTGTGAAAAATACGTTAAACTGAAAAAATGGACTAGGAGAGAAATGCAAAAATACGTATCCCTTTTTTTCGTCCCAAGAATCGGTATACCAAATTGCAGCCTTTTGCGACTTCCGGTGGCAAAGTTACGCAACACTTGTCGACCCCGGAACTTGTGAAAAATACGTCAAACTGAAAAAATGGACTAGGAGAGAAATGCAAAAACACGTATCCCTTTTTTTCGTCCCAAGAATCGGTATACCAAATTGCAGCCCTTTGCGACTTCCGGTGGCAAAGTTACGCAACACTTGTCGACCCCGGAACTTGTGAAAAATACGTCAAACTGAAAAAATGAACTAGGAGAGAAATGCAAAAACACTTATCCCTTTTTTTCGTCCCAAGAATCGGTATACCAAATTGCAGCCTTTTGCGACTTCCGGTGGCAAAGTTACGCAACACTTGTCGACCCCGGAACTTGTGAAAAATACGTCAAACTGAAAAAGTGGACTAGGAGAGAAATGCAAAAACACGTATCTCTTTTTTTCGTCCCAAGAATCGGTATACCAAATTGCAGCCCTTTGCGACTTCCGGTGGCAAAGTTACGCATCGCTGGTCGACTCCGGATTTTGTGAAAAATACGTTAAACTGAAAAAATGGACTAGGAGAGAAATGCAAAAACACGTATCCCTTTTTTTCGTCCCAAGAATCGGTATACCAAATTGCAGCCCTTTGCGACTTCCGGTGGCAAAGTTACGCAACACTTGTCGACCCCGGAACTTGTGGAAAATACGTCAAACTGAAAAAATGGACTAGGAGAGAAATGCAAAAACACGTATCTCTTTTTTTCGTCCCAAGAATCGGTATACCAAATTGCAGCCTTTTGCGACTTCCGGTGGCAAAGTTACGCAACACTTGTCGACCCCCGAACTTGTGAAAAATACGTCAAACTGAAAAAGTGGACTAGGAGAGAAATGCAAAAACACGTATCTCTTTTTTTCGTCCCAAGAATCGGTATACCAAATTGCAGCCCTTTGCGACTTCCGGTGGCAAAGTTACGCATCGCTGGTCGACTCCGGATTTTGTGAAAAATACGTTAAACTGAAAAAATGGACTAGGAGAGAAATGCAAAAACACGTATCCCTTTTTTTCGTCCCAAGAATCGGTATACCAAATTGCAGCCCTTTGCGACTTCCGGTGGCAAAGTTACGCAACACTTGTCGACCCCGGAACTTGTGAAAAATACGTCAAACTGAAAAAATGGACTAGGAGAGAAATGCAAAAACACGTATCCCTTTTTTTTCGTCCCAAGAATCGGTATACCAAATTGCAGCCCTTTGCGACTTCCGGTGGCAAAGTTACGCAACACTTGTCGACCCCGGAACTTGTGAAAAATACGTCAAACTGAAAAAATGGACTAGGAGAGAAATGCAAAAACACGTATCTCTTTTTTTCGTCCCAAGAATCGGTATACCAAATTGCAGCCCTTTGCGACTTCCGGTGGCAAAGTTACGCAACACTTGTCGACCCCGGAACTTATGAAAAATACGTCAAACTGAAAAAATGGACTAGGAGAGAAATGCAAAAACACGTATCCCTTTTTTTCGTCCCAAGAATCGGTATAGCAAATTGCAGCCCTTTGCGACTTCCGGTGGCAAAGTTACGCAACACTTGTCGACCCCGGAACTTGTGAAAAATACGTCAAACTGAAAAAATGGACTAGGAGAGAAATGCAAAAACACGTATCCCTTTTTTTCGTCCCAAGAATCGGTATACCAAATTGCAGCCCTTTGCGACTTCCGGTGGCAAATTTACGCAACACTTGTCGACCCCGGAACTTATGAAAAATACGTCAAACTGAAAAAATGGACTAGGAGAGAAATGCAAAAACACGTATCCCTTTTTTTCGTCCCAAGAATCGGTATACCAAATTGCAGCCCTTTGCGACTTCCGGTGGCAAAGTTACGCAACACTTGTCGACCCCGGAACTTGTGAAAAATACGTCAAACTGAAAAAATGGACTAGGAGAGAAATGCAAAAACACGTATCTCTTTTTTGCGTCCCAAGAATCGGTATACCAAATTGTAGCCCTTTGCGACTTCCGGTGGCAAAGTTACGCATCGCTGGTCGACTCCGGATTTTGTGAAAAATACGTTAAACTGAAAAAATGGACTAGGAGAGAAATGCAAAAATACGTATCCCTTTTTTTCGTCCCAAGAATCGGTATACCAAATTGCAGCCTTTTGCGACTTCCGGTGGCAAAGTTACGCAACACTTGTCGACCCCGGAACTTGTGAAAAATACGTCAAACTGAAAAAATGGACTAGGAGAGAAATGCAAAAACACGTATCCCTTTTTTCGTCCCAAGAATCGGTATACCAAATTGCAGCCCTTTGCGACTTCCGGTGGCAAAGTTACGCAACACTTGTCGACCCCGGAACTTGTGAAAAATACGTCAAACTGAAAAAGTGGACTAGGAGAGAAATGCAAAAACACGTATCTCTTTTTTTCGTCCCAAGAATCGGTATACCAAATTGCAGCCCTTTGCGACTTCCGGTGGCAAAGTTACGCAACACTTGTCGACCCCGGAACTTGTGAAAAATACGTCAAACTGAAAAAATGGACTAGGAGAGAAATGCAAAAACACGTATCTCTTTTTTGCGTCCCAAGAATCGGTATACCAAATTGTAGCCCTTTGCGACTTCCGGTGGCAAAGTTACGCATCGCTGGTCGACTCCGGATTTTGTGAAAAATACGTTAAACTGAAAAAATGGACTAGGAGAGAAATGCAAAAATACGTATCCCTTTTTTTCGTCCCAAGAATCGGTATACCAAATTGCAGCCTTTTGCGACTTCCGGTGGCAAAGTTACGCAACACTTGTCGACCCCGGAACTTGTGAAAAATACGTCAAACTGAAAAAATGGACTAGGAGAGAAATGCAAAAACACGTATCCCTTTTTTCGTCCCAAGAATCGGTATACCAAATTGCAGCCCTTTGCGACTTCCGGTGGCAAAGTTACGCAACACTTGTCGACCCCGGAACTTGTGAAAAATACGTCAAACTGAAAAAATGAACTAGGAGAGAAATGCAAAAACACTTATCCCTTTTTTTCGTCCCAAGAATCGGTATACCAAATTGCAGCCCTTTGCGACTTCCGGTGGCAAAGTTACGCAACACTTGTCGACCCCGGAACTTGTGAAAAATACGTCAAACTGAAAAAATGGACTAGGAGAGAAATGCAAAAACACGTATCTCTTTTTTGCGTCCCAAGAATCGGTATACCAAATTGTAGCCCTTTGCGACTTCCGGTGGCAAAGTTACGCATCGCTGGTCGACTCCGGATTTTGTGAAAAATACGTTAAACTGAAAAAATGGACTAGGAGAGAAATGCAAAAATACGTATCCCTTTTTTTCGTCCCAAGAATCGGTATACCAAATTGCAGCCTTTTGCGACTTCCGGTGGCAAAGTTACGCAACACTTGTCGACCCCGGAACTTGTGAAAAATACGTCAAACTGAAAAAATGGACTAGGAGAGAAATGCAAAAACACGTATCCCTTTTTTCGTCCCAAGAATCGGTATACCAAATTGCAGCCCTTTGCGACTTCCGGTGGCAAAGTTACGCAACACTTGTCGACCCCGGAACTTGTGAAAAATACGTCAAACTGAAAAAATGAACTAGGAGAGAAATGCAAAAACACTTATCCCTTTTTTTCGTCCCAAGAATCGGTATACCAAATTGCAGCCTTTTGCGACTTCCGGTGGCAAAGTTACGCAACACTTGTCGACCCCGGAACTTGTGAAAAATACGTCAAACTGAAAAAGTGGACTAGGAGAGAAATGCAAAAACACGTATCTCTTTTTTTCGTCCCAAGAATTGGTATACCAAATTGCAGCCCTTTGCGACTTCCGGTGGCAAAGTTACGCATCGCTGGTCGACTCCGGATTTTGTGAAAAATACGTTAAACTGAAAAAATGGACTAGGAGAGAAATGCAAAAACACGTATCCCTTTTTTTCGTCCCAAGAATCGGTATACCAAATTGCAGCCCTTTGCGACTTCCGGTGGCAAAGTTACGCAACACTTGTCGACCCCGGAACTTGTCGAAAATACGTCAAACTGAAAAAATGGACTAGGAGAGAAATGCAAAAACACGTATCTCTTTTTTTCGTCCCAAGAATCGGTATACCAAATTGCAGCCTTTTGCGACTTCCGGTGGCAAAGTTACGCAACACTTGTCGACCCCGGAACTTGTGAAAAATACGTCAAACTGAAAAAGTGGACTAGGAGAGAAATGCAAAAACACGTATCTCTTTTTTTCGTCCCAAGAATCGGTATACCAAATTGCAGCCCTTTGCGACTTCCGGTGGCAAAGTTACGCATCGCTGGTCGACTCCGGATTTTGTGAAAAATACGTTAAACTGAAAAAATGGACTAGGAGAGAAATGCAAAAACACGTATCCCTTTTTTTCGTCCCAAGAATCGGTATACCAAATTGCAGCCCTTTGCGACTTCCGGTGGCAAAGTTACGCAACACTTGTCGACCCCGGAACTTGTGAAAAATACGTCAAACTGAAAAAATGGACTAGGAGAGAAATGCAAAAACACGTATCCCTTTTTTTCGTCCCAAGAATCGGTATACCAAATTGCAGCCCTTTGCGACTTCCGGTGGCAAAGTTACGCAACACTTGTCGACCCCGGAACTTATGAAAAATACGTCAAACTGAAAAAATGGACTAGGAGAGAAATGCAAAAACACGTATCCCTTTTTTTCGTCCCAAGAATCGGTATACCAAATTGCAGCCCTTTGCGACTTCCGGTGGCAAAGTTACGCAACACTTGTCGACCCCGGAACTTGTGGAAAATACGTCAAACTGAAAAAATGGACTAGGAGAGAAATGCAAAAACACGTATCTCTTTTTTTCGTCCCAAGAATCGGTATACCAAATTGCAGCCTTTTGCGACTTCCGGTGGCAAAGTTACGCAACACTTGTCGACCCCCGAACTTGTGAAAAATACGTCAAACTGAAAAAGTGGACTAGGAGAGAAATGCAAAAACACGTATCTCTTTTTTTCGTCCCAAGAATCGGTATACCAAATTGCAGCCCTTTGCGACTTCCGGTGGCAAAGTTACGCATCGCTGGTCGACTCCGGATTTTGTGAAAAATACGTTAAACTGAAAAAATGGACTAGGAGAGAAATGCAAAAACACGTATCCCTTTTTTTCGTCCCAAGAATCGGTATACCAAATTGCAGCCCTTTGCGACTTCCGGTGGCAAAGTTACGCAACACTTGTCGACCCCGGAACTTGTGAAAAATACGTCAAACTGAAAAAATGGACTAGGAGAGAAATGCAAAAACACGTATCCCTTTTTTTTCGTCCCAAGAATCGGTATACCAAATTGCAGCCCTTTGCGACTTCCGGTGGCAAAGTTACGCAACACTTGTCGACCCCGGAACTTGTGAAAAATACGTCAAACTGAAAAAATGGACTAGGAGAGAAATGCAAAAACACGTATCTCTTTTTTTCGTCCCAAGAATCGGTATACCAAATTGTAGCCCTTTGCGACTTCCGGTGGCAAAGTTACGCATCGCTGGTCGACTCCGGATTTTGTGAAAAATACGTTAAACTGAAAAAATGGACTAGGAGAGAAATGCAAAAATACGTATCCCTTTTTTTCGTCCCAAGAATCGGTATACCAAATTGCAGCCTTTTGCGACTTCCGGTGGCAAAGTTACGCAACACTTGTCGACCCCGGAACTTGTGAAAAATACGTCAAACTGAAAAAATGGACTAGGAGAGAAATGCAAAAACACGTATCCCTTTTTTTCGTCCCAAGAATCGGTATACCAAATTGCAGCCCTTTGCGACTTCCGGTGGCAAAGTTACGCAACACTTGTCGACCCCGGAACTTGTGGAAAATACGTCAAACTGAAAAAATGGACTAGGAGAGAAATGCAAAAACACGTATCTCTTTTTTTCGTCCCAAGAATCGGTATACCAAATTGCAGCCTTTTGCGACTTCCGGTGGCAAAGTTACGCAACACTTGTCGACCCCCGAACTTGTGAAAAATACGTCAAACTGAAAAAGTGGACTAGGAGAGAAATGCAAAAACACGTATCTCTTTTTTTCGTCCCAAGAATCGGTATACCAAATTGCTGCCCTTTGCGACTTCCGGTGGCAAAGTTACGCATCGCTGGTCGACTCCGGATTTTGTGAAAAATACGTTAAACTGAAAAAATGGACTAGGAGAGAAATGCAAAAACACGTATCCCTTTTTTTCGTCCCAAGAATCGGTATACCAAATTGCAGCCCTTTGCGACTTCCGGTGGCAAAGTTACGCAACACTTGTCGACCCCGGAACTTGTGAAAAATACGTCAAACTGAAAAAATGGACTAGGAGAGAAATGCAAAAACACGTATCCCTTTTATTTCGTCCCAAGAATCGGTATACCAAATTGCAGCCCTTTGCGACTTCCGGTGGCAAAGTTACGCAACACTTGTCGACCCCGGAACTTGTGAAAAATACGTCAAACTGAAAAAATGGACTAGGAGAGAAATGCAAAAACACGTATCCCTTTTTTTCGTCCCAAGAATCGGTATACCAAATTGCAGCCCTTTGCGACTTCCGGTGGCAAAGTTACGCAACACTTGTCGACCCCGGAACTTATGAAAAATACGTCAAACTGAAAAAATGGACTAGGAGAGAAATGCAAAAACACGTATCCCTTTTTTTCGTCCCAAGAATCGGTATAGCAAATTGCAGCCCTTTGCGACTTCCGGTGGCAAAGTTACGCAACACTTGTCGACCCCGGAACTTGTGAAAAATACGTCAAACTGAAAAAATGGACTAGGAGAGAAATGCAAAAACACGTATCCCTTTTTTTCGTCCCAAGAATCGGTATACCAAATTGCAGCCCTTTGCGACTTCCGGTGGCAAATTTACGCAACACTTGTCGACCCCGGAACTTATGAAAAATACGTCAAACTGAAAAAATGGACTAGGAGAGAAATGCAAAAACACGTATCCCTTTTTTTCGTCCCAAGAATCGGTATACCAAATTGCAGCCCTTTGCGACTTCCGGTGGCAAAGTTACGCAACACTTGTCGACCCCGGAACTTGTGAAAAATACGTTAAACTGAAAAAATGGACTAGGAGAGAAATGCAAAAACACGTATCCCTTTTTTTCGTCCCAAGAATCGGTATACCAAATTGCAGCCCTTTGCGACTTCCGGTGGCAAAGTTACGCAACACTTGTCGACCCCGGAACTTGTGAAAAATACGTCAAACTGAAAAAATGGACTAGGAGAGAAATGCAAAAACACGTATCTCTTTTTTTCGTCCCAAGAATCGGTATACCAAATTGTAGCCCTTTGCGACTTCCGGTGGCAAAGTTACGCATCGCTGGTCGACTCCGGATTTTGTGAAAAATACGTTAAACTGAAAAAATGGACTAGGAGAGAAATGCAAAAATACGTATCCCTTTTTTTCGTCCCAAGAATCGGTATACCAAATTGCAGCCTTTTGCGACTTCCGGTGGCAAAGTTACGCAACACTTGTCGACCCCGGAACTTGTGAAAAATACGTCAAACTGAAAAAATGGACTAGGAGAGAAATGCAAAAACACGTATCCCTTTTTTTCGTCCCAAGAATCGGTATACCAAATTGCAGCCCTTTGCGACTTCCGGTGGCAAAGTTACGCAACACTTGTCGACCCCGGAACTTGTGAAAAATACGTCAAACTGAAAAAATGAACTAGGAGAGAAATGCAAAAACACTTATCCCTTTTTTTCGTCCCAAGAATCGGTATACCAAATTGCAGCCTTTTGCGACTTCCGGTGGCAAAGTTACGCAACACTTGTCGACCCCGGAACTTGTGAAAAATACGTCAAACTGAAAAAGTGGACTAGGAGAGAAATGCAAAAACACGTATCTCTTTTTTTCGTCCCAAAAATCGGTATACCAAATTGCAGCCCTTTGCGACTTCCGGTGACAAAGTTACGCATCGCTGGTCGACCCCGGAACTTGTGAAAAATACGTTAAACTGAAAGAATGGACTAGGAGAGAAATGCAAAAACACGTATCCCTTTTTTTTCGTCCCAAGAATCGGTATACCAAATTGCAGCCATTTGCGACTTCCGGTGGCAAAGTTACGCAACACTTGTCGACCCCGGAACTTGTGAAAAATACGTCAAACTGAAAAAATGGACTAGGAGAGAAATGCAAAAACACGTATCTCTTTTTTTCGTCCCAAGAATCGGTATACCAAATTGTAGCCCTTTGCGACTTCCGGTGGCAAAGTTACGCATCGCTGGTCGACTCCGGATTTTGTGAAAAATACGTTAAACTGAAAAAATGGACTAGGAGAGAAATGCAAAAATACGTATCCCTTTTTTTCGTCCCAAGAATCGGTATACCAAATTGCAGCCTTTTGCGACTTCCGGTGGCAAAGTTACGCAACACTTGTCGACCCCGGAACTTGTGAAAAATACGTCAAACTGAAAAAATGGACTAGGAGAGAAATGCAAAAACACGTATCCCTTTTTTTCGTCCCAAGAATCGGTATACCAAATTGCAGCCCTTTGCGACTTCCGGTGGCAAAGTTACGCAACACTTGTCGACCCCGGAACTTGTGAAAAATACGTCAAACTGAAAAAATGAACTAGGAGAGAAATGCAAAAACACTTATCCCTTTTTTTCGTCCCAAGAATCGGTATACCAAATTGCAGCCTTTTGCGACTTCCGGTGGCAAAGTTACGCAACACTTGTCGACCCCGGAACTTGTGAAAAATACGTCAAACTGAAAAAGTGGACTAGGAGAGAAATGCAAAAACACGTATCTCTTTTTTTCGTCCCAAGAATCGGTATACCAAATTGCAGCCCTTTGCGACTTCCGGTGGCAAAGTTACGCATCGCTGGTCGACTCCGGATTTTGTGAAAAATACGTTAAACTGAAAAAATGGACTAGGAGAGAAATGCAAAAACACGTATCCCTTTTTTTCGTCCCAAGAATCGGTATACCAAATTGCAGCCCTTTGCGACTTCCGGTGGCAAAGTTACGCAACACTTGTCGACCCCGGAACTTGTGGAAAATACGTCAAACTGAAAAAATGGACTAGGAGAGAAATGCAAAAACACGTATCTCTTTTTTTCGTCCCAAGAATCGGTATACCAAATTGCAGCCTTTTGCGACTTCCGGTGGCAAAGTTACGCAACACTTGTCGACCCCCGAACTTGTGAAAAATACGTCAAACTGAAAAAATGGACTAGGAGAGAAATGCAAAAACACGTATCCCTTTTTTTCGTCCCAAGAATCGGTATACCAAATTGCAGCCCTTTGCGACTTCCGGTGGCAAAGTTACGCAACACTTGTCGACCCCGGAACTTGTGAAAAATACGTCAAACTGAAAAAATGGACTAGGAGAGAAATGCAAAAACACGTATCTCTTTTTTTCGTCCCAAGAATCGGTATACCAAATTGTAGCCCTTTGCGACTTCCGGTGGCAAAGTTACGCATCGCTGGTCGACTCCGGATTTTGTGAAAAATACGTTAAACTGAAAAAATGGACTAGGAGAGAAATGCAAAAATACGTATCCCTTTTTTTCGTCCCAAGAATCGGTATACCAAATTGCAGCCTTTTGCGACTTCCGGTGGCAAAGTTACGCAACACTTGTCGACCCCGGAACTTGTGAAAAATACGTCAAACTGAAAAAATGGACTAGGAGAGAAATGCAAAAACACGTATCCCTTTTTTTCGTCCCAAGAATCGGTATACCAAATTGCAGCCCTTTGCGACTTCCGGTGGCAAAGTTACGCAACACTTGTCGACCCCGGAACTTGTGAAAAATACGTCAAACTGAAAAAATGAACTAGGAGAGAAATGCAAAAACACTTATCCCTTTTTTTCGTCCCAAGAATCGGTATACCAAATTGCAGCCTTTTGCGACTTCCGGTGGCAAAGTTACGCAACACTTGTCGACCCCGGAACTTGTGAAAAATACGTCAAACTGAAAAAGTGGACTAGGAGAGAAATGCAAAAACACGTATCTCTTTTTTTCGTCCCAAAAATCGGTATACCAAATTGCAGCCCTTTGCGACTTCCGGTGACAAAGTTACGCATCGCTGGTCGACCCCGGAACTTGTGAAAAATACGTTAAACTGAAAGAATGGACTAGGAGAGAAATGCAAAAACACGTATCCCTTTTTTTTCGTCCCAAGAATCGGTATACCAAATTGCAGCCATTTGCGACTTCCGGTGGCAAAGTTACGCAACACTTGTCGACCCCGGAACTTGTGAAAAATACGTCAAACTGAAAAAATGGACTAGGAGAGAAATGCAAAAACACGTATCTCTTTTTTTCGTCCCAAGAATCGGTATACCAAATTGTAGCCCTTTGCGACTTCCGGTGGCAAAGTTACGCATCGCTGGTCGACTCCGGATTTTGTGAAAAATACGTTAAACTGAAAAAATGGACTAGGAGAGAAATGCAAAAATACGTATCCCTTTTTTTCGTCCCAAGAATCGGTATACCAAATTGCAGCCTTTTGCGACTTCCGGTGGCAAAGTTACGCAACACTTGTCGACCCCGGAACTTGTGAAAAATACGTCAAACTGAAAAAATGGACTAGGAGAGAAATGCAAAAACACGTATCCCTTTTTTTCGTCCCAAGAATCGGTATACCAAATTGCAGCCCTTTGCGACTTCCGGTGGCAAAGTTACGCAACACTTGTCGACCCCGGAACTTGTGGAAAATACGTCAAACTGAAAAAATGGACTAGGAGAGAAATGCAAAAACACGTATCTCTTTTTTTCGTCCCAAGAATCGGTATACCAAATTGCAGCCTTTTGCGACTTCCGGTGGCAAAGTTACGCAACACTTGTCGACCCCCGAACTTGTGAAAAATACGTCAAACTGAAAAAGTGGACTAGGAGAGAAATGCAAAAACACGTATCTCTTTTTTTCGTCCCAAGAATCGGTATACCAAATTGCAGCCCTTTGCGACTTCCGGTGGCAAAGTTACGCATCGCTGGTCGACTCCGGATTTTGTGAAAAATACGTTAAACTGAAAAAATGGACTAGGAGAGAAATGCAAAAACACGTATCCCTTTTTTTCGTCCCAAGAATCGGTATACCAAATTGCAGCCCTTTGCGACTTCCGGTGGCAAAGTTACGCAAGACTTGTCGACCCCGGAACTTGTGAAAAATACGTCAAACTGAAAAAATGGACTAGGAGAGAAATGCAAAAACACGTATCCCTTTTTTTTCGTCCCAAGAATCGGTATACCAAATTGCAGCCCTTTGCGACTTCCGGTGGCAAAGTTACGCAACACTTGTCGACCCCGGAACTTGTGAAAAATACGTCAAACTGAAAAAATGGACTAGGAGAGAAATGCAAAAACACGTATCCCTTTTTTTCGTCCCAAGAATCGGTATACCAAATTGCAGCCCTTTGCGACTTCCGGTGGCAAAGTTACGCAACACTTGTCGACCCCGGAACTTATGAAAAATACGTCAAACTGAAAAAATGGACTAGGAGAGAAATGCAAAAACACGTATCCCTTTTTTTCGTCCCAAGAATCGGTATAGCAAATTGCAGCCCTTTGCGACTTCCGGTGGCAAAGTTACGCAACACTTGTCGACCCCGGAACTTGTGAAAAATACGTCAAACTGAAAAAATGGACTAGGAGAGAAATGCAAAAACACGTATCCCTTTTTTTCGTCCCAAGAATCGGTATACCAAATTGCAGCCCTTTGCGACTTCCGGTGGCAAATTTACGCAACACTTGTCGACCCCGGAACTTATGAAAAATACGTCAAACTGAAAAAATGGACTAGGAGAGAAATGCAAAAACACGTATCCCTTTTTTTCGTCCCAAGAATCGGTATACCAAATTGCAGCCCTTTGCGACTTCCGGTGGCAAAGTTACGCAACACTTGTCGACCCCGGAACTTGTGAAAAATACGTTAAACTGAAAAAATGGACTAGGAGAGAAATGCAAAAACACGTATCCCTTTTTTTCGTCCCAAGAATCGGTATACCAAATTGCAGCCCTTTGCGACTTCCGGTGGCAAAGTTACGCAACACTTGTCGACCCCGGAACTTGTGAAAAATACGTCAAACTGAAAAAATGGACTAGGAGAGAAATGCAAAAACACGTATCTCTTTTTTTCGTCCCAAGAATCGGTATACCAAATTGTAGCCCTTTGCGACTTCCGGTGGCAAAGTTACGCATCGCTGGTCGACTCCGGATTTTGTGAAAAATACGTTAAACTGAAAAAATGGACTAGGAGAGAAATGCAAAAATACGTATCCCTTTTTTTCGTCCCAAGAATCGGTATACCAAATTGCAGCCTTTTGCGACTTCCGGTGGCAAAGTTACGCAACACTTGTCGACCCCGGAACTTGTGAAAAATACGTCAAACTGAAAAAATGGACTAGGAGAGAAATGCAAAAACACGTATCCCTTTTTTTCGTCCCAAGAATCGGTATACCAAATTGCAGCCCTTTGCGACTTCCGGTGGCAAAGTTACGCAACACTTGTCGACCCCGGAACTTGTGAAAAATACGTCAAACTGAAAAAATGAACTAGGAGAGAAATGCAAAAACACTTATCCCTTTTTTTCGTCCCAAGAATCGGTATACCAAATTGCAGCCTTTTGCGACTTCCGGTGGCAAAGTTACGCAACACTTGTCGACCCCGGAACTTGTGAAAAATACGTCAAACTGAAAAAGTGGACTAGGAGAGAAATGCAAAAACACGTATCTCTTTTTTTCGTCCCAAAAATCGGTATACCAAATTGCAGCCCTTTGCGACTTCCGGTGACAAAGTTACGCATCGCTGGTCGACCCCGGAACTTGTGAAAAATACGTTAAACTGAAAGAATGGACTAGGAGAGAAATGCAAAAACACGTATCCCTTTTTTTTCGTCCCAAGAATCGGTATACCAAATTGCAGCCATTTGCGACTTCCGGTGGCAAAGTTACGCAACACTTGTCGACCCCGGAACTTGTGAAAAATACGTCAAACTGAAAAAATGGACTAGGAGAGAAATGCAAAAACACGTATCTCTTTTTTTCGTCCCAAGAATCGGTATACCAAATTGTAGCCCTTTGCGACTTCCGGTGGCAAAGTTACGCATCGCTGGTCGACTCCGGATTTTGTGAAAAATACGTTAAACTGAAAAAATGGACTAGGAGAGAAATGCAAAAATACGTATCCCTTTTTTTCGTCCCAAGAATCGGTATACCAAATTGCAGCCTTTTGCGACTTCCGGTGGCAAAGTTACGCAACACTTGTCGACCCCGGAACTTGTGAAAAATACGTCAAACTGAAAAAATGGACTAGGAGAGAAATGCAAAAACACGTATCCCTTTTTTTCGTCCCAAGAATCGGTATACCAAATTGCAGCCCTTTGCGACTTCCGGTGGCAAAGTTACGCAACACTTGTCGACCCCGGAACTTGTGAAAAATACGTCAAACTGAAAAAATGAACTAGGAGAGAAATGCAAAAACACTTATCCCTTTTTTTCGTCCCAAGAATCGGTATACCAAATTGCAGCCTTTTGCGACTTCCGGTGGCAAAGTTACGCAACACTTGTCGACCCCGGAACTTGTGAAAAATACGTCAAACTGAAAAAGTGGACTAGGAGAGAAATGCAAAAACACGTATCTCTTTTTTTCGTCCCAAGAATCGGTATACCAAATTGCAGCCCTTTGCGACTTCCGGTGGCAAAGTTACGCATCGCTGGTCGACTCCGGATTTTGTGAAAAATACGTTAAACTGAAAAAATGGACTAGGAGAGAAATGCAAAAACACGTATCCCTTTTTTTCGTCCCAAGAATCGGTATACCAAATTGCAGCCCTTTGCGACTTCCGGTGGCAAAGTTACGCAACACTTGTCGACCCCGGAACTTGTGGAAAATACGTCAAACTGAAAAAATGGACTAGGAGAGAAATGCAAAAACACGTATCTCTTTTTTTCGTCCCAAGAATCGGTATACCAAATTGCAGCCTTTTGCGACTTCCGGTGGCAAAGTTACGCAACACTTGTCGACCCCCGAACTTGTGAAAAATACGTCAAACTGAAAAAGTGGACTAGGAGAGAAATGCAAAAACACGTATCTCTTTTTTTCGTCCCAAGAATCGGTATACCAAATTGCAGCCCTTTGCGACTTCCGGTGGCAAAGTTACGCATCGCTGGTCGACTCCGGATTTTGTGAAAAATACGTTAAACTGAAAAAATGGACTAGGAGAGAAATGCAAAAACACGTATCCCTTTTTTTCGTCCCAAGAATCGGTATACCAAATTGCAGCCCTTTGCGACTTCTGGTGGCAAAGTTACGCAACACTTGTCGACCCCGGAACTTGTGAAAAATACGTCAAACTGAAAAAATGGACTAGGAGAGAAATGCAAAAACACGTATCCCTTTTTTTTCGTCCCAAGAATCGGTATACCAAATTGCAGCCCTTTGCGACTTCCGGTGGCAAAGTTACGCAACACTTGTCGACCCCGGAACTTGTGAAAAATACGTCAAACTGAAAAAATGGACTAGGAGAGAAATGCAAAAACACGTATCCCTTTTTTTCGTCCCAAGAATCGGTATACCAAATTGCAGCCCTTTGCGACTTCCGGTGGCAAAGTTACGCAACACTTGTCGACCCCGGAACTTATGAAAAATACGTCAAACTGAAAAAATGGACTAGGAGAGAAATGCAAAAACACGTATCCCTTTTTTTCGTCCCAAGAATCGGTATAGCAAATTGCAGCCCTTTGCGACTTCCGGTGGCAAAGTTACGCAACACTTGTCGACCCCGGAACTTGTGAAAAATACGTCAAACTGAAAAAATGGACTAGGAGAGAAATGCAAAAACACGTATCCCTTTTTTTCGTCCCAAGAATCGGTATACCAAATTGCAGCCCTTTGCGACTTCCGGTGGCAAATTTACGCAACACTTGTCGACCCCGGAACTTATGAAAAATACGTCAAACTGAAAAAATGGACTAGGAGAGAAATGCAAAAACACGTATCCCTTTTTTTCGTCCCAAGAATCGGTATACCAAATTGCAGCCCTTTGCGACTTCCGGTGGCAAAGTTACGCAACACTTGTCGACCCCGGAACTTGTGAAAAATACGTTAAACTGAAAAAATTGACTAGGAGAGAAATGCAAAAGCACGTATCCCTTTTTTTCGTCCCAAGAATCGGTATACCAAATTGCAGCCCTTTGCGACTTCCGGTGGCAAAGTTACGCAACACTTGTCGACCCCGGAACTTGTGAAAAATACGTCAAACTGAAAAAATGGACTAGGAGAGAAATGCAAAAACACGTATCTCTTTTTTTCGTCCCAAGAATCGGTATACCAAATTGTAGCCCTTTGCGACTTCCGGTGGCAAAGTTACGCATCGCTGGTCGACTCCGGATTTTGTGAAAAATACGTTAAACTGAAAAAATGGACTAGGAGAGAAATGCAAAAATACGTATCCCTTTTTTTCGTCCCAAGAATCGGTATACCAAATTGCAGCCTTTTGCGACTTCCGGTGGCAAAGTTACGCAACACTTGTCGACCCCGGAACTTGTGAAAAATACGTCAAACTGAAAAAATGGACTAGGAGAGAAATGCAAAAACACGTATCCCTTTTTTTCGTCCCAAGAATCGGTATACCAAATTGCAGCCCTTTGCGACTTCCGGTGGCAAAGTTACGCAACACTTGTCGACCCCGGAACTTGTGAAAAATACGTCAAACTGAAAAAATGAACTAGGAGAGAAATGCAAAAACACTTATCCCTTTTTTTCGTCCCAAGAATCGGTATACCAAATTGCAGCCTTTTGCGACTTCCGGTGGCAAAGTTACGCAACACTTGTCGACCCCGGAACTTGTGAAAAATACGTCAAACTGAAAAAATGGACTAGGAGAGAAATGCAAAAACACGTATCCCTTTTTTTCGTCCCAAGAATCGGTATACCAAATTGCAGCCCTTTGCGACTTCCGGTGGCAAAGTTACGCAACACTTGTCGACCCCGGAACTTATGAAAAATACGTCAAACTGAAAAAATGGACTAGGAGAGAAATGCAAAAACACGTATCCCTTTTTTTCGTCCCAAGAATCGGTATAGCAAATTGCAGCCCTTTGCGACTTCCGGTGGCAAAGTTACGCAACACTTGTCGACCCCGGAACTTGTGAAAAATACGTCAAACTGAAAAAATGGACTAGGAGAGAAATGCAAAAACACGTATCCCTTTTTTTCGTCCCAAGAATCGGTATACCAAATTGCAGCCCTTTGCGACTTCCGGTGGCAAATTTACGCAACACTTGTCGACCCCGGAACTTATGAAAAATACGTCAAACTGAAAAAATGGACTAGGAGAGAAATGCAAAAACACGTATCCCTTTTTTTCGTCCCAAGAATCGGTATACCAAATTGCAGCCCTTTGCGACTTCCGGTGGCAAAGTTACGCAACACTTGTCGACCCCGGAACTTGTGAAAAATACGTTAAACTGAAAAAATTGACTAGGAGAGAAATGCAAAAGCACGTATCCCTTTTTTTCGTCCCAAGAATCGGTATACCAAATTGCAGCCCTTTGCGACTTCCGGTGGCAAAGTTACGCAACACTTGTCGACCCCGGAACTTGTGAAAAATACGTCAAACTGAAAAAATGGACTAGGAGAGAAATGCAAAAACACGTATCTCTTTTTTTCGTCCCAAGAATCGGTATACCAAATTGTAGCCCTTTGCGACTTCCGGTGGCAAAGTTACGCATCGCTGGTCGACTCCGGATTTTGTGAAAAATACGTTAAACTGAAAAAATGGACTAGGAGAGAAATGCAAAAATACGTATCCCTTTTTTTCGTCCCAAGAATCGGTATACCAAATTGCAGCCTTTTGCGACTTCCGGTGGCAAAGTTACGCAACACTTGTCGACCCCGGAACTTGTGAAAAATACGTCAAACTGAAAAAATGGACTAGGAGAGAAATGCAAAAACACGTATCCCTTTTTTTCGTCCCAAGAATCGGTATACCAAATTGCAGCCCTTTGCGACTTCCGGTGGCAAAGTTACGCAACACTTGTCGACCCCGGAACTTGTGAAAAATACGTCAAACTGAAAAAATGAACTAGGAGAGAAATGCAAAAACACTTATCCCTTTTTTTCGTCCCAAGAATCGGTATACCAAATTGCAGCCTTTTGCGACTTCCGGTGGCAAAGTTACGCAACACTTGTCGACCCCGGAACTTGTGAAAAATACGTCAAACTGAAAAAGTGGACTAGGAGAGAAATGCAAAAACACGTATCTCTTTTTTTCGTCCCAAGAATCGGTATACCAAATTGCAGCCCTTTGCGACTTCCGGTGGCAAAGTTACGCATCGCTGGTCGACTCCGGATTTTGTGAAAAATACGTTAAACTGAAAAAATGGACTAGGAGAGAAATGCAAAAACACGTATCCCTTTTTTTCGTCCCAAGAATCGGTATACCAAATTGCAGCCCTTTGCGACTTCCGGTGGCAAAGTTACGCAACACTTGTCGACCCCGGAACTTGTCGAAAATACGTCAAACTGAAAAAATGGACTAGGAGAGAAATGCAAAAACACGTATCTCTTTTTTTCGTCCCAAGAATCGGTATACCAAATTGCAGCCTTTTGCGACTTCCGGTGGCAAAGTTACGCAACACTTGTCGACCCCGGAACTTGTGAAAAATACGTCAAACTGAAAAAGTGGACTAGGAGAGAAATGCAAAAACACGTATCTCTTTTTTTCGTCCCAAGAATCGGTATACCAAATTGCAGCCCTTTGCGACTTCCGGTGGCAAAGTTACGCATCGCTGGTCGACTCCGGATTTTGTGAAAAATACGTTAAACTGAAAAAATGGACTAGGAGAGAAATGCAGAAACACGTATCCCTTTTTTTCGTCCCAAGAATCGGTATACCAAATTGCAGCCCTTTGCGACTTCCGGTGGCAAAGTTACGCAACACTTGTCGACCCCGGAACTTGTGAAAAATACGTCAAACTGAAAAAATGGACTAGGAGAGAAATGCAAAAACACGTATCCCTTTTTTTTCGTCCCAAGAATCGGTATACCAAATTGCAGCCCTTTGCGACTTCCGTTGGCAAAGTTACGCAACACTTGTCGACCCCGGAACTTGTGAAAAATACGTCAAACTGAAAAAATGGACTAGGAGAGAAATGCAAAAACACGTATCCCTTTTTTTCGTCCCAAGAATCGGTATACCAAATTGCAGCCCTTTGCGACTTCCGGTGGCAAAGTTACGCAACACTTGTCGACCCCGGAACTTATGAAAAATACGTCAAACTGAAAAAATGGACTAGGAGAGAAATGCAAAAACACGTATCCCTTTTTTTCGTCCCAAGAATCGGTATAGCAAATTGCAGCCCTTTGCGACTTCCGGTGGCAAAGTTACGCAACACTTGTCGACCCCGGAACTTGTGAAAAATACGTCAAACTGAAAAAATGGACTAGGAGAGAAATGCAAAAACACGTATCTCTTTTTTTCGTCCCAAGAATCGGTATACCAAATTGCAGCCCTTTGCGACTTCCGGTGGCAAAGTTACGCATCGCTGGTCGACTCCGGATTTTGTGAAAAATACGTTAAACTGAAAAAATGGACTAGGAGAGAAATGCAGAAACACGTATCCCTTTTTTTCGTCCCAAGAATCGGTATACCAAATTGCAGCCCTTTGCGACTTCCGGTGGCAAAGTTACGCAACACTTGTCGACCCCGGAACTTGTGAAAAATACGTTAAACTGAAAAAATGGACTAGGAGAGAAATGCAAAAACACGTATCCCTTTTTTTCGTCCCAAGAATCGGTATACCAAATTGCAGCCCTTTGCGACTTCCGGTGGCAAAGTTACGCAACACTTGTCGACCCCGGAACTTGTGAAAAATACGTCAAACTGAAAAAATGGACTAGGAGAGAAATGCAAAAACACGTATCTCTTTTTTTCGTCCCAAGAATCGGTATACCAAATTGTAGCCCTTTGCGACTTCCGGTGGCAAAGTTACGCATCGCTGGTCGACTCCGGATTTTGTGAAAAATACGTTAAACTGAAAAAATGGACTAGGAGAGAAATGCAAAAATACGTATCCCTTTTTTTCGTCCCAAGAATCGGTATACCAAATTGCAGCCTTTTGCGACTTCCGGTGGCAAAGTTACGCAACACTTGTCGACCCCGGAACTTGTGAAAAATACGTCAAACTGAAAAAATGGACTAGGAGAGAAATGCAAAAACACGTATCCCTTTTTTTCGTCCCAAGAATCGGTATACCAAATTGCAGCCCTTTGCGACTTCCGGTGGCAAAGTTACGCAACACTTGTCGACCCCGGAACTTGTGAAAAATACGTCAAACTGAAAAAATGAACTAGGAGAGAAATGCAAAAACACTTATCCCTTTTTTTCGTCCCAAGAATCGGTATACCAAATTGCAGCCTTTTGCGACTTCCGGTGGCAAAGTTACGCAACACTTTTCGACCCCGGAACTTGTGAAAAATACGTCAAACTGAAAAAGTGGACTAGGAGAGAAATGCAAAAACACGTATCTCTTTTTTTCGTCCCAAGAATCGGTATACCAAATTGCAGCCCTTTGCGACTTCCGGTGGCAAAGTTACGCAACACTTGTCGACCCCGGAACTTGTGAAAAATACGTCAAACTGAAAAAATGGACTAGGAGAGAAATGCAAAAACACGTATCCCTTTTTTTTCGTCCCAAGAATCGGTATACCAAATTGCAGCCCTTTGCGACTTCCGTTGGCAAAGTTACGCAACACTTGTCGACCCCGGAACTTGTGAAAAATACGTCAAACTGAAAAAATGGACTAGGAGAGAAATGCAAAAACACGTATCCCTTTTTTTCGTCCCAAGAATCGGTATACCAAATTGCAGCCCTTTGCGACTTCCGGTGGCAAATTTACGCAACACTTGTCGACCCCGGAACTTATGAAAAATACGTCAAACTGAAAAAATGGACTAGGAGAGAAATGCAAAAACACGTATCCCTTTTTTTCGTCCCAAGAAAAGGTATACCAAATTGCAGCCCTTTGCGACTTCCGGTGGCAAAGTTACGCAACACTTGTCGACCCCGGAACTTGTGAAAAATACGTCAAACTGAAAAAATGGACTAGGAGAGAAATGCAAAAACACGTATCTCTTTTTTTCGTCCCAAAAATCGGTATACCAAATTGCAGCCCTTTGCGACTTCCGGTGACAAAGTTACGCATCGCTGGTCGACCCCGGAACTTGTGAAAAATACGTTAAACTGAAAAAATGGACTAGGAGAGAAATGCAAAAACACGTATCCCTTTTTTTTCGTCCCAAGAATCGGTATACCAAATTGCAGCCATTTGCGACTTCCGGTGGCAAAGTTACGCAACACTTGTCGACCCCGGAACTTGTGAAAAATACGTCAAACTGAAAAAATGGACTAGGAGAGAAATGCAAAAACACGTATCTCTTTTTTTCGTCCCAAGAATCGGTATACCAAATTGTAGCCCTTTGCGACTTCCGGTGGCAAAGTTACGCATCGCTGGTCGACTCCGGATTTTGTGAAAAATACGTTAAACTGAAAAAATGGACTAGGAGAGAAATGCAAAAATACGTATCCCTTTTTTTCGTCCCAAGAATCGGTATACCAAATTGCAGCCTTTTGCGACTTCCGGTGGCAAAGTTACGCAACACTTGTCGACCCCGGAACTTGTGAAAAATACGTCAAACTGAAAAAATGGACTAGGAGAGAAATGCAAAAACACGTATCCCTTTTTTTCGTCCCAAGAATCGGTATACCAAATTGCAGCCCTTTGCGACTTCCGGTGGCAAAGTTACGCAACACTTGTCGACCCCGGAACTTGTGAAAAATACGTCAAACTGAAAAAATGAACTAGGAGAGAAATGCAAAAACACTTATCCCTTTTTTTCGTCCCAAGAATCGGTATACCAAATTGCAGCCTTTTGCGACTTCCGGTGGCAAAGTTACGCAACACTTGTCGACCCCGGAACTTGTGAAAAATACGTCAAACTGAAAAAGTGGACTAGGAGAGAAATGCAAAAACACGTATCTCTTTTTTTCGTCCCAAGAATCGGTATACCAAATTGCAGCCCTTTGCGACTTCCGGTGGCAAAGTTACGCATCGCTGGTCGACTCCGGATTTTGTGAAAAATACGTTAAACTGAAAAAATGGACTAGGAGAGAAATGCAAAAACACGTATCCCTTTTTTTCGTCCCAAGAATCGGTATACCAAATTGCAGCCCTTTGCGACTTCCGGTGGCAAAGTTACGCAACACTTGTCGACCCCGGAACTTGTGAAAAATACGTCAAACTGAAAAAATGGACTAGGAGAGAAATGCAAAAACACGTATCCCTTTTTTTTCGTCCCAAGAATCGGTATACCAAATTGCAGCCCTTTGCGACTTCCGGTGGCAAAGTTACGCAACACTTGTCGACCCCGGAACTTGTGAAAAATACGTCAAACTGAAAAAGTGGACTAGGAGAGAAATGCAAAAACACGTATCCCTTTTTTTCGTCCCAAGAATCGGTATACCAAATTGCAGCCCTTTGCGACTTCCGGTGGCAAAGTTACGCAACACTTGTCGACCCCGGAACTTGTGAAAAATACGTCAAACTGAAAAAATGAACTAGGAGAGAAATGCAAAAACACTTATCCCTTTTTTTCGTCCCAAGAATCGGTATACCAAATTGCAGCCTTTTGCGACTTCCGGTGGCAAAGTTACGCAACACTTGTCGACCCCGGAACTTGTGAAAAATACGTCAAACTGAAAAAATGGACTAGGAGAGAAATGCAAAAACACGTATCCCTTTTTTTCGTCCCAAGAATCGGTATACCAAATTGCAGCCCTTTGCGACTTCCGGTGGCAAAGTTACGCAACACTTGTCGACCCCGGAACTTATGAAAAATACGTCAAACTGAAAAAATGGACTAGGAGAGAAATGCAAAAACACGTATCCCTTTTTTTCGTCCCAAGAATCGGTATAGCAAATTGCAGCCCTTTGCGACTTCCGGTGGCAAAGTTACGCAACACTTGTCGACCCCGGAACTTGTGAAAAATACGTCAAACTGAAAAAATGGACTAGGAGAGAAATGCAAAAACACGTATCCCTTTTTTTCGTCCCAAGAATCGGTATACCAAATTGCAGCCCTTTGCGACTTCCGGTGGCAAATTTACGCAACACTTGTCGACCCCGGAACTTATGAAAAATACGTCAAACTGAAAAAATGGACTAGGAGAGAAATGCAAAAACACGTATCCCTTTTTTTCGTCCCAAGAATCGGTATACCAAATTGCAGCCCTTTGCGACTTCCGGTGGCAAAGTTACGCAACACTTGTCGACCCCGGAACTTGTGAAAAATACGTTAAACTGAAAAAATTGACTAGGAGAGAAATGCAAAAGCACGTATCCCTTTTTTTCGTCCCAAGAATCGGTATACCAAATTGCAGCCCTTTGCGACTTCCGGTGGCAAAGTTACGCAACACTTGTCGACCCCGGAACTTGTGAAAAATACGTCAAACTGAAAAAATGGACTAGGAGAGAAATGCAAAAACACGTATCTCTTTTTTTCGTCCCAAGAATCGGTATACCAAATTGTAGCCCTTTGCGACTTCCGGTGGCAAAGTTACGCATCGCTGGTCGACTCCGGATTTTGTGAAAAATACGTTAAACTGAAAAAATGGACTAGGAGAGAAATGCAAAAATACGTATCCCTTTTTTTCGTCCCAAGAATCGGTATACCAAATTGCAGCCTTTTGCGACTTCCGGTGGCAAAGTTACGCAACACTTGTCGACCCCGGAACTTGTGAAAAATACGTCAAACTGAAAAAATGGACTAGGAGAGAAATGCAAAAACACGTATCCCTTTTTTTCGTCCCAAGAATCGGTATACCAAATTGCAGCCCTTTGCGACTTCCGGTGGCAAAGTTACGCAACACTTGTCGACCCCGGAACTTGTGAAAAATACGTCAAACTGAAAAAATGAACTAGGAGAGAAATGCAAAAACACTTATCCCTTTTTTTCGTCCCAAGAATCGGTATACCAAATTGCAGCCTTTTGCGACTTCCGGTGGCAAAGTTACGCAACACTTGTCGACCCCGGAACTTGTGAAAAATACGTCAAACTGAAAAAGTGGACTAGGAGAGAAATGCAAAAACACGTATCTCTTTTTTTCGTCCCAAGAATCGGTATACCAAATTGCAGCCCTTTGCGACTTCCGGTGGCAAAGTTACGCATCGCTGGTCGACTCCGGATTTTGTGAAAAATACGTTAAACTGAAAAAATGGACTAGGAGAGAAATGCAAAAACACGTATCCCTTTTTTTCGTCCCAAGAATCGGTATACCAAATTGCAGCCCTTTGCGACTTCCGGTGGCAAAGTTACGCAACACTTGTCGACCCCGGAACTTGTCGAAAATACGTCAAACTGAAAAAATGGACTAGGAGAGAAATGCAAAAACACGTATCTCTTTTTTTCGTCCCAAGAATCGGTATACCAAATTGCAGCCTTTTGCGACTTCCGGTGGCAAAGTTACGCAACACTTGTCGACCCCGGAACTTGTGAAAAATACGTCAAACTGAAAAAGTGGACTAGGAGAGAAATGCAAAAACACGTATCTCTTTTTTTCGTCCCAAGAATCGGTATACCAAATTGCAGCCCTTTGCGACTTCCGGTGGCAAAGTTACGCATCGCTGGTCGACTCCGGATTTTGTGAAAAATACGTTAAACTGAAAAAATGGACTAGGAGAGAAATGCAGAAACACGTATCCCTTTTTTTCGTCCCAAGAATCGGTATACCAAATTGCAGCCCTTTGCGACTTCCGGTGGCAAAGTTACGCAACACTTGTCGACCCCGGAACTTGTGAAAAATACGTCAAACTGAAAAAATGGACTAGGAGAGAAATGCAAAAACACGTATCCCTTTTTTTTCGTCCCAAGAATCGGTATACCAAATTGCAGCCCTTTGCGACTTCCGTTGGCAAAGTTACGCAACACTTGTCGACCCCGGAACTTGTGAAAAATACGTCAAACTGAAAAAATGGACTAGGAGAGAAATGCAAAAACACGTATCCCTTTTTTTCGTCCCAAGAATCGGTATACCAAATTGCAGCCCTTTGCGACTTCCGGTGGCAAAGTTACGCAACACTTGTCGACCCCGGAACTTATGAAAAATACGTCAAACTGAAAAAATGGACTAGGAGAGAAATGCAAAAACACGTATCCCTTTTTTTCGTCCCAAGAATCGGTATAGCAAATTGCAGCCCTTTGCGACTTCCGGTGGCAAAGTTACGCAACACTTGTCGACCCCGGAACTTGTGAAAAATACGTCAAACTGAAAAAATGGACTAGGAGAGAAATGCAAAAACACGTATCTCTTTTTTTCGTCCCAAGAATCGGTATACCAAATTGCAGCCCTTTGCGACTTCCGGTGGCAAAGTTACGCATCGCTGGTCGACTCCGGATTTTGTGAAAAATACGTTAAACTGAAAAAATGGACTAGGAGAGAAATGCAGAAACACGTATCCCTTTTTTTCGTCCCAAGAATCGGTATACCAAATTGCAGCCCTTTGCGACTTCCGGTGGCAAAGTTACGCAACACTTGTCGACCCCGGAACTTGTGAAAAATACGTTAAACTGAAAAAATGGACTAGGAGAGAAATGCAAAAACACGTATCCCTTTTTTTCGTCCCAAGAATCGGTATACCAAATTGCAGCCCTTTGCGACTTCCGGTGGCAAAGTTACGCAACACTTGTCGACCCCGGAACTTGTGAAAAATACGTCAAACTGAAAAAATGGACTAGGAGAGAAATGCAAAAACACGTATCTCTTTTTTTCGTCCCAAGAATCGGTATACCAAATTGTAGCCCTTTGCGACTTCCGGTGGCAAAGTTACGCATCGCTGGTCGACTCCGGATTTTGTGAAAAATACGTTAAACTGAAAAAATGGACTAGGAGAGAAATGCAAAAATACGTATCCCTTTTTTTCGTCCCAAGAATCGGTATACCAAATTGCAGCCTTTTGCGACTTCCGGTGGCAAAGTTACGCAACACTTGTCGACCCCGGAACTTGTGAAAAATACGTCAAACTGAAAAAATGGACTAGGAGAGAAATGCAAAAACACGTATCCCTTTTTTTCGTCCCAAGAATCGGTATACCAAATTGCAGCCCTTTGCGACTTCCGGTGGCAAAGTTACGCAACACTTGTCGACCCCGGAACTTGTGAAAAATACGTCAAACTGAAAAAATGAACTAGGAGAGAAATGCAAAAACACTTATCCCTTTTTTTCGTCCCAAGAATCGGTATACCAAATTGCAGCCTTTTGCGACTTCCGGTGGCAAAGTTACGCAACACTTTTCGACCCCGGAACTTGTGAAAAATACGTCAAACTGAAAAAGTGGACTAGGAGAGAAATGCAAAAACACGTATCTCTTTTTTTCGTCCCAAGAATCGGTATACCAAATTGCAGCCCTTTGCGACTTCCGGTGGCAAAGTTACGCAACACTTGTCGACCCCGGAACTTGTGAAAAATACGTCAAACTGAAAAAATGGACTAGGAGAGAAATGCAAAAACACGTATCCCTTTTTTTTCGTCCCAAGAATCGGTATACCAAATTGCAGCCCTTTGCGACTTCCGTTGGCAAAGTTACGCAACACTTGTCGACCCCGGAACTTGTGAAAAATACGTCAAACTGAAAAAATGGACTAGGAGAGAAATGCAAAAACACGTATCCCTTTTTTTCGTCCCAAGAATCGGTATACCAAATTGCAGCCCTTTGCGACTTCCGGTGGCAAATTTACGCAACACTTGTCGACCCCGGAACTTATGAAAAATACGTCAAACTGAAAAAATGGACTAGGAGAGAAATGCAAAAACACGTATCCCTTTTTTTCGTCCCAAGAAAAGGTATACCAAATTGCAGCCCTTTGCGACTTCCGGTGGCAAAGTTACGCAACACTTGTCGACCCCGGAACTTGTGAAAAATACGTCAAACTGAAAAAATGGACTAGGAGAGAAATGCAAAAACACGTATCTCTTTTTTTCGTCCCAAAAATCGGTATACCAAATTGCAGCCCTTTGCGACTTCCGGTGACAAAGTTACGCATCGCTGGTCGACCCCGGAACTTGTGAAAAATACGTTAAACTGAAAAAATGGACTAGGAGAGAAATGCAAAAACACGTATCCCTTTTTTTTCGTCCCAAGAATCGGTATACCAAATTGCAGCCATTTGCGACTTCCGGTGGCAAAGTTACGCAACACTTGTCGACCCCGGAACTTGTGAAAAATACGTCAAACTGAAAAAATGGACTAGGAGAGAAATGCAAAAACACGTATCTCTTTTTTTCGTCCCAAGAATCGGTATACCAAATTGTAGCCCTTTGCGACTTCCGGTGGCAAAGTTACGCATCGCTGGTCGACTCCGGATTTTGTGAAAAATACGTTAAACTGAAAAAATGGACTAGGAGAGAAATGCAAAAATACGTATCCCTTTTTTTCGTCCCAAGAATCGGTATACCAAATTGCAGCCTTTTGCGACTTCCGGTGGCAAAGTTACGCAACACTTGTCGACCCCGGAACTTGTGAAAAATACGTCAAACTGAAAAAATGGACTAGGAGAGAAATGCAAAAACACGTATCCCTTTTTTTCGTCCCAAGAATCGGTATACCAAATTGCAGCCCTTTGCGACTTCCGGTGGCAAAGTTACGCAACACTTGTCGACCCCGGAACTTGTGAAAAATACGTCAAACTGAAAAAATGAACTAGGAGAGAAATGCAAAAACACTTATCCCTTTTTTTCGTCCCAAGAATCGGTATACCAAATTGCAGCCTTTTGCGACTTCCGGTGGCAAAGTTACGCAACACTTGTCGACCCCGGAACTTGTGAAAAATACGTCAAACTGAAAAAGTGGACTAGGAGAGAAATGCAAAAACACGTATCTCTTTTTTTCGTCCCAAGAATCGGTATACCAAATTGCAGCCCTTTGCGACTTCCGGTGGCAAAGTTACGCATCGCTGGTCGACTCCGGATTTTGTGAAAAATACGTTAAACTGAAAAAATGGACTAGGAGAGAAATGCAAAAACACGTATCCCTTTTTTTCGTCCCAAGAATCGGTATACCAAATTGCAGCCCTTTGCGACTTCCGGTGGCAAAGTTACGCAACACTTGTCGACCCCGGAACTTGTGAAAAATACGTCAAACTGAAAAAATGGACTAGGAGAGAAATGCAAAAACACGTATCCCTTTTTTTTCGTCCCAAGAATCGGTATACCAAATTGCAGCCCTTTGCGACTTCCGGTGGCAAAGTTACGCAACACTTGTCGACCCCGGAACTTGTGAAAAATACGTCAAACTGAAAAAGTGGACTAGGAGAGAAATGCAAAAACACGTATCCCTTTTTTTCGTCCCAAGAATCGGTATACCAAATTGCAGCCCTTTGCGACTTCCGGTGGCAAAGTTACGCAACACTTGTCGACCCCGGAACTTGTGAAAAATACGTCAAACTGAAAAAATGGACTAGGAGAGAAATGCAAAAACACGTATCCCTTTTTTTCGTCCCAAGAATCGGTATACCAAATTGCAGCCCTTTGCGACTTCCGGTGGCAAAGTTACGCAACACTTGTCGACCCCGGAACTTGTGAAAAATACGTCAAACTGAAAAAATGAACTAGGAGAGAAATGCAAAAACACTTATCCCTTTTTTTCGTCCCAAGAATCGGTATACCAAATTGCAGCCATTTGCGACTTCCGGTGGCAAAGTTACGCAACACTTGTCGACCCCGGAACTTGTGAAAAATACGTCAAACTGAAAAAGTGGACTAGGAGAGAAATGCAAAAACACGTATCTCTTTTTTTCGTCCCAAGAATCGGTATACCAAATTGCAGCCCTTTGCGACTTCCGGTGGCAAAGTTACGCATCGCTGGTCGACTCCGGATTTTGTGAAAAATACGTTAAACTGAAAAAATGGACTAGGAGAGAAATGCAAAAACACGTATCCCTTTTTTTCGTCCCAAGAATCGGTATACCAAATTGCAGCCCTTTGCGACTTCCGGTGGCAAAGTTACGCAACACTTGTCGACCCCGGAACTTGTGGAAAATACGTCAAACTGAAAAAATGGACTAGGAGAGAAATGCAAAAACACGTATCCCTTTTTTTTCGTCCCAAGAATCGGTATACCAAATTGCAGCCATTTGCGACTTCCGGTGGCAAAGTTACGCAACACTTGTCGACCCCGGAACTTGTGAAAAATACGTCAAACTGAAAAAATGGACTAGGAGAGAAATGCAAAAACACGTATCTCTTTTTTTCGTCCCAAGAATCGGTATACCAAATTGCAGCCCTTTGCGACTTCCGGTGGCAAAGTTACGCAACACTTGTCGACCCCGGAACTTGTGAAAAATACGTCAAACTGAAAAAATGAACTAGGAGAGAAATGCAAAAACACTTATCCCTTTTTTTCGTCCCAAGAATCGGTATACCAAATTGCAGCCTTTTGCGACTTCCGGTGGCAAAGTTACGCAACACTTGTCGACCCCGGAACTTGTGAAAAATACGTCAAACTGAAAAAGTGGACTAGGAGAGAAATGCAAAAACACGTATCTCTTTTTTTCGTCCCAAGAATCGGTATACCAAATTGCAGCCCTTTGCGACTTCCGGTGGCAAAGTTACGCATCGCTGGTCGACTCCGGATTTTGTGAAAAATACGTTAAACTGAAAAAATGGACTAGGAGAGAAATGCAAAAACACGTATCCCTTTTTTTCGTCCCAAGAATCGGTATACCAAATTGCAGCCCTTTGCGACTTCCGGTGGCAAAGTTACGCAACACTTGTCGACCCCGGAACTTGTGAAAAATACGTCAAACTGAAAAAATGAACTAGGAGAGAAATGCAAAAACACATTCCTTTTTTTCGTCCCAAGAATCGGTATACCAAATTGCAGCCTTTTGCGACTTCCGGTGGCAAAGTTACGCAACACTTGTCGACCCCGGAACTTGTGAAGAATACGTCAAACTGAAAAAGTGGACTAGGAGAGAAATGCAAAAACACGTATCCCTTTTTTTCGTCCCAAGAATCGGTATACCAAATTGCAGCCCTTTGCGACTTCCGGTGGCAAAGTTACGCAACACTTCTCGACCCCAGAACTTGTGAAAAATACGTCAAACTGAAAAAATGGACTAGGAGAGAAATGCAAAAACACGTATCTCTTTTTTTCGTCCCAAAAATCGGTATACCAAATTGCAGCCCTTTGCGACTTCCGGTGACAAAGTTACGCATCGCTGGTCGACCCCGGAACTTGTGAAAAATACGTTAAACTGAAAGAATGGACTAGGAGAGAAATGCAAAAACACGTATCCCTTTTTTTTCGTCCCAAGAATCGGTATACCAAATTGCAGCCATTTGCGACTTCCGGTGGCAAAGTTACGCAACACTTGTCGACCCCGGAACTTGTGAAAAATACGTCAAACTGAAAAAATGGACTAGGAGAGAAATGCAAAAACACGTATCTCTTTTTTTCGTCCCAAGAATCGGTATACCAAATTGTAGCCCTTTGCGACTTCCGGTGGCAAAGTTACGCATCGCTGGTCGACTCCGGATTTTGTGAAAAATACGTTAAACTGAAAAAATGGACTAGGAGAGAAATGCAAAAATACGTATCCCTTTTTTTCGTCCCAAGAATCGGTATACCAAATTGCAGCCTTTTGCGACTTCCGGTGGCAAAGTTACGCAACACTTGTCGACCCCGGAACTTGTGAAAAATACGTCAAACTGAAAAAATGGACTAGGAGAGAAATGCAAAAACACGTATCCCTTTTTTTCGTCCCAAGAATCGGTATACCAAATTGCAGCCCTTTGCGACTTCCGGTGGCAAAGTTACGCAACACTTGTCGACCCCGGAACTTGTGAAAAATACGTCAAACTGAAAAAATGAACTAGGAGAGAAATGCAAAAACACTTATCCCTTTTTTTCGTCCCAAGAATCGGTATACCAAATTGCAGCCTTTTGCGACTTCCGGTGGCAAAGTTACGCAACACTTGTCGACCCCGGAACTTGTGAAAAATACGTCAAACTGAAAAAGTGGACTAGGAGAGAAATGCAAAAACACGTATCTCTTTTTTTCGTCCCAAGAATCGGTATACCAAATTGCAGCCCTTTGCGACTTCCGGTGGCAAAGTTACGCATCGCTGGTCGACTCCGGATTTTGTGAAAAATACGTTAAACTGAAAAAATGGACTAGGAGAGAAATGCAAAAACACGTATCCCTTTTTTTCGTCCCAAGAATCGGTATACCAAATTGCAGCCCTTTGCGACTTCCGGTGGCAAAGTTACGCAACACTTGTCGACCCCGGAACTTGTGGAAAATACGTCAAACTGAAAAAATGGACTAGGAGAGAAATGCAAAAACACGTATCTCTTTTTTTCGTCCCAAGAATCGGTATACCAAATTGCAGCCTTTTGCGACTTCCGGTGGCAAAGTTACGCAACACTTGTCGACCCCGGAACTTGTGAAAAATACGTCAAACTGAAAAAGTGGACTAGGAGAGAAATGCAAAAACACGTATCTCTTTTTTTCGTCCCAAGAATCGGTATACCAAATTGCAGCCCTTTGCGACTTCCGGTGGCAAAGTTACGCATCGCTGGTCGACTCCGGATTTTGTGAAAAATACGTTAAACTGAAAAAATGGACTAGGAGAGAAATGCAAAAACACGTATCCCTTTTTTTCGTCCCAAGAATCGGTATACCAAATTGCAGCCCTTTGCGACTTCCGGTGGCAAAGTTACGCAACACTTGTCGACCCCGGAACTTGTGAAAAATACGTCAAACTGAAAAAATGGACTAGGAGAGAAATGCAAAAACACGTATCCCTTTTTTTTCGTCCCAAGAATCGGTATACCAAATTGCAGCCCTTTGCGACTTCCGGTGGCAAAGTTACGCAACACTTGTCGACCCCGGAACTTGTGAAAAATACGTCAAACTGAAAAAATGGACTAGGAGAGAAATGCAAAAACACGTATCCCTTTTTTTCGTCCCAAGAATCGGTATACCAAATTGCAGCCCTTTGCGACTTCCGGTGGCAAAGTTACGCAACACTTGTCGACCCCGGAACTTATGAAAAATACGTCAAACTGAAAAAATGGACTAGGAGAGAAATGCAAAAACACGTATCCCTTTTTTTCGTCCCAAGAATCGGTATAGCAAATTGCAGCCCTTTGCGACTTCCGGTGGCAAAGTTACGCAACACTTGTCGACCCCGGAACTTGTGAAAAATACGTCAAACTGAAAAAATGGACTAGGAGAGAAATGCAAAAACACGTATCCCTTTTTTTCGTCCCAAGAATCGGTATACCAAATTGCAGCCCTTTGCGACTTCCGGTGGCAAATTTACGCAACACTTGTCGACCCCGGAACTTATGAAAAATACGTCAAACTGAAAAAATGGACTAGGAGAGAAATGCAAGAACACGTATCCCTTTTTTTCGTCCCAAGAATCGGTATACCAAATTGCAGCCCTTTGCGACTTCCGGTGGCAAAGTTACGCAACACTTGTCGACCCCGGAATTTGTGAAAAATACGTTAAACTGAAAAAATGGACTAGGAGAGAAATGCAAAAACACGTATCCCTTTTTTTCGTCCCAAGAATCGGTATACCAAATTGCAGCCCTTTGCGACTTCCGGTGGCAAAGTTACGCAACACTTGTCGACCCCGGAACTTGTGAAAAATACGTCAAACTGAAAAAATGGACTAGGAGAGAAATGCAAAAACACGTATCTCTTTTTTTCGTCCCAAGAATCGGTATACCAAATTGTAGCCCTTTGCGACTTCCGGTGGCAAAGTTACGCATCGCTGGTCGACTCCGGATTTTGTGAAAAATACGTTAAACTGAAAAAATGGACTAGGAGAGAAATGCAAAAATACGTATCCCTTTTTTTCGTCCCAAGAATCGGTATACCAAATTGCAGCCTTTTGCGACTTCCGGTGGCAAAGTTACGCAACACTTGTCGACCCCGGAACTTGTGAAAAATACGTCAAACTGAAAAAATGGACTAGGAGAGAAATGCAAAAACACGTATCCCTTTTTTTCGTCCCAAGAATCGGTATACCAAATTGCAGCCCTTTGCGACTTCCGGTGGCAAAGTTACGCAACACTTGTCGACCCCGGAACTTGTGAAAAATACGTCAAACTGAAAAAATGAACTAGGAGAGAAATGCAAAAACACTTATCCCTTTTTTTCGTCCCAAGAATCGGTATACCAAATTGCAGCCTTTTGCGACTTCCGGTGGCAAAGTTACGCAACACTTGTCGACCCCGGAACTTGTGAAAAATACGTCAAACTGAAAAAGTGGACTAGGAGAGAAATGCAAAAACACGTATCTCTTTTTTTCGTCCCAAGAATCGGTATACCAAATTGCAGCCCTTTGCGACTTCCGGTGGCAAAGTTACGCATCGCTGGTCGACTCCGGATTTTGTGAAAAATACGTTAAACTGAAAAAATGGACTAGGAGAGAAATGCAAAAACACGTATCCCTTTTTTTCGTCCCAAGAATCGGTATACCAAATTGCAGCCCTTTGCGACTTCCGGTGGCAAAGTTACGCAACACTTGTCGACCCCGGAACTTGTGGAAAATACGTCAAACTGAAAAAATGGACTAGGAGAGAAATGCAAAAACACGTATCTCTTTTTTTCGTCCCAAGAATCGGTATACCAAATTGCAGCCTTTTGCGACTTCCGGTGGCAAAGTTACGCAACACTTGTCGACCCCGGAACTTGTGAAAAATACGTCAAACTGAAAAAGTGGACTAGGAGAGAAATGCAAAAACACGTATCTCTTTTTTTCGTCCCAAGAATCGGTATACCAAATTGCAGCCCTTTGCGACTTCCGGTGGCAAAGTTACGCATCGCTGGTCGACTCCGGATTTTGTGAAAAATACGTTAAACTGAAAAAATGGACTAGGAGAGAAATGCAAAAACACGTATCCCTTTTTTTCGTCCCAAGAATCGGTATACCAAATTGCAGCCCTTTGCGACTTCCGGTGGCAAAGTTACGCAACACTTGTCGACCCCGGAACTTGTGAAAAATACGTCAAACTGAAAAAATGGACTAGGAGAGAAATGCAAAAACACGTATCCCTTTTTTTCGTCCCAAGAATCGGTATACCAAATTGCAGCCCTTTGCGACTTCCGGTGGCAAAGTTACGCAACACTTGTCGACCCCGGAACTTATGAAAAATACGTCAAACTGAAAAAATGGACTAGGAGAGAAATGCAAAAACACGTATCCCTTTTTTTCGTCCCAAGAATCGGTATAGCAAATTGCAGCCCTTTGCGACTTCCGGTGGCAAAGTTACGCAACACTTGTCGACCCCGGAACTTGTGAAAAATACGTCAAACTGAAAAAATGGACTAGGAGAGAAATGCAAAAACACGTATCCCTTTTTTTCGTCCCAAGAATCGGTATACCAAATTGCAGCCCTTTGCGACTTCCGGTGGCAAATTTACGCAACACTTGTCGACCCCGGAACTTATGAAAAATACGTCAAACTGAAAAAATGGACTAGGAGAGAAATGCAAGAACACGTATCCCTTTTTTTCGTCCCAAGAATCGGTATACCAAATTGCAGCCCTTTGCGACTTCCGGTGGCAAAGTTACGCAACACTTGTCGACCCCGGAATTTGTGAAAAATACGTTAAACTGAAAAAATGGACTAGGAGAGAAATGCAAAAACACGTATCCCTTTTTTTCGTCCCAAGAATCGGTATACCAAATTGCAGCCCTTTGCGACTTCCGGTGGCAAAGTTACGCAACACTTGTCGACCCCGGAACTTGTGAAAAATACGTCAAACTGAAAAAATGGACTAGGAGAGAAATGCAAAAACACGTATCTCTTTTTTTCGTCCCAAGAATCGGTATACCAAATTGTAGCCCTTTGCGACTTCCGGTGGCAAAGTTACGCATCGCTGGTCGACTCCGGATTTTGTGAAAAATACGTTAAACTGAAAAAATGGACTAGGAGAGAAATGCAAAAATACGTATCCCTTTTTTTCGTCCCAAGAATCGGTATACCAAATTGCAGCCTTTTGCGACTTCCGGTGGCAAAGTTACGCAACACTTGTCGACCCCGGAACTTGTGAAAAATACGTCAAACTGAAAAAATGGACTAGGAGAGAAATGCAAAAACACGTATCCCTTTTTTTCGTCCCAAGAATCGGTATACCAAATTGCAGCCCTTTGCGACTTCCGGTGGCAAAGTTACGCAACACTTGTCGACCCCGGAACTTGTGAAAAATACGTCAAACTGAAAAAATGAACTAGGAGAGAAATGCAAAAACACTTATCCCTTTTTTTCGTCCCAAGAATCGGTATACCAAATTGCAGCCTTTTGCGACTTCCGGTGGCAAAGTTACGCAACACTTGTCGACCCCGGAACTTGTGAAAAATACGTCAAACTGAAAAAGTGGACTAGGAGAGAAATGCAAAAACACGTATCTCTTTTTTTCGTCCCAAGAATCGGTATACCAAATTGCAGCCCTTTGCGACTTCCGGTGGCAAAGTTACGCATCGCTGGTCGACTCCGGATTTTGTGAAAAATACGTTAAACTGAAAAAATGGACTAGGAGAGAAATGCAAAAACACGTATCCCTTTTTTTCGTCCCAAGAATCGGTATACCAAATTGCAGCCCTTTGCGACTTACGGTGGCAAAGTTACGCAACACTTGTCGACCCCGGAACTTGTGGAAAATACGTCAAACTGAAAAAATGGACTAGGAGAGAAATGCAAAAACACGTATCCCTTTTTTTCGTCCCAAGAATCGGTATAGCAAATTGCAGCCCTTTGCGACTTCCGGTGGCAAAGTTACGCAACACTTGTCGACCCCGGAACTTGTGAAAAATACGTCAAACTGAAAAAATGGACTAGGAGAGAAATGCAAAAACACGTATCCCTTTTTTTCGTCCCAAGAATCGGTATACCAAATTGCAGCCCTTTGCGACTTCCGGTGGCAAATTTACGCAACACTTGTCGACCCCGGAACTTATGAAAAATACGTCAAACTGAAAAAATGGACTAGGAGAGAAATGCAAAAACACGTATCCCTTTTTTTCGTCCCAAGAATCGGTATACCAAATTGCAGCCCTTTGCGACTTCCGGTGGCAAAGTTACGCAACACTTGTCGACCCCGGAACTTGTGAAAAATACGTCAAACTGAAAAAATGGACTAGGAGAGAAATGCAAAAACACGTATCTCTTTTTTTCGTCCCAAGAATCGGTATACCAAATTGTAGCCCTTTGCGACTTCCGGTGGCAAAGTTACGCATCGCTGGTCGACTCCGGATTTTGTGAAAAATACGTTAAACTGAAAAAATGGACTAGGAGAGAAATGCAAAAATACGTATCCCTTTTTTTCGTCCCAAGAATCGGTATACCAAATTGCAGCCTTTTGCGACTTCCGGTGGCAAAGTTACGCAACACTTGTCGACCCCGGAACTTGTGAAAAATACGTCAAACTGAAAAAATGGACTAGGAGAGAAATGCAAAAACACGTATCCCTTTTTTTCGTCCCAAGAATCGGTATACCAAATTGCAGCCCTTTGCGACTTCCGGTGGCAAAGTTACGCAACACTTGTCGACCCCGGAACTTGTGAAAAATACGTCAAACTGAAAAAATGAACTAGGAGAGAAATGCAAAAACACTTATCCCTTTTTTTCGTCCCAAGAATCGGTATACCAAATTGCAGCCTTTTGCGACTTCCGGTGGCAAAGTTACGCAACACTTGTCGACCCCGGAACTTGTGAAAAATACGTCAAACTGAAAAAGTGGACTAGGAGAGAAATGCAAAAACACGTATCTCTTTTTTTCGTCCCAAGAATCGGTATACCAAATTGCAGCCCTTTGCGACTTCCGGTGGCAAAGTTACGCATCGCTGGTCGACTCCGGATTTTGTGAAAAATACGTTAAACTGAAAAAATGGACTAGGAGAGAAATGCAAAAACACGTATCCCTTTTTTTCGTCCCAAGAATCGGTATACCAAATTGCAGCCCTTTGCGACTTCCGGTGGCAAAGTTACGCAACACTTGTCGACCCCGGAACTTGTGGAAAATACGTCAAACTGAAAAAATGGACTAGGAGAGAAATGCAAAAACACGTATCTCTTTTTTTCGTCCCAAGAATCGGTATACCAAATTGCAGCCTTTTGCGACTTCCGGTGGCAAAGTTACGCAACACTTGTCGACCCCGGAACTTGTGAAAAATACGTCAAACTGAAAAAGTGGACTAGGAGAGAAATGCAAAAACACGTATCTCTTTTTTTCGTCCCAAGAATCGGTATACCAAATTGCAGCCCTTTGCGACTTCCGGTGGCAAAGTTACGCATCGCTGGTCGACTCCGGATTTTGTGAAAAATACGTTAAACTGAAAAAATGGACTAGGAGAGAAATGCAAAAACACGTATCCCTTTTTTTCGTCCCAAGAATCGGTATAGCAAATTGCAGCCCTTTGCGACTTCCGGTGGCAAAGTTACGCAACACTTGTCGACCCCGGAACTTGTGAAAAATACGTCAAACTGAAAAAATGGACTAGGAGAGAAATGCAAAAACACGTATCCCTTTTTTTCGTCCCAAGAATCGGTATACCAAATTGCAGCCCTTTGCGACTTCCGGTGGCAAATTTACGCAACACTTGTCGACCCCGGAACTTATGAAAAATACGTCAAACTGAAAAAATGGACTAGGAGAGAAATGCAAAAACACGTATCCCTTTTTTTCGTCCCAAGAATCGGTATACCAAATTGCAGCCCTTTGCGACTTCCGGTGGCAAAGTTACGCAACACTTGTCGACCCCGGAACTTGTGAAAAATACGTTAAACTGAAAAAATGGACTAGGAGAGAAATGCAAAAACACGTATCCCTTTTTTTCGTCCCAAGAATCGGTATACCAAATTGCAGCCCTTTGCGACTTCCGGTGGCAAAGTTACGCAACACTTGTCGACCCCGGAACTTGTGAAAAATACGTCAAACTGAAAAAATGGACTAGGAGAGAAATGCAAAAACACGTATCTCTTTTTTTCGTCCCAAGAATCGGTATACCAAATTGTAGCCCTTTGCGACTTCCGGTGGCAAAGTTACGCATCGCTGGTCGACTCCGGATTTTGTGAAAAATACGTTAAACTGAAAAAATGGACTAGGAGAGAAATGCAAAAATACGTATCCCTTTTTTTCGTCCCAAGAATCGGTATACCAAATTGCAGCCTTTTGCGACTTCCGGTGGCAAAGTTACGCAACACTTGTCGACCCCGGAACTTGTGAAAAATACGTCAAACTGAAAAAATGGACTAGGAGAGAAATGCAAAAACACGTATCCCTTTTTTTCGTCCCAAGAATCGGTATACCAAATTGCAGCCCTTTGCGACTTCCGGTGGCAAAGTTACGCAACACTTGTCGACCCCGGAACTTGTGAAAAATACGTCAAACTGAAAAAATGAACTAGGAGAGAAATGCAAAAACACTTATCCCTTTTTTTCGTCCCAAGAATCGGTATACCAAATTGCAGCCTTTTGCGACTTCCGGTGGCAAAGTTACGCAACACTTGTCGACCCCGGAACTTGTGAAAAATACGTCAAACTGAAAAAGTGGACTAGGAGAGAAATGCAAAAACACGTATCTCTTTTTTTCGTCCCAAGAATCGGTATACCAAATTGCAGTCCTTTGCGACTTCCGGTGGCAAAGTTACGCAACACTTGTCGACCCCGGAACTTGTGAAAAATACGTCAAACTGAAAAAATGGACTAGGAGAGAAATGCAAAAACACGTATCCCTTTTTTTTCGTCCCAAGAATCGGTATACCAAATTGCAGCCCTTTGCGACTTCCGTTGGCAAAGTTACGCAACACTTGTCGACCCCGGAACTTGTGAAAAATACGTCAAACTGAAAAAATGGACTAGGAGAGAAATGCAAAAACACGTATCCCTTTTTTTCGTCCCAAGAATCGGTATACCAAATTGCAGCCCTTTGCGACTTCCGGTGGCAAAGTTACGCAACACTTGTCGACCCCGGAACTTATGAAAAATACGTCAAACTGAAAAAATGGACTAGGAGAGAAATGCAAAAACACGTATCCCTTTTTTTCGTCCCAAGAATCGGTATAGCAAATTGCAGCCCTTTGCGACTTCCGGTGGCAAAGTTACGCAACACTTGTCGACCCCGGAACTTGTGAAAAATACGTAAAACTGAAAAAATGGACTAGGAGAGAAATGCAAAAACACGTATCCCTTTTTTTCGTCCCAAGAATCGGTATACCAAATTGCAGCCCTTTGCGACTTCCGGTGGCAAATTTACGCAACACTTGTCGACCCCGGAACTTATGAAAAATACGTCAAACTGAAAAAATGGACTAGGAGAGAAATGCAAAAACACGTATCCCTTTTTTTCGTCCCAAGAATCGGTATACCAAATTGCAGCCCTTTGCGACTTCCGGTGGCAAAGTTACGCAACACTTGTCGACCCCGGAACTTGTGAAAAATACGTCAAACTGAAAAAATGGACTAGGAGAGAAATGCAAAAACACGTATCTCTTTTTTTCGTCCCAAAAATCGGTATACCAAATTGCAGCCCTTTGCGACTTCCGGTGACAAAGTTACGCATCGCTGGTCGACCCCGGAACTTGTGAAAAATACGTTAAACTGAAAAAATGGACTAGGAGAGAAATGCAAAAACACGTATCCCTTTTTTTTGTCCCAAGAATCGGTATACCAAATTGCAGCCCTTTGCGACTTCCGGTGGCAAAGTTACGCATCGCTGGTCGACTCCGGATTTTGTGAAAAATACGTTAAACTGAAAAAATGGACTAGGAGAGAAATGCAAAAATACGTATCCCTTTTTTTCGTCCCAAGAATCGGTATACCAAATTGCAGCCTTTTGCGACTTCCGGTGGCAAAGTTACGCAACACTTGTCGACCCCGGAACTTGTGAAAAATACGTCAAACTGAAAAAATGGACTAGGAAAGAAATGCAAAAACACGTATCCCTTTTTTTCGTCCCAAGAATCGGTATACCAAATTGCAGCCCTTTGCGACTTCCGGTGGCAAAGTTACGCAACACTTGTCGACCCCGGAACTTGTGAAAAATACGTCAAACTGAAAAAATGAACTAGGAGAGAAATGCAAAAACACTTATCCCTTTTTTTCGTCCCAAGAATCGGTATACCAAATTGCAGCCTTTTGCGACTTCCGGTGGCAAAGTTACGCAACACTTGTCGACCCCGGAACTTGTGAAAAATACGTCAAACTGAAAAAGTGGACTAGGAGAGAAATGCAAAAACACGTATCTCTTTTTTTCGTCCCAAGAATCGGTATACCAAATTGCAGTCCTTTGCGACTTCCGGTGGCAAAGTTACGCAACACTTGTCGACCCCGGAACTTGTGAAAAATACGTCAAACTGAAAAAATGGACTAGGAGAGAAATGCAAAAACACGTATCCCTTTTTTTTCGTCCCAAGAATCGGTATACCAAATTGCAGCCCTTTGCGACTTCCGTTGGCAAAGTTACGCAACACTTGTCGACCCCGGAACTTGTGAAAAATACGTCAAACTGAAAAAATGGACTAGGAGAGAAATGCAAAAACACGTATCCCTTTTTTTCGTCCCAAGAATCGGTATACCAAATTGCAGCCCTTTGCGACTTCCGGTGGCAAAGTTACGCAACACTTGTCGACCCCGGAACTTGTGAAAAATACGTCAAACTGAAAAAGTGGACTAGGAGAGAAATGCAAAAACACGTATCTCTTTTTTTCGTCCCGAGAATCGGTATACCAAATTGCAGTCCTTTGCGACTTCCGGTGGCAAAGTTACGCAACACTTGTCGACCCCGGAACTTGTGAAAAATACGTCAAACTGAAAAAATAGACTAGGAGAGAAATGCAAAAACACGTATCCCTTTTTTTTCGTCCCAAGAATCGGTATACCAAATTGCAGCCCTTTGCGACTTCCGTTGGCAAAGTTACGCAACACTTGTCGACCCCGGATTTTGTGAAAAATACGTTAAACTGAAAAAATGGACTAGGAGAGAAATGCAAAAACACGTATCCCTTTTTTTCGTCCCAAGAATCGGTATACCAAATTGCAGCCCTTTGCGACTTCCGGTGGCAAAGTTACGCAACACTTGTCGACCCCGGAACTTGTGAAAAATACGTCAAACTGAAAAAATGAACTAGGAGAGAAATGCAAAAACACATTCCTTTTTTTCGTCCCAAGAATCGGTATACCAAATTGCAGCCTTTTGCGACTTCCGGTGGCAAAGTTACGCAACACTTGTCGACCCCGGAACTTGTGAAGAATACGTCAAACTGAAAAAGTGGACTAGGAGAGAAATGCAAAAACACGTATCCCTTTTTTTCGTCCCAAGAATCGGTATACCAAATTGCAGCCCTTTGCGACTTCCGGTGGCAAAGTTACGCAACACTTCTCGACCCCAGAACTTGTGAAAAATACGTCAAACTGAAAAAATGGACTAGGAGAGAAATGCAAAAACGCGTATCTCTTTTTTTCGTCCCAAAAATCGGTATACCAAATTGCAGCCCTTTGCGACTTCCGGTGACAAAGTTACGCATCGCTGGTCGACCCCGGAACTTGTGAAAAATACGTTAAACTGAAAGAATGGACTAGGAGAGAAATGCAAAAACACGTATCCCTTTTTTTTCGTCCCAAGAATCGGTATACCAAATTGCAGCCATTTGCGACTTCCGGTGGCAAAGTTACGCAACACTTGTCGACCCCGGAACTTGTGAAAAATACGTCAAACTGAAAAAATGGACTAGGAGAGAAATGCAAAAACACGTATCTCTTTTTTTCGTCCCAAGAATCGGTATACCAAATTGTAGCCCTTTGCGACTTCCGGTGGCAAAGTTACGCATCGCTGGTCGACTCCGGATTTTGTGAAAAATACGTTAAACTGAAAAAATGGACTAGGAGAGAAATGCAAAAATACGTATCCCTTTTTTTCGTCCCAAGAATCGGTATACCAAATTGCAGCCTTTTGCGACTTCCGGTGGCAAAGTTACGCAACACTTGTCGACCCCGGAACTTGTGAAAAATACGTCAAACTGAAAAAATGGACTAGGAGAGAAATGCAAAAACACGTATCCCTTTTTTTCGTCCCAAGAATCGGTATACCAAATTGCAGCCCTTTGCGACTTCCGGTGGCAAAGTTACGCAACACTTGTCGACCCCGGAACTTGTGAAAAATACGTCAAACTGAAAAAATGAACTAGGAGAGAAATGCAAAAACACTTATCCCTTTTTTTCGTCCCAAGAATCGGTATACCAAATTGCAGCCTTTTGCGACTTCCGGTGGCAAAGTTACGCAACACTTGTCGACCCCGGAACTTGTGAAAAATACGTCAAACTGAAAAAGTGGACTAGGAGAGAAATGCAAAAACACGTATCTCTTTTTTTCGTCCCAAGAATCGGTATACCAAATTGCAGCCCTTTGCGACTTCCGGTGGCAAAGTTACGCATCGCTGGTCGACTCCGGATTTTGTGAAAAATACGTTAAACTGAAAAAATGGACTAGGAGAGAAATGCAAAAACACGTATCCCTTTTTTTCGTCCCAAGAATCGGTATACCAAATTGCAGCCCTTTGCGACTTCCGGTGGCAAAGTTACGCAACACTTGTCGACCCCGGAACTTGTGGAAAATACGTCAAACTGAAAAAATGGACTAGGAGAGAAATGCAAAAACACGTATCTCTTTTTTTCGTCCCAAGAATCGGTATACCAAATTGCAGCCTTTTGCGACTTCCGGTGGCAAAGTTACGCAACACTTGTCGACCCCGGAACTTGTGAAAAATACGTCAAACTGAAAAAGTGGACTAGGAGAGAAATGCAAAAACACGTATCTCTTTTTTTCGTCCCAAGAATCGGTATACCAAATTGCAGCCCTTTGCGACTTCCGGTGGCAAAGTTACGCATCGCTGGTCGACTCCGGATTTTGTGAAAAATACGTTAAACTGAAAAAATGGACTAGGAGAGAAATGCAAAAACACGTATCCCTTTTTTTCGTCCCAAGAATCGGTATACCAAATTGCAGCCCTTTGCGACTTCCGGTGGCAAAGTTACGCAACACTTGTCGACCCCGGAACTTGTGAAAAATACGTCAAACTGAAAAAATGGACTAGGAGAGAAATGCAAAAACACGTATCCCTTTTTTTTCGTCCCAAGAATCGGTATACCAAATTGCAGCCCTTTGCGACTTCCGGTGGCAAAGTTACGCAACACTTGTCGACCCCGGAACTTGTGAAAAATACGTCAAACTGAAAAAATGGACTAGGAGAGAAATGCAAAAACACGTATCCCTTTTTTTCGTCCCAAGAATCGGTATACCAAATTGCAGCCCTTTGCGACTTCCGGTGGCAAAGTTACGCAACACTTGTCGACCCCGGAACTTATGAAAAATACGTCAAACTGAAAAAATGGACTAGGAGAGAAATGCAAAAACACGTATCCCTTTTTTTCGTCCCAAGAATCGGTATAGCAAATTGCAGCCCTTTGCGACTTCCGGTGGCAAAGTTACGCAACACTTGTCGACCCCGGAACTTGTGAAAAATACGTCAAACTGAAAAAATGGACTAGGAGAGAAATGCAAAAACACGTATCCCTTTTTTTCGTCCCAAGAATCGGTATACCAAATTGCAGCCCTTTGCGACTTCCGGTGGCAAATTTACGCAACACTTGTCGACCCCGGAACTTATGAAAAATACGTCAAACTGAAAAAATGGACTAGGAGAGAAATGCAAGAACACGTATCCCTTTTTTTCGTCCCAAGAATCGGTATACCAAATTGCAGCCCTTTGCGACTTCCGGTGGCAAAGTTACGCAACACTTGTCGACCCCGGAATTTGTGAAAAATACGTTAAACTGAAAAAATGGACTAGGAGAGAAATGCAAAAACACGTATCCCTTTTTTTCGTCCCAAGAATCGGTATACCAAATTGCAGCCCTTTGCGACTTCCGGTGGCAAAGTTACGCAACACTTGTCGACCCCGGAACTTGTGAAAAATACGTCAAACTGAAAAAATGGACTAGGAGAGAAATGCAAAAACACGTATCTCTTTTTTTCGTCCCAAGAATCGGTATACCAAATTGTAGCCCTTTGCGACTTCCGGTGGCAAAGTTACGCATCGCTGGTCGACTCCGGATTTTGTGAAAAATACGTTAAACTGAAAAAATGGACTAGGAGAGAAATGCAAAAATACGTATCCCTTTTTTTCGTCCCAAGAATCGGTATACCAAATTGCAGCCTTTTGCGACTTCCGGTGGCAAAGTTACGCAACACTTGTCGACCCCGGAACTTGTGAAAAATACGTCAAACTGAAAAAATGGACTAGGAGAGAAATGCAAAAACACGTATCCCTTTTTTTCGTCCCAAGAATCGGTATACCAAATTGCAGCCCTTTGCGACTTCCGGTGGCAAAGTTACGCAACACTTGTCGACCCCGGAACTTGTGAAAAATACGTCAAACTGAAAAAATGAACTAGGAGAGAAATGCAAAAACACTTATCCCTTTTTTTCGTCCCAAGAATCGGTATACCAAATTGCAGCCTTTTGCGACTTCCGGTGGCAAAGTTACGCAACACTTGTCGACCCCGGAACTTGTGAAAAATACGTCAAACTGAAAAAGTGGACTAGGAGAGAAATGCAAAAACACGTATCTCTTTTTTTCGTCCCAAGAATCGGTATACCAAATTGCAGCCCTTTGCGACTTCCGGTGGCAAAGTTACGCATCGCTGGTCGACTCCGGATTTTGTGAAAAATACGTTAAACTGAAAAAATGGACTAGGAGAGAAATGCAAAAACACGTATCCCTTTTTTTCGTCCCAAGAATCGGTATACCAAATTGCAGCCCTTTGCGACTTACGGTGGCAAAGTTACGCAACACTTGTCGACCCCGGAACTTGTGGAAAATACGTCAAACTGAAAAAATGGACTAGGAGAGAAATGCAAAAACACGTATCCCTTTTTTTCGTCCCAAGAATCGGTATAGCAAATTGCAGCCCTTTGCGACTTCCGGTGGCAAAGTTACGCAACACTTGTCGACCCCGGAACTTGTGAAAAATACGTCAAACTGAAAAAATGGACTAGGAGAGAAATGCAAAAACACGTATCCCTTTTTTTCGTCCCAAGAATCGGTATACCAAATTGCAGCCCTTTGCGACTTCCGGTGGCAAATTTACGCAACACTTGTCGACCCCGGAACTTATGAAAAATACGTCAAACTGAAAAAATGGACTAGGAGAGAAATGCAAAAACACGTATCCCTTTTTTTCGTCCCAAGAATCGGTATACCAAATTGCAGCCCTTTGCGACTTCCGGTGGCAAAGTTACGCAACACTTGTCGACCCCGGAACTTGTGAAAAATACGTTAAACTGAAAAAATGGACTAGGAGAGAAATGCAAAAACACGTATCCCTTTTTTTCGTCCCAAGAATCGGTATACCAAATTGCAGCCCTTTGCGACTTCCGGTGGCAAAGTTACGCAACACTTGTCGACCCCGGAACTTGTGAAAAATACGTCAAACTGAAAAAATGGACTAGGAGAGAAATGCAAAAACACGTATCTCTTTATTTCGTCCCAAGAATCGGTATACCAAATTGTAGCCCTTTGCGACTTCCGGTGGCAAAGTTACGCATCGCTGGTCGACTCCGGATTTTGTGAAAAATACGTTAAACTGAAAAAATGGACTAGGAGAGAAATGCAAAAATACGTATCCCTTTTTTTCGTCCCAAGAATCGGTATACCAAATTGCAGCCTTTTGCGACTTCCGGTGGCAAAGTTACGCAACACTTGTCGACCCCGGAACTTGTGAAAAATACGTCAAACTGAAAAAATGGACTAGGAGAGAAATGCAAAAACACGTATCCCTTTTTTTCGTCCCAAGAATCGGTATACCAAATTGCAGCCCTTTGCGACTTCCGGTGGCAAAGTTACGCAACACTTGTCGACCCCGGAACTTGTGAAAAATACGTCAAACTGAAAAAATGAACTAGGAGAGAAATGCAAAAACACTTATCCCTTTTTTTCGTCCCAAGAATCGGTATACCAAATTGCAGCCTTTTGCGACTTCCGGTGGCAAAGTTACGCAACACTTGTCGACCCCGGAACTTGTGAAAAATACGTCAAACTGAAAAAGTGGACTAGGAGAGAAATGCAAAAACACGTATCTCTTTTTTTCGTCCCAAGAATCGGTATACCAAATTGCAGCCCTTTGCGACTTCCGGTGGCAAAGTTACGCATCGCTGGTCGACTCCGGATTTTGTGAAAAATACGTTAAACTGAAAAAATGGACTAGGAGAGAAATGCAAAAACACGTATCCCTTTTTTTCGTCCCAAGAATCGGTATACCAAATTGCAGCCCTTTGCGACTTCCGGTGGCAAAGTTACGCAACACTTGTCGACCCCGGAACTTGTGGAAAATACGTCAAACTGAAAAAATGGACTAGGAGAGAAATGCAAAAACACGTATCTCTTTTTTTCGTCCCAAGAATCGGTATACCAAATTGCAGCCTTTTGCGACTTCCGGTGGCAAAGTTACGCAACACTTGTCGACCCCGGAACTTGTGAAAAATACGTCAAACTGAAAAAGTGGACTAGGAGAGAAATGCAAAAACACGTATCTCTTTTTTTCGTCCCAAGAATCGGTATACCAAATTGCAGCCCTTTGCGACTTCCGGTGGCAAAGTTACGCATCGCTGGTCGACTCCGGATTTTGTGAAAAATACGTTAAACTGAAAAAATGGACTAGGAGAGAAATGCAAAAACACGTATCCCTTTTTTTCGTCCCAAGAATCGGTATAGCAAATTGCAGCCCTTTGCGACTTCCGGTGGCAAAGTTACGCAACACTTGTCGACCCCGGAACTTGTGAAAAATACGTCAAACTGAAAAAATGGACTAGGAGAGAAATGCAAAAACACGTATCCCTTTTTTTCGTCCCAAGAATCGGTATACCAAATTGCAGCCCTTTGCGACTTCCGGTGGCAAATTTACGCAACACTTGTCGACCCCGGAACTTATGAAAAATACGTCAAACTGAAAAAATGGACTAGGAGAGAAATGCAAAAACACGTATCCCTTTTTTTCGTCCCAAGAATCGGTATACCAAATTGCAGCCCTTTGCGACTTCCGGTGGCAAAGTTACGCAACACTTGTCGACCCCGGAACTTGTGAAAAATACGTTAAACTGAAAAAATGGACTAGGAGAGAAATGCAAAAACACGTATCCCTTTTTTTCGTCCCAAGAATCGGTATACCAAATTGCAGCCCTTTGCGACTTCCGGTGGCAAAGTTACGCAACACTTGTCGACCCCGGAACTTGTGAAAAATACGTCAAACTGAAAAAATGGACTAGGAGAGAAATGCAAAAACACGTATCTCTTTTTTTCGTCCCAAGAATCGGTATACCAAATTGTAGCCCTTTGCGACTTCCGGTGGCAAAGTTACGCATCGCTGGTCGACTCCGGATTTTGTGAAAAATACGTTAAACTGAAAAAATGGACTAGGAGAGAAATGCAAAAATACGTATCCCTTTTTTTCGTCCCAAGAATCGGTATACCAAATTGCAGCCTTTTGCGACTTCCGGTGGCAAAGTTACGCAACACTTGTCGACCCCGGAACTTGTGAAAAATACGTCAAACTGAAAAAATGGACTAGGAGAGAAATGCAAAAACACGTATCCCTTTTTTTCGTCCCAAGAATCGGTATACCAAATTGCAGCCCTTTGCGACTTCCGGTGGCAAAGTTACGCAACACTTGTCGACCCCGGAACTTGTGAAAAATACGTCAAACTGAAAAAATGAACTAGGAGAGAAATGCAAAAACACGTATCCCTTTTTTTCGTCCCAAGAATCGGTATACCAAATTGCAGCCTTTTGCGACTTCCGGTGGCAAAGTTACGCAACACTTGTCGACCCCGGAACTTGTGAAAAATACGTCAAACTGAAAAAGTGGACTAGGAGAGAAATGCAAAAACACGTATCTCTTTTTTTCGTCCCAAGAATCGGTATACCAAATTGCAGTCCTTTGCGACTTCCGGTGGCAAAGTTACGCAACACTTGTCGACCCCGGAACTTGTGAAAAATACGTCAAACTGAAAAAATGGACTAGGAGAGAAATGCAAAAACACGTATCCCTTTTTTTTCGTCCCAAGAATCGGTATACCAAATTGCAGCCCTTTGCGACTTCCGTTGGCAAAGTTACGCAACACTTGTCGACCCCGGAACTTGTGAAAAATACGTCAAACTGAAAAAATGGACTAGGAGAGAAATGCAAAAACACGTATCCCTTTTTTTCGTCCCAAGAATCGGTATACCAAATTGCAGCCCTTTGCGACTTCCGGTGGCAAAGTTACGCAACACTTGTCGACCCCGGAACTTGTGAAAAATACGTCAAACTGAAAAAGTGGACTAGGAGAGAAATGCAAAAACACGTATCTCTTTTTTTCGTCCCAAGAATCGGTATACCAAATTGCAGTCCTTTGCGACTTCCGGTGGCAAAGTTACGCAACACTTGTCGACCCCGGAACTTGTGAAAAATACGTCAAACTGAAAAAATGGACTAGGAGAGAAATGCAAAAACACGTATCCCTTTTTTTCGTCCCAAGAATCGGTATACCAAATTGCAGCCCTTTGCGACTTCCGGTGGCAAAGTTACGCAACACTTGTCGACCCCGGAACTTATGAAAAATACGTCAAACTGAAAAAATGGACTAGGAGAGAAATGCAAAAACACGTATCCCTTTTTTTCGTCCCAAGAATCGGTATAGCAAATTGCAGCCCTTTGCGACTTCCGGTGGCAAAGTTACGCAACACTTGTCGACCCCGGAACTTGTGAAAAATACGTAAAACTGAAAAAATGGACTAGGAGAGAAATGCAAAAACACGTATCCCTTTTTTTCGTCCCAAGAATCGGTATACCAAATTGCAGCCCTTTGCGACTTCCGGTGGCAAATTTACGCAACACTTGTCGACCCCGGAACTTATGAAAAATACGTCAAACTGAAAAAATGGACTAGGAGAGAAATGCAAAAACACGTATCCCTTTTTTTCGTCCCAAGAATCGGTATACCAAATTGCAGCCCTTTGCGACTTCCGGTGGCAAAGTTACGCAACACTTGTCGACCCCGGAACTTGTGAAAAATACGTCAAACTGAAAAAATGGACTAGGAGAGAAATGCAAAAACACGTATCTCTTTTTTTCGTCCCAAAAATCGGTATACCAAATTGCAGCCCTTTGCGACTTCCGGTGACAAAGTTACGCATCGCTGGTCGACCCCGGAACTTGTGAAAAATACGTTAAACTGAAAAAATGGACTAGGAGAGAAATGCAAAAACACGTATCCCTTTTTTTTGTCCCAAGAATCGGTATACCAAATTGCAGCCCTTTGCGACTTCCGGTGGCAAAGTTACGCATCGCTGGTCGACTCCGGATTTTGTGAAAAATACGTTAAACTGAAAAAATGGACTAGGAGAGAAATGCAAAAATACGTATCCCTTTTTTTCGTCCCAAGAATCGGTATACCAAATTGCAGCCTTTTGCGACTTCCGGTGGCAAAGTTACGCAACACTTGTCGACCCCGGAACTTGTGAAAAATACGTCAAACTGAAAAAATGGACTAGGAAAGAAATGCAAAAACACGTATCCCTTTTTTTCGTCCCAAGAATCGGTATACCAAATTGCAGCCCTTTGCGACTTCCGGTGGCAAAGTTACGCAACACTTGTCGACCCCGGAACTTGTGAAAAATACGTCAAACTGAAAAAATGAACTAGGAGAGAAATGCAAAAACACTTATCCCTTTTTTTCGTCCCAAGAATCGGTATACCAAATTGCAGCCTTTTGCGACTTCCGGTGGCAAAGTTACGCAACACTTGTCGACCCCGGAACTTGTGAAAAATACGTCAAACTGAAAAAGTGGACTAGGAGAGAAATGCAAAAACACGTATCTCTTTTTTTCGTCCCAAGAATCGGTATACCAAATTGCAGTCCTTTGCGACTTCCGGTGGCAAAGTTACGCAACACTTGTCGACCCCGGAACTTGTGAAAAATACGTCAAACTGAAAAAATGGACTAGGAGAGAAATGCAAAAACACGTATCCCTTTTTTTTCGTCCCAAGAATCGGTATACCAAATTGCAGCCCTTTGCGACTTCCGTTGGCAAAGTTACGCAACACTTGTCGACCCCGGAACTTGTGAAAAATACGTCAAACTGAAAAAATGGACTAGGAGAGAAATGCAAAAACACGTATCCCTTTTTTTCGTCCCAAGAATCGGTATACCAAATTGCAGCCCTTTGCGACTTCCGGTGGCAAAGTTACGCAACACTTGTCGACCCCGGAACTTGTGAAAAATACGTCAAACTGAAAAAGTGGACTAGGAGAGAAATGCAAAAACACGTATCTCTTTTTTTCGTCCCAAGAATCGGTATACCAAATTGCAGTCCTTTGCGACTTCCGGTGGCAAAGTTACGCAACACTTGTCGACCCCGGAACTTGTGAAAAATACGTCAAACTGAAAAAATGGACTAGGAGAGAAATGCAAAAACACGTATCCCTTTTTTTTCGTCCCAAGAATCGGTATACCAAATTGCAGCCCTTTGCGACTTCCGTTGGCAAAGTTACGCAACACTTGTCGACCCCGGAACTTGTGAAAAATACGTCAAACTGAAAAAATGGACTAGGAGAGAAATGCAAAAACACGTATCCCTTTTTTTCGTCCCAAGAATCGGTATACCAAATTGCAGCCCTTTGCGACTTCCGGTGGCAAAGTTACGCAACACTTGTCGACCCCGGAACTTATGAAAAATACGTCAAACTGAAAAAATGGACTAGGAGAGAAATGCAAAAACACGTATCCCTTTTTTTCGTCCCAAGAATCGGTATAGCAAATTGCAGCCCTTTGCGACTTCCGGTGGCAAAGTTACGCAACACTTGTCGACCCCGGAACTTGTGAAAAATACGTAAAACTGAAAAAATGGACTAGGAGAGAAATGCAAAAACACGTATCCCTTTTTTTCGTCCCAAGAATCGGTATACCAAATTGCAGCCCTTTGCGACTTCCGGTGGCAAATTTACGCAACACTTGTCGACCCCGGAACTTATGAAAAATACGTCAAACTGAAAAAATGGACTAGGAGAGAAATGCAAAAACACGTATCCCTTTTTTTCGTCCCAAGAATCGGTATACCAAATTGCAGCCCTTTGCGACTTCCGGTGGCAAAGTTACGCAACACTTGTCGACCCCGGAACTTGTGAAAAATACGTCAAACTGAAAAAATGGACTAGGAGAGAAATGCAAAAACACGTATCTCTTTTTTTCGTCCCAAAAATCGGTATACCAAATTGCAGCCCTTTGCGACTTCCGGTGACAAAGTTACGCATCGCTGGTCGACCCCGGAACTTGTGAAAAATACGTTAAACTGAAAAAATGGACTAGGAGAGAAATGCAAAAACACGTATCCCTTTTTTTTGTCCCAAGAATCGGTATACCAAATTGCAGCCCTTTGCGACTTCCGGTGGCAAAGTTACGCATCGCTGGTCGACTCCGGATTTTGTGAAAAATACGTTAAACTGAAAAAATGGACTAGGAGAGAAATGCAAAAATACGTATCCCTTTTTTTCGTCCCAAGAATCGGTATACCAAATTGCAGCCTTTTGCGACTTCCGGTGGCAAAGTTACGCAACACTTGTCGACCCCGGAACTTGTGAAAAATACGTCAAACTGAAAAAATGGACTAGGAAAGAAATGCAAAAACACGTATCCCTTTTTTTCGTCCCAAGAATCGGTATACCAAATTGCAGCCCTTTGCGACTTCCGGTGGCAAAGTTACGCAACACTTGTCGACCCCGGAACTTGTGAAAAATACGTCAAACTGAAAAAATGAACTAGGAGAGAAATGCAAAAACACTTATCCCTTTTTTTCGTCCCAAGAATCGGTATACCAAATTGCAGCCTTTTGCGACTTCCGGTGGCAAAGTTACGCAACACTTGTCGACCCCGGAACTTGTGAAAAATACGTCAAACTGAAAAAATGGACTAGGAGAGAAATGCAAAAACACGTATCCCTTTTTTTTCGTCCCAAGAATCGGTATACCAAATTGCAGCCCTTTGCGACTTCCGGTGGCAAAGTTACGCAACACTTGTCGACCCCGGAACTTGTGAAAAATACGTCAAACTGAAAAAGTGGACTAGGAGAGAAATGCAAAAACACGTATCCCTTTTTTTCGTCCCAAGAATCGGTATACCAAATTGCAGCCCTTTGCGACTTCCGGTGGCAAAGTTACGCAACACTTCTCGACCCCAGAACTTGTGAAAAATACGTCAAACTGAAAAAATGGACTAGGAGAGAAACACCCCTTAATAATATTACATTGTCTATAAATAATAAATGTCCTAGCGTAATGGATCGTGGAATTATTCTGTTAGAGCCACGGTGGCGAAACTGGTAACGCGACAGGATAGACCCCTGTAGTTCCTGGTTCAAATCCGGGCTGTGGCAGAATTTTTTCACGATCCATATAAATTCGTTAGTTCAGATCCTGGGCTGCTGAGTGACTCCAAACCGAGTCCTGGCCTAAAAAACAATTTCTAACGAGATTGTAAAGAATAAGTATAATGACGAATTTCTGGTAAAAGAGATAGTCATTTACATTTACATTTGTCACCAAGTAAGACGACACTTCACACATACTTGAATTAATTAAAAAGTGACGACATCTACAACACCCCTTAATAATATTACATTGTCTATAAATAATAAATGTCCTAGCGTAATGGATCGTGGAATTATTCTGTTAGAGCCACGGTGGCGAAACTGGTAACGCGACAGGATAGACCCCTGTAGTTCCTGGTTCAAATCCGGGCTGTGGCAGAATTTTTTCACGATCCATATAAATTCGTTAGTTCAGATCCTGGGCTGCTGAGTGACTCCAAACCGAGTCCTGGCCTAAAAAACAATTTCTAACGAAATTGTAAAGAATAAGTATAATGACGAATTTCTGGTAAAAGAGATAGTCATTTACATTTACATTTGTCACCAAGTAAGACGACACTTCACACATACTTGAATTAATTAAAAAGTGACGACATCTACAACACCCCTTAATAATATTACATTGTCTATAAATAATAAATGTCCTAGCGTAATGGATCGTGGAATTATTCTGTTAGAGCCACGGTGGCGAAACTGGTAACGCGACAGGATAGACCCCTGTAGTTCCTGGTTCAAATCCGGGCTGTGGCAGAATTTTTTCACGATCCATATAAATTCGTTAGTTCAGATCCTGGGCTGCTGAGTGACTCCAAACCGAGTCCTGGCCTAAAAAACAATTTCTAACGAGATTGTAAAGAATAAGTATAATGACGAATTTCTGGTAAAAGAGATAGTCATTTACATTTACATTTGTCACCAAGTAAGACGACACTTCACACATACTTGAATTAATTAAAAAGTGACGACATCTACAACACCCCTTAATAATATTACATTGTCTATAAATAATAAATGTCCTAGCGTAATGGATCGTGGAATTATTCTGTTAGAGCCACGGTGGCGAAACTGGTAACGCGACAGGATAGACCCCTGTAGTTCCTGGTTCAAATCCGGGCTGTGGCAGAATTTTTTCACGATCCATATAAATTCGTTAGTTCAGATCCTGGGCTGCTGAGTGACTCCAAACCGAGTCCTGGCCTAAAAAACAATTTCTAACGAGATTGTAAAGAATAAGTATAATGACGAATTTCTGGTAAAAGAGATAGTCATTTACATTTACATTTGTCACCAAGTAAGACGACACTTCACACATACTTGAATTAATTAAAAAGTGACGACATCTACAACACCCCTTAATAATATTACATTGTCTATAAATAATAAATGTCCTAGCGTAATGGATCGTGGAATTATTCTGTTAGAGCCACGGTGGCGAAACTGGTAACGCGACAGGATAGACCCCTGTAGTTCCTGGTTCAAATCCGGGCTGTGGCAGAATTTTTTCACGATCCATATAAATTCGTTAGTTCAGATCCTGGGCTGCTGAGTGACTCCAAACCGAGTCCTGGCCTAAAAAACAATTTCTAACGAGATTGTAAAGAATAAGTATAATGACGAATTTCTGGTAAAAGAGATAGTCATTTACATTTACATTTGTCACCAAGTAAGACGACACTTCACACATGCTTGAATTAATTAAAAAGTGACGACATCTACAACACCCCTTAATACTAGGAGAGAAATGCAAAAACACGTATCTCTTTTTTTCGTCCCAAAAATCGGTATACCAAATTGCAGCCCTTTGCGACTTCCGGTGACAAAGTTACGCATCGCTGGTCGACCCCGGAACTTGTGAAAAATACGTTAAACTGAAAGAATGGACTAGGAGAGAAATGCAAAAACACGTATCCCTTTTTTTTCGTCCCAAGAATCGGTATACCAAATTGCAGCCATTTGCGACTTCCGGTGGCAAAGTTACGCAACACTTGTCGACCCCGGAACTTGTGAAAAATACGTCAAACTGAAAAAATGGACTAGGAGAGAAATGCAAAAACACGTATCTCTTTTTTTCGTCCCAAGAATCGGTATACCAAATTGTAGCCCTTTGCGACTTCCGGTGGCAAAGTTACGCATCGCTGGTCGACTCCGGATTTTGTGAAAAATACGTTAAACTGAAAAAATGGACTAGGAGAGAAATGCAAAAATACGTATCCCTTTTTTTCGTCCCAAGAATCGGTATACCAAATTGCAGCCTTTTGCGACTTCCGGTGGCAAAGTTACGCAACACTTGTCGACCCCGGAACTTGTGAAAAATACGTCAAACTGAAAAAATGGACTAGGAGAGAAATGCAAAAACACGTATCCCTTTTTTTCGTCCCAAGAATCGGTATACCAAATTGCAGCCCTTTGCGACTTCCGGTGGCAAAGTTACGCAACACTTGTCGACCCCGGAACTTGTGAAAAATACGTCAAACTGAAAAAATGAACTAGGAGAGAAATGCAAAAACACTTATCCCTTTTTTTCGTCCCAAGAATCGGTATACCAAATTGCAGCCTTTTGCGACTTCCGGTGGCAAAGTTACGCAACACTTGTCGACCCCGGAACTTGTGAAAAATACGTCAAACTGAAAAAGTGGACTAGGAGAGAAATGCAAAAACACGTATCTCTTTTTTTCGTCCCAAGAATCGGTATACCAAATTGCAGCCCTTTGCGACTTCCGGTGGCAAAGTTACGCATCGCTGGTCGACTCCGGATTTTGTGAAAAATACGTTAAACTGAAAAAATGGACTAGGAGAGAAATGCAAAAACACGTATCCCTTTTTTTCGTCCCAAGAATCGGTATACCAAATTGCAGCCCTTTGCGACTTCCGGTGGCAAAGTTACGCAACACTTGTCGACCCCGGAACTTGTGGAAAATACGTCAAACTGAAAAAATGGACTAGGAGAGAAATGCAAAAACACGTATCTCTTTTTTTCGTCCCAAGAATCGGTATACCAAATTGCAGCCTTTTGCGACTTCCGGTGGCAAAGTTACGCAACACTTGTCGACCCAGGAACTTGTGAAAAATACGTCAAACTGAAAAAGTGGACTAGGAGAGAAATGCAAAAACACGTATCTCTTTTTTTCGTCCCAAGAATCGGTATACCAAATTGCAGCCCTTTGCGACTTCCGGTGGCAAAGTTACGCATCGCTGGTCGACTCCGGATTTTGTGAAAAATACGTTAAACTGAAAAAATGGACTAGGAGAGAAATGCAAAAACACGTATCCCTTTTTTTCGTCCCAAGAATCGGTATACCAAATTGCAGCCCTTTGCGACTTCCGGTGGCAAAGTTACGCAACACTTGTCGACCCCGGAACTTGTGAAAAATACGTCAAACTGAAAAAATGGACTAGGAGAGAAATGCAAAAACACGTATCCCTTTTTTTTCGTCCCAAGAATCGGTATACCAAATTGCAGCCCTTTGCGACTTCCGGTGGCAAAGTTACGCAACACTTGTCGACCCCGGAACTTGTGAAAAATACGTCAAACTGAAAAAATGGACTAGGAGAGAAATGCAAAAACACGTATCCCTTTTTTTCGTCCCAAGAATCGGTATACCAAATTGCAGCCATTTGCGACTTCCGGTGGCAAATTTACGCAACACTTGTCGACCCCGGAACTTATGAAAAATACGTCAAACTGAAAAAATGGACTAGGAGAGAAATGCAAAAACACGTATCCCTTTTTTTCGTCCCAAGAATCGGTATACCAAATTGCAGCCCTTTGCGACTTCCGGTGGCAAAGTTACGCAACACTTGTCGACCCCGGAACTTGTGAAAAATACGTTAAACTGAAAAAATGGACTAGGAGAGAAATGCAAAAACACGTATCCCTTTTTTTCGTCCCAAGAATCGGTATACCAAATTGCAGCCCTTTGCGACTTCCGGTGGCAAAGTTACGCAACACTTGTCGACCCCGGAACTTGTGAAAAATACGTCAAACTGAAAAAATGGACTAGGAGAGAAATGCAAAAACACGTATCTCTTTTTTTCGTCCCAAGAATTGGTATACCAAATTGTAGCCCTTTGCGACTTCCGGTGGCAAAGTTACGCATCGCTGGTCGACTCCGGATTTTGTGAAAAATACGTTAAACTGAAAAAATGGACTAGGAGAGAAATGCAAAAATACGTATCCCTTTTTTTCGTCCCAAGAATCGGTATACCAAATTGCAGCCTTTTGCGACTTCCGGTGGCAAAGTTACGCAACACTTGTCGACCCCGGAACTTGTGAAAAATACGTCAAACTGAAAAAATGGACTAGGAGAGAAATGCAAAAACACGTATCCCTTTTTTTCGTCCCAAGAATCGGTATACCAAATTGCAGCCCTTTGCGACTTCCGGTGGCAAAGTTACGCAACACTTGTCGACCCCGGAACTTGTGAAAAATACGTCAAACTGAAAAAATGAACTAGGAGAGAAATGCAAAAACACTTATCCCTTTTTTTCGTCCCAAGAATCGGTATACCAAATTGCAGCCTTTTGCGACTTCCGGTGGCAAAGTTATGCAACACTTGTCGACCCCGGAACTTGTGAAAAATACGTCAAACTGAAAAAGTGGACTAGGAGAGAAATGCAAAAACACGTATCTCTTTTTTTCGTCCCAAGAATCGGTATACCAAATTGCAGCCCTTTGCGACTTCCGGTGGCAAAGTTACGCATCGCTGGTCGACTCCGGATTTTGTGAAAAATACGTTAAACTGAAAAAATGGACTAGGAGAGAAATGCAAAAACACGTATCCCTTTTTTTCGTCCCAAGAATCGGTATACCAAATTGCAGCCCTTTGCGACTTCCGGTGGCAAAGTTACGCAACACTTGTCGACCCCGGAACTTGTGGAAAATACGTCAAACTGAAAAAATGGACTAGGAGAGAAATGCAAAAACACGTATCTCTTTTTTTCGTCCCAAGAATCGGTATACCAAATTGCAGCCTTTTGCGACTTCCGGTGGCAAAGTTACGCAACACTTGTCGACCCCGGAACTTGTGAAAAATACGTCAAACTGAAAAAGTGGACTAGGAGAGAAATGCAAAAACACGTATCTCTTTTTTTCGTCCCAAGAATCGGTATACCAAATTGCAGCCCTTTGCGACTTCCGGTGGCAAAGTTACGCATCGCTGGTCGACTCCGGATTTTGTGAAAAATACGTTAAACTGAAAAAATGGACTAGGAGAGAAATGCAAAAACACGTATCCCTTTTTTTCGTCCCAAGAATCGGTATACCAAATTGCAGCCCTTTGCGACTTCCGGTGGCAAAGTTACGCAACACTTGTCGACCCCGGAACTTGTGAAAAATACGTCAAACTGAAAAAATGGACTAGGAGAGAAATGCAAAAACACGTATCCCTTTTTTTTCGTCCCAAGAATCGGTATACCAAATTGCAGCCCTTTGCGACTTCCGTTGGCAAAGTTACGCAACACTTGTCGACCCCGGAACTTGTGAAAAATACGTCAAACTGAAAAAATGGACTAGGAGAGAAATGCAAAAACACGTATCCCTTTTTTTCGTCCCAAGAATCGGTATACCAAATTGCAGCCCTTTGCGACTTCCGGTGGCAAAGTTACGCAACACTTGTCGACCCCGGAACTTATGAAAAATACGTCAAACTGAAAAAATGGACTAGGAGAGAAATGCAAAAACACGTATCCCTTTTTTTCGTCCCAAGAATCGGTATAGCAAATTGCAGCCCTTTGCGACTTCCGGTGGCAAAGTTACGCAACACTTGTCGACCCCGGAACTTGTGAAAAATACGTCAAACTGAAAAAATGGACTAGGAGAGAAATGCAAAAACACGTATCCCTTTTTTTCGTCCCAAGAATCGGTATACCAAATTGCAGCCCTTTGCGACTTCCGGTGGCAAATTTACGCAACACTTGTCGACCCCGGAACTTATGAAAAATACGTCAAACTGAAAAAATGGACTAGGAGACAAATGCAAAAACACGTATCCCTTTTTTTCGTCCCAAGAATCGGTATACCAAATTGCAGCCCTTTGCGACTTCCGGTGGCAAAGTTACGCAACACTTGTCGACCCCGGAACTTGTGAAAAATACGTTAAACTGAAAAAATGGACTAGGAGAGAAATGCAAAAACACGTATCCCTTTTTTTCGTCCCAAGAATCGGTATACCAAATTGCAGCCCTTTGCGACTTCCGGTGACAAAGTTACGCAACACTTGTCGACCCCGGAACTTGTGAAAAATACGTCAAACTGAAAAAATGGACTAGGAGAGAAATGCAAAAACACGTATCTCTTTTTTTCGTCCCAAGAATCGGTATACCAAATTGTAGCCCTTTGCGACTTCCGGTGGCAAAGTTACGCATCGCTGGTCGACTCCGGATTTTGTGAAAAATACGTTAAACTGAAAAAATGGACTAGGAGAGAAATGCAAAAATACGTATCCCTTTTTTTCGTCCCAAGAATCGGTATACCAAATTGCAGCCTTTTGCGACTTCCGGTGGCAAAGTTACGCAACACTTGTCGACCCCGGAACTTGTGAAAAATACGTCAAACTGAAAAAATGGACTAGGAGAGAAATGCAAAAACACGTATCCCTTTTTTTCGTCCCAAGAATCGGTATACCAAATTGCAGCCCTTTGCGACTTCCGGTGGCAAAGTTACGCAACACTTGTCGACCCCGGAACTTGTGAAAAATACGTCAAACTGAAAAAATGAACTAGGAGAGAAATGCAAAAACACTTATCCCTTTTTTTCGTCCCAAGAATCGGTATACCAAATTGCAGCCTTTTGCGACTTCCGGTGGCAAAGTTACGCAACACTTGTCGACCCCGGAACTTGTGAAAAATACGTCAAACTGGAAAAGTGGACTAGGAGAGAAATGCAAAAACACGTATCTCTTTTTTTCGTCCCAAGAATCGGTATACCAAATTGCAGCCCTTTGCGACTTCCGGTGGCAAAGTTACGCAACACTTGTCGACCCCGGAACTTGTGAAAAATACGTCAAACTGAAAAAATGGACTAGGAGAGAATTGCAAAAACACGTATCCCTTTTTTTCGTCCCAAGAATCGGTATACCAAATTGCAGCCCTTTGCGACTTCCGGTGGCAAAGTTACGCATCGCTGGTCGACTCCGGATTTTGTGAAAAATACGTTAAACTGAAAAAATGGACTAGGAGAGAAATGCAAAAACACGTATCCCTTTTTTTCGTCCCAAGAATCGGTATACCAAATTGCAGCCCTTTGCGACTTCCGGTGGCAAAGTTACGCAACACTTGTCGACCCCGGAACTTGTGAAAAATACGTCAAACTGAAAAAATGGACTAGGAGAGAAATGCAAAAACACGTATCCCTTTTTTTTCGTCCCAAGAATCGGTATACCAAATTGCAGCCCTTTGCGACTTCCGTTGGCAAAGTTACGCAACACTTGTCGACCCCGGAACTTGTGAAAAATACGTCAAACTGAAAAAATGGACTAGGAGAGAAATGCAAAAACACGTATCCCTTTTTTTCGTCCCAAGAATCGGTATAGCAAATTGCAGCCCTTTGCGACTTCCGGTGGCAAAGTTACGCAACACTTGTCGACCCCGGAACTTGTGAAAAATACGTCAAACTGAAAAAATGGACTAGGAGAGAAATGCAAAAACACGTATCCCTTTTTTTCGTCCCAAGAATCGGTATACCAAATTGCAGCCCTTTGCGACTTCCGGTGGCAAAGTTACGCAACACTTGTCGACCCCGGAACTTGTGAAAAATACGTCAAACTGAAAAAATGGACTAGGAGAGAAATGCAAAAACACGTATCCCTTTTTTTTCGTCCCAAGAATCGGTATACCAAATTGCAGCCCTTTGCGACTTCCGTTGGCAAAGTTACGCAACACTTGTCGACCCCGGAACTTGTGAAAAATACGTCAAACTGAAAAAATGGACTAGGAGAGAAATGCAAAAACACGTATCCCTTTTTTTCGTCCCAAGAATCGGTATACCAAATTGCAGCCCTTTGCGACTTCCGGTGGCAAAGTTACGCAACATTTGTCGACCCCGGAACTTATGAAAAATACGTCAAACTGAAAAAATGGACTAGGAGAGAAATGCAAAAACACGTATCCCTTTTTTTCGTCCCAAGAATCGGTATAGCAAATTGCAGCCCTTTGCGACTTCCGGTGGCAAAGTTACGCAACACTTGTCGACCCCGGAACTTGTGAAAAATACGTCAAACTGAAAAAATGGACTAGGAGAGAAATGCAAAAACACGTATCCCTTTTTTTCGTCCCAAGAATCGGTATACCAAATTGCAGCCCTTTGCGACTTCCGGTGGCAAATTTACGCAACACTTGTCGACCCCGGAACTTATGAAAAATACGTCAAACTGAAAAAATGGACTAGGAGACAAATGCAAAAACACGTATCCCTTTTTTTCGTCCCAAGAATCGGTATACCAAATTGCAGCCCTTTGCGACTTCCGGTGGCAAAGTTACGCAACACTTGTCGACCCCGGAACTTGTGAAAAATACGTTAAACTGAAAAAATGGACTAGGAGAGAAATGCAAAAACACGTATCCCTTTTTTTCGTCCCAAGAATCGGTATACCAAATTGCAGCCCTTTGCGACTTCCGGTGGCAAAGTTACGCAACACTTGTCGACCCCGGAACTTGTGAAAAATACGTCAAACTGAAAAAATGGACTAGGAGAGAAATGCAAAAACACGTATCTCGTTTTTTCGTCCCAAGAATCGGTATACCAAATTGTAGCCCTTTGCGACTTCCGGTGGCAAAGTTACGCATCGCTGGTCGACTCCGGATTTTGTGAAAAATACGTTAAACTGAAAAAATGGACTAGGAGAGAAATGCAAAAATACGTATCCCTTTTTTTCGTCCCAAGAATCGGTATACCAAATTGCAGCCTTTTGCGACTTCCGGTGGCAAAGTTACGCAACACTTGTCGACCCCGGAACTTGTGAAAAATACGTCAAACTGAAAAAATGGACTAGGAGAGAAATGCAAAAACACGTATCCCTTTTTTTCGTCCCAAGAATCGGTATACCAAATTGCAGCCCTTTGCGACTTCCGGTGGCAAAGTTACGCAACACTTGTCGACCCCGGAACTTGTGAAAAATACGTCAAACTGAAAAAATGAACTAGGAGAGAAATGCAAAAACACTTATCCCTTTTTTTCGTCCCAAGAATCGGTATACCAAATTGCAGCCTTTTGCGACTTCCGGTGGCAAAGTTACGCAACACTTGTCGACCCCGGAACTTGTGAAAAATACGTCAAACTGGAATAGTGGACTAGGAGAGAAATGCAAAAACACGTATCTCTTTTTTTCGTCCCAAGAATCGGTATACCAAATTGCAGCCCTTTGCGACTTCCGGTGGCAAAGTTACGCAACACTTGTCGACCCCGGAACTTGTGAAAAATACGTCAAACTGAAAAAATGGACTAGGAGAGAAATGCAAAAACACGTATCCCTTTTTTTTCGTCCAAAGAATCGGTATACCAAATTGCAGCCCTTTGCGACTTCCGTTGGCAAAGTTACGCAACACTTGTCGACCCCGGAACTTGTGAAAAATACGTCAAACTGAAAAAATGGACTAGGAGAGAATTGCAAAAACACGTATCCCTTTTTTTCGTCCCAAGAATCGGTATACCAAATTGCAGCCCTTTGCGACTTCCGGTGGCAAAGTTACGCATCGCTGGTCGACTCCGGATTTTGTGAAAAATACGTTAAACTGAAAAAATGGACTAGGAGAGAAATGCAAAAACACGTATCCCTTTTTTTCGTCCCAAGAATCGGTATACCAAATTGCAGCCCTTTGCGACTTCCGGTGGCAAAGTTACGCAACACTTGTCGACCCCGGAACTTGTGAAAAATACGTCAAACTGAAAAAATGGACTAGGAGAGAAATGCAAAAACACGTATCCCTTTTTTTCGTCCCAAGAATCGGTATACCAAATTGCAGCCCTTTGCGACTTCCGGTGGCAAAGTTACGCAACACTTGTCGACCCCGGAACTTGTGAAAAATACGTCAAACTGAAAAAATGAACTAGGAGAGAAATGCAAAAACACTTATCCCTTTTTTTCGTCCCAAGAATCGGTATACCAAATTGCAGCCTTTTGCGACTTCCGGTGGCAAAGTTACGCAACACTTGTCGACCCCGGAACTTGTGAAAAATACGTCAAACTGGAATAGTGGACTAGGAGAGAAATGCAAAAACACGTATCTCTTTTTTTCGTCCCAAGAATCGGTATACCAAATTGCAGCCCTTTGCGACTTCCGGTGGCAAAGTTACGCAACACTTGTCGACCCCGGAACTTGTGAAAAATACGTCAAACTGAAAAAATGGACTAGGAGAGAAATGCAAAAACACGTATCCCTTTTTTTTCGTCCAAAGAATCGGTATACCAAATTGCAGCCCTTTGCGACTTCCGTTGGCAAAGTTACGCAACACTTGTCGACCCCGGAACTTGTGAAAAATACGTCAAACTGAAAAAATGGACTAGGAGAGAATTGCAAAAACACGTATCCCTTTTTTTCGTCCCAAGAATCGGTATACCAAATTGCAGCCCTTTGCGACTTCCGGTGGCAAAGTTACGCATCGCTGGTCGACTCCGGATTTTGTGAAAAATACGTTAAACTGAAAAAATGGACTAGGAGAGAAATGCAAAAACACGTATCCCTTTTTTTCGTCCCAAGAATCGGTATACCAAATTGCAGCCCTTTGCGACTTCCGGTGGCAAAGTTACGCAACACTTGTCGACCCCGGAACTTATGAAAAATACGTCAAACTGAAAAAATGGACTAGGAGAGAAATGCAAAAACACGTATCCCTTTTTTTCGTCCCAAGAATCGGTATAGCAAATTGCAGCCCTTTGCGACTTCCGGTGGCAAAGTTACGCAACACTTGTCGACCCCGGAACTTGTGAAAAATACGTCAAACTGAAAAAATGGACTAGGAGAGAAATGCAAAAACACGTATCCCTTTTTTTCGTCCCAAGAATCGGTATACCAAATTGCAGCCCTTTGCGACTTCCGGTGGCAAATTTACGCAACACTTGTCGACCCCGGAACTTATGAAAAATACGTCAAACTGAAAAAATGGACTAGGAGACAAATGCAAAAACACGTATCCCTTTTTTTCGTCCCAAGAATCGGTATACCAAATTGCAGCCCTTTGCGACTTCCGGTGGCAAAGTTACGCAACACTTGTCGACCCCGGAACTTGTGAAAAATACGTTAAACTGAAAAAATGGACTAGGAGAGAAATGCAAAAACACGTATCCCTTTTTTTCGTCCCAAGAATCGGTATACCAAATTGCAGCCCTTTGCGACTTCCGGTGGCAAAGTTACGCAACACTTGTCGACCCCGGAACTTGTGAAAAATACGTCAAACTGAAAAAATGGACTAGGAGAGAAATGCAAAAACACGTATCTCGTTTTTTCGTCCCAAGAATCGGTATACCAAATTGTAGCCCTTTGCGACTTCCGGTGGCAAAGTTACGCATCGCTGGTCGACTCCGGATTTTGTGAAAAATACGTTAAACTGAAAAAATGGACTAGGAGAGAAATGCAAAAATACGTATCCCTTTTTTTCGTCCCAAGAATCGGTATACCAAATTGCAGCCTTTTGCGACTTCCGGTGGCAAAGTTACGCAACACTTGTCGACCCCGGAACTTGTGAAAAATACGTCAAACTGAAAAAATGGACTAGGAGAGAAATGCAAAAACACGTATCCCTTTTTTTCGTCCCAAGAATCGGTATACCAAATTGCAGCCCTTTGCGACTTCCGGTGGCAAAGTTACGCAACACTTGTCGACCCCGGAACTTGTGAAAAATACGTCAAACTGAAAAAATGAACTAGGAGAGAAATGCAAAAACACTTATCCCTTTTTTTCGTCCCAAGAATCGGTATACCAAATTGCAGCCTTTTGCGACTTCCGGTGGCAAAGTTACGCAACACTTGTCGACCCCGGAACTTGTGAAAAATACGTCAAACTGGAATAGTGGACTAGGAGAGAAATGCAAAAACACGTATCTCTTTTTTTCGTCCCAAGAATCGGTATACCAAATTGCAGCCCTTTGCGACTTCCGGTGGCAAAGTTACGCAACACTTGTCGACCCCGGAACTTGTGAAAAATACGTCAAACTGAAAAAATGGACTAGGAGAGAAATGCAAAAACACGTATCCCTTTTTTTTCGTCCAAAGAATCGGTATACCAAATTGCAGCCCTTTGCGACTTCCGTTGGCAAAGTTACGCAACACTTGTCGACCCCGGAACTTGTGAAAAATACGTCAAACTGAAAAAATGGACTAGGAGAGAATTGCAAAAACACGTATCCCTTTTTTTCGTCCCAAGAATCGGTATACCAAATTGCAGCCCTTTGCGACTTCCGGTGGCAAAGTTACGCATCGCTGGTCGACTCCGGATTTTGTGAAAAATACGTTAAACTGAAAAAATGGACTAGGAGAGAAATGCAAAAACACGTATCCCTTTTTTTCGTCCCAAGAATCGGTATACCAAATTGCAGCCCTTTGCGACTTCCGGTGGCAAAGTTACGCAACACTTGTCGACCCCGGAACTTGTGAAAAATACGTCAAACTGAAAAAATGGACTAGGAGAGAAATGCAAAAACACGTATCCCTTTTTTTTCGTCCCAAGAATCGGTATACCAAATTGCAGCCCTTTGCGACTTCCGTTGGCAAAGTTACGCAACACTTGTCGACCCCGGAACTTGTGAAAAATACGTCAAACTGAAAAAATGGACTAGGAGAGAAATGCAAAAACACGTATCCCTTTTTTTCGTCCCAAGAATCGGTATAGCAAATTGCAGCCCTTTGCGACTTCCGGTGGCAAAGTTACGCAACACTTGTCGACCCCGGAACTTGTGAAAAATACGTCAAACTGAAAAAATGGACTAGGAGAGAAATGCAAAAACACGTATCCCTTTTTTTCGTCCCAAGAATCGGTATACCAAATTGCAGCCCTTTGCGACTTCCGGTGGCAAAGTTACGCAACACTTGTCGACCCCGGAACTTGTGAAAAATACGTTAAACTGAAAAAATGGACTAGGAGAGAAATGCAAAAACACGTATCCCTTTTTTTCGTCCCAAGAATCGGTATACCAAATTGCAGCCCTTTGCGACTTCCGGTGGCAAAGTTACGCAACACTTGTCGACCCCGGAACTTGTGAAAAATACGTCAAACTGAAAAAATGGACTAGGAGAGAAATGCAAAAACACGTATCTCTTTTTTTCGTCCCAAGAATCGGTATACCAAATTGTAGCCCTTTGCGACTTCCGGTGGCAAAGTTACGCATCGCTGGTCGACTCCGGATTTTGTGAAAAATACGTTAAACTGAAAAAATGGACTAGGAGAGAAATGCAAAAATACGTATCCCTTTTTTTCGTCCCAAGAATCGGTATACCAAATTGCAGCCTTTTGCGACTTCCGTTGGCAAAGTTACGCAACACTTGTCGACCCCGGAACTTGTGAAAAATACGTCAAACTGAAAAAATGGACTAGGAGAGAAATGCAAAAACACGTATCCCTTTTTTTCGTCCCAAGAATCGGTATACCAAATTGCAGCCCTTTGCGACTTCCGGTGGCAAAGTTACGCAACACTTGTCGACCCCGGAACTTATGAAAAATACGTCAAACTGAAAAAATGGACTAGGAGAGAAATGCAAAAACACGTATCCCTTTTTTTCGTCCCAAGAATCGGTATAGCAAATTGCAGCCCTTTGCGACTTCCGGTGGCAAAGTTACGCAACACTTGTCGACCCCGGAACTTGTGAAAAATACGTCAAACTGAAAAAATGGACTAGGAGAGAAATGCAAAAACACGTATCCCTTTTTTTCGTCCCAAGAATCGGTATACCAAATTGCAGCCCTTTGCGACTTCCGGTGGCAAATTTACGCAACACTTGTCGACCCCGGAACTTATGAAAAATACGTCAAACTGAAAAAATGGACTAGGAGACAAATGCAAAAACACGTATCCCTTTTTTTCGTCCCAAGAATCGGTATACCAAATTGCAGCCCTTTGCGACTTCCGGTGGCAAAGTTACGCAACACTTGTCGACCCCGGAACTTGTGAAAAATACGTTAAACTGAAAAAATGGACTAGGAGAGAAATGCAAAAACACGTATCCCTTTTTTTCGTCCCAAGAATCGGTATACCAAATTGCAGCCCTTTGCGACTTCCGGTGGCAAAGTTACGCAACACTTGTCGACCCCGGAACTTGTGAAAAATACGTCAAACTGAAAAAATGGACTAGGAGAGAAATGCAAAAACACGTATCTCTTTTTTTCGTCCCAAGAATCGGTATACCAAATTGTAGCCCTTTGCGACTTCCGGTGGCAAAGTTACGCATCGCTGGTCGACTCCGGATTTTGTGAAAAATACGTTAAACTGAAAAAATGGACTAGGAGAGAAATGCAAAAATACGTATCCCTTTTTTTCGTCCCAAGAATCGGTATACCAAATTGCAGCCTTTTGCGACTTCCGGTGGCAAAGTTACGCAACACTTGTCGACCACGGAACTTGTGAAAAATACGTCAAACTGAAAAAATGGACTAGGAGAGAAATGCAAAAACACGTATCCCTTTTTTTCGTCCCAAGAATCGGTATACCAAATTGCAGCCCTTTGCGACTTCCGGTGGCAAAGTTACGCAACACTTGTCGACCCCGGAACTTGTGAAAAATACGTCAAACTGAAAAAATGAACTAGGAGAGAAATGCAAAAACACTTATCCCTTTTTTTCGTCCCAAGAATCGGTATACCAAATTGCAGCCTTTTGCGACTTCCGGTGGCAAAGTTACGCAACACTTGTCGACCCCGGAACTTGTGAAAAATACGTCAAACTGGAATAGTGGACTAGGAGAGAAATGCAAAAACACGTATCTCTTTTTTTCGTCCCAAGAATCGGTATACCAAATTGCAGCCCTTTGCGACTTCCGGTGGCAAAGTTACGCAACACTTGTCGACCCCGGAACTTGTGAAAAATACGTCAAACTGAAAAAATGGACTAGGAGAGAAATGCAAAAACACGTATCCCTTTTTTTTCGTCCAAAGAATCGGTATACCAAATTGCAGCCCTTTGCGACTTCCGTTGGCAAAGTTACGCAACACTTGTCGACCCCGGAACTTGTGAAAAATACGTCAAACTGAAAAAATGGACTAGGAGAGAATTGCAAAAACACGTATCCCTTTTTTTCGTCCCAAGAATCGGTATACCAAATTGCAGCCCTTTGCGACTTCCGGTGGCAAAGTTACGCATCGCTGGTCGACTCCGGATTTTGTGAAAAATACGTTAAACTGAAAAAATGGACTAGGAGAGAAATGCAAAAACACGTATCCCTTTTTTTCGTCCCAAGAATCGGTATACCAAATTGCAGCCCTTTGCGACTTCCGGTGGCAAAGTTACGCAACACTTGTCGACCCCGGAACTTGTGAAAAATACGTCAAACTGAAAAAATGGACTAGGAGAGAAATGCAAAAACACGTATCCCTTTTTTTTCGTCCCAAGAATCGGTATACCAAATTGCAGCCCTTTGCGACTTCCGTTGGCAAAGTTACGCAACACTTGTCGACCCCGGAACTTGTGAAAAATACGTCAAACTGAAAAAATGGACTAGGAGAGAAATGCAAAAACACGTATCCCTTTTTTTCGTCCCAAGAATCGGTATAGCAAATTGCAGCCCTTTGCGACTTCCGGTGGCAAAGTTACGCAACACTTGTCGACCCCGGAACTTGTGAAAAATACGTCAAACTGAAAAAATGGACTAGGAGAGAAATGCAAAAACACGTATCCCTTTTTTTCGTCCCAAGAATCGGTATACCAAATTGCAGCCCTTTGCGACTTCCGGTGGCAAATTTACGCAACACTTGTCGACCCCGGAACTTATGAAAAATACGTCAAACTGAAAAAATGGACTAGGAGAGAAATGCAAAAACACGTATCCCTTTTTTTCGTCCCAAGAATCGGTATACCAAATTGCAGCCCTTTGCGACTTCCGGTGGCAAAGTTACGCAACACTTGTCGACCCCGGAACTTGTGAAAAATACGTTAAACTGAAAAAATGGACTAGGAGAGAAATGCAAAAACACGTATCCCTTTTTTTCGTCCCAAGAATCGGTATACCAAATTGCAGCCCTTTGCGACTTCCGGTGGCAAAGTTACGCAACACTTGTCGACCCCGGAACTTGTGAAAAATACGTCAAACTGAAAAAATGGACTAGGAGAGAAATGCAAAAACACGTATCTCTTTTTTTCGTCCCAAGAATCGGTATACCAAATTGTAGCCCTTTGCGACTTCCGGTGGCAAAGTTACGCATCGCTGGTCGACTCCGGATTTTGTGAAAAATACGTTAAACTGAAAAAATGGACTAGGAGAGAAATGCAAAAACACGTATCCCTTTTTTTCGTCCCAAGAATCGGTATACCAAATTGCAGCCCTTTGCGACTTCCGGTGGCAAAGTTACGCAACACTTGTCGACCCCGGAACTTGTGAAAAATACGTCAAACTGAAAAAATGGACTAGGAGAGAAATGCAAAAACACGTATCCCTTTTTTTTCGTCCCAAGAATCGGTATACCAAATTGCAGCCCTTTGCGACTTCCGTTGGCAAAGTTACGCAACACTTGTCGACCCCGGAACTTGTGAAAAATACGTCAAACTGAAAAAATGGACTAGGAGAGAAATGCAAAAACACGTATCCCTTTTTTTCGTCCCAAGAATCGGTATAGCAAATTGCAGCCCTTTGCGACTTCCGGTGGCAAAGTTACGCAACACTTGTCGACCCCGGAACTTGTGAAAAATACGTCAAACTGAAAAAATGGACTAGGAGAGAAATGCAAAAACACGTATCCCTTTTTTTCGTCCCAAGAATCGGTATACCAAATTGCAGCCCTTTGCGACTTCCGGTGGCAAATTTACGCAACACTTGTCGACCCCGGAACTTATGAAAAATACGTCAAACTGAAAAAATGGACTAGGAGAGAAATGCAAAAACACGTATCCCTTTTTTTCGTCCCAAGAATCGGTATACCAAATTGCAGCCCTTTGCGACTTCCGGTGGCAAAGTTACGCAACACTTGTCGACCCCGGAACTTGTGAAAAATACGTTAAACTGAAAAAATGGACTAGGAGAGAAATGCAAAAACACGTATCCCTTTTTTTCGTCCCAAGAATCGGTATACCAAATTGCAGCCCTTTGCGACTTCCGGTGGCAAAGTTACGCAACACTTGTCGACCCCGGAACTTGTGAAAAATACGTCAAACTGAAAAAATGGACTAGGAGAGAAATGCAAAAACACGTATCTCTTTTTTTCGTCCCAAGAATCGGTATACCAAATTGTAGCCCTTTGCGACTTCCGGTGGCAAAGTTACGCATCGCTGGTCGACTCCGGATTTTGTGAAAAATACGTTAAACTGAAAAAATGGACTAGGAGAGAAATGCAAAAATACGTATCCCTTTTTTTCGTCCCAAGAATCGGTATACCAAATTGCAGCCTTTTGCGACTTCCGGTGGCAAAGTTACGCAACACTTGTCGACCCCGGAACTTGTGAAAAATACGTCAAACTGAAAAAATGGACTAGGAGAGAAATGCAAAAACACGTATCCCTTTTTTTCGTCCCAAGAATCGGTATACCAAATTGCAGCCCTTTGCGACTTCCGGTGGCAAAGTTACGCAACACTTGTCGACCCCGGAACTTGTGAAAAATACGTCAAACTGAAAAAATGAACTAGGAGAGAAATGCAAAAACACTTATCCCTTTTTTTCGTCCCAAGAATCGGTATACCAAATTGCAGCCTTTTGCGACTTCCGGTGGCAAAGTTACGCAACACTTGTCGACCCCGGAACTTGTGAAAAATACGTCAAACTGAAAAAGTGGACTAGGAGAGAAATGCAAAAACACGTATCTCTTTTTTTCGTCCCAAGAATCGGTATACCAAATTGCAGCCCTTTGCGACTTCCGGTGGCAAAGTTACGCAACACTTGTCGACCCCGGAACTTGTGAAAAATACGTCAAACTGAAAAAATGGACTAGGAGAGAAATGCAAAAACACGTATCCCTTTTTTTTCGTCCCAAGAATCGGTATACCAAATTGCAGCCCTTTGCGACTTCCGTTGGCAAAGTTACGCAACACTTGTCGACCCCGGAACTTGTGAAAAATACGTCAAACTGAAAAAATGGACTAGGAGAGAAATGCAAAAACACGTATCCCTTTTTTTCGTCCCAAGAATCGGTATACCAAAATGCAGCCCTTTGCGACTTCCGGTGGCAAAGTTACGCAACACTTGTCGACCCCGGAACTTATGAAAAATACGTCAAACTGAAAAAATGGACTAGGAGTGAAATGCAAAAACACGTATCCCTTTTTTTCGTCCCAAGAATCGGTATAGCAAATTGCAGCCCTTTGCGACTTCCGGTGGCAAAGTTACGCAACACTTGTCGACCCCGGAACTTGTGAAAAATACGTCAAACTGAAAAAATGGACTAGGAGAGAAATGCAAAAACACGTATCCCTTTTTTTCGTCCCAAGAATCGGTATACCAAATTGCAGCCCTTTGCGACTTCCGGTGGCAAATTTACGCAACACTTGTCGACTCCGGATTTTGTGAAAAATACGTTAAACTGAAAAAATGGACTAGGAGAGAAATGCAAAAATACATATCCCTTTTTTTCGTCCCAAGAATCGGTATACCAAATTGCAGCCTTTTGCGACTTCCGGTGGCAAAGTTACGCAACACTTGTCGACCCCGGAACTTGTGAAAAATACGTCAAACTGAAAAAATGGACTAGGAGAGAAATGCAAAAACACGTATCCCTTTTTTTCGTCCCAAGAATCGGTATACCAAATTGCAGCCCTTTGCGACTTCCGGTGGCAAATTTACGCAACACTTGTCGACTCCGGATTTTGTGAAAAATACGTTAAACTGAAAAAATGGACTAGGAGAGAAATGCAAAAATACGTATCCCTTTTTTTCGTCCCAAGAATCGGTATACCAAATTGCAGCCTTTTGCGACTTCCGGTGGCAAAGTTACGCAACACTTGTCGACCCCGGAACTTGTGAAAAATACGTCAAACTGAAAAAATGAACTAGGAGAGAAATGCAAAAACACTTATCCCTTTTTTTCGTCCCAAGAATCGGTATACCAAATTGCAGCCTTTTGCGACTTCCGGTGGCAAAGTTACGCAACACTTGTCGACCCCGGAACTTGTGAAAAATACGTCAAACTGAAAAAGTGGACTAGGAGAGAAATGCAAAAACACGTATCTCTTTTTTTCGTCCCAAGAATCGGTATACCAAATTGCAGCCCTTTGCGACTTCCGGTGGCAAAGTTACGCATCGCTGGTCGACTCCGGATTTTGTGAAAAATACGTTAAACTGAAAAAATGGACTAGGAGAGAAATGCAAAAACACGTATCCCTTTTTTTCGTCCCAAGAATCGGTATACCAAATTGCAGCCCTTTGCGACTTCCGGTGGCAAAGTTACGCAACACTTGTCGACCCCGGAACTTGTGAAAAATACGTCAAACTGAAAAAATGGACTAGGAGAGAAATGCAAAAACACGTATCCCTTTTTTTTCGTCCCAAGAATCGGTATACCAAATTGCAGCTCTTTGCGACTTCCGGTGGCAAAGTTACGAAACACTTGTCGACCCCGGAACTTGTGAAAAATACGTCAAACTGAAAAAATGGACTAGGAGAGAAATGCAAAAACACGTATCCCATTTTTTCGTCCCAAGAATCGGTATACCAAATGCAGCCCTTTGCGACTTCCGGTGGCAAAGTTACGCAACACTTGTCGACCCCGGAACTTATGAAAAATACGTCAAACTGAAAAAATGGACTAGGAGAGAAATGCAAAAACACGTATCCCTTTTTTTCGTCCCAAGAATCGGTATAGCAAATTGCAGCCCTTTGCGACTTCCGGTGGCAAAGTTACGCAACACTTGTCGACCCCGGAACTTGTGAAAAATACGTCAAACTGAAAAAATGGACTAGGAGAGAAATGCAAAAACACGTATCCCTTTTTTTCGTCCCAAGAATCGGTATACCAAATTGCAGCCCTTTGCGACTTCCGGTGGCAAAGTTACGCAACACTTGTCGACCCCGGAACTTGTGAAAAATACGTTAAACTGAAAAAATGGACTAGGAGAGAAATGCAAAAACACGTATCCCTTTTTTTCGTCCCAAGAATCGGTATACCAAATTGCAGCCCTTTGCGACTTCCGGTGGCAAAGTTACGCATCGCTGGTCGACTCCGGATTTTGTGAAAAATACGTTAAACTGAAAAAATGGACTAGGAGAGAAATGCAAAAACACGTATCCCTTTTTTTCGTCCCAAGAATCGGTATACCAAATTGCAGCCCTTTGCGACTTCCGGTGGCAAAGTTACGCAACACTTGTCGACCCCGGAACTTGTGAAAAATACGTCAAACTGAAAAAATGGACTAGGAGAGAAATGCAAAAACACGTATCCCTTTTTTTTCGTCCCAAGAATCGGTATACCAAATTGCAGCCCTTTGCGACTTCCGTTGGCAAAGTTACGCAACACTTGTCGACCCCGGAACTTGTGAAAAATACGTCAAACTGAAAAAGTGGACTAGGAGAGAAATGCAAAAACACGTATCTCTTTTTTTCGTCCCAAGAATCGGTATACCAAATTGCAGCCCTTTGCGACTTCCGGTGGCAAAGTTACGCATCGCTGGTCGACTCCGGATTTTGTGAAAAATACGTTAAACTGAAAAAATGGACTAGGAGAGAAATGCAAAAACACGTATCCCTTTTTTTCGTCCCAAGAATCGGTATACCAAATTGCAGCCCTTTGCGACTTCCGGTGGCAAAGTTACGCAACACTTGTCGACCCCGGAACTTGTGAAAAATACGTCAAACTGAAAAAATGGACTAGGAGAGAAATGCAAAAACACGTATCCCTTTTTTTTCGTCCCAAGAATCGGTATACCAAATTGCAGCCCTTTGCGACTTCCGGTGGCAAAGTTACGAAACACTTGTCGACCCCGGAACTTGTGAAAAATACGTCAAACTGAAAAAATGGACTAGGAGAGAAATGCAAAAACACGTATCCCATTTTTTCGTCCCAAGAATCGGTATACCAAATGCAGCCCTTTGCGACTTCCGGTGGCAAAGTTACGCAACACTTGTCGACCCCGGAACTTATGAAAAATACGTCAAACTGAAAAAATGGACTAGGAGAGAAATGCAAAAACACGTATCCCTTTTTTTCGTCCCAAGAATCGGTATAGCAAATTGCAGCCCTTTGCGACTTCCGGTGGCAAAGTTACGCAACACTTGTCGACCCCGGAACTTGTGAAAAATACGTCAAACTGAAAAAATGGACTAGGAGAGAAATGCAAAAACACGTATCCCTTTTTTTCGTCCCAAGAATCGGTATACCAAATTGCAGCCCTTTGCGACTTCCGGTGGCAAAGTTACGCAACACTTGTCGACCCCGGAACTTGTGAAAAATACGTTAAACTGAAAAAATGGACTAGGAGAGAAATGCAAAAACACGTATCCCTTTTTTTCGTCCCAAGAATCGGTATACCAAATTGCAGCCCTTTGCGACTTCCGGTGGCAAAGTTACGCATCGCTGGTCGACTCCGGATTTTGTGAAAAATACGTTAAACTGAAAAAATGGACTAGGAGAGAAATGCAAAAACACGTATCCCTTTTTTTCGTCCCAAGAATCGGTATACCAAATTGCAGCCCTTTGCGACTTCCGGTGGCAAAGTTACGCAACACTTGTCGACCCCGGAACTTGTGAAAAATACGTCAAACTGAAAAAATGGACTAGGAGAGAAATGCAAAAACACGTATCCCTTTTTTTTCGTCCCAAGAATCGGTATACCAAATTGCAGCCCTTTGCGACTTCCGTTGGCAAAGTTACGCAACACTTGTCGACCCCGGAACTTGTGAAAAATACGTCAAACTGAAAAAATGGACTAGGAGAGAAATGCAAAAACACGTATCCCTTTTTTTCGTCCCAAGAATCGGTATACCAAATTGCAGCCCTTTGCGACTTCCGGTGGCAAAGTTACGCAACACTTGTCGACCCCGGAACTTATGAAAAATACGTCAAACTGAAAAAATGGACTAGGAGAGAAATGCAAAAACACGTATCCCTTTTTTTCGTCCCAAGAATCGGTATAGCAAATTGCAGCCCTTTGCGACTTCCGGTGGCAAAGTTACGCAACACTTGTCGACCCCGGAACTTGTGAAAAATACGTCAAACTGAAAAAATGGACTAGGAGAGAAATGCAAAAACACGTATCCCTTTTTTTCGTCCCAAGAATCGGTATACCAAATTGCAGCCCTTTGCGACTTCCGGTGGCAAAGTTACGCAACACTTGTCGACCCCGGAACTTATGAAAAATACGTCAAACTGAAAAAATGGACTAGGAGAGAAATGCAAAAACACGTATCCCTTTTTTTCGTCCCAAGAATCGGTATAGCAAATTGCAGCCCTTTGCGACTTCCGGTGGCAAAGTTACGCAACACTTGTCGACCCCGGAACTTGTGAAAAATACGTCAAACTGAAAAAATGGACTAGGAGAGAAATGCAAAAACACGTATCCCTTTTTTTCGTCCCAAGAATCGGTATACCAAATTGCAGCCCTTTGCGACTTCCGGTGGCAAATTTACGCAACACTTGTCGACTCCGGATTTTGTGAAAAATACGTTAAACTGAAAAAATGGACTAGGAGAGAAATGCAAAAATACGTATCCCTTTTTTTCGTCCCAAGAATCGGTATACCAAATTGCAGCCTTTTGCGACTTCCGGTGGCAAAGTTACGCAACACTTGTCGACCCCGGAACTTGTGAAAAATACGTCAAACTGAAAAAATGGACTAGGAGAGAAATGCAAAAACACGTATCCCTTTTTTTCGTCCCAAGAATCGGTATACCAAATTGCAGCCCTTTGCGACTTCCGGTGACAAATTTACGCAACACTTGTCGACTCCGGATTTTGTGAAAAATACGTTAAACTGAAAAAATGGACTAGGAGAGAAATGCAAAAATACGTATCCCTTTTTTTCGTCCCAAGAATCGGTATACCAAATTGCAGCCTTTTGCGACTTCCGGTGGCAAAGTTACGCAACACTTGTCGACCCCGGAACTTGTGAAAAATACGTCAAACTGAAAAAATGAACTAGGAGAGAAATGCAAAAACACTTATCCCTTTTTTTCGTCCCAAGAATCGGTATACCAAATTGCAGCCTTTTGCGACTTCCGGTGGCAAAGTTACGCAACACTTGTCGACCCCGGAACATGTGAAAAATACGTCAAACTGAAAAAGTGGACTAGGAGAGAAATGCAAAAACACGTATCTCTTTTTTTCGTCCCAAGAATCGGTATACCAAATTGCAGCCCTTTGCGACTTCCGGTGGCAAAGTTACGCATCGCTGGTCGACTCCGGATTTTGTGAAAAATACGTTAAACTGAAAAAATGGACTAGGAGAGAAATGCAAAAACACGTATCCCTTTTTTTCGTCCCAAGAATCGGTATACCAAATTGCAGCCCTTTGCGACTTCCGGTGGCAAAGTTACGCAACACTTGTCGACCCCGGAACTTGTGAAAAATACGTCAAACTGAAAAAATGGACTAGGAGAGAAATGCAAAAACACGTATCCCTTTTTTTTCGTCCCAAGAATCGGTATACCAAATTGCAGCCCTTTGCGACTTCCGGTGGCAAAGTTACGAAACACTTGTCGACCCCGGAACTTGTGAAAAATACGTCAAACTGAAAAAATGGACTAGGAGAGAAATGCAAAAACACGTATCCCATTTTTTCGTCCCAAGAATCGGTATACCAAATTGCAGCCCTTTGCGACTTCCGGTGGCAAAGTTACGCAACACTTGTCGACCCCGGAACTTATGAAAAATACGTCAAACTGAAAAAATGGACTAGGAGAGAAATGCAAAAACACGTATCCCTTTTTTTCGTCCCAAGAATCGGTATAGCAAATTGCAGCCCTTTGCGACTTCCGGTGGCAAAGTTACGCAACACTTGTCGACCCCGGAACTTGTGAAAAATACGTCAAACTGAAAAAATGGACTAGGAGAGAAATGCAAAAACACGTATCCCTTTTTTTCGTCCCAAGAATCGGTATACCAAATTGCAGCCCTTTGCGACTTCCGGTGGCAAAGTTACGCAACACTTGTCGACCCCGGAACTTGTGAAAAATACGTTAAACTGAAAAAATGGACTAGGAGAGAAATGCAAAAACACGTATCCCTTTTTTTCGTCCCAAGAATCGGTATACCAAATTGCAGCCCTTTGCGACTTCCGGTGGCAAAGTTACGCATCGCTGGTCGACTCCGGATTTTGTGAAAAATACGTTAAACTGAAAAAATGGACTAGGAGAGAAATGCAAAAACACGTATCCCTTTTTTTCGTCCCAAGAATCGGTATACCAAATTGCAGCCCTTTGCGACTTCCGGTGGCAAAGTTACGCAACACTTGTCGACCCCGGAACTTGTGAAAAATACGTCAAACTGAAAAAATGGACTAGGAGAGAAATGCAAAAACACGTATCCCTTTTTTTCGTCCCAAGAATCGGTATACCAAATTGCAGCCCTTTGCGACTTCCGGTGGCAAAGTTACGCAACACTTGTCGACCCCGGAACTTATGAAAAATACGTCAAACTGAAAAAATGGACTAGGAGAGAAATGCAAAAACACGTATCCCTTTTTTTCGTCCCAAGAATCGGTATAGCAAATTGCAGCCCTTTGCGACTTCCGGTGGCAAAGTTACGCAACACTTGTCGACCCCGGAACTTGTGAAAAATACGTCAAACTGAAAAAATGGACTAGGAGAGAAATGCAAAAACACGTATCCCTTTTTTTCGTCCCAAGAATCGGTATACCAAATTGCAGCCCTTTGCGACTTCCGGTGGCAAATTTACGCAACACTTGTCGACCCCGGAACTTATGAAAAATACGTCAAACTGAAAAAATGGACTAGGAGACAAATGCAAAAACACGTATCCCTTTTTTTCGTCCCAAGAATCGGTATACCAAATTGCAGCCCTTTGCGACTTCCGGTGGCAAAGTTACGCAACACTTGTCGACCCCGGAACTTGTGAAAAATACGTTAAACTGAAAAAATGGACTAGGAGAGAAATGCAAAAACACGTATCCCTTTTTTTCGTCCCAAGAATCGGTATACCAAATTGCAGCCCTTTGCGACTTCCGGTGGCAAAGTTACGCAACACTTGTCGACCCCGGAACTTGTGAAAAATACGTCAAACTGAAAAAATGGACTAGGAGAGAAATGCAAAAACACGTATCTCTTTTTTTCGTCCCAAGAATCGGTATACCAAATTGTAGCCCTTTGCGACTTCCGGTGGCAAAGTTACGCATCGCTGGTCGACTCCGGATTTTGTGAAAAATACGTTAAACTGAAAAAATGGACTAGGAGAGAAATGCAAAAATACGTATCCCTTTTTTTCGTCCCAAGAATCGGTATACCAAATTGCAGCCTTTTGCGACTTCCGGTGGCAAAGTTACGCAACACTTGTCGACCCCGGAACTTGTGAAAAATACGTCAAACTGAAAAAATGGACTAGGAGAGAAATGCAAAAACACGTATCCCTTTTTTTCGTCCCAAGAATCGGTATACCAAATTGCAGCCCTTTGCGACTTCCGGTGGCAAAGTTACGCAACACTTGTCGACCCCGGAACTTGTGAAAAATACGTCAAACTGAAAAAATGAACTAGGAGAGAAATGCAAAAACACTTATCCCTTTTTTTCGTCCCAAGAATCGGTATACCAAATTGCAGCCTTTTGCGACTTCCGGTGGCAAAGTTACGCAACACTTGTCGACCCCGGAACTTGTGAAAAATACGTCAAACTGGAATAGTGGACTAGGAGAGAAATGCAAAAACACGTATCTCTTTTTTTCGTCCCAAGAATCGGTATACCAAATTGCAGCCCTTTGCGACTTCCGGTGGCAAAGTTACGCAACACTTGTCGACCCCGGAACTTGTGAAAAATACGTCAAACTGAAAAAATGGACTAGGAGAGAAATGCAAAAACACGTATCCCTTTTTTTTCGTCCAAAGAATCGGTATACCAAATTGCAGCCCTTTGCGACTTCCGTTGGCAAAGTTACGCAACACTTGTCGACCCCGGAACTTGTGAAAAATACGTCAAACTGAAAAAATGGACTAGGAGAGAATTGCAAAAACACGTATCCCTTTTTTTCGTCCCAAGAATCGGTATACCAAATTGCAGCCCTTTGCGACTTCCGGTGGCAAAGTTACGCATCGCTGGTCGACTCCGGATTTTGTGAAAAATACGTTAAACTGAAAAAATGGACTAGGAGAGAAATGCAAAAACACGTATCCCTTTTTTTCGTCCCAAGAATCGGTATACCAAATTGCAGCCCTTTGCGACTTCCGGTGGCAAAGTTACGCAACACTTGTCGACCCCGGAACTTGTGAAAAATACGTCAAACTGAAAAAATGGACTAGGAGAGAAATGCAAAAACACGTATCCCTTTTTTTCGTCCCAAGAATCGGTATACCAAATTGCAGCCCTTTGCGACTTCCGGTGGCAAAGTTACGCAACACTTGTCGACCCCGGAACTTGTGAAAAATACGTTAAACTGAAAAAATGGACTAGGAGAGAAATGCAAAAACACGTATCCCTTTTTTTCGTCCCAAGAATCGGTATACCAAATTGCAGCCCTTTGCGACTTCCGGTGGCAAAGTTACGCAACACTTGTCGACCCCGGAACTTGTGAAAAATACGTCAAACTGAAAAAATGGACTAGGAGAGAAATGCAAAAACACGTATCTCTTTTTTTCGTCCCAAGAATCGGTATACCAAATTGTAGCCCTTTGCGACTTCCGGTGGCAAAGTTACGCATCGCTGGTCGACTCCGGATTTTGTGAAAAATACGTTAAACTGAAAAAATGGACTAGGAGAGAAATGCAAAAATACGTATCCCTTTTTTTCGTCCCAAGAATCGGTATACCAAATTGCAGCCTTTTGCGACTTCCGGTGGCAAAGTTACGCAACACTTGTCGACCCCGGAACTTGTGAAAAATACGTCAAACTGAAAAAATGGACTAGGAGAGAAATGCAAAAACACGTATCCCTTTTTTTCGTCCCAAGAATCGGTATACCAAATTGCAGCCCTTTGCGACTTCCGGTGGCAAAGTTACGCAACACTTGTCGACCCCGGAACTTGTGAAAAATACGTCAAACTGAAAAAATGAACTAGGAGAGAAATGCAAAAACACTTATCCCTTTTTTTCGTCCCAAGAATCGGTATACCAAATTGCAGCCTTTTGCGACTTCCGGTGGCAAAGTTACGCAACACTTGTCGACCCCGGAACTTGTGAAAAATACGTCAAACTGAAAAAGTGGACTAGGAGAGAAATGCAAAAACACGTATCTCTTTTTTTCGTCCCAAGAATCGGTATACCAAATTGCAGCCCTTTGCGACTTCCGGTGGCAAAGTTACGCAACACTTGTCGACCCCGGAACTTGTGAAAAATACGTCAAACTGAAAAAATGGACTAGGAGAGAAATGCAAAAACACGTATCCCTTTTTTTTCGTCCCAAGAATCAGTATACCAAATTGCAGCCCTTTGCGACTTCCGTTGGCAAAGTTACGCAACACTTGTCGACCCCGGAACTTGTGAAAAATACGTCAAACTGAAAAAATGGACTAGGAGAGAAATGCAAAAACACGTATCCCTTTTTTTCGTCCCAAGAATCGGTATACCAAAATGCAGCCCTTTGCGACTTCCGGTGGCAAAGTTACGCAACACTTGTCGACCCCGGAACTTATGAAAAATACGTCAAACTGAAAAAATGGACTAGGAGAGAAATGCAAAAACACGTATCCCTTTTTTTCGTCCCAAGAATCGGTATAGCAAATTGCAGCCCTTTGCGACTTCCGGTGGCAAAGTTACGCAACACTTGTCGACCCCGGAACTTGTGAAAAATACGTCAAACTGAAAAAATGGACTAGGAGAGAAATGCAAAAACACGTATCCCTTTTTTTCGTCCCAAGAATCGGTATACCAAATTGCAGCCCTTTGCGACTTCCGGTGGCAAATTTACGCAACACTTGTCGACTCCGGATTTTGTGAAAAATACGTTAAACTGAAAAAATGGACTAGGAGAGAAATGCAAAAATACATATCCCTTTTTTTCGTCCCAAGAATCGGTATACCAAATTGCAGCCTTTTGCGACTTCCGGTGGCAAAGTTACGCAACACTTGTCGACCCCGGAACTTGTGAAAAATACGTCAAACTGAAAAAATGGACTAGGAGAGAAATGCAAAAACACGTATCCCTTTTTTTCGTCCCAAGAATCGGTATACCAAATTGCAGCCCTTTGCGACTTCCGGTGGCAAATTTACGCAACACTTGTCGACTCCGGATTTTGTGAAAAATACGTTAAACTGAAAAAATGGACTAGGAGAGAAATGCAAAAATACGTATCCCTTTTTTTCGTCCCAAGAATCGGTATACCAAATTGCAGCCTTTTGCGACTTCCGGTGGCAAAGTTACGCAACACTTGTCGACCCCGGAACTTGTGAAAAATACGTCAAACTGAAAAAATGAACTAGGAGAGAAATGCAAAAACACTTATCCCTTTTTTTCGTCCCAAGAATCGGTATACCAAATTGCAGCCTTTTGCGACTTCCGGTGGCAAAGTTACGCAACACTTGTCGACCCCGGAACTTGTGAAAAATACGTCAAACTGAAAAAGTGGACTAGGAGAGAAATGCAAAAACACGTATCTCTTTTTTTCGTCCCAAGAATCGGTATACCAAATTGCAGCCCTTTGCGACTTCCGGTGGCAAAGTTACGCATCGCTGGTCGACTCCGGATTTTGTGAAAAATACGTTAAACTGAAAAAATGGACTAGGAGAGAAATGCAAAAACACGTATCCCTTTTTTTCGTCCCAAGAATCGGTATACCAAATTGCAGCCCTTTGCGACTTCCGGTGGCAAAGTTACGCAACACTTGTCGACCCCGGAACTTGTGAAAAATACGTCAAACTGAAAAAATGGACTAGGAGAGAAATGCAAAAACACGTATCCCTTTTTTTTCGTCCCAAGAATCGGTATACCAAATTGCAGCCCTTTGCGACTTCCGGTGGCAAAGTTACGAAACACTTGTCGACCCCGGAACTTGTGAAAAATACGTCAAACTGAAAAAATGGACTAGGAGAGAAATGCAAAAACACGTATCCCATTTTTTCGTCCCAAGAATCGGTATACCAAATGCAGCCCTTTGCGACTTCCGGTGGCAAAGTTACGCAACACTTGTCGACCCCGGAACTTATGAAAAATACGTCAAACTGAAAAAATGGACTAGGAGAGAAATGCAAAAACACGTATCCCTTTTTTTCGTCCCAAGAATCGGTATAGCAAATTGCAGCCCTTTGCGACTTCCGGTGGCAAAGTTACGCAACACTTGTCGACCCCGGAACTTGTGAAAAATACGTCAAACTGAAAAAATGGACTAGGAGAGAAATGCAAAAACACGTATCCCTTTTTTTCGTCCCAAGAATCGGTATACCAAATTGCAGCCCTTTGCGACTTCCGGTGGCAAAGTTACGCAACACTTGTCGACCCCGGAACTTGTGAAAAATACGTTAAACTGAAAAAATGGACTAGGAGAGAAATGCAAAAACACGTATCCCTTTTTTTCGTCCCAAGAATCGGTATACCAAATTGCAGCCCTTTGCGACTTCCGGTGGCAAAGTTACGCAACACTTGTCGACCCCGGAACTTGTGAAAAATACGTCAAACTGAAAAAATGGACTAGGAGAGAAATGCAAAAACACGTATCTCTTTTTTTCGTCCCAAGAATCGGTATACCAAATTGTAGCCCTTTGCGACTTCCGGTGGCAAAGTTACGCATCGCTGGTCGACTCCGGATTTTGTGAAAAATACGTTAAACTGAAAAAATGGACTAGGAGAGAAATGCAAAAATACGTATCCCTTTTTTTCGTCCCAAGAATCGGTATACCAAATTGCAGCCTTTTGCGACTTCCGGTGGCAAAGTTACGCAACACTTGTCGACCCCGGAACTTGTGAAAAATACGTCAAACTGAAAAAATGGACTAGGAGAGAAATGCAAAAACACGTATCCCTTTTTTTCGTCCCAAGAATCGGTATACCAAATTGCAGCCCTTTGCGACTTCCGGTGGCAAAGTTACGCAACACTTGTCGACCCCGGAACTTGTGAAAAATACGTCAAACTGAAAAAATGAACTAGGAGAGAAATGCAAAAACACTTATCCCTTTTTTTCGTCCCAAGAATCGGTATACCAAATTGCAGCCTTTTGCGACTTCCGGTGGCAAAGTTACGCAACACTTGTCGACCCCGGAACTTGTGAAAAATACGTCAAACTGGAATAGTGGACTAGGAGAGAAATGCAAAAACACGTATCTCTTTTTTTCGTCCCAAGAATCGGTATACCAAATTGCAGCCCTTTGCGACTTCCGGTGGCAAAGTTACGCAACACTTGTCGACCCCGGAACTTGTGAAAAATACGTCAAACTGAAAAAATGGACTAGGAGAGAAATGCAAAAACACGTATCCCTTTTTTTTCGTCCAAAGAATCGGTATACCAAATTGCAGCCCTTTGCGACTTCCGTTGGCAAAGTTACGCAACACTTGTCGACCCCGGAACTTGTGAAAAATACGTCAAACTGAAAAAATGGACTAGGAGAGAATTGCAAAAACACGTATCCCTTTTTTTCGTCCCAAGAATCGGTATACCAAATTGCAGCCCTTTGCGACTTCCGGTGGCAAAGTTACGCATCGCTGGTCGACTCCGGATTTTGTGAAAAATACGTTAAACTGAAAAAATGGACTAGGAGAGAAATGCAAAAACACGTATCCCTTTTTTTCGTCCCAAGAATCGGTATACCAAATTGCAGCCCTTTGCGACTTCCGGTGGCAAAGTTACGCAACACTTGTCGACCCCGGAACTTGTGAAAAATACGTCAAACTGAAAAAATGGACTAGGAGAGAAATGCAAAAACACGTATCCCTTTTTTTCGTCCCAAGAATCGGTATACCAAATTGCAGCCCTTTGCGACTTCCGGTGGCAAAGTTACGCAACACTTGTCGACCCCGGAACTTGTGAAAAATACGTTAAACTGAAAAAATGGACTAGGAGAGAAATGCAAAAACACGTATCCCTTTTTTTCGTCCCAAGAATCGGTATACCAAATTGCAGCCCTTTGCGACTTCCGGTGGCAAAGTTACGCAACACTTGTCGACCCCGGAACTTGTGAAAAATACGTCAAACTGAAAAAATGGACTAGGAGAGAAATGCAAAAACACGTATCTCTTTTTTTCGTCCCAAGAATCGGTATACCAAATTGTAGCCCTTTGCGACTTCCGGTGGCAAAGTTACGCATCGCTGGTCGACTCCGGATTTTGTGAAAAATACGTTAAACTGAAAAAATGGACTAGGAGAGAAATGCAAAAATACGTATCCCTTTTTTTCGTCCCAAGAATCGGTATACCAAATTGCAGCCTTTTGCGACTTCCGGTGGCAAAGTTACGCAACACTTGTCGACCCCGGAACTTGTGAAAAATACGTCAAACTGAAAAAATGGACTAGGAGAGAAATGCAAAAACACGTATCCCTTTTTTTCGTCCCAAGAATCGGTATACCAAATTGCAGCCCTTTGCGACTTCCGGTGGCAAATTTACGCAACACTTGTCGACTCCGGATTTTGTGAAAAATACGTTAAACTGAAAAAATGGACTAGGAGAGAAATGCAAAAATACGTATCCCTTTTTTTCGTCCCAAGAATCGGTATACCAAATTGCAGCCTTTTGCGACTTCCGGTGGCAAAGTTACGCAACACTTGTCGACCCCGGAACTTGTGAAAAATACGTCAAACTGAAAAAATGAACTAGGAGAGAAATGCAAAAACACTTATCCCTTTTTTTCGTCCCAAGAATCGGTATACCAAATTGCAGCCTTTTGCGACTTCCGGTGGCAAAGTTACGCAACACTTGTCGACCCCGGAACTTGTGAAAAATACGTCAAACTGAAAAAGTGGACTAGGAGAGAAATGCAAAAACACGTATCTCTTTTTTTCGTCCCAAGAATCGGTATACCAAATTGCAGCCCTTTGCGACTTCCGGTGGCAAAGTTACGCATCGCTGGTCGACTCCGGATTTTGTGAAAAATACGTTAAACTGAAAAAATGGACTAGGAGAGAAATGCAAAAACACGTATCCCTTTTTTTCGTCCCAAGAATCGGTATACCAAATTGCAGCCCTTTGCGACTTCCGGTGGCAAAGTTACGCAACACTTGTCGACCCCGGAACTTGTGAAAAATACGTCAAACTGAAAAAATGGACTAGGAGAGAAATGCAAAAACACGTATCCCTTTTTTTTCGTCCCAAGAATCGGTATACCAAATTGCAGCCCTTTGCGACTTCCGGTGGCAAAGTTACGAAACACTTGTCGACCCCGGAACTTGTGAAAAATACGTCAAACTGAAAAAATGGACTAGGAGAGAAATGCAAAAACACGTATCCCATTTTTTCGTCCCAAGAATCGGTATACCAAATGCAGCCCTTTGCGACTTCCGGTGGCAAAGTTACGCAACACTTGTCGACCCCGGAACTTATGAAAAATACGTCAAACTGAAAAAATGGACTAGGAGAGAAATGCAAAAACACGTATCCCTTTTTTTCGTCCCAAGAATCGGTATAGCAAATTGCAGCCCTTTGCGACTTCCGGTGGCAAAGTTACGCAACACTTGTCGACCCCGGAACTTGTGAAAAATACGTCAAACTGAAAAAATGGACTAGGAGAGAAATGCAAAAACACGTATCCCTTTTTTTCGTCCCAAGAATCGGTATACCAAATTGCAGCCCTTTGCGACTTCCGGTGGCAAAGTTACGCAACACTTGTCGACCCCGGAACTTGTGAAAAATACGTTAAACTGAAAAAATGGACTAGGAGAGAAATGCAAAAACACGTATCCCTTTTTTTCGTCCCAAGAATCGGTATACCAAATTGCAGCCCTTTGCGACTTCCGGTGGCAAAGTTACGCAACACTTGTCGACCCCGGAACTTGTGAAAAATACGTCAAACTGAAAAAATGGACTAGGAGAGAAATGCAAAAACACGTATCTCTTTTTTTCGTCCCAAGAATCGGTATACCAAATTGTAGCCCTTTGCGACTTCCGGTGGCAAAGTTACGCATCGCTGGTCGACTCCGGATTTTGTGAAAAATACGTTAAACTGAAAAAATGGACTAGGAGAGAAATGCAAAAATACGTATCCCTTTTTTTCGTCCCAAGAATCGGTATACCAAATTGCAGCCTTTTGCGACTTCCGGTGGCAAAGTTACGCAACACTTGTCGACCCCGGAACTTGTGAAAAATACGTCAAACTGAAAAAATGGACTAGGAGAGAAATGCAAAAACACGTATCCCTTTTTTTCGTCCCAAGAATCGGTATACCAAATTGCAGCCCTTTGCGACTTCCGGTGGCAAAGTTACGCAACACTTGTCGACCCCGGAACTTGTGAAAAATACGTCAAACTGAAAAAATGAACTAGGAGAGAAATGCAAAAACACTTATCCCTTTTTTTCGTCCCAAGAATCGGTATACCAAATTGCAGCCTTTTGCGACTTCCGGTGGCAAAGTTACGCAACACTTGTCGACCCCGGAACTTGTGAAAAATACGTCAAACTGGAATAGTGGACTAGGAGAGAAATGCAAAAACACGTATCTCTTTTTTTCGTCCCAAGAATCGGTATACCAAATTGCAGCCCTTTGCGACTTCCGGTGGCAAAGTTACGCAACACTTGTCGACCCCGGAACTTGTGAAAAATACGTCAAACTGAAAAAATGGACTAGGAGAGAAATGCAAAAACACGTATCCCTTTTTTTTCGTCCAAAGAATCGGTATACCAAATTGCAGCCCTTTGCGACTTCCGTTGGCAAAGTTACGCAACACTTGTCGACCCCGGAACTTGTGAAAAATACGTCAAACTGAAAAAATGGACTAGGAGAGAATTGCAAAAACACGTATCCCTTTTTTTCGTCCCAAGAATCGGTATACCAAATTGCAGCCCTTTGCGACTTCCGGTGGCAAAGTTACGCATCGCTGGTCGACTCCGGATTTTGTGAAAAATACGTTAAACTGAAAAAATGGACTAGGAGAGAAATGCAAAAACACGTATCCCTTTTTTTCGTCCCAAGAATCGGTATACCAAATTGCAGCCCTTTGCGACTTCCGGTGGCAAAGTTACGCAACACTTGTCGACCCCGGAACTTGTGAAAAATACGTCAAACTGAAAAAATGGACTAGGAGAGAAATGCAAAAACACGTATCCCTTTTTTTCGTCCCAAGAATCGGTATACCAAATTGCAGCCCTTTGCGACTTCCGGTGGCAAAGTTACGCAACACTTGTCGACCCCGGAACTTGTGAAAAATACGTTAAACTGAAAAAATGGACTAGGAGAGAAATGCAAAAACACGTATCCCTTTTTTTCGTCCCAAGAATCGGTATACCAAATTGCAGCCCTTTGCGACTTCCGGTGGCAAAGTTACGCAACACTTGTCGACCCCGGAACTTGTGAAAAATACGTCAAACTGAAAAAATGGACTAGGAGAGAAATGCAAAAACACGTATCTCTTTTTTTCGTCCCAAGAATCGGTATACCAAATTGTAGCCCTTTGCGACTTCCGGTGGCAAAGTTACGCATCGCTGGTCGACTCCGGATTTTGTGAAAAATACGTTAAACTGAAAAAATGGACTAGGAGAGAAATGCAAAAATACGTATCCCTTTTTTTCGTCCCAAGAATCGGTATACCAAATTGCAGCCTTTTGCGACTTCCGGTGGCAAAGTTACGCAACACTTGTCGACCCCGGAACTTGTGAAAAATACGTCAAACTGAAAAAATGGACTAGGAGAGAAATGCAAAAACACGTATCCCTTTTTTTCGTCCCAAGAATCGGTATACCAAATTGCAGCCCTTTGCGACTTCCGGTGGCAAAGTTACGCAACACTTGTCGACCCCGGAACTTGTGAAAAATACGTCAAACTGAAAAAATGAACTAGGAGAGAAATGCAAAAACACTTATCCCTTTTTTTCGTCCCAAGAATCGGTATACCAAATTGCAGCCTTTTGCGACTTCCGGTGGCAAAGTTACGCAACACTTGTCGACCCCGGAACTTGTGAAAAATACGTCAAACTGAAAAAGTGGACTAGGAGAGAAATGCAAAAACACGTATCTCTTTTTTTCGTCCCAAGAATCGGTATACCAAATTGCAGCCCTTTGCGACTTCCGGTGGCAAAGTTACGCAACACTTGTCGACCCCGGAACTTGTGAAAAATACGTCAAACTGAAAAAATGGACTAGGAGAGAAATGCAAAAACACGTATCCCTTTTTTTTCGTCCCAAGAATCAGTATACCAAATTGCAGCCCTTTGCGACTTCCGTTGGCAAAGTTACGCAACACTTGTCGACCCCGGAACTTGTGAAAAATACGTCAAACTGAAAAAATGGACTAGGAGAGAAATGCAAAAACACGTATCCCTTTTTTTCGTCCCAAGAATCGGTATACCAAAATGCAGCCCTTTGCGACTTCCGGTGGCAAAGTTACGCAACACTTGTCGACCCCGGAACTTATGAAAAATACGTCAAACTGAAAAAATGGACTAGGAGAGAAATGCAAAAACACGTATCCCTTTTTTTCGTCCCAAGAATCGGTATAGCAAATTGCAGCCCTTTGCGACTTCCGGTGGCAAAGTTACGCAACACTTGTCGACCCCGGAACTTGTGAAAAATACGTCAAACTGAAAAAATGGACTAGGAGAGAAATGCAAAAACACGTATCCCTTTTTTTCGTCCCAAGAATCGGTATACCAAATTGCAGCCCTTTGCGACTTCCGGTGGCAAATTTACGCAACACTTGTCGACTCCGGATTTTGTGAAAAATACGTTAAACTGAAAAAATGGACTAGGAGAGAAATGCAAAAATACATATCCCTTTTTTTCGTCCCAAGAATCGGTATACCAAATTGCAGCCTTTTGCGACTTCCGGTGGCAAAGTTACGCAACACTTGTCGACCCCGGAACTTGTGAAAAATACGTCAAACTGAAAAAATGGACTAGGAGAGAAATGCAAAAACACGTATCCCTTTTTTTCGTCCCAAGAATCGGTATACCAAATTGCAGCCCTTTGCGACTTCCGGTGGCAAATTTACGCAACACTTGTCGACTCCGGATTTTGTGAAAAATACGTTAAACTGAAAAAATGGACTAGGAGAGAAATGCAAAAATACGTATCCCTTTTTTTCGTCCCAAGAATCGGTATACCAAATTGCAGCCTTTTGCGACTTCCGGTGGCAAAGTTACGCAACACTTGTCGACCCCGGAACTTGTGAAAAATACGTCAAACTGAAAAAATGAACTAGGAGAGAAATGCAAAAACACTTATCCCTTTTTTTCGTCCCAAGAATCGGTATACCAAATTGCAGCCTTTTGCGACTTCCGGTGGCAAAGTTACGCAACACTTGTCGACCCCGGAACTTGTGAAAAATACGTCAAACTGAAAAAGTGGACTAGGAGAGAAATGCAAAAACACGTATCTCTTTTTTTCGTCCCAAGAATCGGTATACCAAATTGCAGCCCTTTGCGACTTCCGGTGGCAAAGTTACGCATCGCTGGTCGACTCCGGATTTTGTGAAAAATACGTTAAACTGAAAAAATGGACTAGGAGAGAAATGCAAAAACACGTATCCCTTTTTTTCGTCCCAAGAATCGGTATACCAAATTGCAGCCCTTTGCGACTTCCGGTGGCAAAGTTACGCAACACTTGTCGACCCCGGAACTTGTGAAAAATACGTCAAACTGAAAAAATGGACTAGGAGAGAAATGCAAAAACACGTATCCCTTTTTTTTCGTCCCAAGAATCGGTATACCAAATTGCAGCCCTTTGCGACTTCCGGTGGCAAAGTTACGAAACACTTGTCGACCCCGGAACTTGTGAAAAATACGTCAAACTGAAAAAATGGACTAGGAGAGAAATGCAAAAACACGTATCCCATTTTTTCGTCCCAAGAATCGGTATACCAAATGCAGCCCTTTGCGACTTCCGGTGGCAAAGTTACGCAACACTTGTCGACCCCGGAACTTATGAAAAATACGTCAAACTGAAAAAATGGACTAGGAGAGAAATGCAAAAACACGTATCCCTTTTTTTCGTCCCAAGAATCGGTATAGCAAATTGCAGCCCTTTGCGACTTCCGGTGGCAAAGTTACGCAACACTTGTCGACCCCGGAACTTGTGAAAAATACGTCAAACTGAAAAAATGGACTAGGAGAGAAATGCAAAAACACGTATCCCTTTTTTTCGTCCCAAGAATCGGTATACCAAATTGCAGCCCTTTGCGACTTCCGGTGGCAAAGTTACGCAACACTTGTCGACCCCGGAACTTGTGAAAAATACGTTAAACTGAAAAAATGGACTAGGAGAGAAATGCAAAAACACGTATCCCTTTTTTTCGTCCCAAGAATCGGTATACCAAATTGCAGCCCTTTGCGACTTCCGGTGGCAAAGTTACGCATCGCTGGTCGACTCCGGATTTTGTGAAAAATACGTTAAACTGAAAAAATGGACTAGGAGAGAAATGCAAAAACACGTATCCCTTTTTTTCGTCCCAAGAATCGGTATACCAAATTGCAGCCCTTTGCGACTTCCGGTGGCAAAGTTACGCAACACTTGTCGACCCCGGAACTTGTGAAAAATACGTCAAACTGAAAAAATGGACTAGGAGAGAAATGCAAAAACACGTATCCCTTTTTTTTCGTCCCAAGAATCGGTATACCAAATTGCAGCCCTTTGCGACTTCCGTTGGCAAAGTTACGCAACACTTGTCGACCCCGGAACTTGTGAAAAATACGTCAAACTGAAAAAATGGACTAGGAGAGAAATGCAAAAACACGTATCCCTTTTTTTCGTCCCAAGAATCGGTATACCAAATTGCAGCCCTTTGCGACTTCCGGTGGCAAAGTTACGCAACACTTGTCGACCCCGGAACTTATGAAAAATACGTCAAACTGAAAAAATGGACTAGGAGAGAAATGCAAAAACACGTATCCCTTTTTTTCGTCCCAAGAATCGGTATAGCAAATTGCAGCCCTTTGCGACTTCCGGTGGCAAAGTTACGCAACACTTGTCGACCCCGGAACTTGTGAAAAATACGTCAAACTGAAAAAATGGACTAGGAGAGAAATGCAAAAACACGTATCCCTTTTTTTCGTCCCAAGAATCGGTATACCAAATTGCAGCCCTTTGCGACTTCCGGTGGCAAAGTTACGCAACACTTGTCGACCCCGGAACTTATGAAAAATACGTCAAACTGAAAAAATGGACTAGGAGAGAAATGCAAAAACACGTATCCCTTTTTTTCGTCCCAAGAATCGGTATAGCAAATTGCAGCCCTTTGCGACTTCCGGTGGCAAAGTTACGCAACACTTGTCGACCCCGGAACTTGTGAAAAATACGTCAAACTGAAAAAATGGACTAGGAGAGAAATGCAAAAACACGTATCCCTTTTTTTCGTCCCAAGAATCGGTATACCAAATTGCAGCCCTTTGCGACTTCCGGTGGCAAATTTACGCAACACTTGTCGACTCCGGATTTTGTGAAAAATACGTTAAACTGAAAAAATGGACTAGGAGAGAAATGCAAAAATACGTATCCCTTTTTTTCGTCCCAAGAATCGGTATACCAAATTGCAGCCTTTTGCGACTTCCGGTGGCAAAGTTACGCAACACTTGTCGACCCCGGAACTTGTGAAAAATACGTCAAACTGAAAAAATGGACTAGGAGAGAAATGCAAAAACACGTATCCCTTTTTTTCGTCCCAAGAATCGGTATACCAAATTGCAGCCCTTTGCGACTTCCGGTGGCAAATTTACGCAACACTTGTCGACTCCGGATTTTGTGAAAAATACGTTAAACTGAAAAAATGGACTAGGAGAGAAATGCAAAAATACGTATCCCTTTTTTTCGTCCCAAGAATCGGTATACCAAATTGCAGCCTTTTGCGACTTCCGGTGGCAAAGTTACGCAACACTTGTCGACCCCGGAACTTGTGAAAAATACGTCAAACTGAAAAAATGAACTAGGAGAGAAATGCAAAAACACTTATCCCTTTTTTTCGTCCCAAGAATCGGTATACCAAATTGCAGCCTTTTGCGACTTCCGGTGGCAAAGTTACGCAACACTTGTCGACCCCGGAACATGTGAAAAATACGTCAAACTGAAAAAGTGGACTAGGAGAGAAATGCAAAAACACGTATCTCTTTTTTTCGTCCCAAGAATCGGTATACCAAATTGCAGCCCTTTGCGACTTCCGGTGGCAAAGTTACGCATCGCTGGTCGACTCCGGATTTTGTGAAAAATACGTTAAACTGAAAAAATGGACTAGGAGAGAAATGCAAAAACACGTATCCCTTTTTTTCGTCCCAAGAATCGGTATACCAAATTGCAGCCCTTTGCGACTTCCGGTGGCAAAGTTACGCAACACTTGTCGACCCCGGAACTTGTGAAAAATACGTCAAACTGAAAAAATGGACTAGGAGAGAAATGCAAAAACACGTATCCCTTTTTTTTCGTCCCAAGAATCGGTATACCAAATTGCAGCCCTTTGCGACTTCCGGTGGCAAAGTTACGAAACACTTGTCGACCCCGGAACTTGTGAAAAATACGTCAAACTGAAAAAATGGACTAGGAGAGAAATGCAAAAACACGTATCCCTTTTTTTCGTCCCAAGAACCGGTATACCAAATTGCAGCCCTTTGCGACTTCCGGTGGCAAATTTACGCAACACTTGTCGACCCCGGAACTTATGAAAAATACGTCAAACTGAAAAAATGGACTAGGAGAGAAATGCAAAAACACGTATCCCTTTTTTTCGTCCCAAGAATCGGTATAGCAAATTGCAGCCCTTTGCGACTTCCGGTGGCAAAGTTACGCAACACTTGTCGACCCCGGAACTTGTGAAAAATACGTCAAACTGTAAAAATGGACTAGGAGAGAAATGCAAAAACACGTATCCCTTTTTTTCGTCCCAAGGATCGGTATACCAAATTGCAGCCCTTTGCGACTTCCGGTGGCAAATTTACGCAACACTTGTCGACCCCGGAACTTATGAAAAATACGTCAAACTGAAAAAATGGACTAGGAGAGAAATGCAAAAACACGTATCCCTTTTTTTCGTCCCAAGAATCGGTATACCAAATTGCAGCCCTTTGCGACTTCCGGTGGCAAAGTTACGCAACACTTGTCGACCCCGGAACTTGTGAAAAATACGTTAAACTGAAAAAATGGACTAGGAGAGAAATGCAAAAACACGTATCCCTTTTTTTCGTCCCAAGAATCGGTATACCAAATTGCAGCCCTTTGCGACTTCCGGTGGCAAAGTTACGCAACACTTGTCGACCCCGGAACTTGTGAAAAATACGTCAAACTGAAAAAATGAACTAGGAGAGAAATGCAAAAACACTTATCCCTTTTTTTCGTCCCAAGAATCGGTATACCAAATTGCAGCCTTTTGCGACTTCCGGTGGCAAAGTTACGCAACACTTGTCGACCCCGGAACTTGTGAAAAATACGTCAAACTGAAAAAGTGGACTAGGAGAGAAATGCAAAAACACGTATCTCTTTTTTTCGTCCCAAGAATCGGTATACCAAATTGCAGCCCTTTGCGACTTCCGGTGGCAAAGTTACGCAACACTTGTCGACCCCGGAACTTGTGAAAAATACGTCAAACTGAAAAAATGGACTAGGAGAGAAATGCAAAAACACGTATCCCTTTTTTTTCGTCCCAAGAATCGGTATACCAAATTGCAGCCCTTTGCGACTTCCGTTGGCAAAGTTACGCAACACTTGTCGACCCCGGAACTTGTGAAAAATACGTCAAACTGAAAAAATGGACTAGGAGAGAAATGCAAAAACACGTATCCCTTTTTTTCGTCCCAAGAATCGGTATAGCAAATTGCAGCCCTTTGCGACTTCCGGTGGCAAAGTTACGCAACACTTGTCGACCCCGGAACTTGTGAAAAATACGTCAAACTGAAAAAATGGACTAGGAGAGAAATGCAAAAACACGTATCCCTTTTTTTCGTCCCAAGAACCGGTATACCAAATTGCAGCCCTTTGCGACTTCCGGTGGCAAATTTACGCAACACTTGTCGACCCCGGAACTTATGAAAAATACGTCAAACTGAAAAAATGGACTAGGAGAGAAATGCAAAAACACGTATCCCTTTTTTTCGTCCCAAGAATCGGTATAGCAAATTGCAGCCCTTTGCGACTTCCGGTGGCAAAGTTACGCAACACTTGTCGACCCCGGAACTTGTGAAAAATACGTCAAACTGTAAAAATGGACTAGGAGAGAAATGCAAAAACACGTATCCCTTTTTTTCGTCCCAAGGATCGGTATACCAAATTGCAGCCCTTTGCGACTTCCGGTGGCAAATTTACGCAACACTTGTCGACCCCGGAACTTATGAAAAATACGTCAAACTGAAAAAATGGACTAGGAGAGAAATGCAAAAACACGTATCCCTTTTTTTCGTCCCAAGAATCGGTATACCAAATTGCAGCCCTTTGCGACTTCCGGTGACAAATTTACGCAACACTTGTCGACTCCGGAACTTGTGAAAAATACGTTAAACTGAAAAAATGGACTAGGAGAGAAATGCAAAAACACGTATCCCTTTTTTTCGTCCCAAGAATCGGTATACCAAATTGCAGCCCTTTGCGACTTCCGGTGGCAAAGTTACGCAACACTTGTCGACCCCGGAACTTGTGAAAAATACGTCAAACTGAAAAAATGAACTAGGAGAGAAATGCAAAAACACTTATCCCTTTTTTTCGTCCCAAGAATCGGTATACCAAATTGCAGCCTTTTGCGACTTCCGGTGGCAAAGTTACGCAACACTTGTCGACCCCGGAACTTGTGAAAAATACGTCAAACTGAAAAAGTGGACTAGGAGAGAAATGCAAAAACACGTATCTCTTTTTTTCGTCCCAAGAATCGGTATACCAAATTGCAGCCCTTTGCGACTTCCGGTGGCAAAGTTACGCAACACTTGTCGACCCCGGAACTTGTGAAAAATACGTCAAACTGAAAAAATGGACTAGGAGAGAAATGCAAAAACACGTATCCCTTTTTTTTCGTCCCAAGAATCGGTATACCAAATTGCAGCCCTTTGCGACTTCCGTTGGCAAAGTTACGCAACACTTGTCGACCCCGGAACTTGTGAAAAATACGTCAAACTGAAAAAATGGACTAGGAGAGAAATGCAAAAACACGTATCCCTTTTTTTCGTCCCAAGAATCGGTATACCAAATTGCAGCCCTTTGCGACTTCCGGTGGCAAATTTACGCAACACTTGTCGACCCCGGAACTTATGAAAAATACGTCAAACTGAAAAAATGGACTAGGAGAGAAATGCAAAAACACGTATCCCTTTTTTTCGTCCCAAGAATCGGTATACCAAATTGCAGCCCTTTGCGACTTCCGGTGACAAATTTACGCAACACTTGTCGACTCCGGATTTTGTGAAAAATACGTTAAACTGAAAAAATGGAATAGGAGAGAAATGCAAAAATACGTATCCCTTTTTTTCGTCCCAAGAATCGGTATACCAAATTGCCGCCTTTTGCGACTTCCGGTGGCAAAGTTACGCAACACTTGTCGACCCCGGAACTTGTGAAAAATACGTCAAACTGAAAAAATGAACTAGGAGAGAAATGCAAAAACACTTATCCCTTTTTTTCGTCCCAAGAATCGGTATACCAAATTGCAGCCTTTTGCGACTTCCGGTGGCAAAGTTACGCAACACTTGTCGACCCCGGAACTTGTGAAAAATACGTCAAACTGAAAAAGTGGACTAGGAGAGAAATGCAAAAACACGTATCTCTTTTTTTCGTCCCAAGAATCGGTATACCAAATTGCAGCCCTTTGCGACTTCCGGTGGCAAAGTTACGCAACACTTGTCGACCCCGGAACTTGTGAAAAATACGTCAAACTGAAAAAATGGACTAGGAGAGAAATGCAAAAACACGTATCCCTTTTTTTTCGTCCCAAGAATCGGTATACCAAATTGCAGCCCTTTGCGACTTCCGTTGGCAAAGTTACGCAACACTTGTCGACCCCGGAACTTGTGAAAAATACGTCAAACTGAAAAAATGGACTAGGAGAGAAATGCAAAAACACGTATCCCTTTTTTTCGTCCCAAGAATCGGTATACCAAATTGCAGCCCTTTGCGACTTCCGGTGGCAAAGTTACGCAACACTTGTCGACCCCGGAACTTATGAAAAATACGTCAAACTGAAAAAATGGACTAGGAGAGAAATGCAAAAACACGTATCCCTTTTTTTCGTCCCAAGAATCGGTATAGCAAATTGCAGCCCTTTGCGACTTCCGGTGGCAAAGTTACGCAACACTTGTCGACCCCGGAACTTGTGAAAAATACGTCAAACTGAAAAAATGGACTAGGAGAGAAATGCAAAAACACGTATCCCTTTTTTTCGTCCCAAGAATCGGTATACCAAATTGCAGCCCTTTGCGACTTCCGGTGGCAAATTTACGCAACACTTGTCGACTCCGGATTTTGTGAAAAATACGTTAAACTGAAAAAATGGACTAGGAGAGAAATGCAAAAATACGTATCCCTTTTTTTCGTCCCAAGAATCGGTATACCAAATTGCAGCCTTTTGCGACTTCCGGTGGCAAAGTTACGCAACACTTGTCGACCCCGGAACTTGTGAAAAATACGTCAAACTGAAAAAATGGACTAGGAGAGAAATGCAAAAACACGTATCCCTTTTTTTCGTCCCAAGAATCGGTATACCAAATTGCAGCCCTTTGCGACTTCCGGTGGCAAATTTACGCAACACTTGTCGACTCCGGATTTTGTGAAAAATACGTTAAACTGAAAAAATGGACTAGGAGAGAAATGCAAAAACACGTATCCCTTTTTTTTCGTCCCAAGAATCGGTATACCAAATTGCAGCCCTTTGCGACTTCCGTTGGCAAAGTTACGCAACACTTGTCGACCCCGGAACTTGTGAAAAATACGTCAAACTGAAAAAATGGACTAGGAGAGAAATGCAAAAACACGTATCCCTTTTTTTCGTCCCAAGAATCGGTATACCAAATTGCAGCCCTTTGCGACTTCCGGTGGCAAAGTTACGCAACACTTGTCGACCCCGGAACTTATGAAAAATACGTCAAACTGAAAAAATGGACTAGGAGAGAAATGCAAAAACACGTATCCCTTTTTTTCGTCCCAAGAATCGGTATAGCAAATTGCAGCCCTTTGCGACTTCCGGTGGCAAAGTTACGCAACACTTGTCGACCCCGGAACTTGTGAAAAATACGTTAAACTGAAAAAATGGACTAGGAGAGAAATGCAAAAACACGTATCCCTTTTTTTCGTCCCAAGAATCGGTATACCAAATTGCAGCCCTTTGCGACTTCCGGTGGCAAAGTTACGCAACACTTGTCGACCCCGGAACTTGTGAAAAATACGTCAAACTGAAAAAATGGACTAGGAGAGAAATGCAAAAACACGTATCCCTTTTTTTTCGTCCCAAGAATCGGTATACCAAATTGCAGCCCTTTGCGACTTCCGTTGGCAAAGTTACGCAACACTTGTCGACCCCGGAACTTGTGAAAAATACGTCAAACTGAAAAAGTGGACTAGGAGAGAAATGCAAAAACACGTATCTCTTTTTTTCGTCCCAAGAATCGGTATACCAAATTGCAGCCCTTTGCGACTTCCGGTGGCAAAGTTACGCAACACTTGTCGACCCCGGAACTTGTGAAAAATACGTCAAACTGAAAAAATGGACTAGGAGAGAAATGCAAAAACACGTATCCCTTTTTTTTCGTCCCAAGAATCGGTATACCAAATTGCAGCCCTTTGCGACTTCCGTTGGCAAAGTTACGCAACACTTGTCGACCCCGGAACTTGTGAAAAATACGTGAAACTGAAAAAATGGACTAGGAGAGAAATGCAAAAACACGTATCCCTTTTTTTCGTCCCAAGAATCGGTATACCAAATTGCAGCCCTTTGCGACTTCCGGTGGCAAAGTTACGCAACACTTGTCGACCCCGGAACTTGTGAAAAATACGTTAAACTGAAAAAATGGACTAGGAGAGAAATGCAAAAACACGTATCCCTTTTTTTCGTCCCAAGAATCGGTATACCAAATTGCAGCCCTTTGCGACTTCCGGTGGCAAAGTTACGCATCGCTGGTCGACTCCGGATTTTGTGAAAAATACGTTAAACTGAAAAAATGGACTAGGAGAGAAATGCAAAAACACGTATCCCTTTTTTTCGTCCCAAGAATCGGTATACCAAATTGCAGCCCTTTGCGACTTCCGGTGGCAAAGTTACGCAACACTTGTCGACCCCGGAACTTGTGAAAAATACGTCAAACTGAAAAAATGGACTAGGAGAGAAATGCAAAAACACGTATCCCTTTTTTTTCGTCCCAAGAATCGGTATACCAAATTGCAGCCCTTTGCGACTTCCGTTGGCAAAGTTACGCAACACTTGTCGACCCCGGAACTTGTGAAAAATACGTCAAACTGAAAAAATGGACTAGGAGAGAAATGCAAAAACACGTATCCCTTTTTTTCGTCCCAAGAATCGGTATACCAAATTGCAGCCCTTTGCGACTTCCGGTGGCAAAGTTACGCAACACTTGTCGACCCCGGAACTTATGAAAAATACGTCAAACTGAAAAAATGGACTAGGAGAGAAATGCAAAAACACGTATCCCTTTTTTTCGTCCCAAGAATCGGTATAGCAAATTGCAGCCCTTTGCGACTTCCGGTGGCAAAGTTACGCAACACTTGTCGACCCCGGAACTTGTGAAAAATACGTCAAACTGAAAAAATGGACTAGGAGAGAAATGCAAAAACACGTATCCCTTTTTTTCGTCCCAAGAACCGGTATACCAAATTGCAGCCCTTTGCGACTTCCGGTGGCAAATTTACGCAACACTTGTCGACCCCGGAACTTATGAAAAATACGTCAAACTGAAAAAATGGACTAGGAGAGAAATGCAAAAACACGTATCCCTTTTTTTCGTCCCAAGAATCGGTATAGCAAATTGCAGCCCTTTGCGACTTCCGGTGGCAAAGTTACGCAACACTTGTCGACCCCGGAACTTGTGAAAAATACGTCAAACTGTAAAAATGGACTAGGAGAGAAATGCAAAAACACGTATCCCTTTTTTTCGTCCCAAGGATCGGTATACCAAATTGCAGCCCTTTGCGACTTCCGGTGGCAAATTTACGCAACACTTGTCGACCCCGGAACTTATGAAAAATACGTCAAACTGAAAAAATGGACTAGGAGAGAAATGCAAAAACACGTATCCCTTTTTTTCGTCCCAAGAATCGGTATACCAAATTGCAGCCCTTTGCGACTTCCGGTGGCAAAGTTACGCAACACTTGTCGACCCCGGAACTTGTGAAAAATACGTTAAACTGAAAAAATGGACTAGGAGAGAAATGCAAAAACACGTATCCCTTTTTTTCGTCCCAAGAATCGGTATACCAAATTGCAGCCCTTTGCGACTTCCGGTGGCAAAGTTACGCAACACTTGTCGACCCCGGAACTTGTGAAAAATACGTCAAACTGAAAAAATGAACTAGGAGAGAAATGCAAAAACACTTATCCCTTTTTTTCGTCCCAAGAATCGGTATACCAAATTGCAGCCTTTTGCGACTTCCGGTGGCAAAGTAACGCAACACTTGTCGACCCCGGAACTTGTGAAAAATACGTCAAACTGAAAAAGTGGACTAGGAGAGAAATGCAAAAACACGTATCTCTTTTTTTCGTCCCAAGAATCGGTATACCAAATTGCAGCCCTTTGCGACTTCCGGTGGCAAAGTTACGCAACACTTGTCGACCCCGGAACTTGTGAAAAATACGTCAAACTGAAAAAATGGACTAGGAGAGAAATGCAAAAACACGTATCCCTTTTTTTTCGTCCCAAGAATCGGTATACCAAATTGCAGCCCTTTGCGACTTCCGTTGGCAAAGTTACGCAACACTTGTCGACCCCGGAACTTGTGAAAAATACGTCAAACTGAAAAAATGGACTAGGAGAGAAATGCAAAAACACGTATCCCTTTTTTTCGTCCCAAGAATCGGTATACCAAATTGCAGCCCTTTGCGACTTCCGGTGGCAAATTTACGCAACACTTGTCGACCCCGGAACTTATGAAAAATACGTCAAACTGAAAAAATGGACTAGGAGAGAAATGCAAAAACACGTATCCCTTTTTTTCGTCCCAAGAATCGGTATACCAAATTGCAGCCCTTTGCGACTTCCGGTGGCAAAGTTACGCAACACTTGTCGACCCCGGAACTTGTGAAAAATACGTCAAACTGAAAAAATGGACTAGGAGAGAAATGCAAAAACACGTATCCCTTTTTTTCGTCCCAAGAATCGGTATACCAAATTGCAGCCCTTTGCGACTTCCGGTGACAAATTTACGCAACACTTGTCGACTCCGGATTTTGTGAAAAATACGTTAAACTGAAAAAATGGACTAGGAGAGAAATGCAAAAATACGTACCCCTTTTTTTCGTCCCAAGAATCGGTATACCAAATTGCCGCCTTTTGCGACTTCCGGTGGCAAAGTTACGCAACACTTGTCGACCCCGGAACTTGTGAAAAATACGTCAAACTGAAAAAATGAACTAGGAGAGAAATGCAAAAACACTTATCCCTTTTTTTCGTCCCAAGAATCGGTATACCAAATTGCAGCCTTTTGCGACTTCCGGTGGCAAAGTTACGCAACACTTGTCGACCCCGGAACTTGTGAAAAATACGTCAAACTGAAAAAGTGGACTAAGAGAGAAATGCAAAAACACGTATCTCTTTTTTTCGTCCCAAGAATCGGTATACCAAATTGCAGCCCTTTGCGACTTCCGGTGGCAAAGTTACGCAACACTTGTCGACCCCGGAACTTGTGAAAAATACGTCAAACTGAAAAAATGGACTAGGAGAGAAATGCAAAAACACGTATCCCTTTTTTTTCGTCCCAAGAATCGGTATACCAAATTGCAGCCCTTTGCGACTTCCGTTGGCAAAGTTACGCAACACTTGTCGACCCCGGAACTTGTGAAAAATACGTCAAACTGAAAAAATGGACTAGGAGAGAAATGCAAAAACACGTATCCCTTTTTTTCGTCCCAAGAATCGGTATAGCAAATTGCAGCCCTTTGCGACTTCCGGTGGCAAAGTTACGCAACACTTGTCGACCCCGGAACTTGTGAAAAATACGTCAAACTGAAAAAATGGACTAGGAGAGAAATGCAAAAATACGTATCCCTTTTTTTCGTCCCAAGAATCGGTATACCAAATTGCAGCCTTTTGCGACTTCCGGTGGCAAAGTTACGCAACACTTGTCGACCCCGGAACTTGTGAAAAATACGTCAAACTGAAAAAATGGACTAGGAGAGAAATGCAAAAACACGTATCCCTTTTTTTCGTCCCAAGAATCGGTATACCAAATTGCAGCCCTTTGCGACTTCCGGTGGCAAAGTTACGCAACACTTGTCGACCCCGGAACTTGTGAAAAATACGTCAAACTGAAAAAATGAACTAGGAGAGAAATGCAAAAACACTTATCCCTTTTTTTCGTCCCAAGAATCGGTATACCAAATTGCAGCCTTTTGCGACTTCCGGTGGCAAAGTTACGCAACACTTGTCGACCCCGGAACTTGTGAAAAATACGTCAAACTGAAAAAGTGGACTAGGAGAGAAATGCAAAAACACGTATCTCTTTTTTTCGTCCCAAGAATCGGTATACCAAATTGCAGCCCTTTGCGACTTCCGGTGGCAAAGTTACGCATCGCTGGTCGACTCCGGATTTTGTGAAAAATACGTTAAACTGAAAAAATGGACTAGGAGAGAAATGCAAAAACACGTATCCCTTTTTTTCGTCCCAAGAATCGGTATACCAAATTGCAGCCCTTTGCGACTTCCGGTGGCAAAGTTACGCAACACTTGTCGACCCCGGAACTTGTGAAAAATACGTCAAACTGAAAAAATGGACTAGGAGAGAAATGCAAAAACACGTATCCCTTTTTTTCGTCCCAAGAATCGGTATAGCAAATTGCAGCCCTTTGCGACTTCCGGTGGCAAAGTTACGCAACACTTGTCGACCCCGGAACTTGTGAAAAATACGTCAAACTGAAAAAATGGACTAGGAGAGAAATGCAAAAACACGTATCCCTTTTTTTCGTCCCAAGAATCGGTATACCAAATTGCAGCCCTTTGCGACTTCCGGTGGCAAATTTACGCAACACTTGTCGACTCCGGATTTTGTGAAAAATACGTTAAACTGAAAAAATGGACTAGGAGAGAAATGCAAAAATACGTATCCCTTTTTTTCGTCCCAAGAATCGGTATACCAAATTGCAGCCTTTTGCGACTTCCGGTGGCAAAGTTACGCAACACTTGTCGACCCCGGAACTTGTGAAAAATACGTCAAACTGAAAAAATGGACTAGGAGAGAAATGCAAAAACACGTATCCCTTTTTTTCGTCCCAAGAATCGGTATACCAAATTGCAGCCCTTTGCGACTTCCGGTGGCAAATTTACGCAACACTTGTCGACTCCGGATTTTGTGAAAAATACGTTAAACTGAAAAAATGGACTAGGAGAGAAATGCAAAAATACGTATCCCTTTTTTTCGTCCCAAGAATCGGTATACCAAATTGCAGCCTTTTGCGACTTCCGGTGGCAAAGTTACGCAACACTTGTCGACCCCGGAACTTGTGAAAAATACGTCAAACTGAAAAAATGGACTAGGAGAGAAATGCAAAAACACGTATCCCTTTTTTTCGTCCCAAGAATCGGTATACCAAATTGCAGCCCTTTGCGACTTCCGGTGGCAAAGTTACGCAACACTTGTCGACCCCGGAACTTGTGAAAAATACGTCAAACTGAAAAAATGAACTAGGAGAGAAATGCAAAAACACTTATCCCTTTTTTTCGTCCCAAGAATCGGTATACCAAATTGCAGCCTTTTGCGACTTCCGGTGGCAAAGTTACGCAACACTTGTCGACCCCGGAACTTGTGAAAAATACGTCAAACTGAAAAAGTGGACTAGGAGAGAAATGCAAAAACACGTATCTCTTTTTTTCGTCCCAAGAATCGGTATACCAAATTGCAGCCCTTTGCGACTTCCGGTGGCAAAGTTACGCATCGCTGGTCGACTCCGGATTTTGTGAAAAATACGTTAAACTGAAAAAATGGACTAGGAGAGAAATGCAAAAACACGTATCCCTTTTTTTCGTCCCAAGAATCGGTATACCAAATTGCAGCCCTTTGCGACTTCCGGTGGCAAAGTTACGCAACACTTGTCGACCCCGGAACTTGTGAAAAATACGTCAAACTGAAAAAATGGACTAGGAGAGAAATGCAAAAACACGTATCCCTTTTTTTCGTCCCAAGAATCGGTATACCAAATTGCAGCCCTTTGCGACTTCCGGTGGCAAAGTTACGCAACACTTGTCGACCCCGGAACTTGTGAAAAATACGTTAAACTGAAAAAATGGACTAGGAGAGAAATGCAAAAACACGTATCCCTTTTTTTCGTCCCAAGAATCGGTATACCAAATTGCAGCCCTTTGCGACTTCCGGTGGCAAAGTTACGCATCGCTGGTCGACTCCGGATTTTGTGAAAAATACGTTAAACTGAAAAAATGGACTAGGAGAGAAATGCAAAAACACGTATCCCTTTTTTTCGTCCCAAGAATCGGTATACCAAATTGCAGCCCTTTGCGACTTCCGGTGGCAAAGTTACGCAACACTTGTCGACCCCGGAACTTGTGAAAAATACGTCAAACTGAAAAAATGGACTAGGAGAGAAATGCAAAAACACGTATCCCTTTTTTTTCGTCCCAAGAATCGGTATACCAAATTGCAGCCCTTTGCGACTTCCGTTGGCAAAGTTACGCAACACTTGTCGACCCCGGAACTTGTGAAAAATACGTCAAACTGAAAAAATGGACTAGGAGAGAAATGCAAAAACACGTATCCCTTTTTTTCGTCCCAAGAATCGGTATACCAAATTGCAGCCCTTTGCGACTTCCGGTGGCAAAGTTACGCAACACTTGTCGACCCCGGAACTTATGAAAAATACGTCAAACTGAAAAAATGGACTAGGAGAGAAATGCAAAAACACGTATCCCTTTTTTTCGTCCCAAGAATCGGTATAGCAAATTGCAGCCCTTTGCGACTTCCGGTGGCAAAGTTACGCAACACTTGTCGACCCCGGAACTTGTGAAAAATACGTCAAACTGAAAAAATGGACTAGGAGAGAAATGCAAAAACACGTATCCCTTTTTTTCGTCCCAAGAACCGGTATACCAAATTGCAGCCCTTTGCGACTTCCGGTGGCAAATTTACGCAACACTTGTCGACCCCGGAACTTATGAAAAATACGTCAAACTGAAAAAATGGACTAGGAGAGAAATGCAAAAACACGTATCCCTTTTTTTCGTCCCAAGAATCGGTATAGCAAATTGCAGCCCTTTGCGACTTCCGGTGGCAAAGTTACGCAACACTTGTCGACCCCGGAACTTGTGAAAAATACGTCAAACTGTAAAAATGGACTAGGAGAGAAATGCAAAAACACGTATCCCTTTTTTTCGTCCCAAGGATCGGTATACCAAATTGCAGCCCTTTGCGACTTCCGGTGGCAAATTTACGCAACACTTGTCGACCCCGGAACTTATGAAAAATACGTCAAACTGAAAAAATGGACTAGGAGAGAAATGCAAAAACACGTATCCCTTTTTTTCGTCCCAAGAATCGGTATACCAAATTGCAGCCCTTTGCGACTTCCGGTGGCAAAGTTACGCAACACTTGTCGACCCCGGAACTTGTGAAAAATACGTTAAACTGAAAAAATGGACTAGGAGAGAAATGCAAAAACACGTATCCCTTTTTTTCGTCCCAAGAATCGGTATACCAAATTGCAGCCCTTTGCGACTTCCGGTGGCAAAGTTACGCAACACTTGTCGACCCCGGAACTTGTGAAAAATACGTCAAACTGAAAAAATGAACTAGGAGAGAAATGCAAAAACACTTATCCCTTTTTTTCGTCCCAAGAATCGGTATACCAAATTGCAGCCTTTTGCGACTTCCGGTGGCAAAGTAACGCAACACTTGTCGACCCCGGAACTTGTGAAAAATACGTCAAACTGAAAAAGTGGACTAGGAGAGAAATGCAAAAACACGTATCTCTTTTTTTCGTCCCAAGAATCGGTATACCAAATTGCAGCCCTTTGCGACTTCCGGTGGCAAAGTTACGCAACACTTGTCGACCCCGGAACTTGTGAAAAATACGTCAAACTGAAAAAATGGACTAGGAGAGAAATGCAAAAACACGTATCCCTTTTTTTTCGTCCCAAGAATCGGTATACCAAATTGCAGCCCTTTGCGACTTCCGTTGGCAAAGTTACGCAACACTTGTCGACCCCGGAACTTGTGAAAAATACGTCAAACTGAAAAAATGGACTAGGAGAGAAATGCAAAAACACGTATCCCTTTTTTTCGTCCCAAGAATCGGTATACCAAATTGCAGCCCTTTGCGACTTCCGGTGGCAAATTTACGCAACACTTGTCGACCCCGGAACTTATGAAAAATACGTCAAACTGAAAAAATGGACTAGGAGAGAAATGCAAAAACACGTATCCCTTTTTTTCGTCCCAAGAATCGGTATACCAAATTGCAGCCCTTTGCGACTTCCGGTGGCAAAGTTACGCAACACTTGTCGACCCCGGAACTTGTGAAAAATACGTCAAACTGAAAAAATGGACTAGGAGAGAAATGCAAAAACACGTATCCCTTTTTTTCGTCCCAAGAATCGGTATACCAAATTGCAGCCCTTTGCGACTTCCGGTGACAAATTTACGCAACACTTGTCGACTCCGGATTTTGTGAAAAATACGTTAAACTGAAAAAATGGACTAGGAGAGAAATGCAAAAATACGTACCCCTTTTTTTCGTCCCAAGAATCGGTATACCAAATTGCCGCCTTTTGCGACTTCCGGTGGCAAAGTTACGCAACACTTGTCGACCCCGGAACTTGTGAAAAATACGTCAAACTGAAAAAATGAACTAGGAGAGAAATGCAAAAACACTTATCCCTTTTTTTCGTCCCAAGAATCGGTATACCAAATTGCAGCCTTTTGCGACTTCCGGTGGCAAAGTTACGCAACACTTGTCGACCCCGGAACTTGTGAAAAATACGTCAAACTGAAAAAGTGGACTAAGAGAGAAATGCAAAAACACGTATCTCTTTTTTTCGTCCCAAGAATCGGTATACCAAATTGCAGCCCTTTGCGACTTCCGGTGGCAAAGTTACGCAACACTTGTCGACCCCGGAACTTGTGAAAAATACGTCAAACTGAAAAAATGGACTAGGAGAGAAATGCAAAAACACGTATCCCTTTTTTTTCGTCCCAAGAATCGGTATACCAAATTGCAGCCCTTTGCGACTTCCGTTGGCAAAGTTACGCAACACTTGTCGACCCCGGAACTTGTGAAAAATACGTCAAACTGAAAAAATGGACTAGGAGAGAAATGCAAAAACACGTATCCCTTTTTTTCGTCCCAAGAATCGGTATAGCAAATTGCAGCCCTTTGCGACTTCCGGTGGCAAAGTTACGCAACACTTGTCGACCCCGGAACTTGTGAAAAATACGTCAAACTGAAAAAATGGACTAGGAGAGAAATGCAAAAATACGTATCCCTTTTTTTCGTCCCAAGAATCGGTATACCAAATTGCAGCCTTTTGCGACTTCCGGTGGCAAAGTTACGCAACACTTGTCGACCCCGGAACTTGTGAAAAATACGTCAAACTGAAAAAATGGACTAGGAGAGAAATGCAAAAACACGTATCCCTTTTTTTCGTCCCAAGAATCGGTATACCAAATTGCAGCCCTTTGCGACTTCCGGTGGCAAAGTTACGCAACACTTGTCGACCCCGGAACTTGTGAAAAATACGTCAAACTGAAAAAATGAACTAGGAGAGAAATGCAAAAACACTTATCCCTTTTTTTCGTCCCAAGAATCGGTATACCAAATTGCAGCCTTTTGCGACTTCCGGTGGCAAAGTTACGCAACACTTGTCGACCCCGGAACTTGTGAAAAATACGTCAAACTGAAAAAGTGGACTAGGAGAGAAATGCAAAAACACGTATCTCTTTTTTTCGTCCCAAGAATCGGTATACCAAATTGCAGCCCTTTGCGACTTCCGGTGGCAAAGTTACGCATCGCTGGTCGACTCCGGATTTTGTGAAAAATACGTTAAACTGAAAAAATGGACTAGGAGAGAAATGCAAAAACACGTATCCCTTTTTTTCGTCCCAAGAATCGGTATACCAAATTGCAGCCCTTTGCGACTTCCGGTGGCAAAGTTACGCAACACTTGTCGACCCCGGAACTTGTGAAAAATACGTCAAACTGAAAAAATGGACTAGGAGAGAAATGCAAAAACACGTATCCCTTTTTTTCGTCCCAAGAATCGGTATAGCAAATTGCAGCCCTTTGCGACTTCCGGTGGCAAAGTTACGCAACACTTGTCGACCCCGGAACTTGTGAAAAATACGTCAAACTGAAAAAATGGACTAGGAGAGAAATGCAAAAACACGTATCCCTTTTTTTCGTCCCAAGAATCGGTATACCAAATTGCAGCCCTTTGCGACTTCCGGTGGCAAATTTACGCAACACTTGTCGACTCCGGATTTTGTGAAAAATACGTTAAACTGAAAAAATGGACTAGGAGAGAAATGCAAAAATACGTATCCCTTTTTTTCGTCCCAAGAATCGGTATACCAAATTGCAGCCTTTTGCGACTTCCGGTGGCAAAGTTACGCAACACTTGTCGACCCCGGAACTTGTGAAAAATACGTCAAACTGAAAAAATGGACTAGGAGAGAAATGCAAAAACACGTATCCCTTTTTTTCGTCCCAAGAATCGGTATACCAAATTGCAGCCCTTTGCGACTTCCGGTGGCAAATTTACGCAACACTTGTCGACTCCGGATTTTGTGAAAAATACGTTAAACTGAAAAAATGGACTAGGAGAGAAATGCAAAAATACGTATCCCTTTTTTTCGTCCCAAGAATCGGTATACCAAATTGCAGCCTTTTGCGACTTCCGGTGGCAAAGTTACGCAACACTTGTCGACCCCGGAACTTGTGAAAAATACGTCAAACTGAAAAAATGGACTAGGAGAGAAATGCAAAAACACGTATCCCTTTTTTTCGTCCCAAGAATCGGTATACCAAATTGCAGCCCTTTGCGACTTCCGGTGGCAAAGTTACGCAACACTTGTCGACCCCGGAACTTGTGAAAAATACGTCAAACTGAAAAAATGAACTAGGAGAGAAATGCAAAAACACTTATCCCTTTTTTTCGTCCCAAGAATCGGTATACCAAATTGCAGCCTTTTGCGACTTCCGGTGGCAAAGTTACGCAACACTTGTCGACCCCGGAACTTGTGAAAAATACGTCAAACTGAAAAAGTGGACTAGGAGAGAAATGCAAAAACACGTATCTCTTTTTTTCGTCCCAAGAATCGGTATACCAAATTGCAGCCCTTTGCGACTTCCGGTGGCAAAGTTACGCATCGCTGGTCGACTCCGGATTTTGTGAAAAATACGTTAAACTGAAAAAATGGACTAGGAGAGAAATGCAAAAACACGTATCCCTTTTTTTCGTCCCAAGAATCGGTATACCAAATTGCAGCCCTTTGCGACTTCCGGTGGCAAAGTTACGCAACACTTGTCGACCCCGGAACTTGTGAAAAATACGTCAAACTGAAAAAATGGACTAGGAGAGAAATGCAAAAACACGTATCCCTTTTTTTTCGTCCCAAGAATCGGTATACCAAATTGCAGCCCTTTGCGACTTCCGGTGGCAAAGTTACGAAACACTTGTCGACCCCGGAACTTGTGAAAAATACGTCAAACTGAAAAAATGGACTAGGAGAGAAATGCAAAAACACGTATCCCATTTTTTCGTCCCAAGAATCGGTATACCAAATTGCAGCCCTTTGCGACTTCCGGTGGCAAAGTTACGCAACACTTGTCGACCCCGGAACTTATGAAAAATACGTCAAACTGAAAAAATGGACTAGGAGAGAAATGCAAAAACACGTATCCCTTTTTTTCGTCCCAAGAATCGGTATAGCAAATTGCAGCCCTTTGCGACTTCCGGTGGCAAAGTTACGCAACACTTGTCGACCCCGGAACTTGTGAAAAATACGTCAAACTGAAAAAATGGACTAGGAGAGAAATGCAAAAACACGTATCCCTTTTTTTCGTCCCAAGAATCGGTATACCAAATTGCAGCCCTTTGCGACTTCCGGTGGCAAAGTTACGCAACACTTGTCGACCCCGGAACTTGTGAAAAATACGTTAAACTGAAAAAATGGACTAGGAGAGAAATGCAAAAACACGTATCCCTTTTTTTCGTCCCAAGAATCGGTATACCAAATTGCAGCCCTTTGCGACTTCCGGTGGCAAAGTTACGCATCGCTGGTCGACTCCGGATTTTGTGAAAAATACGTTAAACTGAAAAAATGGACTAGGAGAGAAATGCAAAAACACGTATCCCTTTTTTTCGTCCCAAGAATCGGTATACCAAATTGCAGCCCTTTGCGACTTCCGGTGGCAAAGTTACGCAACACTTGTCGACCCCGGAACTTGTGAAAAATACGTCAAACTGAAAAAATGGACTAGGAGAGAAATGCAAAAACACGTATCCCTTTTTTTTCGTCCCAAGAATCGGTATACCAAATTGCAGCCCTTTGCGACTTCCGTTGGCAAAGTTACGCAACACTTGTCGACCCCGGAACTTGTGAAAAATACGTCAAACTGAAAAAATGGACTAGGAGAGAAATGCAAAAACACGTATCCCTTTTTTTCGTCCCAAGAATCGGTATACCAAATTGCAGCCCTTTGCGACTTCCGGTGGCAAAGTTACGCATCGCTGGTCGACTCCGGATTTTGTGAAAAATACGTTAAACTGAAAAAATGGACTAGGAGAGAAATGCAAAAATACGTATCCCTTTTTTTCGTCCCAAGAATCGGTATACCAAATTGCAGCCTTTTGCGACTTCCGGTGGCAAAGTTACGCAACACTTATCGACCCCGGAACTTGTGAAAAATACGTCAAACTGAAAAAGTGGACTAGGAGAGAAATGCAAAAACACGTATCCCTTTTTTTCGTCCCAAGAATCGGTATACCAAATTGCAGCCCTTTGCGACTTCCGGTGGCAAAGTTACGCAACACTTGTCGACCCCGGAACTTGTGAAAAATACGTCAAACTGAAAAAATGAACTAGGGGAGAAATGCAAAAACACTTATTCCTTTTTTTCGTCCCAAGAATCGGTATACCAAATTGCAGCCTTTTGCGACTTCCGGTGGCAAAGTTACGCAACACTTGTCGACCCCGGAACTTGTGAAGAATACGTCAAACTGAAAAAGTGGACTAGGAGAGAAATGCAAAAACACGTATCCCTTTTTTTCGTCCCAAAAATCGGTATACCAAATTGCAGCCCTTTGCGACTTCCGGTGGCAAAGTTACGCAACACTTGTCGACCCCGGAACTTGTGAAAAATACGTCAAACTGAAAAAATGGACTAGGAGAGAAATGCAAAAACACGTATCTCTTTTTTTCGTCCCAAGAATCGGTATACCAAATTGTAGCCCTTTGCGACTTCCGGTGGCAAAGTTACGCATCGCTGGTCGACTCCGGATTTTGTGAAAAATACGTTAAACTGAAAAAATGGACTAGGAGAGAAATGCAAAAATACGTATCCCTTTTTTTCGTCCCAAGAATCGGTATACCAAATTGCAGCCTTTTGCGACTTCCGGTGGCAAAGTTACGCAACACTTGTCGACCCCGGAACTTGTGAAAAATACGTCAAACTGAAAAAATGGACTAGGAGAGAAATGCAAATACACGTATCCCTTTTTTTCGTCCCAAGAATCGGTATACCAAATTGCAGCCCTTTGCGACTTCCGGTGGCAAAGTTACGCAACACTTGTCGACCCCGGAACTTGTGAAAAATACGTCAAACTGAAAAAATGAACTAGGAGAGAAATGCAAAAACACTTATCCCTTTTTTTCGTCCCAAGAATCGGTATACCAAATTGCAGCCTTTTGCGACTTCCGGTGGCAAAGTTACGCAACACTTGTCGACCCCGGAACTTGTGAAAAATACGTCAAACTGAAAAAGTGGACTAGGAGAGAAATGCAAAAACACGTATCTCTTTTTTTCGTCCCAAGAATCGGTATACCAAATTGCAGCCCTTTGCGACTTCCGGTGGCAAAGTTACGCATCGCTGGTCGACTCCGGATTTTGTGAAAAATACGTTAAACTGAAAAAATGGACTAGGAGAGAAATGCAAAAACACGTATCCCTTTTTTTCGTCCCAAGAATCGGTATACCAAATTGCAGCCCTTTGCGACTTCCGGTGGCAAAGTTACGCAACACTTGTCGACCCCGGAACTTGTGAAAAATACGTCAAACTGAAAAAATGGACTAGGAGAGAAATGCAAAAACACGTATCCCTTTTTTTTCGTCCCAAGAATCGGTATACCAAATTGCAGCCCTTTGCGACTTCCGGTGGCAAAGTTACGAAACACTTGTCGACCCCGGAACTTGTTAAAAATACGTCAAACTGAAAAAATGGACTAGGAGAGAAATGCAAAAACACGTATCCCATTTTTTCGTCCCAAGAATCGGTATACCAAATTGCAGCCCTTTGCGACTTCCGGTGGCAAAGTTACGCAACACTTGTCGACCCCGGAACTTATGAAAAATACGTCAAACTGAAAAAATGGACTAGGAGAGAAATGCAAAAACACGTATCCCTTTTTTTCGTCCCAAGAATCGGTATAGCAAATTGCAGCCCTTTGCGACTTCCGGTGGCAAAGTTACGCAACACTTGTCGACCCCGGAACTTGTGAAAAATACGTCAAACTGAAAAAATGGACTAGGAGAGAAATGCAAAAACACGTATCCCTTTTTTTCGTCCCAAGAATCGGTATAGCAAATTGCAGCCCTTTGCGACTTCCGGTGGCAAAGTTACGCAACACTTGTCGACCCCGGAACTTGTGAAAAATACGTCAAACTGAAAAAATGGACTAGGAGAGAAATGCAAAAACACGTATCCCTTTTTTTCGTCCCAAGAATCGGTATACCAAATTGCAGCCCTTTGCGACTTCCGGTGGCAAATTTACGCAACACTTGTCGACCCCGGAACTTATGAAAAATACGTCAAACTGAAAAAATGGACTAGGAGAGAAATGCAAAAACACGTATCCCTTTTTTTCGTCCCAAGAATCGGTATACCAAATTGCAGCCCTTTGCGACTTCCGGTGGCAAAGTTACGCAACACTTGTCGACCCCGGAACTTGTGAAAAATACGTTAAACTGAAAAAATGGACTAGGAGAGAAATGCAAAAACACGTATCCCTTTTTTTCGTCCCAAGAATCGGTATACCAAATTGCAGCCCTTTGCGACTTCCGGTGGCAAAGTTACGCAACACTTGTCGACCCCGGAACTTGTGAAAAATACGTCAAACTGAAAAAATGGACTAGGAGAGAAATGCAAAAACACGTATCTCTTTTTTTCGTCCCAAGAATCGGTATACCAAATTGTAGCCCTTTGCGACTTCCGGTGGCAAAGTTACGCATCGCTGGTCGACTCCGGATTTTGTGAAAAATACGTTAAACTGAAAAAATGGACTAGGAGAGAAATGCAAAAATAGGTATCCCTTTTTTTCGTCCCAAGAATCGGTATACCAAATTGCAGCCTTTTGCGACTTCCGGTGGCAAAGTTACGCAACACTTGTCGACCCCGGAACTTGTGAAAAATACGTCAAACTGAAAAAATGAACTAGGAGAGAAATGCAAAAACACGTATCTCTTTTTTTCGTCCCAAGAATCGGTATACCAAATTGCAGCCTTTTGCGACTTCCGGTGGCAAAGTTACGCAACACTTGTCGACCCCGGAAATTGTGAAAAATACGTCAAACTGAAAAAGTGGACTAGGAGAGAAATGCAAAAACACGTATCTCTTTTTTTCGTCCCAAGAATCGGTATACCAAATTGCAGCCCTTTGCGACTTCCGGTGGCAAAGTTACGCATCGCTGGTCGACTCCGGATTTTGTGAAAAATACGTTAAACTGAAAAAATGGACTAGGAGAGAAATGCAAAAACACGTATCCCTTTTTTTCGTCCCAAGAATCGGTATACCAAATTGCAGCCCTTTGCGACTTCCGGTGGCAAAGTTACGCAACACTTGTCGACCCCGGAACTTGTGAAAAATACGTCAAACTGAAAAAATGGACTAGGAGAGAAATGCAAAAACACGTATCCCTTTTTTTTCGTCCCAAGAATCGGTATACCAAATTGTAGCCCTTTGCGACTTCCGGTGGCAAAGTTACGCATCGCTGGTCGACTCCGGATTTTGTGAAAAATACGTTAAACTGAAAAAATGGACTAGGAGAGAAATGCAAAAATAGGTATCCCTTTTTTTCGTCCCAAGAATCGGTATACCAAATTGCAGCCTTTTGCGACTTCCGGTGGCAAAGTTACGCAACACTTGTCGACCCCGGAACTTGTGAAAAATACGTCAAACTGAAAAAATGAACTAGGAGAGAAATGCAAAAACACGTATCTCTTTTTTTCGTCCCAAGAATCGGTATACCAAATTGCAGCCTTTTGCGACTTCCGGTGGCAAAGTTACGCAACACTTGTCGACCCCGGAAATTGTGAAAAATACGTCAAACTGAAAAAGTGGACTAGGAGAGAAATGCAAAAACACGTATCTCTTTTTTTCGTCCCAAGAATCGGTATACCAAATTGCAGCCCTTTGCGACTTCCGGTGGCAAAGTTACGCATCGCTGGTCGACTCCGGATTTTGTGAAAAATACGTTAAACTGAAAAAATGGACTAGGAGAGAAATGCAAAAACACGTATCCCTTTTTTTCGTCCCAAGAATCGGTATACCAAATTGCAGCCCTTTGCGACTTCCGGTGGCAAAGTTACGCAACACTTGTCGACCCCGGAACTTGTGAAAAATACGTCAAACTGAAAAAATGGACTAGGAGAGAAATGCAAAAACACGTATCCCTTTTTTTTCGTCCCAAGAATCGGTATACCAAATTGCAGCCCTTTGCGACTTCCGGTGGCAAAGTTACGCAACACTTGTCGACCCCGGAACTTGTGAAAAATACGTCAAACTGAAAAAATGGACTAGGAGAGAAATGCAAAAACACGTATCCCTTTTTTTCGTCCCAAGAATCGGTATACCAAATTGCAGCCCTTTGCGACTTCCGGTGGCAAAGTTACGCAACACTTGTCGACCCCGGAACTTATGAAAAATACGTCAAACTGAAAAAATGGACTAGGAGAGAAATGCAAAAACACGTATCCCTTTTTTTCGTCCCAAGAATCGGTATACCAAATTGCAGCCCTTTGCGACTTCCGGTGGCAAAGTTACGCAACACTTGTCGACCCCGGAACTTGTGAAAAATACGTCAAACTGAAAAAATGGACTAGGAGAGAAATGCAAAAACACGTAACCCTTTTTTTCGTCCCAAGAATCGGTATACCAAATTGCAGCCTTTTGCGACTTCCGGTGGCAACGTTACGCAACACTTGTCGACCCCGGAACTTGTGAAAAATACGTCATACTGAAAAAATGGACTAGGAGAGAAATGCAAAAATACGTATCTCTTTTTTTCGTCCCAAGAATCGGTATACCAAATTGCAGCCTTTTGCGACTTCCGGTGGCAAAGTTACGCAACACTTGTCGACCCCGGAACTTGTGAAAAATACGTCAAACTGAAAAAATGGACTAGGAGAGAAATGCAAAAATACGTATCTCTTTTTTTCGTCCCAAGAATCGGTATACCAAATTGCAGCCTTTTGCGACTTCCGATGGCAAAGTTACGCAAACTTGTCGACCCCGGAACTTGTGAAAAATACGTCAAACTGAAAAAGTGGACTAGGAGAGAAATGCAAAAACACGTATCTCTTTTTTTCGTCCCAAGAATCGGTATACCAAATTGCAGCCCTTTGCGACTTCCGTTGGCAACGTTACGCAACACTTGTCGACCCCGGAACTTGTGAAAAATACGTCAAACTGAAAAAATGGACTAGGAGAGAAATGCAAAAACACGTATCTCTTTTTTTCGTCCCAAAAATCGGTATACCAAATTGCAGTCCTTTGCGACTTCCGGTGGCAAAGTTACGCAACACTTGTCGACCCCGGAACTTGTGAAAAATACGTCAAACTGAAAAAATGGACTAGGAGAGAAATGCAAAAACACGTATCCCTTTTTTTCGTCCCAAGAATCGGTATACCAAATTGTAGCCCTTTGCGACTTCCGGTGGCAAAGTTACGCATCGCTGGTCGACTCCGGATTTTGTGAAAAATACGTTAAACTGAAAAAATGGACTAGGAGAGAAATGCAAAAATACGTATCCCTTTTTTTCGTCCCAAGAATCGGTATACCAAATTGCAGCCTTTTGCGACTTCCGGTGGCAAAGTTACGCAACACTTATCGACCCCGGAACATGTGAAAAATACGTCAAACTGAAAAAGTGGACTAGGAGAGAAATGCAAAAACACGTATCCCTTTTTTTCGTCCCAAGAATCGGTATACCAAATTGCAGCCTTTTGCGACTTCCGGTGGCAAAGTTACGCAACACTTGTCGACCCCGGAACTTGTGAAGAATACGTCAAACTGAAAAAGTGGACTAGGAGAGAAATGCAAAAACACGTATCCCTTTTTTTCGTCCCAAGAATCGGTATACCAAATTGCAGCCCTTTGCGACTTCCGGTGGCAAAGTTAAGCATCGCTGGTCGACTCCGGATTTTGTGAAAAATACGTTAAACTGAAAAAATGGACTAGGAGAGAAATGCAAAAATACGTATCCCTTTTTTTCGTCCCAAGAATCGGTATACCAAATTGCAGCCCTTTGCGACTTCCGGTGGCAAAGTTACGCAACACTTGTCGACCCCGGAACTTGTGAAAAATACGTCAAACTGAAAAAATGGACTAGGAGAGAAATGCAAAAACACGTATCCCTTTTTTTCGTCCCAAGAATCGGTATACCAAATTGCAGCCTTTTGCGACTTCCGGTGGCAAAGTTACGCAACACTTGTCGACCCCGGAACTTGTGAAGAATACGTCAAACTGAAAAAGTGGACTAGGAGAGAAATGCAAAAACACGTATCCCTTTTTTTCGTCCCAAGAATCGGTATACCAAATTGCAGCCCTTTGCGACTTCCGGTGGCAAAGTTACGCATCGCTGGTCGACTCCGGATTTTGTGAAAAATACGTTAAACTGAAAAAATGGACTAGGAGAGAAATGCAAAAATACGTATCCCTTTTTTTCGTCCCAAGAATCGGTATACCAAATTGCAGCCCTTTGCGACTTCCGGTGGCAAAGTTACGCAACACTTGTCGACCCCGGAACTTGTGAAAAATACGTCAAACTGAAAAAATGGACTAGGAGAGAAATGCAAAAACACGTATCCCTTTTTTTCGTCCCAAGAATCGGTATACCAAATTGCAGCCCTTTGCGACTTCCGGTGGCAAAGTTACGCAACACTTGTCGACCCCGGAACTTGTGAAAAATACGTCAAACTGAAAAAATGGACTAGGAGAGAAATGCAAAAACACGTATCTCTTTTTTTCGTCCCAAGAATCGGTATACCAAATTGTAGCCCTTTGCGACTTCCGGTGGCAAAGTTACGCATCGCTGGTCGACTCCGGATTTTGTGAAAAATACGTTAAACTGAAAAAATGGACTAGGAGAGAAATGCAAAAATAGGTATCCCTTTTTTTCGTCCCAAGAATCGGTATACCAAATTGCAGCCTTTTGCGACTTCCGGTGGCAAAGTTACGCAACACTTGTCGACCCCGGAACTTGTGAAAAATACGTCAAACTGAAAAAATGGACTAGGAGAGAAATGCAAAAACACGTATCTCTTTTTTTCGTCCCAAGAATCGGTATACCAAATTGCAGCCTTTTGCGACTTCCGGTGGCAAAGTTACGCAACACTTGTCGACCCCGGAACTTGTGAAAAATACGTCAAACTGAAAAAGTGGACTAGGAGAGAAATGCAAAAACACGTATCTCTTTTTTTCGTCCCAAGAATCGGTATACCAAATTGCAGCCCTTTGCGACTTCCGGTGGCAAAGTTACGCATCGCTGGTCGACTCCGGATTTTGTGAAAAATACGTTAAACTGAAAAAATGGACTAGGAGAGAAATGCAAAAACACGTATCCCTTTTTTTCGTCCCAAGAATCGGTATACCAAATTGCAGCCCTTTGCGACTTCCGGTGGCAAAGTTACGCAACACTTGTCGACCCCGGAACTTGTGAAAAATACGTCAAACTGAAAAAATGGACTAGGAGAGAAATGCAAAAACACGTATCCCTTTTTTTTCGTCCCAAGAATCGGTATACCAAATTGCAGCCCTTTGCGACTTCCGGTGGCAAAGTTACGCAACACTTGTCGACCCCGGAACTTGTGAAAAATACGTCAAACTGAAAAAATGGACTAGGAGAGAAATGCAAAAACACGTATCCCTTTTTTTCGTCCCAAGAATCGGTATACCAAATTGCAGCCCTTTGCGACTTCCGGTGGCAAAGTTACGCAACACTTGTCGACCCCGGAACTTATGAAAAATACGTCAAACTGAAAAAATGGACTAGGAGAGAAATGCAAAAACACGTATCCCTTTTTTTCGTCCCAAGAATCGGTATACCAAATTGCAGCCCTTTGCGACTTCCGGTGGCAAAGTTACGCAACACTTGTCGACCCCGGAACTTGTGAAAAATACGTCAAACTGAAAAAATGGACTAGGAGAGAAATGCAAAAACACGTATCTCTTTTTTTCGTCCCAAGAATCGGTATACCAAATTGTAGCCCTTTGCGACTTCCGGTGGCAAAGTTACGCATCGCTGGTCGACTCCGGATTTTGTGAAAAATACGTTAAACTGAAAAAATGGACTAGGAGAGAAATGCAAAAATAGGTATCTTTTTTTTTCGTCCCAAGAATCGGTATACCAAATTGCAGCCTTTTGCGACTTCCGGTGGCAAAGTTACGCAACACTTGTCGACCCCGGAACTTGTGAAAAATACGTCAAACTGAAAAAATGGACTAGGAGAGAAATGCAAAAACACGTATCTCTTTTTTTCGTCCCAAGAATCGGTATACCAAATTGCAGCCTTTTGCGACTTCCGGTGGCAAAGTTACGCAACACTTGTCGACCCCGGAACTTGTGAAAAATACGTCAAACTGAAAAAGTGGACTAGGAGAGAAATGCAAAAACACGTATCTCTTTTTTTCGTCCCAAGAATCGGTATACCAAATTGCAGCCCTTTGCGACTTCCGGTGGCAAAGTTACGCATCGCTGGTCGACTCCGGATTTTGTGAAAAATACGTTAAACTGAAAAAATGGACTAGGAGAGAAATGCAAAAACACGTATCCCTTTTTTTCGTCCCAAGAATCGGTATACCAAATTGCAGCCCTTTGCGACTTCCGGTGGCAAAGTTACGCAACACTTGTCGACCCCGGAACTTGTGAAAAATACGTCAAACTGAAAAAATGGACTAGGAGAGAAATGCAAAAACACGTATCCCTTTTTTTTCGTCCCAAGAATCGGTATACCAAATTGCAGCCCTTTGCGACTTCCGGTGGCAAAGTTACGCAACACTTGTCGACCCCGGAACTTGTGAAAAATACGTCAAACTGAAAAAATGGACTAGGAGAGAAATGCAAAAACACGTATCCCTTTTTTTCGTCCCAAGAATCGGTATACCAAATTGCAGCCCTTTGCGACTTCCGGTGGCAAAGTTACGCAACACTTGTCGACCCCGGAACTTATGAAAAATACGTCAAACTGAAAAAATGGACTAGGAGAGAAATGCAAAAACACGTATCCCTTTTTTTCGTCCCAAGAATCGGTATACCAAATTGCAGCCCTTTGCGACTTCCGGTGGCAAAGTTACGCAACACTTGTCGACCCCGGAACTTGTGAAAAATACGTCAAACTGAAAAAATGGACTAGGAGAGAAATGCAAAAACACGTAACCCTTTTTTTCGTCCCAAGAATCGGTATACCAAATTGCAGCCTTTTGCGACTTCCGGTGGCAACGTTACGCAACACTTGTCGACCCCGGAACTTGTGAAAAATACGTCAAACTGAAAAAATGGACTAGGAGAGAAATGCAAAAATACGTATCTCTTTTTTTCGTCCCAAGAATCGGTATACCAAATTGCAGCCTTTTGCGACTTCCGGTGGCAAAGTTACGCAACACTTGTCGACCCCGGAACTTGTGAAGAATACGTCAAACTGAAAAAGTGGACTAGGAGAGAAATGCAAAAACACGTATCCCTTTTTTTCGTCCCAAGAATCGGTATACCAAATTGCAGCCCTTTGCGACTTCCGGTGGCAAAGTTAAGCATCGCTGGTCGACTCCGGATTTTGTGAAAAATACGTTAAACTGAAAAAATGGACTAGGAGAGAAATGCAAAAATACGTATCCCTTTTTTTCGTCCCAAGAATCGGTATACCAAATTGCAGCCCTTTGCGACTTCCGGTGGCAAAGTTACGCAACACTTGTCGACCCCGGAACTTGTGAAAAATACGTCAAACTGAAAAAATGGACTAGGAGAGAAATGCAAAAACACGTATCCCTTTTTTTCGTCCCAAGAATCGGTATACCAAATTGCAGCCTTTTGCGACTTCCGGTGGCAAAGTTACGCAACACTTGTCGACCCCGGAACTTGTGAAGAATACGTCAAACTGAAAAAGTGGACTAGGAGAGAAATGCAAAAACACGTATCCCTTTTTTTCGTCCCAAGAATCGGTATACCAAATTGCAGCCCTTTGCGACTTCCGGTGGCAAAGTTACGCATCGCTGGTCGACTCCGGATTTTGTGAAAAATACGTTAAACTGAAAAAATGGACTAGGAGAGAAATGCAAAAATACGTATCCCTTTTTTTCGTCCCAAGAATCGGTATACCAAATTGCAGCCCTTTGCGACTTCCGGTGGCAAAGTTACGCAACACTTGTCGACCCCGGAACTTGTGAAAAATACGTCAAACTGAAAAAATGGACTAGGAGAGAAATGCAAAAACACGTATCCCTTTTTTTCGTCCCAAGAATCGGTATACCAAATTGCAGCCCTTTGCGACTTCCGGTGGCAAAGTTACGCAACACTTGTCGACCCCGGAACTTGTGAAAAATACGTCAAACTGAAAAAATGGACTAGGAGAGAAATGCAAAAACACGTATCTCTTTTTTTCGTCCCAAGAATCGGTATACCAAATTGCAGCCTTTTGCGACTTCCGGTGGCAAAGTTACGCAACACTTGTCGACCCCGGAACTTGTGAAGAATACGTCAAACTGAAAAAGTGGACTAGGAGAGAAATGCAAAAACACGTATCCCTTTTTTTCGTCCCAAGAATCGGTATACCAAATTGCAGCCCTTTGCGACTTCCGGTGGCAAAGTTAAGCATCGCTGGTCGACTCCGGATTTTGTGAAAAATACGTTAAACTGAAAAAATGGACTAGGAGAGAAATGCAAAAATACGTATCCCTTTTTTTCGTCCCAAGAATCGGTATACCAAATTGCAGCCCTTTGCGACTTCCGGTGGCAAAGTTACGCAACACTTGTCGACCCCGGAACTTGTGAAAAATACGTCAAACTGAAAAAATGGACTAGGAGAGAAATGCAAAAACACGTATCCCTTTTTTTCGTCCCAAGAATCGGTATACCAAATTGCAGCCTTTTGCGACTTCCGGTGGCAAAGTTACGCAACACTTGTCGACCCCGGAACTTGTGAAGAATACGTCAAACTGAAAAAGTGGACTAGGAGAGAAATGCAAAAACACGTATCCCTTTTTTTCGTCCCAAGAATCGGTATACCAAATTGCAGCCCTTTGCGACTTCCGGTGGCAAAGTTACGCATCGCTGGTCGACTCCGGATTTTGTGAAAAATACGTTAAACTGAAAAAATGGACTAGGAGAGAAATGCAAAAATACGTATCCCTTTTTTTCGTCCCAAGAATCGGTATACCAAATTGCAGCCCTTTGCGACTTCCGGTGGCAAAGTTACGCAACACTTGTCGACCCCGGAACTTGTGAAAAATACGTCAAACTGAAAAAATGGACTAGGAGAGAAATGCAAAAACACGTATCCCTTTTTTTCGTCCCAAGAATCGGTATACCAAATTGCAGCCCTTTGCGACTTCCGGTGGCAAAGTTACGCAACACTTGTCGACCCCGGAACTTGTGAAAAATACGTCAAACTGAAAAAATGGACTAGGAGAGAAATGCAAAAACACGTATCTCTTTTTTTCGTCCCAAGAATCGGTATACCAAATTGTAGCCCTTTGCGACTTCCGGTGGCAAAGTTACGCATCGCTGGTCGACTCCGGATTTTGTGAAAAATACGTTAAACTGAAAAAATGGACTAGGAGAGAAATGCAAAAATAGGTATCCCTTTTTTTCGTCCCAAGAATCGGTATACCAAATTGCAGCCTTTTGCGACTTCCGGTGGCAAAGTTACGCAACACTTGTCGACCCCGGAACTTGTGAAAAATACGTCAAACTGAAAAAATGGACTAGGAGAGAAATGCAAAAACACGTATCTCTTTTTTTCGTCCCAAGAATCGGTATACCAAATTGCAGCCTTTTGCGACTTCCGGTGGCAAAGTTACGCAACACTTGTCGACCCCGGAACTTGTGAAAAATACGTCAAACTGAAAAAATGGACTAGGAGAGAAATGCAAAAACACGTATCCCTTTTTTTCGTCCCAAGAATCGGTATACCAAATTGCAGCCCTTTGCGACTTCCGGTGGCAAAGTTACGCAACACTTGTCGACCCCGGAACTTATGAAAAATACGTCAAACTGAAAAAATGGACTAGGAGAGAAATGCAAAAACACGTATCCCTTTTTTTCGTCCCAAGAATCGGTATACCAAATTGCAGCCCTTTGCGACTTCCGGTGGCAAAGTTACGCAACACTTGTCGACCCCGGAACTTGTGAAAAATACGTCAAACTGAAAAAATGGACTAGGAGAGAAATGCAAAAATAGGTATCTCTTTTTTTCGTCCCAAGAATCGGTATACCAAATTGCAGCCTTTTGCGACTTCCGGTGGCAAAGTTACGCAACACTTGTCGACCCCGGAACTTGTGAAAAATACGTCAAACTGAAAAAATGGACTAGGAGAGAAATGCAAAAACACGTATCTCTTTTTTTCGTCCCAAGAATCGGTATACCAAATTGCAGCCTTTTGCGACTTCCGGTGGCAAAGTTACGCAACACTTGTCGACCCCGGAACTTGTGAAAAATACGTCAAACTGAAAAAGTGGACTAGGAGAGAAATGCAAAAACACGTATCTCTTTTTTTCGTCCCAAGAATCGGTATACCAAATTGCAGCCCTTTGCGACTTCCGGTGGCAAAGTTACGCATCGCTGGTCGACTCCGGATTTTGTGAAAAATACGTTAAACTGAAAAAATGGACTAGGAGAGAAATGCAAAAACACGTATCCCTTTTTTTCGTCCCAAGAATCGGTATACCAAATTGCAGCCCTTTGCGACTTCCGGTGGCAAAGTTACGCAACACTTGTCGACCCCGGAACTTGTGAAAAATACGTCAAACTGAAAAAATGGACTAGGAGAGAAATGCAAAAACACGTATCCCTTTTTTTTCGTCCCAAGAATCGGTATACCAAATTGCAGCCCTTTGCGACTTCCGGTGGCAAAGTTACGCAACACTTGTCGACCCCGGAACTTGTGAAAAATACGTCAAACTGAAAAAATGGACTAGGAGAGAAATGCAAAAACACGTATCCCTTTTTTTCGTCCCAAGAATCGGTATACCAAATTGCAGCCCTTTGCGACTTCCGGTGGCAAAGTTACGCAACACTTGTCGACCCCGGAACTTATGAAAAATACGTCAAACTGAAAAAATGGACTAGGAGAGAAATGCAAAAACACGTATCCCTTTTTTTCGTCCCAAGAATCGGTATACCAAATTGCAGCCCTTTGCGACTTCCGGTGGCAAAGTTACGCAACACTTGTCGACCCCGGAACTTGTGAAAAATACGTCAAACTGAAAAAATGGACTAGGAGAGAAATGCAAAAACACGTAACCCTTTTTTTCGTCCCAAGAATCGGTATACCAAATTGCAGCCTTTTGCGACTTCCGGTGGCAACGTTACGCAACACTTGTCGACCCCGGAACTTGTGAAAAATACGTCAAACTGAAAAAATGGACTAGGAGAGAAATGCAAAAATACGTATCTCTTTTTTTCGTCCCAAGAATCGGTATACCAAATTGCAGCCTTTTGCGACTTCCGGTGGCAAAGTTACGCAACACTTGTCGACCCCGGAACTTGTGAAAAATACGTCAAACTGAAAAAATGGACTAGGAGAGAAATGCAAAAATACGTATCTCTTTTTTTCGTCCCAAGAATCGGTATACCAAATTGCAGCCTTTTGCGACTTCCGATGGCAAAGTTACGCAACACTTGTCGACCCCGGAACTTGTGAAAAATACGTCAAACTGAAAAAATGGACTAGGAGAGAAATGCAAAAACACGTATCTCTTTTTTTCGTCCCAAGAATCGGTATACCAAATTGCAGCCCTTTGCGACTTCCGTTGGCAACGTTACGCAACACTTGTCGACCCCGGAACTTGTGAAAAATACGTCAAACTGAAAAAATGGACTAGGAGAGAAATGCAAAAACACGTATCTCTTTTTTTCGTCCCAAAAATCGGTATACCAAATTGCAGTCCTTTGCGACTTCCGGTGGCAAAGTTACGCAACACTTGTCGACCCCGGAACTTGTGAAAAATACGTCAAACTGAAAAAATGGACTAGGAGAGAAATGCAAAAACACGTATCCCTTTTTTTCGTCCCAAGAATCGGTATACCAAATTGTAGCCCTTTGCGACTTCCGGTGGCAAAGTTACGCATCGCTGGTCGACTCCGGATTTTGTGAAAAATACGTTAAACTGAAAAAATGGACTAGGAGAGAAATGCAAAAATACGTATCCCTTTTTTTCGTCCCAAGAATCGGTATACCAAATTGCAGCCTTTTGCGACTTCCGGTGGCAAAGTTACGCAACACTTATCGACCCCGGAACTTGTGAAAAATACGTCAAACTGAAAAAGTGGACTAGGAGAGAAATGCAAAAACACGTATCCCTTTTTTTCGTCCCAAGAATCGGTATACCAAATTGCAGCCTTTTGCGACTTCCGGTGGCAAAGTTACGCAACACTTGTCGACCCCGGAACTTGTGAAGAATACGTCAAACTGAAAAAGTGGACTAGGAGAGAAATGCAAAAACACGTATCCCTTTTTTTCGTCCCAAGAATCGGTATACCAAATTGCAGCCCTTTGCGACTTCCGGTGGCAAAGTTACGCATCGCTGGTCGACTCCGGATTTTGTGAAAAATACGTTAAACTGAAAAAATGGACTAGGAGAGAAATGCAAAAATACGTATCCCTTTTTTTCGTCCCAAGAATCGGTATACCAAATTGCAGCCTTTTGCGACTTCCGGTGGCAAAGTTACGCAACACTTATCGACCCCGGAACTTGTGAAAAATACGTCAAACTGAAAAAGTGGACTAGGAGAGAAATGCAAAAACACGTATCCCTTTTTTTCGTCCCAAGAATCGGTATACCAAATTGCAGCCCTTTGCGACTTCCGGTGGCAAAGTTACGCAACACTTGTCGACCCCGGAACTTGTGAAAAATACGTCAAACTGAAAAAATGGACTAGGAGAGAAATGCAAAAACACGTATCCCTTTTTTTCGTCCCAAGAATCGGTATACCAAATTGCAGCCCTTTGCGACTTCCGGTGGCAAAGTTACGCAACACTTGTCGACCCCGGAACTTGTGAAAAATACGTCAAACTGAAAAAATGAACTAGGAGAGAAATGCAAAAACACTTATCCCTTTTTTTCGTCCCAAGAATCGGTATACCAAATTGCAGCCTTTTGCGACTTCCGGTGGCAAAGTTACGCAACACTTGTCGACCCCGGAACTTGTGAAGAATACGTCAAACTGAAAAAGTGGACTAGGAGAGAAATGCAAAAACACGTATCCCTTTTTTTCGTCCCAAGAATCGGTATACCAAATTGCAGCCCTTTGCGACTTCCGGTGGCAAAGTTACGCATCGCTGGTCGACTCCGGATTTTGTGAAAAATACGTTAAACTGAAAAAATGGACTAGGAGAGAAATGCAAAAATACGTATCCCTTTTTTTCGTCCCAAGAATCGGTATACCAAATTGCAGCCTTTTGCGACTTCCGGTGGCAAAGTTACGCAACACTTATCGACCCCGGAACTTGTGAAAAATACGTCAAACTGAAAAAGTGGACTAGGAGAGAAATGCAAAAACACGTATCCCTTTTTTTCGTCCCAAGAATCGGTATACCAAATTGCAGCCCTTTGCGACTTCCGGTGGCAAAGTTACGCAACACTTGTCGACCCCGGAACTTGTGAAAAATTCGTCAAACTGAAAAAATGGACTAGGAGAGAAATGCAAAAACACGTATCCCTTTTTTTCGTCCCAAGAATCGGTATACCAAATTGCAGCCCTTTGCGACTTCCGGTGGCAAAGTTACGCAACACTTGTCGACCCCGGAACTTGTGAAAAATACGTCAAACTGAAAAAATGAACTAGGAGAGAAATGCAAAAACACGTATCCCTTTTTTTCGTCCCAAGAATCGGTATACCAAATTGCAGCCCTTTGCGACTTCCGGTGGCAAAGTTACGCAACACTTGTCGACCCCGGAACTTGTGAAGAATACGTCAAACTGAAAAAGTGGACTAGGAGAGAAATGCAAAAACACGTATCCCTTTTTTTCGTTCCAAGAATCGGTATACCAAATTGCAGCCCTTTGCGACTTCCGGTGGTAAAGTTACGCAACACTTGTCGACCCCAGATCTTGTGAAAAATACGTCAAACTGAAAAAATGGACTAGGAGAGAAATGCAAAAACACGTATCTCTTTTTTTCGTCCTAAAAATCGGTATACCAAATTGCAGCCCTTTGCGACTTCCGGTGACAAAGTTACGCATCGCTGGTCGACCCCAGAACTTGTGAAAAATACGTTAAACTGAAAAAATGGACTAGGAGAGAAATGCAAAAACACGTATCCCTTTTTTTTCGTCCCAAGAATCGGTATACCAAATTGCAGCCATTTGCGACTTCCGGTGGCAAAGTTACGCAACACTTGTCGACCCCGGAACTTGTGAAAAATACGTCAAACTGAAAAAATGGACTAGGAGAGAAATGCAAAAACACGTATCTCTTTTTTTCGTCCCAAGAATCGGTATACCAAATTGCAGCCTTTTGCGACTTCCGGTGGCAAAGTTACGCAACACTTGTCGACCCCGGAACTTGTGAAGAATACGTCAAACTGAAAAAGTGGACTAGGAGAGAAATGCAAAAACACGTATCCCTTTTTTTCGTCCCAAGAATCGGTATACCAAATTGCAGCCCTTTGCGACTTCCGGTGGTAAAGTTACGCAACACTTGTCGACCCCAGATCTTGTGAAAAATACGTCAAACTGAAAAAATGGACTAGGAGAGAAATGCAAAAACACGTATCTCTTTTTTTCGTCCCAAAAATCGGTATACCAAATTGCAGCCCTTTGCGACTTCCGGTGACAAAGTTACGCATCGCTGGTCGACCCCAGAACTTGTGAAAAATACGTTAAACTGAAAAAATGGACTAGGAGAGAAATGCAAAAACACGTATCCCTTTTTTTTCGTCCCAAGAATCGGTATACCAAATTGCAGCCATTTGCGACTTCCGGTGGCAAAGTTACGCAACACTTGTCGACCCCGGAACTTGTGAAAAATACGTCAAACTGAAAAAATGGACTAGGAGAGAAATGCAAAAACACGTATCTCTTTTTTTCGTCCCAAGAATCGGTATACCAAATTGTAGCCCTTTGCGACTTCCGGTGGCAAAGTTACGCATCGCTGGTCGACTCCGGATTTTGTGAAAAATACGTTAAACTGAAAAAATGGACTAGGAGAGAAATGCAAAAATACGTATCCCTTTTTTTCGTCCCAAGAATCGGTATACCAAATTGCAGCCTTTTGCGACTTCCGGTGGCAAAGTTACGCAACACTTGTCGACCCCGGAACTTGTGAAAAATACGTCAAACTGAAAAAATGGACTAGGAGAGAAATGCAAAAACACGTATCCCTTTTTTTCGTCCCAAGAATCGGTATACCAAATTGCAGCCCTTTGCGACTTCCGGTGGCAAAGTTACGCAACACTTGTCGACCCCGGAACTTGTGAAAAATACGTCAAACTGAAAAAATGAACTAGGAGAGAAATGCAAAAACAATTATCCCTTTTTTTCGTCCCAAGAATCGGTATACCAAATTGCAGCCTTTTGCGACTTCCGGTGGCAAAGTTACGCAACACTTGTCGACCCCGGAACTTGTGAAAAATACGTCAAACTGAAAAAGTGGACTAGGAGAGAAATGCAAAAACACGTATCTCTTTTTTTCGTCCCAAGAATCGGTATACCAAATTGCAGCCCTTTGCGACTTCCGGTGGCAAAGTTACGCATCGCTGGTCGACTCCGGATTTTGTGAAAAATACGTTAAACTGAAAAAATGGACTAGGAGAGAAATGCAAAAACACGTATCCCTTTTTTTCGTCCCAAGAATCGGTATACCAAATTGCAGCCCTTTGCGACTTCCGGTGGCAAAGTTACGCAACACTTGTCGACCCCGGAACTTGTGAAAAATACGTCAAACTGAAAAAATGGACTAGGAGAGAAATGCAAAAACACGTATCCCTTTTTTTTCGTCCCAAGAATCGGTATACCAAATTGCAGCCCTTTGCGACTTCCGGTGGCAAAGTTACGCAACACTTGTCGACCCCGGAACTTGTGAAAAATACGTCAAACTGAAAAAATGGACTAGGAGAGAAATGCAAAAACACGTATCCCTTTTTTTCGTCCCAAGAATCGGTATACCAAATTGCAGCCCTTTGCGACTTCCGGTGGCAAAGTTACGCAACACTTGTCGACCCCGGAACTTATGAAAAATACGTCAAACTGAAAAAATGGACTAGGAGAGAAATGCAAAAACACGTATCCCTTTTTTTCGTCCCAAGAATCGGTATACCAAATTGCAGCCCTTTGCGACTTCCGGTGGCAAAGTTACGCAACACTTGTCGACCCCGGAACTTGTGAAAAATACGTCAAACTGAAAAAATGGACTAGGAGAGAAATGCAAAAACACGTATCCCTTTTTTTTCGTCCCAAGAATCGGTATACCAAATTGCAGCCCTTTGCGACTTCCGGTGGCAAAGTTACGCAACACTTGTCGACCCCGGAACTTGTGAAAAATACGTCAAACTGAAAAAATGGACTAGGAGAGAAATGCAAAAACACGTATCCCTTTTTTTCGTCCCAAGAATCGGTATACCAAATTGCAGCCCTTTGCGACTTCCGGTGGCAAAGTTACGCAACACTTGTCGACCCCGGAACTTATGAAAAATACGTCAAACTGAAAAAATGGACTAGGAGAGAAATGCAAAAACACGTATCCCTTTTTTTCGTCCCAAGAATCGGTATACCAAATTGCAGCCCTTTGCGACTTCCGGTGGCAAAGTTACGCAACACTTGTCGACCCCGGAACTTGTGAAAAATACGTCAAACTGAAAAAATGGACTAGGAGAGAAATGCAAAAACACGTAACCCTTTTTTTCGTCCCAAGAATCGGTATACCAAATTGCAGCCTTTTGCGACTTCCGGTGGCAAAGTTACGCAACACTTGTCGACCCCGGAACTTGTGAAAAATACGTCAAACTGAAAAAGTGGACTAGGAGAGAAATGCAAAAACACGTATCTCTTTTTTTCGTCCCAAGAATCGGTATACCAAATTGCAGCCCTTTGCGACTTCCGGTGGCAAAGTTACGCATCGCTGGTCGACTCCGGATTTTGTGAAAAATACGTTAAACTGAAAAAATGGACTAGGAGAGAAATGCAAAAACACGTATCCCTTTTTTTCGTCCCAAGAATCGGTATACCAAATTGCAGCCCTTTGCGACTTCCGGTGGCAAAGTTACGCAACACTTGTCGACCCCGGAACTTGTGGAAAATACGTCAAACTGAAAAAATGGACTAGGAGAGAAATGCAAAAACACGTATCTCTTTTTTTCGTCCCAAGAATCGGTATACCAAATTGCAGCCTTTTGCGACTTCCGGTGGCAAAGTTACGCAACACTTGTCGACCCCGGAACTTGTGAAAAATACGTCAAACTGAAAAAGTGGACTAGGAGAGAAATGCAAAAACACGTATCTCTTTTTTTCGTCCCAAGAATCGGTATACCAAATTGCAGCCCTTTGCGACTTCCGGTGGCAAAGTTACGCATCGCTGGTCGACTCCGGATTTTGTGAAAAATACGTTAAACTGAAAAAATGGACTAGGAGAGAAATGCAAAAACACGTATCCCTTTTTTTCGTCCCAAGAATCGGTATACCAAATTGCAGCCCTTTGCGACTTCCGGTGGCAAAGTTACGCAACACTTGTCGACCCCGGAACTTGTGAAAAATACGTCAAACTGAAAAAATGGACTAGGAGAGAAATGCAAAAACACGTATCCCTTTTTTTTCGTCCCAAGAATCGGTATACCAAATTGCAGCCCTTTGCGACTTCCGGTGGCAAAGTTACGCAACACTTGTCGACCCCGGAACTTGTGAAAAATACGTCAAACTGAAAAAATGGACTAGGAGAGAAATGCAAAAACACGTATCCCTTTTTTTCGTCCCAAGAATCGGTATACCAAATTGCAGCCCTTTGCGACTTCCGGTGGCAAAGTTACGCAACACTTGTCGACCCCGGAACTTATGAAAAATACGTCAAACTGAAAAAATGGACTAGGAGAGAAATGCAAAAACACGTATCCCTTTTTTTCGTCCCAAGAATCGGTATACCAAATTGCAGCCCTTTGCGACTTCCGGTGGCAAAGTTACGCAACACTTGTCGACCCCGGAACTTGTGAAAAATACGTCAAACTGAAAAAATGGACTAGGAGAGAAATGCAAAAACACGTAACCCTTTTTTTCGTCCCAAGAATCGGTATACCAAATTGCAGCCTTTTGCGACTTCCGGTGGCAAAGTTACGCAACACTTGTCGACCCCGGAACTTGTGAAAAATACGTCAAACTGAAAAAGTGGACTAGGAGAGAAATGCAAAAACACGTATCTCTTTTTTTCGTCCCAAGAATCGGTATACCAAATTGCAGCCCTTTGCGACTTCCGGTGGCAAAGTTACGCATCGCTGGTCGACTCCGGATTTTGTGAAAAATACGTTAAACTGAAAAAATGGACTAGGAGAGAAATGCAAAAACACGTATCCCTTTTTTTCGTCCCAAGAATCGGTATACCAAATTGCAGCCCTTTGCGACTTCCGGTGGCAAAGTTACGCAACACTTGTCGACCCCGGAACTTGTGAAAAATACGTCAAACTGAAAAAATGGACTAGGAGAGAAATGCAAAAACACGTATCCCTTTTTTTTCGTCCCAAGAATCGGTATACCAAATTGCAGCCCTTTGCGACTTCCGGTGGCAAAGTTACGCAACACTTGTCGACCCCGGAACTTGTGAAAAATACGTCAAACTGAAAAAATGGACTAGGAGAGAAATGCAAAAACACGTATCCCTTTTTTTCGTCCCAAGAATCGGTATACCAAATTGCAGCCCTTTGCGACTTCCGGTGGCAAAGTTACGCAACACTTGTCGACCCCGGAACTTATGAAAAATACGTCAAACTGAAAAAATGGACTAGGAGAGAAATGCAAAAACACGTATCCCTTTTTTTCGTCCCAAGAATCGGTATACCAAATTGCAGCCCTTTGCGACTTCCGGTGGCAAAGTTACGCAACACTTGTCGACCCCGGAACTTGTGAAAAATACGTCAAACTGAAAAAATGGACTAGGAGAGAAATGCAAAAACACGTATCCCTTTTTTTTCGTCCCAAGAATCGGTATACCAAATTGCAGCACTTTGCGACTTCCGGTGGCAAAGTTACGCAACACTTGTCGACCCCGGAACTTGTGAAAAATACGTTAAACTGAAAAAATGGACTAGGAGAGAAATGCAAAAACACGTATCCCTTTTTTTCGTCCCAAGAATCGGTATACCAAATTGCAGCCCTTTGCGACTTCCGGTGGCAAAGTTACGCAACACTTGTCGACCCCGGAACTTGTGAAAAATACGTTAAACTGAAAAAATGGACTAGGAGAGAAATGCAAAAACACGTATCCCTTTTTTTCGTCCCAAGAATCGGTATACCAAATTGCAGCCCTTTGCGACTTCCGGTGGCAAAGTTACGCAACACTTGTCGACCCCGGAACTTGTGAAAAATACGTCAAACTGAAAAAATGGACTAGGAGAGAAATGCAAAAACACGTATCTCTTTTTTTCGTCCCAAGAATCGGTATACCAAATTGTAGCCCTTTGCGACTTCCGGTGGCAAAGTTACGCATCGCTGGTCGACTCCGGATTTTGTGAAAAATACGTTAAACTGAAAAAATGGACTAGGAGAGAAATGCAAAAATACGTATCTCTTTTTTTCGTCCCAAGAATCGGTATACCAAATTGCAGCCTTTTGCGACTTCCGGTGGCAAAGTTACGCAACACTTGTCGACCCCGGAACTTGTGAAAAATACGTCAAACTGAAAAAGTGGACTAGGAGAGAAATGCAAAAACACGTATCTCTTTTTTTCGTCCCAAGAATCGGTATACCAAATTGCAGCCCTTTGCGACTTCCGGTGGCAAAGTTACGCATCGCTGGTCGACTCCGGATTTTGTGAAAAATACGTTAAACTGAAAAAATGGACTAGGAGAGAAATGCAAAAACACGTATCCCTTTTTTTCGTCCCAAGAATCGGTATACCAAATTGCAGCCCTTTGCGACTTCCGGTGGCAAATTTACGCAACACTTGTCGACCCCGGAACTTATGAAAAATACGTCAAACTGAAAAAATGGACTAGGAGAGAAATGCAAAAACACGTATCCCTTTTTTTCGTCCCAAGAATCGGTATACCAAATTGCAGCCCTTTGCGACTTCCGGTGGCAAATTTACGCAACACTTGTCGACCCCGGAACTTGTGAAAAATACGTTAAACTGAAAAAATGGACTAGGAGAGAAATGCAAAAACACGTATCCCTTTTTTTCGTCCCAAGAATCGGTATACCAAATTGCAGCCCTTTGCGACTTCCGGTGGCAAAGTTACGCAACACTTGTCGACCCCGGAACTTGTGAAAAATACGTCAAACTGAAAAAGTGGACTAGGAGAGAAATGCAAAAACACGTATCTCTTTTTTTCGTCCCAAGAATCGGTATACCAAATTGCAGCCCTTTGCGACTTCCGGTGGCAAAGTTACGCATCGCTGGTCGACTCCGGATTTTGTGAAAAATACGTTAAACTGAAAAAATGGACTAGGAGAGAAATGCAAAAACACGTATCCCTTTTTTTCGTCCCAAGAATCGGTATACCAAATTGCAGCCCTTTGCGACTTCCGGTGGCAAATTTACGCAACACTTGTCGACCCCGGAACTTGTGAAAAATACGTTAAACTGAAAAAATGGACTAGGAGAGAAATGCAAAAACACGTATCCCTTTTTTTCGTCCCAAGAATCGGTATACCAAATTGCAGCCCTTTGCGACTTCCGGTGGCAAAGTTACGCAACACTTGTCGACCCCGGAACTTGTGAAAAATACGTCAAACTGAAAAAATGGACTAGGAGAGAAATGCAAAAACACGTATCTCTTTTTTTCGTCCCAAGAATCGGTATACCAAATTGTAGCCCTTTGCGACTTCCGGTGGCAAAGTTACGCATCGCTGGTCGACTCCGGATTTTGTGAAAAATACGTTAAACTGAAAAAATGGACTAGGAGAGAAATGCAAAAATACGTATCCCTTTTTTTCGTCCCAAGAATCGGTATACCAAATTGCAGCCTTTTGCGACTTCCGGTGGCAAAGTTACGCAACACTTGTCGACCCCGGAACTTGTGAAAAATACGTCAAACTGAAAAAATGGACTAGGAGAGAAATGCAAAAACACGTATCTCTTTTTTTCGTCCCAAGAATCGGTATACCAAATTGCAGCCTTTTGCGACTTCCGGTGGCAAAGTTACGCAACACTTGTCGACCCCGGAACTTGTGAAAAATACGTCAAACTGAAAAAGTGGACTAGGAGAGAAATGCAAAAACACGTATCTCTTTTTTTCGTCCCAAGAATCGGTATACCAAATTGCAGCCCTTTGCGACTTCCGGTGGCAAAGTTACGCATCGCTGGTCGACTCCGGATTTTGTGAAAAATACGTTAAACTGAAAAAATGGACTAGGAGAGAAATGCAAAAACACGTATCCCTTTTTTTCGTCCCAAGAATCGGTATACCAAATTGCAGCCCTTTGCGACTTCCGGTGGCAAAGTTACGCAACACTTGTCGACCCCGGAACTTGTGAAAAATACGTCAAACTGAAAAAATGGACTAGGAGAGAAATGCAAAAACACGTATCTCTTTTTTTCGTCCCAAGAATCGGTATACCAAATTGTAGCCCTTTGCGACTTCCGGTGGCAAAGTTACGCATCGCTGGTCGACTCCGGATTTTGTGAAAAATACGTTAAACTGAAAAAATGGACTAGGAGAGAAATGCAAAAATACGTATCCCTTTTTTTCGTCCCAAGAATCGGTATACCAAATTGCAGCCTTTTGCGACTTCCGGTGGCAAAGTTACGCAACACTTGTCGACCCCGGAACTTGTGAAAAATACGTCAAACTGAAAAAATGGACTAGGAGAGAAATGCAAAAACACGTATCTCTTTTTTTCGTCCCAAGAATCGGTATACCAAATTGCAGCCTTTTGCGACTTCCGGTGGCAAAGTTACGCAACACTTGTCGACCCCGGAACTTGTGAAAAATACGTCAAACTGAAAAAGTGGACTAGGAGAGAAATGCAAAAACACGTATCTCTTTTTTTCGTCCCAAGAATCGGTATACCAAATTGCAGCCCTTTGCGACTTCCGGTGGCAAAGTTACGCATCGCTGGTCGACTCCGGATTTTGTGAAAAATACGTTAAACTGAAAAAATGGACTAGGAGAGAAATGCAAAAACACGTATCCCTTTTTTTCGTCCCAAGAATCGGTATACCAAATTGCAGCCCTTTGCGACTTCCGGTGGCAAAGTTACGCAACACTTGTCGACGCCGGAACTTGTGAAAAATACGTCAAACTGAAAAAATGGACTAGGAGAGAAATGCAAAAACACGTATCCCTTTTTTTCGTCCCAAGAATCGGTATACCAAATTGCAGCCCTTCGCGACTTCCGGTGGCAAAGTTACGCAACACTTGTCGACCCCGGAACTTGTGAAAAATACGTTAAACTGAAAAAATGGACTAGGAGAGAAATGCAAAAACACGTATCCCTTTTTTTCGTCCCAAGAATCGGTATACCAAATTGCAGCCCTTTGCGACTTCCGGTGGCAAAGTTACGCAACACTTGTCGACCCCGGAACTTGTGAAAAATACGTCAAACTGAAAAAATGGACTAGGAGAGAAATGCAAAAACACGTATCTCTTTTTTTCGTCCCAAGAATCGGTATACCAAATTGCAGCCCTTTGCGACTTCCGGTGGCAAAGTTACGCATCGCTGGTCGACTCCGGATTTTGTGAAAAATACGTTAAACTGAAAAAATGGACTAGGAGAGAAATGCAAAAACACGTATCCCTTTTTTTTCGTCCCAAGAATCGGTATACCAAATTGCAGCCCTTTGCGACTTCCGGTGGCAAAGTTACGCAACACTTGTCGACCCCGGAACTTGTGAAAAATACGTCAAACTGAAAAAATGGACTAGGAGAGAAATGCAAAAACACGTATCAATTTTTTTCGTCCCAAGAATCGGTATACCAAATTGCAGCCCTTTGCGACTTCCGGTGGCAAATTTACGCAACACTTGTCGACCCCGGAACTTGTGAAAAATACGTTAAACTGAAAAAATGGACTAGGAGAGAAATGCAAAAACACGTATCCCTTTTTTTCGTCCCAAGAATCGGTATACCAAATTGCAGCCCTTTGCGACTTCCGGTGGCAAAGTTACGCAACACTTGTCGACCCCGGAACTTGTGAAAAATACGTCAAACTGAAAAAATGGACTAGGAGAGAAATGCAAAAACACGTATCTCTTTTTTTCGTCCCAAGAATCGGTATACCAAATTGCAGCCCTTTGCGACTTCCGGTGGCAAAGTTACGCATCGCTGGTCGACTCCGGATGTTGTGAAAAATACGTTAAACTGAAAAAATTGACTAGGAGAGAAATGCAAAAACACGTATCCCTTTTTTTCGTCCCAAGAATCGGTATACCAAATTGCAGCCCTTTGCGACTTCCGGTGGCAAAGTTACGCAACACTTGTCGACCCCGGAACTTGTGAAAAATACGTCAAACTGAATAAATGGACTAGGAGAGAAATGCAAAAACACGTATCCCTTTTTTTTCGTCCCAAGAATCGGTATACCAAATTGCAGCCCTTTGCGACTTCCGGTGGCAAAGTTACGCAACACTTGTCGACCCCGGAACTTGTGAAAAATACGTCAAACTGAAAAAATGGACTAGGAGAGAAATGCAAAAACACGTATCAATTTTTTTCGTCCCAAGAATCGGTATACCAAATTGCAGCCCTTTGCGACTTCCGGTGGCAAATTTACGCAACACTTGTCGACCCCGGAACTTATGAAAAATACGTCAAACTGAAAAAATGGACTAGGAGAGAAATGCAAAAACACGTATCTCTTTTTTTCGTCCCAAGAATCGGTATACCAAATTGCAGCCCTTTGCGACTTCCGGTGGCAAAGTTACGCATCGCTGGTCGACTCCGGATTTTGTGAAAAATACGTTAAACTGAAAAAATGGACTAGGAGAGAAATGCAAAAACACGTATCCCTTTTTTTCGTCCCAAGAATCGGTATACCAAATTGCAGCCCTTTGCGACTTCCGGTGGCAAAGTTACGCAACACTTGTCGACCCCGGAACTTGTGAAAAATACGTCAAACTGAAAAAATGGACTAGGAGAGAAATGCAAAAACACGTATCCCTTTTTTTCGTCCCAAGAATCGGTATACCAAATTGCAGCCCTTTGCGACTTCCGGTGGCAAAGTTACGCAACACTTGTCGACCCCGGAACTTGTGAAAAATACGTTAAACTGAAAAAATGGACTAGGAGAGAAATGCAAAAACACGTATCCCTTTTTTTCGTCCCAAGAATCGGTATACCAAATTGCAGCTCTTTGCGACTTCCGGTGGCAAAGTTACGCAACACTTGTCGACCCCGGAACTTGTGAAAAATACGTCAAACTGAAAAAATGGACTAGGAGAGAAATGCAAAAACACGTATCTATTTTTTTCGTCCCAAGAATCGGTATACCAAATTGCAGCCCTTTGCGACTTCCGGTGGCAAAGTTACGCATCGCTGGTCGACTCCGGATTTTGTGAAAAATACGTTAAACTGAAAAAATGGACTAGGAGAGAAATGCAAAAACACGTATCCCTTTTTTTCGTCCCAAGAATCGGTATACCAAATTGCAGCCCTTTGCGACTTCCGGTGGCAAAGTTACGCAACACTTGTCGACCCCGGAACTTGTGAAAAATACGTCAAACTGAAAAAATGGACTAGGAGAGAAATGCAAAAACACGTATCCCTTTTTTTTCGTCCCAAGAATCGGTATACCAAATTGCAGCCCTTTGCGACTTCCGGTGGCAAAGTTACGCAACACTTGTCGACCCCGGAACTTGTGAAAAATACGTTAAACTGAAAAAATGGACTAGGAGAGAAATGCAAAAACACGTATCCCTTTTTTTCGTCCCAAGAATCGGTATACCAAATTGCAGCCCTTTGCGACTTCCGGTGGCAAAGTTACGCAACACTTGTCGACCCCGGAACTTGTGAAAAATACGTCAAACTGAAAAAATGGACTAGGAGAGAAATGCAAAAACACGTATCTCTTTTTTTCGTCCCAAGAATCGGTATACCAAATTGTAGCCCTTTGCGACTTCCGGTGGCAAAGTTACGCATCGCTGGTCGACTCCGGATTTTGTGAAAAATACGTTAAACTGAAAAAATGGACTAGGAGAGAAATGCAAAAATACGTATCCCTTTTTTTCGTCCCAAGAATCGGTATACCAAATTGCAGCCTTTTGCGACTTCCGGTGGCAAAGTTACGCAACACTTGTCGACCCCGGAACTTGTGAAAAATACGTCAAACTGAAAAAATGGACTAGGAGAGAAATGCAAAAACACGTATCTCTTTTTTTCGTCCCAAGAATCGGTATACCAAATTGCAGCCTTTTGCGACTTCCGGTGGCAAAGTTACGCAACACTTGTCGACCCCGGAACTTGTGAAAAATACGTCAAACTGAAAAAGTGGACTAGGAGAGAAATGCAAAAACACGTATCTCTTTTTTTCGTCCCAAGAATCGGTATACCAAATTGCAGCCCTTTGCGACTTCCGGTGGCAAAGTTACGCATCGCTGGTCGACTCCGGATTTTGTGAAAAATACGTTAAACTGAAAAAATGGACTAGGAGAGAAATGCAAAAACACGTATCCCTTTTTTTCGTCCCAAGAATCGGTATACCAAATTGCAGCCCTTTGCGACTTCCGGTGGCAAAGTTACGCAACACTTGTCGACGCCGGAACTTGTGAAAAATACGTCAAACTGAAAAAATGGACTAGGAGAGAAATGCAAAAACACGTATCCCTTTTTTTCGTCCCAAGAATCGGTATACCAAATTGCAGCCCTTCGCGACTTCCGGTGGCAAAGTTACGCAACACTTGTCGACCCCGGAACTTGTGAAAAATACGTTAAACTGAAAAAATGGACTAGGAGAGAAATGCAAAAACACGTATCCCTTTTTTTCGTCCCAAGAATCGGTATACCAAATTGCAGCCCTTTGCGACTTCCGGTGGCAAAGTTACGCAACACTTGTCGACCCCGGAACTTGTGAAAAATACGTCAAACTGAAAAAATGGACTAGGAGAGAAATGCAAAAACACGTATCTCTTTTTTTCGTCCCAAGAATCGGTATACCAAATTGCAGCCCTTTGCGACTTCCGGTGGCAAAGTTACGCATCGCTGGTCGACTCCGGATTTTGTGAAAAATACGTTAAACTGAAAAAATGGACTAGGAGAGAAATGCAAAAACACGTATCCCTTTTTTTCGTCCCAAGAATCGGTATACCAAATTGCAGCCCTTTGCGACTTCCGGTGGCAAAGTTACGCAACACTTGTCGACCCCGGAACTTGTGAAAAATACGTCAAACTGAAAAAATGGACTAGGAGAGAAATGCAAAAACACGTATCCCTTTTTTTTCGTCCCAAGAATCGGTATACCAAATTGCAGCCCTTTGCGACTTCCGGTGGCAAAGTTACGCAACACTTGTCGACCCCGGAACTTGTGAAAAATACGTCAAACTGAAAAAATGGACTAGGAGAGAAATGCAAAAACACGTATCAATTTTTTTCGTCCCAAGAATCGGTATACCAAATTGCAGCCCTTTGCGACTTCCGGTGGCAAATTTACGCAACACTTGTCGACCCCGGAACTTGTGAAAAATACGTTAAACTGAAAAAATGGACTAGGAGAGAAATGCAAAAACACGTATCCCTTTTTTTCGTCCCAAGAATCGGTATACCAAATTGCAGCCCTTTGCGACTTCCGGTGGCAAAGTTACGCAACACTTGTCGACCCCGGAACTTGTGAAAAATACGTCAAACTGAAAAAATGGACTAGGAGAGAAATGCAAAAACACGTATCTCTTTTTTTCGTCCCAAGAATCGGTATACCAAATTGCAGCCCTTTGCGACTTCCGGTGGCAAAGTTACGCATCGCTGGTCGACTCCGGATTTTGTGAAAAATACGTTAAACTGAAAAAATTGACTAGGAGAGAAATGCAAAAACACGTATCCCTTTTTTTCGTCCCAAGAATCGGTATACCAAATTGCAGCCCTTTGCGACTTCCGGTGGCAAAGTTACGCAACACTTGTCGACCCCGGAACTTGTGAAAAATACGTCAAACTGAAAAAATGGACTAGGAGAGAAATGCAAAAACACGTATCCCTTTTTTTTCGTCCCAAGAATCGGTATACCAAATTGCAGCCCTTTGCGACTTCCGGTGGCAAAGTTACGCAACACTTGTCGACCCCGGAACTTGTGAAAAATACGTCAAACTGAAAAAATGGACTAGGAGAGAAATGCAAAAACACGTATCAATTTTTTTCGTCCCAAGAATCGGTATACCAAATTGCAGCCCTTTGCGACTTCCGGTGGCAAATTTACGCAACACTTGTCGACCCCGGAACTTATGAAAAATACGTCAAACTGAAAAAATGGACTAGGAGAGAAATGCAAAAACACGTATCTCTTTTTTTCGTCCCAAGAATCGGTATACCAAATTGCAGCCCTTTGCGACTTCCGGTGGCAAAGTTACGCATCGCTGGTCGACTCCGGATTTTGTGAAAAATACGTTAAACTGAAAAAATGGACTAGGAGAGAAATGCAAAAACACGTATCCCTTTTTTTCGTCCCAAGAATCGGTATACCAAATTGCAGCCCTTTGCGACTTCCGGTGGCAAAGTTACGCAACACTTGTCGACCCCGGAACTTGTGAAAAATACGTCAAACTGAAAAAATGGACTAGGAGAGAAATGCAAAAACACGTATCCCTTTTTTTCGTCCCAAGAATCGGTATACCAAATTGCAGCCCTTTGCGACTTCCGGTGGCAAAGTTACGCAACACTTGTCGACCCCGGAACTTGTGAAAAATACGTCAAACTGAAAAAATGGACTAGGAGAGAAATGCAAAAACACGTATCCCTTTTTTTTCGTCCCAAGAATCGGTATACCAAATTGCAGCCCTTTGCGACTTCTGGTGGCAAAGTTACGCAACACTTGTCGACCCCGGAACTTGTGAAAAATACGTCAAACTGAAAAAATGGACTAGGAGAGAAATGCAAAAACACGTATCCCTTTTTTTCGTCCCAAGAATCGGTATACCAAATTGCAGCCCTTTGCGACTTCCGGTGGCAAAGTTACGCAACACTTGTCGACCCCGGAACTTATGAAAAATACGTCAAACTGAAAAAATGGACTAGGAGAGAAATGCAAAAACACGTATCCCTTTTTTTCGTCCCAAGAATCGGTATACCAAATTGCAGCACTTTGCGACTTCCGGTGGCAAAGTTACGCATCGCTGGTCGACTCCGGATTTTGTGAAAAATACGTTAAACTGAAAAAATTGACTAGGAGAGAAATGCAAAAACACGTATCCCTTTTTTTCGTCCCAAGAATCGGTATACCAAATTGCAGCCCTTTGCGACTTCCGGTGGCAAAGTTACGCAACACTTGTCGACCCCGGAACTTGTGAAAAATACGTCAAACTGAAAAAATGGACTAGGAGAGAAATGCAAAAACACGTATCTCTTTTTTTCGTCCCAAGAATCGGTATACCAAATTGCAGCCCTTTGCGACTTCCGGTGGCAAAGTTACGCATCGCTGGTCGACTCCGGATTTTGTGAAAAATACGTTAAACTGAAAAAATGGACTAGGAGAGAAATGCAAAAACACGTATCCCTTTTTTTCGTCCCAAGAATCGGTATACCAAATTGCAGCCCTTTGCGACTTCCGGTGGCAAAGTTACGCAACACTTGTCGACCCCGGAACTTGTGAAAAATACGTCAAACTGAAAAAATGGACTAGGAGAGAAATGCAAAAACACGTATCCCTTTTTTTTCGTCCCAAGAATCGGTATACCAAATTGCAGCCCTTTGCGACTTCCGGTGGCAAAGTTACGCAACACTTGTCGACCCCGGAACTTGTGAAAAATACGTTAAACTGAAAAAATGGACTAGGAGAGAAATGCAAAAACACGTATCCCTTTTTTTCGTCCCAAGAATCGGTATACCAAATTGCAGCCCTTTGCGACTTCCGGTGGCAAAGTTACGCAACACTTGTCGACCCCGGAACTTGTGAAAAATACGTCAAACTGAAAAAATGGACTAGGAGAGAAATGCAAAAACACGTATCTCTTTTTTTCGTCCCAAGAATCGGTATACCAAATTGTAGCCCTTTGCGACTTCCGGTGGCAAAGTTACGCATCGCTGGTCGACTCCGGATTTTGTGAAAAATACGTTAAACTGAAAAAATGGACTAGGAGAGAAATGCAAAAATACGTATCCCTTTTTTTCGTCCCAAGAATCGGTATACCAAATTGCAGCCTTTTGCGACTTCCGGTGGCAAAGTTACGCAACACTTGTCGACCCCGGAACTTGTGAAAAATACGTCAAACTGAAAAAATGGACTAGGAGAGAAATGCAAAAACACGTATCTCTTTTTTTCGTCCCAAGAATCGGTATACCAAATTGCAGCCTTTTGCGACTTCCGGTGGCAAAGTTACGCAACACTTGTCGACCCCGGAACTTGTGAAAAATACGTCAAACTGAAAAAGTGGACTAGGAGAGAAATGCAAAAACACGTATCTCTTTTTTTCGTCCCAAGAATCGGTATACCAAATTGCAGCCCTTTGCGACTTCCGGTGGCAAAGTTACGCATCGCTGGTCGACTCCGGATTTTGTGAAAAATACGTTAAACTGAAAAAATGGACTAGGAGAGAAATGCAAAAACACGTATCCCTTTTTTTCGTCCCAAGAATCGGTATACCAAATTGCAGCCCTTTGCGACTTCCGGTGGCAAAGTTACGCAACACTTGTCGACCCCGGAACTTGTGAAAAATACGTCAAACTGAAAAAATGGACTAGGAGAGAAATGCAAAAACACGTATCCCTTTTTTTCGTCCCAAGAATCGGTATACCAAATTGCAGCCCTTTGCGACTTCCGGTGGCAAAGTTACGCAACACTTGTCGACCCCGGAACTTGTGAAAAATACGTTAAACTGAAAAAATGGACTAGGAGAGAAATGCAAAAACACGTATCCCTTTTTTTCGTCCCAAGAATCGGTATACCAAATTGCAGCCCTTTGCGACTTCCGGTGGCAAAGTTACGCAACACTTGTCGACCCCGGAACTTGTGAAAAATACGTCAAACTGAAAAAATGGACTAGGAGAGAAATGCAAAAACACGTATCTCTTTTTTTCGTCCCAAGAATCGGTATACCAAATTGCAGCCCTTTGCGACTTCCGGTGGCAAAGTTACGCATCGCTGGTCGACTCCGGATTTTGTGAAAAATACGTTAAACTGAAAAAATGGACTAGGAGAGAAATGCAAAAACACGTATCCCTTTTTTTCGTCCCAAGAATCGGTATACCAAATTGCAGCCCTTTGCGACTTCCGGTGGCAAAGTTACGCAACACTTGTCGACCCCGGAACTTGTGAAAAATACGTCAAACTGAAAAAATGGACTAGGAGAGAAATGCAAAAACACGTATCTCTTTTTTTCGTCCCAAGAATCGGTATACCAAATTGTAGCCCTTTGCGACTTCCGGTGGCAAAGTTACGCATCGCTGGTCGACTCCGGATTTTGTGAAAAATACGTTAAACTGAAAAAATGGACTAGGAGAGAAATGCAAAAATACGTATCCCTTTTTTTCGTCCCAAGAATCGGTATACCAAATTGCAGCCTTTTGCGACTTCCGGTGGCAAAGTTACGCAACACTTGTCGACCCCGGAACTTGTGAAAAATACGTCAAACTGAAAAAATGGACTAGGAGAGAAATGCAAAAATACGTATCTCTTTTTTTCGTCCCAAGAATCGGTATACCAAATTGCAGCCTTTTGCGACTTCCGGTGGCAAAGTTACGCAACACTTGTCGACCCCGGAACTTGTGAAAAATACGTCAAACTGAAAAAGTGGACTAGGAGAGAAATGCAAAAACACGTATCTCTTTTTTTCGTCCCAAGAATCGGTATACCAAATTGCAGCCCTTTGCGACTTCCGGTGGCAAAGTTACGCATCGCTGGTCGACTCCGGATTTTGTGAAAAATACGTTAAACTGAAAAAATGGACTAGGAGAGAAATGCAAAAACACGTATCCCTTTTTTTCATCCCAAGAATCGGTATACCAAATTGCAGCCCTTTGCGACTTCCGGTGGCAAAGTTACGCAACACTTGTCGACGCCGGAACTTGTGAAAAATACGTCAAACTGAAAAAATGGACTAGGAGAGAAATGCAAAAACACGTATCCCTTTTTTTCGTCCCAAGAATCGGTATACCAAATTGCAGCCCTTCGCGACTTCCGGTGGCAAAGTTACGCAACACTTGTCGACCCCGGAACTTGTGAAAAATACGTTAAACTGAAAAAATGGACTAGGAGAGAAATGCAAAAACACGTATCCCTTTTTTTCGTCCCAAGAATCGGTATACCAAATTGCAGCCCTTTGCGACTTCCGGTGGCAAAGTTACGCAACACTTGTCGACCCCGGAACTTGTGAAAAATACGTCAAACTGAAAAAATGGACTAGGAGAGAAATGCAAAAACACGTATCTCTTTTTTTCGTCCCAAGAATCGGTATACCAAATTGCAGCCCTTTGCGACTTCCGGTGGCAAAGTTACGCATCGCTGGTCGACTCCGGATTTTGTGAAAAATACGTTAAACTGAAAAAATGGACTAGGAGAGAAATGCAAAAACACGTATCCCTTTTTTTCGTCCCAAGAATCGGTATACCAAATTGCAGCCCTTTGCGACTTCCGGTGGCAAAGTTACGCAACACTAGTCGACCCCGGAACTTGTGAAAAATACGTCAAACTGAAAAAATGGACTAGGAGAGAAATGCAAAAACACGTATCCCTTTTTTTTCGTCCCAAGAATCGGTATACCAAATTGCAGCCCTTTGCGACTTCCGGTGGCAAAGTTACGCAACACTTGTCGACCCCGGAACTTGTGAAAAATACGTCAAACTGAAAAAATGGACTAGGAGAGAAATGCAAAAACACGTATCAATTTTTTTCGTCCCAAGAATCGGTATACCAAATTGCAGCCCTTTGCGACTTCCGGTGGCAAATTTACGCAACACTTGTCGACCCCGGAACTTGTGAAAAATACGTTAAACTGAAAAAATGGACTAGGAGAGAAATGCAAAAACACGTATCCCTTTTTTTCGTCCCAAGAATCGGTATACCAAATTGCAGCCCTTTGCGACTTCCGGTGGCAAAGTTACGCAACACTTGTCGACCCCGGAACTTGTGAAAAATACGTCAAACTGAAAAAATGGACTAGGAGAGAAATGCAAAAACACGTATCTCTTTTTTTCGTCCCAAGAATCGGTATACCAAATTGCAGCACTTTGCGACTTCCGGTGGCAAAGTTACGCATCGCTGGTCGACTCCGGATTTTGTGAAAAATACGTTAAACTGAAAAAATTGACTAGGAGAGAAATGCAAAAACACGTATCCCTTTTTTTCGTCCCAAGAATCGGTATACCAAATTGCAGCCCTTTGCGACTTCCGGTGGCAAAGTTACGCAACACTTGTCGACCCCGGAACTTGTGAAAAATACGTCAAACTGAAAAAATGGACTAGGAGAGAAATGCAAAAACACGTATCCCTTTTTTTTCGTCCCAAGAATCGGTATACCAAATTGCAGCCCTTTGCGACTTCCGGTGGCAAAGTTACGCAACACTTGTCGACCCCGGAACTTGTGAAAAATACGTCAAACTGAAAAAATGGACTAGGAGAGAAATGCAAAAACACGTATCAATTTTTTTCGTCCCAAGAATCGGTATACCAAATTGCAGCCCTTTGCGACTTCCGGTGGCAAATTTACGCAACACTTGTCGACCCCGGAACTTATGAAAAATACGTCAAACTGAAAAAATGGACTAGGAGAGAAATGCAAAAACACGTATCTCTTTTTTTCGTCCCAAGAATCGGTATACCAAATTGCAGCCCTTTGCGACTTCCGGTGGCAAAGTTACGCATCGCTGGTCGACTCCGGATTTTGTGAAAAATACGTTAAACTGAAAAAATGGACTAGGAGAGAAATGCAAAAACACGTATCCCTTTTTTTCGTCCCAAGAATCGGTATACCAAATTGCAGCCCTTTGCGACTTCCGGTGGCAAAGTTACGCAACACTTGTCGACCCCGGAACTTGTGAAAAATACGTCAAACTGAAAAAATGGACTAGGAGAGAAATGCAAAAACACGTATCCCTTTTTTTCGTCCCAAGAATCGGTATACCAAATTGCAGCCCTTTGCGACTTCCGGTGGCAAAGTTACGCAACACTTGTCGACCCCGGAACTTGTGAAAAATACGTTAAACTGAAAAAATGGACTAGGAGAGAAATGCAAAAACACGTATCCCTTTTTTTCGTCCCAAGAATCGGTATACCAAATTGCAGCCCTTTGCGACTTCCGGTGGCAAAGTTACGCAACACTTGTCGACCCCGGAACTTGTGAAAAATACGTCAAACTGAAAAAATGGACTAGGAGAGAAATGCAAAAACACGTATCTCTTTTTTTCGTCCCAAGAATCGGTATACCAAATTGCAGCCCTTTGCGACTTCCGGTGGCAAAGTTACGCATCGCTGGTCGACTCCGGATTTTGTGAAAAATACGTTAAACTGAAAAAATGGACTAGGAGAGAAATGCAAAAACACGTATCCCTTTTTTTCGTCCCAAGAATCGGTATACCAAATTGCAGCCCTTTGCGACTTCCGGTGGCAAAGTTACGCAACACTTGTCGACCCCGGAACTTGTGAAAAATACGTCAAACTGAAAAAATGGACTAGGAGAGAAATGCAAAAACACGTATCCCTTTTTTTTCGTCCCAAGAATCGGTATACCAAATTGCAGCCCTTTGCGACTTCCGGTGGCAAAGTTACGCAACACTTGTCGACCCCGGAACTTGTGAAAAATACGTCAAACTGAAAAAATGGACTAGGAGAGAAATGCAAAAACACGTATCCCTTTTTTTCGTCCCAAGAATCGGTATACCAAATTGCAGCCCTTTGCGACTTCCGGTGGCAAAGTTACGCAACACTTGTCGACCCCGGAACTTATGAAAAATACGTCAAACTGAAAAAATGGACTAGGAGAGAAATGCAAAAACACGTATCCCTTTTTTTCGTCCCAAGAATCGGTATACCAAATTGCAGCCCTTTGCGACTTCCGGTGGCAAAGTTACGCATCGCTGGTCGACTCCGGATTTTGTGAAAAATACGATAAACTGAAAAAATGGACTAGGAGAGAAATGCAAAAACACGTATCCCTTTTTTTCGTCCCAAGAATCGGTATACCAAATTGCAGCCCTTTGCGACTTCCGGTGGCAAAGTTACGCAACACTTGTCGACCCCGGAACTTGTGAAAAATACGTCAAACTGAAAAAATGGACTAGGAGAGAAATGCAAAAACACGTATCAATTTTTTTCGTCCCAAGAATCGGTATACCAAATTGCAGCCCTTTGCGACTTCCGGTGGCAAATTTACGCAACACTTGTCGACCCCGGAACTTATGAAAAATACGTCAAACTGAAAAAATGGACTAGGAGAGAAATGCAAAAACACGTATCCCTTTTTTTCGTCCCAAGAATCGGTATACCAAATTGCAGCCCTTTGCGACTTCCGGTGGCAAAGTTACGCAACACTTGTCGACCCCGGAACTTGTGAAAAATACGTCAAACTGAAAAAATGGACTAGGAGAGAAATGCAAAAACACGTATCAATTTTTTTCGTCCCAAGAATCGGTATACCAAATTGCAGCCCTTTGCGACTTCCGGTGGCAAAGTTACGCATCGCTGGTCGACTCCGGATTTTGTGAAAAATACGATAAACTGAAAAAATGGACTAGGAGAGAAATGCAAAAACACGTATCCCTTTTTTTCGTCCCAAGAATCGGTATACCAAATTGCAGCCCTTTGCGACTTCCGGTGGCAAAGTTACGCAACACTTGTCGACCCCGGAACTTGTGAAAAATACGTCAAACTGAAAAAATGGACTAGGAGAGAAATGCAAAAACACGTATCAATTTTTTTCGTCCCAAGAATCGGTATACCAAATTGCAGCCCTTTGCGACTTCCGGTGGCAAATTTACGCAACACTTGTCGACCCCGGAACTTATGAAAAATACGTCAAACTGAAAAAATGGACTAGGAGAGAAATGCAAAAACACGTATCCCTTTTTTTCGTCCCAAGAATCGGTATACCAAATTGCAGCCCTTTGCGACTTCCGGTGGCAAAGTTACGCAACACTTGTCGACCCCGGAACTTGTGAAAAATACGTTAAACTGAAAAAATGGACTAGGAGAGAAATGCAAAAACACGAATCCCTTTTTTTCGTCCCAAGAATCGGTATACCAAATTGCAGCCCTTTGCGACTTCCGGTGGCAAAGTTACGCAACACTTGTCGACCCCGGAACTTGTGAAAAATACGTCAAACTGAAAAAATGGACTAGGAGAGAAATGCAAAAACACGTATCTCTTTTTTTCGTCCCAAGAATCGGTATACCAAATTGTAGCCCTTTGCGACTTCCGGTGGCAAAGTTACGCATCGCTGGTCGACTCCGGATTTTGTGAAAAATACGTTAAACTGAAAAAATGGACTAGGAGAGAAATGCAAAAATACGTATCCCTTTTTTTCGTCCCAAGAATCGGTATACCAAATTGCAGCCTTTTGCGACTTCCGGTGGCAAAGTTACGCAACACTTGTCGACCCCGGAACTTGTGAAAAATACGTCAAACTGAAAAAGTGGACTAGGAGAGAAATGCAAAAACACGTATCTCTTTTTTTCGTCCCAAGAATCGGTATACCAAATTGCAGCCCTTTGCGACTTCCGGTGGCAAAGTTACGCATCGCTGGTCGACTCCGGATTTTGTGAAAAATACGTTAAACTGAAAAAATGGACTAGGAGAGAAATGCAAAAACACGTATCCCTTTTTTTCGTCCCAAGAATCGGTATACCAAATTGCAGCCCTTTGCGACTTCCGGTGGCAAAGTTACGCAACACTTGTCGACCCCGGAACTTGTGAAAAATACGTCAAACTGAAAAAATGGACTAGGAGAGAAATGCAAAAACACGTATCCCTTTTTTTTCGTCCCAAGAATCGGTATACCAAATTGCAGCCCTTTGCGACTTCCGGTGGCAAAGTTACGCAACACTTGTCGACCCCGGAACTTGTGAAAAATACGTCAAACTGAAAAAATGGACTAGGAGAGAAATGCAAAAACACGTATCCCTTTTTTTCGTCCCAAGAATCGGTATATCAAATTGCAGCCCTTTGCGACTTCCGGTGGCAAAGTTACGCAACACTTGTCGACCCCGGAACTTATGAAAAATACGTCAAACTGAAAAAATGGACTAGGAGAGAAATGCAAAAACACGTATCCCTTTTTTTCGTCCCAAGAATCGGTATACCAAATTGCAGCCCTTTGCGACTTCCGGTGGCAAAGTTACGCAACACTTGTCGACCCCGGAACTTGTGAAAAATACGTCAAACTGAAAAAATGGACTAGGAGAGAAATGCAAAAACACGTATCTCTTTTTTTCGTCCCAAGAATCGGTATACCAAATTGTAGCCCTTTGCGACTTCCGGTGGCAAAGTTACGCAACACTTGTCGACCCCGGAACTTGTGAAAAATACGTCAAACTGAAAAAATGGACTAGGAGAGAAATGCAAAAACACGTATCTCTTTTTTTCGTCCCAAGAATCGGTATACCAAATTGTAGCCCTTTGCGACTTCCGGTGGCAAAGTTACGCATCGCTGGTCGACTCCGGATTTTGTGAAAAATACGTTAAACTGAAAAAATGGACTAGGAGAGAAATGCAAAAACACGTATCTCTTTTTTTCGTCCCAAGAATCGGTATACCAAATTGCAGCCCTTTGCGACTTCCGGTGGCAAAGTTACGCATCGCTGGTCGACTCCGGATTTTGTGAAAAATACGTTAAACTGAAAAAATGGACTAGGAGAGAAATGCAAAAACACGTATCCCTTTTTTTCGTCCCAAGAATCGGTATACCAAATTGCAGCCCTTTGCGACTTCCGGTGGCAAAGTTACGCAACACTTGTCGACCCCGGAACTTGTGAAAAATACGTCAAACTGAAAAAATGGACTAGGAGAGAAATGCAAAAACACGTATCCCTTTTTTTTCGTCCCAAGAATCGGTATACCAAATTGCAGCCCTTTGCGACTTCCGGTGGCAAAGTTACGCAACACTTGTCGACCCCGGAACTTGTGAAAAATACGTCAAACTGAAAAAATGGACTAGGAGAGAAATGCAAAAACACGTATCCCTTTTTTTCGTCCCAAGAATCGGTATACCAAATTGCAGCCCTTTGCGACTTCCGGTGGCAAAGTTACGCAACACTTGTCGACCCCGGAACTTATGAAAAATACGTCAAACTGAAAAAATGGACTAGGAGAGAAATGCAAAAACACGTATCCCTTTTTTTCGTCCCAAGAATCGGTATACCAAATTGCAGCCCTTTGCGACTTCCGGTGGCAAAGTTACGCATCGCTGGTCGACTCCGGATTTTGTGAAAAATACGTTAAACTGAAAAAATGGACTAGGAGAGAAATGCAAAAACACGTATCCCTTTTTTTCGTCCCAAGAATCGGTATACCAAATTGCAGCCCTTTGCGACTTCCGGTGGCAAAGTTACGCAACACTTGTCGACCCCGGAACTTGTGAAAAATACGTCAAACTGAAAAAATGGACTAGGAGAGAAATGCAAAAACACGTATCTCTTTTTTTCGTCCCAAGAATCGGTATACCAAATTGTAGCCCTTTGCGACTTCCGGTGGCAAAGTTACGCAACACTTGTCGACCCCGGAACTTGTGAAAAATACGTCAAACTGAAAAAATGGACTAGGAGAGAAATGCAAAAACACGTATCTCTTTTTTTCGTCCCAAGAATCGGTATACCAAATTGTAGCCCTTTGCGACTTCCGGTGGCAAAGTTACGCATCGCTGGTCGACTCCGGATTTTGTGAAAAATACGTTAAACTGAAAAAATGGACTAGGAGAGAAATGCAAAAATACGTATCCCTTTTTTTCGTCCCAAGAATCGGTATACCAAATTGCAGCCTTTTGCGACTTCCGGTGGCAAAGTTACGCAACACTTGTCGACCCCGGAACTTGTGAAAAATACGTCAAACTGAAAAAATGGACTAGGAGAGAAATGCAAAAACACGTATCTCTTTTTTTCGTCCCAAGAATCGGTATACCAAATTGCAGCCTTTTGCGACTTCCGGTGGCAAAGTTACGCAACACTTGTCGACCCCGGAACTTGTGAAAAATACGTCAAACTGAAAAAATGGACTAGGAGAGAAATGTAAAAACACGTATCCCTTTTTTTCGTCCCAAGAATCGGTATACCAAATTGCAGCCCTTTGCGACTTCCGGTGGCAAAGTTACGCAACACTTGTCGACCCCGGAACTTGTGAAAAATACGTCAAACTGAAAAAATGGACTAGGAGAGAAATGCAAAAACACGTATCCCTTTTTTTCGTCCCAAGAATCGGTATACCAAATTGCAGCCCTTTGCGACTTCCGGTGGCAAATTTACGCAACACTTGTCGACCCCGGAACTTATGAAAAATACGTCAAACTGAAAAAATGGACTAGGAGAGAAATGCAAAAACACGTATCCCTTTTTTTCGTCCCAAGAATCGGTATACCAAATTGCAGCCCTTTGCGACTTCCGGTGGCAAAGTTACGCAACACTTGTCGACCCCGGAACTTGTGAAAAATACGTTAAACTGAAAAAATGGACTAGGAGAGAAATGCAAAAACACGAATCCCTTTTTTTCGTCCCAAGAATCGGTATACCAAATTGCAGCCCTTTGCGACTTCCGGTGGCAAAGTTACGCAACACTTGTCGACCCCGGAACTTGTGAAAAATACGTCAAACTGAAAAAATGGACTAGGAGAGAAATGCAAAAACACGTATCTCTTTTTTTCGTCCCAAGAATCGGTATACCAAATTGTAGCCCTTTGCGACTTCCGGTGGCAAAGTTACGCATCGCTGGTCGACTCCGGATTTTGTGAAAAATACGTTAAACTGAAAAAATGGACTAGGAGAGAAATGCAAAAATACGTATCCCTTTTTTTCGTCCCAAGAATCGGTATACCAAATTGCAGCCTTTTGCGACTTCCGGTGGCAAAGTTACGCAACACTTGTCGACCCCGGAACTTGTGAAAAATACGTCAAACTGAAAAAATGGACTAGGAGAGAAATGCAAAAACACGTATCTCTTTTTTTCGTCCCAAGAATCGGTATACCAAATTGCAGCCTTTTGCGACTTCCGGTGGCAAAGTTACGCAACACTTGTCGACCCCGGAACTTGTGAAAAATACGTCAAACTGAAAAAGTGGACTAGGAGAGAAATGCAAAAACACGTATCTCTTTTTTTCGTCCCAAGAATCGGTATACCAAATTGCAGCCCTTTGCGACTTCCGGTGGCAAAGTTACGCATCGCTGGTCGACTCCGGATTTTGTGAAAAATACGTTAAACTGAAAAAATGGACTAGGAGAGAAATGCAAAAACACGTATCCCTTTTTTTCGTCCCAAGAATCGGTATACCAAATTGCAGCCCTTTGCGACTTCCGGTGGCAAAGTTACGCAACACTTGTCGACCCCGGAACTTGTGAAAAATACGTCAAACTGAAAAAATGGACTAGGAGAGAAATGCAAAAACACGTATCCCTTTTTTTTCGTCCCAAGAATCGGTATACCAAATTGCAGCCCTTTGCGACTTCCGGTGGCAAAGTTACGCAACACTTGTCGACCCCGGAACTTGTGAAAAATACGTCAAACTGAAAAAATGGACTAGGAGAGAAATGCAAAAACACGTATCCCTTTTTTTCGTCCCAAGAATCGGTATACCAAATTGCAGCCCTTTGCGACTTCCGGTGGCAAAGTTACGCAACACTTGTCGACCCCGGAACTTATGAAAAATACGTCAAACTGAAAAAATGGACTAGGAGAGAAATGCAAAAACACGTATCCCATTTTTTCGTCCCAAGAATCGGTATACCAAATTGCAGCCCTTTGCGACTTCCGGTGGCAAAGTTACGCAACACTTGTCGACCCCGGAACTTGTGAAAAATACGTCAAACTGAAAAAATGGACTAGGAGAGAAATGCAAAAACACGTATCTCTTTTTTTCGTCCCAAGAATCGGTATACCAAATTGTAGCCCTTTGCGACTTCCGGTGGCAAAGTTACGCAACACTTGTCGACCCCGGAACTTGTGAAAAATACGTCAAACTGAAAAAATAGACTAGGAGAGAAATGCAAAAACACGTATCTCTTTTTTTCGTCCCAAGAATCGGTATACCAAATTGTAGCCCTTTGCGACTTCCGGTGGCAAAGTTACGCATCGCTGGTCGACTCCGGATTTTGTGAAAAATACGTTAAACTGAAAAAATGGACTAGGAGAGAAATGCAAAAATACGTATCCCTTTTTTTCGTCCCAAGAATCGGTATACCAAATTGCAGCCTTTTGCGACTTCCGGTGGCAAAGTTACGCAACACTTGTCGACCCCGGAACTTGTGAAAAATACGTCAAACTGAAAAAATGGACTAGGAGAGAAATGCAAAAACACGTATCTCTTTTTTTCGTCCCAAGAATCGGTATACCAAATTGCAGCCTTTTGCGACTTCCGGTGGCAAAGTTACGCAACACTTGTCGACCCCGGAACTTGTGAAAAATACGTCAAACTGAAAAAGTGGACTAGGAGAGAAATGCAAAAACACGTATCTCTTTTTTTCGTCCCAAGAATCGGTATACCAAATTGCAGCCCTTTGCGACTTCCGGTGGCAAAGTTACGCATCGCTGGTCGACTCCGGATTTTGTGAAAAATACGTTAAACTGAAAAAATGGACTAGGAGAGAAATGCAAAAACACGTATCCCTTTTTTTCGTCCCAAGAATCGGTATACCAAATTGCAGCCCTTTGCGACTTCCGGTGGCAAAGTTACGCAACACTTGTCGACCCCGGAACTTGTGAAAAATACGTCAAACTGAAAAAATGGACTAGGAGAGAAATGCAAAAACACGTATCCCTTTTTTTCGTCCCAAGAATCGGTATACCAAATTGCAGCCCTTTGCGACTTCCGGTGGCAAAGTTACGCAACACTTGTCGACCCCGGAACTTGTGAAAAATACGTCAAACTGAAAAAATGGACTAGGAGAGAAATGCAAAAACACGTATCCCTTTTTTTCGTCCCAAGAATCGGTATACCAAATTGCAGCCCTTTGCGACTTCCGGTGGCAAAGTTACGCAACACTTGTCGACCCCGGAACTTATGAAAAATACGTCAAACTGAAAAAATGGACTAGGAGAGAAATGCAAAAACACGTATCCCTTTTTTTCGTCCCAAGAATCGGTATACCAAATTGCAGCCCTTTGCGACTTCCGGTGGCAAAGTTACGCATCGCTGGTCGACTCCGGATTTTGTGAAAAATACGTTAAACTGAAAAAATGGACTAGGAGAGAAATGCAAAAACACGTATCCCTTTTTTTCGTCCCAAGAATCGGTATACCAAATTGCAGCCCTTTGCGACTTCCGGTGGCAAAGTTACGCAACACTTGTCGACCCCGGAACTTGTGAAAAATACGTCAAACTGAAAAAATGGACTAGGAGAGAAATGCAAAAACACGTATCTCTTTTTTTCGTCCCAAGAATCGGTATACCAAATTGTAGCCCTTTGCGACTTCCGGTGGCAAAGTTACGCATCGCTGGTCGACTCCGGATTTTGTGAAAAATACGTTAAACTGAAAAAATGGACTAGGAGAGAAATGCAAAAATACGTATCCCTTTTTTTCGTCCCAAGAATCGGTATACCAAATTGCAGCCTTTTGCGACTTCCGGTGGCAAAGTTACGCAACACTTGTCGACCCCGGAACTTGTGAAAAATACGTCAAACTGAAAAAATGGACTAGGAGAGAAATGCAAAAACACGTATCTCTTTTTTTCGTCCCAAGAATCGGTATACCAAATTGCAGCCTTTTGCGACTTCCGGTGGCAAAGTTACGCAACACTTGTCGACCCCGGAACTTGTGAAAAATACGTCAAACTGAAAAAGTGGACTAGGAGAGAAATGCAAAAACACGTATCTCTTTTTTTCGTCCCAAGAATCGGTATACCAAATTGCAGCCCTTTGCGACTTCCGGTGGCAAAGTTACGCATCGCTGCTCGACTCCGGATTTTGTGAAAAATACGTTAAACTGAAAAAATGGACTAGGAGAGAAATGCAAAAACACGTATCCCTTTTTTTCGTCCCAAGAATCGGTATACCAAATTGCAGCCCATTGCGACTTCCGGTGGCAAAGTTACGCAACACTTGTCGACCCCGGAACTTGTGAAAAATACGTCAAACTGAAAAAATGGACTAGGAGAGAAATGCAAAAACACGTATCCCTTTTTTTTCGTCCCAAGAATCGGTATACCAAATTGCAGCCCTTTGCGACTTCCGGTGGCAAAGTTACGCAACACTTGTCGACCCCGGAACTTGTGAAAAATACGTCAAACTGAAAAAATGGACTAGGAGAGAAATGCAAAAACACGTATCCCTTTTTTTCGTCCCAAGAATCGGTATACCAAATTGCAGCCCTTTGCGACTTCCGGTGGCAAAGTTACGCAACACTTGTCGACCCCGGAACTTATGAAAAATACGTCAAACTGAAAAAATGGACTAGGAGAGAAATGCAAAAACACGTATCCCTTTTTTTCGTCCCAAGAATCGGTATACCAAATTGCAGCCCTTTGCGACTTCCGGTGGCAAAGTTACGCAACACTTGTCGACCCCGGAACTTATGAAAAATACGTCAAACTGAAAAAATGGACTAGGAGAGAAATGCAAAAACACGTATCCCTTTTTTTCGTCCCAAGAATCGGTATACCAAATTGCAGCCCTTTGCGACTTCCGGTGGCAAAGTTACGCATCGCTGGTCGACTCCGGATTTTGTGAAAAATACGTTAAACTGAAAAAATGGACTAGGAGAGAAATGCAAAAACACGTATCCCTTTTTTTCGTCCCAAGAATCGGTATACCAAATTGCAGCCCTTTGCGACTTCCGGTGGCAAAGTTACGCACCACTTGTCGACCCCGGAACTTGTGAAAAATACGTCAAACTGAAAAAATGGACTAGGAGAGAAATGCAAAAACACGTATCCCTTTTTTTTCGTCCCAAGAATCGGTATACCAAATTGCAGCCCTTTGCGACTTCCGGTGGCAAAGTTACGCAACACTTGTCGACCCCGGAACTTGTGAAAAATACGTCAAACTGAAAAAATGGACTAGGAGAGAAATGCAAAAACACGTATCCCTTTTTTTCGTCCCAAGAATCGGTATACCAAATTGCAGCCCTTTGCGACTTCCGGTGGCAAAGTTACGCATCGCTGGTCGCCTCCGGATTTTGTGAAAAATACGTTAAACTGAAAAAATGGACTAGGAGAGAAATGCAAAAACACGTGTCCCTTTTTTTCGTCCCAAGAATCGGTATACCAAATTGCAGCCCTTTGTGACTTCCGGTAGCAAAGTTACGCAACACTTGTCGACCCCGGAACTTGTGAAAAATACGTCAAACTGAAAAAATGGACTAGGAGAGAAATGCAAAAACACGTGTCCCTTTTTTTCGTCCCAAGAATCGGTATACCAAATTGCAGCCCTTTGTGACTTCCGGTAGCAAAGTTACGCAACACTTGTCGACCCCGGAACTTGTGAAAAATACGTCAAACTGAAAAAATGGACTAGGAGAGAAATGCAAAAACACGTATCCCTTTTTTTCGTCCCAAGAATCGGTATACTAAATTGTAGCCCTTTGCGACTTCCGATGGCAAAGTTACGCATCGCTGGTCGACTCCGGATTTTGTGAAAAATACGTTAAACTGAAAAAATGGACTAGGAGAGAAATGCAAAAACACGTATCCCTTTTTTTCGTCCCAAGAATCGGTATACCAAATTGCAGCCCTTTGCGACTTCCGGTGGCAAAGTTACGAATCGCTGGTCGCCTCCGGATTTTGTGAAAAATACGTTAAACTGAAAAAATGGACTAGGAGAGAAATGCAAAAACACGTATCCCTTTTTTTCGTCCCAAGAATCGGTATACCAAATTGTAGCCCTTTGCGACTTCCGGTGGCAAAGTTACGCATCGCTGGTCGACTCCGGATTTTGTGAAAAATACGTTAAACTGAAAAAATGGACTAGGAGAGAAATGCAAAAATACGTATCCCTTTTTTTCGTCCCAAGAATCGGTATACCAAATTGTAGCCCTTTGCGACTTCCGGTGGCAAAGTTACGCATCGCTGGTCGACTCCGGATTTTGTGAAAAATACGTTAAACTGAAAAAATGGACTAGGAGAGAAATGCAAAAACACGTATCCCTTTTTTTCGTCCCAAGAATCGGTATACCAAATTGTAGCCCTTTGCGACTTCCGGTGGCAAAGTTACGCATCGCTGGTCGACTCCGGATTTTGTGAAAAATACGTTAAACTGAAAAAATGGACTAGGAGAGAAATGCAAAAACACGTATCCCTTTTTTTCGTCCCAAGAATCGGTATACCAAATTGCAGCCCTTTGCGACTTCCGGTGGCAAAGTTACGCATCGCTGGTCGCCTCCGGATTTAGTGAAAAATACGTTAAACTGAAAAAATGAACTAGGAGAGAAATGCAAAAACACGTATCTCTTTTTTTCGTCCCAAGATTCCGTATACCAAATTGCAGCCCTTTGCGACTTCCGGTGGCAAAGTTACGCATCGCTGGTCGACTCCGGATTTTGTGAAAAATACGTTAAACTGAAAAAATGGACTAGGAGAGAAGTGCAAAAATACGTATCCCTTTTTTTCGTCCCAAGAATCGGTATACCAAATTGCAGCCTTTTGCGACTTCCGGTGGCAAAGTTACGCAACACTTGTCGACCCCGGATTTTGTGAAAAATACGTTAAACTGAAAAAATGGACTAGGAGAGAAATGCAAAAACACGTATCCCTTTTTTTCGTCCCAAGAATCGGTATACCAAATTGCAGCACTTTGCGACTTCCGGTGGCAAAGTTACGCATCGCTGGTCGACTCCGGATTTTGTGAAAAATACGTTAAACTGAAAAAATGGACTAGGAGAGAAATGCAAAAACACGTATCCCTTTTTTTCGTCCCAAGAATCGGTATACCAAATTGCAGCCTTTTGCGACTTCCGGTGGCAAAGTTACGCATCGCTGGTCGCCTCCGGATTTTGTGAAAAATACGTTAAACTGAAAAAATGGACTAGGAGAGAAATGCAAAAACACGTATCCCTTTTTTTCGTCCCAAGAATCGGTATACCAAATTGTAGCCCTTTGCGACTTCCGGTGGCAAAGTTACGCATCGCTGGTCGACTCCGGATTTTGTGAAAAATACGTTAAACTGAAAAAATGGACTAGGAGAGAAATGCAAAAACACGTGTCCCTTTTTTTCGTCCCAAGAATCGGTATACCAAATTGCAGCCCTTTGTGACTTCCGGTAGCAAAGTTACGCAACACTTGTCGACCCCGGAACTTGTGAAAAATACGTCAAACTGAAAAAATGGACTAGGAGAGAAATGCAAAAACACGTGTCCCTTTTTTTCGTCCCAAGAATCGGTATACCAAATTGCAGCCCTTTGCGACTTCCGGTGGCAAAGTTACGCAACACTTGTCGACCCCGGAACTTATGAAAAATACGTCAAACTGAAAAAATGGACTAGGAGAGAAATGCAAAAACACGTATCCCTTTTTTTCGTCCCAAGAATCGGTATACTAAATTGTAGCCCTTTGCGACTTCCGATGGCAAAGTTACGCATCGCTGGTCGACTCCGGATTTTGTGAAAAATACGTTAAACTGAAAAAATGGACTAGGAGAGAAATGCAAAAACACGTATCCCTTTTTTTCGTCCCAAGAATCGGTATACCAAATTGCAGCCCTTTGCGACTTCCGGTGGCAAAGTTACGAATCGCTGGTCGCCTCCGGATTTTGTGAAAAATACGTTAAACTGAAAAAATGGACTAGGAGAGAAATGCAAAAACACGTATCCCTTTTTTTCGTCCCAAGAATCGGTATACCAAATTGTAGCCCTTTGCGACTTCCGGTGGCAAAGTTACGCATCGCTGGTCGACTCCGGATTTTGTGAAAAATACGTTAAACTGAAAAAATGGACTAGGAGAGAAATGCAAAAATCCGTATCCCTTTTTTTCGTCCCAAGAATCGGTATACCAAATTGTAGCCCTTTGCGACTTCCGGTGGCAAAGTTACGCATCGCTGGTCGACTCCGGATTTTGTGAAAAATACGTTAAACTGAAAAAATGGACTAGGAGAGAAATGCAAAAACACGTATCCCTTTTTTTCGTCCCAAGAATCGGTATACCAAATTGTAGCCCTTTGCGACTTCCGGTGGCAAAGTTACGCATCGCTGGTCGACTCCGGATTTTGTGAAAAATACGTTAAACTGAAAAAATGGACTAGGAGAGAAATGCAAAAACACGTATCCCTTTTTTTCGTCCCAAGAATCGGTATACCAAATTGCAGCCCTTTGCGACTTCCGGTGGCAAAGTTACGCATCGCTGGTCGCCTCCGGATTTTGTGAAAAATACGTTAAACTGAAAAAATGGACTAGGAGAGAAATGCAAAAACACGTGTCCCTTTTTTTCGTCCCAAGAATCGGTATACCAAATTGCAGCCCTTTGTGACTTCCGGTAGCAAAGTTACGCAACACTTGTCGACCCCGGAACTTGTGAAAAATACGTTAAACTGAAAAAATGGACTAGGAGAGAAATGCAAAAACACGTATCCCTTTTTTTCGTCCCAAGAATCGGTATACCAAATTGTAGCCCTTTGCGACTTCCGGTGGCAAAGTTACGCATCGCTGGTCGACTCCGGATTTTGTGAAAAATACGTTAAACTGAAAAAATGGACTAGGAGAGAAATGCAAAAACACGTGTCCCTTTTTTTCGTCCCAAGAATCGGTATACCAAATTGCAGCCCTTTGTGACTTCCGGTAGCAAAGTTACGCAACACTTGTCGACCCCGGAACTTGTGAAAAATACGTCAAACTGAAAAAATGGACTAGGAGAGAAATGCAAAAACACGTGTCCCTTTTTTTCGTCCCAAGAATCGGTATACCAAATTGCAGCCCTTTGTGACGTCCGGTAGCAAAGTTACGCAACACTTGTCGACCCCGGAACTTGTGAAAAATACGTCAAACTGAAAAAATGGACTAGGAGAGAAATGCAAAAACACGTATCCCTTTTTTTCGTCCCAAGAATCGGTATACTAAATTGTAGCCCTTTGCGACTTCCGATGGCAAAGTTACGCATCGCTGGTCGACTCCGGATTTTGTGAAAAATACGTTAAACTGAAAAAATGGACTAGGAGAGAAATGCAAAAACACGTATCCCTTTTTTTCGTCCCAAGAATCGGTATACCAAATTGCAGCCCTTTGCGACTTCCGGTGGCAAAGTTACGAATCGCTGGTCGCCTCCGGATTTTGTGAAAAATACGTTAAACTGAAAAAATGGACTAGGAGAGAAATGCAAAAACACGTATCCCTTTTTTTCGTCCCAAGAATCGGTATACCAAATTGTAGCCCTTTGCGACTTCCGGTGGCAAAGTTACGCATCGCTGGTCGACTCCGGATTTTGTGAAAAATACGTTAAACTGAAAAAATGGACTAGGAGAGAAATGCAAAAATCCGTATCCCTTTTTTTCGTCCCAAGAATCGGTATACCAAATTGTAGCCCTTTGCGACTTCCGGTGGCAAAGTTACGCATCGCTGGTCGACTCCGGATTTTGTGAAAAATACGTTAAACTGAAAAAATGGACTAGGAGAGAAATGCAAAAACACGTATCCCTTTTTTTCGTCCCAAGAATCGGTATACCAAATTGTAGCCCTTTGCGACTTCCGGTGGCAAAGTTACGCATCGCTGGTCGACTCCGGATTTTGTGAAAAATACGTTAAACTGAAAAAATGGACTAGGAGAGAAATGCAAAAACACGTATCCCTTTTTTTCGTCCCAAGAATCGGTATACCAAATTGCAGCCCTTTGCGACTTCCGGTGGCAAAGTTACGCATCGCTGGTCGCCTCCGGATTTTGTGAAAAATACGTTAAACTGAAAAAATGGACTAGGAGAGAAATGCAAAAACACGTGTCCCTTTTTTTCGTCCCAAGAATCGGTATACCAAATTGCAGCCCTTTGTGACTTCCGGTAGCAAAGTTACGCAACACTTGTCGACCCCGGAACTTGTGAAAAATACGTCAAACTGAAAAAATGGACTAGGAGAGAAATGCAAAAACACGTGTCCCTTTTTTTCGTCCCAAGAATCGGTATACCAAATTGCAGCCCTTTGTGACTTCCGGTAGCAAAGTTACGCAACACTTGTCGACCCCGGAACTTGTGAAAAATACGTCAAACTGAAAAAATGGACTAGGAGAGAAATGCAAAAACACTTATCCCTTTTTTTCGTCCCAAGAATCGGTATACTAAATTGTAGCCCTTTGCGACTTCCGATGGCAAAGTTACGCATCGCTGGTCGACTCCGGATTTTGTGAAAAATACGTTAAACTGAAAAAATGGACTAGGAGAGAAATGCAAAAACACGTATCCCTTTTTTTCGTCCCAAGAATCGGTATACCAAATGGCAGCCCTTTGCGACTTCCGGTGGCAAAGTTACGAATCGCTGGTCGCCTCCGGATTTTGTGAAAAATACGTTAAACTGAAAAAATGGACTAGGAGAGAAATGCAAAAACACGTATCCCTTTTTTTCGTCCCAAGAATCGGTATACCAAATTGTAGCCCTTTGCGACTTCCGGTGGCAAAGTTACGCATCGCTGGTCGACTCCGGATTTTGTGAAAAATACGTTAAACTGAAAAAATGGACTAGGAGAGAAATGCAAAAATACGTATCCCTTTTTTTCGTCCCAAGAATCGGTATACCAAATTGTAGCCCTTTGCGACTTCCGGTGGCAAAGTTACGCATCGCTGGTCGACTCCGGATTTTGTGAAAAATACGTTAAACTGAAAAAATGGACTAGGAGAGAAATGCAAAAACACGTATCCCTTTTTTTCGTCCCAAGAATCGGTATACCAAATTGTAGCCCTTTGCGACTTCCGGTGGCAAAGTTACGCATCGCTGGTCGACTCCGGATTTTGTGAAAAATACGTTAAACTGAAAAAATGGACTAGGAGAGAAATGCAAAAACACGTATCCCTTTTTTTCGTCCCAAGAATCGGTATACCAAATTGCAGCCCTTTGCGACTTCCGGTGGCAAAGTTACGCATCGCTGGTCGCCTCCGGATTTTGTGAAAAATACGTTAAACTGAAAAAATGAACTAGGAGAGAAATGCAAAAACACGTATCTCTTTTTTTCGTCCCAAGAATCCGTATACCAAATTGCAGCCCTTTGCGACTTCCGGTGGCAAATTTACGCAACACTTGTCGACTCCGGATTTTGTGAAAAATACGTTAAACTGAGAAAATTGACTAGGAGAGAAATGCAAAAACCCGTATCCCTTTTTTTCGTCCCAAGAATCTGTATACCAAATTGCAGCCCTTTGCGACTTCCGGTGGCAAAGTTACGCATCGCTGGTCGACTCCGGATTTTGTGAAAAATACGTTAAACTGAAAAAATGGACTAGGAGAGAAGTGCAAAAATACGTATCCCTTTTTTTCGTCCCAAGAATCGGTATACCAAATTGCAGCCTTTTGCGACTTCCGGTGGCAAAGTTACGCAACACTTGTCGACCCCGGAACTTGTGAAAAATACGTCAAACTGAAAAAGTGGACTAGGAGAGAAATGCAAAAACACGTATCTCTTTTTTTCGTCCCAAGAATCCGTATACCAAATTGCAGCCCTTTGCGACTTCCGGTGGCAAATTTACGCAACACTTGTCGACTCCGGATTTTGTGAAAAATACGTTAAACTGAAAAAATGGACTAGGAGAGAAATGCAAAAACACGTATCCCTTTTTTTCGTCCCAAGAATCGGTATACCAAATTGCAGCCCTTTGCGACTTCCGGTGGCAAAGTTACGCATCGCTGGTCGACTCCGGATTTTGTGAAAAATACGTTAAACTGAAAAAATGGACTAGGAGAGAAATGCAAAAACACGTATCCCTTTTTTTCGTCCCAAGAATCGGTATACCAAATTGCAGCCTTTTGCGACTTCCGGTGGCAAAGTTACGCATCGCTGGTCGCCTCCGGATTTTGTGAAAAATACGTTAAACTGAAAAAATGGACTAGGAGAGAAATGCAAAAACACGTATCCCTTTTTTTCGTCCCAAGAATCGGTATACCAAATTGTAGCCCTTTGCGACTTCCGGTGGCAAATTTACGCAACACTTGTCGACTCCGGATTTTGTGAAAAATACGTTAAACTGAAAAAATGGACTAGGAGAGAAATGCAAAAACACGTATCCCTTTTTTTCGTCCCAAGAATCGGTATACCAAATTGCAGCCCTTTGCGACTTCCGGTGGCAAAGTTACGCATCGCTGGTCGACTCCGGATTTTGTGAAAAATACGTTAAACTGAAAAAATGGACTAGGAGAGAAATGCAAAAACACGTATCCCTTTTTTTCGTCCCAAGAATCGGTATACCAAATTGCAGCCTTTTGCGACTTCCGGTGGCAAAGTTACGCATCGCTGGTCGCCTCCGGATTTTGTGAAAAATACGTTAAACTGAAAAAATGGACTAGGAGAGAAATGCAAAAACACGTATCCCTTTTTTTCGTCCCAAGAATCGGTATACCAAATTGTAGCCCTTTGCGACTTCCGGTGGCAAAGTTACGCATCGCTGGTCGACTCCGGATTTTGTGAAAAATACGTTAAACTGAAAAAATGGACTAGGAGAGAAATGCAAAAACACGTGTCCCTTTTTTTCGTCCCAAGAATCGGTATACCAAATTGCAGCCCTTTGTGACTTCCGGTAGCAAAGTTACGCAACACTTGTCGACCCCGGAACTTGTGAAAAATACGTCAAACTGAAAAAATGGACTAGGAGAGAAATGCAAAAACACGTGTCCCTTTTTTTCGTCCCAAGAATCGGTATACCAAATTGCAGCCCTTTGTGACTTCCGGTAGCAAAGTTACGCAACACTTGTCGACACCGGAACTTGTGAAAAATACGTCAAACTGAAAAAATGGACTAGGAGAGAAATGCAAAAACACGTATCCCTTTTTTCGTCCCAAGAATCGGTATACCAAATTGTAGCCCTTTGCGACTTCCGGTGGCAAAGTTACGCATCGCTGGTCGACTCCGGATTTTGTGAAAAATACGTTAAACTGAAAAAATGGACTAGGAGAGAAATGCAAAAATACGTATCCCTTTTTTTCGTCCCAAGAATCGGTATACCAAATTGTAGCCCTTTGCGACTTCCGGTGGCAAAGTTACGCATCGCTGGTCGACTCCGGATTTTGTGAAAAATACGTTAAACTGAAAAAATGGACTAGGAGAGAAATGCAAAAACACGTATCCCTTTTTTTCGTCCCAAGAATCGGTATACCAAATTGTAGCCCTTTGCGACTTCCGGTGGCAAAGTTACGCATCGCTGGTCGACTCCGGATTTTGTGAAAAATACGTTAAACTGAAAAAATGGACTAGGAGAGAAATGCAAAAACACGTATCCCTTTTTTTCGTCCCAAGAATCGGTATACCAAATTGTAGCCCTTTGCGACTTCCGGTGGCAAAGTTACGCATCGCTGGTCGACTCCGGATTTTGTGAAAAATACGTTAAACTGAAAAAATGGACTAGGAGAGAAATGCAAAAACACGTATCCCTTTTTTTCGTCCCAAGAATCGGTATACCAAATTGCAGCCCTTTGCGACTTCCGGTGGCAAAGTTACGCATCGCTGGTCGCCTCCGGATTTTGTGAAAAATACGTTAAACTGAAAAAATGAACTAGGAGAGAAATGCAAAAACACGTATCTCTTTTTTTCGTCCCAAGAATCCGTATACCAAATTGCAGCCCTTTGCGACTTCCGGTGGCAAATTTACGCAACACTTGTCGACTCCGGATTTTGTGAAAAATACGTTAAACTGAGAAAATTGACTAGGAGAGAAATGCAAAAACACGTATCCCTTTTTTTCGTCCCAAGAATCGGTATACCAAATTGCAGCCCTTTGCGACTTCCGGTGGCAAAGTTACGCATCGCTGGTCGACTCCGGATTTTGTGAAAAATACGTTAAACTGAAAAAATGGACTAGGAGAGAAGTGCAAAAATACGTATCCCTTTTTTTCGTCCCAAGAATCGGTATACCAAATTGCAGCCTTTTGCGACTTCCGGTGGCAAAGTTACGCAACACTTGTCGACCCCGGAACTTGTGAAAAATACGTCAAACTGAAAAAGTGGACTAGGAGAGAAATGCAAAAACACGTATCTCTTTTTTTCGTCCCAAGAATCCGTATACCAAATTGCAGCCCTTTGCGACTTCCGGTGGCAAATTTACGCAACACTTGTCGACTCCGGATTTTGTGAAAAATACGTTAAACTGAAAAAATGGACTAGGAGAGAAATGCAAAAACACGTATCCCTTTTTTTCGTCCCAAGAATCGGTATACCAAATTGCAGCCCTTTGCGACTTCCGGTGGCAAAGTTACGCATCGCTGGTCGACTCCGGATTTTGTGAAAAATACGTTAAACTGAAAAAATGGACTAGGAGAGAAATGCAAAAACACGTATCCCTTTTTTTCGTCCCAAGAATCGGTATACCAAATTGCAGCCTTTTGCGACTTCCGGTGGCAAAGTTACGCATCGCTGGTCGCCTCCGGATTTTGTGAAAAATACGTTAAACTGAAAAAATGGACTAGGAGAGAAATGCAAAAACACGTATCCCTTTTTTTCGTCCCAAGAATCGGTATACCAAATTGTAGCCCTTTGCGACTTCCAGTGGCAAAGTTACGCATCGCTGGTCGACTCCGGATTTTGTGAAAAATACGTTAAACTGAAAAAATGGACTAGGAGAGAAATGCAAAAACACGTGTCCCTTTTTTTCGTCCCAAGAATCGGTATACCAAATTGCAGCCCTTTGTGACTTCCGGTAGCAAAGTTACGCAACACTTGTCGACCCCGGAACTTGTGAAAAATACGTCAAACTGAAAAAATGGACTAGGAGAGAAATGCAAAAACACGTATCCCTTTTTTTCGTCCCAAGAATCGGTATACCAAATTGCAGCCCTTTGTGACTTCCGGTAGCAAAGTTACGCAACACTTGTCGACCCCGGAACTTGTGAAAAATACGTCAAACTGAAAAAATGGACTAGGAGAGAAATGCAAAAACACGTGTCCCTTTTTTTCGTCCCAAGAATCGGTATACCAAATTGCAGCCCTTTGTGACTTCCGGTAGCAAAGTTACGCAACACTTGTCGACCCCGGAACTTGTGAAAAATACGTCAAACTGAAAAAATGGACTAGGAGAGAAATGCAAAAACACGTATCCCTTTTTTTCGTCCCAAGAATCGGTATACCAAATTGCAGCCCTTTGTGACTTCCGGTAGCAAAGTTACGCAACACTTGTCGACCCCGGAACTTGTGAAAAATACGTCAAACTGAAAAAATGGACTAGGAGAGAAATGCAAAAACACGTGTCCCTTTTTTTCGTCCCAAGAATCGGTATACCAAATTGCAGCCCTTTGTGACTTCCGGTAGCAAAGTTACGCAACACTTGTCGACCCCGGAACTTGTGAAAAATACGTCAAACTGAAAAAATGGACTAGGAGAGAAATGCAAAAACACGTATCCCTTTTTTTCGTCCCAAGAATCGGTATACCAAATTGCAGCCCTTTGTGACTTCCGGTAGCAAAGTTACGCAACACTTGTCGACCCCGGAACTTGTGAAAAATACGTCAAACTGAAAAAATGGACTAGGAGAGAAATGCAAAAACACGTATCCCTTTTTTTCGTCCCAAGAATCGGTATACTAAATTGTAGCCCTTTGCGACTTCCGATGGCAAAGTTACGCATCGCTGGTCGACTCCGGATTTTGTGAAAAATACGTTAAACTGAAAAAATGGACTAGGAGAGAAATGCAAAAACACGTATCCCTTTTTTTCGTCCCAAGAATCGGTATACCAAATTGCAGCCCTTTGCGACTTCCGGTGGCAAAGTTACGAATCGCTGGTCGCCTCCGGATTTTGTGAAAAATACGTTAAACTGAAAAAATGGACTAGGAGAGAAATGCAAAAACACGTATCCCTTTTTTTCGTCCCAAGAATCGGTATACCAAATTGTAGCCCTTTGCGACTTCCGGTGGCAAAGTTACGCATCGCTGGTCGACTCCGGATTTTGTGAAAAATACGTTAAACTGAAAAAATGGACTAGGAGAGAAATGCAAAAACACGTATCCCTTTTTTTCGTCCCAAGAATCGGTATACCAAATTGCAGCCCTTTGCGACTTCCGGTGGCAAAGTTACGCATCGCTGGTCGCCTCCGGATTTTGTGAAAAATACGTTAAACTGAAAAAATGGACTAGGAGAGAAATGCAAAAACACGTGTCCCTTTTTTTCGTCCCAAGAATCGGTATACCAAATTGCAGCCCTTTGTGACTTCCGGTAGCAAAGTTACGCAACACTTGTCGACCCCGGAACTTGTGAAAAATACGTCAAACTGAAAAAATGGACTAGGAGAGAAATGCAAAAACACGTGTCCCTTTTTTTCGTCCCAAGAATCGGTATACCAAATTGCAGCCCTTTGTGACTTCCGGTAGCAAAGTTACGCAACACTTGTCGACCCCGGAACTTGTGAAAAATACGTCAAACTGAAAAAATGGACTAGGAGAGAAATGCAAAAACACGTATCCCTTTTTTTCGTCCCAAGAATCGGTATACCAAATTGTAGCCCTTTGCGACTTCCGGTGGCAAAGTTACGCATCGCTGGTCGACTCCGGATTTTGTGAAAAAGACGTTAAACTGAAAAAATGGACTAGGAGAGAAATGCAAAAATACGTATCCCTTTTTTTCGTCACAAGAATCGGTATACCAAATTGTAGCCCTTTGCGACTTCCGGTGGCAAAGTTACGCATCGCTGGTCGACTCCGGATTTTGTGAAAAATACGTTAAACTGAAAAAATGGACTAGGAGAGAAATGCAAAAACACGTATCCCTTTTTTTCGTCCCAAGAATCGGTATACCAAATTGTAGCCCTTTGCGACTTCCGGTGGCAAAGTTACGCATCGCTGGTCGACTCCGGAATTTGTGAAAAATACGTTAAACTGAAAAAATGGACTAGGAGAGAAATGCAAAAACACGTATCCCTTTTTTTCGTCCCAAGAATCGGTATACCAAATTGCAGCCCTTTGCGACTTCCGGTGGCAAAGTTACGCATCGCTGGTCGCCTCCGGATTTTGTGAAAAATACGTTAAACTGAAAAAATGAACTAGGAGAGAAATGCAAAAACACGTATCCCTTTTTTTCGTCCCAAGAATCGGTATACCAAATTGCAGCCCTTTGCGACTTCCGGTGGCAAAGTTACGCATCGCTGGTCGCCTCCGGATTTTGTGAAAAATACGTCAAACTGAAAAAATGGACTAGGAGAGAAATGCAAAAACACGTATCCCTTTTTTTCGTCCCAAGAATCGGTATACCAAATTGCAGCCCTTTGCGACTTCCGGTGGCAAAGTTACGCATCGCTGGTCGACTCCGGATTTTGTGAAAAATACGTTAAACTGAAAAAATGGACTAGGAGAGAAATGCAAAAACACGTATCTCTTTTTTTCGTTCCAAGAATCCGTATACCAAATTGCAGCCCTTTGCGACTTCCGGTGGCAAATTTACGCAACACTTGTCGACTCCGGATTTTGTGAAAAATACGTTAAACTGAAAAAATGGACTAGGAGAGAAATGCAAAAACACGTATCTCTTTTTCTCGTCCCAAGAATCGGTATACCAAATTGCAGCCTTTTGCGACTTCCGGTGGCAAAGTTACGCAACACTTGTCGACCCCGGAACTTGTGAAAAATACGTCAAACTGAAAAAATGGACTAGGAGAGAAATGCAAAAACACGTATCCCTTTTTTTCGTCCCAAGAATCGGTATACCAAATTGCAGCCCTTTGCGACTTCCGGTGGCAAAGTTACGCATCGCTGGTCGCCTCCGGATTTTGTGAAAAATACGTTAAACTGAAAAAATGGACTAGGAGAGAAATGCAAAAACACGTATCTCTTTTTTTCGTTCCAAGAATCCGTATACCAAATTGCAGCCCTTTGCGACTTCCGGTGGCAAATTTACGCAACACTTGTCGACTCCGGATTTTGTGAAAAATACGTTAAACTGAAAAAATGGACTAGGAGAGAAATGCAAAAACACGTATCTCTTTTTCTCGTCCCAAGAATCGGTATACCAAATTGCAGCCTTTTGCGACTTCCGGTAGCAAAGTTACGCAACACTTGTCGACCCCGGAACTTGTGAAAAATACGTCAAACTGAAAAAATGGACTAGGAGAGAAATGCAAAAACACGTATCCCTTTTTTTCGTCCCAAGAATCGGTATACCAAATTGTAGCCCTTTGCGACTTCCGGTGGCAAAGTTACGCATCGCTGGTCGACTCCGGATTTTGTGAAAAAGACGTTAAACTGAAAAAATGGACTAGGAGAGAAATGCAAAAATACGTATCCCTTTTTTTCGTCACAAGAATCGGTATACCAAATTGTAGCCCTTTGCGACTTCCGGTGGCAAAGTTACGCATCGCTGGTCGACTCCGGATTTTGTGAAAAATACGTTAAACTGAAAAAATGGACTAGGAGAGAAATGCAAAAACACGTATCCCTTTTTTTCGTCCCAAGAATCGGTATACCAAATTGTAGCCCTTTGCGACTTCCGGTGGCAAAGTTACGCATCGCTGGTCGACTCCGGAATTTGTGAAAAATACGTTAAACTGAAAAAATGGACTAGGAGAGAAATGCAAAAACACGTATCCCTTTTTTTCGTCCCAAGAATCGGTATACCAAATTGCAGCCCTTTGCGACTTCCGGTGGCAAAGTTACGCATCGCTGGTCGCCTCCGGATTTTGTGAAAAATACGTTAAACTGAAAAAATGAACTAGGAGAGAAATGCAAAAACACGTATCCCTTTTTTTCGTCCCAAGAATCGGTATACCAAATTGCAGCCCTTTGCGACTTCCGGTGGCAAAGTTACGCATCGCTGGTCGCCTCCGGATTTTGTGAAAAATACGTCAAACTGAAAAAATGGACTAGGAGAGAAATGCAAAAACACGTATCCCTTTTTTTCGTCCCAAGAATCGGTATACCAAATTGCAGCCCTTTGCGACTTCCGGTGGCAAAGTTACGCATCGCTGGTCGACTCCGGATTTTGTGAAAAATACGTTAAACTGAAAAAATGGACTAGGAGAGAAATGCAAAAACACGTATCTCTTTTTTTCGTTCCAAGAATCCGTATACCAAATTGCAGCCCTTTGCGACTTCCGGTGGCAAATTTACGCAACACTTGTCGACTCCGGATTTTGTGAAAAATACGTTAAACTGAAAAAATGGACTAGGAGAGAAATGCAAAAACACGTATCTCTTTTTCTCGTCCCAAGAATCGGTATACCAAATTGCAGCCTTTTGCGACTTCCGGTGGCAAAGTTACGCAACACTTGTCGACCCCGGAACTTGTGAAAAATACGTCAAACTGAAAAAATGGACTAGGAGAGAAATGCAAAAACACGTATCCCTTTTTTTCGTCCCAAGAATCGGTATACCAAATTGCAGCCCTTTGCGACTTCCGGTGGCAAAGTTACGCATCGCTGGTCGCCTCCGGATTTTGTGAAAAATACGTTAAACTGAAAAAATGGACTAGGAGAGAAATGCAAAAACACGTATCTCTTTTTTTCGTTCCAAGAATCCGTATACCAAATTGCAGCCCTTTGCGACTTCCGGTGGCAAATTTACGCAACACTTGTCGACTCCGGATTTTGTGAAAAATACGTTAAACTGAAAAAATGGACTAGGAGAGAAATGCAAAAACACGTATCTCTTTTTCTCGTCCCAAGAATCGGTATACCAAATTGCAGCCTTTTGCGACTTCCGGTGGCAAAGTTACGCAACACTTGTCGACCCCGGAACTTGTGAAAAATACGTCAAACTGAAAAAATGGACTAGGAGAGAAATGCAAAAACACGTATCCCTTTTTTTCGTCCCAAGAATCGGTATACCAAATTGCAGCCCTTTGCGACTTCCGCTGGCAAAGTTACGCAATACTTGTCGACCCCGGAACTTGTGAAAAATACGACAAACTGAAAAAATGGACTACGAGAGAAATGCAAAAACACGTATCCCTTTTTTTCGTCCCAAGAATCGGTATACCAAATTGCAGCCCTTTGCGACTTCCGGTGGCAAAGTTACGCATCGCTGGTCGACTCCGGATTTTGTGAAAAATACGTTAAACTGAAAAAATGGACTAGGAGAGAAATGCAAAAACACGTATCCCTTTTTTTCGTCCCAAGAATCGGTATACCAAATTGTAGCCCTTTGCGACTTCCGGTGGCAAAGTTACGCATCGCTGGTCGACTCCGGAATTTGTGAAAAATACGTTAAACTGAAAAAATGGACTAGGAGAGAAATGCAAAAACACGTATCCCTTTTTTTCGTCCCAAGAATCGGTATACCAAATTGCAGCCCTTTGCGACTTCCGGTGGCAAAGTTACGCATCGCTGGTCGCCTCCGGATTTTGTGAAAAATACGTTAAACTGAAAAAATGAACTAGGAGAGAAATGCAAAAACACGTATCCCTTTTTTTCGTCCCAAGAATCGGTATACCAAATTGCAGCCCTTTGCGACTTCCGGTGGCAAAGTTACGCATCGCTGGTCGCCTCCGGATTTTGTGAAAAATACGTCAAACTGAAAAAATGGACTAGGAGAGAAATGCAAAAACACGTATCCCTTTTTTTCGTCCCAAGAATCGGTATACCAAATTGCAGCCCTTTGCGACTTCCGGTGGCAAAGTTACGCATCGCTGGTCGACTCCGGATTTTGTGAAAAATACGTTAAACTGAAAAAATGGACTAGGAGAGAAATGCAAAAACACGTATCTCTTTTTTTCGTTCCAAGAATCCGTATACCAAATTGCAGCCCTTTGCGACTTCCGGTGGCAAATTTACGCAACACTTGTCGACTCCGGATTTTGTGAAAAATACGTTAAACTGAAAAAATGGACTAGGAGAGAAATGCAAAAACACGTATCTCTTTTTCTCGTCCCAAGAATCGGTATACCAAATTGCAGCCTTTTGCGACTTCCGGTGGCAAAGTTACGCAACACTTGTCGACCCCGGAACTTGTGAAAAATACGTCAAACTGAAAAAATGGACTAGGAGAGAAATGCAAAAACACGTATCCCTTTTTTTCGTCCCAAGAATCGGTATACCAAATTGCAGCCCTTTGCGACTTCCGGTGGCAAAGTTACGCATCGCTGGTCGCCTCCGGATTTTGTGAAAAATACGTTAAACTGAAAAAATGGACTAGGAGAGAAATGCAAAAACACGTATCTCTTTTTTTCGTTCCAAGAATCCGTATACCAAATTGCAGCCCTTTGCGACTTCCGGTGGCAAATTTACGCAACACTTGTCGACTCCGGATTTTGTGAAAAATACGTTAAACTGAAAAAATGGACTAGGAGAGAAATGCAAAAACACGTATCTCTTTTTCTCGTCCCAAGAATCGGTATACCAAATTGCAGCCTTTTGCGACTTCCGGTGGCAAAGTTACGCAACACTTGTCGACCCCGGAACTTGTGAAAAATACGTCAAACTGAAAAAATGGACTAGGAGAGAAATGCAAAAACACGTATCCCTTTTTTTCGTCCCAAGAATCGGTATACCAAATTGCAGCCCTTTGCGACTTCCGCTGGCAAAGTTACGCAATACTTGTCGACCCCGGAACTTGTGAAAAATACGACAAACTGAAAAAATGGACTACGAGAGAAATGCAAAAACACGTATCCCTTTTTTTCGTCCCAAGAATCGGTATACCAAATTGCAGCCCTTTGCGACTTCCGGTGGCAAAGTTACGCATCGCTGGTCGACTCCGGATTTTGTGAAAAATACGTTAAACTGAAAAAATGGACTAGGAGAGAAATGCAAAAACACGTATCCCTTTTTTTCGTCCCAAGAATCGGTATACCAAATTGTAGCCCTTTGCGACTTCCGGTGGCAAAGTTACGCATCGCTGGTCGACTCCGGAATTTGTGAAAAATACGTTAAACTGAAAAAATGGACTAGGAGAGAAATGCAAAAACACGTATCCCTTTTTTTCGTCCCAAGAATCGGTATACCAAATTGCAGCCCTTTGCGACTTCCGGTGGCAAAGTTACGCATCGCTGGTCGCCTCCGGATTTTGTGAAAAATACGTTAAACTGAAAAAATGAACTAGGAGAGAAATGCAAAAACACGTATCCCTTTTTTTCGTCCCAAGAATCGGTATACCAAATTGCAGCCCTTTGCGACTTCCGGTGGCAAAGTTACGCATCGCTGGTCGCCTCCGGATTTTGTGAAAAATACGTCAAACTGAAAAAATGGACTAGGAGAGAAATGCAAAAACACGTATCCCTTTTTTTCGTCCCAAGAATCGGTATACCAAATTGCAGCCCTTTGCGACTTCCGGTGGCAAAGTTACGCATCGCTGGTCGACTCCGGATTTTGTGAAAAATACGTTAAACTGAAAAAATGGACTAGGAGAGAAATGCAAAAACACGTATCTCTTTTTTTCGTTCCAAGAATCCGTATACCAAATTGCAGCCCTTTGCGACTTCCGGTGGCAAATTTACGCAACACTTGTCGACTCCGGATTTTGTGAAAAATACGTTAAACTGAAAAAATGGACTAGGAGAGAAATGCAAAAACACGTATCTCTTTTTCTCGTCCCAAGAATCGGTATACCAAATTGCAGCCTTTTGCGACTTCCGGTGGCAAAGTTACGCAACACTTGTCGACCCCGGAACATGTGAAAAATACGTCAAACTGAAAAAATGGACTAGGAGAGAAATGCAAAAACACGTATCCCTTTTTTTCGTCCCAAGAATCGGTATACCAAATTGCAGCCCTTTGCGACTTCCGCTGGCAAAGTTACGCAATACTTGTCGACCCCGGAACTTGTGAAAAATACGACAAACTGAAAAAATGGACTACGAGAGAAATGCAAAAACACGTATCCCTTTTTTTCGTCCCAAGAATCGGTATACCAAATTGCAGCCCTTTGCGACTTCCGGTGGCAAAGTTACGCATCGCTGGTCGACTCCGGATTTTGTGAAAAATACGTTAAACTGAAAAAATGGACTAGGAGAGAAATGCAAAAACACGTATCTCTTTCTTTCGTTCCAAGAATCCGTATACCAAATTGCAGCCCTTTGCGACTTCCGGTGGCAAATTTACGCAACACTTGTCGACTCCGGATTTTGTGAAAAATACGTTAAACTGAAAAAATGGACTAGGAGAGAAATGCAAAAATACGTATCCCTTTTTTCGTCCCAAGAATCGGTATACCAAATTGCAGCCTTTTGCGACTTCCGGTGGCCAAGTTACGCAACACTTGTCGACCCCGGAACTTGTGAAAAATACGTCAAACTGAAAAAATGGACTAGGAGAGAAATGCAAAAACACGTGTCCCTTTTTTTCGTCCCAAGAATCGGTATACAAAATTGCAGCCCTTTGTGACTTCCGGTAGCAAAGTTACGCAACACTTGTCGACCCCGGAACTTGTGAAAAATACGTCAAACTGAAAAAATGGACTAGGAGAGAAATGCAAAAACACGTATCCCTTTTTTTCGTCCCAAGAATCGGTATACTAAATTGTAGCCCTTTGCGACTTCCGATGGCAAAGTTACGCATCGCTGGTCGACTCCGGATTTTGTGAAAAATACGTTAAACTGAAAAAATGGACTAGGAGAGAAATGCAAAAACACGTATCCCATTTTTTCGTCCCAAGAATCGGTATACCAAATTGCAGCCCTTTGCGACTTCCGGTGGCAAAGTTACGCATCGCTGGTCGCCTCCGGATTTTGTGAAAAATACGATAAACTGAAAAAATGGACTAGGAGAGAAATGCAAAAACACGTATCCCTTTTTTTCGTCCCAAGAATCGGTATACCAAATTGTAGCCCTTTGCGACTTCCGGTGGCAAAGTTACGCATCGCTGGTCGACTCCGGATTTTGTGAAAAATACGTTAAACTGAAAAAATGGACTAGGAGAGAAATGCAAAAATACGTATCCCTTTTTTTCGTCCCAAGAATCGGTATACCAAATTGCAGCCTTTTGCGACTTCCGGTGGCCAAGTTACGCAACACTTGTCGACCCCGGAACTTGTGAAAAACACGTCAAACTGAAAAAATGGACTAGGAGAGAAATGCAGAAACACGTATCTCTTTTTTTCGTCCCAAGAATCGGTATACCAAATTGCAGCCCTTTGCGACTTCCGGTGGCAAAGTTACGCAACACTTGTCGACCCCGGAACTTGTGAAAAATACGTCAAACTGAAAAAATGGACTAGGAGAGAAATGCAAAAACACGTATCCCTTTTTTTCGTCCCAAGAATCGGTATACCAAATTGCAGCCCTTTGCGACTTCCGGTGGCAAAGTTACGCAACACTTGTCGACCCCGGAATTTGTGATAAATACGTCAAACTGAAGAAATGGACTAGGACAGAAATGCAAAAACACGTATCCCTTTTTTTCGTCCCAAGAATCGGTATACTAAATTGTAGCCCTTTGCGACTTCCGGTGGCAAAGTTACGCACCGCTGGTCGACTCCGGATTTTGTGAAAAATACGTTAAACTGAAAAAATGGACTAGGAGAGAAATGCAAAAACACGTATCCCTTTTTTTCGTCCCAAGAATCGGTATACCAAATTGCAGCCCTTTGCGACTTCCGGTGGCAAAGTTACGCATCGCTGGTCGCCTCCGGATTTTGTGAAAAATACGTTAAACTGAAAAAATGGACTAGGAGAGAAATGCAGAAACACGTATCCCTTTTTTTCGTCCCAAGAATCGGTATACCAAATTGCAGCCCTTTGCGACTTCCGGTGGCAAAGTTACGCAACACTTGTCGACCCCGGAACTTGTGAAAAATACGTCAAACTGAAAAAATGGACTAGGAGAGAAATGCAAAAACACGTACCCCTTTTTTTCGTCCCAAGAATCGGTATACCAAATTGCAGCCCTTTGCGACTTCCGGTGGCAAAGTTACGCATCGCTGGTCGACCCCGGAACTTGTGAAAAATACGTTAAACTGAAAAAATGGACTACGAGAGAAATGCAAAAACACGTATCCCTTTTTTTCGTCCCAAGAATCGGTATACCAAATTGCAGCCCTTTGCGACTTCCGGTGGCAAAGTTACGCAACACTTGTCGACCACGGAACTTGTGAAAAATACGTCAAACTGAAAAAATGGACTAGGAGAGAAATGCAAAAACACGTATCCCTTTTTTTCGTCCCAAGAATCGGTATACTAAATTGTAGCCCTTTGCGACTTCCGGTGGCAAAGTTACGCATCGCTGGTCGACTCCGGATTTTGTGAAAAATACGTTAAACTGAAAAAATGGACTAGGAGAGAAATGCAAAAATACGTATCCCTTTTTTTCGTCCCAAGAATCGGTATACCAAATTGCAGCCTTTTGCGACTTCCGGTGGCCAAGTTACGCAACACTTGTCGACCCCGGAACTTGTGAAAAACACGTCAAACTGAAAAAATGGACTAGGAGAGAAATGCAGAAACACGTATCTCTTTTTTTCGTCCCAAGAATCGGTATACCAAATTGCAGCCCTTTGCGACTTCCGGTGGCAAAGTTACGCAACACTTGTCGACCCCGGAACTTGTGAAAAATACGTCAAACTGAAAAAATGGACTAGGAGAGAAATGCAAAAACACGTATCCCTTTTTTTCGTCCCAAGAATCGGTATACCAAATTGCAGCCCTTTGCGACTTCCGGTGGCAAAGTTACGCAACACTTGTCGACCCCGGAACTTGTGATAAATACGTCAAACTGAAGAAATGGACTAGGACAGAAATGCAAAAACACGTATCCCTTTTTTTCGTCCCAAGAATCGGTATACTAAATTGTAGCCCTTTGCGACTTCCGGTGGCAAAGTTACGCACCGCTGGTCGACTCCGGATTTTGTGAAAAATACGTTAAACTGAAAAAATGGACTAGGAGAGAAATGCAAAAACACGTATCCCTTTTTTTCGTCCCAAGAATCGGTATACCAAATTGCAGCCCTTTGCGACTTCCGGTGGCAAAGTTACGCATCGCTGGTCGCCTCCGGATTTTGTGAAAAATACGTTAAACTGAAAAAATGGACTAGGAGAGAAATGCAGAAACACGTATCCCTTTTTTTCGTCCCAAGAATCGGTATACCAAATTGCAGCCCTTTGCGACTTCCGGTGGCAAAGTTACGCAACACTTGTCGACCCCGGAACTTGTGAAAAATACGTCAAACTGAAAAAATGGACTAGGAGAGAAATGCAAAAACACGTATCCCTTTTTTTCGTCCCAAGAATCGGTATACCAAATTGCAGCCCTTTGCGACTTCCGGTGGCAAAGTTACGCATCGCTGGTCGACCCCGGAACTTGTGAAAAATACGTTAAACTGAAAAAATGGACTACGAGAGAAATGCAAAAACACGTATCCCTTTTTTTCGTCCCAAGAATCGGTATACCAAATTGCAGCCCTTTGCGACTTCCGGTGGCAAAGTTACGCAACACTTGTCGACCACGGAACTTGTGAAAAATACGTCAAACTGAAAAAATGGACTAGGAGAGAAATGCAAAAACACGTATCCCTTTTTTTCGTCCCAAGAATCGGTATACTAAATTGTAGCCCTTTGCGACTTCCGGTGGCAAAGTTACGCATCGCTGGTCGACTCCGGATTTTGTGAAAAATACGTTAAACTGAAAAAATGGACTAGGAGAGAAATGCAAAAATACGTATCCCTTTTTTTCGTCCCAAGAATCGGTATACCAAATTGCAGCCTTTTGCGACTTCCGGTGGCCAAGTTACGCAACACTTGTCGACCCCGGAACTTGTGAAAAACACGTCAAACTGAAAAAATGGACTAGGAGAGAAATGCAGAAACACGTATCTCTTTTTTTCGTCCCAAGAATCGGTATACCAAATTGCAGCCCTTTGCGACTTCCGGTGGCAAAGTTACGCAACACTTGTCGACCCCGGAACTTGTGAAAAATACGTCAAACTGAAAAAATGGACTAGGAGAGAAATGCAAAAACACGTATCCCTTTTTTTCGTCCCAAGAATCGGTATACCAAATTGCAGCCCTTTGCGACTTCCGGTGGCAAAGTTACGCAACACTTGTCGACCCCGGAACTTGTGATAAATACGTCAAACTGAAGAAATGGACTAGGACAGAAATGCAAAAACACGTATCCCTTTTTTTCGTCCCAAGAATCGGTATACTAAATTGTAGCCCTTTGCGACTTCCGGTGGCAAAGTTACGCACCGCTGGTCGACTCCGGATTTTGTGAAAAATACGTTAAACTGAAAAAATGGACTAGGAGAGAAATGCAAAAACACGTATCCCTTTTTTTCGTCCCAAGAATCGGTATACCAAATTGCAGCCCTTTGCGACTTCCGGTGGCAAAGTTACGCATCGCTGGTCGCCTCCGGATTTTGTGAAAAATACGTTAAACTGAAAAAATGGACTAGGAGAGAAATGCAGAAACACGTATCCCTTTTTTTCGTCCCAAGAATCGGTATACCAAATTGCAGCCCTTTGCGACTTCCGGTGGCAAAGTTACGCAACACTTGTCGACCCCGGAACTTGTGAAAAATACGTCAAACTGAAAAAATGGACTAGGAGAGAAATGCAAAAACACGTATCCCTTTTTTTCGTCCCAAGAATCGGTATACCAAATTGCAGCCCTTTGCGACTTCCGGTGGCAAAGTTACGCATCGCTGGTCGACCCCGGAACTTGTGAAAAATACGTTAAACTGAAAAAATGGACTACGAGAGAAATGCAAAAACACGTATCCCTTTTTTTCGTCCCAAGAATCGGTATACCAAATTGCAGCCCTTTGCGACTTCCGGTGGCAAAGTTACGCAACACTTGTCGACCACGGAACTTGTGAAAAATACGTCAAACTGAAAAAATGGACTAGGAGAGAAATGCAAAAACACGTATCCCTTTTTTTCGTCCCAAGAATCGGTATACTAAATTGTAGCCCTTTGCGACTTCCGGTGGCAAAGTTACGCATCGCTGGTCGACTCCGGATTTTGTGAAAAATACGTTAAACTGAAAAAATGGACTAGGAGAGAAATGCAAAAACACGTATCCCTTTTTTTCGTCCCAAGAATCGGTATACCAAATTGCAGCCCTTTGCGACTTCCGGTGGCCAAGTTACGCAACACTTGTCGACCCCGGAACTTATGAAAAATACGTCAAACTGAAAAAATGGACTAGGAGAGAAATGCAGAAACACGTATCTCTTTTTTTCGTCCCAAGAATCGGTATACCAAATTGCAGCCCTTTGCGACTTCCGGTGGCAAAGTTACGCATCGTTGGTCGCCTCCGGATTTTGTGAAAAATACATTAAACTGAAAAAATGGACTAGGAGAGAAATGCAAAAACACGTATCCCTTTTTTTCGTCCCAAGAATCGGTATACCAAATTGTAGCCCTTTGCGACTTCCGGTGGCAAAGTTACGCATCGCTGGTCGACTCCGGATTTTGTGAAAAATACGTTAAACTGAAAAAATGGACTAGGAGAGAAATGCAAAAACACGTATCCCTTTTTTTCGTTCCAAGAATCGGTATACTAAATTGTAGCCCTTTGCGACTTCCGGTGGCAAAGTTACGCATCGCTGGTCGCCTCCGGATTTTGTGAAAAATACGTTAAACTGAAAAAATGGACTAGGAGAGAAATGCAAAAACACGTATCCCTTTTTTTCGTCCCAAGAATCGGTATACCAAATTGTAGCCCTTTGCGACTTCCGGTGGCAAAGTTACGCATCGCTGGTCGACTCCGGATTTTGTGAAAAATGCGTTAAACTGAAAAAATGGACTAGGAGAGAAATGCAAAAATACGTATCCCTTTTTTCGTCCCAAGAATCGGTATACCAAATTGCAGCCTTTTGCGACTTCCGGTGGCCAAGTTACGCAACACTTGTCGACCCCGGAACATGTGAAAAATACGTCAAACTGAAAAAATGGACTAGGAGAGAAATGCAAAAACACGTGTCCCTTTTTTCGTCCCAAGAATCGGTATACCAAATTGCAGCCCTTTGTGACTTCCGGTAGCAAAGTTACGCAACACTTGTCGACCCCGGAACTTGTGAAAAATACGTAAAACTGAAAAAATGGACTAGGAGAGAAATGTAAAAACACGTATCCCTTTTTTTCGTCCCAAGAATCGGTATACTAAATTGTAGCCCTTTGCGACTTCCGATGACAAAGTTACGCATCGCTGGTCGACTCCGGATTTTGTGAAAAATACGTTAAACTGAAAAAATGGACTAGGAGAGAAATGCAAAAACACGTTGCAACGGGTCAGGGACCCCTTCGTAGCTTTGTATACGTCTTCTAGTATGACCTAGTTCTCTTCCGCTATATCCTTGGAGGTGTAGGTTCTTTTAGATAGGTACTGAACCATCAACCAGTCAGCCCCAAGGTTCGCACCATCTGAAGAAAATGAAAGACGTTAGGCAAGAAAGTTAGTTAGTCATTTAGCATTTCCAAATTTATTGGAACTAAACTTTAATATTGTTCCTAGGTCCTAATTATCGGGATCGTTCCTTGCTTAACTTGTTAAACTCACTTTGTCACGTTCAGAGAACTTTTTGGGTTCGTTTAGTCTCGAACGTTCAACAGAAACGTACATCCCTCTGTCTTAGATTTTCGCGGTAGATCGGCATCTACGTCGTATCAATTACCGGCTATCCCCTTCTCTTCCTTGCTTTCCTTCCGTGTATAAAGTTACAATCAAACCTGTGGGTTATCAAAACTCACCTTGTTATTCGTAAAGTATGATGAGTTTCAATTACCGGTTAACGGAACGTGTTTGTTTACCATACGGCGTATTGGTTAACCAAGTTTAATATTAAGCGCGACCGAAAGGGTACTCGCCGTCCAGCGCGCGTGATGAGTTCGATGGGGAGTAAACCTATGCACGAACGTACTCAGCTCGCCTCTGGCCAAACTAGTCGCCGCCACCTGAAAATACATTAACCGATATGAGTAACATAATCAACCAATTAAAACTAAGTTACCGCTTGTTATGTATCGAAGCAACCAGATAGTTATAAGAAATACCTTGTTAGTTGTTTAAGAAGGTTCTAGAAGCTTTCACCCCGAAAGAGGTGGTAAAATAAAAGAAAGCGACAACGCTTCCAAGACAACGATGTAAAAGGAAATAAACAGTCTGCTTGGATCCTCCATAGGAGATACACGTGTTTTGATTGATTTACTTCGTGTGCTCAGAAAACTTACTGTTATCAACGTAGGATACAGGAGTTAGGCCGAAGGCGTGTACCCGGACGAGAGGCTCTTCCAATCCAATTTCCCGAGCGGGATACACGGGTTCATATTGATTCACTTCGTGCTCTTAGAAAAACTCACTGCTACCAAGTAGGGTACAGGAGTTCGGCCGAAGACGTGTTCCCAACGAGAAGCAGCTCAAATTACACCATCTGAACGCTCCTTCCACCAAAGGACCGTTGTCTCGCCGCAAGTTCCGGTCCAGCTTCCCCGTGGCTTGCTGTGTACAAGGAGGGAACTTGTGAAGATCGGCTTCTTCTCTTCTAGCCGACAAGAGCCTCTGTGTCTATTAATTCGACTCAGTGTTCGATCCGGACTACTGACGCTCATCTGTGGAACGTGGGGCAGTTTCCTTCTGGTTCTCTGTTGCTCTTTTATCGTTCCACTAAGTGAGTGATCATCCCCGATCACTATCCAGCTAATTTCCAAGCCGCTGTCCGGTTCCTGAAAGAATTGGAAGGCGGATAATTCCGAAGTGTTACATCCCCGTAACTTCGTAGCATAGTCGTAACTCAAAGTTACCTCACTACTTAACTAAAGTAGATAGGAGCTGTGGCCCGCTGGCACCGTGTCGCTGTTCCTGATCCGGCTTTACGGTCATCCGGATCTTTCCTCAAGGCTGGAACCGAGAACCCTGGGAAGTGGAGAAGAAGAATAGTGAACTCCATTTCAACTGTGGTCAACGTGGGTGTGGAGTGCCACCACTCAACCCTTGTCTAGGTTGATGGGAATTACCTTCGCCCAGCCGCTCCTGATTATATCAACAGGAGGGAAGGTTACTCCAAGGTTAGGCCTGTGAGCATCTAGCCCGGAGAGTTCCACCCGTCACAACGTATCCCTTTTTTTCGTCCCAAGAATCGGTATACCAAATTGTAGCCCTTTGCGACTTCCGGTGGCAAAGTTACGCATCGCTGGTCGACTCCGGATTTTGTGAAAAATACGTCAAACTGAAAAAATGGACTAGGAGAGAAATGCAGAAACACGTATCTCTTTTTTTCGTCCCAAGAATCGGTATACCAAATTGCAGCCCTTTGCGACTTCCGGTGGCAAAGTTACGCAACACTTGTCGACCCCGGAACTTGTGAAAAATACGTCAAACTGAAAAAATGGACTAGGAGAGAAATGCAAAAACACGTATCCCTTTTTTTCGTCCCAAGAATCGGTATACCAAATTGTAGCCCTTTGCGACTTCCGGTGGCAAAGTTACGCATCGCTGGTCGACTCCGGATTTTGTGAAAAATACGTTAAACTGAAAAAATGGACTAGGAGAGAAATGCAAAAACACGTATCCCTTTTTTTCGTCCCAAGAATCGGTATACCAAATTGTAGCCCTTTGCGACTTCCGGTGGCAAAGTTACGCATCGCTGGTCGACTCCGGATTTTGTGAAAAATACGTTAAACTGAAAAAATGGACTAGGAGAGAAATGCAAAAATACGTATCCCTTTTTTTCGTCCCAAGAATCGGTATACCAAATTGCAGCCTTTTGCGACTTCCGGTGGCCAAGTTACGCAACACTTGTCGACCCCGGAACTTGTGAAAAACACGTCAAACTGAAAAAATGGACTAGGAGAGAAATGCAGAAACACGTATCTCTTTTTTTCGTCCCAAGAATGGGTATACCAAATTGCAGTCCTTTGCGACTTCCGGTGGCAAAGTTACGCAACACTTGTCGACCCCGGAACTTGTGAAAAATACGTCAAACTGAAAAAATGGACTAGGAGAGAAATGCAAAAACACGTATCCCTTTTTTTCGTCCCAAGAATCGGTATACCAAATTGCAGCCCTTTGCGACTTCCGGTGGCAAAGTTACGCAACACTTGTCGACCCCGGAACTTGTGATAAATACGTCAAACTGAAGAAATGGACTAGGACAGAAATGCAAAAACACGTATCCCTTTTTTTCGTCCCAAGAATCGGTATACTAAATTGTAGCCCTTTGCGACTTCCGGTGGCAAAGTTACGCACCGCTGGTCGACTCCGGATTTTGTGAAAAATACGTTAAACTGAAAAAATGGACTAGGAGAGAAATGCAAAAACACGTATCGCTTTTTTTCGTCCCAAGAATTGGTATACCAAATTGCAGCCCTTTGCGACTTCCGGTGGCAAAGTTACGCATCGCTGGTCGCCTCCGGATTTTGTGAAAAATACGTTAAACTGAAAAAATGGACTAGGAGAGAAATGCAGAAACACGTATCCCTTTTTTTCGTCCCAAGAATCGGTATACCAAATTGCAGCCCTTTGCGACTTCCGGTGGCAAAGTTACGCAACACTTGTCGACCCCGGAACTTGTGAAAAATACGTCAAACTGAAAAAATGGACTAGGAGAGAAATGCAAAAACACGTATCCCTTTTTTTCGTCCCAAGAATCGGTATACCAAATTGCAGCCCTTTGCGACTTCCGGTGGCAAAGTTACGCAACACTTGTCGACCCCGGAACTTGTGATAAATACGTCAAACTGAAGAAATGGACTAGGACAGAAATGTAAAAACACGTATCCCTTTTTTTCGTCCCAAGAATCGGTATACTAAATTGTAGCCCTTTGCGACTTCCGGTGGCAAAGTTACGCATCGCTGGTCGACTCCGGATTTTGTGAAAAATACGTTAAACTGAAAAAATGGACTAGGAGAGAAATGCAAAAACACGTATCTCTTTTTTTCGTCCCAAGAATCGGTATACCAAATTGCAGCCTTTTGCGACTTCCGGTGGCAAAGTTACGCAACACTTGTCGACCCCGGAACTTGTGAAAAATACGTCAAACTGAAAAAATGGACTAGGAGAGAAATGCAAAAACACGTATACCTTTTTTTCGTCCCAAGAATCGGTATACCAAATTGCAGCCCTTTGCGACTTCCGGTGGCAAAGTTACGCAACACTTGTCGACCCCGGAACTTGTGATAAATACGTCAAACTGAAGAAATGGACTAGGACAGAAATGTAAAAACACGTATCCCTTTTTCTCGTCCCAAGAATCGGTATACTAAATTGTAGCCCTTTGCGACTTCCGGTGGCAAAGTTACGCATCGCTGGTCGACTCCGGATTTTGTGAAAAATACGTTAAACTGAAAAAATGGACTAGGAGAGAAATGCAAAAACACGTATCCCTTTTTTTCGTCCCAAGAATCGGTATACCAAATTGCAGCCCTTTGCGACTTCCGGTGGCCAAGTTACGCAACACTTGTCGACCCCGGAACTTGTGAAAAATACGTCAAACTGAAAAAATGGACTAGGAGAGAAATGCAGAAACACGTATCTCTTTTTTTCGTCCCAAGAATCGGTATACCAAATTGCAGCCCTTTGCGACTTCCGGTGGCAAAGTTACGCATCGCTGGTCGCCTCCGGATTTTGTGAAAAATACGTTAAACTGAAAAAATGGACTAGGAGAGAAATGCAAAAACACGTATCCCTTTTTTTCGTCCCAAGAATCGGTATACCAAATTGCAGCCCTTTGCGACTTCCGGTGGCAAAGTTACGCAACACTTGTCGACCCCGGAACTTGTGATAAATACGTCAAACTGAAGAAATGGACTAGGACAGAAATGTAAAAACACGTATCCCTTTTTTTCGTCCCAAGAATCGGTATACTAAATTGTAGCCCTTTGCGACTTCCGGTGGCAAAGTTACGCATCGCTGGTCGACTCCGGATTTTGTGAAAAATACGTTAAACTGAAAAAATGGACTAGGAGAGAAATGCAAAAATACGTATCCCTTTTTTTCGTCCCAAGAATCGGTATACCAAATTGCAGCCTTTTGCGACTTCCGGTGGCCAAGTTACGCAACACTTGTCGACCCCGGAACTTGTGAAAAACACGTCAAACTGAAAAAATGGACTAGGAGAGAAATGCAGAAACACGTATCTCTTTTTTTCGTCCCAAGAATGGGTATACCAAATTGCAGTCCTTTGCGACTTCCGGTGGCAAAGTTACGCAACACTTGTCGACCCCGGAACTTGTGAAAAATACGTCAAACTGAAAAAATGGACTAGGAGAGAAATGCAAAAACACGTATCCCTTTTTTTCGTCCCAAGAATCGGTATACCAAATTGCAGCCCTTTGCGACTTCCGGTGGCAAAGTTACGCAACACTTGTCGACCCCGGAACTTGTGATAAATACGTCAAACTGAAGAAATGGACTAGGACAGAAATGCAAAAACACGTATCCCTTTTTTTCGTCCCAAGAATCGGTATACTAAATTGTAGCCCTTTGCGACTTCCGGTGGCAAAGTTACGCACCGCTGGTCGACTCCGGATTTTGTGAAAAATACGTTAAACTGAAAAAATGGACTAGGAGAGAAATGCAAAAACACGTATCCCTTTTTTTCGTCCCAAGAATCGGTATACCAAATTGCAGCCCTTTGCGACTTCCGGTGGCAAAGTTACGCATCGCTGGTCGCCTCCGGATTTTGTGAAAAATACGTTAAACTGAAAAAATGGACTAGGAGAGAAATGCAGAAACACGTATCCCTTTTTTTCGTCCCAAGAATCGGTATACCAAATTGCAGCCCTTTGCGACTTCCGGTGGCAAAGTTACGCAACACTTGTCGACCCCGGAACTTGTGAAAAATACGTCAAACTGAAAAAATGGACTAGGAGAGAAATGCAAAAACACGTATCCCTTTTTTTCGTCCCAAGAATCGGTATACCAAATTGCAGCCCTTTGCGACTTCCGGTGGCAAAGTTACGCATCGCTGGTCGACCCCGGAACTTGTGAAAAATACGTTAAACTGAAAAAATGGACTACGAGAGAAATGCAAAAACACGTATCCCTTTTTTTCGTCCCAAGAATCGGTATACCAAATTGCAGCCCTTTGCGACTTCCGGTGGCAAAGTTACGCAACACTTGTCGACCACGGAACTTGTGAAAAATACGTCAAACTGAAAAAATGGACTAGGAGAGAAATGCAAAAACACGTATCCCTTTTTTTCGTCCCAAGAATCGGTATACTAAATTGTAGCCCTTTGCGACTTCCGGTGGCAAAGTTACGCATCGCTGGTCGACTCCGGATTTTGTGAAAAATACGTTAAACTGAAAAAATGGACTAGGAGAGAAATGCAAAAATACGTATCCCTTTTTTTCGTCCCAAGAATCGGTATACCAAATTGCAGCCTTTTGCGACTTCCGGTGGCCAAGTTACGCAACACTTGTCGACCCCGGAACTTGTGAAAAACACGTCAAACTGAAAAAATGGACTAGGAGAGAAATGCAGAAACACGTATCTCTTTTTTTCGTCCCAAGAATCGGTATACCAAATTGCAGCCCTTTGCGACTTCCGGTGGCAAAGTTACGCAACACTTGTCGACCCCGGAACTTGTGAAAAATACGTCAAACTGAAAAAATGGACTAGGAGAGAAATGCAAAAACACGTATCCCTTTTTTTCGTCCCAAGAATCGGTATACCAAATTGCAGCCCTTTGCGACTTCCGGTGGCAAAGTTACGCAACACTTGTCGACCCCGGAACTTGTGATAAATACGTCAAACTGAAGAAATGGACTAGGACAGAAATGCAAAAACACGTATCCCTTTTTTTCGTCCCAAGAATCGGTATACTAAATTGTAGCCCTTTGCGACTTCCGGTGGCAAAGTTACGCACCGCTGGTCGACTCCGGATTTTGTGAAAAATACGTTAAACTGAAAAAATGGACTAGGAGAGAAATGCAAAAACACGTATCCCTTTTTTTCGTCCCAAGAATCGGTATACCAAATTGCAGCCCTTTGCGACTTCCGGTGGCAAAGTTACGCATCGCTGGTCGCCTCCGGATTTTGTGAAAAATACGTTAAACTGAAAAAATGGACTAGGAGAGAAATGCAGAAACACGTATCCCTTTTTTTCGTCCCAAGAATCGGTATACCAAATTGCAGCCCTTTGCGACTTCCGGTGGCAAAGTTACGCAACACTTGTCGACCCCGGAACTTGTGAAAAATACGTCAAACTGAAAAAATGGACTAGGAGAGAAATGCAAAAACACGTATCCCTTTTTTTCGTCCCAAGAATCGGTATACCAAATTGCAGCCCTTTGCGACTTCCGGTGGCAAAGTTACGCATCGCTGGTCGACCCCGGAACTTGTGAAAAATACGTTAAACTGAAAAAATGGACTACGAGAGAAATGCAAAAACACGTATCCCTTTTTTTCGTCCCAAGAATCGGTATACCAAATTGCAGCCCTTTGCGACTTCCGGTGGCAAAGTTACGCAACACTTGTCGACCACGGAACTTGTGAAAAATACGTCAAACTGAAAAAATGGACTAGGAGAGAAATGCAAAAACACGTATCCCTTTTTTTCGTCCCAAGAATCGGTATACTAAATTGTAGCCCTTTGCGACTTTCGATGACAAAGTTACGCATCGCTGGTCGACTCCGGATTTTGTGAAAAATACGTTAAACTGAAAAAATGGACTAGGAGAGAAATGCAAAAACACGTTGCAACGGGTCAGGGACCCCTTCGTAGCTTTGTATACGTCTTCTAGTATGACCTAGTTCTCTTCCGCTATATCCTTGGAGGTGTAGGTTCTTTTAGATAGGTACTGAACCATCAACCAGTCAGCCCCAAGGTTCGCACCATCTGAAGAAAATGAAAGACGTTAGGCAAGAAAGTTAGTTAGTCATTTAGCATTTCCAAATTTATTGGAACTAAACTTTAATATTGTTCCTAGGTCCTAATTATCGGGATCGTTCCTTGCTTAACTTGTTAAACTCACTTTGTCACGTTCAGAGAACTTTTTGGGTTCGTTTAGTCTCGAACGTTCAACAGAAACGTACATCCCTCTGTCTTAGATTTTCGCGGTAGATCGGCATCTACGTCGTATCAATTACCGGCTATCCCCTTCTCTTCCTTGCTTTCCTTCCGTGTATAAAGTTACAATCAAACCTGTGGGTTATCAAAACTCACCTTGTTATTCGTAAAGTATGATGAGTTTCAATTACCGGTTAACGGAACGTGTTTGTTTACCATACGGCGTATTGGTTAACCAAGTTTAATATTAAGCGCGACCGAAAGGGTACTCGCCGTCCAGCGCGCGTGATGAGTTCGATGGGGAGTAAACCTATGCACGAACGTACTCAGCTCGCCTCTGGCCAAACTAGTCGCCGCCACCTGAAAATACATTAACCGATATGAGTAACATAATCAACCAATTAAAACTAAGTTACCGCTTGTTATGTATCGAAGCAACCAGATAGTTATAAGAAATACCTTGTTAGTTGTTTAAGAAGGTTCTAGAAGCTTTCACCCCGAAAGAGGTGGTAAAATAAAAGAAAGCGACAACGCTTCCAAGACAACGATGTAAAAGGAAATAAACAGTCTGCTTGGATCCTCCATAGGAGATACACGTGTTTTGATTGATTTACTTCGTGTGCTCAGAAAACTTACTGTTATCAACGTAGGATACAGGAGTTAGGCCGAAGGCGTGTACCCGGACGAGAGGCTCTTCCAATCCAATTTCCCGAGCGGGATACACGGGTTCATATTGATTCACTTCGTGCTCTTAGAAAAACTCACTGCTACCAAGTAGGGTACAGGAGTTCGGCCGAAGACGTGTTCCCAACGAGAAGCAGCTCAAATTACACCATCTGAACGCTCCTTCCACCAAAGGACCGTTGTCTCGCCGCAAGTTCCGGTCCAGCTTCCCCGTGGCTTGCTGTGTACAAGGAGGGAACTTGTGAAGATCGGCTTCTTCTCTTCTAGCCGACAAGAGCCTCTGTGTCTATTAATTCGACTCAGTGTTCGATCCGGACTACTGACGCTCATCTGTGGAACGTGGGGCAGTTTCCTTCTGGTTCTCTGTTGCTCTTTTATCGTTCCACTAAGTGAGTGATCATCCCCGATCACTATCCAGCTAATTTCCAAGCCGCTGTCCGGTTCCTGAAAGAATTGGAAGGCGGATAATTCCGAAGTGTTACATCCCCGTAACTTCGTAGCATAGTCGTAACTCAAAGTTACCTCACTACTTAACTAAAGTAGATAGGAGCTGTGGCCCGCTGGCACCGTGTCGCTGTTCCTGATCCGGCTTTACGGTCATCCGGATCTTTCCTCAAGGCTGGAACCGAGAACCCTGGGAAGTGGAGAAGAAGAATAGTGAACTCCATTTCAACTGTGGTCAACGTGGGTGTGGAGTGCCACCACTCAACCCTTGTCTAGGTTGATGGGAATTACCTTCGCCCAGCCGCTCCTGATTATATCAACAGGAGGGAAGGTTACTCCAAGGTTAGGCCTGTGAGCATCTAGCCCGGAGAGTTCCACCCGTCACAACGTATCCCTTTTTTTCGTCCCAAGAATCGGTATACCAAATTGTAGCCCTTTGCGACTTCCGGTGGCAAAGTTACGCATCGCTGGTCGACTCCGGATTTTGTGAAAAATACGTCAAACTGAAAAAATGGACTAGGAGAGAAATGCAGAAACACGTATCTCTTTTTTTCGTCCCAAGAATCGGTATACCAAATTGCAGCCCTTTGCGACTTCCGGTGGCAAAGTTACGCAACACTTGTCGACCCCGGAACTTGTGAAAAATACGTCAAACTGAAAAAATGGACTAGGAGAGAAATGCAAAAACACGTATCCCTTTTTTTCGTCCCAAGAATCGGTATACCAAATTGTAGCCCTTTGCGACTTCCGGTGGCAAAGTTACGCATCGCTGGTCGACTCCGGATTTTGTGAAAAATACGTTAAACTGAAAAAATGGACTAGGAGAGAAATGCAAAAACACGTATCCCTTTTTTTCGTCCCAAGAATCGGTATACCAAATTGTAGCCCTTTGCGACTTCCGGTGGCAAAGTTACGCATCGCTGGTCGACTCCGGATTTTGTGAAAAATACGTTAAACTGAAAAAATGGACTAGGAGAGAAATGCAAAAATACGTATCCCTTTTTTTCGTCCCAAGAATCGGTATACCAAATTGCAGCCTTTTGCGACTTCCGGTGGCCAAGTTACGCAACACTTGTCGACCCCGGAACTTGTGAAAAACACGTCAAACTGAAAAAATGGACTAGGAGAGAAATGCAGAAACACGTATCTCTTTTTTTCGTCCCAAGAATGGGTATACCAAATTGCAGTCCTTTGCGACTTCCGGTGGCAAAGTTACGCAACACTTGTCGACCCCGGAACTTGTGAAAAATACGTCAAACTGAAAAAATGGACTAGGAGAGAAATGCAAAAACACGTATCCCTTTTTTTCGTCCCAAGAATCGGTATACCAAATTGCAGCCCTTTGCGACTTCCGGTGGCAAAGTTACGCAACACTTGTCGACCCCGGAACTTGTGATAAATACGTCAAACTGAAGAAATGGACTAGGACAGAAATGCAAAAACACGTATCCCTTTTTTTCGTCCCAAGAATCGGTATACTAAATTGTAGCCCTTTGCGACTTCCGGTGGCAAAGTTACGCACCGCTGGTCGACTCCGGATTTTGTGAAAAATACGTTAAACTGAAAAAATGGACTAGGAGAGAAATGCAAAAACACGTATCGCTTTTTTTCGTCCCAAGAATTGGTATACCAAATTGCAGCCCTTTGCGACTTCCGGTGGCAAAGTTACGCATCGCTGGTCGCCTCCGGATTTTGTGAAAAATACGTTAAACTGAAAAAATGGACTAGGAGAGAAATGCAGAAACACGTATCCCTTTTTTTCGTCCCAAGAATCGGTATACCAAATTGCAGCCCTTTGCGACTTCCGGTGGCAAAGTTACGCAACACTTGTCGACCCCGGAACTTGTGAAAAATACGTCAAACTGAAAAAATGGACTAGGAGAGAAATGCAAAAACACGTATCCCTTTTTTTCGTCCCAAGAATCGGTATACCAAATTGCAGCCCTTTGCGACTTCCGGTGGCAAAGTTACGCAACACTTGTCGACCCCGGAACTTGTGATAAATACGTCAAACTGAAGAAATGGACTAGGACAGAAATGTAAAAACACGTATCCCTTTTTTTCGTCCCAAGAATCGGTATACTAAATTGTAGCCCTTTGCGACTTCCGGTGGCAAAGTTACGCATCGCTGGTCGACTCCGGATTTTGTGAAAAATACGTTAAACTGAAAAAATGGACTAGGAGAGAAATGCAAAAACACGTATCTCTTTTTTTCGTCCCAAGAATCGGTATACCAAATTGCAGCCTTTTGCGACTTCCGGTGGCAAAGTTACGCAACACTTGTCGACCCCGGAACTTGTGAAAAATACGTCAAACTGAAAAAATGGACTAGGAGAGAAATGCAAAAACACGTATACCTTTTTTTCGTCCCAAGAATCGGTATACCAAATTGCAGCCCTTTGCGACTTCCGGTGGCAAAGTTACGCAACACTTGTCGACCCCGGAACTTGTGATAAATACGTCAAACTGAAGAAATGGACTAGGACAGAAATGTAAAAACACGTATCCCTTTTTCTCGTCCCAAGAATCGGTATACTAAATTGTAGCCCTTTGCGACTTCCGGTGGCAAAGTTACGCATCGCTGGTCGACTCCGGATTTTGTGAAAAATACGTTAAACTGAAAAAATGGACTAGGAGAGAAATGCAAAAACACGTATCCCTTTTTTTCGTCCCAAGAATCGGTATACCAAATTGCAGCCCTTTGCGACTTCCGGTGGCCAAGTTACGCAACACTTGTCGACCCCGGAACTTGTGAAAAATACGTCAAACTGAAAAAATGGACTAGGAGAGAAATGCAGAAACACGTATCTCTTTTTTTCGTCCCAAGAATCGGTATACCAAATTGCAGCCCTTTGCGACTTCCGGTGGCAAAGTTACGCATCGCTGGTCGCCTCCGGATTTTGTGAAAAATACGTTAAACTGAAAAAATGGACTAGGAGAGAAATGCAAAAACACGTATCCCTTTTTTTCGTCCCAAGAATCGGTATACCAAATTGCAGCCCTTTGCGACTTCCGGTGGCAAAGTTACGCAACACTTGTCGACCCCGGAACTTGTGATAAATACGTCAAACTGAAGAAATGGACTAGGACAGAAATGTAAAAACACGTATCCCTTTTTTTCGTCCCAAGAATCGGTATACTAAATTGTAGCCCTTTGCGACTTCCGGTGGCAAAGTTACGCATCGCTGGTCGACTCCGGATTTTGTGAAAAATACGTTAAACTGAAAAAATGGACTAGGAGAGAAATGCAAAAATACGTATCCCTTTTTTTCGTCCCAAGAATCGGTATACCAAATTGCAGCCTTTTGCGACTTCCGGTGGCCAAGTTACGCAACACTTGTCGACCCCGGAACTTGTGAAAAACACGTCAAACTGAAAAAATGGACTAGGAGAGAAATGCAGAAACACGTATCTCTTTTTTTCGTCCCAAGAATGGGTATACCAAATTGCAGTCCTTTGCGACTTCCGGTGGCAAAGTTACGCAACACTTGTCGACCCCGGAACTTGTGAAAAATACGTCAAACTGAAAAAATGGACTAGGAGAGAAATGCAAAAACACGTATCCCTTTTTTTCGTCCCAAGAATCGGTATACCAAATTGCAGCCCTTTGCGACTTCCGGTGGCAAAGTTACGCAACACTTGTCGACCCCGGAACTTGTGATAAATACGTCAAACTGAAGAAATGGACTAGGACAGAAATGCAAAAACACGTATCCCTTTTTTTCGTCCCAAGAATCGGTATACTAAATTGTAGCCCTTTGCGACTTCCGGTGGCAAAGTTACGCACCGCTGGTCGACTCCGGATTTTGTGAAAAATACGTTAAACTGAAAAAATGGACTAGGAGAGAAATGCAAAAACACGTATCGCTTTTTTTCGTCCCAAGAATCGGTATACCAAATTGCAGCCCTTTGCGACTTCCGGTGGCAAAGTTACGCATCGCTGGTCGCCTCCGGATTTTGTGAAAAATACGTTAAACTGAAAAAATGGACTAGGAGAGAAATGCAGAAACACGTATCCCTTTTTTTCGTCCCAAGAATCGGTATACCAAATTGCAGCCCTTTGCGACTTCCGGTGGCAAAGTTACGCAACACTTGTCGACCCCGGAACTTGTGAAAAATACGTCAAACTGAAAAAATGGACTAGGAGAGAAATGCAAAAACACGTATCCCTTTTTTTCGTCCCAAGAATCGGTATACCAAATTGCAGCCCTTTGCGACTTCCGGTGGCAAAGTTACGCAACACTTGTCGACCCCGGAACTTGTGATAAATACGTCAAACTGAAGAAATGGACTAGGACAGAAATGTAAAAACACGTATCCCTTTTTTTCGTCCCAAGAATCGGTATACTAAATTGTAGCCCTTTGCGACTTCCGGTGGCAAAGTTACGCATCGCTGGTCGACTCCGGATTTTGTGAAAAATACGTTAAACTGAAAAAATGGACTAGGAGAGAAATGCAAAAACACGTATCTCTTTTTTTCGTCCCAAGAATCGGTATACCAAATTGCAGCCTTTTGCGACTTCCGGTGGCAAAGTTACGCAACACTTGTCGACCCCGGAACTTGTGAAAAATACGTCAAACTGAAAAAATGGACTAGGAGAGAAATGCAAAAACACGTATCCCTTTTTTTCGTCCCAAGAATCGGTATACCAAATTGCAGCCCTTTGCGACTTCCGGTGGCAAAGTTACGCAACACTTGTCGACCCCGGAACTTGTGATAAATACGTCAAACTGAAGAAATGGACTAGGACAGAAATGTAAAAACACGTATCCCTTTTTCTCGTCCCAAGAATCGGTATACTAAATTGTAGCCCTTTGCGACTTCCGGTGGCAAAGTTACGCATCGCTGGTCGACTCCGGATTTTGTGAAAAATACGTTAAACTGAAAAAATGGACTAGGAGAGAAATGCAAAAACACGTATCCCTTTTTTTCGTCCCAAGAATCGGTATACCAAATTGCAGCCCTTTGCGACTTCCGGTGGCCAAGTTACGCAACACTTGTCGACCCCGGAACTTGTGAAAAATACGTCAAACTGAAAAAATGGACTAGGAGAGAAATGCAGAAACACGTATCTCTTTTTTTCGTCCCAAGAATCGGTATACCAAATTGCAGCCCTTTGCGACTTCCGGTGGCAAAGTTACGCATCGCTGGTCGACTCCGGATTTTGTGAAAAATACGTTAAACTGAAAAAATGGACTAGGAGAGAAATGCAAAAACACGTATCCCTTTTTTTCGTCCCAAGAATCGGTATACCAAATTGCAGCCCTTTGCGACTTCCGGTGGCAAAGTTACGCATCGCTGGTCGACCCCGGAACTTGTGAAAAATACGTTAAACTGAAAAAATGGACTACGAGAGAAATGCAAAAACACGTATCCCTTTTTTTCGTCCCAAGAATCGGTATACCAAATTGCAGCCCTTTGCGACTTCCGGTGGCAAAGTTACGCAACACTTGTCGACCACGGAACTTGTGAAAAATACGTCAAACTGAAAAAATGGACTAGGAGAGAAATGCAAAAACACGTATCCCTTTTTTTCGTCCCAAGAATCGGTATACTAAATTGTAGCCCTTTGCGACTTTCGATGACAAAGTTACGCATCGCTGGTCGACTCCGGATTTTGTGAAAAATACGTTAAACTGAAAAAATGGACTAGGAGAGAAATGCAAAAACACGTTGCAACGGGTCAGGGACCCCTTCGTAGCTTTGTATACGTCTTCTAGTATGACCTAGTTCTCTTCCGCTATATCCTTGGAGGTGTAGGTTCTTTTAGATAGGTACTGAACCATCAACCAGTCAGCCCCAAGGTTCGCACCATCTGAAGAAAATGAAAGACGTTAGGCAAGAAAGTTAGTTAGTCATTTAGCATTTCCAAATTTATTGGAACTAAACTTTAATATTGTTCCTAGGTCCTAATTATCGGGATCGTTCCTTGCTTAACTTGTTAAACTCACTTTGTCACGTTCAGAGAACTTTTTGGGTTCGTTTAGTCTCGAACGTTCAACAGAAACGTACATCCCTCTGTCTTAGATTTTCGCGGTAGATCGGCATCTACGTCGTATCAATTACCGGCTATCCCCTTCTCTTCCTTGCTTTCCTTCCGTGTATAAAGTTACAATCAAACCTGTGGGTTATCAAAACTCACCTTGTTATTCGTAAAGTATGATGAGTTTCAATTACCGGTTAACGGAACGTGTTTGTTTACCATACGGCGTATTGGTTAACCAAGTTTAATATTAAGCGCGACCGAAAGGGTACTCGCCGTCCAGCGCGCGTGATGAGTTCGATGGGGAGTAAACCTATGCACGAACGTACTCAGCTCGCCTCTGGCCAAACTAGTCGCCGCCACCTGAAAATACATTAACCGATATGAGTAACATAATCAACCAATTAAAACTAAGTTACCGCTTGTTATGTATCGAAGCAACCAGATAGTTATAAGAAATACCTTGTTAGTTGTTTAAGAAGGTTCTAGAAGCTTTCACCCCGAAAGAGGTGGTAAAATAAAAGAAAGCGACAACGCTTCCAAGACAACGATGTAAAAGGAAATAAACAGTCTGCTTGGATCCTCCATAGGAGATACACGTGTTTTGATTGATTTACTTCGTGTGCTCAGAAAACTTACTGTTATCAACGTAGGATACAGGAGTTAGGCCGAAGGCGTGTACCCGGACGAGAGGCTCTTCCAATCCAATTTCCCGAGCGGGATACACGGGTTCATATTGATTCACTTCGTGCTCTTAGAAAAACTCACTGCTACCAAGTAGGGTACAGGAGTTCGGCCGAAGACGTGTTCCCAACGAGAAGCAGCTCAAATTACACCATCTGAACGCTCCTTCCACCAAAGGACCGTTGTCTCGCCGCAAGTTCCGGTCCAGCTTCCCCGTGGCTTGCTGTGTACAAGGAGGGAACTTGTGAAGATCGGCTTCTTCTCTTCTAGCCGACAAGAGCCTCTGTGTCTATTAATTCGACTCAGTGTTCGATCCGGACTACTGACGCTCATCTGTGGAACGTGGGGCAGTTTCCTTCTGGTTCTCTGTTGCTCTTTTATCGTTCCACTAAGTGAGTGATCATCCCCGATCACTATCCAGCTAATTTCCAAGCCGCTGTCCGGTTCCTGAAAGAATTGGAAGGCGGATAATTCCGAAGTGTTACATCCCCGTAACTTCGTAGCATAGTCGTAACTCAAAGTTACCTCACTACTTAACTAAAGTAGATAGGAGCTGTGGCCCGCTGGCACCGTGTCGCTGTTCCTGATCCGGCTTTACGGTCATCCGGATCTTTCCTCAAGGCTGGAACCGAGAACCCTGGGAAGTGGAGAAGAAGAATAGTGAACTCCATTTCAACTGTGGTCAACGTGGGTGTGGAGTGCCACCACTCAACCCTTGTCTAGGTTGATGGGAATTACCTTCGCCCAGCCGCTCCTGATTATATCAACAGGAGGGAAGGTTACTCCAAGGTTAGGCCTGTGAGCATCTAGCCCGGAGAGTTCCACCCGTCACAACGTATCCCTTTTTTTCGTCCCAAGAATCGGTATACCAAATTGTAGCCCTTTGCGACTTCCGGTGGCAAAGTTACGCATCGCTGGTCGACTCCGGATTTTGTGAAAAATACGTCAAACTGAAAAAATGGACTAGGAGAGAAATGCAGAAACACGTATCTCTTTTTTTCGTCCCAAGAATCGGTATACCAAATTGCAGCCCTTTGCGACTTCCGGTGGCAAAGTTACGCAACACTTGTCGACCCCGGAACTTGTGAAAAATACGTCAAACTGAAAAAATGGACTAGGAGAGAAATGCAAAAACACGTATCCCTTTTTTTCGTCCCAAGAATCGGTATACCAAATTGTAGCCCTTTGCGACTTCCGGTGGCAAAGTTACGCATCGCTGGTCGACTCCGGATTTTGTGAAAAATACGTTAAACTGAAAAAATGGACTAGGAGAGAAATGCAAAAACACGTATCCCTTTTTTTCGTCCCAAGAATCGGTATACCAAATTGTAGCCCTTTGCGACTTCCGGTGGCAAAGTTACGCATCGCTGGTCGACTCCGGATTTTGTGAAAAATACGTTAAACTGAAAAAATGGACTAGGAGAGAAATGCAAAAATACGTATCCCTTTTTTTCGTCCCAAGAATCGGTATACCAAATTGCAGCCTTTTGCGACTTCCGGTGGCCAAGTTACGCAACACTTGTCGACCCCGGAACTTGTGAAAAACACGTCAAACTGAAAAAATGGACTAGGAGAGAAATGCAGAAACACGTATCTCTTTTTTTCGTCCCAAGAATGGGTATACCAAATTGCAGTCCTTTGCGACTTCCGGTGGCAAAGTTACGCAACACTTGTCGACCCCGGAACTTGTGAAAAATACGTCAAACTGAAAAAATGGACTAGGAGAGAAATGCAAAAACACGTATCCCTTTTTTTCGTCCCAAGAATCGGTATACCAAATTGCAGCCCTTTGCGACTTCCGGTGGCAAAGTTACGCAACACTTGTCGACCCCGGAACTTGTGATAAATACGTCAAACTGAAGAAATGGACTAGGACAGAAATGCAAAAACACGTATCCCTTTTTTTCGTCCCAAGAATCGGTATACTAAATTGTAGCCCTTTGCGACTTCCGGTGGCAAAGTTACGCACCGCTGGTCGACTCCGGATTTTGTGAAAAATACGTTAAACTGAAAAAATGGACTAGGAGAGAAATGCAAAAACACGTATCGCTTTTTTTCGTCCCAAGAATTGGTATACCAAATTGCAGCCCTTTGCGACTTCCGGTGGCAAAGTTACGCATCGCTGGTCGCCTCCGGATTTTGTGAAAAATACGTTAAACTGAAAAAATGGACTAGGAGAGAAATGCAGAAACACGTATCCCTTTTTTTCGTCCCAAGAATCGGTATACCAAATTGCAGCCCTTTGCGACTTCCGGTGGCAAAGTTACGCAACACTTGTCGACCCCGGAACTTGTGAAAAATACGTCAAACTGAAAAAATGGACTAGGAGAGAAATGCAAAAACACGTATCCCTTTTTTTCGTCCCAAGAATCGGTATACCAAATTGCAGCCCTTTGCGACTTCCGGTGGCAAAGTTACGCAACACTTGTCGACCCCGGAACTTGTGATAAATACGTCAAACTGAAGAAATGGACTAGGACAGAAATGTAAAAACACGTATCCCTTTTTTTCGTCCCAAGAATCGGTATACTAAATTGTAGCCCTTTGCGACTTCCGGTGGCAAAGTTACGCATCGCTGGTCGACTCCGGATTTTGTGAAAAATACGTTAAACTGAAAAAATGGACTAGGAGAGAAATGCAAAAACACGTATCTCTTTTTTTCGTCCCAAGAATCGGTATACCAAATTGCAGCCTTTTGCGACTTCCGGTGGCAAAGTTACGCAACACTTGTCGACCCCGGAACTTGTGAAAAATACGTCAAACTGAAAAAATGGACTAGGAGAGAAATGCAAAAACACGTATACCTTTTTTTCGTCCCAAGAATCGGTATACCAAATTGCAGCCCTTTGCGACTTCCGGTGGCAAAGTTACGCAACACTTGTCGACCCCGGAACTTGTGATAAATACGTCAAACTGAAGAAATGGACTAGGACAGAAATGTAAAAACACGTATCCCTTTTTCTCGTCCCAAGAATCGGTATACTAAATTGTAGCCCTTTGCGACTTCCGGTGGCAAAGTTACGCATCGCTGGTCGACTCCGGATTTTGTGAAAAATACGTTAAACTGAAAAAATGGACTAGGAGAGAAATGCAAAAACACGTATCCCTTTTTTTCGTCCCAAGAATCGGTATACCAAATTGCAGCCCTTTGCGACTTCCGGTGGCCAAGTTACGCAACACTTGTCGACCCCGGAACTTGTGAAAAATACGTCAAACTGAAAAAATGGACTAGGAGAGAAATGCAGAAACACGTATCTCTTTTTTTCGTCCCAAGAATCGGTATACCAAATTGCAGCCCTTTGCGACTTCCGGTGGCAAAGTTACGCATCGCTGGTCGCCTCCGGATTTTGTGAAAAATACGTTAAACTGAAAAAATGGACTAGGAGAGAAATGCAAAAACACGTATCCCTTTTTTTCGTCCCAAGAATCGGTATACCAAATTGCAGCCCTTTGCGACTTCCGGTGGCAAAGTTACGCAACACTTGTCGACCCCGGAACTTGTGATAAATACGTCAAACTGAAGAAATGGACTAGGACAGAAATGTAAAAACACGTATCCCTTTTTTTCGTCCCAAGAATCGGTATACTAAATTGTAGCCCTTTGCGACTTCCGGTGGCAAAGTTACGCATCGCTGGTCGACTCCGGATTTTGTGAAAAATACGTTAAACTGAAAAAATGGACTAGGAGAGAAATGCAAAAATACGTATCCCTTTTTTTCGTCCCAAGAATCGGTATACCAAATTGCAGCCTTTTGCGACTTCCGGTGGCCAAGTTACGCAACACTTGTCGACCCCGGAACTTGTGAAAAACACGTCAAACTGAAAAAATGGACTAGGAGAGAAATGCAGAAACACGTATCTCTTTTTTTCGTCCCAAGAATGGGTATACCAAATTGCAGTCCTTTGCGACTTCCGGTGGCAAAGTTACGCAACACTTGTCGACCCCGGAACTTGTGAAAAATACGTCAAACTGAAAAAATGGACTAGGAGAGAAATGCAAAAACACGTATCCCTTTTTTTCGTCCCAAGAATCGGTATACCAAATTGCAGCCCTTTGCGACTTCCGGTGGCAAAGTTACGCAACACTTGTCGACCCCGGAACTTGTGATAAATACGTCAAACTGAAGAAATGGACTAGGACAGAAATGCAAAAACACGTATCCCTTTTTTTCGTCCCAAGAATCGGTATACTAAATTGTAGCCCTTTGCGACTTCCGGTGGCAAAGTTACGCACCGCTGGTCGACTCCGGATTTTGTGAAAAATACGTTAAACTGAAAAAATGGACTAGGAGAGAAATGCAAAAACACGTATCGCTTTTTTTCGTCCCAAGAATCGGTATACCAAATTGCAGCCCTTTGCGACTTCCGGTGGCAAAGTTACGCATCGCTGGTCGCCTCCGGATTTTGTGAAAAATACGTTAAACTGAAAAAATGGACTAGGAGAGAAATGCAGAAACACGTATCCCTTTTTTTCGTCCCAAGAATCGGTATACCAAATTGCAGCCCTTTGCGACTTCCGGTGGCAAAGTTACGCAACACTTGTCGACCCCGGAACTTGTGAAAAATACGTCAAACTGAAAAAATGGACTAGGAGAGAAATGCAAAAACACGTATCCCTTTTTTTCGTCCCAAGAATCGGTATACCAAATTGCAGCCCTTTGCGACTTCCGGTGGCAAAGTTACGCAACACTTGTCGACCCCGGAACTTGTGATAAATACGTCAAACTGAAGAAATGGACTAGGACAGAAATGTAAAAACACGTATCCCTTTTTTTCGTCCCAAGAATCGGTATACTAAATTGTAGCCCTTTGCGACTTCCGGTGGCAAAGTTACGCATCGCTGGTCGACTCCGGATTTTGTGAAAAATACGTTAAACTGAAAAAATGGACTAGGAGAGAAATGCAAAAACACGTATCTCTTTTTTTCGTCCCAAGAATCGGTATACCAAATTGCAGCCTTTTGCGACTTCCGGTGGCAAAGTTACGCAACACTTGTCGACCCCGGAACTTGTGAAAAATACGTCAAACTGAAAAAATGGACTAGGAGAGAAATGCAAAAACACGTATCCCTTTTTTTCGTCCCAAGAATCGGTATACCAAATTGCAGCCCTTTGCGACTTCCGGTGGCAAAGTTACGCAACACTTGTCGACCCCGGAACTTGTGATAAATACGTCAAACTGAAGAAATGGACTAGGACAGAAATGTAAAAACACGTATCCCTTTTTCTCGTCCCAAGAATCGGTATACTAAATTGTAGCCCTTTGCGACTTCCGGTGGCAAAGTTACGCATCGCTGGTCGACTCCGGATTTTGTGAAAAATACGTTAAACTGAAAAAATGGACTAGGAGAGAAATGCAAAAACACGTATCCCTTTTTTTCGTCCCAAGAATCGGTATACCAAATTGCAGCCCTTTGCGACTTCCGGTGGCCAAGTTACGCAACACTTGTCGACCCCGGAACTTGTGAAAAATACGTCAAACTGAAAAAATGGACTAGGAGAGAAATGCAGAAACACGTATCTCTTTTTTTCGTCCCAAGAATCGGTATACCAAATTGCAGCCCTTTGCGACTTCCGGTGGCAAAGTTACGCATCGCTGGTCGACTCCGGATTTTGTGAAAAATACGTTAAACTGAAAAAATGGACTAGGAGAGAAATGCAAAAACACGTATCTCTTTTTTTCGTCCCAAGAATCGGTATACCAAATTGCAGCCCTTTGCGACTTCCGGTGGCAAAGTTACGCAACACTTGTCGACCCCGGAACTTGTGAAAAATACGTCAAACTGAAAAAATGGACTAGGAGAGAAATGCAAAAACACGTATCCCTTTTTTTCGTCCCAAGAATCGGTATACCAAATTGCAGCCCTTTGCGACTTCCGGTGGCAAAGTTACGCAACACTTGTCGACCCCGGAACTTGTGAAAAATACGTCAAACTGAAAAAATGGACTAGGAGAGAAATGCAAAAACACGTATCCCTTTTTTTCGTCCCAAGAATCGGTATACCAAATTGCAGCCCTTTGCGACTTCCGGTGGCAAAGTTACGCAACACTTGTCGACCCCGGAACTTGTGATAAATACGTCAAACTGAAGAAATGGACTAGGACAGAAATGTAAAAACACGTATCCCTTTTTTTCGTCCCAAGAATCGGTATACTAAATTGTAGCCCTTTGCGACTTCCGGTGGCAAAGTTACGCATCGCTGGTCGACTCCGGATTTTGTGAAAAATACGTTAAACTGAAAAAATGGACTAGGAGAGAAATGCAAAAACACGTATCTCTTTTTTTCGTCCCAAGAATCGGTATACCAAATTGCAGCCTTTTGCGACTTCCGGTGGCAAAGTTACGCAACACTTGTCGACCCCGGAACTTGTGAAAAATACGTCAAACTGAAAAAATGGACTAGGAGAGAAATGCAAAAACACGTATACCTTTTTTTCGTCCCAAGAATCGGTATACCAAATTGCAGCCCTTTGCGACTTCCGGTGGCAAAGTTACGCAACACTTGTCGACCCCGGAACTTGTGATAAATACGTCAAACTGAAGAAATGGACTAGGACAGAAATGTAAAAACACGTATCCCTTTTTCTCGTCCCAAGAATCGGTATACTAAATTGTAGCCCTTTGCGACTTCCGGTGGCAAAGTTACGCATCGCTGGTCGACTCCGGATTTTGTGAAAAATACGTTAAACTGAAAAAATGGACTAGGAGAGAAATGCAGAAACACGTATCCCTTTTTTTCGTCCCAAGAATCGGTATACCAAATTGCAGCCCTTTGCGACTTCCGGTGGCAAAGTTACGCAACACTTGTCGACCCCGGAACTTGTGAAAAATACGTCAAACTGAAAAAATGGACTAGGAGAGAAATGCAGAAACACGTATCTCTTTTTTTCGTCCCAAGAATCGGTATACCAAATTGCAGCCCTTTGCGACTTCCGGTGGCAAAGTTACGCATCGCTGGTCGCCTCCGGATTTTGTGAAAAATACGTTAAACTGAAAAAATGGACTAGGAGAGAAATGCAAAAACACATATCCCTTTTTTTCGTCCCAAGAATCGGTATACCAAATTGCAGCCCTTTGCGACTTCCGGTGGCAAAGTTACGCAACACTTGTCGACCCCGGAACTTGTGATAAATACGTCAAACTGAAGAAATGGACTAGGACAGAAATGTAAAAACACGTATCCCTTTTTTTCGTCCCAAGAATCGGTATACTAAATTGTAGCCCTTTGCGACTTCCGGTGGCAAAGTTACGCATCGCTGGTCGACTCCGGATTTTGTGAAAAATACGTTAAACTGAAAAAATGGACTAGGAGAGAAATGCAAAAATACGTATCCCTTTTTTTCGTCCCAAGAATCGGTATACCAAATTGCAGCCTTTTGCGACTTCCGGTGGCCAAGTTACGCAACACTTGTCGACCCCGGAACTTGTGAAAAACACGTCAAACTGAAAAAATGGACTAGGAGAGAAATGCAGAAACACGTATCTCTTTTTTTCGTCCCAAGAATGGGTATACCAAATTGCAGTCCTTTGCGACTTCCGGTGGCAAAGTTACGCAACACTTGTCGACCCCGGAACTTGTGAAAAATACGTCAAACTGAAAAAATGGACTAGGAGAGAAATGCAAAAACACGTATCCCTTTTTTTCGTCCCAAGAATCGGTATACCAAATTGCAGCCCTTTGCGACTTCCGGTGGCAAAGTTACGCAACACTTGTCGACCCCGGAACTTGTGATAAATACGTCAAACTGAAGAAATGGACTAGGACAGAAATGCAAAAACACGTATCCCTTTTTTTCGTCCCAAGAATCGGTATACTAAATTGTAGCCCTTTGCGACTTCCGGTGGCAAAGTTACGCACCGCTGGTCGACTCCGGATTTTGTGAAAAATACGTTAAACTGAAAAAATGGACTAGGAGAGAAATGCAAAAACACGTATCGCTTTTTTTCGTCCCAAGAATCGGTATACCAAATTGCAGCCCTTTGCGACTTCCGGTGGCAAAGTTACGCATCGCTGGTCGCCTCCGGATTTTGTGAAAAATACGTTAAACTGAAAAAATGGACTAGGAGAGAAATGCAGAAACACGTATCCCTTTTTTTCGTCCCAAGAATCGGTATACCAAATTGCAGCCCTTTGCGACTTCCGGTGGCAAAGTTACGCAACACTTGTCGACCCCGGAACTTGTGAAAAATACGTCAAACTGAAAAAATGGACTAGGAGAGAAATGCAAAAACACGTATCCCTTTTTTTCGTCCCAAGAATCGGTATACCAAATTGCAGCCCTTTGCGACTTCCGGTGGCAAAGTTACGCAACACTTGTCGACCCCGGAACTTGTGATAAATACGTCAAACTGAAGAAATGGACTAGGACAGAAATGTAAAAACACGTATCCCTTTTTTTCGTCCCAAGAATCGGTATACTAAATTGTAGCCCTTTGCGACTTCCGGTGGCAAAGTTACGCATCGCTGGTCGACTCCGGATTTTGTGAAAAATACGTTAAACTGAAAAAATGGACTAGGAGAGAAATGCAAAAATACGTATCCCTTTTTTTCGTCCCAAGAATCGGTATACCAAATTGCAGCCTTTTGCGACTTCCGGTGGCAAAGTTACGCAACACTTGTCGACCCCGGAACTTGTGAAAAATACGTCAAACTGAAAAAATGGACTAGGAGAGAAATGCAAAAACACGTATCTCTTTTTTTCGTCCCAAGAATCGGTATACCAAATTGCAGCCTTTTGCGACTTCCGGTGGCAAAGTTACGCAACACTTGTCGACCCCGGAACTTGTGAAAAATACGTCAAACTGAAAAAATGGACTAGGAGAGAAATGCAAAAACACGTATCCCTTTTTTTCGTCCCAAGAATCGGTATACCAAATTGCAGCCCTTTGCGACTTCCGGTGGCAAAGTTACGCAACACTTGTCGACCCCGGAACTTGTGATAAATACGTCAAACTGAAGAAATGGACTAGGACAGAAATGTAAAAACACGTATCCCTTTTTCTCGTCCCAAGAATCGGTATACTAAATTGTAGCCCTTTGCGACTTCCGGTGGCAAAGTTACGCATCGCTGGTCGACTCCGGATTTTGTGAAAAATACGTTAAACTGAAAAAATGGACTAGGAGAGAAATGCAAAAACACGTATCCCTTTTTTTCGTCCCAAGAATCGGTATACCAAATTGCAGCCCTTTGCGACTTCCGGTGGCCAAGTTACGCAACACTTGTCGACCCCGGAACTTGTGAAAAATACGTCAAACTGAAAAAATGGACTAGGAGAGAAATGCAGAAACACGTATCTCTTTTTTTCGTCCCAAGAATCGGTATACCAAATTGCAGCCCTTTGCGACTTCCGGTGGCAAAGTTACGCATCGCTGGTCGCCTCCGGATTTTGTGAAAAATACGTTAAACTGAAAAAATGGACTAGGAGAGAAATGCAAAAACACGTATCCCTTTTTTTCGTCCCAAGAATCGGTATACCAAATTGCAGCCCTTTGCGACTTCCGGTGGCAAAGTTACGCAACACTTGTCGACCCCGGAACTTGTGATAAATACGTCAAACTGAAGAAATGGACTAGGACAGAAATGCAAAAACACGTATCCCTTTTTTTCGTCCCAAGAATCGGTATACTAAATTGTAGCCCTTTGCGACTTCCGGTGGCAAAGTTACGCACCGCTGGTCGACTCCGGATTTTGTGAAAAATACGTTAAACTGAAAAAATGGACTAGGAGAGAAATGCAAAAACACGTATCGCTTTTTTTCGTCCCAAGAATCGGTATACCAAATTGCAGCCCTTTGCGACTTCCGGTGGCAAAGTTACGCATCGCTGGTCGCCTCCGGATTTTGTGAAAAATACGTTAAACTGAAAAAATGGACTAGGAGAGAAATGCAGAAACACGTATCCCTTTTTTTCGTCCCAAGAATCGGTATACCAAATTGCAGCCCTTTGCGACTTCCGGTGGCAAAGTTACGCAACACTTGTCGACCCCGGAACTTGTGAAAAATACGTCAAACTGAAAAAATGGACTAGGAGAGAAATGCAAAAACACGTATCCCTTTTTTTCGTCCCAAGAATCGGTATACCAAATTGCAGCCCTTTGCGACTTCCGGTGGCAAAGTTACGCAACACTTGTCGACCCCGGAACTTGTGATAAATACGTCAAACTGAAGAAATGGACTAGGACAGAAATGTAAAAACACGTATCCCTTTTTTTCGTCCCAAGAATCGGTATACTAAATTGTAGCCCTTTGCGACTTCCGGTGGCAAAGTTACGCATCGCTGGTCGACTCCGGATTTTGTGAAAAATACGTTAAACTGAAAAAATGGACTAGGAGAGAAATGCAAAAATACGTATCCCTTTTTTTCGTCCCAAGAATCGGTATACCAAATTGCAGCCTTTTGCGACTTCCGGTGGCAAAGTTACGCAACACTTGTCGACCCCGGAACTTGTGAAAAATACGTCAAACTGAAAAAATGGACTAGGAGAGAAATGCAAAAACACGTATCTCTTTTTTTCGTCCCAAGAATCGGTATACCAAATTGCAGCCTTTTGCGACTTCCGGTGGCAAAGTTACGCAACACTTGTCGACCCCGGAACTTGTGAAAAATACGTCAAACTGAAAAAATGGACTAGGAGAGAAATGCAAAAACACGTATCCCTTTTTTTCGTCCCAAGAATCGGTATACCAAATTGCAGCCCTTTGCGACTTCCGGTGGCAAAGTTACGCAACACTTGTCGACCCCGGAACTTGTGATAAATACGTCAAACTGAAGAAATGGACTAGGACAGAAATGTAAAAACACGTATCCCTTTTTCTCGTCCCAAGAATCGGTATACTAAATTGTAGCCCTTTGCGACTTCCGGTGGCAAAGTTACGCATCGCTGGTCGACTCCGGATTTTGTGAAAAATACGTTAAACTGAAAAAATGGACTAGGAGAGAAATGCAAAAACACGTATCCCTTTTTTTCGTCCCAAGAATCGGTATACCAAATTGCAGCCCTTTGCGACTTCCGGTGGCCAAGTTACGCAACACTTGTCGACCCCGGAACTTGTGAAAAATACGTCAAACTGAAAAAATGGACTAGGAGAGAAATGCAGAAACACGTATCTCTTTTTTTCGTCCCAAGAATCGGTATACCAAATTGCAGCCCTTTGCGACTTCCGGTGGCAAAGTTACGCATCGCTGGTCGCCTCCGGATTTTGTGAAAAATACGTTAAACTGAAAAAATGGACTAGGAGAGAAATGCAAAAACACGTATCCCTTTTTTTCGTCCCAAGAATCGGTATACCAAATTGCAGCCCTTTGCGACTTCCGGTGGCAAAGTTACGCAACACTTGTCGACCCCGGAACTTGTGATAAATACGTCAAACTGAAGAAATGGACTAGGACAGAAATGTAAAAACACGTATCCCTTTTTTTCGTCCCAAGAATCGGTATACTAAATTGTAGCCCTTCGCGACTTCCGGTGGCAAAGTTACGCATCGCTGGTCGACTCCGGATTTTGTGAAAAATACGTTAAACTGAAAAAATGGACTAGGAGAGAAATGCAAAAACACGTATCTCTTTTTTTCGTCCCAAGAATCGGTATACCAAATTGCAGCCCTTTGCGACTTCCGGTGGCAAAGTTACGCAACACTTGTCGACCCCGGAACTTGTGAAAAATACGTCAAACTGAAAAAATGGACTAGGAGAGAAATGCAAAAACACGTATCCCTTTTTTTCGTCCCAAGAATCGGTATACCAAATTGCAGCCCTTTGCGACTTCCGGTGGCAAAGTTACGCAACACTTGTCGACCCCGGAACTTGTGAAAAATACGTCAAACTGAAAAAATGGACTAGGAGAGAAATGCAAAAACACGTATCCCTTTTTTTCGTCCCAAGAATCGGTATACCAAATTGCAGCCCTTTGCGACTTCCGGTGGCAAAGTTACGCAACACTTGTCGACCCCGGAACTTGTGATAAATACGTCAAACTGAAGAAATGGACTAGGACAGAAATGCAAAAACACGTATCCCTTTTTTTCGTCCCAAGAATCGGTATACTAAATTGTAGCCCTTTGCGACTTCCGGTGGCAAAGTTACGCACCGCTGGTCGACTCCGGATTTTGTGAAAAATACGTTAAACTGAAAAAATGGACTAGGAGAGAAATGCAAAAACACGTATCGCTTTTTTTCGTCCCAAGAATCGGTATACCAAATTGCAGCCCTTTGCGACTTCCGGTGGCAAAGTTACGCATCGCTGGTCGCCTCCGGATTTTGTGAAAAATACGTTAAACTGAAAAAATGGACTAGGAGAGAAATGCAGAAACACGTATCCCTTTTTTTCGTCCCAAGAATCGGTATACCAAATTGCAGCCCTTTGCGACTTCCGGTGGCAAAGTTACGCAACACTTGTCGACCCCGGAACTTGTGAAAAATACGTCAAACTGAAAAAATGGACTAGGAGAGAAATGCAAAAACACGTATCCCTTTTTTTCGTCCCAAGAATCGGTATACCAAATTGCAGCCCTTTGCGACTTCCGGTGGCAAAGTTACGCAACACTTGTCGACCCCGGAACTTGTGATAAATACGTCAAACTGAAGAAATGGACTAGGACAGAAATGTAAAAACACGTATCCCTTTTTTTCGTCCCAAGAATCGGTATACTAAATTGTAGCCCTTTGCGACTTCCGGTGGCAAAGTTACGCATCGCTGGTCGACTCCGGATTTTGTGAAAAATACGTTAAACTGAAAAAATGGACTAGGAGAGAAATGCAAAAACACGTATCTCTTTTTTTCGTCCCAAGAATCGGTATACCAAATTGCAGCCTTTTGCGACTTCCGGTGGCAAAGTTACGCAACACTTGTCGACCCCGGAACTTGTGAAAAATACGTCAAACTGAAAAAATGGACTAGGAGAGAAATGCAAAAACACGTATCCCTTTTTTTCGTCCCAAGAATCGGTATACCAAATTGCAGCCCTTTGCGACTTCCGGTGGCAAAGTTACGCAACACTTGTCGACCCCGGAACTTGTGATAAATACGTCAAACTGAAGAAATGGACTAGGACAGAAATGTAAAAACACGTATCCCTTTTTCTCGTCCCAAGAATCGGTATACTAAATTGTAGCCCTTTGCGACTTCCGGTGGCAAAGTTACGCATCGCTGGTCGACTCCGGATTTTGTGAAAAATACGTTAAACTGAAAAAATGGACTAGGAGAGAAATGCAAAAACACGTATCCCTTTTTTTCGTCCCAAGAATCGGTATACCAAATTGCAGCCCTTTGCGACTTCCGGTGGCCAAGTTACGCAACACTTGTCGACCCCGGAACTTGTGAAAAATACGTCAAACTGAAAAAATGGACTAGGAGAGAAATGCAGAAACACGTATCTCTTTTTTTCGTCCCAAGAATCGGTATACCAAATTGCAGCCCTTTGCGACTTCCGGTGGCAAAGTTACGCATCGCTGGTCGCCTCCGGATTTTGTGAAAAATACGTTAAACTGAAAAAATGGACTAGGAGAGAAATGCAAAAACACGTATCCCTTTTTTTCGTCCCAAGAATCGGTATACCAAATTGCAGCCCTTTGCGACTTCCGGTGGCAAAGTTACGCAACACTTGTCGACCCCGGAACTTGTGATAAATACGTCAAACTGAAGAAATGGACTAGGACAGAAATGTAAAAACACGTATCCCTTTTTTTCGTCCCAAGAATCGGTATACTAAATTGTAGCCCTTTGCGACTTCCGGTGGCAAAGTTACGCATCGCTGGTCGACTCCGGATTTTGTGAAAAATACGTTAAACTGAAAAAATGGACTAGGAGAGAAATGCAAAAACACGTATCCCTTTTTTTCGTCCCAAGAATCGGTATACTAAATTGTAGCCCTTTGCGACTTCCGGTGGCAAAGTTACGCACCGCTGGTCGACTCCGGATTTTGTGAAAAATACGTTAAACTGAAAAAATGGACTAGGAGAGAAATGCAAAAACACGTATCGCTTTTTTTCGTCCCAAGAATCGGTATACCAAATTGCAGCCCTTTGCGACTTCCGGTGGCAAAGTTACGCATCGCTGGTCGCCTCCGGATTTTGTGAAAAATACGTTAAACTGAAAAAATGGACTAGGAGAGAAATGCAGAAACACGTATCCCTTTTTTTCGTCCCAAGAATCGGTATACCAAATTGCAGCCCTTTGCGACTTCCGGTGGCAAAGTTACGCAACACTTGTCGACCCCGGAACTTGTGAAAAATACGTCAAACTGAAAAAATGGACTAGGAGAGAAATGCAAAAACACGTATCCCTTTTTTTCGTCCCAAGAATCGGTATACCAAATTGCAGCCCTTTGCGACTTCCGGTGGCAAAGTTACGCAACACTTGTCGACCCCGGAACTTGTGATAAATACGTCAAACTGAAGAAATGGACTAGGACAGAAATGTAAAAACACGTATCCCTTTTTTTCGTCCCAAGAATCGGTATACTAAATTGTAGCCCTTTGCGACTTCCGGTGGCAAAGTTACGCATCGCTGGTCGACTCCGGATTTTGTGAAAAATACGTTAAACTGAAAAAATGGACTAGGAGAGAAATGCAAAAACACGTATCCCTTTTTTTCGTCCCAAGAATCGGTATACCAAATTGCAGCCCTTTGCGACTTCCGGTGGCCAAGTTACGCAACACTTGTCGACCCCGGAACTTGTGAAAAATACGTCAAACTGAAAAAATGGACTAGGAGAGAAATGCAGAAACACGTATCTCTTTTTTTCGTCCCAAGAATCGGTATACCAAATTGCAGCCCTTTGCGACTTCCGGTGGCAAAGTTACGCATCGCTGGTCGCCTCCGGATTTTGTGAAAAATACGTTAAACTGAAAAAATGGACTAGGAGAGAAATGCAAAAACACGTATCCCTTTTTTTCGTCCCAAGAATCGGTATACCAAATTGCAGCCCTTTGCGACTTCCGGTGGCAAAGTTACGCAACACTTGTCGACCCCGGAACTTGTGATAAATACGTCAAACTGAAGAAATGGACTAGGACAGAAATGTAAAAACACGTATCCCTTTTTTTCGTCCCAAGAATCGGTATACTAAATTGTAGCCCTTCGCGACTTCCGGTGGCAAAGTTACGCATCGCTGGTCGACTCCGGATTTTGTGAAAAATACGTTAAACTGAAAAAATGGACTAGGAGAGAAATGCAAAAACACGTATCTCTTTTTTTCGTCCCAAGAATCGGTATACCAAATTGCAGCCCTTTGCGACTTCCGGTGGCAAAGTTACGCAACACTTGTCGACCCCGGAACTTGTGAAAAATACGTCAAACTGAAAAAATGGACTAGGAGAGAAATGCAAAAACACGTATCCCTTTTTTTCGTCCCAAGAATCGGTATACCAAATTGCAGCCCTTTGCGACTTCCGGTGGCAAAGTTACGCAACACTTGTCGACCCCGGAACTTGTGAAAAATACGTCAAACTGAAAAAATGGACTAGGAGAGAAATGCAAAAACACGTATCCCTTTTTTTCGTCCCAAGAATCGGTATACCAAATTGCAGCCCTTTGCGACTTCCGGTGGCAAAGTTACGCAACACTTGTCGACCCCGGAACTTGTGATAAATACGTCAAACTGAAGAAATGGACTAGGACAGAAATGCAAAAACACGTATCCCTTTTTTTCGTCCCAAGAATCGGTATACTAAATTGTAGCCCTTTGCGACTTCCGGTGGCAAAGTTACGCACCGCTGGTCGACTCCGGATTTTGTGAAAAATACGTTAAACTGAAAAAATGGACTAGGAGAGAAATGCAAAAACACGTATCGCTTTTTTTCGTCCCAAGAATCGGTATACCAAATTGCAGCCCTTTGCGACTTCCGGTGGCAAAGTTACGCATCGCTGGTCGCCTCCGGATTTTGTGAAAAATACGTTAAACTGAAAAAATGGACTAGGAGAGAAATGCAGAAACACGTATCCCTTTTTTTCGTCCCAAGAATCGGTATACCAAATTGCAGCCCTTTGCGACTTCCGGTGGCAAAGTTACGCAACACTTGTCGACCCCGGAACTTGTGAAAAATACGTCAAACTGAAAAAATGGACTAGGAGAGAAATGCAAAAACACGTATCCCTTTTTTTCGTCCCAAGAATCGGTATACCAAATTGCAGCCCTTTGCGACTTCCGGTGGCAAAGTTACGCAACACTTGTCGACCCCGGAACTTGTGATAAATACGTCAAACTGAAGAAATGGACTAGGACAGAAATGTAAAAACACGTATCCCTTTTTTTCGTCCCAAGAATCGGTATACTAAATTGTAGCCCTTTGCGACTTCCGGTGGCAAAGTTACGCATCGCTGGTCGACTCCGGATTTTGTGAAAAATACGTTAAACTGAAAAAATGGACTAGGAGAGAAATGCAAAAACACGTATCTCTTTTTTTCGTCCCAAGAATCGGTATACCAAATTGCAGCCTTTTGCGACTTCCGGTGGCAAAGTTACGCAACACTTGTCGACCCCGGAACTTGTGAAAAATACGGCAAACTGAAAAAATGGACTAGGAGAGAAATGCAAAAACACGTATCCCTTTTTTTCGTCCCAAGAATCGGTATACCAAATTGCAGCCCTTTGCGACTTCCGGTGGCAAAGTTACGCAACACTTGTCGACCCCGGAACTTGTGATAAATACGTCAAACTGAAGAAATGGACTAGGACAGAAATGTAAAAACACGTATCCCTTTTTCTCGTCCCAAGAATCGGTATACTAAATTGTAGCCCTTTGCGACTTCCGGTGGCAAAGTTACGCATCGCTGGTCGACTCCGGATTTTGTGAAAAATACGTTAAACTGAAAAAATGGACTAGGAGAGAAATGCAAAAACACGTATCCCTTTTTTTCGTCCCAAGAATCGGTATACCAAATTGCAGCCCTTTGCGACTTCCGGTGGCCAAGTTACGCAACACTTGTCGACCCCGGAACTTGTGAAAAATACGTCAAACTGAAAAAATGGACTAGGAGAGAAATGCAGAAACACGTATCTCTTTTTTTCGTCCCAAGAATCGGTATACCAAATTGCAGCCCTTTGCGACTTCCGGTGGCAAAGTTACGCATCGCTGGTCGCCTCCGGATTTTGTGAAAAATACGTTAAACTGAAAAAATGGACTAGGAGAGAAATGCAAAAACACGTATCCCTTTTTTTCGTCCCAAGAATCGGTATACCAAATTGCAGCCCTTTGCGACTTCCGGTGGCAAAGTTACGCAACACTTGTCGACCCCGGAACTTGTGATAAATACGTCAAACTGAAGAAATGGACTAGGACAGAAATGTAAAAACACGTATCCCTTTTTTTCGTCCCAAGAATCGGTATACTAAATTGTAGCCCTTTGCGACTTCCGGTGGCAAAGTTACGCATCGCTGGTCGACTCCGGATTTTGTGAAAAATACGTTAAACTGAAAAAATGGACTAGGAGAGAAATGCAAAAACACGTATCTCTTTTTTTCGTCCCAAGAATCGGTATACCAAATTGCAGCCCTTTGCGACTTCCGGTGGCAAAGTTACGCAACACTTGTCGACCCCGGAACTTGTGAAAAATACGTCAAACTGAAAAAATGGACTAGGAGAGAAATGCAAAAACACGTATCCCTTTTTTTCGTCCCAAGAATCGGTATACCAAATTGCAGCCCTTTGCGACTTCCGGTGGCAAAGTTACGCAACACTTGTCGACCCCGGAACTTGTGATAAATACGTTAAACTGAAAAAATGGACTAGGAGAGAAATGCAAAAACACGTATCCCTTTTTTTCGTCCCAAGAATCGGTATACCAAATTGCAGCCCTTTGCGACTTCCGGTGGCAAAGTTACGCAACACTTGTCGACCCCGGAACTTGTGATAAATACGTCAAACTGAAGAAATGGACTAGGACAGAAATGTAAAAACACGTATCCCTTTTTTTCGTCCCAAGAATCGGTATACTAAATTGTAGCCCTTTGCGACTTCCGGTGGCAAAGTTACGCATCGCTGGTCGACTCCGGATTTTGTGAAAAATACGTTAAACTGAAAAAATGGACTAGGAGAGAAATGCAAAAACACGTATCTCTTTTTTTCGTCCCAAGAATCGGTACACCAAATTGCAGCCCTTTGCGACTTCCGGTGGCAAAGTTACGCAACACTTGTCGACCCCGGAACTTGTGAAAAATACGTCAAACTGAAAAAATGGACTAGGAGAGAAATGCAAAAACACGTATCCCTTTTTTTCGTCCCAAGAATCGGTATACCAAATTGCAGCCCTTTGCGACTTCCGGTGGCAAAGTTACGCAACACTTGTCGACCCCGGAACTTGTGATAAATACGTCAAACTGAAGAAATGGACTAGGACAGAAATGTAAAAACACGTATCCCTTTTTCTCGTCCCAAGAATCGGTATACTAAATTGTAGCCCTTTGCGACTTCCGGTGGCAAAGTTACGCATCGCTGGTCGACTCCGGATTTTGTGAAAAATACGTTAAACTGAAAAAATGGACTAGGAGAGAAATGCAAAAACACGTATCCCTTTTTTTCGTCCCAAGAATCGGTATACCAAATTGCAGCCCTTTGCGACTTCCGGTGGCAAAGTTACGCATCGCTGGTCGCCTCCGGATTTTGTGAAAAATACGTTAAACTGAAAAAATGGACTAGGACAGAAATGCACAAACACGTATCCCTTTTTTTCGTCCCAAGAATCGGTATACCAAATTGCAGCCCTTTGCGACTTCCGGTGGCAAAGTTACGCAACACTTGTCGACCCCGGAACTTGTGAAAAATACGTCAAACTGAAAAAATGGACTAGGAGAGAAATGCAAAAACACGTATCCCTTTTTTTCGTCCCAAGAATCGGTATACCAAATTGCAGCCCTTTGCGACTTCCGGTGGCAAAGTTACGCAACACTTGTCGACCCCGGAACTTGTGATAAATACGTCAAACTGAAGAAATGGACTAGGACAGAAATGTAAAAACACGTATCCCTTTTTTTCGTCCCAAGAATCGGTATACTAAATTGTAGCCCTTTGCGACTTCCGGTGGCAAAGTTACGCATCGCTGGTCGACTCCGGATTTTGTGAAAAATACGTTAAACTGAAAAAATGGACTAGGAGAGAAATGCAAAAACACGTATCTCTTTTTTTCGTCCCAAGAATCGGTATACCAAATTGCAGCCCTTTGCGACTTCCGGTGGCAAAGTTACGCAACACTTGTCGACCCCGGAACTTGTGAAAAATACGTCAAACTGAAAAAATGGACTAGGAGAGAAATGCAAAAACACGTATCCCTTTTTTTCGTCCCAAGAATCGGTATACCAAATTGCAGCCCTTTGCGACTTCCGGTGGCAAAGTTACGCAACACTTGTCGACCCCGGAACTTGTGATAAATACGTCAAACTGAAAAAATGGACTAGGAGAGAAATGCAAAAACACGTATCGCTTTTTTTCGTCCCAAGAATCGGTATACCAAATTGCAGCCCTTTGCGACTTCCGGTGGCAAAGTTACGCATCGCTGGTCGCCTCCGGATTTTGTGAAAAATACGTTAAACTGAAAAAATGGACTAGGAGAGAAATGCAGAAACACGTATCCCTTTTTTTCGTCCCAAGAATCGGTATACCAAATTGCAGCCCTTTGCGACTTCCGGTGGCAAAGTTACGCAACACTTGTCGACCCCGGAACTTGTGAAAAATACGTCAAACTGAAAAAATGGACTAGGAGAGAAATGCAAAAACACGTATCCCTTTTTTTCGTCCCAAGAATCGGTATACCAAATTGCAGCCCTTTGCGACTTCCGGTGGCAAAGTTACGCAACACTTGTCGACCCCGGAACTTGTGATAAATACGTCAAACTGAAGAAATGGACTAGGACAGAAATGTAAAAACACGTATCCCTTTTTTTCGTCCCAAGAATCGGTATACTAAATTGTAGCCCTTTGCGACTTCCGGTGGCAAAGTTACGCATCGCTGGTCGACTCCGGATTTTGTGAAAAATACGTTAAACTGAAAAAATGGACTAGGAGAGAAATGCAAAAACACGTATCTCTTTTTTTCGTCCCAAGAATCGGTATACCAAATTGCAGCCTTTTGCGACTTCCGGTGGCAAAGTTACGCAACACTTGTCGACCCCGGAACTTGTGAAAAATACGTCAAACTGAAAAAATGGACTAGGAGAGAAATGCAAAAACACGTATCCCTTTTTTTCGTCCCAAGAATCGGTATACCAAATTGCAGCCCTTTGCGACTTCCGGTGGCAAAGTTACGCAACACTTGTCGACCCCGGAACTTGTGATAAATACGTCAAACTGAAGAAATGGACTAGGACAGAAATGTAAAAACACGTATCCCTTTTTCTCGTCCCAAGAATCGGTATACTAAATTGTAGCCCTTTGCGACTTCCGGTGGCAAAGTTACGCATCGCTGGTCGACTCCGGATTTTGTGAAAAATACGTTAAACTGAAAAAATGGACTAGGAGAGAAATGCAAAAACACGTATCCCTTTTTTTCGTCCCAAGAATCGGTATACCAAATTGCAGCCCTTTGCGACTTCCGGTGGCCAAGTTACGCAACACTTGTCGACCCCGGAACATGTGAAAAATACGTCAAACTGAAAAAATGGACTAGGAGAGAAATGCAGAAACACGTATCTCTTTTTTTCGTCCCAAGAATCGGTATACCAAATTGCAGCCCTTTGCGACTTCCGGTGGCAAAGTTACGCATCGCTGGTCGCCTCCGGATTTTGTGAAAAATACGTTAAACTGAAAAAATGGACTAGGAGAGAAATGCAAAAACACGTATCCCTTTTTTTCGTCCCAAGAATCGGTATACCAAATTGCAGCCCTTTGCGACTTCCGGTGGCAAAGTTACGCAACACTTGTCGACCCCGGAACTTGTGATAAATACGTCAAACTGAAGAAATGGACTAGGACAGAAATGTAAAAACACGTATCCCTTTTTTTCGTCCCAAGAATCGGTATACTAAATTGTAGCCCTTTGCGACTTCCGGTGGCAAAGTTACGCATCGCTGGTCGACTCCGGATTTTGTGAAAAATACGTTAAACTGAAAAAATGGACTAGGAGAGAAATGCAAAAACACGTATCTCTTTTTTTCGTCCCAAGAATCGGTATACCAAATTGCAGCCCTTTGCGACTTCCGGTGGCAAAGTTACGCAACACTTGTCGACCCCGGAACTTGTGAAAAATACGTCAAACTGAAAAAATGGACTAGGAGAGAAATGCAAAAACACGTATCCCTTTTTTTCGTCCCAAGAATCGGTATACCAAATTGCAGCCCTTTGCGACTTCCGGTGGCAAAGTTACGCAACACTTGTCGACCCCGGAACTTGTGATAAATACGTCAAACTGAAGAAATGGACTAGGACAGAAATGTAAAAACACGTATCCCTTTTTCTCGTCCCAAGAATCGGTATACTAAATTGTAGCCCTTTGCGACTTCCGGTGGCAAAGTTACGCATCGCTGGTCGACTCCGGATTTTGTGAAAAATACGTTAAACTGAAAAAATGGACTAGGAGAGAAATGCAAAAACACGTATCCCTTTTTTTCGTCCCAAGAATCGGTATACCAAATTGCAGCCCTTTGCGACTTCCGGTGGCAAAGTTACGCATCGCTGGTCGCCTCCGGATTTTGTGAAAAATACGTTAAACTGAAAAAATGGACTAGGACAGAAATGCACAAACACGTATCCCTTTTTTTCGTCCCAAGAATCGGTATACCAAATTGCAGCCCTTTGCGACTTCCGGTGGCAAAGTTACGCAACACTTGTCGACCCCGGAACTTGTGAAAAATACGTCAAACTGAAAAAATGGACTAGGAGAGAAATGCAAAAACACGTATCCCTTTTTTTCGTCCCAAGAATCGGTATACCAAATTGCAGCCCTTTGCGACTTCCGGTGGCAAAGTTACGCAACACTTGTCGACCCCGGAACTTGTGATAAATACGTCAAACTGAAGAAATGGACTAGGACAGAAATGTAAAAACACGTATCCCTTTTTTTCGTCCCAAGAATCGGTATACTAAATTGTAGCCCTTTGCGACTTCCGGTGGCAAAGTTACGCATCGCTGGTCGACTCCGGATTTTGTGAAAAATACGTTAAACTGAAAAAATGGACTAGGAGAGAAATGCAAAAACACGTATCTCTTTTTTTCGTCCAAGAATCGGTATACCAAATTGCAGCCCTTTGCGACTTCCGGTGGCAAAGTTACGCAACACTTGTCGACCCCGGAACTTGTGAAAAATACGTCAAACTGAAAAAATGGACTAGGAGAGAAATGCAAAAACACGTATCCCTTTTTTTCGTCCCAAGAATCGGTATACCAAATTGCAGCCCTTTGCGACTTCCGGTGGCAAAGTTACGCATCGCTGGTCGACTCCGGATTTTGTGAAATACGTTAAACTGAAAAAATGGACTAGGAGAGAAATGCAAAAACACGTATCCCTTTTTTTCGTCCCAAGAATCGGTATACCAAATTGCAGCCCTTTGCGACTTCCGGTGGCCAAGTTACGCAACACTTGTCGACCCCGGAACTTGTGAAAAATACGTCAAACTGAAAAAATGGACTAGGAGAGAAATGCAGAAACACGTATCTCTTTTTTTCGTCCCAAGAATCGGTATACCAAATTGCAGCCCTTTGCGACTTCCGGTGGCAAAGTTACGCATCGCTGGTCGCCTCCGGATTTTGTGAAAAATACGTTAAACTGAAAAAATGGACTAGGAGGGAAATGCAGAAACACGTATCCCTTTTTTTCGTCCCAAGAATCGGTATACCAAATTGCAGCCCTTTGCGACTTCCGGTGGCAAAGTTACGCAACACTTGTCGACCCCGGAACTTGTGAAAAATACGTCAAACTGAAAAAATGGACTAGGAGAGAAATGCAAAAACACGTATCCCTTTTTTTCGTCCCAAGAATCGGTATACCAAATTGCAGCCCTTTGCGACTTCCGGTGGCAAAGTTACGCAACACTTGTCGACCCCGGAACTTGTGATAAATACGTCAAACTGAAGAAATGGACTAGGACAGAAATGTAAAAACACGTATCCCTTTTTTTCGTCCCAAGAATCGGTATACTAAATTGTAGCCCTTTGCGACTTCCGGTGGCAAAGTTACGCATCGCTGGTCGACTCCGGATTTTGTGAAAAATACGTTAAACTGAAAAAATGGACTAGGAGAGAAATGCAAAAACACGTATCCCTTTTTTTCGTCCCAAGAATCGGTATACCATATTGCAGCCCTTTGCGACTTCCGGTGGCCAAGTTACGCAACACTTGTCGACCCCGGAACTTGTGAAAAATACGTCAAACTGAAAAAATGGACTAGGAGAGAAATGCAGAAACACGTATCTCTTTTTTTCGTCCCAAGAATCGGTATACCAAATTGCAGCCCTTTGCGACTTCCGGTGGCAAAGTTACGCATCGCTGGTCGACCCCGGACCTTGTGAAAAATACGTTAAACTGAAAAAATGGACTAGGAGAGAAATGCAAAAACACGTATCCCTTTTTTTCGTCCCAAGAATCGGTATACCAAATTGCAGCCCTTTGCGACTTCCGGTGGCAAAGTTACGCAACACTTGTCGACCCCGGAACTTGTGAAAAATACGTCAAACTGAAAAAATGGACTAGGAGAGAAATGCAAAAAGACGTATCCCTTTTTCTCGTCCCAAGAATCGGTATACCAAATTGCAGCCCTTTGCGACTTCCGGTGGCAAAGTTACGCAACACTTGTCGACCACGGAACTTGTGAAAAATACGTCAAACTGAAAAAATGGACTAGGAGAGAAGTGCAAAAACACGTATCCCTTTTTTTCGTCCCAAGAATCGGTATACCAAATTGCAGCCCTTTGCGACTTCCGGTGGCAAAGTTACGCAACACTTGTCGACCCCGGAACTTGTGATAAATACGTCAAACTGAAGAAATGGACTAGGACAGAAATGCAAAAACACGTATCCCTTTTTTTCGTCCCAAGAATCGGTATACTAAATTGTAGCCCTTTGCGACTTCCGGTGGCAAAGTTACGCATCGCTGGTCGACTCCGGATTTTGTGAAAAATACGTTAAACTGAAAAAATGGACTAGGAGAGAAATGCAAAAACACGTATCCCTTTTTTTCGTCCCAAGAATCGGTATACCAAATTGCAGCCCTTTGCGACTTCCGGTGGCCAAGTTACGCAACACTTGTCGACCCCGGAACTTGTGAAAAATACGTCAAACTGAAAAAATGGACTAGGAGAGAAATGCAAAAACACGTATCCCTTTTTTTCGTCCCAAGAATCGGTATACCAAATTGCAGCCCTTTGCGACTTCCGGTGGCAAAGTTACGCAACACTTGTCGACCCCGGAACTTGTGATAAATACGTCAAACTGAAGAAATGGACTAGGACAGATATGTAAAAACACGTATCCCTTTTTCTCGTCCCAAGAATCGGAATACTAAATTGTAGCCCTTTGCGACTTCCGGTGGCAAAGTTACGCATCGCTGGTCGACTCCGGATTTTGTGAAAAATACGTTAAACTGAAAAAATGGACTAGGAGAGAAATGCAAAAACACGTATCCCTTTTTTTCGTCCCAAGAATCGGTATACCAAATTGCAGCCCTTTGCGACTTCCGGTGGCCAAGTTACGCAACACTTGTCGACCCCGGAACTTGTGAAAAATACGTCAAACTGAAAAAATGGACTAGGAGAGAAATGCAGAAACACGTATCTCTTTTTTTCGTCCCAACAATCGGTATACCAAATTGCAGCCCTTTGCGACTTCCGGTGGCAAAGTTACGCATCGCTGGTCGACCCCGGAACTTGTGAAAAATACGTTAAACTGAAAAAATGGACTACGAGAGAAATGCAAAAACACGTATCCCTTTTTTTCGTCCCAAGAATCGGTATACCAAATTGCAGCCCTTTGCGACTTCCGGTGGCAAAGTTACGCAACACTTGTCGACCACGGAACTTGTGAAAAATACGTCAAACTGAAAAAACGGACTAGGAGAGAAATGCAAAAACACGTATCCCTTTTTTTCGTCCCAAGAATCGGTATACCAAATTGCAGCCCTTTGCGACTTCCGGTGGCAAAGTTACGCAACACTTGTCGACCCCGGAACTTGTGAAAAATACGTCAAACTGAAAAAATGGACTAGGAGAGAAATGCAAAAAGACGTATCCCTTTTTCTCGTCCCAAGAATCGGTATACCAAATTGCAGCCCTTTGCGACTTCCGGTGGCAAAGTTACGCAACACTTGTCGACCACGGAACTTGTGAAAAATACGTCAAACTGAAAAAATGGACTAGGAGAGAAGTGCAAAAACACGTATCCCTTTTTTTCGTCCCAAGAATCGGTATACCAAATTGCAGCCCTTTGCGACTTCCGGTGGCAAAGTTACGCAACACTTGTCGACCCCGGAACTTGTGATAAATACGTCAAACTGAAGAAATGGACTAGGACAGAAATGCAAAAACACGTATCCCTTTTTTTCGTCCCAAGAATCGGTATACTAAATTGTAGCCCTTTGCGACTTCCGGTGGCAAAGTTACGCATCGCTGGTCGACTCCGGATTTTGTGAAAAATACGTTAAACTGAAAAAATGGACTAGGAGAGAAATGCAAAAACACGTATCCCTTTTTTTCGTCCCAAGAATCGGTATACCAAATTGCAGCCCTTTGCGACTTCCGGTGGCCAAGTTACGCAACACTTGTCGACCCCGGAACTTGTGAAAAATACGTCAAACTGAAAAAATGGACTAGGAGAGAAATGCAAAAACACGTATCCCTTTTTTTCGTCCCAAGAATCGGTATACCAAATTGCAGCCCTTTGCGACTTCCGGTGGCAAAGTTACGCAACACTTGTCGACCCCGGAACTTGTGATAAATACGTCAAACTGAAGAAATGGACTAGGACAGATATGTAAAAACACGTATCCCTTTTTCTCGTCCCAAGAATCGGAATACTAAATTGTAGCCCTTTGCGACTTCCGGTGGCAAAGTTACGCATCGCTGGTCGACTCCGGATTTTGTGAAAAATACGTTAAACTGAAAAAATGGACTAGGAGAGAAATGCAAAAACACGTATCCCTTTTTTTCGTCCCAAGAATCGGTATACCAAATTGCAGCCCTTTGCGACTTCCGGTGGCCAAGTTACGCAACACTTGTCGACCCCGGAACTTGTGAAAAATACGTCAAACTGAAAAAATGGACTAGGAGAGAAATGCAGAAACACGTATCTCTTTTTTTCGTCCCAACAATCGGTATACCAAATTGCAGCCCTTTGCGACTTCCGGTGGCAAAGTTACGCATCGCTGGTCGACCCCGGAACTTGTGAAAAATACGTTAAACTGAAAAAATGGACTACGAGAGAAATGCAAAAACACGTATCCCTTTTTTTCGTCCCAAGAATCGGTATACCAAATTGCAGCCCTTTGCGACTTCCGGTGGCAAAGTTACGCAACACTTGTCGACCACGGAACTTGTGAAAAATACGTCAAACTGAAAAAACGGACTAGGAGAGAAATGCAAAAACACGTATCCCTTTTTTTCGTCCCAAGAATCGGTATACCAAATTGCAGCCCTTTGCGACTTCCGGTGGCAAAGTTACGCAACACTTGTCGACCCCGGAACTTGTGAAAAATACGTCAAACTGAAAAAATGGACTAGGAGAGAAATGCAAAAAGACGTATCCCTTTTTCTCGTCCCAAGAATCGGTATACCAAATTGCAGCCCTTTGCGACTTCCGGTGGCAAAGTTACGCAACACTTGTCGACCACGGAACTTGTGAAAAATACGTCAAACTGAAAAAATGGACTAGGAGAGAAGTGCAAAAACACGTATCCCTTTTTTTCGTCCCAAGAATCGGTATACCAAATTGCAGCCCTTTGCGACTTCCGGTGGCAAAGTTACGCAACACTTGTCGACCCCGGAACTTGTGATAAATACGTCAAACTGAAGAAATGGACTAGGACAGAAATGCAAAAACACGTATCCCTTTTTTTCGTCCCAAGAATCGGTATACTAAATTGTAGCCCTTTGCGACTTCCGGTGGCAAAGTTACGCATCGCTGGTCGACTCCGGATTTTGTGAAAAATACGTTAAACTGAAAAAATGGACTAGGAGAGAAATGCAAAAACACGTATCCCTTTTTTTCGTCCCAAGAATCGGTATACCAAATTGCAGCCCTTTGCGACTTCCGGTGGCCAAGTTACGCAACACTTGTCGACCCCGGAACTTGTGAAAAATACGTCAAACTGAAAAAATGGACTAGGAGAGAAATGCAAAAACACGTATCCCTTTTTTTCGTCCCAAGAATCGGTATACCAAATTGCAGCCCTTTGCGACTTCCGGTGGCAAAGTTACGCAACACTTGTCGACCCCGGAACTTGTGATAAATACGTCAAACTGAAGAAATGGACTAGGACAGATATGTAAAAACACGTATCCCTTTTTCTCGTCCCAAGAATCGGAATACTAAATTGTAGCCCTTTGCGACTTCCGGTGGCAAAGTTACGCATCGCTGGTCGACTCCGGATTTTGTGAAAAATACGTTAAACTGAAAAAATGGACTAGGAGAGAAATGCAAAAACACGTATCCCTTTTTTTCGTCCCAAGAATCGGTATACCAAATTGCAGCCCTTTGCGACTTCCGGTGGCCAAGTTACGCAACACTTGTCGACCCCGGAACTTGTGAAAAATACGTCAAACTGAAAAAATGGACTAGGAGAGAAATGCAGAAACACGTATCTCTTTTTTTCGTCCCAACAATCGGTATACCAAATTGCAGCCCTTTGCGACTTCCGGTGGCAAAGTTACGCATCGCTGGTCGACCCCGGAACTTGTGAAAAATACGTTAAACTGAAAAAATGGACTACGAGAGAAATGCAAAAACACGTATCCCTTTTTTTCGTCCCAAGAATCGGTATACCAAATTGCAGCCCTTTGCGACTTCCGGTGGCAAAGTTACGCAACACTTGTCGACCACGGAACTTGTGAAAAATACGTCAAACTGAAAAAATGGACTAGGAGAGAAATGCAAAAACACGTATCCCTTTTTTTCGTCCCAAGAATCGGTATACCAAATTGCAGCCCTTTGCGACTTCCGGTGGCAAAGTTACGCAACACTTGTCGACCCCGGAACTTGTGATAAATACGTCAAACTGAAGAAATGGACTAGGACAGAAATGTAAAAACACGTATCCCTTTTTTTCGTCCCAAGAATCGGTATACTAAATTGTAGCCCTTTGCGACTTCCGGTGGCAAAGTTACGCATCGCTGGTCGACTCCGGATTTTGTGAAAAATACGTTAAACTGAAAAAATGGACTAGGAGAGAAATGCAAAAACACGTATCCCTTTTTTTCGTCCCAAGAATCGGTATACCAAATTGCAGCCCTTTGCGACTTCCGGTGGCCAAGTTACGCAACACTTGTCGACCCCGGAACTTGTGAAAAAAACCTCAAACTGAAAAAATGGACTAGGAGAGAAATGCAGAAACACGTATCTCTTTTTTTCGTCCCAAGAATCGGTATACCAAATTGCAGCCCTTTGCGACTTCCGGTGGCAAAGTTACGCATCGCTGGTCGACCCCGGAACTTGTGAAAAATACTTTAAACTGAAAAAATGGACTAGGAGAGAAATGCAAAAACACGTATCCCTTTTTTTCGTCCCAAGAATCGGTATACCAAATTGCAGCCCTTTGCGACTTCCGGTGGCAAAGTTACGCAACACTTGTCGACCACGGAACTTGTGAAAAATACGTCAAACTGAAAAAATGGACTAGGAGAGAAATGCAAAAACACGTATCCCTTTTTTTCGTCCCAAGAATCGGTATACCAAATTGCAGCCCTTTGCGACTTCCGGTGGCAAAGTTACGCAACACTTGTCGACCCCGGAACTTGTGATAAATACGTCAAACTGAAGAAATGGACTAGGACAGAAATGTAAAAACACGTATCCCTTTTTTTCGTCCCAAGAATCGGTATACTAAATTGTAGCCCTTTGCGACTTCCGGTGGCAAAGTTACGCATCGCTGGTCGACTCCGGATTTTGTGAAAAATACGTTAAACTGAAAAAATGGACTAGGAGAGAAATGCAAAAACACGTATCCCTTTTTTTCGTCCCAAGAATCGGTATACCAAATTGCAGCCCTTTGCGACTTCCGGTGGCCAAGTTACGCAACACTTGTCGACCCCGGAACTTGTGAAAAATACGTCAAACTGAAAAAATGGACTAGGAGAGAAATGCAGAAACACGTATCTCTTTTTTTCGTCCCAAGAATCGGTATACCAAATTGCAGCCCTTTGCGACTTCCGGTGGCAAAGTTACGCATCGCTGGTCGACCCCGGAACTTGTGAAAAATACTTTAAACTGAAAAAATGGACTAGGAGAGAAATGCAAAAACACGTATCCCTTTTTTTCGTCCCAAGAATCGGTATACCAAATTGCAGCCCTTTGCGACTTCCGGTGGCAAAGTTACGCAACACTTGTCGACCACGGAACTTGTGAAAAATACGTCAAACTGAAAAAATGGACTAGGAGAGAAATGCAAAAACACGTATCCCTTTTTTTCGTCCCAAGAATCGGTATACCAAATTGCAGCCCTTTGCGACTTCCGGTGGCAAAGTTACGCAACACTTGTCGACCCCGGAACTTGTGATAAATACGTCAAACTGAAGAAATGGACTAGGACAGAAATGCAAAAACACGTATCCCTTTTTTTCGTCCCAAGAATCGGTATACTAAATTGTAGCCCTTTGCGACTTCCGGTGGCAAAGTTACGCATCGCTGGTCGACCCCGGAACTTGTGAAAAATACGTTAAACTGAAAAAATGGACTAGGAGAGAAATGCAAAAACACGTATCCCTTTTTTTCGTCCCAAGAATCGGTATACCAAATTGCAGCCCTTTGCGACTTCCGTTGGCAAAGTTACGCATCGCTGGTCGACCCCGGAACTTGTGAAAAATACGTTAAACTGAAAAAATGGACTACGAGAGAAATGCAAAAACACGTATCCCTTTTTTTCGTCCCAAGAATCGGTATACCAAATTGCAGCCCTTTGCGACTTCCGGTGGCAAAGTTACGCAACACTTGTCGACCACGGAACTTGTGAAAAATACGTCAAACTGAAAAAATGGACTAGGAGAGAAATGCAAAAACACGTATCCCTTTTTTTCGTCCCAAGAATCGGTATACCAAATTGCAGCCCTTTGCGACTTCCGGTGGCAAAGTTACGCAACACTTGTCGACCCCGGAACTTGTGATAAATACGTCAAACTGAAGAAATGGACTAGGACAGAAATGTAAAAACACGTATCCCTTTTTTTCGTCCCAAGAATCGGTATACTAAATTGTAGCCCTTTGCGACTTCCGGTGGCAAAGTTACGCATCGCTAGTCGACTCCGGATTTTGTGAAAAATACGTTAAACTGAAAAAATGGACTAGGAGAGAAATGCAAAAACACGTATCCCTTTTTTTCGTCCCAAGAATCGGTATACCAAATTGCAGCCCTTTGCGACTTCCGGTGGCAAAGTTACGCATCGCTGGTCGACCCCGGAACTTGTGAAAAATACGTTAAACTGAAAAAATGGACTACGAGAGAAATGCAAAAACACGTATCCCTTTTTTTCGTCCCAAGAATCGGTATACCAAATTGCAGCCCTTTGCGACTTCCGGTGGCAAAGTTACGCAACACTTGTCGACCACGGAACTTGTGAAAAATACGTCAAACTGAAAAAATGGACTAGGAGAGAAATGCAAAAACACGTATCCCTTTTTTTCGTCCCAAGAATCGGTATACCAAATTGCAGCCCTTTGCGACTTCCGGTGGCAAAGTTACGCAACACTTGTCGACCCCGGAACTTGTGATAAATACGTCAAACTGAAGAAATGGACTAGGACAGAAATGTAAAAACACGTATCCCTTTTTTTCGTCCCAAGAATCGGTATACTAAATTGTAGCCCTTTGCGACTTCCGGTGGCAAAGTTACGCATCGCTGGTCGACTCCGGATTTTGTGAAAAATACGTTAAACTGAAAAAATGGACTAGGAGAGAAATGCAAAAACACGTATCCCTTTTTTTCGTCCCAAGAATCGGTATACCAAATTGCAGCCCTTTGCGACTTCCGGTGGCCAAGTTACGCAACACTTGTCGACCCCGGAACTTGTGATAAATACGTCAAACTGAAGAAATGGACTAGGACAGAAATGCAAAAACACGTATCCCTTTTTTTCGTCCCAAGAATCGGTATACTAAATTGTAGCCCTTTGCGACTTCCGGTGGCAAAGTTACGCATCGCTGGTCGACCCCGGAACTTGTGAAAAATACGTTAAACTGAAAAAATGGACTAGGAGAGAAATGCAAAAACACGTTTCCCTTTTTTTCGTCCCAAGAATCGGTATACCAAATTGCAGCCCTTTGCGACTTCCGGTGGCAAAGTTACGCAACACTTGTCGACCCCGGAACTTGTGAAAAATACGTCAAACTGAAAAAATGGACTAGGAGAGAAATGCAAAAACACGTATCCCTTTTTTTCGTCCCAAGAATCGGTACACCAAATTGCAGCACTTTGCGACTTCCGGTGGCAAAGTTACGCAACACTTGTCGACCCCGGAACTTGTGAAAAATACGTCAAACTGAAAAAATGGACTAGGAGAGAAATGCAAAAACACGTATCCCTTTTTTTCGTCCCAAGAATCGGTATACTAAATTGTAACCCTTTGCGACTTCCGGTGGCAAAGTTACGCATCGCTGGTCGACTCCGGATTTTGTGAAAAATACGTTAAACTGAAAAAATGGACTAGGAGAGAAATGCAAAAACACGTATCCCTTTTTTTCGTCCCAAGAATCGGTATACCAAATTGCAGCCCTTTGCGACTTCCGGTGGCAAAGTTACGCAATACTTGTCGACCCCGGAACTTGTGAAAAATACGTCAAACTGAAAAAATGGACTAGGAGAGAAATGCGAAAAGACGTATCTCTTTTTCTCGTCCCAAGAATCGGTATACCAAATTGCAGCCTTTTGCGACTTCCGGTGGCAAAGTTACGCAACACTTGTCGACCCCGGAACTTGTGAAAAATACGTCAAACTGAAAAAGTGGACTAGGAGAGAAATGCAAAAACACATATCTCTTTTTTTCGTCCCAAGAATCGGTATACCAAATTGCAGCCCTTTGCGACTTCCGGTGGCAAAGTTACGCAACACTTGTCGACCCCGGAACTTGTGAAAAATACGTCAAACTGAAAAAATGGACTAGGAGAGAAATGCAAAAACACGTATCCCTTTTTTTCGTCCCAAGAATCGGTATACCAAATTGTAGCCCTTTGCGACTTCCGGTGGCAAAGTTACGCATCGCTGGTCGACTCCGGATTTTGTGAAAAATACGTTAAACTGAAAAAATGGACTAGGAGAGAAATGCAAAAACACGTATCCCTTTTTTTCGTCCCAAGAATCGGTATACCAAATTGCAGCCCTTTGCGACTTCTGGTGGCAAAGTTACGCAACGCTGGTCGCCTCCGGATTTTGTGAAAAATACGTTAAACTGAAAAAATGGACTAGGAGAGAAATGCAAAAACACGTATCCCTTTTTTTCGTCCCAAGAATCGGTATACCAAATTGCAGCACTTTACGACTTCCGGTGGCAAAGTTACGCAACACTTGTCGACCCCGGAACTTGTGATAAATACGTCAAACTGAAGAAATGGACTAGGACAGAAATGCAAAAACACGTATCCCTTTTTTTCGTCCCAAGAATCGGTATACTAAATTGTAGCCCTTTGCGACTTCCGTTGGCAAAGTTACGCATCGCTGGTCGACTCCGGATTTTGTGAAAAATACGTTAAACTGAAAAAATGGACCAGGAGAGAAATGCAAAAACACGTATCCCTTTTTTTCGTCCCAAGAATCGGTATACCAAATTGCAGCCCTTTGCGACTTCCGGTGGCAAAGTTACGCAACACTTGTCGACCCCGGAACTTGTGAAAAATACGTCAAACTGAAAAAATGGACTAGGAGAGAAATGCAAAAATACGTATCCCTTTTTTTCGTCCCAAGAATCGGTATACCAAATTGTAGCCCTTTGCAACTTCCGGTGGCAAAGTTACGCATCGCTGGTCGACTCCGGATTTTGTGAAAAATATGTTAAACTGAAAAAATGAACTAGGAGAGAAATGCAAAAACACGTATCCCTTTTTTTCGTCCCAAGAATTGGTATACCAAATTGCAGCCCTTTGCGACTTCCGGTGGCAAAGTTACGCATCGCTGGTCGCCTCCGGATTTTGTGAAAAATACACGTTAAACTGAAAAAATGGACTAGGAGAGAAATGCAAAAACACGTATCCCTTTTTTTCGTCCCAAGAATCGGTATACCAAATTGCAGCCCTTTGCGACTTCCGGTGGCAAAGTTACGCAACACTTGTCGACCCCGGAACTTGTGAAAAATACGTCAAACTGAAAAAATGGACTAGGAGAGAAATGCAAAAAGACGTATCTCTTTTTCTCGTCCCAAGAATCGGTATACCAAATTGCAGCCTTTTGCGACTTCCGGTGGCAAAGTTACGCAACACTTGTCGACCCCGGAACTTGTGAAAAATACGTCAAACTGAAAAAGTGGACTAGGAGAGAAATGCAAAAACACGTATCCCTTTTTTTCGACCCAAGAATCGGTATACTAAATTGTAGCCCTTTGCGACTTCCGGTGGCAAAGTTACGCATCGCTGGTCGACCCCGGAACTTGTGAAAAATACGTTAAACTGAAAAAATGGACTAGGAGAGAAATGCAAAAACACGTATCCCTTTTTTTCGTCCCAAGAATCGGTATACCAAATTGCAGCCCTTTGCGACTTCCGGTGGCAAAGTTACGCAACACTTGTCGACCCCGGAACTTGTGATAAATACGTCAAACTGAAGAAATGGACTAGGACAGAAATGCAAAAACACGTATCCCTTTTTTTCGTCCCAAGAATAGGTATACTAAATTGTAGCCCTTTGCGACTTCCGGTGGCAAAGTTACGCAACACTTGTCGACCCCGGAACTTGTGAAAAATACGTCAAACTGAAAAAATGGACTAGGAGAGAAATGCAAAAACACGTATCCCTTTTTTTCGTCCCAAGAATCGGTATACTAAATTGTAACCCTTTGCGACTTCCGGTGGCAAAGTTACGCATCGCTGGTCGACTCCGGATTTTGTGAAAAATACGTTAAACTGAAAAAATGGACTAGGAGAGAAATGCAAAAACACGTATCCCTTTTTTTCGTCCCAAGAATCGGTATACCAAATTGCAGCCCTTTGCGACTTCCGGTGGCAAAGTTACGCAACACTTGTCGACCCCGGAACTTGTGAAAAATACGTCAAACTGAAAAAATGGACTAGGAGAGAAATGCAAAAAGACGTATCTCTTTTTCTCGTCCCAAGAATCGGTATACCAAATTGCAGCCTTTTGCGACTTCCGGTGGCAAAGTTACGCAACACTTGTCGACCCCGGAACTTGTGAAAAATACGTCAAACTGAAAAAGTGGACTAGGAGAGAAATGCAAAAACACGTATCTCTTTTTTTCGTCCCAAGAATCGGTATACCAAATTGCAGCCCTTTGCGACTTCCGGTGGCAAAGTTACGCAACACTTGTCGACCCCGGAACTTGTGAAAAATACGTCAAACTGAAAAAATGGACTAGGAGAGAAATGCAAAAACACGTATCCCTTTTTTTCGTCCCAAGAATCGGTATACCAAATTGTAGCCCTTTGCGACTTCCGGTGGCAAAGTTACGCATCGCTGGTCGACTCCGGATTTTGTGAAAAATACGTTAAACTGAAAAAATGGACTAGGAGAGAAATGCAAAAACACGTATCCCTTTTTTTCGTCCCAAGAATCGGTATACCAAATTGCAGCCCTTTGCGACTTCTGGTGGCAAAGTTACGCAACGCTGGTCGCCTCCGGATTTTGTGAAAAATACGTTAAACTGAAAAAATGGACTAGGAGAGAAATGCAAAAACACGTATCCCTTTTTTTCGTCCCAAGAATCGGTATACCAAATTGCAGCACTTTACGACTTCCGGTGGCAAAGTTACGCAACACTTGTCGACCCCGGATTTTGTGAAAAATACGTTAAACTGAAAAAATGGACCAGGAGAGAAATGCAAAAACACGTATCCCTTTTTTTCGTCCCAAGAATCGGTATACCAAATTGCAGCCCTTTGCGACTTCCGGTGGCAAAGTTACGCATCGCTGGTCGCCTCCGGATTTTGTGAAAAATACACGTTAAACTGAAAAAATGGACTAGGAGAGAAATGCAAAAACACGTATCCCTTTTTTTCGTCCCAAGAATCGGTATACCAAATTGCAGCCCTTTGCGACTTCCGGTGGCAAAGTTACGCAACACTTGTCGACCCCGGAACTTGTGAAAAATACGTCAAACTGAAAAAATGGACTAGGAGAGAAATGCAAAAAGACGTATCTCTTTTTCTCGTCCCAAGAATCGGTATACCAAATTGCAGCCTTTTGCGACTTCCGGTGGCTAAGTTACGCAACACTTGTCGACCCCGGAACTTGTGAAAAATACGTCAAACTGAAAAAGTGGACTAGGAGAGAAATGCAAAAACACGTATCCCTTTTTTTCGACCCAAGAATCGGTATACTAAATTGTAGCCCTTTGCGACTTCCGGTGGCAAAGTTACGCATCGCTGGTCGACCCCGGAACTTGTGAAAAATACGTTAAACTGAAAAAATGGACTAGGAGAGAAATGCAAAAACACGTATCCCTTTTTTTCGTCCCAAGAATCGGTATACCAAATTGCAGCCCTTTGCGACTTCCGGTGGCAAAGTTACGCAACACTTGTCGACCCCGGAACTTGTGAAAAATACGTCAAACTGAAAAAATGGACTAGGACAGAAATGCAAAAACACGTATCCCTTTTTTTCGTCCCAAGAATCGGTATACCAAATTGCAGCCCTTTGCGACTTCCGGTGGCAAAGTTACGCAACACTTGTCGACCCCGGAACTTGTGAAAAATACGTCAAACTGAAAAAATGGACTAGGAGAGAAATGCAAAAACACGTATCCCTTTTTTTCGTCCCAAGAATCGGTATACCAAATTGTAGCCCTTTGCGACTTCCGGTGGCAAAGTTACGCATCGCTGGTCGACTCCGGATTTTGTGAAAAATACGTTAAACTGAAAAAATGGACTAGGAGAGAAATGCAAAAACACGTATCCCTTTTTTTCGTCCCAAGAATCGGTATACCAAATTGCAGCCCTTTGCGACTTCTGGTGGCAAAGTTACGCAACGCTGGTCGCCTCCGGATTTTGTGAAAAATACGTTAAACTGAAAAAATGGACTAGGAGAGAAATGCAAAAACACGTATCCCTTTTTTTCGTCCCAAGAATCGGTATACCAAATTGCAGCACTTTACGACTTCCGGTGGCAAAGTTACGCAACACTTGTCGACCCCGGAACTTGTGATAAATACGTCAAACTGAAGAAATGGACTAGGACAGAAATGCAAAAACACGTATCCCTTTTTTTCGTCCCAAGAATCGGTATACTAAATTGTAGCCCTTTGCGACTTCCGTTGGCAAAGTTACGCATCGCTGGTCGACTCCGGATTTTGTGAAAAATACGTTAAACTGAAAAAATGGACCAGGAGAGAAATGCAAAAACACGTATCCCTTTTTTTCGTCCCAAGAATCGGTATACCAAATTGCAGCCCTTTGCGACTTCCGGTGGCAAAGTTACGCAACACTTGTCGACCCCGGAACTTGTGAAAAATACGTCAAACTGAAAAAATGGACTAGGAGAGAAATGCAAAAATACGTATCCCTTTTTTTCGTCCCAAGAATCGGTATACCAAATTGTAGCCCTTTGCGACTTCCGGTGGCAAAGTTACGCATCGCTGGTCGACTCCGGATTTTGTGAAAAATATGTTAAACTGAAAAAATGAACTAGGAGAGAAATGCAAAAACACGTATCCCTTTTTTTCGTCCCAAGAATCGGTATACCAAATTGCAGCCCTTTGCGACTTCCGGTGGCAAAGTTACGCATCGCTGGTCGCCTCCGGATTTTGTGAAAAATACACGTTAAACTGAAAAAATGGACTAGGAGAGAAATGCAAAAACACGTATCCCTTTTTTTCGTCCCAAGAATCGGTATACCAAATTGCAGCCCTTTGCGACTTCCGGTGGCAAAGTTACGCAACACTTGTCGACCCCGGAACTTGTGAAAAATACGTCAAACTGAAGAAATGGACTAGGACAGAAATGCAAAAACACGTATCCCTTTTTTTCGTCCCAAGAATCGGTATACTAAATTGTAGCCCTTTGCGACTTCCGGTGGCAAAGTTACGCATCGCTGGTCGACTCCGGATTTTGTGAAAAATACGTTAAACTGAAAAAATGGACTAGGAGAGAAATGCAAAAACACGTATCCCTTTTTTTCGTCCCAAGAATCGGTATACCAAATTGCAGCCCTTTGCGACTTCCGGTGGCAAAGTTACGCATCGCTGGTCGCCTCCGGATTTTGTGAAAAATACGTTAAACTGAAAAAATGGACTAGGAGAGAAATGCAAAAACACGTATCCCTTTTTTTCGTCCCAAGAATCGGTATACCAAATTGCAGCCCTTTGCGACTTCCGGTGGCAAAGTTACGCAACACTTGTCGACCCCGGAACTTGTGAAAAATACGTCAAACTGAAAAAATGGACTAGGAGAGAAATGCAAAAAGACGTATCTCTTTTTCTCGTCCCAAGAATCGGTATACCAAATTGCAGCCTTTTGCGACTTCCGGTGGCAAAGTTACGCAACACTTGTCGACCCCGGAACTTGTGAAAAATACGTCAAACTGAAAAAGTGGACTAGGAGAGAAATGCAAAAACACGTATCTCTTTTTTTCGTCCCAAGAATCGGTATACCAAATTGCAGCCCTTTGCGACTTCCGGTGGCAAAGTTACGCAACACTTGTCGACCCCGGAACTTGTGAAAAATACGTCAAACTGAAAAAATGGACTAGGAGAGAAATGCAAAAACACGTATCCCTTTTTTTCGTCCCAAGAATCGGTATACCAAATTGTAGCCCTTTGCGACTTCCGGTGGCAAAGTTACGCATCGCTGGTCGACTCCGGATTTTGTGAAAAATACGTTAAACTGAAAAAATGGACTAGGAGAGAAATGCAAAAACACGTATCCCTTTTTTTCGTCCCAAGAATCGGTATACCAAATTGCAGCCCTTTGCGACTTCTGGTGGCAAAGTTACGCAACGCTGGTCGCCTCCGGATTTTGTGAAAAATACGTTAAACTGAAAAAATGGACTAGGAGAGAAATGCAAAAACACGTATCCCGTTTTTTCGTCCCAAGAATCGGTATACCAAATTGCAGCACTTTACGACTTCCGGTGGCAAAGTTACGCAACACTTGTCGACCCCGGATTTTGTGAAAAATACGTTAAACTGAAAAAATGGACCAGGAGAGAAATGCAAAAACACGTATCCCTTTTTTTCGTCCCAAGAATCGGTATACCAAATTGCAGCCCTTTGCGACTTCCGGTGGCAAAGTTACGCATCGCTGGTCGCCTCCGGATTTTGTGAAAAATACACGTTAAACTGAAAAAATGGACTAGGAGAGAAATGCAAAAACACGTATCCCTTTTTTTCGTCCCAAGAATCGGTATACCACATTGCAGCCCTTTGCGACTTCCGGTGGCAAAGTTACGCAACACTTGTCGACCCCGGAACTTGTGAAAAATACGTCAAACTGAAAAAATGGACTAGGAGAGAAATGCAAAAAGACGTATCTCTTTTTCTCGTCCCAAGAATCGGTATACCAAATTGCAGCCTTTTGCGACTTCCGGTGGCTAAGTTACGCAACACTTGTCGACCCCGGAACTTGTGAAAAATACGTCAAACTGAAAAAGTGGACTAGGAGAGAAATGCAAAAACACGTATCCCTTTTTTTCGACCCAAGAATCGGTATACTAAATTGTAGCCCTTTGCGACTTCCGGTGGCAAAGTTACGCATCGCTGGTCGACCCCGGAACTTGTGAAAAATACGTTAAACTGAAAAAATGGACTAGGAGAGAAATGCAAAAACACGTATCCCTTTTTTTCGACCCAAGAATCGGTATACTAAATTGTAGCCCTTTGCGACTTCCGGTGGCAAAGTTACGCATCGCTGGTCGACCCCGGAACTTGTGAAAAATACGTTAAACTGAAAAAATGGACTAGGAGAGAAATGCAAAAACACGTATCCCTTTTTTTCGTCCCAAGAATCGGTATACCAAATTGCAGCCCTTTGCGACTTCCGGTGGCAAAGTTACGCAACACTTGTCGACCCCGGAACTTGTGAAAAATACGTCAAACTGAAAAAATGGACTAGGACAGAAATGCAAAAACACGTATCCCTTTTTTTCGTCCCAAGAATCGGTATACCAAATTGCAGCCCTTTGCGACTTCCGGTGGCAAAGTTACGCAACACTTGTCGACCCCGGAACTTGTGAAAAATACGTCAAACTGAAAAAATGGACTAGGAGAGAAATGCAAAAACACGTATCCCTTTTTTTCGTCCCAAGAATCGGTATACCAAATTGTAGCCCTTTGCGACTTCCGGTGGCAAAGTTACGCATCGCTGGTCGACTCCGGATTTTGTGAAAAATACGTTAAACTGAAAAAATGGACTAGGAGAGAAATGCAAAAACACGTATCCCTTTTTTTCGTCCCAAGAATCGGTATACCAAATTGCAGCCCTTTGCGACTTCTGGTGGCAAAGTTACGCAACGCTGGTCGCCTCCGGATTTTGTGAAAAATACGTTAAACTGAAAAAATGGACTAGGAGAGAAATGCAAAAACACGTATCCCTTTTTTTCGTCCCAAGAATCGGTATACCAAATTGCAGCACTTTACGACTTCCGGTGGCAAAGTTACGCAACACTTGTCGACCCCGGAACTTGTGATAAATACGTCAAACTGAAGAAATGGACTAGGACAGAAATGCAAAAACACGTATCCCTTTTTTTCGTCCCAAGAATCGGTATACTAAATTGTAGCCCTTTGCGACTTCCGTTGGCAAAGTTACGCATCGCTGGTCGACTCCGGATTTTGTGAAAAATACGTTAAACTGAAAAAATGGACCAGGAGAGAAATGCAAAAACACGTATCCCTTTTTTTCGTCACAAGAATCGGTATACCAAATTGCAGCACTTTACGACTTCCGGTGGCAAAGTTACGCAACACTTGTCGACCCCGGATTTTGTGAAAAATACGTTAAACTGAAAAAATGGACCAGGAGAGAAATGCAAAAACACGTATCCCTTTTTTTCGTCCCAAGAATCGGTATACCAAATTGCAGCCCTTTGCGACTTCCGGTGGCAAAGTTACGCATCGCTGGTCGCCTCCGGATTTTGTGAAAAATACACGTTAAACTGAAAAAATGGACTAGGAGAGAAATGCAAAAACACGTATCCCTTTTTTTCGTCCCAAGAATCGGTATACCAAATTGCAGCCCTTTGCGACTTCCGGTGGCAAAGTTACGCAACACTTGTCGACCCCGGAACTTGTGAAAAATACGTCAAACTGAAAAAATGGACTAGGAGAGAAATGCAAAAAGACGTATCTCTTTTTCTCGTCCCAAGAATCGGTATACCAAATTGCAGCCTTTTGCGACTTCCGGTGGCTAAGTTACGCAACACTTGTCGACCCCGGAACTTGTGAAAAATACGTCAAACTGAAAAAGTGGACTAGGAGAGAAATGCAAAAACACGTATCCCTTTTTTTCGACCCAAGAATCGGTATGCTAAATTGTAGCCCTTTGCGACTTCCGGTGGCAAAGTTACGCATCGCTGGTCGACCCCGGAACTTGTGAAAAATACGTTAAACTGAAAAAATGGACTAGGAGAGAAATGCAAAAACACGTATCCCTTTTTTTCGACCCAAGAATCGGTATACTAAATTGTAGCCCTTTGCGACTTCCGGTGGCAAAGTTACGCATCGCTGGTCGACCCCGGAACTTGTGAAAAATACGTTAAACTGAAAAAATGGACTAGGAGAGAAATGCAAAAACACGTATCCCTTTTTTTCGTCCCAAGAATCGGTATACCAAATTGCAGCCCTTTGCGACTTCCGGTGGCAAAGTTACGCAACACTTGTCGACCCCGGAACTTGTGAAAAATACGTCAAACTGAAAAAATGGACTAGGACAGAAATGCAAAAACACGTATCTCTTTTTTTCGTCCCAAGAATCGGTATACCAAATTGCAGCCCTTTGCGACTTCCGGTGGCAAAGTTACGCAACACTTGTCGACCCCGGAACTTGTGATAAATACGTCAAACTGAAGAAATGGACTAGGACAGAAATGCAAAAACACGTATCCCTTTTTTTCGTCCCAAGAATCGGTATACTAAATTGTAGCCCTTTGCGACTTCCGTTGGCAAAGTTACGCATCGCTGGTCGACTCCGGATTTTGTGAAAAATACGTTAAACTGAAAAAATGGACCAGGAGAGAAATGCAAAAACACGTATCCCTTTTTTTCGTCCCAAGAATCGGTATACCAAATTGCAGCACTTTACGACTTCCGGTGGCAAAGTTACGCAACACTTGTCGACCCCGGATTTTGTGAAAAATACGTTAAACTGAAAAAATGGACCAGGAGAGAAATGCAAAAACACGTATCCCTTTTTTTCGTCCCAAGAATCGGTATACCAAATTGCAGCCCTTTGCGACTTCCGGTGGCAAAGTTACGCATCGCTGGTCGCCTCCGGATTTTGTGAAAAATACACGTTAAACTGAAAAAATGGACTAGGAGAGAAATGCAAAAACACGTATCCCTTTTTTTCGTCCCAAGAATCGGTATACCAAATTGCAGCCCTTTGCGACTTCCGGTGGCAAAGTTACGCAACACTTGTCGACCCCGGAACTTGTGAAAAATACGTCAAACTGAAAAAATGGACTAGGAGAGAAATGCAAAAAGACGTATCTCTTTTTCTCGTCCCAAGAATCGGTATACCAAATTGCAGCCTTTTGCGACTTCCGGTGGCTAAGTTACGCAACACTTGTCGACCCCGGAACTTGTGAAAAATACGTCAAACTGAAAAAGTGGACTAGGAGAGAAATGCAAAAACACGTATCCCTTTTTTTCGACCCAAGAATCGGTATACTAAATTGTAGCCCTTTGCGACTTCCGGTGGCAAAGTTACGCATCGCTGGTCGACCCCGGAACTTGTGAAAAATACGTTAAACTGAAAAAATGGACTAGGAGAGAAATGCAAAAACACGTATCCCTTTTTTTCGACCCAAGAATCGGTATACTAAATTGTAGCCCTTTGCGACTTCCGGTGGCAAAGTTACGCATCGCTGGTCGACCCCGGAACTTGTGAAAAATACGTTAAACTGAAAAAATGGACTAGGAGAGAAATGCAAAAACACGTATCCCTTTTTTTCGTCCCAAGAATCGGTATACCAAATTGCAGCCCTTTGCGACTTCCGGTGGCAAAGTTACGCAACACTTGTCGACCCCGGAACTTGTGAAAAATACGTCAAACTGAAAAAATGGACTAGGACAGAAATGCAAAAACACGTATCCCTTTTTTTCGTCCCAAGAATCGGTATACCAAATTGCAGCCCTTTGCGACTTCCGGTGGCAAAGTTACGCAACACTTGTCGACCCCGGAACTTGTGAAAAATACGTCAAACTGAAAAAATGGACTAGGAGAGAAATGCAAAAACACGTATCCCTTTTTTTCGTCCCAAGAATCGGTATACCAAATTGTAGCCCTTTGCGACTTCCGGTGGCAAAGTTACGCATCGCTGGTCGACTCCGGATTTTGTGAAAAATACGTTAAACTGAAAAAATGGACTAGGAGAGAAATGCAAAAACACGTATCCCTTTTTTTCGTCCCAAGAATCGGTATACCAAATTGCAGCCCTTTGCGACTTCTGGTGGCAAAGTTACGCAACGCTGGTCGCCTCCGGATTTTGTGAAAAATACGTTAAACTGAAAAAATGGACTAGGAGAGAAATGCAAAAACACGTATCCCTTTTTTTCGTCCCAAGAATCGGTATACCAAATTGCAGCACTTTACGACTTCCGGTGGCAAAGTTACGCAACACTTGTAGACCCCGGAACTTGTGATAAATACGTCAAACTGAAGAAATGGACTAGGACAGAAATGCAAAAACACGTATCCCTTTTTTTCGTCCCAAGAATCGGTATACTAAATTGTAGCCCTTTGCGACTTCCGTTGGCAAAGTTACGCATCGCTGGTCGACTCCGGATTTTGTGAAAAATACGTTAAACTGAAAAAATGGACCAGGAGAGAAATGCAAAAACACGTATCCCTTTTTTTCGTCCCAAGAATCGGTATACCAAATTGCAGCACTTTACGACTTCCGGTGGCAAAGTTACGCAACACTTGTCGACCCCGGATTTTGTGAAAAATACGTTAAACTGAAAAAATGGACCAGGAGAGAAATGCAAAAACACGTATCCCTTTTTTTCGTCCCAAGAATCGGTATACCAAATTGCAGCCCTTTGCGACTTCCGGTGGCAAAGTTACGCATCGCTGGTCGCCTCCGGATTTTGTGAAAAATACACGTTAAACTGAAAAAATGGACTAGGAGAGAAATGCAAAAACACGTATCTCTTTTTCTCGTCCCAAGAATCGGTATACCAAATTGCAGCCTTTTGCGACTTCCGGTGGCTAAGTTACGCAACACTTGTCGACCCCGGAACTTGTGAAAAATACGTCAAACTGAAAAAGTGGACTAGGAGAGAAATGCAAAAACACGTATCCCTTTTTTTCGACCCAAGAATCGGTATACTAAATTGTAGCCCTTTGCGACTTCCGGTGGCAAAGTTACGCATCGCTGGTCGACCCCGGAACTTGTGAAAAATACGTTAAACTGAAAAAATGGACTAGGAGAGAAATGCAAAAACACGTATCCCTTTTTTTCGACCCAAGAATCGGTATACTAAATTGTAGCCCTTTGCGACTTCCGGTGGCAAAGTTACGCATCGCTGGTCGACCCCGGAACTTGTGAAAAATACGTTAAACTGAAAAAATGGACTAGGAGAGAAATGCAAAAACACGTATCCCTTTTTTTCGTCCCAAGAATCGGTATACCAAATTGCAGCCCTTTGCGACTTCCGGTGGCAAAGTTACGCAACACTTGTCGACCCCGGAACTTGTGAAAAATACGTCAAACTGAAAAAATGGACTAGGACAGAAATGCAAAAACACGTATCCCTTTTTTTCGTCCCAAGAATCGGTATACCAAATTGCAGCCCTTTGCGACTTCCGGTGGCAAAGTTACGCAACACTTGTCGACCCCGGAACTTGTGAAAAATACGTCAAACTGAAAAAATGGACTAGGAGAGAAATGCAAAAACACGTATCCCTTTTTTTCGTCCCAAGAATCGGTATACCAAATTGTAGCCCTTTGCGACTTCCGGTGGCAAAGTTACGCATCGCTGGTCGACTCCGGATTTTGTGAAAAATACGTTAAACTGAAAAAATGGACTAGGAGAGAAATGCAAAAACACGTATCCCTTTTTTTCGTCCCAAGAATCGGTATACCAAATTGCAGCCCTTTGCGACTTCTGGTGGCAAAGTTACGCAACGCTGGTCGCCTCCGGATTTTGTGAAAAATACGTTAAACTGAAAAAATGGACTAGGAGAGAAATGCAAAAACACGTATCCCTTTTTTTCGTCCCAAGAATCGGTATACCAAATTGCAGCACTTTACGACTTCCGGTGGCAAAGTTACGCAACACTTGTCGACCCCGGAACTTGTGATAAATACGTCAAACTGAAGAAATGGACTAGGACAGAAATGCAAAAACACGTATCCCTTTTTTTCGTCCCAAGAATCGGTATACTAAATTGTAGCCCTTTGCGACTTCCGTTGGCAAAGTTACGCATCGCTGGTCGACTCCGGATTTTGTGAAAAATACGTTAAACTGAAAAAATGGACCAGGAGAGAAATGCAAAAACACGTATCCCTTTTTTTCGTCCCAAGAATCGGTATACTAAATTGTAGCCCTTTGCGACTTCCGGTGGCAAAGTTACGCATCGCTGGTCGACTCCGGATTTTGTGAAAAATACGTTAAACTGAAAAAATGGACTAGGAGAGAAATGCAAAAACACGTATCCCTTTTTTTCGTCCCAAGAATCGGTATACCAAATTGCAGCCCTTTGCGACTTCCGGTGGCCAAGTTACGCAACACTTGTCGACCCCGGAACTTGTGAAAAATACGTCAAACTGAAAAAATGGACTAGGAGAGAAATGCAGAAACACGTATCTCTTTTTTTCGTCCCAAGAATCGGTATACCAAATTGCAGCCCTTTGCGACTTCCGGTGGCAAAGTTACGCATCGCTGGTCGCCTCCGGATTTTGTGAAAAATACGTTAAACTGAAAAAATGGACTAGGAGAGAAATGCAAAAACACGTATCCCTTTTTTTCGTCCCAAGAATCGGTATACCAAATTGCAGCCCTTTGCGACTTCCGGTGGCAAAGTTACGCAACACTTGTCGACCCCGGAACTTGTGATAAATACGTCAAACTGAAGAAATGGACTAGGACAGAAATGTAAAAACACGTATCCCTTTTTTTCGTCCCAAGAATCGGTATACTAAATTGTAGCCCTTTGCGACTTCCGGTGGCAAAGTTACGCATCGCTGGTCGACTCCGGATTTTGTGAAAAATACGTTAAACTGAAAAAATGGACTAGGAGAGAAATGCAAAAACACGTATCTCTTTTTTTCGTCCCAAGAATCGGTATACCAAATTGCAGCCCTTTGCGACTTCCGGTGGCAAAGTTACGCAACACTTGTCGACCCCGGAACTTGTGAAAAATACGTCAAACTGAAAAAATGGACTAGGAGAGAAATGCAAAAACACGTATCCCTTTTTTTCGTCCCAAGAATCGGTATACCAAATTGCAGCCCTTTGCGACTTCCGGTGGCAAAGTTACGCAACACTTGTCGACCCCGGAACTTGTGATAAATACGTCAAACTGAAGAAATGGACTAGGACAGAAATGTAAAAACACGTATCCCTTTTTCTCGTCCCAAGAATCGGTATACTAAATTGTAGCCCTTTGCGACTTCCGGTGGCAAAGTTACGCATCGCTGGTCGACTCCGGATTTTGTGAAAAATACGTTAAACTGAAAAAATGGACTAGGAGAGAAATGCAAAAACACGTATCCCTTTTTTTCGTCCCAAGAATCGGTATACCAAATTGCAGCCCTTTGCGACTTCCGGTGGCAAAGTTACGCATCGCTGGTCGCCTCCGGATTTTGTGAAAAATACGTTAAACTGAAAAAATGGACTAGGACAGAAATGCACAAACACGTATCCCTTTTTTTCGTCCCAAGAATCGGTATACCAAATTGCAGCCCTTTGCGACTTCCGGTGGCAAAGTTACGCATCGCTGGTCGCCTCCGGATTTTGTGAAAAATACGTTAAACTGAAAAAATGGACTAGGACAGAAATGCACAAACACGTATCCCTTTTTTTCGTCCCAAGAATCGGTATACCAAATTGCAGCCCTTTGCGACTTCCGGTGGCAAAGTTACGCAACACTTGTCGACCCCGGAACTTGTGAAAAATACGTCAAACTGAAAAAATGGACTAGGAGAGAAATGTAAAAACACGTATCCCTTTTTTTCGTCCCAAGAATCGGTATACTAAATTGTAGCCCTTTGCGACTTCCGGTGGCAAAGTTACGCATCGCTGGTCGACTCCGGATTTTGTGAAAAATACGTTAAACTGAAAAAATGGACTAGGAGAGAAATGCAAAAACACGTATCTCTTTTTTTCGTCCCAAGAATCGGTATACCAAATTGCAGCCCTTTGCGACTTCCGGTGGCAAAGTTACGCAACACTTGTCGACCCCGGAACTTGTGAAAAATACGTCAAACTGAAAAAATGGACTAGGAGAGAAATGCAAAAACACGTATCCCTTTTTTTCGTCCCAAGAATCGGTATACCAAATTGCAGCCCTTTGCGACTTCCGGTGGCAAAGTTACGCAACACTTGTCGACCCCGGAACTTGTGATAAATACGTCAAACTGAAAAAATGGACTAGGAGAGAAATGCAAAAACACGTATCCCTTTTTTTCGTCCCAAGAATCGGTATACCAAATTGCAGCCCTTTGCGACTTCCGGTGGCAAAGTTACGCAACACTTGTCGACCCCGGAACTTGTGATAAATACGTCAAACTGAAGAAATGGACTAGGACAGAAATGTAAAAACACGTATCCCTTTTTCTCGTCCCAAGAATCGGTATACTAAATTGTAGCCCTTTGCGACTTCCGGTGGCAAAGTTACGCATCGCTGGTCGACTCCGGATTTTGTGAAAAATACGTTAAACTGAAAAAATGGACTAGGAGAGAAATGCAAAAACACGTATCCCTTTTTTTCGTCCCAAGAATCGGTATACCAAATTGCAGCCCTTTGCGACTTCCGGTGGCAAAGTTACGCATCGCTGGTCGCCTCCGGATTTTGTGAAAAATACGTTAAACTGAAAAAATGGACTAGGACAGAAATGCACAAACACGTATCCCTTTTTTTCGTCCCAAGAATCGGTATACCAAATTGCAGCCCTTTGCGACTTCCGGTGGCAAAGTTACGCATCGCTGGTCGCCTCCGGATTTTGTGAAAAATACGTTAAACTGAAAAAATGGACTAGGACAGAAATGCACAAACACGTATCCCTTTTTTTCGTCCCAAGAATCGGTATACCAAATTGCAGCCCTTTGCGACTTCCGGTGGCAAAGTTACGCAACACTTGTCGACCCCGGAACTTGTGAAAAATACGTCAAACTGAAAAAATGGACTAGGAGAGAAATGTAAAAACACGTATCCCTTTTTTTCGTCCCAAGAATCGGTATACTAAATTGTAGCCCTTTGCGACTTCCGGTGGCAAAGTTACGCATCGCTGGTCGACTCCGGATTTTGTGAAAAATACGTTAAACTGAAAAAATGGACTAGGAGAGAAATGCAAAAACACGTATCTCTTTTTTTCGTCCCAAGAATCGGTATACCAAATTGCAGCCCTTTGCGACTTCCGGTGGCAAAGTTACGCAACACTTGTCGACCCCGGAACTTGTGAAAAATACGTCAAACTGAAAAAATGGACTAGGAGAGAAATGCAAAAACACGTATCCCTTTTTTTCGTCCCAAGAATCGGTATACCAAATTGCAGCCCTTTGCGACTTCCGGTGGCAAAGTTACGCAACACTTGTCGACCCCGGAACTTGTGATAAATACGTCAAACTGAAGAAATGGACTAGGACAGAAATGTAAAAACACGTATCCCTTTTTCTCGTCCCAAGAATCGGTATACTAAATTGTAGCCCTTTGCGACTTCCGGTGGCAAAGTTACGCATCGCTGGTCGACTCCGGATTTTGTGAAAAATACGTTAAACTGAAAAAATGGACTAGGAGAGAAATGCAAAAACACGTATCCCTTTTTTTCGTCCCAAGAATCGGTATACCAAATTGCAGCCCTTTGCGACTTCCGGTGGCCAAGTTACGCAACACTTGTCGACCCCGGAACTTGTGAAAAATACGTCAAACTGAAAAAATGGACTAGGAGAGAAATGCAGAAACACGTATCTCTTTTTTTCGTCCCAAGAATCGGTATACCAAATTGCAGCCCTTTGCGACTTCCGGTGGCAAAGTTACGCATCGCTGGTCGCCTCCGGATTTTGTGAAAAATACGTTAAACTGAAAAAATGGACTAGGAGGGAAATGCAGAAACACGTATCCCTTTTTTTCGTCCCAAGAATCGGTATACCAAATTGCAGCCCTTTGCGACTTCCGGTGGCAAAGTTACGCAACACTTGTCGACCCCGGAACTTGTGAAAAATACGTCAAACTGAAAAAATGGACTACGAGAGAAATGCAAAAACACGTATCCCTTTTTTTCGTCCCAAGAATCGGTATACCAAATTGCAGCCCTTTGCGACTTCCGGTGGCAAAGTTACGCAACACTTGTCGACCCCGGAACTTGTGATAAATACGTCAAACTGAAGAAATGGACTAGGACAGAAATGTAAAAACACGTATCCCTTTTTTTCGTCCCAAGAATCGGTATACTAAATTGTAGCCCTTTGCGACTTCCGGTGGCAAAGTTACGCATCGCTGGTCGACTCCGGATTTTGTGAAAAATACGTTAAACTGAAAAAATGGACTAGGAGAGAAATGCAAAAACACGTATCTCTTTTTTTCGTCCCAAGAATCGGTATACCAAATTGCAGCCCTTTGCGACTTCCGGTGGCAAAGTTACGCAACACTTGTCGACCCCGGAACTTGTGAAAAATACGTCAAACTGAAAAAATGGACTAGGAGAGAAATGCAAAAACACGTATCCCTTTTTTTCGTCCCAAGAATCGGTATACCGAATTGCAGCCCTTTGCGACTTCCGGTGGCAAAGTTACGCAACACTTGTCGACCCCGGAACTTGTGATAAATACGTCAAACTGAAGAAATGGACTAGGACAGAAATGTAAAAACACGTATCCCTTTTTCTCGTCCCAAGAATCGGTATACTAAATTGTAGCCCTTTGCGACTTCCGGTGGCAAAGTTACGCATCGCTGGTCGACTCCGGATTTTGTGAAAAATACGTTAAACTGAAAAAATGGACTAGGAGAGAAATGCAAAAACACGTATCCCTTTTTTTCGTCCCAAGAATCGGTATACCATATTGCAGCCCTTTGCGACTTCCGGTGGCCAAGTTACGCAACACTTGTCGACCCCGGAACTTGTGAAAAATACGTCAAACTGAAAAAATGGACTAGGAGAGAAATGCAGAAACACGTATCTATTTTTTTCGTCCCAAGAATCGGTATACCAAATTGCAGCCCTTTGCGACTTCCGGTGGCAAAGTTACGCATCGCTGGTCGACCCCGGAACTTGTGAAAAATACGTTAAACTGAAAAAATGGACTAGGAGAGAAATGCAAAAACACGTATCCCTTTTTTTCGTCCCAAGAATCGGTATACCAAATTGCAGCCCTTTGCGACTTCCGGTGGCCAAGTTACGCAACACTTGTCGACCCCGGAACTTGTGAAAAATACGTCAAACTGAAAAAATGGACTAGGAGAGAAATGCAGAAACACGTATCTCTTTTTTTCGTCCCAAGAATCGGTATACCAAATTGCAGCCCTTTGCGACTTCCGGTGGCAAAGTTACGCATCGCTGGTCGCCTCCGGATTTTGTGAAAAATACGTTAAACTGAAAAAATGGACTAGGAGGGAAATGCAGAAACACGTATCCCTTTTTTTCGTCCCAAGAATCGGTATACCAAATTGCAGCCCTTTGCGACTTCCGGTGGCAAAGTTACGCAACACTTGTCGACCCCGGAACTTGTGAAAAATACGTCAAACTGAAAAAATGGACTAGGAGAGAAATGCAAAAACACGTATCCCTTTTTTTCGTCCCAAGAATCGGTATACCAAATTGCAGCCCTTTGCGACTTCCGGTGGCAAAGTTACGCAACACTTGTCGACCCCGGAACTTGTGATAAATACGTCAAACTGAAGAAATGGACTAGGACAGAAATGTAAAAACACGTATCCCTTTTTTTCGTCCCAAGAATCGGTATACTAAATTGTAGCCCTTTGCGACTTCCGGTGGCAAAGTTACGCATCGCTGGTCGACTCCGGATTTTGTGAAAAATACGTTAAACTGAAAAAATGGACTAGGAGAGAAATGCAAAAACACGTATCTCTTTTTTTCGTCCCAAGAATCGGTATACCAAATTGCAGCCCTTTGCGACTTCCGGTGGCAAAGTTACGCAACACTTGTCGACCCCGGAACTTGTGAAAAATACGTCAAACTGAAAAAATGGACTAGGAGAGAAATGCAAAAACACGTATCCCTTTTTTTCGTCCCAAGAATCGGTATACCGAATTGCAGCCCTTTGCGACTTCCGGTGGCAAAGTTACGCAACACTTGTCGACCCCGGAACTTGTGATAAATACGTCAAACTGAAGAAATGGACTAGGACAGAAATGTAAAAACACGTATCCCTTTTTCTCGTCCCAAGAATCGGTATACTAAATTGTAGCCCTTTGCGACTTCCGGTGGCAAAGTTACGCATCGCTGGTCGACTCCGGATTTTGTGAAAAATACGTTAAACTGAAAAAATGGACTAGGAGAGAAATGCAAAAACACGTATCCCTTTTTTTCGTCCCAAGAATCGGTATACCATATTGCAGCCCTTTGCGACTTCCGGTGGCCAAGTTACGCAACACTTGTCGACCCCGGAACTTGTGAAAAATACGTCAAACTGAAAAAATGGACTAGGAGAGAAATGCAGAAACACGTATCTCTTTTTTTCGTCCCAAGAATCGGTATACCAAATTGCAGCCCTTTGCGACTTCCGGTGGCAAAGTTACGCATCGCTGGTCGACCCCGGAACTTGTGAAAAATACGTTAAACTGAAAAAATGGACTAGGAGAGAAATGCAAAAACACGTATCCCTTTTTTTCGTCCCAAGAATCGGTATACCAAATTGCAGCCCTTTGCGACTTCCGGTGGCAAAGTTACGCAACACTTGTCGACCCCGGAACTTGTGATAAATACGTCAAACTGAAGAAATGGACTAGGACAGAAATGCAAAAACACGTATCCCTTTTTTTCGTCCCAAGAATCGGTATACTAAATTGTAGCCCTTTGCGACTTCCGGTGGCAAAGTTACGCATCGCTGGTCGACTCCGGATTTTGTGAAAAATACGTTAAACTGAAAAAATGGACTAGGAGAGAAATGCAAAAACACGTATCCCTTTTTTTCGTCCCAAGAATCGGTATACCAAATTGCAGCCCTTTGCGACTTCCGGTGGCAAAGTTACGCAACACTTGTCGACCACGGAACTTGTGAAAAATACGTCAAACTGAAAAAATGGACTAGGAGAGAAATGCAAAAACACGTATCCCTTTTTTTCGTCCCAAGAATCGGTATACCAAATTGCAGCCCTTTGCGACTTCCGGTGGCAAAGTTACGCAACACTTGTCGACCCCGGAACTTGTGATAAATACGTCAAACTGAAGAAATGGACTAGGACAGAAATGTAAAAACACGTATCCCTTTTTTTCGTCCCAAGAATCGGTATACTAAATTGTAACCCTTTGCGACTTCCGGTGGCAAAGTTACGCATCGCTGGTCGACTCCGGATTTTGTGAAAAATACGTTAAACTGAAAAAATGGACTAGGAGAGAAATGCAAAAACACGTATCCCTTTTTTTCGTCCCAAGAATCGGTATACCAAATTGCAGCCCTTTGCGACTTCCGGTGGCCAAGTTACGCAACACTTGTCGACCGCGGAACTTGTGAAAAATACGTCAAACTGAAAAAATGGACTAGGAGAGAAATGCAGAAACACGTATCTCTTTTTTTCGTCCCAAGAATCGGTATACCAAATTGCAGCCCTTTGCGACTTCCGGTGGCAAAGTTACGCATCGCTGGTCGACCCCGGAACTTGTGAAAAATACTTTAAACTGAAAAAATGGACTAGGAGAGAAATGCAAAAACACGTATCCCTTTTTTTCGTCCCAAGAATCGGTATACCAAATTGCAGCCCTTTGCGACTTCCGGTGGCAAAGTTACGCAACACTTGTCGACCACGGAACTTGTGAAAAATACGTCAAACTGAAAAAATGGACTAGGAGAGAAATGCAAAAACACGTATCCCTTTTTTTCGTCCCAAGAATCGGTATACCAAATTGCAGCCCTTTGCGACTTCCGGTGGCAAAGTTACGCAACACTTGTCGACCCCGGAACTTGTGATAAATACGTCAAACTGAAGAAATGGACTAGGACAGAAATGCAAAAACACGTATCCCTTTTTTTCGTCCCAAGAATCGGTATACTAAATTGTAGCCCTTTGCGACTTCCGGTGGCAAAGTTACGCATCGCTGGTCGACCCCGGAACTTGTGAAAAATACGTTAAACTGAAAAAATGGACTAGGAGAGAAATGCAAAAACACGTATCCCTTTTTTTCGTCCCAAGAATCGGTATACCAAATTGCAGCCCTTTGCGACTTCCGGTGGCAAAGTTACGCATCGCTGGTCGACCCCGGAACTTGTGAAAAATACGTTAAACTGAAAAAATGGACTACGAGAGAAATGCAAAAACACGTATCCCTTTTTTTCGTCCCAAGAATCGGTATACCAAATTGCAGCCCTTTGCGACTTCCGGTGGCAAAGTTACGCAACACTTGTCGACCACGGAACTTGTGAAAAATACGTCAAACTGAAAAAATGGACTAGGAGAGAAATGCAAAAACACGTATCCCTTTTTTTCGTCCCAAGAATCGGTATACCAAATTGCAGCCCTTTGCGACTTCCGGTGGCAAAGTTACGCAACACTTGTCGACCCCGGAACTTGTGATAAATACGTCAAACTGAAGAAATGGACTAGGACAGAAATGTAAAAACACGTATCCCTTTTTTTCGTCCCAAGAATCGGTATACTAAATTGTAGCCCTTTGCGACTTCCGGTGGCAAAGTTACGCATCGCTGGTCGACTCCGGATTTTGTGAAAAATACGTTAAACTGAAAAAATGGACTAGGAGAGAAATGCAAAAACACGTATCCCTTTTTTTCGTCCCAAGAATCGGTATACCAAATTGCAGCCCTTTGCGACTTCCGGTGGCAAAGTTACGCATCGCTGGTCGCCTCCGGATTTTGTGAAAAATACGTTAAACTGAAAAAATGGACTAGGACAGAAATGCACAAACACGTATCTCTTTTTTTCGTCCCAAGAATCGGTATACCAAATTGCAGCCCTTTGCGACTTCCGGTGGCAAAGTTACGCAACACTTGTCGACCCCGGAACTTGTGAAAAATACGTCAAACTGAAAAAATGGACTAGGAGAGAAATGCAAAAACACGTATCCCTTTTTTTCGTCCCAAGAATCGGTATACCAAATTGCAGCCCTTTGCGACTTCCGGTGGCAAAGTTACGCAACACTTGTCGACCCCGGAACTTGTGATAAATACGTCAAACTGAAGAAATGGACTAGGACAGAAATGTAAAAACACGTATCCCTTTTTCTCGTCCCAAGAATCGGTATACTAAATTGTAGCCCTTTGCGACTTCCGGTGGCAAAGTTACGCATCGCTGGTCGACTCCGGATTTTGTGAAAAATACGTTAAACTGAAAAAATGGACTAGGAGAGAAATGCAAAAACACGTATCCCTTTTTTTCGTCCCAAGAATCGGTATACCAAATTGCAGCCCTTTGCGACTTCCGGTGGCCAAGTTACGCAACACTTGTCGACCCCGGAACTTGTGAAAAATACGTCAAACTGAAAAAATGGACTAGGAGAGAAATGCAGAAACACGTATCTCTTTTTTTCGTCCCAAGAATCGGTATACCAAATTGCAGCCCTTTGCGACTTCCGGTGGCAAAGTTACGCATCGCTGGTGGCCTCCGGATTTTGTGAAAAATACGTTAAACTGAAAAAATGGACTAGGAGGGAAATGCAGAAACACGTATCCCTTTTTTTCGTCCCAAGAATCGGTATACCAAATTGCAGCCCTTTGCGACTTCCGGTGGCAAAGTTACGCAACACTTGTCGACCCCGGAACTTGTGAAAAATACGTCAAACTGAAAAAATGGACTAGGAGAGAAATGCAAAAACACGTATCCCTTTTTTTCGTCCCAAGAATCGGTATACCAAATTGCAGCCCTTTGCGACTTCCGGTGGCAAAGTTACGCAACACTTGTCGACCCCGGAACTTGTGATAAATACGTCAAACTGAAGAAATGGACTAGGACAGAAATGTAAAAACACGTATCCCTTTTTTTCGTCCCAAGAATCGGTATACTAAATTGTAGCCCTTTGCGACTTCCGGTGGCAAAGTTACGCATCGCTGGTCGACTCCGGATTTTGTGAAAAATACGTTAAACTGAAAAAATGGACTAGGAGAGAAATGCAAAAACACGTATCTCTTTTTTTCGTCCCAAGAATCGGTATACCAAATTGCAGCCCTTTGCGACTTCCGGTGGCAAAGTTACGCAACACTTGTCGACCCCGGAACTTGTGAAAAATACGTCAAACTGAAAAAATGGACTAGGAGAGAAATGCAAAAACACGTATCCCTTTTTTTCGTCCCAAGAATCGGTATACCGAATTGCAGCCCTTTGCGACTTCCGGTGGCAAAGTTACGCAACACTTGTCGACCCCGGAACTTGTGATAAATACGTCAAACTGAAGAAATGGACTAGGACAGAAATGTAAAAACACGTATCCCTTTTTCTCGTCCCAAGAATCGGTATACTAAATTGTAGCCCTTTGCGACTTCCGGTGGCAAAGTTACGCATCGCTGGTCGACTCCGGATTTTGTGAAAAATACGTTAAACTGAAAAAATGGACTAGGAGAGAAATGCAAAAACACGTATCCCTTTTTTTCGTCCCAAGAATCGGTATACCATATTGCAGCCCTTTGCGACTTCCGGTGGCCAAGTTACGCAACACTTGTCGACCCCGGAACTTGTGAAAAATACGTCAAACTGAAAAAATGGACTAGGAGAGAAATGCAGAAACACGTATCTCTTTTTTTCGTCCCAAGAATCGGTATACCAAATTGCAGCCCTTTGCGACTTCCGGTGGCAAAGTTACGCATCGCTGGTCGACCCCGGAACTTGTGAAAAATACGTTAAACTGAAAAAATGGACTAGGAGAGAAATGCAAAAACACGTATCCCTTTTTTTCGTCCCAAGAATCGGTATACCAAATTGCAGCCCTTTGCGACTTCCGGTGGCAAAGTTACGCAACACTTGTCGACCCCGGAACTTGTGATAAATACGTCAAACTGAAGAAATGGACTAGGACAGAAATGCAAAAACACGTATCCCTTTTTTTCGTCCCAAGAATCGGTATACTAAATTGTAGCCCTTTGCGACTTCCGGTGGCAAAGTTACGCATCGCTGGTCGACTCCGGATTTTGTGAAAAATACGTTAAACTGAAAAAATGGACTAGGAGAGAAATGCAAAAACACGTATCCCTTTTTTTCGTCCCAAGAATCGGTATACCAAATTGCAGCCCTTTGCGACTTCCGGTGGCAAAGTTACGCAACACTTGTCGACCACGGAACTTGTGAAAAATACGTCAAACTGAAAAAATGGACTAGGAGAGAAATGCAAAAACACGTATCCCTTTTTTTCGTCCCAAGAATCGGTATACCAAATTGCAGCCCTTTGCGACTTCCGGTGGCAAAGTTACGCAACACTTATCGACCCCGGAACTTGTGATAAATACGTCAAACTGAAGAAATGGACTAGGACAGAAATGTAAAAACACGTATCCCTTTTTTTCGTCCCAAGAATCGGTATACTAAATTGTAGCCCTTTGCGACTTCCGGTGGCAAAGTTACGCATCGCTGGTCGACTCCGGATTTTGTGAAAAATACGTTAAACTGAAAAAATGGACTAGGAGAGAAATGCAAAAACACGTATCCCTTTTTTTCGTCCCAAGAATCGGTATACCAAATTGCAGCCCTTTGCGACTTCCGGTGGCCAAGTTACGCAACACTTGTCGACCCCGGAACTTGTGAAAAATACGTCAAACTGAAAAAATGGACTAGGAGAGAAATGCAGAAACACGTATCTCTTTTTTTCGTCCCAAGAATCGGTATACCAAATTGCAGCCCTTTGCGACTTCCGGTGGCAAAGTTACGCATCGCTGGTCGACCCCGGAACTTGTGAAAAATACTTTAAACTGAAAAAATGGACTAGGAGAGAAATGCAAAAACACGTATCCCTTTTTTTCGTCCCAAGAATCGGTATACCAAATTGCAGCCCTTTGCGACTTCCCGTGGCAAAGTTACGCAACACTTGTCGACCACGGAACTTGTGAAAAATACGTCAAACTGAAAAAATGGACTAGGAGAGAAATGCAAAAACACGTATCCCTTTTTTTCGTCCCAAGAATCGGTATACCAAATTGCAGCCCTTTGCGACTTCCGGTGGCAAAGTTACGCAACACTTGTCGACCCCGGAACTTGTGATAAATACGTCAAACTGAAGAAATGGACTAGGACAGAAATGCAAAAACACGTATCCCTTTTTTTCGTCCCAAGAATCGGTATACTAAATTGTAGCCCTTTGCGACTTCCGGTGGCAAAGTTACGCATCGCTGGTCGACCCCGGAACTTGTGAAAAATACGTTAAACTGAAAAAATGGACTAGGAGAGAAATGCAAAAACACGTATCCCTTTTTTTCGTCCCAAGAATCGGTATACCAAATTGCAGCCCTTTGCGACTTCCGGTGGCAAAGTTACGCATCGCTGGTCGACCCCGGAACTTGTGAAAAATACGTTAAACTGAAAAAATGGACTACGAGAGAAATGCAAAAACACGTATCCCTTTTTTTCGTCCCAAGAATCGGTATACCAAATTGCAGCCCTTTGCGACTTCCGGTGGCAAAGTTACGCAACACTTGTCGACCACGGAACTTGTGAAAAATACGTCAAACTGAAAAAATGGACTAGGAGAGAAATGCAAAAACACGTATCCCTTTTTTTCGTCCCAAGAATCGGTATACCAAATTGCAGCCCTTTGCGACTTCCGGTGGCAAAGTTACGCAACACTTGTCGACCCCGGAACTTGTGATAAATACGTCAAACTGAAGAAATGGACTAGGACAGAAATGTAAAAACACGTATCCCTTTTTTTCGTCCCAAGAATCGGTATACTAAATTGTAGCCCTTTGCGACTTCCGGTGGCAAAGTTACGCATCGCTGGTCGACTGCGGATTTTGTGAAAAATACGTTAAACTGAAAAAATGGACTAGGAGAGAAATGCAAAAACACGTATCTCTTTTTTTCGTCCCAAGAATCGGTATACCAAATTGCAGCCCTTTGCGACTTCCGGTGGCAAAGTTACGCAACACTTGTCGACCCCGGAACTTGTGAAAAATACGTCAAACTGAAAAAATGGACTAGGAGAGAAATGCAAAAACACGTATCCCTTTTTTTCGTCCCAAGAATCGGTATACCAAATTGCAGCCCTTTGCGACTTCCGGTGGCAAAGTTACGCAACACTTGTCGACCCCGGAACTTGTGATAAATACGTCAAACTGAAGAAATGGACTAGGACAGAAATGTAAAAACACGTATCCCTTTTTCTCGTCCCAAGAATCGGTATACTAAATTGTAGCCCTTTGCGACTTCCGGTGGCAAAGTTACGCATCGCTGGTCGACTCCGGATTTTGTGAAAAATACGTTAAACTGAAAAAATGGACTAGGAGAGAAATGCAAAAACACGTATCCCTTTTTTTCGTCCCAAGAATCGGTATACCAAATTGCAGCCCTTTGCGACTTCCGGTGGCCAAGTTACGCAACACTTGTCGACCCCGGAACTTGTGAAAAATACGTCAAACTGAAAAAATGGACTAGGAGAGAAATGCAGAAACACGTATCTCTTTTTTTCGTCCCAAGAATCGGTATACCAAATTGCAGCCCTTTGCGACTTCCGGTGGCAAAGTTACGCATCGCTGGTCGCCTCCGGATTTTGTGAAAAATACGTTAAACTGAAAAAATGGACTAGGAGGGAAATGCAGAAACACGTATCCCTTTTTTTCGTCCCAAGAATCGGTATACCAAATTGCAGCCCTTTGCGACTTCCGGTGGCCAAGTTACGCAACACTTGTCGACCCCGGAACTTGTGAAAAATACGTCAAACTGAAAAAATGGACTAGGAGAGAAATGCAGAAACACGTATCTCTTTTTTTCGTCCCAAGAATCGGTATACCAAATTGCAGCCCTTTGCGACTTCCGGTGGCAAAGTTACGCATCGCTGGTCGCCTCCGGATTTTGTGAAAAATACGTTAAACTGAAAAAATGGACTAGGAGGGAAATGCAGAAACACGTATCCCTTTTTTTCGTCCCAAGAATCGGTATACCAAATTGCAGCCCTTTGCGACTTCCGGTGGCAAAGTTACGCAACACTTGTCGACCCCGGAACTTGTGAAAAATACGTCAAACTGAAAAAATGGACTAGGAGAGAAATGCAAAAACACGTATCCCTTTTTTTCGTCCCAAGAATCGGTATACCAAATTGCAGCCCTTTGCGACTTCCGGTGGCAAAGTTACGCAACACTTGTCGACCCCGGAACTTGTGATAAATACGTCAAACTGAAGAAATGGACTAGGACAGAAATGTAAAAACACGTATCCCTTTTTTTCGTCCCAAGAATCGGTATACTAAATTGTAGCCCTTTGCGACTTCCGGTGGCAAAGTTACGCATCGCTGGTCGACTCCGGATTTTGTGAAAAATACGTTAAACTGAAAAAATGGACTAGGAGAGAAATGCAAAAACACGTATCTCTTTTTTTCGTCCCAAGAATCGGTATACCAAATTGCAGCCCTTTGCGACTTCCGGTGGCAAAGTTACGCAACACTTGTCGACCCCGGAACTTGTGATAAATACGTCAAACTGAAAAAATGGACTAGGAGAGAAATGCAAAAACACGTATCCCTTTTTTTCGTCCCAAGAATCGGTATACCGAATTGCAGCCCTTTGCGACTTCCGGTGGCAAAGTTACGCAACACTTGTCGACCACGGAACTTGTGAAAAATACGTCAAACTGAAAAAATGGACTAGGAGAGAAGTGCAAAAACACGTATCCCTTTTTTTCGTCCCAAGAATCGGTATACCAAATTGCAGCCCTTTGCGACTTCCGGTGGCAAAGTTACGCAACACTTGTCGACCCCGGAACTTGTGATAAATACGTCAAACTGAAGAAATGGACTAGGACAGATATGTAAAAACACGTATCCCTTTTTCTCGTCCCAAGAATCGGTATACTAAATTGTAGCCCTTTGCGACTTCCGGTGGCAAAGTTACGCATCGCTGGTCGACTCCGGATTTTGTGAAAAATACGTTAAACTGAAAAAATGGACTAGGAGAGAAATGCAAAAACACGTATCCCTTTTTTTCGTCCCAAGAATCGGTATACCAAATTGCAGCCCTTTGCGACTTCCGGTGGCCAAGTTACGCAACACTTGTCGACCCCGGAACTTGTGAAAAATACGTCAAACTGAAAAAATGGACTAGGAGAGAAATGCAGAAACACGTATCTCTTTTTTTCGTCCCAAGAATCGGTATACCAAATTGCAGCCCTTTGCGACTTCCGGTGGCAAAGTTACGCATCGCTGGTCGACCCCGGAACTTGTGAAAAATACGTTAAACTGAAAAAATGGACTACGAGAGAAATGCAAAAACACGTATCCCTTTTTTTCGTCCCAAGAATCGGTATACCAAATTGCAGCCCTTTGCGACTTCCGGTGGCAAAGTTACGCAACACTTGTCGACCACGGAACTTGTGAAAAATACGTCAAACTGAAAAAATGGACTAGGAGAGAAATGCAAAAACACGTATCCCTTTTTTTCGTCCCAAGAATCGGTATACCAAATTGCAGCCCTTTGCGACTTCCGGTGGCAAAGTTACGCAACACTTGTCGACCCCGGAACTTGTGATAAATACGTCAAACTGAAGAAATGGACTAGGACAGAAATGTAAAAACACGTATCCCTTTTTTTCGTCCCAAGAATCGGTATACTAAATTGTAGCCCTTTGCGACTTCCGGTGGCAAAGTTACGCATCGCTGGTCGACTCCGGATTTTGTGAAAAATACGTTAAACTGAAAAAATGGACTAGGAGAGAAATGCAAAAACACGTATCCCTTTTTTTCGTCCCAAGAATCGGTATACCAAATTGCAGCCCTTTGCGACTTCCGGTGGCCAAGTTACGCAACACTTGTCGACCCCGGAACTTGTGAAAAATACGTCAAACTGAAAAAATGGACTAGGAGAGAAATGCAGAAACACGTATCTCTTTTTTTCGTCCCAAGAATCGGTATACCAAATTGAAGCCCTTTGCGACTTCCGGTGGCAAAGTTACGCATCGCTGGTCGACCCCGGAACTTGTGAAAAATACTTTAAACTGAAAAAATGGACTAGGAGAGAAATGCAAAAACACGTATCCCTTTTTTTCGTCCCAAGAATCGGTATACCAAATTGCAGCCCTTTGCGACTTCCGGTGGCAAAGTTACGCAACACTTGTCGACCACGGAACTTGTGAAAAATACGTCAAACTGAAAAAATGGACTAGGAGAGAAATGCAAAAACACGTATCCCTTTTTTTCGTCCCAAGAATCGGTATACCAAATTGCAGCCCTTTGCGACTTCCGGTGGCAAAGTTACGCAACACTTGTCGACCCCGGAACTTGTGATAAATACGTCAAACTGAAGAAATGGACTAGGACAGAAATGCAAAAACACGTATCCCTTTTTTTCGTCCCAAGAATCGGTATACTAAATTGTAGCCCTTTGCGACTTCCGGTGGCAAAGTTACGCATCGCTGGTCGACCCCGGAACTTGTGAAAAATACGTTAAACTGAAAAAATGGACTAGGAGAGAAATGCAAAAACACGTATCCCTTTTTTTCGTCCCAAGAATCGGTATACCAAATTGCAGCCCTTTGCGACTTCCGGTGGCAAAGTTACGCAACACTTGTCGACCCCGGAACTTGTGATAAATACGTCAAACTGAAGAAATGGACTAGGACAGAAATGTAAAAACACGTATCCCTTTTTTTCGTCCCAAGAATCGGTATACTAAATTGTAGCCCTTTGCGACTTCCGGTGGCAAAGTTACGCATCGCTAGTCGACTCCGGATTTTGTGAAAAATACGTTAAACTGAAAAAATGGACTAGGAGAGAAATGCAAAAACACGTATCCCTTTTTTTCGTCCCAAGAATCGGTATACCAAATTGCAGCCCTTTGCGACTTCCGGTGGCCAAGTTACGCAACACTTGTCGACCCCGGAACTTGTGAAAAATACGTCAAACTGAAAAAATGGACTAGGAGAGAAATGCAAAAACACGTATCCCTTTTTTTCGTCCCAAGAATCGGTATACCAAATTGCAGCCCTTTGCGACTTCCGGTGGCAAAGTTACGCAACACTTGTCGACCCCGGAACTTGTGATAAATACGTCAAACTGAAGAAATGGACTAGGACAGATATGTAAAAACACGTATCCCTTTTTCTCGTCCCAAGAATCGGTATACTAAATTGTAGCCCTTTGCGACTTCCGGTGGCAAAGTTACGCATCGCTGGTCGACTCCGGATTTTGTGAAAAATACGTTAAACTGAAAAAATGGACTAGGAGAGAAATGCAAAAACACGTATCCCTTTTTTTCGTCCCAAGAATCGGTATACCAAATTGCAGCCCTTTGCGACTTCCGGTGGCCAAGTTACGCAACACTTGTCGACCCCGGAACTTGTGAAAAATACGTCAAACTGAAAAAATGGACTAGGAGAGAAATGCAGAAACACGTATCTCTTTTTTTCGTCCCAAGAATCGGTATACCAAATTGCAGCCCTTTGCGACTTCCGGTGGCAAAGTTACGCATCGCTGGTCGACCCCGGAACTTGTGAAAAATACTTTAAACTGAAAAAATGGACTAGGAGAGAAATGCAAAAACACGTATCCCTTTTTTTCGTCCCAAGAATCGGTATACCAAATTGCAGCCCTTTGCGACTTCCGGTGGCAAAGTTACGCAACACTTGTCGACCACGGAACTTGTGAAAAATACGTCAAACTGAAAAAATGGACTAGGAGAGAAATGCAAAAACACGTATCCCTTTTTTTCGTCCCAAGAATCGGTATACCAAATTGCAGCCCTTTGCGACTTCCGGTGGCAAAGTTACGCAACACTTGTCGACCCCGGAACTTGTGATAAATACGTCAAACTGAAGAAATGGACTAGGACAGAAATGCAAAAACACGTATCCCTTTTTTTCGTCCCAAGAATCGGTATACTAAATTGTAGCCCTTTGCGACTTCCGGTGGCAAAGTTACGCATCGCTGGTCGACCCCGGAACTTGTGAAAAATACGTTAAACTGAAAAAATGGACTAGGAGAGAAATGCAAAAACACGTATCCCTTTTTTTCGTCCCAAGAATCGGTATACCAAATTGCAGCCCTTTGCGACTTCCGGTGGCAAAGTTACGCATCGCTGGTCGACCCCGGAACTTGTGAAAAATACGTTAAACTGAAAAAATGGACTACGAGAGAAATGCAAAAACACGTATCCCTTTTTTTCGTCCCAAGAATCGGTATACCAAATTGCAGCCCTTTGCGACTTCCGGTGGCAAAGTTACGCAACACTTGTCGACCACGGAACTTGTGAAAAATACGTCAAACTGAAAAAATGGACTAGGAGAGAAATGCAAAAACACGTATCCCTTTTTTTCGTCCCAAGAATCGGTATACCAAATTGCAGCCCTTTGCGACTTCCGGTGGCAAAGTTACGCAACACTTGTCGACCCCGGAACTTGTGATAAATACGTCAAACTGAAGAAATGGACTAGGACAGAAATGTAAAAACACGTATCCCTTTTTTTCGTCCCAAGAATCGGTATACTAAATTGTAGCCCTTTGCGACTTCCGGTGGCAAAGTTACGCATCGCTGGTCGACTCCGGATTTTGTGAAAAATACGTTAAACTGAAAAAATGGACTAGGAGAGAAATGCAAAAACACGTATCCCTTTTTTTCGTCCCAAGAATCGGTATACCAAATTGCAGCCCTTTGCGACTTCCGGTGGCAAAGTTACGCAACACTTGTCGACCCCGGAACTTGTGATAAATACGTCAAACTGAAGAAATGGACTAGGACAGAAATGTAAAAACACGTATCCCTTTTTTTCGTCCCAAGAATCGGTATACTAAATTGTAGCCCTTTGCGACTTCCGGTGGCAAAGTTACGCATCGCTGGTCGACTCCGGATTTTGTGAAAAATACGTTAAACTGAAAAAATGGACTAGGAGAGAAATGCAAAAACACGTATCTCTTTTTTTCGTCCCAAGAATCGGTATACCAAATTGCAGCCCTTTGCGACTTCCGGTGGCAAAGTTACGCAACACTTGTCGACCCCGGAACTTGTGAAAAATACGTCAAACTGAAAAAATGGACTAGGAGAGAAATGCAAAAACACGTATCCCTTTTTTTCGTCCCAAGAATCGGTATACCGAATTGCAGCCCTTTGCGACTTCCGGTGGCAAAGTTACGCAACACTTGTCGACCACGGAACTTGTGAAAAATACGTCAAACTGAAAAAATGGACTAGGAGAGAAGTGCAAAAACACGTATCCCTTTTTTTCGTCCCAAGAATCGGTATACCAAATTGCAGCCCTTTGCGACTTCCGGTGGCAAAGTTACGCAACACTTGTCGACCCCGGAACTTGTGATAAATACGTCAAACTGAAGAAATGGACTAGGACAGATATGTAAAAACACGTATCCCTTTTTCTCGTCCCAAGAATCGGTATACTAAATTGTAGCCCTTTGCGACTTCCGGTGGCAAAGTTACGCATCGCTGGTCGACTCCGGATTTTGTGAAAAATACGTTAAACTGAAAAAATGGACTAGGAGAGAAATGCAAAAACACGTATCCCTTTTTTTCGTCCCAAGAATCGGTATACCAAATTGCAGCCCTTTGCGACTTCCGGTGGCCAAGTTACGCAACACTTGTCGACCCCGGAACTTGTGAAAAATACGTCAAACTGAAAAAATGGACTAGGAGAGAAATGCAGAAACACGTATCTCTTTTTTTCGTCCCAAGAATCGGTATACCAAATTGCAGCCCTTTGCGACTTCCGGTGGCAAAGTTACGCATCGCTGGTCGACCCCGGAACTTGTGAAAAATACGTTAAACTGAAAAAATGGACTACGAGAGAAATGCAAAAACACGTATCCCTTTTTTTCGTCCCAAGAATCGGTATACCAAATTGCAGCCCTTTGCGACTTCCGGTGGCAAAGTTACGCAACACTTGTCGACCACGGAACTTGTGAAAAATACGTCAAACTGAAAAAATGGACTAGGAGAGAAATGCAAAAACACGTATCCCTTTTTTTCGTCCCAAGAATCGGTATACCAAATTGCAGCCCTTTGCGACTTCCGGTGGCAAAGTTACGCAACACTTGTCGACCCCGGAACTTGTGATAAATACGTCAAACTGAAGAAATGGACTAGGACAGAAATGTAAAAACACGTATCCCTTTTTTTCGTCCCAAGAATCGGTATACTAAATTGTAGCCCTTTGCGACTTCCGGTGGCAAAGTTACGCATCGCTGGTCGACTCCGGATTTTGTGAAAAATACGTTAAACTGAAAAAATGGACTAGGAGAGAAATGCAAAAACACGTATCCCTTTTTTTCGTCCCAAGAATCGGTATACCAAATTGCAGCCCTTTGCGACTTCCGGTGGCCAAGTTACGCAACACTTGTCGACCCCGGAACTTGTGAAAAATACGTCAAACTGAAAAAATGGACTAGGAGAGAAATGCAGAAACACGTATCTCTTTTTTTCGTCCCAAGAATCGGTATACCAAATTGCAGCCCTTTGCGACTTCCGGTGGCAAAGTTACGCATCGCTGGTCGACCCCGGAACTTGTGAAAAATACTTTAAACTGAAAAAATGGACTAGGAGAGAAATGCAAAAACACGTATCCCTTTTTTTCGTCCCAAGAATCGGTATACCAAATTGCAGCCCTTTGCGACTTCCGGTGGCAAAGTTACGCAACACTTGTCGACCACGGAACTTGTGAAAAATACGTCAAACTGAAAAAATGGACTAGGAGAGAAATGCAAAAACACGTATCCCTTTTTTTCGTCCCAAGAATCGGTATACCAAATTGCAGCCCTTTGCGACTTCCGGTGGCAAAGTTACGCAACACTTGTCGACCCCGGAACTTGTGATAAATACGTCAAACTGAAGAAATGGACTAGGACAGAAATGCAAAAACACGTATCCCTTTTTTTCGTCCCAAGAATCGGTATACTAAATTGTAGCCCTTTGCGACTTCCGGTGGCAAAGTTACGCATCGCTGGTCGACCCCGGAACTTGTGAAAAATACGTTAAACTGAAAAAATGGACTAGGAGAGAAATGCAAAAACACGTATCCCTTTTTTTCGTCCCAAGAATCGGTATACCAAATTGCAGCCCTTTGCGACTTCCGGTGGCAAAGTTACGCAACACTTGTCGACCCCGGAACTTGTGATAAATACGTCAAACTGAAGAAATGGACTAGGACAGATATGTAAAAACACGTATCCCTTTTTCTCGTCCCAAGAATCGGTATACTAAATTGTAGCCCTTTGCGACTTCCGGTGGCAAAGTTACGCATCGCTGGTCGACTCCGGATTTTGTGAAAAATACGTTAAACTGAAAAAATGGACTAGGAGAGAAATGCAAAAACACGTATCCCTTTTTTTCGTCCCAAGAATCGGTATACCAAATTGCAGCCCTTTGCGACTTCCGGTGGCCAAGTTACGCAACACTTGTCGACCCCGGAACTTGTGAAAAATACGTCAAACTGAAAAAATGGACTAGGAGAGAAATGCAGAAACACGTATCTCTTTTTTTCGTCCCAAGAATCGGTATACCAAATTGCAGCCCTTTGCGACTTCCGGTGGCAAAGTTACGCATCGCTGGTCGACCCCGGAACTTGTGAAAAATACTTTAAACTGAAAAAATGGACTAGGAGAGAAATGCAAAAACACGTATCCCTTTTTTTCGTCCCAAGAATCGGTATACCAAATTGCAGCCCTTTGCGACTTCCGGTGGCAAAGTTACGCAACACTTGTCGACCACGGAACTTGTGAAAAATACGTCAAACTGAAAAAATGGACTAGGAGAGAAATGCAAAAACACGTATCCCTTTTTTTCGTCCCAAGAATCGGTATACCAAATTGCAGCCCTTTGCGACTTCCGGTGGCAAAGTTACGCAACACTTGTCGACCCCGGAACTTGTGATAAATACGTCAAACTGAAGAAATGGACTAGGACAGAAATGCAAAAACACGTATCCCTTTTTTTCGTCCCAAGAATCGGTATACTAAATTGTAGCCCTTTGCGACTTCCGGTGGCAAAGTTACGCATCGCTGGTCGACCCCGGAACTTGTGAAAAATACGTTAAACTGAAAAAATGGACTAGGAGAGAAATGCAAAAACACGTATCCCTTTTTTTCGTCCCAAGAATCGGTATACCAAATTGCAGCCCTTTGCGACTTCCGGTGGCAAAGTTACGCATCGCTGGTCGACCCCGGAACTTGTGAAAAATACGTTAAACTGAAAAAATGGACTACGAGAGAAATGCAAAAACACGTATCCCTTTTTTTCGTCCCAAGAATCGGTATACCAAATTGCAGCCCTTTGCGACTTCCGGTGGCAAAGTTACGCAACACTTGTCGACCACGGAACTTGTGAAAAATACGTCAAACTGAAAAAATGGACTAGGAGAGAAATGCAAAAACACGTATCCCTTTTTTTCGTCCCAAGAATCGGTATACCAAATTGCAGCCCTTTGCGACTTCCGGTGGCAAAGTTACGCAACACTTGACGACCCCGGAACTTGTGATAAATACGTCAAACTGAAGAAATGGACTAGGACAGAAATGTAAAAACACGTATCCCTTTTTTTCGTCCCAAGAATCGGTATACTAAATTGTAGCCCTTTGCGACTTCCGGTGGCAAAGTTACGCATCGCTGGTCGACTCCGGATTTTGTGAAAAATACGTTAAACTGAAAAAATGGACTAGGAGAGAAATGCAAAAACACGTATCCCTTTTTTTCGTCCCAAGAATCGGTATACCAAATTGCAGCACTTTGCGACTTCCGGTGGCAAAGTTACGCAACACTTGTCGACCCCGGAACTTGTGAAAAATACGTCAAACTGAAAAAATGGACTAGGAGAGAAATGCAAAAACACGTATCCCTTTTTTTCGTCCCAAGAATCGGTATACTAAATTGTAACCCTTTGCGACTTCCGGTGGCAAAGTTACGCATCGCTGGTCGACTCCGGATTTTGTGAAAAATACGTTAAACTGAAAAAATGGACTAGGAGAGAAATGCAAAAACACGTATCCCTTTTTTTCGTTCCAAGAATCGGTATACCAAATTGCAGCCCTTTGCGACTTCCGGTGGCAAAGTTACGCAATACTTGTCGACCCCGGAACTTGTGAAAAATACGTCAAACTGAAAAAATGGACTAGGAGAGAAATGCAAAAAGACGTATCTCTTTTTCTCGTCCCAAGAATCGGTATACCAAATTGCAGCCTTTTGCGACTTCCGGTGGCAAAGTTACGCAACACTTGTCGACCCCGGAACTTGTGAAAAATACGTCAAACTGAAAAAGTGGACTAGGAGAGAAATGCAAAAACACGTATCTCTTTTTTTCGTCCCAAGAATCGGTATACCAAATTGCAGCCCTTTGCGACTTCCGGTGGCAAAGTTACGCAACACTTGTCGACCCCGGAACTTGTGAAAAATACGTCAAACTGAAAAAATGGACTAGGAGAGAAATGCAAAAACACGTATCCCTTTTTTTCGTCCCAAGAATCGGTATACCAAATTGTAGCCCTTTGCGACTTCCGGTGGCAAAGTTACGCATCGCTGGTCGACTCCGGATTTTGTGAAAAATACGTTAAACTGAAAAAATGGACTAGGAGAGAAATGCAAAAACACGTATCCCTTTTTTTCGTCCCAAGAATCGGTATACCAAATTGCAGCCCTTTGCGACTTCTGGTGGCAAAGTTACGCAACGCTGGTCGCCCCCGGATTTTGTGAAAAATACGTTAAACTGAAAAAATGGACTAGGAGAGAAATGCAAAAACACGTATCCCTTTTTTTCGTCCCAAGAATCGGTATACCAAATTGCAGCACTTTACGACTTCCGGTGGCAAAGTTACGCAACACTTGTCGACCCCGGAACTTGTGATAAATACGTCAAACTGAAGAAATGGACTAGGACAGAAATGCAAAAACACGTATCCCTTTTTTTCGTCCCAAGAATCGGTATACTAAATTGTAGCCCTTTGCGACTTCCGTTGGCAAAGTTACGCATCGCTGGTCGACTCCGGATTTTGTGAAAAATACGTTAAACTGAAAAAATGGACCAGGAGAGAAATGCAAAAACACGTATCCCTTTTTTTCGTCCCAAGAATCGGTATACCAAATTGCAGCCCTTTGCGACTTCCGGTGGCAAAGTTACGCAACACTTGTCGACCCCGGAACTTGTGAAAAATACGTCAAACTGAAAAAATGGACTAGGAGAGAAATGCAAAAATACGTATCCCTTTTTTTCGTCCCAAGAATCGGTATACCAAATTGTAGCCCTTTGCAACTTCCGGTGGCAAAGTTACGCATCGCTGGTCGACTCCGGATTTTGTGAAAAATATGTTAAACTGAAAAAATGAACTAGGAGAGAAATGCAAAAACACGTATCCCTTTTTTTCGTCCCAAGAATCGGTATACCAAATTGCAGCCCTTTGCGACTTCCGGTGGCAAAGTTACGCATCGCTGGTCGCCTCCGGATTTTGTGAAAAATACACGTTAAACTGAAAAAATGGACTAGGAGAGAAATGCAAAAACACGTATCCCTTTTTTTCGTCCCAAGAATCGGTATACCAAATTGCAGCCCTTTGCGACTTCCGGTGGCAAAGTTACGCAACACTTGTCGACCCCGGAACTTGTGAAAAATACGTCAAACTGAAAAAATGGACTAGGAGAGAAATGCAAAAAGACGTATCTCTTTTTCTCGTCCCAAGAATCGGTATACCAAATTGCAGCCTTTTGCGACTTCCGGTGGCAAAGTTACGCAACACTTGTCGACCCCGGAACTTGTGAAAAATACGTCAAACTGAAAAAGTGGACTAGGAGAGAAATGCAAAAACACGTATCCCTTTTTTTCGACCCAAGAATCGGTATACTAAATTGTAGCCCTTTGCGACTTCCGGTGGCAAAGTTACGCATCGCTGGTCGACCCCGGAACTTGTGAAAAATACGTTAAACTGAAAAAATGGACTAGGAGAGAAATGCAAAAACACGTATCCCTTTTTTTCGTCCCAAGAATCGGTATACCAAATTGCAGCCCTTTGCGACTTCCGGTGGCAAAGTTACGCAACACTTGTCGACCCCGGAACTTGTGATAAATACGTCAAACTGAAGAAATGGACTAGGACAGAAATGCAAAAACACGTATCCCTTTTTTTCGTCCCAAGAATAGGTATACTAAATTGTAGCCCTTTGCGACTTCCGGTGGCAAAGTTACGCAACACTTGTCGACCCCGGAACTTGTGAAAAATACGTCAAACTGAAAAAATGGACTAGGAGAGAAATGCAAAAAGACGTATCTCTTTTTCTCGTCCCAAGAATCGGTATACCAAATTGCAGCCTTTTGCGACTTCCGGTGGCAAAGTTACGCAACACTTGTCGACCCCGGAACTTGTGAAAAATACGTCAAACTGAAAAAGTGGACTAGGAGAGAAATGCAAAAACACGTATCTCTTTTTTTCGTCCCAAGAATCGGTATACCAAATTGCAGCCCTTTGCGACTTCCGGTGGCAAAGTTACGCAACACTTGTCGACCCCGGAACTTGTGAAAAATACGTCAAACTGAAAAAATGGACTAGGAGAGAAATGCAAAAACACGTATCCCTTTTTTTCGTCCCAAGAATCGGTATACCAAATTGTAGCCCTTTGCGACTTCCGGTGGCAAAGTTACGCATCGCTGGTCGACTCCGGATTTTGTGAAAAATACGTTAAACTGAAAAAATGGACTAGGAGAGAAATGCAAAAACACGTATCCCTTTTTTTCGTCCCAAGAATCGGTATACCAAATTGTAGCCCTTTGCAACTTCCGGTGGCAAAGTTACGCATCGCTGGTCGACTCCGGATTTTGTGAAAAATATGTTAAACTGAAAAAATGAACTAGGAGAGAAATGCAAAAACACGTATCCCTTTTTTTCGTCCCAAGAATCGGTATACCAAATTGCAGCCCTTTGCGACTTCCGGTGGCAAAGTTACGCATCGCTGGTCGCCTCCGGATTTTGTGAAAAATACACGTTAAACTGAAAAAATGGACTAGGAGAGAAATGCAAAAACACGTATCCCTTTTTTTCGTCCCAAGAATCGGTATACCAAATTGCAGCCCTTTGCGACTTCCGGTGGCAAAGTTACGCAACACTTGTCGACCCCGGAACTTGTGAAAAATACGTCAAACTGAAAAAATGGACTAGGAGAGAAATGCAAAAAGACGTATCTCTTTTTCTCGTCCCAAGAATCGGTATACCAAATTGCAGCCTTTTGCGACTTCCGGTGGCAAAGTTACGCAACACTTGTCGACCCCGGAACTTGTGAAAAATACGTCAAACTGAAAAAGTGGACTAGGAGAGAAATGCAAAAACACGTATCCCTTTTTTTCGACCCAAGAATCGGTATACTAAATTGTAGCCCTTTGCGACTTCCGGTGGCAAAGTTACGCATCGCTGGTCGACCCCGGAACTTGTGAAAAATACGTTAAACTGAAAAAATGGACTAGGAGAGAAATGCAAAAACACGTATCCCTTTTTTTCGTCCCAAGAATCGGTATACCAAATTGCAGCCCTTTGCGACTTCCGGTGGCAAAGTTACGCAACACTTGTCGACCCCGGAACTTGTGATAAATACGTCAAACTGAAGAAATGGACTAGGACAGAAATGCAAAAACACGTATCCCTTTTTTTCGTCCCAAGAATAGGTATACTAAATTGTAGCCCTTTGCGACTTCCGGTGGCAAAGTTACGCAACACTTGTCGACCCCGGAACTTGTGAAAAATACGTCAAACTGAAAAAATGGACTAGGAGAGAAATGCAAAAAGACGTATCTCTTTTTCTCGTCCCAAGAATCGGTATACCAAATTGCAGCCTTTTGCGACTTCCGGTGGCAAAGTTACGCAACACTTGTCGACCCCGGAACTTGTGAAAAATACGTCAAACTGAAAAAGTGGACTAGGAGAGAAATGCAAAAACACGTATCTCTTTTTTTCGTCCCAAGAATCGGTATACCAAATTGCAGCCCTTTGCGACTTCCGGTGGCAAAGTTACGCAACACTTGTCGACCCCGGAACTTGTGAAAAATACGTCAAACTGAAAAAATGGACTAGGAGAGAAATGCAAAAACACGTATCCCTTTTTTTCGTCCCAAGAATCGGTATACCAAATTGTAGCCCTTTGCGACTTCCGGTGGCAAAGTTACGCATCGCTGGTCGACTCCGGATTTTGTGAAAAATACGTTAAACTGAAAAAATGGACTAGGAGAGAAATGCAAAAACACGTATCCCTTTTTTTCGTCCCAAGAATCGGTATACCAAATTGCAGCCCTTTGCGACTTCTGGTGGCAAAGTTACGCAACGCTGGTCGCCTCCGGATTTTGTGAAAAATACGTTAAACTGAAAAAATGGACTAGGAGAGAAATGCAAAAACACGTATCCCTTTTTTTCGTCCCAAGAATCGGTATACCAAATTGCAGCACTTTACGACTTCCGGTGGCAAAGTTACGCAACACTTGTCGACCCCGGATTTTGTGAAAAATACGTTAAACTGAAAAAATGGACCAGGAGAGAAATGCAAAAACACGTATCCCTTTTTTTCGTCCCAAGAATCGGTATACCAAATTGCAGCCCTTTGCGACTTCCGGTGGCAAAGTTACGCATCGCTGGTCGCCTCCGGATTTTGTGAAAAATACACGTTAAACTGAAAAAATGGACTAGGAGAGAAATGCAAAAACACGTATCCCTTTTTTTCGTCCCAAGAATCGGTATACCAAATTGCAGCCCTTTGCGACTTCCGGTGGCAAAGTTACGCAACACTTGTCGACCCCGGAACTTGTGAAAAATACGTCAAACTGACAAAATGGACTAGGAGAGAAATGCAAAAAGACGTATCTCTTTTTCTCGTCCCAAGAATCGGTATACCAAATTGCAGCCTTTTGCGACTTCCGGTGGCTAAGTTACGCAACACTTGTCGACCCCGGAACTTGTGAAAAATACGTCAAACTGAAAAAGTGGACTAGGAGAGAAATGCAAAAACACGTATCCCTTTTTTTCGACCCAAGAATCGGTATACTAAATTGTAGCCCTTTGCGACTTCCGGTGGCAAAGTTACGCATCGCTGGTCGACCCCGGAACTTGTGAAAAATACGTTAAACTGAAAAAATGGACTAGGAGAGAAATGCAAAAACACGTATCCCTTTTTTTCGTCCCAAGAATCGGTATACCAAATTGCAGCCCTTTGCGACTTCCGGTGGCAAAGTTACGCAACACTTGTCGACCCCTGAACTTGTGAAAAATACGTCAAACTGAAAAAATGGACTAGGAGAGAAATGCAAAAACACGTATCCCTTTTTTTCGTCCCAAGAATCGGTATACCAAATTGTAGCCCTTTGCGACTTCCGGTGGCAAAGTTACGCATCGCTGGTCGACTCCGGATTTTGTGAAAAATACGTTAAACTGAAAAAATGGACTAGGAGAGAAATGCAAAAACACGTATCCCTTTTTTTCGTCCCAAGAATCGGTATACCAAATTGCAGCCCTTTGCGACTTCTGGTGGCAAAGTTACGCAACGCTGGTCGCCTCCGGATTTTGTGAAAAATACGTTAAACTGAAAAAATGGACTAGGAGAGAAATGCAAAAACACGTATCCCTTTTTTTCGTCCCAAGAATCGGTATACCAAATTGCAGCACTTTACGACTTCCGGTGGCAAAGTTACGCAACACTTGTCGACCCCGGAACTTGTGATAAATACTTCAAACTGAAGAAATGGACTAGGACAGAAATGCAAAAACACGTATCCCTTTTTTTCGTCCCAAGAATCGGTATACTAAATTGTAGCCCTTTGCGACTTCCGTTGGCAAAGTTACGCATCGCTGGTCGACTCCGGATTTTGTGAAAAATACGTTAAACTGAAAAAATGGACCAGGAGAGAAATGCAAAAACACGTATCCCTTTTTTTCGTCCCAAGAATCGGTATACCAAATTGCAGCCCTTTGCGACTTCCGGTGGCAAAGTTACGCAACACTTGTCGACCCCGGAACTTGTGAAAAATACGTCAAACTGAAAAAATGGACTAGGAGAGAAATGCAAAAATACGTATCCCTTTTTTTCGTCCCAAGAATCGGTATACCAAATTGTAGCCCTTTGCGACTTCCGGTGGCAAAGTTACGCATCGCTGGTCGACTCCGGATTTTGTGAAAAATATGTTAAACTGAAAAAATGAACTAGGAGAGAAATGCAAAAACACGTATCCCTTTTTTTCGTCCCAAGAATCGGTATACCAAATTGCAGCCCTTTGCGACTTCCGGTGGCAAAGTTACGCATCGCTGGTCGCCTCCGGATTTTGTGAAAAATACACGTTAAACTGAAAAAATGGACTAGGAGAGAAATGCAAAAACACGTATCCCTTTTTTTCGTCCCAAGAATCGGTATACCAAATTGCAGCCCTTTGCGACTTCCGGTGGCAAAGTTACGCAACACTTGTCGACCCCGGAACTTGTGAAAAATACGTCAAACTGAAGAAATGGACTAGGACAGAAATGCAAAAACACGTATCCCTTTTTTTCGTCCCAAGAATCGGTATACTAAATTGTAGCCCTTTGCGACTTCCGGTGGCAAAGTTACGCATCGCTGGTCGACTCCGGATTTTGTGAAAAATACGTTAAACTGAAAAAATGGACTAGGAGAGAAATGCAAAAACACGTATCCCTTTTTTTCGTCCCAAGAATCGGTATACCAAATTGCAGCCCTTTGCGACTTCCGGTGGCAAAGTTACGCATCGCTGGTCGCCTCCGGATTTTGTGAAAAATACGTTAAACTGAAAAAATGGACTAGGAGAGAAATGCAAAAACACGTATCCCTTTTTTTCGTCCCAAGAATCGGTATACCAAATTGCAGCCCTTTGCGACTTCCGGTGGCAAAGTTACGCAACACTTGTCGACCCCGGAACTTGTGAAAAATACGTCAAACTGAAAAAATGGACTAGGAGAGAAATGCAAAAAGACGTATCTCTTTTTCTCGTCCCAAGAATCGGTATACCAAATTGCAGCCTTTTGCGACTTCCGGTGGCAAAGTTACGCAACACTTGTCGACCCCGGAACTTGTGAAAAATACGTCAAACTGAAAAAGTGGACTAGGAGAGAAATGCAAAAACACGTATCTCTTTTTTTCGTCCCAAGAATCGGTATACCAAATTGCAGCCCTTTGCCACTTCCGGTGGCAAAGTTACGCAACACTTGTCGACCCCGGAACTTGTGAAAAATACGTCAAACTGAAAAAATGGACTAGGAGAGAAATGCAAAAACACGTATCCCTTTTTTTCGTCCCAAGAATCGGTATACCAAATTGTAGCCCTTTGCGACTTCCGGTGGCAAAGTTACGCATCGCTGGTCGACTCCGGATTTTGTGAAAAATACGTTAAACTGAAAAAATGGACTAGGAGAGAAATGCAAAAACACGTATCCCTTTTTTTCGTCCCAAGAATCGGTATACCAAATTGCAGCCCTTTGCGACTTCTGGTGGCAAAGTTACGCTGGTCGCCTCCGGATTTTGTGAAAAATACGTTAAACTGAAAAAATGGACTAGGAGAGAAATGCAAAAACACGTATCCCTTTTTTTCGTCCCAAGAATCGGTATACCAAATTGCAGCACTTTACGACTTCCGGTGGCAAAGTTACGCAACACTTGTCGACCCCGGATTTTGTGAAAAATACGTTAAACTGAAAAAATGGACCAGGAGAGAAATGCAAAAACACGTATCCCTTTTTTTCGTCCCAAGAATCGGTATACCAAATTGCAGCCCTTTGCGACTTCCGGTGGCAAAGTTACGCAACACTTGTCGACCCCGGAACTTGTGAAAAATACGTCAAACTGAAAAAATGGACTAGGAGAGAAATGCAAAAAGACGTATCTCTTTTTCTCGTCCCAAGAATCGGTATACCAAATTGCAGCCTTTTGCGACTTCCGGTGGCTAAGTTACGCAACACTTGTCGACCCCGGAACTTGTGAAAAATACGTCAAACTGAAAAAGTGGACTAGGAGAGAAATGCAAAAACACGTATCCCTTTTTTTCGACCCAAGAATCGGTATACTAAATTGTAGCCCTTTGCGACTTCCGGTGGCAAAGTTACGCATCGCTGGTCGACCCCGGAACTTGTGAAAAATACGTTAAACTGAAAAAATGGACTAGGAGAGAAATGCAAAAACACGTATCCCTTTTTTTCGACCCAAGAATCGGTATACTAAATTGTAGCCCTTTGCGACTTCCGGTGGCAAAGTTACGCATCGCTGGTCGACCCCGGAACTTGTGAAAAATACGTTAAACTGAAAAAATGGACTAGGAGAGAAATGCAAAAACACGTATCCCTTTTTTTCGTCCCAAGAATCGGTATACCAAATTGCAGCCCTTTGCGACTTCCGGTGGCAAAGTTACGCAACACTTGTCGACCCCGGAACTTGTGAAAAATACGTCAAACTGAAAAAATGGACTAGGACAGAAATGCAAAAACACGTATCCCTTTTTTTCGTCCCAAGAATCGGTATACCAAATTGCAGCCCTTTGCGACTTCCGGTGGCAAAGTTACGCAACACTTGTCGACCCCGGAACTTGTGAAAAATACGTCAAACTGAAAAAATGGACTAGGAGAGAAATGCAAAAACACGTATCCCTTTTTTTCGTCCCAAGAATCGGTATACCAAATTGTAGCCCTTTGCGACTTCCGGTGGCAAAGTTACGCATCGCTGGTCGACTCCGGATTTTGTGAAAAATACGTTAAACTGAAAAAATGGACTAGGAGAGAAATGCAAAAACACGTATCCCTTTTTTTCGTCCCAAGAATCGGTATACCAAATTGCAGCCCTTTGCGACTTCTGGTGGCAAAGTTACGCAACGCTGGTCGCCTCCGGATTTTGTGAAAAATACGTTAAACTGAAAAAATGGACTAGGAGAGAAATGCAAACACACGTATCCCTTTTTTTCGTCCCAAGAATCGGTATACCAAATTGCAGCACTTTACGACTTCCGGTGGCAAAGTTACGCAACACTTGTCGACCCCGGAACTTGTGATAAATACGTCAAACTGAAGAAATGGACTAGGACAGAAATGCAAAAACACGTATCCCTTTTTTTCGTCCCAAGAATCGGTATACTAAATTGTAGCCCTTTGCGACTTCCGTTGGCAAAGTTACGCATCGCTGGTCGACTCCGGATTTTGTGAAAAATACGTTAAACTGAAAAAATGGACCAGGAGAGAAATGCAAAAACACGTATCCCTTTTTTTCGTCCCAAGAATCGGTATACCAAATTGCAGCCCTTTGCGACTTCCGGTGGCAAAGTTACGCAACACTTGTCGACCCCGGAACTTGTGAAAAATACGTCAAACTGAAAAAATGGACTAGGAGAGAAATGCAAAAATACGTATCCCTTTTTTTCGTCCCAAGAATCGGTATACCAAATTGTAGCCCTTTGCGACTTCCGGTGGCAAAGTTACGCATCGCTGGTCGACTCCGGATTTTGTGAAAAATATGTTAAACTGAAAAAATGAACTAGGAGAGAAATGCAAAAACACGTATCCCTTTTTTTCGTCCCAAGAATCGGTATACCAAATTGCAGCCCTTTGCGACTTCCGGTGGCAAAGTTACGCATCGCTGGTCGCCTCCGGAACTTGTGAAAAATACGTCAAACTGAAGAAATGGACTAGGACAGAAATGCAAAAACACGTATCCCTTTTTTTCGTCCCAAGAATCGGTATACTAAATTGTAGCCCTTTGCGACTTCCGGTGGCAAAGTTACGCATCGCTGGTCGACTCCGGATTTTGTGAAAAATACGTTAAACTGAAAAAATGGACTAGGAGAGAAATGCAAAAACACGTATCCCTTTTTTTCGTCCCAAGAATCGGTATACCAAATTGCAGCCCTTTGCGACTTCCGGTGGCAAAGTTACGCATCGCTGGTCGCCTCCGGATTTTGTGAAAAATACGTTAAACTGAAAAAATGGACTAGGAGAGAAATGCAAAAACACGTATCCCTTTTTTTCGTCCCAAGAATCGGTATACTAAATTGCAGCCCTTTGCGACTTCCGGTGGCAAAGTTACGCAACACTTGTCGACCCCGGAACTTGTGAAAAATACGTCAAACTGAAGAAATGGACTAGGACAGAAATGCAAAAACACGTATCCCTTCTTTTCGTCCCAAGAATCGGTATACTAAATTGTAACCCTTTGCGACTTCCGGTGGCAAAGTTACGCATCGCTGGTCGACTCCGGCTTTTGTGAAAAATACGTTAAACTGAAAAAATGGACTAGGAGAGAAATGCAAAAACACGTATCCCTTTTTTTCGTCCCAAGAATCGGTATACCAAATTGCAGCCCTTTGCGACTTCCGGTGGCAAAGTTACGCAACACTTGTCGACCCCGGAACTTGTGATAAGTACGTCAAACTGAAGAAATGGACTAGGACAGAAATGCAAAAACACGTATCCCTTTTTTTCGTCCCAAGAATCGGTATACTAAATTGTAGTCCTTTGCGACTTCCGTTGGCAAAGTTACGCATCGCTGGTCGACTCCGGATTTTGTGAAAAATACGTTAAACTGAAAAAATGGACCAGGAGAGAAATGCAAAAACACGTATCCCTTTTTTTCGTCCCAAGAATCGGCATACCAAATTGCAGCCCTTTGCGACTTCCGGTGGCAAAGTTACGCAACACTTGTCGACCCCGGAACTTGTGAAAAATACGTCAAACTGAAGAAATGGACTAGGACAGAAATGCAAAAACACGTATCCCTTTCTTTCGTCCCAAGAATCGGTATACTAAATTGTAGCCCTTTGCGACTTCCGGTGGCAAAGTTACGCATCGCTGGTCGACTCCGGATTTTGTGAAAAATACGTTAAACTGAAAAAATGGACTAGGAGAGAAATGCAAAAACACGTATCCCTTTTTTTCGTCCCAAGAATCGGTATACCAAATTGCAGCCCTTTGCGACTTCCGGTGGCAAAGTTACGCATCGCTGGTCGCCTCCGGATTTTGTGAAAAATACGTTAAACTGAAAAAATGGACTAGGAGAGAAATGCAAAAACACGTATCCCTTTTTTTCGTCCCAAGAATCGGTATACTAAATTGCAGCCCTTTGCGACTTCCGGTGGCAAAGTTACGCAACACTTGTCGACCCCGGAACTTGTGAAAAATACGTCAAACTGAAGAAATGGACTAGGACAGAAATGCAAAAACACGTATCCCTTCTTTTCGTCCCAAGAATCGGTATACTAAATTGTAACCCTTTGCGACTTCCGGTGGCAAAGTTACGCATCGCTGGTCGACTCCGGATTTTGTGAAAAATACGTTAAACTGAAAAAATGGACTAGGAGAGAAATGCAAAAACACGTGTCCCTTTTTTTCGTCCCAAGAATCGGTATACCAAATTGCAGCCCTTTGCGACTTCCGGTGGCAAAGTTACGCAACACTTGTCGACCCCGGAACATGTGAAAAATACGTCAAACTGAAAAAATGGACTAGGAGAGAAATGCAAAAACACGTATCTCTTTTTTTCGTCCCAAGAATCGGTATACCAAATTGCAGCCCTTTGCGACTTCCGGTGGCAAAGTTACGCAACACTTGTCGACCCCGGAACTTGTGAAAAATACGTCAAACTGAAAAAATGGACTAGGAGAGAAATGCAAAAACACGTATCCCTTTTTTTCGTCCCAAGAATCGGTATACCAAATTGCAGCCTTTTGCGACTTCCGGTGGCAAAGTTACGCAACACTTGCCGACCCCGGAACTTGTGAAAAATACGTCAAACTGAAAAAATGGACTAGGAGAGAAATGCAAAAACACGTATCCCTTTTTTTCGTCCCAAGAATCGGTATACCAAATTGCAGCCCTTTGCGACTTCCGGTGGCAAAGTTACGCATCGCTGGTCGACTCCGGATTTTGTGAAAAATACGTCAAACTGAAAAAATGGACTAGGAGAGAAATGCAAAAACACGTATCCCTTTTTTTCGTCCCAAGAATCGGTATACCAAATTGCAGCCCTTTGCGACTTCCGGTGGCAAAGTTACGCATCGCTGGTCGACTCCGGATTTTGTGAAAAATACGTCAAACTGAAAAAATGGACTAGGAGAGAAATGCAAAAACACGTATCCCTTTTTTTCGTCCCAAGAATCGGTATACCAAATTGCAGCCCTTTGCGACTTCCGGTGGCAAAGTTACGCAACACTTGTCGACCCCGGAACTTGTGATAAATACGTCAAACTGAAGAAATGGACTAGGACATAAATGCAAAAACACGTATCCCTTTTTTTCGTCCCAAGAATCGGTATACTAAATTGCAGCACTTTACGACTTCCGGTGGCAAAGTTACGCAACACTTGTCGACCCCGGAACTTGTGATAAATACGTCAAACTGAAGAAATGGACTAGGACAGAAATGCAAAAACACGTATCCCTTTTTTTCGTCCCAAGAATCGGTATACTAAATTGTAGCCCTTTGCGACTTCCGTTGGCAAAGTTACGCATCGCTGGTCGACTCCGGATTTTGTGAAAAATACGTTAAACTGAAAAAATGGACCAGGAGAGAAATGCAAAAACACGTATCCCTTTTTTTCGTCCCAAGAATCGGTATACCAAATTGCAGCCCTTTGCGACTTCCGGTGGCAAAGTTACGCAACACTTGTCGACCCCGGAACTTGTGAAAAATACGTCAAACTGAAAAAATGGACTAGGAGAGAAATGCAAAAATACGTATCCCTTTTTTTCGTCCCAAGAATCGGTATACCAAATTGTAGCCCTTTGCGACTTCCGGTGGCAAAGTTACGCATCGCTGGTCGACTCCGGATTTTGTGAAAAATATGTTAAACTGAAAAAATGAACTAGGAGAGAAATGCAAAAACACGTATCCCTTTTTTTCGTCCCAAGAATCGGTATACCAAATTGCAGCCCTTTGCGACTTCCGGTGGCAAAGTTACGCATCGCTGATCGCCTCCGGATTTGGTGAAAAATACACGTTAAACTGAAAAAATGGACTAGGAGAGAAATGCAAAAACACGTATCCCTTTTTTTCGTCCCAAGAATCGGTATACCAAATTGCAGCCCTTTGCGACTTCCGGTGGCAAAGTTACGCAACACTTGTCGACCCCGGAACTTGTGAAAAATACGTCAAACTGAAGAAATGGACTAGGACAGAAATGCAAAAACACGTATCCCTTTTTTTCGTCCCAAGAATCGGTATACTAAATTGTAGCCCTTTGCGACTTCCGGTGGCAAAGTTACGCATCGCTGGTCGACTCCGGATTTTGTGAAAAATACGTTAAACTGAAAAAATGGACTAGGAGAGAAATGCAAAAACACGTATCCCTTTTTTTCGTCCCAAGAATCGGTATACCAAATTGCAGCCCTTTGCGACTTCCGGTGGCAAAGTTACGCAACACTTGTCGACCCCGGAACTTGTGATAAATACGTCAAACTGAAGAAATGGACTAGGACAGAAATGCAAAAACACGTATCCCTTTTTTTCGTCCCAAGAATCGGTATACTAAATTGCAGCACTTTACGACTTCCGGTGGCAAAGTTACGCAACACTTGTCGACCCCGGAACTTGTGATAAATACGTCAAACTGAAGAAATGGACTAGGACAGAAATGCAAAAACACGTATCCCTTTTTTTCGTCCCAAGAATCGGTATACTAAATTGTAGCCCTTTGCGACTTCCGTTGGCAAAGTTACGCATCGCTGGTCGACTCCGGATTTTGTGAAAAATACGTTAAACTGAAAAAATGGACCAGGAGAGAAATGCAAAAACACGTATCCCTTTTTTTCGTCCCAAGAATCGGTATACCAAATTGCAGCCCTTTGCGACTTCCGGTGGCAAAGTTACGCAACACTTGTCGACCCCGGAACTTGTGAAAAATACGTCAAACTGAAAAAATGGACTAGGAGAGAAATGCAAAAATACGTATCCCTTTTTTTCGTCCCAAGAATCGGTATACCAAATTGTAGCCCTTTGCGACTTCCGGTGGCAAAGTTACGCATCGCTGGTCGACTCCGGATTTTGTGAAAAATATGTTAAACTGAAAAAATGAACTAGGAGAGAAATGCAAAAACACGTATCCCTTTTTTTCGTCCCAAGAATCGGTATACCAAATTGCAGCCCTTTGCGACTTCCGGTGGCAAAGTTACGCATCGCTGGTCGCCTCCGGATTTTGTGAAAAATACACGTTAAACTGAAAAAATGGACTAGGAGAGAAATGCAAAAACACGTATCCCTTTTTTTCGTCCCAAGAATCGGTATACCAAATTGCAGCCCTTTGCGACTTCCGGTGGCAAAGTTACGCAACACTTGTCGACCCCGGAACTTGTGAAAAATACGTCAAACTGAAGAAATGGACTAGGACAGAAATGCAAAAACACGTATCCCTTTTTTTCGTCCCAAGAATCGGTATACTAAATTGTAGCCCTTTGCGACTTCCGGTGGCAAAGTTACGCATCGCTGGTCGACTCCGGATTTTGTGAAAAATACGTTAAACTGAAAAAATGGACTAGGAGAGAAATGCAAAAACACGTATCCCTTTTTTTCGTCCCAAGAATCGGTATACCAAATTGCAGCCCTTTGCGACTTCCGGTGGCAAAGTTACGCATCGCTGGTCGCCTCCGGATTTTGTGAAAAATACGTTAAACTGAAAAAATGGACTAGGAGAGAAATGCAAAAACACGTATCCCTTTTTTTCGTCCCAAGAATCGGTATACTAAATTGCAGCCCTTTGCGACTTCCGGTGGCAAAGTTACGCAACACTTGTCGACCCCGGATTTTGTGAAAAATACGTCAAACTGAAAAAATGGACTAGGAGAGAAATGCAAAAACACGTATCTCTTTTTTTCGTCCCAAGAATCGGTATACCAAATTGCAGCCCTTTGCGACTTCCGGTGGCAAAGTTACGCAACACTTGTCGACCCCGGAACTTGTGAAAAATACGTCAAACTGAAAAAATGGACTAGGAGAGAAATGCAAAAACACGTATCCCTTTTTTTCGTCCCAAGAATCGGTATACCAAATTGCAGCCTTTTGCGACTTCCGGTGGCAAAGTTACGCAACACTTGCCGACCCCGGAACTTGTGAAAAATACGTCAAACTGAAAAAATGGACTAGGAGAGAAATGCAAAAACACGTATCCCTTTTTTTCGTCCCGAGAATCGGTATACCAAATTGCAGCCCTTTGCGACTTCCGGTGGCAAAGTTACGCAACACTTGTCGACCCCGGATTTTGTGAAAAATACGTCAAACTGAAAAAATGGACTAGGAGAGAAATGCAAAAACACGTATCTCTTTTTTTCGTCCCAAGAATCGGTATACCAAATTGCAGCCCTTTGCGACTTCCGGTGGCAAAGTTACGCAACACTTGTCGACCCCGGAACTTGTGAAAAATACGTCAAACTGAAAAAATGGACTAGGAGAGAAATGCAAAAACACGTATCCCTTTTTTTCGTCCCAAGAATCGGTATACCAAATTGCAGCCCTTTGCGACTTCCGGTGGCAAAGTTACGCATCGCTGGTCGACTCCGGATTTTGTGAAAAATACGTCAAACTGAAAAAATGGACTAGGAGAGAAATGCAAAAACACGTATCCCTTTTTTTCGTCCCAAGAATCGGTATACCAAATTGCAGCCCTTTGCGACTTCCGGTGGCAAAGTTACGCATCGCTGGTCGACTCCGGATTTTGTGAAAAATACGTCAAACTGAAAAAATGGACTAGGAGAGAAATGCAAAAACACGTATCCCTTTTTTTCGTCCCAAGAATCGGTATACCAAATTGCAGCCCTTTGCGACTTCCGGTGGCAAAGTTACGCAACACTTGTCGACCCCGGAACTTGTGATAAATACGTCAAACTGAAGAAATGGACTAGGACAGAAATGCAAAAACACGTATCCCTTTTTTTCGTCCCAAGAATCGGTATACTAAATTGTAGCCCTTTGCGACTTCCGGTGGCAAAGTTACGCATCGCTGGTCGACTCCGGATTTTGTGAAAAATACGTTAAACTGAAAAAATGGACTAGGAGAGAAATGCAAAAACACGTATCCCTTTTTTTCGTCCCAAGAATCGGTATACCAAATTGCAGCCCTTTGCGACTTCCGGTGGCAAAGTTACGCATCGCTGGTCGCCTCCGGATTTTGTGAAAAATACGTTAAACTGAAAAAATGGACTAGGAGAGAAATGCAAAAACACGTATCCCTTTTTTTCGTCCCAAGAATCGGTATACCAAATTGCAGCCCTTTGCGACTTCCGGTGGCAAAGTTACGCAACACTTGTCGACCCCGGAACTTGTGAAAAATACTTCAAACTGAAGAAATGGACTAGGACAGAAATGCAAAAACACGTATCCCTTTTTTTCGTCCCAAGAATCGGTATACTAAATTGTAACCCTTTGCGACTTCCGGTGGCAAAGTTACGCATCGCTGGTCGACTCCGGATTTTGTGAAAAATACGTCATACTGAAAAAATGGACTAGGAGAGAAATGCAAAAACACGTATCTCTTTTTTTCGTCCCAAGAATCGGTATACCAAATTGCAGCCCTTTGCGACTTCCGGTGGCAAAGTTACGCAACACTTGTCGACCCCGGAACTTGTGAAAAATACGTCAAACTGAAAAAATGGACTAGGAGAGAAATGCAGAAACACGTATCTCTTTTTTTCGTCCCAAGAATCGGTATACCAAATTGCAGCCCTTTGCGACTTCCGGTGGCAAAGTTACGCATCGCTTGTCGACCCCGGAACTTGTGAAAAATACGTTAAACTGAAAAAATGGACTAGGAGAGAAATGCAAAAACACGTATCCCTTTTTTTCGTCCCAAGAATCGGTATACCAAATTGCAGCCCTTTGCGACTTCCGGTGGCAAAGTTACGCAACACTTGTCGACCCCGGATTTTGTGAAAAATACGTTAAACTGAAAAAATGGACTAGGAGAGAAATGCAAAAACACGTATCCCTTTTTTTCGTCCCAAGAATCGGTATACCAAATTGCAGCCCTTTGCGACTTCCGGTGGCAAAGTTACGCAACACTTGTCGACCCCGGAACTTGTGAAAAATACGTCAAACTGAAGAAATGGACTAGGACAGAAATGCAAAAACACGTATCCCTTTTTTTCGTCCCAAGAATCGGTATACTAAATTGTAACCCTTTGCGACTTCCGGTGGCAAAGTTACGCATCGCTGGTCGACTCCGGATTTTGTGAAAAATACGTCAAACTGAAAAAATGGACTAGGAGAGAAATGCAAAAACACGTATCCCTTTTTTTCGTCCCAAGAATCGGTATACCAAATTGTAGCCCTTTGCGACTTCCGGTGGCAAAGTTACGCATCGCTGGTCGACTCCGGATTTTGTGAAAAATACGTTAAACTGAAAAAATGGACTAGGAGAGAAATGCAAAAACACGTATCCCTTTTTTTCGTCCCAAGAATCGGTATACCAAATTGCAGCCCTTTGCGACTTCTGGTGGCAAAGTTACGCAACGCTGGTCGCCTCCGGATTTTGTGAAAAATACGTTAAACTGAAAAAATGGACTAGGAGAGAAATGCAAAAACACGTATCCCTTTTTTTCGTCCCAAGAATCGGTATACCAAATTGCAGCACTTTACGACTTCCGGTGGCAAAGTTACGCAACACTTGTCGACCCCGGAACTTGTGATAAATACGTCAAACTGAAGAAATGGACTAGGACAGAAATGCAAAAACACGTATCCCTTTTTTTCGTCCCAAGAATCGGTATACTAAATTGTAGCCCTTTGCGACTTCCGTTGGCAAAGTTACGCATCGCTGGTCGACTCCGGATTTTGTGAAAAATACGTTAAACTGAAAAAATGGACCAGGAGAGAAATGCAAAAACACGTATCCCTTTTTTTCGTCCCAAGAATCGGTATACCAAATTGCAGCCCTTTGCGACTTCCGGTGGCAAAGTTACGCATCGCTGGTCGACTCCGGATTTTGTGAAAAATATGTTAAACTGAAAAAATGAACTAGGAGAGAAATGCAAAAACACGTATCCCTTTTTTTCGTCCCAAGAATCGGTATACCAAATTGCAGCCCTTTGCGACTTCCGGTGGCAAAGTTACGCATCGCTGGTCGCCTCCGGATTTTGTGAAAAATACACGTTAAACTGAAAAAATGGACTAGGAGAGAAATGCAAAAACACGTATCCCTTTTTTTCGTCCCAAGAATCGGTATACCAAATTGCAGCCCTTTGCGACTTCCGGTGGCAAAGTTACGCAACACTTGTCGACCCCGGAACTTGTGAAAAATACGTCAAACTGAAGAAATGGACTAGGACAGAAATGCAAAAACACGTATCCCTTTTTTTCGTCCCAAGAATCGGTATACTAAATTGTAGCCCTTTGCGACTTCCGGTGGCAAAGTTACGCATCGCTGGTCGACTCCGGATTTTGTGAAAAATACGTTAAACTGAAAAAATGGACTAGGAGAGAAATGCAAAAACACGTATCCCTTTTTTTCGTCCCAAGAATCGGTATACCAAATTGCAGCCCTTTGCGACTTCCGGTGGCAAAGTTACGCATCGCTGGTCGCCTCCGGATTTTGTGAAAAATACGTTAAACTGAAAAAATGGACTAGGAGAGAAATGCAAAAACACGTATCCCTTTTTTACGTCCCAAGAATCGGTATACTAAATTGCAGCCCTTTGCGACTTCCGGTGGCAAAGTTACGCAACACTTGTCGACCCCGGAACTTGTGAAAAATACGTCAAACTGAAGAAATGGACTAGGACAGAAATGCAAAAACACGTATCCCTTTTTTTCGTCCCAAGAATCGGTATACTAAATTGTAACCCTTTGCGACTTCCGGTGGCAAAGTTACGCAACACTTGTCGACCCCGGAACTTGTGAAAAATACGTCAAACTGAAGAAATGGACTAGGACAGAAATGCAAAAACACGTGTCCCTTTTTTTCGTCCCAAGAATCGGTATACTAAATTGTAACCCTTTGCGACTTCCGGTGGCAAAGTTACGCATCGCTGGTCGACTCCGGATTTTGTGAAAAATACGTTAAACTGAAAAAATGGACTAGGAGAGAAATGCAAAAACACGTATCCCTTTTTTTCGTCCCAAGAATCGGTATACCAAATTGCAGCCCTTTGCGACTTCTGGTGGCAAAGTTACGCAACGCTGGTCGCCTCCGGATTTTGTGAAAAATACGTTAAACTGAAAAAATGGACTAGGAGAGAAATGCAAAAACACGTATCCCTTTTTTTCGTCCCAAGAATCGGTATACCAAATTGCAGCACTTTACGACTTCCGGTGGCAAAGTTACGCAACACTTGTCGACCCCGGAACTTGTGATAAATACGTCAAACTGAAGAAATGGACTAGGACAGAAATGCAAAAACACGTATCCCTTTTTTTCGTCCCAAGAATCGGTATACTAAATTGTAGCCCTTTGCGACTTCCGGTGGCAAAGTTACGCATCGCTGGTCGACTCCGGATTTTGTGAAAAATACGTTAAACTGAAAAAATGGACCAGGAGAGAAATGCAAAAACACGTATCCCTTTTTTTCGTCCCAAGAATCGGTATACCAAATTGCAGCCCTTTGCGACTTCCGGTGGCAAAGTTACGCATCGCTGGTCGACTCCGGATTTTGTGAAAAATATGTTAAACTGAAAAAATGAACTAGGAGAGAAATGCAAAAACACGTATCCCTTTTTTTCGTCCCAAGAATCGGTATACCAAATTGCAGCCCTTTGCGACTTCCGGTGGCAAAGTTACGCATCGCTGGTCGCCTCCGGATTTTGTGAAAAATACACGTTAAACTGAAAAAATGGACTAGGAGAGAAATGCAAAAACACGTATCCCTTTTTTTCGTCCCAAGAATCGGTATACCAAATTGCAGCCCTTTGCGACTTCCGGTGGCAAAGTTACGCAACACTTGTCGACCCCGGAACTTGTGAAAAATACGTCAAACTGAAGAAATGGACTAGGACAGAAATGCAAAAACACGTATCCCTTTTTATCGTCCCAAGAATCGGTATACTAAATTGTAGCCCTTTGCGACTTCCGGTGGCAAAGTTACGCATCGCTGGTCGACTCCGGATTTTGTGAAAAATACGTTAAACTGAAAAAATGGACTAGGAGAGAAATGCAAAAACACGTATCCCTTTTTTTCGTCCCAAGAATCGGTATACCAAATTGCAGCCCTTTGCGACTTCCGGTGGCAAAGTTACGCATCGCTGGTCGCCTCCGGATTTTGTGAAAAATACGTTAAACTGAAAAAATGGACTAGGAGAGAAATGCAAAAACACGTATCCCTTTTTTTCGTCCCAAGAATCGGTATACTAAATTGCAGCCCTTTGCGACTTCCGGTGGCAAAGTTACGCAACACTTGTCGACCCCGGAACTTGTGAAAAATACGTCAAACTGAAGAAATGGACTAGGACAGAAATGCAAAAACACGTATCCCTTTTTTTCGTCCCAAGAATCGGTATACTAAATTGTAACCCTTTGCGACTTCCGGTGGCAAAGTTACGCAACACTTGTCGACCCCGGAACTTGTGAAAAATACGTCAAACTGAAGAAATGGACTAGGACAGAAATGCAAAAACACGTGTCCCTTTTTTTCGTCCCAAGAATCGGTATACCAAATTGCAGCCCTTTGCGACTTCCGGTGGCAAAGTTACGCATCGCTGGTCGCCTCCGGATTTTGTGAAAAATACGTTAAACTGAAAAAATGGACTAGGAGAGAAATGCAAAAACACGTATCCCTTTTTTTCGTCCCAAGAATCGGTATACCAAATTGCAGCCCTTTGCGACTTCCGGTGGCAAAGTTACGCAACACTTGTCGACCCCGGAACTTGTGAAAAATACTTCAAACTGAAGAAATGGACTAGGACAGAAATGCAAAAACACGTATCCCTTTTTTTCGTCCCAAGAATCGGTATACTAAATTGTAACCCTTTGCGACTTCCGGTGGCAAAGTTACGCATCGCTGGTCGACTCCGGATTTTGTGAAAAATACGTCAAACTGAAAAAATGGACTAGGAGAGAAATGCAAAAACACGTATCTCTTTTTTTCGTCCCAAGAATCGGTATACCAAATTGCAGCCCTTTGCGACTTCCGGTGGCAAAGTTACGCAACACTTGTCGACCCCGGAACTTGTGAAAAATACGTCAAACTGAAAAAATGGACTAGGAGAGAAATGCAGAAACACGTATCTCTTTTTTTCGTCCCAAGAATCGGTATACCAAATTGCAGCCCTTTGCGACTTCCGGTGGCAAAGTTACGCATCGCTTGTCGACCCCGGAACTTGTGAAAAATACGTTAAACTGAAAAAATGGACTAGGAGAGAAATGCAAAAACACGTATCCCTTTTTTTCGTCCCAAGAATCGGTATACCAAATTGCAGCCCTTTGCGACTTCCGGTGGCAAAGTTACGCAACACTTGTCGACCCCGGATTTTGTGAAAAATACGTTAAACTGAAAAAATGGACTAGGAGAGAAATGCAAAAACACGTATCCCTTTTTTTCGTCCCAAGAATCGGTATACCAAATTGCAGCCCTTTGCGACTTCCGGTGGCAAAGTTACGCAACACTTGTCGACCCCGGAACTTGTGAAAAATACGTCAAACTGAAGAAATGGACTAGGACAGAAATGCAAAAACACGTATCCCTTTTTTTCGTCCCAAGAATCGGTATACTAAATTGTAACCCTTTGCGACTTCCGGTGGCAAAGTTACGCATCGCTGGTCGACTCCGGATTTTGTGAAAAATACGTCAAACTGAAAAAATGGACTAGGAGAGAAATGCAAAAACACGTATCCCTTTTTTTCGTCCCAAGAATCGGTATACCAAATTGTAGCCCTTTGCGACTTCCGGTGGCAAAGTTACGCATCGCTGGTCGACTCCGGATTTTGTGAAAAATACGTTAAACTGAAAAAATGGACTAGGAGAGAAATGCAAAAACACGTATCCCTTTTTTTCGTCCCAAGAATCGGTATACCAAATTGCAGCCCTTTGCGACTTCTGGTGGCAAAGTTACGCAACGCTGGTCGCCTCCGGATTTTGTGAAAAATACGTTAAACTGAAAAAATGGACTAGGAGAGAAATGCAAAAACACGTATCCCTTTTTTTCGTCCCAAGAATCGGTATACCAAATTGCAGCACTTTACGACTTCCGGTGGCAAAGTTACGCAACACTTGTCGACCCCGGAACTTGTGATAAATACGTCAAACTGAAGAAATGGACTAGGACAGAAATGCAAAAACACGTATCCCTTTTTTTCGTCCCAAGAATCGGTATACTAAATTGTAGCCCTTTGCGACTTCCGTTGGCAAAGTTACGCATCGCTGGTCGACTCCGGATTTTGTGAAAAATACGTTAAACTGAAAAAATGGACCAGGAGAGAAATGCAAAAACACGTATCCCTTTTTTTCGTCCCAAGAATCGGTATACCAAATTGCAGCCCTTTGCGACTTCCGGTGGCAAAGTTACGCATCGCTGGTCGACTCCGGATTTTGTGAAAAATATGTTAAACTGAAAAAATGAACTAGGAGAGAAATGCAAAAACACGTATCCCTTTTTTTCGTCCCAAGAATCGGTATACCAAATTGCAGCCCTTTGCGACTTCCGGTGGCAAAGTTACGCATCGCTGGTCGCCTCCGGATTTTGTGAAAAATACACGTTAAACTGAAAAAATGGACTAGGAGAGAAATGCAAAAACACGTATCCCTTTTTTTCGTCCCAAGAATCGGTATACCAAATTGCAGCCCTTTGCGACTTCCGGTGGCAAAGTTACGCAACACTTGTCGACCCCGGAACTTGTGAAAAATACGTCAAACTGAAGAAATGGACTAGGACAGAAATGCAAAAACACGTATCCCTTTTTTTCGTCCCAAGAATCGGTATACTAAATTGTAGCCCTTTGCGACTTCCGGTGGCAAAGTTACGCATCGCTGGTCGACTCCGGATTTTGTGAAAAATACGTTAAACTGAAAAAATGGACTAGGAGAGAAATGCAAAAACACGTATCCCTTTTTTTCGTCCCAAGAATCGGTATACCAAATTGCAGCCCTTTGCGACTTCCGGTGGCAAAGTTACGCATCGCTGGTCGCCTCCGGATTTTGTGAAAAATACGTTAAACTGAAAAAATGGACTAGGAGAGAAATGCAAAAACACGTATCCCTTTTTTACGTCCCAAGAATCGGTATACTAAATTGCAGCCCTTTGCGACTTCCGGTGGCAAAGTTACGCAACACTTGTCGACCCCGGAACTTGTGAAAAATACGTCAAACTGAAGAAATGGACTAGGACAGAAATGCAAAAACACGTATCCCTTTTTTTCGTCCCAAGAATCGGTATACTAAATTGTAACCCTTTGCGACTTCCGGTGGCAAAGTTACGCAACACTTGTCGACCCCGGAACTTGTGAAAAATACGTCAAACTGAAGAAATGGACTAGGACAGAAATGCAAAAACACGTGTCCCTTTTTTTCGTCCCAAGAATCGGTATACTAAATTGTAACCCTTTGCGACTTCCGGTGGCAAAGTTACGCATCGCTGGTCGACTCCGGATTTTGTGAAAAATACGTTAAACTGAAAAAATGGACTAGGAGAGAAATGCAAAAACACGTATCCCTTTTTTTCGTCCCAAGAATCGGTATACCAAATTGCAGCCCTTTGCGACTTCTGGTGGCAAAGTTACGCAACGCTGGTCGCCTCCGGATTTTGTGAAAAATACGTTAAACTGAAAAAATGGACTAGGAGAGAAATGCAAAAACACGTATCCCTTTTTTTCGTCCCAAGAATCGGTATACCAAATTGCAGCACTTTACGACTTCCGGTGGCAAAGTTACGCAACACTTGTCGACCCCGGAACTTGTGATAAATACGTCAAACTGAAGAAATGGACTAGGACAGAAATGCAAAAACACGTATCCCTTTTTTTCGTCCCAAGAATCGGTATACTAAATTGTAGCCCTTTGCGACTTCCGGTGGCAAAGTTACGCATCGCTGGTCGACTCCGGATTTTGTGAAAAATACGTTAAACTGAAAAAATGGACCAGGAGAGAAATGCAAAAACACGTATCCCTTTTTTTCGTCCCAAGAATCGGTATACCAAATTGCAGCCCTTTGCGACTTCCGGTGGCAAAGTTACGCATCGCTGGTCGACTCCGGATTTTGTGAAAAATATGTTAAACTCAAAAAATGAACTAGGAGAGAAATGCAAAAACACGTATCCCTTTTTTTCGTCCCAAGAATCGGTATACCAAATTGCAGCCCTTTGCGACTTCCGGTGGCAAAGTTACGCATCGCTGGTCGCCTCCGGATTTTGTGAAAAATACACGTTAAACTGAAAAAATGGACTAGGAGAGAAATGCAAAAACACGTATCCCTTTTTTTCGTCCCAAGAATCGGTATACCAAATTGCAGCCCTTTGCGACTTCCGGTGGCAAAGTTACGCAACACTTGTCGACCCCGGAACTTGTGAAAAATACGTCAAACTGAAGAAATGGACTAGGACAGAAATGCAAAAACACGTATCCCTTTTTATCGTCCCAAGAATCGGTATACTAAATTGTAGCCCTTTGCGACTTCCGGTGGCAAAGTTACGCATCGCTGGTCGACTCCGGATTTTGTGAAAAATACGTTAAACTGAAAAAATGGACTAGGAGAGAAATGCAAAAACACGTATCCCTTTTTTTCGTCCCAAGAATCGGTATACCAAATTGCAGCCCTTTGCGACTTCCGGTGGCAAAGTTACGCATCGCTGGTCGCCTCCGGATTTTGTGAAAAATACGTTAAACTGAAAAAATGGACTAGGAGAGAAATGCAAAAACACGTATCCCTTTTTTTCGTCCCAAGAATCGGTATACTAAATTGCAGCCCTTTGCGACTTCCGGTGGCAAAGTTACGCAACACTTGTCGACCCCGGAACTTGTGAAAAATACGTCAAACTGAAGAAATGGACTAGGACAGAAATGCAAAAACACGTATCCCTTTTTTTCGTCCCAAGAATCGGTATACTAAATTGTAACCCTTTGCGACTTCCGGTGGCAAAGTTACGCAACACTTGTCGACCCCGGAACTTGTGAAAAATACGTCAAACTGAAGAAATGGACTAGGACAGAAATGCAAAAACACGTGTCCCTTTTTTTCGTCCCAAGAATCGGTATACTAAATTGTAACCCTTTGCGACTTCCGGTGGCAAAGTTACGCATCGCTGGTCGACTCCGGATTTTGTGAAAAATACGTTAAACTGAAAAAATGGACTAGGAGAGAAATGCAAAAACACGTATCCCTTTTTTTCGTCCCAAGAATCGGTATACCAAATTGCAGCCCTTTGCGACTTCCGGTGGCAAAGTTACGCAACACTTGTCGACCCCGGAACTTGTGAAAAATACGTCAAACTGAAAAAATGGACTAGGAGAGAAATGCAAAAACACGTATCCCTTTTTTTCGTCCCGAGAATCGGTATACCAAATTGCAGCCCTTTGCGACTTCCGGTGGCAAAGTTACGCAACACTTGTCGACCCCGGATTTTGTGAAAAATACGTCAAACTGAAAAAATGGACTAGGAGAGAAATGCAAAAACACGTATCTCTTTTTTTCGTCCCAAGAATCGGTATACCAAATTGCAGCCCTTTGCGACTTCCGGTGGCAAAGTTACGCAACACTTGTCGACCCCGGAACTTGTGAAAAATACGTCAAACTGAAAAAATGGACTAGGAGAGAAATGCAAAAACACGTATCCCTTTTTTTCGTCCCAAGAATCGGTATACTAAATTGTAACCCTTTGCGACTTCCGGTGGCAAAGTTACGCATCGCTGGTCGACTCCGGATTTTGTGAAAAATACGTTAAACTGAAAAAATGGACTAGGAGAGAAATGCAAAAACACGTATCCCTTTTTTTCGTCCCAAGAATCGGTATACCAAATTGCAGCCCTTTGCGACTTCTGGTGGCAAAGTTACGCAACGCTGGTCGCCTCCGGATTTTGTGAAAAATACGTTAAACTGAAAAAATGGACTAGGAGAGAAATGCAAAAACACGTATCCCTTTTTTTCGTCCCAAGAATCGGTATACCAAATTGCAGCACTTTACGACTTCCGGTGGCAAAGTTACGCAACACTTGTCGACCCCGGAACTTGTGATAAATACGTCAAACTGAAGAAATGGACTAGGACAGAAATGCAAAAACACGTATCCCTTTTTTTCGTCCCAAGAATCGGTATACTAAATTGTAGCCCTTTGCGACTTCCGTTGGCAAAGTTACGCATCGCTGGTCGACTCCGGATTTTGTGAAAAATACGTTAAACTGAAAAAATGGACCAGGAGAGAAATGCAAAAACACGTATCCCTTTTTTTCGTCCCAAGAATCGGTATACCAAATTGCAGCCCTTTGCGACTTCCGGTGGCAAAGTTACGCATCGCTGGTCGACTCCGGATTTTGTGAAAAATATGTTAAACTGAAAAAATGAACTAGGAGAGAAATGCAAAAACACGTATCCCTTTTTTTCGTCCCAAGAATCGGTATACCAAATTGCAGCCCTTTGCGACTTCCGGTGGCAAAGTTACGCATCGCTGGTCGCCTCCGGATTTTGTGAAAAATACACGTTAAACTGAAAAAATGGACTAGGAGAGAAATGCAAAAACACGTATCCCTTTTTTTCGTCCCAAGAATCGGTATACCAAATTGCAGCCCTTTGCGACTTCCGGTGGCAAAGTTACGCAACACTTGTCGACCCCGGAACTTGTGAAAAATACGTCAAACTGAAGAAATGGACTAGGACAGAAATGCAAAAACACGTATCCCTTTTTATCGTCCCAAGAATCGGTATACTAAATTGTAGCCCTTTGCGACTTCCGGTGGCAAAGTTACGCATCGCTGGTCGACTCCGGATTTTGTGAAAAATACGTTAAACTGAAAAAATGGACTAGGAGAGAAATGCAAAAACACGTATCCCTTTTTTTCGTCCCAAGAATCGGTATACCAAATTGCAGCCCTTTGCGACTTCCGGTGGCAAAGTTACGCATCGCTGGTCGCCTCCGGATTTTGTGAAAAATACGTTAAACTGAAAAAATGGACTAGGAGAGAAATGCAAAAACACGTATCCCTTTTTTTCGTCCCAAGAATCGGTATACTAAATTGCAGCCCTTTGCGACTTCCGGTGGCAAAGTTACGCAACACTTGTCGACCCCGGAACTTGTGAAAAATACGTCAAACTGAAGAAATGGACTAGGACAGAAATGCAAAAACACGTATCCCTTTTTTTCGTCCCAAGAATCGGTATACTAAATTGTAACCCTTTGCGACTTCCGGTGGCAAAGTTACGCAACACTTGTCGACCCCGGAACTTGTGAAAAATACGTCAAACTGAAGAAATGGACTAGGACAGAAATGCAAAAACACGTGTCCCTTTTTTTCGTCCCAAGAATCGGTATACTAAATTGTAACCCTTTGCGACTTCCGGTGGCAAAGTTACGCATCGCTGGTCGACTCCGGATTTTGTGAAAAATACGTTAAACTGAAAAAATGGACTAGGAGAGAAATGCAAAAACACGTATCCCTTTTTTTCGTCCCAAGAATCGGTATACCAAATTGCAGCCCTTTGCGACTTCCGGTGGCAAAGTTACGCAACACTTGTCGACCCCGGAACTTGTGAAAAATACGTCAAACTGAAAAAATGGACTAGGAGAGAAATGCAAAAACACGTATCCCTTTTTTTCGTCCCGAGAATCGGTATACCAAATTGCAGCCCTTTGCGACTTCCGGTGGCAAAGTTACGCAACACTTGTCGACCCCGGATTTTGTGAAAAATACGTCAAACTGAAAAAATGGACTAGGAGAGAAATGCAAAAACACGTATCTCTTTTTTTCGTCCCAAGAATCGGTATACCAAATTGCAGCCCTTTGCGACTTCCGGTGGCAAAGTTACGCAACACTTGTCGACCCCGGAACTTGTGAAAAATACGTCAAACTGAAAAAATGGACTAGGAGAGAAATGCAAAAACACGTATCCCTTTTTTTCGTCCCAAGAATCGGTATACCAAATTGCAGCCTTTTGCGACTTCCGGTGGCAAAGTTACGCAACACTTGCCGACCCCGGAACTTGTGAAAAATACGTCAAACTGAAAAAATGGACTAGGAGAGAAATGCAAAAACACGTATCCCTTTTTTTCGTCCCAAGAATCGGTATACCAAATTGCAGCCCTTTGCGACTTCCGGTGGCAAAGTTACGCATCGCTGGTCGACTCCGGATTTTGTGAAAAATACGTCAAACTGAAAAAATGGACTAGGAGAGAAATGCAAAAACACGTATCCCTTTTTTTCGTCCCAAGAATCGGTATACTAAATTGTAACCCTTTGCGACTTCCGGTGGCAAAGTTACGCAACACTTGTCGACCCCGGAACTTGTGAAAAATACGTCAAACTGAAGAAATGGACTAGGACAGAAATGCAAAAACACGTGTCCCTTTTTTTCGTCCCAAGAATCGGTATACTAAATTGTAACCCTTTGCGACTTCCGGTGGCAAAGTTACGCATCGCTGGTCGACTCCGGATTTTGTGAAAAATACGTTAAACTGAAAAAATGGACTAGGAGAGAAATGCAAAAACACGTATCCCTTTTTTTCGTCCCAAGAATCGGTATACCAAATTGCAGCCCTTTGCGACTTCCGGTGGCAAAGTTACGCAACACTTGTCGACCCCGGAACTTGTGAAAAATACGTCAAACTGAAAAAATGGACTAGGAGAGAAATGCAAAAACACGTATCCCTTTTTTTCGTCCCGAGAATCGGTATACCAAATTGCAGCCCTTTGCGACTTCCGGTGGCAAAGTTACGCAACACTTGTCGACCCCGGATTTTGTGAAAAATACGTCAAACTGAAAAAATGGACTAGGAGAGAAATGCAAAAACACGTATCTCTTTTTTTCGTCCCAAGAATCGGTATACCAAATTGCAGCCCTTTGCGACTTCCGGTGGCAAAGTTACGCAACACTTGTCGACCCCGGAACTTGTGAAAAATACGTCAAACTGAAAAAATGGACTAGGAGAGAAATGCAAAAACACGTATCCCTTTTTTTCGTCCCAAGAATCGGTATACCAAATTGCAGCCTTTTGCGACTTCCGGTGGCAAAGTTACGCAACACTTGCCGACCCCGGAACTTGTGAAAAATACGTCAAACTGAAAAAATGGACTAGGAGAGAAATGCAAAAACACGTATCCCTTTTTTTCGTCCCAAGAATCGGTATACCAAATTGCAGCCCTTTGCGACTTCCGGTGGCAAAGTTACGCATCGCTGGTCGACTCCGGATTTTGTGAAAAATACGTCAAACTGAAAAAATGGACTAGGAGAGAAATGCAAAAACACGTATCCCTTTTTTTCGTCCCAAGAATCGGTATACCAAATTGCAGCCCTTTGCGACTTCCGGTGGCAAAGTTACGCATCGCTGGTCGACTCCGGATTTTGTGAAAAATACGTCAAACTGAAAAAATGGACTAGGAGAGAAATGCAAAAACACGTATCCCTTTTTTTCGTCCCAAGAATCGGTATACCAAATTGCAGCCCTTTGCGACTTCCGGTGGCAAAGTTACGCAACACTTGTCGACCCCGGAACTTGTGATAAATACGTCAAACTGAAGAAATGGACTAGGACAGAAATGCAAAAACACGTATCCCTTTTTTTCGTCCCAAGAATCGGTATACTAAATTGTAGCCCTTTGCGACTTCCGGTGGCAAAGTTACGCATCGCTGGTCGACTCCGGATTTTGTGAAAAATACGTTAAACTGAAAAAATGGACTAGGAGAGAAATGCAAAAACACGTATCCCTTTTTTTCGTCCCAAGAATCGGTATACCAAATTGCAGCCCTTTGCGACTTCCGGTGGCAAAGTTACGCATCGCTGGTCGCCTCCGGATTTTGTGAAAAATACGTTAAACTGAAAAAATGGACTAGGAGAGAAATGCAAAAACACGTATCCCTTTTTTTCGTCCCAAGAATCGGTATACCAAATTGCAGCCCTTTGCGACTTCCGGTGGCAAAGTTACGCAACACTTGTCGACCCCGGAACTTGTGAAAAATACGTCAAACTGAAGAAATGGACTAGGACAGAAATGCAAAAACACGTATCCCTTTTTTTCGTCCCAAGAATCGGTATACTAAATTGTAACCCTTTGCGACTTCCGGTGGCAAAGTTACGCATCGCTGGTCGACTCCGGATTTTGTGAAAAATACGTCAAACTGAAAAAATGGACTAGGAGAGAAATGCAAAAACATGTATCTCTTTTTTTCGTCCCAAGAATCGGTATACCAAATTGCAGCCCTTTGCGACTTCCGGTGGCAAAGTTACGCAACACTTGTCGACCCCGGAACTTGTGAAAAATACGTCAAACTGAAAAAATGGACTAGGAGAGAAATGCAGAAACACGTATCTCTTTTTTTCGTCCCAAGAATCGGTATACCAAATTGCAGCCCTTTGCGACTTCCGGTGGCAAAGTTACGCATCGCTTGTCGACCCCGGAACTTGTGAAAAATACGTTAAACTGAAAAAATGGACTAGGAGAGAAATGCAAAAACACGTATCCCTTTTTTTCGTCCCAAGAATCGGTATACCAAATTGTAGCCCTTTGCGACTTCCGGTGGCAAAGTTACGCATCGCTGGTCGACTCCGGATTTTGTGAAAAATACGTTAAACTGAAAAAATGGACTAGGAGAGAAATGCAAAAACACGTATCCCTTTTTTTCGTCCCAAGAATCGGTATACCAAATTGCAGCCCTTTGCGACTTCTGGTGGCAAAGTTACGCAACGCTGGTCGCCTCCGGATTTTGTGAAAAATACGTTAAACTGAAAAAATGGACTAGGAGAGAAATGCAAAAACACGTATCCCTTTTTTTCGTCCCAAGAATCGGTATACCAAATTGCAGCACTTTACGACTTCCGGTGGCAAAGTTACGCAACACTTGTCGACCCCGGAACTTGTGATAAATACGTCAAACTGAAGAAATGGACTAGGACAGAAATGCAAAAACACGTATCCCTTTTTTTCGTCCCAAGAATCGGTATACTAAATTGTAGCCCTTTGCGACTTCCGTTGGCAAAGTTACGCATCGCTGGTCGACTCCGGATTTTGTGAAAAATACGTTAAACTGAAAAAATGGACCAGGAGAGAAATGCAAAAACACGTATCCCTTTTTTTCGTCCCAAGAATCGGTATACCAAATTGCAGCCCTTTGCGACTTCCGGTGGCAAAGTTACGCATCGCTGGTCGACTCCGGATTTTGTGAAAAATATGTTAAACTGAAAAAATGAACTAGGAGAGAAATGCAAAAACACGTATCCCTTTTTTTCGTCCCAAGAATCGGTATACCAAATTGCAGCCCTTTGCGACTTCCGGTGGCAAAGTTACGCATCGCTGGTCGCCTCCGGATTTTGTGAAAAATACACGTTAAACTGAAAAAATGGACTAGGAGAGAAATGCAAAAACACGTATCCCTTTTTTTCGTCCCAAGAATCGGTATACCAAATTGCAGCCCTTTGCGACTTCCGGTGGCAAAGTTACGCAACACTTGTCGACCCCGGAACTTGTGAAAAATACGTCAAACTGAAGAAATGGACTAGGACAGAAATGCAAAAACACGTATCCCTTTTTTTCGTCCCAAGAATCGGTATACTAAATTGTAGCCCTTTGCGACTTCCGGTGGCAAAGTTACGCATCGCTGGTCGACTCCGGATTTTGTGAAAAATACGTTAAACTGAAAAAATGGACTAGGAGAGAAATGCAAAAACACGTATCCCTTTTTTTCGTCCCAAGAATCGGTATACCAAATTGCAGCCCTTTGCGACTTCCGGTGGCAAAGTTACGCATCGCTGGTCGCCTCCGGATTTTGTGAAAAATACGTTAAACTGAAAAAATGGACTAGGAGAGAAATGCAAAAACACGTATCCCTTTTTTTCGTCCCAAGAATCGGTATACTAAATTGCAGCCCTTTGCGACTTCCGGTGGCAAAGTTACGCAACACTTGTCGACCCCGGAACTTGTGAAAAATACGTCAAACTGAAGAAATGGACTAGGACAGAAATGCAAAAACACGTATCCCTTTTTTTCGTCCCAAGAATCGGTATACTAAATTGTAACCCTTTGCGACTTCCGGTGGCAAAGTTACGCATCGCTGGTCGACTCCGGATTTTGTGAAAAATACGTTAAACTGAAAAAATGGACTAGGAGAGAAATGCAAAAACACGTATCCCTTTTTTTCGTCCCAAGAATCGGTATACCAAATTGCAGCCCTTTGCGACTTCCGGTGGCAAAGTTACGCAACACTTGTCGACCCCGGAACTTGTGAAAAATACGTCAAACTGAAAAAATGGACTAGGAGAGAAATGCAAAAACACGTATCCCTTTTTTTCGTCCCGAGAATCGGTATACCAAATTGCAGCCCTTTGCGACTTCCGGTGGCAAAGTTACGCAACACTTGTCGACCCCGGATTTTGTGAAAAATATGTCAAACTGAAAAAATGGACTAGGAGAGAAATGCAAAAACACGTATCTCTTTTTTTCGTCCCAAGAATCGGTATACCAAATTGCAGCCCTTTGCGACTTCCGGTGGCAAAGTTACGCAACACTTGTCGACCCCGGAACTTGTGAAAAATACGTCAAACTGAAAAAATGGACTAGGAGAGAAATGCAAAAACACGTATCCCTTTTTTTCGTCCCAAGAATCGGTATACCAAATTGCAGCCTTTTGCGACTTCCGGTGGCAAAGTTACGCAACACTTGCCGACCCCGGAACTTGTGAAAAATACGTCAAACTGAAAAAATGGACTAGGAGAGAAATGCAAAAACACGTATCCCTTTTTTTCGTCCCAAGAATCGGTATACCAAATTGCAGCCCTTTGCGACTTCCGGTGGCAAAGTTACGCATCGCTGGTCGACTCCGGATTTTGTGAAAAATACGTCAAACTGAAAAAATGGACTAGGAGAGAAATGCAAAAACACGTATCCCTTTTTTTCGTCCCAAGAATCGGTATACCAAATTGCAGCCCTTTGCGACTTCCGGTGGCAAAGTTACGCATCGCTGGTCGACTCCGGATTTTGTGAAAAATACGTCAAACTGAAAAAATGGACTAGGAGAGAAATGCAAAAACACGTATCCCTTTTTTTCGTCCCAAGAATCGGTATACCAAATTGCAGCCCTTTGCGACTTCCGGTGGCAAAGTTACGCAACACTTGTCGACCCCGGAACTTGTGATAAATACGTCAAACTGAAGAAATGGACTAGGACAGAAATGCAAAAACACGTATCCCTTTTTTTCGTCCCAAGAATCGGTATACTAAATTGTAGCCCTTTGCGACTTCCGGTGGCAAAGTTACGCATCGCTGGTCGACTCCGGATTTTGTGAAAAATACGTTAAACTGAAAAATGGACTAGGAGAGAAATGCAAAAACACGTATCCCTTTTTTTCGTCCCAAGAATGTCCACGACAAATTGCAGCCCTTTGCGACTTCCGGTGGCAAAGTTACGCATCGCTGGTCGACTCCAGATTTTGTGAAAAATACGTTAAACTGAAAAAATGGACTAGGAGAGAAATGCAAAAACACGTATCCCTTTTTTTCGTCCCAAGAATCGGTATACCAAATTGCAGCCCTTTGCGACTTCCGGTGGCAAAGTTACGCAACACTTGTCGACCCCGGATTTTGTGAAAAATACGTTAAACTGAAAAAATGGACTAGGAGAGAAATGCAAAAACACGTATCCCTTTTTTTCGTCCCAAGAATCGGTATACCAAATTGCAGCCCTTTGCGACTTCCGGTGGCAAAGTTACGCATCGCTGGTCGACTCCGGATTTTGTGAAAAATACGTCAAACTGAAAAAATGGACTAGGAGAGAAATGCAAAAACACGTATCCCTTTTTTTCGTCCCAAGAATCGGTATACCAAATTGCAGCCCTTTGCGACTTCCGGTGGCAAAGTTACGCAACACTTGTCGACCCCGGAACTTGTGATAAATACGTCAAACTGAAGAAATGGACTAGGACAGAAATGCAAAAACACGTATCCCTTTTTTTCGTCCCAAGAATCGGTATACTAAATTGCAGCACTTTACGACTTCCGGTGGCAAAGTTACGCAACACTTGTCGACCCCGGAACTTGTGATAAATACGTCAAACTGAAGAAATGGACTAGGACAGAAATGCAAAAACACGTATCCCTTTTTTTCGTCCCAAGAATCGGTATACTAAATTGTAGCCCTTTGCGACTTCCGTTGGCAAAGTTACGCATCGCTGGTCGACTCCGGATTTTGTGAAAAATACGTTAAACTGAAAAAATGGACCAGGAGAGAAATGCAAAAACACGTATCCCTTTTTTTCGTCCCAAGAATCGGTATACCAAATTGCAGCCCTTTGCGACTTCCGGTGGCAAAGTTACGCAACACTTGTCGACCCCGGAACTTGTGAAAAATACGTCAAACTGAAAAAATGGACTAGGAGAGAAATGCAAAAATACGTATCCCTTTTTTTCGTCCCAAGAATCGGTATACCAAATTGTAGCCCTTTGCGACTTCCGGTGGCAAAGTTACGCATCGCTGGTCGACTCCGGATTTTGTGAAAAATATGTTAAACTGAAAAAATGAACTAGGAGAGAAATGCAAAAACACGTATCCCTTTTTTTCGTCCCAAGAATCGGTATACCAAATTGCAGCCCTTTGCGACTTCCGGTGGCAAAGTTACGCATCGCTGGTCGCCTCCGGATTTTGTGAAAAATACACGTTAAACTGAAAAAATGGACTAGGAGAGAAATGCAAAAACACGTATCCCTTTTTTTCGTCCCAAGAATCGGTATACCAAATTGCAGCCCTTTGCGACTTCCGGTGGCAAAGTTACGCAACACTTGTCGACCCCGGAACTTGTGAAAAATACGTCAAACTGAAGAAATGGACTAGGACAGAAATGCAAAAACACGTATCCCTTTTTTTCGTCCCAAGAATCGGTATACTAAATTGTAGCCCTTTGCGACTTCCGGTGGCAAAGTTACGCATCGCTGGTCGACTCCGGATTTTGTGAAAAATACGTTAAACTGAAAAAATGGACTAGGAGAGAAATGCAAAAACACGTATCCCTTTTTTTCGTCCCAAGAATCGGTATACCAAATTGCAGCCCTTTGCGACTTCCGGTGGCAAAGTTACGCATCGCTGGTCGCCTCCGGATTTTGTGAAAAATACGTTAAACTGAAAAAATGGACTAGGAGAGAAATGCAAAAACACGTATCCCTTTTTTTCGTCCCAAGAATCGGTATACCAAATTGCAGCCCTTTGCGACTTCCGGTGGCAAAGTTACGCAACACTTGTCGACCCCGGAACTTGTGAAAAATACGTCAAACTGAAGAAATGGACTAGGACAGAAATGCAAAAACACGTATCCCTTTTTTTCGTCCCAAGAATCGGTATACTAAATTGTAACCCTTTGCGACTTCCGGTGGCAAAGTTACGCATCGCTGGTCGACTCCGGATTTTGTGAAAAATACGTCAAACTGAAAAAATGGACTAGGAGAGAAATGCAAAAACACGTATCTCTTTTTTTCGTCCCAAGAATCGGTATACCAAATTGCAGCCCTTTGCGACTTCCGGTGGCAAAGTTACGCAACACTTGTCGACCCCGGAACTTGTGAAAAATACGTCAAACTGAAAAAATGGACTAGGAGAGAAATGCAGAAACACGTATCTCTTTTTTTCGTCCCAAGAATCGGTATACCAAATTGCAGCCCTTTGCGACTTCCGGTGGCAAAGTTACGCATCGCTTGTCGACCCCGGAACTTGTGAAAAATACGTTAAACTGAAAAAATGGACTAGGAGAGAAATGCAAAAACACGTATCCCTTTTTTTCGTCCCAAGAATCGGTATACCAAATTGTAGCCCTTTGCGACTTCCGGTGGCAAAGTTACGCATCGCTGGTCGACTCCGGATTTTGTGAAAAATACGTTAAACTGAAAAAATGGACTAGGAGAGAAATGCAAAAACACGTATCCCTTTTTTTCGTCCCAAGAATCGGTATACCAAATTGCAGCCCTTTGCGACTTCTGGTGGCAAAGTTACGCAACGCTGGTCGCCTCCGGATTTTGTGAAAAATACGTCAAACTGAAAAAATGGACTAGGAGAGAAATGCAAAAACACGTATCCCTTTTTTTCGTCCCAAGAATCGGTATACCAAATTGCAGCCCTTTGCGACTTCCGGTGGCAAAGTTACGCATCGCTGGTCGACTCCGGATTTTGTGAAAAATACGTCAAACTGAAAAAATGGACTAGGAGAGAAATGCAAAAACACGTATCCCTTTTTTTCGTCCCAAGAATCGGTATACCAAATTGCAGCCCTTTGCGACTTCCGGTGGCAAAGTTACGCATCGCTGGTCGACTCCGGATTTTGTGAAAAATACGTCAAACTGAAAAAATGGACTAGGAGAGAAATGCAAAAACACGTATCCCTTTTTTTCGTCCCAAGAATCGGTATACCAAATTGCAGCCCTTTGCGACTTCCGGTGGCAAAGTTACGCAACACTTGTCGACCCCGGAACTTGTGATAAATACGTCAAACTGAAGAAATGGACTAGGACAGAAATGCAAAAACACGTATCCCTTTTTTTCGTCCCAAGAATCGGTATACTAAATTGTAGCCCTTTGCGACTTCCGGTGGCAAAGTTACGCATCGCTGGTCGACTCCGGATTTTGTGAAAAATACGTTAAACTGAAAAATGGACTAGGAGAGAAATGCAAAAACACGTATCCCTTTTTTTCGTCCCAAGAATGTCCACGACAAATTGCAGCCCTTTGCGACTTCCGGTGGCAAAGTTACGCATCGCTGGTCGACTCCAGATTTTGTGAAAAATACGTTAAACTGAAAAAATGGACTAGGAGAGAAATGCAAAAACACGTATCCCTTTTTTTCGTCCCAAGAATCGGTATACCAAATTGCAGCCCTTTGCGACTTCCGGTGGCAAAGTTACGCAACACTTGTCGACCCCGGATTTTGTGAAAAATACGTTAAACTGAAAAAATGGACTAGGAGAGAAATGCAAAAACACGTATCCCTTTTTTTCGTCCCAAGAATCGGTATACCAAATTGCAGCCCTTTGCGACTTCCGGTGGCAAAGTTACGCATCGCTGGTCGACTCCGGATTTTGTGAAAAATACGTCAAACTGAAAAAATGGACTAGGAGAGAAATGCAAAAACACGTATCCCTTTTTTTCGTCCCAAGAATCGGTATACCAAATTGCAGCCCTTTGCGACTTCCGGTGGCAAAGTTACGCAACACTTGTCGACCCCGGAACTTGTGATAAATACGTCAAACTGAAGAAATGGACTAGGACAGAAATGCAAAAACACGTATCCCTTTTTTTCGTCCCAAGAATCGGTATACTAAATTGCAGCACTTTACGACTTCCGGTGGCAAAGTTACGCAACACTTGTCGACCCCGGAACTTGTGATAAATACGTCAAACTGAAGAAATGGACTAGGACAGAAATGCAAAAACACGTATCCCTTTTTTTCGTCCCAAGAATCGGTATACTAAATTGTAGCCCTTTGCGACTTCCGTTGGCAAAGTTACGCATCGCTGGTCGACTCCGGATTTTGTGAAAAATACGTTAAACTGAAAAAATGGACCAGGAGAGAAATGCAAAAACACGTATCCCTTTTTTTCGTCCCAAGAATCGGTATACCAAATTGCAGCCCTTTGCGACTTCCGGTGGCAAAGTTACGCAACACTTGTCGACCCCGGAACTTGTGAAAAATACGTCAAACTGAAAAAATGGACTAGGAGAGAAATGCAAAAATACGTATCCCTTTTTTTCGTCCCAAGAATCGGTATACCAAATTGTAGCCCTTTGCGACTTCCGGTGGCAAAGTTACGCATCGCTGGTCGACTCCGGATTTTGTGAAAAATATGTTAAACTGAAAAAATGAACTAGGAGAGAAATGCAAAAACACGTATCCCTTTTTTTCGTCCCAAGAATCGGTATACCAAATTGCAGCCCTTTGCGACTTCCGGTGGCAAAGTTACGCATCGCTGGTCGCCTCCGGATTTTGTGAAAAATACACGTTAAACTGAAAAAATGGACTAGGAGAGAAATGCAAAAACACGTATCCCTTTTTTTCGTCCCAAGAATCGGTATACCAAATTGCAGCCCTTTGCGACTTCCGGTGGCAAAGTTACGCAACACTTGTCGACCCCGGAACTTGTGAAAAATACGTCAAACTGAAGAAATGGACTAGGACAGAAATGCAAAAACACGTATCCCTTTTTTTCGTCCCAAGAATCGGTATACTAAATTGTAGCCCTTTGCGACTTCCGGTGGCAAAGTTACGCATCGCTGGTCGACTCCGGATTTTGTGAAAAATACGTTAAACTGAAAAAATGGACTAGGAGAGAAATGCAAAAACACGTATCCCTTTTTTTCGTCCCAAGAATCGGTATACCAAATTGCAGCCCTTTGCGACTTCCGGTGGCAAAGTTACGCATCGCTGGTCGCCTCCGGATTTTGTGAAAAATACGTTAAACTGAAAAAATGGACTAGGAGAGAAATGCAAAAACACGTATCCCTTTTTTTCGTCCCAAGAATCGGTATACCAAATTGCAGCCCTTTGCGACTTCCGGTGGCAAAGTTACGCAACACTTGTCGACCCCGGAACTTGTGAAAAATACGTCAAACTGAAGAAATGGACTAGGACAGAAATGCAAAAACACGTATCCCTTTTTTTCGTCCCAAGAATCGGTATACTAAATTGTAACCCTTTGCGACTTCCGGTGGCAAAGTTACGCATCGCTGGTCGACTCCGGATTTTGTGAAAAATACGTCAAACTGAAAAAATGGACTAGGAGAGAAATGCAAAAACACGTATCTCTTTTTTTCGTCCCAAGAATCGGTATACCAAATTGCAGCCCTTTGCGACTTCCGGTGGCAAAGTTACGCAACACTTGTCGACCCCGGAACTTGTGAAAAATACGTCAAACTGAAAAAATGGACTAGGAGAGAAATGCAGAAACACGTATCTCTTTTTTTCGTCCCAAGAATCGGTATACCAAATTGCAGCCCTTTGCGACTTCCGGTGGCAAAGTTACGCATCGCTTGTCGACCCCGGAACTTGTGAAAAATACGTTAAACTGAAAAAATGGACTAGGAGAGAAATGCAAAAACACGTATCCCTTTTTTTCGTCCCAAGAATCGGTATACCAAATTGTAGCCCTTTGCGACTTCCGGTGGCAAAGTTACGCATCGCTGGTCGACTCCGGATTTTGTGAAAAATACGTTAAACTGAAAAAATGGACTAGGAGAGAAATGCAAAAACACGTATCCCTTTTTTTCGTCCCAAGAATCGGTATACCAAATTGCAGCCCTTTGCGACTTCTGGTGGCAAAGTTACGCAACGCTGGTCGCCTCCGGATTTTGTGAAAAATACGTTAAACTGAAAAAATGGACTAGGAGAGAAATGCAAAAACACGTATCCCTTTTTTTCGTCCCAAGAATCGGTATACCAAATTGCAGCACTTTACGACTTCCGGTGGCAAAGTTACGCAACACTTGTCGACCCCGGAACTTGTGATAAATACGTCAAACTGAAGAAATGGACTAGGACAGAAATGCAAAAACACGTATCCCTTTTTTTCGTCCCAAGAATCGGTATACTAAATTGTAGCCCTTTGCGACTTCCGTTGGCAAAGTTACGCATCGCTGGTCGACTCCGGATTTTGTGAAAAATACGTTAAACTGAAAAAATGGACCAGGAGAGAAATGCAAAAACACGTATCCCTTTTTTTCGTCCCAAGAATCGGTATACCAAATTGCAGCCCTTTGCGACTTCCGGTGGCAAAGTTACGCATCGCTGGTCGACTCCGGATTTTGTGAAAAATATGTTAAACTGAAAAAATGAACTAGGAGAGAAATGCAAAAACACGTATCCCTTTTTTTCGTCCCAAGAATCGGTATACCAAATTGCAGCCCTTTGCGACTTCCGGTGGCAAAGTTACGCATCGCTGGTCGCCTCCGGATTTTGTGAAAAATACACGTTAAACTGAAAAAATGGACTAGGAGAGAAATGCAAAAACACGTATCCCTTTTTTTCGTCCCAAGAATCGGTATACCAAATTGCAGCCCTTTGCGACTTCCGGTGGCAAAGTTACGCAACACTTGTCGACCCCGGAACTTGTGAAAAATACGTCAAACTGAAGAAATGGACTAGGACAGAAATGCAAAAACACGTATCCCTTTTTTTCGTCCCAAGAATCGGTATACTAAATTGTAGCCCTTTGCGACTTCCGGTGGCAAAGTTACGCATCGCTGGTCGACTCCGGATTTTGTGAAAAATACGTTAAACTGAAAAAATGGACTAGGAGAGAAATGCAAAAACACGTATCCCTTTTTTTCGTCCCAAGAATCGGTATACCAAATTGCAGCCCTTTGCGACTTCCGGTGGCAAAGTTACGCATCGCTGGTCGCCTCCGGATTTTGTGAAAAATACGTTAAACTGAAAAAATGGACTAGGAGAGAAATGCAAAAACACGTATCCCTTTTTTTCGTCCCAAGAATCGGTATACTAAATTGCAGCCCTTTGCGACTTCCGGTGGCAAAGTTACGCAACACTTGTCGACCCCGGAACTTGTGAAAAATACGTCAAACTGAAGAAATGGACTAGGACAGAAATGCAAAAACACGTATCCCTTTTTTTCGTCCCAAGAATCGGTATACTAAATTGTAACCCTTTGCGACTTCCGGTGGCAAAGTTACGCATCGCTGGTCGACTCCGGATTTTGTGAAAAATACGTTAAACTGAAAAAATGGACTAGGAGAGAAATGCAAAAACACGTATCCCTTTTTTTCGTCCCAAGAATCGGTATACCAAATTGCAGCCCTTTGCGACTTCCGGTGGCAAAGTTACGCAACACTTGTCGACCCCGGAACTTGTGAAAAATACGTCAAACTGAAAAAATGGACTAGGAGAGAAATGCAAAAACACGTATCCCTTTTTTTCGTCCCGAGAATCGGTATACCAAATTGCAGCCCTTTGCGACTTCCGGTGGCAAAGTTACGCAACACTTGTCGACCCCGGATTTTGTGAAAAATATGTCAAACTGAAAAAATGGACTAGGAGAGAAATGCAAAAACACGTATCTCTTTTTTTCGTCCCAAGAATCGGTATACCAAATTGCAGCCCTTTGCGACTTCCGGTGGCAAAGTTACGCAACACTTGTCGACCCCGGAACTTGTGAAAAATACGTCAAACTGAAAAAATGGACTAGGAGAGAAATGCAAAAACACGTATCCCTTTTTTTCGTCCCAAGAATCGGTATACCAAATTGCAGCCTTTTGCGACTTCCGGTGGCAAAGTTACGCAACACTTGCCGACCCCGGAACTTGTGAAAAATACGTCAAACTGAAAAAATGGACTAGGAGAGAAATGCAAAAACACGTATCCCTTTTTTTCGTCCCAAGAATCGGTATACCAAATTGCAGCCCTTTGCGACTTCCGGTGGCAAAGTTACGCATCGCTGGTCGACTCCGGATTTTGTGAAAAATACGTCAAACTGAAAAAATGGACTAGGAGAGAAATGCAAAAACACGTATCCCTTTTTTTCGTCCCAAGAATCGGTATACCAAATTGCAGCCCTTTGCGACTTCCGGTGGCAAAGTTACGCATCGCTGGTCGACTCCGGATTTTGTGAAAAATACGTCAAACTGAAAAAATGGACTAGGAGAGAAATGCAAAAACACGTATCCCTTTTTTTCGTCCCAAGAATCGGTATACCAAATTGCAGCCCTTTGCGACTTCCGGTGGCAAAGTTACGCAACACTTGTCGACCCCGGAACTTGTGATAAATACGTCAAACTGAAGAAATGGACTAGGACAGAAATGCAAAAACACGTATCCCTTTTTTTCGTCCCAAGAATCGGTATACTAAATTGTAGCCCTTTGCGACTTCCGGTGGCAAAGTTACGCATCGCTGGTCGACTCCGGATTTTGTGAAAAATACGTTAAACTGAAAAATGGACTAGGAGAGAAATGCAAAAACACGTATCCCTTTTTTTCGTCCCAAGAATGTCCACGACAAATTGCAGCCCTTTGCGACTTCCGGTGGCAAAGTTACGCATCGCTGGTCGACTCCAGATTTTGTGAAAAATACGTTAAACTGAAAAAATGGACTAGGAGAGAAATGCAAAAACACGTATCCCTTTTTTTCGTCCCAAGAATCGGTATACCAAATTGCAGCCCTTTGCGACTTCCGGTGGCAAAGTTACGCAACACTTGTCGACCCCGGATTTTGTGAAAAATACGTTAAACTGAAAAAATGGACTAGGAGAGAAATGCAAAAACACGTATCCCTTTTTTTCGTCCCAAGAATCGGTATACCAAATTGCAGCCCTTTGCGACTTCCGGTGGCAAAGTTACGCATCGCTGGTCGACTCCGGATTTTGTGAAAAATACGTCAAACTGAAAAAATGGACTAGGAGAGAAATGCAAAAACACGTATCCCTTTTTTTCGTCCCAAGAATCGGTATACCAAATTGCAGCCCTTTGCGACTTCCGGTGGCAAAGTTACGCAACACTTGTCGACCCCGGAACTTGTGATAAATACGTCAAACTGAAGAAATGGACTAGGACAGAAATGCAAAAACACGTATCCCTTTTTTTCGTCCCAAGAATCGGTATACTAAATTGCAGCACTTTACGACTTCCGGTGGCAAAGTTACGCAACACTTGTCGACCCCGGAACTTGTGATAAATACGTCAAACTGAAGAAATGGACTAGGACAGAAATGCAAAAACACGTATCCCTTTTTTTCGTCCCAAGAATCGGTATACTAAATTGTAGCCCTTTGCGACTTCCGTTGGCAAAGTTACGCATCGCTGGTCGACTCCGGATTTTGTGAAAAATACGTTAAACTGAAAAAATGGACCAGGAGAGAAATGCAAAAACACGTATCCCTTTTTTTCGTCCCAAGAATCGGTATACCAAATTGCAGCCCTTTGCGACTTCCGGTGGCAAAGTTACGCAACAATTGTCGACCCCGGAACTTGTGAAAAATACGTCAAACTGAAAAAATGGACTAGGAGAGAAATGCAAAAATACGTATCCCTTTTTTTCGTCCCAAGAATCGGTATACCAAATTGTAGCCCTTTGCGACTTCCGGTGGCAAAGTTACGCATCGCTGGTCGACTCCGGATTTTGTGAAAAATATGTTAAACTGAAAAAATGAACTAGGAGAGAAATGCAAAAACACGTATCCCTTTTTTTCGTCCCAAGAATCGGTATACCAAATTGCAGCCCTTTGCGACTTCCGGTGGCAAAGTTACGCATCGCTGGTCGCCTCCGGATTTTGTGAAAAATACACGTTAAACTGAAAAAATGGACTAGGAGAGAAATGCAAAAACACGTATCCCTTTTTTTCGTCCCAAGAATCGGTATACCAAATTGCAGCCCTTTGCGACTTCCGGTGGCAAAGTTACGCAACACTTGTCGACCCCGGAACTTGTGAAAAATACGTCAAACTGAAGAAATGGACTAGGACAGAAATGCAAAAACACGTATCCCTTTTTTTCGTCCCAAGAATCGGTATACTAAATTGTAGCCCTTTGCGACTTCCGGTGGCAAAGTTACGCATCGCTGGTCGACTCCGGATTTTGTGAAAAATACGTTAAACTGAAAAAATGGACTAGGAGAGAAATGCAAAAACACGTATCCCTTTTTTTCGTCCCAAGAATCGGTATACCAAATTGCAGCCCTTTGCGACTTCCGGTGGCAAAGTTACGCAACACTTGTCGACCCCGGAACTTGTGATAAATACGTCAAACTGAAGAAATGGACTAGGACAGAAATGCAAAAACACGTATCCCTTTTTTTCGTCCCAAGAATCGGTATACTAAATTGCAGCACTTTACGACTTCCGGTGGCAAAGTTACGCAACACTTGTCGACCCCGGAACTTGTGATAAATACGTCAAACTGAAGAAATGGACTAGGACAGAAATGCAAAAACACGTATCCCTTTTTTTCGTCCCAAGAATCGGTATACCAAATTGCAGCCCTTTGCGACTTCCGGTGGCAAAGTTACGCAACACTTGTCGACCCCGGAACTTGTGAAAAATACGTCAAACTGAAAAAATGGACTAGGAGAGAAATGCAAAAATACGTATCCCTTTTTTTCGTCCCAAGAATCGGTATACCAAATTGTAGCCCTTTGCGACTTCCGGTGGCAAAGTTACGCATCGCTGGTCGACTCCGGATTTTGTGAAAAATATGTTAAACTGAAAAAATGAACTAGGAGAGAAATGCAAAAACACGTATCCCTTTTTTTCGTCCCAAGAATCGGTATACCAAATTGCAGCCCTTTGCGACTTCCGGTGGCAAAGTTACGCATCGCTGGTCGCCTCCGGATTTTGTGAAAAATACACGTTAAACTGAAAAAATGGACTAGGAGAGAAATGCAAAAACACGTATCCCTTTTTTTCGTCCCAAGAATCGGTATACCAAATTGCAGCCCTTTGCGACTTCCGGTGGCAAAGTTACGCAACACTTGTCGACCCCGGAACTTGTGAAAAATACGTCAAACTGAAGAAATGGACTAGGACAGAAATGCAAAAACACGTGTCCCTTTTTTTCGTCCCAAGAATCGGTATACTAAATTGTAGCCCTTTGCGACTTCCGGTGGCAAAGTTACGCATCGCTGGTCGACTCCGGATTTTGTGAAAAATACGTTAAACTGAAAAAATGGACTAGGAGAGAAATGCAAAAACACGTATCCCTTTTTTTCGTCCCAAGAATCGGTATACCAAATTGCAGCCCTTTGCGACTTCCGGTGGCAAAGTTACGCATCGCTGGTCGACTCCGGATTTTGTGAAAAATACGTCAAACTGAAAAAATGGACTAGGAGAGAAATGCAAAAACACGTATCCCTTTTTTTCGTCCCAAGAATCGGTATACCAAATTGCAGCCCTTTGCGACTTCCGGTGGCAAAGTTACGCAACACTTGTCGACCCCGGAACTTGTGATAAATACGTCAAACTGAAGAAATGGACTAGGACAGAAATGCAAAAACACGTATCCCTTTTTTTCGTCCCAAGAATCGGTATACTAAATTGTAGCCCTTTGCGACTTCCGGTGGCAAAGTTACGCATCGCTGGTCGACTCCGGATTTTGTGAAAAATACGTTAAACTGAAAAAATGGACTAGGAGAGAAATGCAAAAACACGTATCCCTTTTTTTCGTCCCAAGAATGTCCACGACAAATTGCAGCCCTTTGCGACTTCCGGTGGCAAAGTTACGCATCGCTGGTCGACTCCAGATTTTGTGAAAAATACGTTAAACTGAAAAAATGGACTAGGAGAGAAATGCAAAAACACGTATCCCTTTTTTTCGTCCCAAGAATCGGTATACCAAATTGCAGCCCTTTGCGACTTCCGGTGGCAAAGTTACGCAACACTTGTCGACCCCGGATTTTGTGAAAAATACGTTAAACTGAAAAAATGGACTAGGAGAGAAATGCAAAAACACGTATCCCTTTTTTTCGTCCCAAGAATCGGTATACCAAATTGCAGCCCTTTGCGACTTCCGGTGGCAAAGTTACGCATCGCTGGTCGACTCCGGATTTTGTGAAAAATACGTCAAACTGAAAAAATGGACTAGGAGAGAAATGCAAAAACACGTATCCCTTTTTTTCGTCCCAAGAATCGGTATACCAAATTGCAGCCCTTTGCGACTTCCGGTGGCAAAGTTACGCAACACTTGTCGACCCCGGAACTTGTGATAAATACGTCAAACTGAAGAAATGGACTAGGACAGAAATGCAAAAACACGTATCCCTTTTTTTCGTCCCAAGAATCGGTATACTAAATTGCAGCACTTTACGACTTCCGGTGGCAAAGTTACGCAACACTTGTCGACCCCGGAACTTGTGATAAATACGTCAAACTGAAGAAATGGACTAGGACAGAAATGCAAAAACACGTATCCCTTTTTTTCGTCCCAAGAATCGGTATACTAAATTGTAGCCCTTTGCGACTTCCGTTGGCAAAGTTACGCATCGCTGGTCGACTCCGGATTTTGTGAAAAATACGTTAAACTGAAAAAATGGACCAGGAGAGAAATGCAAAAACACGTATCCCTTTTTTTCGTCCCAAGAATCGGTATACCAAATTGCAGCCCTTTGCGACTTCCGGTGGCAAAGTTACGCAACACTTGTCGACCCCGGAACTTGTGAAAAATACGTCAAACTGAAAAAATGGACTAGGAGAGAAATGCAAAAATACGTATCCCTTTTTTTCGTCCCAAGAATCGGTATACCAAATTGTAGCCCTTTGCGACTTCCGGTGGCAAAGTTACGCATCGCTGGTCGACTCCGGATTTTGTGAAAAATATGTTAAACTGAAAAAATGAACTAGGAGAGAAATGCAAAAACACGTATCCCTTTTTTTCGTCCCAAGAATCGGTATACCAAATTGCAGCCCTTTGCGACTTCCGGTGGCAAAGTTACGCATCGCTGGTCGCCTCCGGATTTTGTGAAAAATACACGTTAAACTGAAAAAATGGACTAGGAGAGAAATGCAAAAACACGTATCCCTTTTTTTCGTCCCAAGAATCGGTATACCAAATTGCAGCCCTTTGCGACTTCCGGTGGCAAAGTTACGCAACACTTGTCGACCCCGGAACTTGTGAAAAATACGTCAAACTGAAGAAATGGACTAGGACAGAAATGCAAAAACACGTATCCCTTTTTTTCGTCCCAAGAATCGGTATACTAAATTGTAGCCCTTTGCGACTTCCGGTGGCAAAGTTACGCATCGCTGGTCGACTCCGGATTTTGTGAAAAATACGTTAAACTGAAAAAATGGACTAGGAGAGAAATGCAAAAACACGTATCCCTTTTTTTCGTCCCAAGAATCGGTATACCAAATTGCAGCCCTTTGCGACTTCCGGTGGCAAAGTTACGCAACACTTGTCGACCCCGGAACTTGTGATAAATACGTCAAACTGAAGAAATGGACTAGGACAGAAATGCAAAAACACGTATCCCTTTTTTTCGTCCCAAGAATCGGTATACTAAATTGCAGCACTTTACGACTTCCGGTGGCAAAGTTACGCAACACTTGTCGACCCCGGAACTTGTGATAAATACGTCAAACTGAAGAAATGGACTAGGACAGAAATGCAAAAACACGTATCCCTTTTTTTCGTCCCAAGAATCGGTATACTAAATTGTAGCCCTTTGCGACTTCCGTTGGCAAAGTTACGCATCGCTGGTCGACTCCGGATTTTGTGAAAAATACGTTAAACTGAAAAAATGGACCAGGAGAGAAATGCAAAAACACGTATCCCTTTTTTTCGTCCCAAGAATCGGTATACCAAATTGCAGCCCTTTGCGACTTCCGGTGGCAAAGTTACGCATCGCTGGTCGCCTCCGGATTTTGTGAAAAATACGTTAAACTGAAAAAATGGACTAGGAGAGAAATGCAAAAACACGTATCCCTTTTTTTCGTCCCAAGAATCGGTATACTAAATTGCAGCCCTTTGCGACTTCCGGTGGCAAAGTTACGCAACACTTGTCGACCCCGGAACTTGTGAAAAATACGTCAAACTGAAGAAATGGACTAGGACAGAAATGCAAAAACACGTATCCCTTTTTTTCGTCCCAAGAATCGGTATACTAAATTGTAACCCTTTGCGACTTCCGGTGGCAAAGTTACGCAACACTTGTCGACCCCGGAACTTGTGAAAAATACGTCAAACTGAAGAAATGGACTAGGACAGAAATGCAAAAACACGTATCCCTTTTTTTCGTCCCAAGAATCGGTATACTAAATTGTAACCCTTTGCGACTTCCGGTGGCAAAGTTACGCATCGCTGGTCGACTCCGGATTTTGTGAAAAATACGTTAAACTGAAAAAATGGACTAGGAGAGAAATGCAAAAACACGTATCCCTTTTTTTCGTCCCAAGAATCGGTATACCAAATTGCAGCCCTTTGCGACTTCCGGTGGCAAAGTTACGCAACACTTGTCGACCCCGGAACTTGTGAAAAATACGTCAAACTGAAAAAATGGACTAGGAGAGAAATGCAAAAACACGTATCCCTTTTTTTCGTCCCGAGAATCGGTATACCAAATTGCAGCCCTTTGCGACTTCCGGTGGCAAAGTTACGCAACACTTGTCGACCCCGGATTTTGTGAAAAATACGTCAAACTGAAAAAATGGACTAGGAGAGAAATGCAAAAACACGTATCTCTTTTTTTCGTCCCAAGAATCGGTATACCAAATTGCAGCCCTTTGCGACTTCCGGTGGCAAAGTTACGCATCGCTGGTCGACTCCGGATTTTGTGAAAAATACGTCAAACTGAAAAAATGGACTAGGAGAGAAATGCAAAAACACGTATACCTTTTTTTCGTCCCAAGAATCGGTATACCAAATTGCAGCCCTTTGCGACTTCCGGTGGCAAAGTTACGCATCGCTGGTCGACTCCGGATTTTGTGAAAAATACGTCAAACTGAAAAAATGGACTAGGAGAGAAATGCAAAAACACGTATCCCTTTTTTTCGTCCCAAGAATCGGTATACCAAATTGCAGCCCTTTGCGACTTCCGGTGGCAAAGTTACGCAACACTTGTCGACCCCGGAACTTGTGATAAATATGTCAAACTGAAGAAATGGACTAGGACAGAAATGCAAAAACACGTATCCCTTTTTTTCGTCCCAAGAATCGGTATACTAAATTGTAGCCCTTTGCGACTTCCGGTGGCAAAGTTACGCATCGCTGGTCGACTCCGGATTTTGTGAAAAATACGTTAAACTGAAAAAATGGACTAGGAGAGAAATGCAAAAACACGTATCCCTTTTTTTCGTCCCAAGAATCGGTATACCAAATTGCAGCCCTTTGCGACTTCCGGTGGCAAAGTTACGCATCGCTGGTCGCCTCCGGATTTTGTGAAAAATACGTTAAACTGAAAAAATGGACTAGGAGAGAAATGCAAAAACACGTATCCCTTTTTTTCGTCCCAAGAATCGGTATACCAAATTGCAGCCCTTTGCGACTTCCGGTGGCAAAGTTACGCAACACTTGTCGACCCCGGAACTTGTGAAAAATACGTCAAACTGAAGAAATGGACTAGGACAGAAATGCAAAAACACGTATCCCTTTTTTTCGTCCCAAGAATCGGTATACTAAATTGTAACCCTTTGCGACTTCCGGTGGCAAAGTTACGCATCGCTGGTCGACTCCGGATTTTGTGAAAAATACGTCAAACTGAAAAAATGGACTAGGAGAGAAATGCAAAAACACGTATCCCTTTTTTTCGTCCCAAGAATCGGTATACCAAATTGCAGCCCTTTGCGACTTCCGGTGGCAAAGTTACGCAACACTTGTCGACCCCGGATTTTGTGAAAAATACGTTAAACTGAAAAAATGGACTAGGAGAGAAATGCAAAAACACGTATCCCTTTTTTTCGTCCCAAGAATCGGTATACCAAATTGCAGCCCTTTGCGACTTCCGGTGGCAAAGTTACGCAACACTTGTCGACCCCGGAACTTGTGAAAAATACGTCAAACTGAAAAAGTGGACTAGGAGAGAAATGCAAAAACACGTATCTCTTTTTTTCGTCCCAAGAATCGGTATACCAAATTGCAGCCCTTTGCGACTTCCGGTGGCAAAGTTACGCAACACTTGTCGACCCCGGAACTTGTGAAAAATACGTCAAACTGAAAAAATGGACTAGGAGAGAAATGCAAAAACACGTATCCCTTTTTTTCGTCCCAAGAATCGGTATACCAAATTGCAGCCTTTTGCGACTTCCGGTGGCAAAGTTACGCAACACTTGCCGACCCCGGAACTTGTGAAAAATACGTCAAACTGAAAAAATGGACTAGGAGAGAAATGCAAAAACACGTATCCCTTTTTTTCGTCCCAAGAATCGGTATACCAAATTGCAGCCCTTTGCGACTTCCGGTGGCAAAGTTACGCATCGCTGGTCGACTCCGGATTTTGTGAAAAATACATCAAACTGAAAAAATGGACTAGGAGAGAAATGCAAAAACACGTATCCCTTTTTTTCGTCCCAAGAATCGGTATACCAAATTGCAGCCCTTTGCGACTTCCGGTGGCAAAGTTACGCATCGCTGGTCGACTCCGGATTTTGTGAAAAATACGTCAAACTGAAAAAATGGACTAGGAGAGAAATGCAAAAACACTTATCCCTTTTTTTCGTCCCAAGAATCGGTATACCAAATTGCAGCCCTTTGCGACTTCTGGTGGCAAAGTTACGCAACACTTGTCGACCCCGGAACTTGTGATAAATACGTCAAACTGAAGAAATGGACTAGGACAGAAATGCAAAAACACGTATCCCTTTTTTTCGTCCCAAGAATCGGTATACTAAATTGTAGCCCTTTGCGACTTCCGGTGGCAAAGTTACGCATCGCTGGTCGACTCCGGATTTTGTGAAAAATACGTTAAACTGAAAAAATGGACTAGGAGAGAAATGCAAAAACACGTATCCCTTTTTTTCGTCCCAAGAATCGGTATACCAAATTGCAGCCCTTTGCGACTTCCGGTGGCAAAGTTACGCATCGCTGGTCGCCTCCGGATTTTGTGAAAAATACGTTAAACTGAAAAAATGGACTAGGAGAGAAATGCAAAAACACGTATCCCTTTTTTTCGTCCCAAGAATTTGTATACCAAATTGCAGCCCTTTGCGACTTCCGGTGGCAAAGTTACGCAACACTTGTCGACCCCGGAACTTGTGAAAAATACGTCAAACTGAAGAAATGGACTAGGACAGAAATGCAAAAACACGTATCCCTTTTTTTCGTCCCAAGAATCGGTATACCAAATTGCAGCCCTTTGCGACTTCCGGTGGCAAAGTTACGCAACACTTGTCGACCCCGGAACTTGTGAAAAATACGTCAAACTGAAGAAATGGACTAGGACAGAAATGCAAAAACACGTATCCCTTTTTTTCGTCCCAAGAATCGGTATACTAAATTGTAGCCCTTTGCGACTTCCGGTGGCAAAGTTACGCATCGCTGGTCGACTCCGGATTTTGTGAAAAATACGTTAAACTGAAAAAATGGACTAGGAGAGAAATGCAAAAACACGTATCCCTTTTTTTCGTCCCAAGAATCGGTATACCAAATTGCAGCCCTTTGCGACTTCCGGTGGCAAAGTTACGCAACACTTGTCGACCCCGGAACTTGTGATAAATACGTCAAACTGAAGAAATGGACTAGGACAGAAATGCAAAAACACGTATCCCTTTTTTTCGTCCCAAGAATCGGTATACTAAATTGCAGCACTTTACGACTTCCGGTGGCAAAGTTACGCAACACTTGTCGACCCCGGAACTTGTGATAAATACGTCAAACTGAAGAAATGGACTAGGACAGAAATGCAAAAACACGTATCCCTTTTTTTCGTCCCAAGAATCGGTATACTAAATTGTAGCCCTTTGCGACTTCCGTTGGCAAAGTTACGCATCGCTGGTCGACTCCGGATTTTGTGAAAAATACGTTAAACTGAAAAAATGGACCAGGAGAGAAATGCAAAAACACGTATCCCTTTTTTTCGTCCCAAGAATCGGTATACCAAATTGCAGCCCTTTGCGACTTCCGGTGGCAAAGTTACGCAACACTTGTCGACCCCGGAACTTGTGAAAAATACGTCAAACTGAAAAAATGGACTAGGAGAGAAATGCAAAAATACGTATCCCTTTTTTTCGTCCCAAGAATCGGTATACCAAATTGTAGCCCTTTGCGACTTCCGGTGGCAAAGTTACGCATCGCTGGTCGACTCCGGATTTTGTGAAAAATATGTTAAACTGAAAAAATGAACTAGGAGAGAAATGCAAAAACACGTATCCCTTTTTTTCGTCCCAAGAATCGGTATACCAAATTGCAGCCCTTTGCGACTTCCGGTGGCAAAGTTACGCATCGCTGGTCGCCTCCGGATTTTGTGAAAAATACACGTTAAACTGAAAAAATGGACTAGGAGAGAAATGCAAAAACACGTATCCCTTTTTTTCGTCCCAAGAATCGGTATACCAAATTGCAGCCCTTTGCGACTTCCGGTGGCAAAGTTACGCAACACTTGTCGACCCCGGAACTTGTGAAAAATACGTCAAACTGAAGAAATGGACTAGGACAGAAATGCAAAAACACGTGTCCCTTTTTTTCGTCCCAAGAATCGGTATACTAAATTGTAGCCCTTTGCGACTTCCGGTGGCAAAGTTACGCATCGCTGGTCGACTCCGGATTTTGTGAAAAATACGTTAAACTGAAAAAATGGACTAGGAGAGAAATGCAAAAACACGTATCCCTTTTTTTCGTCCCAAGAATCGGTATACCAAATTGCAGCCCTTTGCGACTTCCGGTGGCAAAGTTACGCATCGCTGGTCGACTCCGGATTTTGTGAAAAATACGTTAAACTGAAAAAATGGACTAGGAGAGAAATGCAAAAACACGTATCCCTTTTTTTCGTCCCAAGAATCGGTATACCAAATTGCAGCCCTTTGCGACTTCCGGTGGCAAAGTTACGCAACACTTGTCGACCCCGGAACTTGTGATAAATACGTCAAACTGAAGAAATGGACTAGGACAGAAATGCAAAAACACGTATCCCTTTTTTTCGTCCCAAGAATCGGTATACTAAATTGCAGCACTTTACGACTTCCGGTGGCAAAGTTACGCAACACTTGTCGACCCCGGAACTTGTGATAAATACGTCAAACTGAAGAAATGGACTAGGACAGAAATGCAAAAACACGTATCCCTTTTTTTCGTCCCAAGAATCGGTATACTAAATTGTAGCCCTTTGCGACTTCCGTTGGCAAAGTTACGCATCGCTGGTCGACTCCGGATTTTGTGAAAAATACGTTAAACTGAAAAAATGGACCAGGAGAGAAATGCAAAAACACGTATCCCTTTTTTTCGTCCCAAGAATCGGTATACCAAATTGCAGCCCTTTGCGACTTCCGGTGGCAAAGTTACGCAACACTTGTCGACCCCGGAACTTGTGAAAAATACGTCAAACTGAAAAAATGGACTAGGAGAGAAATGCAAAAATACGTATCCCTTTTTTTCGTCCCAAGAATCGGTATACCAAATTGTAGCCCTTTGCGACTTCCGGTGGCAAAGTTACGCATCGCTGGTCGACTCCGGATTTTGTGAAAAATATGTTAAACTGAAAAAATGAACTAGGAGAGAAATGCAAAAACACGTATCCCTTTTTTTCGTCCCAAGAATCGGTATACCAAATTGCAGCCCTTTGCGACTTCCGGTGGCAAAGTTACGCATCGCTGGTCGCCTCCGGATTTTGTGAAAAATACACGTTAAACTGAAAAAATGGACTAGGAGAGAAATGCAAAAACACGTATCCCTTTTTTTCGTCCCAAGAATCGGTATACCAAATTGCAGCCCTTTGCGACTTCCGGTGGCAAAGTTACGCAACACTTGTCGACCCCGGAACTTGTGAAAAATACGTCAAACTGAAGAAATGGACTAGGACAGAAATGCAAAAACACGTGTCCCTTTTTTTCGTCCCAAGAATCGGTATACTAAATTGTAGCCCTTTGCGACTTCCGGTGGCAAAGTTACGCATCGCTGGTCGACTCCGGATTTTGTGAAAAATACGTTAAACTGAAAAAATGGACTAGGAGAGAAATGCAAAAACACGTATCCCTTTTTTTCGTCCCAAGAATCGGTATACCAAATTGCAGCCCTTTGCGACTTCCGGTGGCAAAGTTACGCATCGCTGGTCGCCTCCGGATTTTGTGAAAAATACGTTAAACTGAAAAAATGGACTAAGAGAGAAATGCAAAAACACGTATCCCTTTTTTTCGTCCCAAGAATCGGTATACTAAATTGCAGCCCTTTGCGACTTCCGGTGGCAAAGTTACGCAACACTTGTCGACCCCGGAACTTGTGAAAAATACGTCAAACTGAAGAAATGGACTAGGACAGAAATGCAAAAACACGTAACCCTTTTTTTCGTCCCAAGAATCGGTATACTAAATTGTAACCCTTTGCGACTTCCGGTGGCAAAGTTACGCAACACTTGTCGACCCCGGAACTTGTGAAAAATACGTCAAACTGAAGAAATGGACTAGGACAGAAATGCAAAAACACGTATCCCTTTTTTTCGTCCCAAGAATCGGTATACTAAATTGTAACCCTTTGCGACTTCCGGTGGCAAAGTTACGCATCGCTGGTCGACTCCGGATTTTGTGAAAAATACGTTAAACTGAAAAAATGGACTAGGAGAGAAATGCAAAAACACGTATCCCTTTTTTTCGTCCCAAGAATCGGTATACCAAATTGCAGCCCTTTGCGACTTCCGGTGGCAAAGTTACGCAACACTTGTCGACCCCGGAACTTGTGAAAAATACGTCAAACTGAAAAAATGGACTAGGAGAGAAATGCAAAAACACGTATCCCTTTTTTTCGTCCCGAGAATCGGTATACCAAATTGCAGCCCTTTGCGACTTCCGGTGGCAAAGTTACGCAACACTTGTCGACCCCGGATTTTGTGAAAAATACGTCAAACTGAAAAAATGGACTAGGAGAGAAATGCAAAAACACGTATCTCTTTTTTTCGTCCCAAGAATCGGTATACCAAATTGCAGCCCTTTGCGACTTCCGGTGGCAAAGTTACGCAACACTTGTCGACCCCGGAACTTGTGAAAAATACGTCAAACTGAAAAAATGGACTAGGAGAGAAATGCAAAAACACGTATCCCTTTTTTTCGTCCCAAGAATCGGTATACCAAATTGCAGCCTTTTGCGACTTCCGGTGGCAAAGTTACGCAACACTTGCCGACCCCGGAACTTGTGAAAAATACGTCAAACTGAAAAAATGGACTAGGAGAGAAATGCAAAAACACGTATCCCTTTTTTTCGTCCCAAGAATCGGTATACCAAATTGCAGCCCTTTGCGACTTCCGGTGGCAAAGTTACGCATCGCTGGTCGACTCCGGATTTTGTGAAAAATACGTCAAACTGAAAAAATGGACTAGGAGAGAAATGCAAAAACACGTATACCTTTTTTTCGTCCCAAGAATCGGTATACCAAATTGCAGCCCTTTGCGACTTCCGGTGGCACAGTTACGCATCGCTGGTCGACTCCGGATTTTGTGAAAAATACGTCAAACTGAAAAAATGGACTAGGAGAGAAATGCAAAAACGCGTATCCCTTTTTTTCGTCCCAAGAATCGGTATACCAAATTGCAGCCCTTTGCGACTTCCGGTGGCAAAGTTACGCAACACTTGTCGACCCCGGAACTTGTGATAAATATGTCAAACTGAAGAAATGGACTAGGACAGAAATGCAAAAACACGTATCCCTTTTTTTCGTCCCAAGAATCGGTATACTAAATTGTAGCCCTTTGCGACTTCCGGTGGCAAAGTTACGCATCGCTGGTCGACTCCGGATTTTGTGAAAAATACGTTAAACTGAAAAAATGGACTAGGAGAGAAATGCAAAAACACGTATCCCTTTTTTTGTCCCAAGAATCGGTATACCAAATTGCAGCCCTTTGCGACTTCCGGTGGCAAAGTTACGCATCGCTTGTCGACCCCGGAACTTGTGAAAAATACGTTAAACTGAAAAAATGGACTAGGAGAGAAATGCAAAAACACGTATCCCTTTTTTTCGTCCCAAGAATCGGTATACCAAATTGGAGCCCTTTGCGACTTCCGGTGGCAAAGTTACGCAACACTTGTCGACCCCGGATTTTGTGAAAAATACGTTAAACTGAAAAAATGGACTAGGAGAGAAATGCAAAAACACGTATCCCTTTTTTTCGTCCCAAGAATCGGTATACCAAATTGCAGCCTTTTGCGACTTCCGGTGGCAAAGTTACGCAACACTTGCCGACCCCGGAACTTGTGAAAAATACGTCAAACTGAAAAAATGGACTAGGAGAGAAATGCAAAAACACGTATCCCTTTTTTTCGTCCCAAGAATCGGTATACCAAATTGCAGCCCTTTGCGACTTCCGGTGGCAAAGTTACGCATCGCTGGTCGACTCCGGATTTTGTGAAAAATACGTCAAACTGAAAAAATGGACTAGGAGAGAAATGCAAAAACACGTATCTCTTTTTTTCGTCCCAAGAATCGGTATACCAAATTGCAGCCCTTTGCGACTTCCGGTGGCAAAGTTACGCATCGCTTGTCGACCCCGGAACTTGTGAAAAATACGTTAAACTGAAAAAATGGACTAGGAGAGAAATGCAAAAACACGTATCCCTTTTTTTCGTCCCAAGAATCGGTATACCAAATTGGAGCCCTTTGCGACTTCCGGTGGCAAAGTTACGCAACACTTGTCGACCCCGGATTTTGTGAAAAATACGTTAAACTGAAAAAATGGACTAGGAGAGAAATGCAAAAACACGTATCCCTTTTTTTCGTCCCAAGAATCGGTATACCAAATTGCAGCCTTTTGCGACTTCCGGTGGCAAAGTTACGCAACACTTGCCGACCCCGGAACTTGTGAAAAATACGTCAAACTGAAAAAATGGACTAGGAGAGAAATGCAAAAACACGTATCCCTTTTTTTCGTCCCAAGAATCGGTATACCAAATTGCAGCCCTTTGCGACTTCCGGTGGCAAAGTTACGCAACACTTGTCGACCCCGGAACTTGTGAAAAATACGTCAAACTGAAAAAATGGACTAGGAGAGAAATGCAAAAACACGTATCCCTTTTTTTCGTCCCAAGAATCGGTATACCAAATTGCAGCCTTTTGCGACTTCCGGTGGCAAAGTTACGCAACACTTGCCGACCCCGGAACTTGTGAAAAATACGTCAAACTGAAAAAATGGACTAGGAGAGAAATGCAAAAACACGTATCCCTTTTTTTCGTCCCAAGAATCGGTATACCAAATTGCAGCCCTTTGCGACTTCCGGTGGCAAAGTTACGCATCGCTGGTCGACTCCGGATTTTGTGAAAAATACATCAAACTGAAAAAATGGACTAGGAGAGAAATGCAAAAACACGTATCCCTTTTTTTCGTCCCAAGAATCGGTATACCAAATTGCAGCCCTTTGCGACTTCCGGTGGCAAAGTTACGCATCGCTGGTCGACTCCGGATTTTGTGAAAAATACGTCAAACTGAAAAAATGGACTAGGAGAGAAATGCAAAAACACGTATCCCTTTTTTTCGTCCCAAGAATCGGTATACCAAATTGCAGCCCTTTGCGACTTCTGGTGGCAAAGTTACGCAACACTTGTCGACCCCGGAACTTGTGATAAATACGTCAAACTGAAGAAATGGACTAGGACAGAAATGCAAAAACACGTATCCCTTTTTTTCGTCCCAAGAATCGGTATACTAAATTGTAGCCCTTTGCGACTTCCGGTGGCAAAGTTACGCATCGCTGGTCGACTCCGGATTTTGTGAAAAATACGTTAAACTGAAAAAATGGACTAGGAGAGAAATGCAAAAACACGTATCCCTTTTTTTCGTGGCAAGAATCGGTATACCAAATTGCAGCCCTTTGCGACTTCCGGTGGCAAATTTACGCATCGCTGGTCGCCTCCGGATTTTGTGAAAAATACGTTAAACTGAAAAAATGGACTAGGAGAGAAATGCAAAAACACGTATCCCTTTTTTTCGTCCCAAGAATTTGTATACCAAATTGCAGCCCTTTGCGACTTCCGGTGGCAAAGTTACGCAACACTTGTCGACCCCGGAACTTGTGAAAAATACGTCAAACTGAAGAAATGGACTAGGACAGAAATGCAAAAACACGTATCCCTTTTTTTCGTCCCAAGAATCGGTATACTAAATTGTAACCCTTTGCGACTTCCGGTGGCAAAGTTACGCATCGCTGGTCGACTCCGGATTTTGTGAAAAATACGTCAAACTGAAAAAATGGACTAGGAGAGAAATGCAAAAACACGTATCTCTTTTTTTCGTCCCAAGAATCGGTATACCAAATTGCAGCCCTTTGCGACTTCCGGTGGCAAAGTTACGCAACACTTGTCGACCCCGGAACTTGTGAAAAATACGTCAAACTGAAAAAATGGACTAGGAGAGAAATGCAGAAACACGTATCTCTTTTTTTCGTCCCAAGAATCGGTATACCAAATTGCAGCCCTTTGCGACTTCCGGTGGCAAAGTTACGCATCGCTGGTCGACCCCGGAACTTGTGAAAAATACGTTAAACTGAAAAAATGGACTAGGAGAGAAATGCAAAAACACGTATCCCTTTTTTTCGTCCCAAGAATAGGTATACCAAATTGCAGCCCTTTGCGACTTCCGGTGGCAAAGTTACGCAACACTTGTCGACCCCGGAACTTGTGATAAATACGTCAAACTGAAGAAATGGACTAGGACAGAAATGCAAAAACACGTATCCCTTTTTTTCGTCCCAAGAATCGGTATACTAAATTGTAGCCCTTTGCGACTTCCGGTGGCAAAGTTACGCATCGTTGGTCGACTCCGGATTTTGTGAAAAATACGTTAAACTGAGAAAATGGACTAGGAGAGAAATGCAAAAACACGTATCCCTTTTTTTCGTCCCAAGAATCGGTATACTAAATTGTAGCCCTTTGCGACTTCCGGTGGCAAAGTTACGCATCGCTGGTCGACTCCGGATTTTGTGAAAAATACGTTAAACTGAAAAAATGGACTAGGAGAGAAATGCAAAAACGCGTATCCCTTTTTTTCGTCCCAAGAATCGGTATACCAAATTGCAGCCCTTTGCGACTTCCGGTGGCAAAGTTACGCATCGCTGGTCGCCTCCGGATTTTGTGAAAAATACGTTAAACTGAAAAAATGGACTAGGAGAGAAATGCAAAAACACGTATCCCTTTTTTTCGTCCCAAGAATCGGTATACTAAATTGTAGCCCTTTGCGACTTCCGGTGGCAAAGTTACGCATCGCTGGTCGACTCCGGATTTTGTGAAAAATACGTTAAACTGAAAAAATGGACTAGGAGAGAAATGCAAAAACACGTATCCCTTTTTTTCGTCCCAAGAATCGGTATACCAAATTGCAGCCCTTTGCGACTTCCGGTGGCAAAGTTACGCATCGCTGGTCGCCTCCGGATTTTGTGAAAAATACGTTAAACTGAAAAAATGGACTAGGAGAGAAATGCAAAAACACGTATCCCTTTTTTTCGTCCCAAGAATCGGTATACCAAATTGCAGCCCTTTGCGACTTCCGGTGGCAAAGTTACGCAACACTTGTCGACCCCGGAACTTGTGAAAAATACGTCAAACTGAAGAAATGGACTAGGACAGAAATGCAAAAACACGTATCCCTTTTTTTCGTCCCAAGAATCGGTATACTAAATTGTAACCCTTTGCGACTTCCGGTGGCAAAGTTACGCATCGCTGGTCGACTCCGGATTTTGTGAAAAATACGTCAAACTGAAAAAATGGACTAGGAGAGAAATGCAAAAACACGTATCTCTTTTTTTCGTCCCAAGAATCGGTATACCAAATTGCAGCCCTTTGCGACTTCCGGTGGCAAAGTTACGCAACACTTGTCGACCCCGGAACTTGTGAAAAATACGTCAAACTGAAAAAATGGACTAGGAGAGAAATGCAGAAACACGTATCTCTTTTTTTCGTCCCAAGAATCGGTATACCAAATTGCAGCCCTTTGCGACTTCCGGTGGCAAAGTTACGCATCGCTGGTCGACCCCGGAACTTGTGAAAAATACGTTAAACTGAAAAAATGGACTAGGAGAGAAATGCAAAAACACGTATCCCTTTTTTTCGTCCCAAGAATCGGTATACCAAATTGCAGCCCTTTGCGACTTCCGGTGGCAAAGTTACGCAACACTTGTCGACCCCGGAACTTGTGATAAATACGTCAAACTGAAGAAATGGACTAGGACAGAAATGCAAAAACACGTATCCCTTTTTTTCGTCCCAAGAATCGGTATACTAAATTGTAGCCCTTTGCGACTTCCGGTGGCAAAGTTACGCATCGCTGGTCGACTCCGGATTTTGTGAAAAATACGTTAAACTGAAAAAATGGACTAGGAGAGAAATGCAAAAACACGTATCCCTTTTTTTCGTCCCAAGAATCGGTATACCAAATTGCAGCCCTTTGCGACTTCCGGTGGCAAAGTTACGCATCGCTGGTCGCCTCCGGATTTTGTGAAAAATACGTTAAACTGAAAAAATGGACTAGGAGAGAAATGCAAAAACACGTATCCCTTTTTTTCGTCCCAAGAAACGGTATACCAAATTGCAGCCCTTTGCGACTTCCGGTGGCAAAGTTACGCAACACTTGTCGACCCCGGAACTTGTGAAAAATACGTCAAACTGAAGAAATGGACTAGGACAGAAATGCAAAAACACGTATCCCTTTTTTTCGTCCCAAGAATCGGTATACTAAATTGTAGCCCTTTGCGACTTCCGGTGGCAAAGTTACGCATCGTTGGTCGACTCCGGATTTTGTGAAAAATACGTTAAACTGAAAAAATGGACTAGGAGAGAAATGCAAAAACACGTATCCCTTTTTTTCGTCCCAAGAATCGGTATACCAAATTGCAGCCCTTTGCGACTTCCGGTGGCAAAGTTACGCAACACTTGTCGACCCCGGAACTTGTGATAAATACGTCAAACTGAAGAAATGGACTAGGACAGAAATGCAAAAACACGTATCCCTTTTTTTCGTCCCAAGAATCGGTATACTAAATTGTAGCCCTTTGCGACTTCCGGTGGCAAAGTTACGCATCGTTGGTCGACTCCGGATTTTGTGAAAAATACGTTAAACTGAAAAAATGGACTAGGAGAGAAATGCAAAAACACGTATCCCTTTTTTTCGTCCCGAGAATCGGTATACCAAATTGCAGCCCTTTGCGACTTCCGGTGGCAAAGTTACGCAACACTTGTCGACCCCGGATTTTGTGAAAAATACGTTAAACTGAAAAAATGGACTAGGAGAGAAATGCAAAAACACGTATCCCTTTTTCTCGTCCCAAGAATCGGTATACCAAATTGCAGCCCTTTGCGACTTCCGGTGGCAAAGTTACGCAACACTTGTCGACCCCGGAACTTGTGAAAAATACGTCAAACTGAAAAAGTGGACTAGGAGAGAAATGCAAAAACACGTATCTCTTTTTTTCGTCCCAAGAATCGGTATACCAAATTGCAGCACTTTGCGACTTCCGGTGGCAAAGTTACGCAACACTTGTCGACCCCGGAACTTGTGATAAATACGTCAAACTGAAGAAATGGACTAGGACAGAAATGCAAAAACACGTATCCCTTTTTTTCGTCCCGAGAATCGGTATACCAAATTGCAGCCCTTTGCGACTTCCGGTGGCAAAGTTACGCATCGCTGGTCGACTCCGGATTTTGTGAAAAATACGTTAAACTGAAAAAATGGACTAGGAGAGAAATGCAAAAACACGTATCCCTTTTTTTCGTCCCAAGAATCGGTATACCAAATTGCAGCCCTTTGCGACTTCCGGTGGCAAAGTTACGCATCGCTGGTCGCCTCCGGATTTTGTGAAAAATATGTTAAACTGAAAAAATGGACTAGGAGAGAAATGCAAAAACACGTATCCCTTTTTTTCGTCCCAAGAATCGGTATACCAAATTGCAGCCCTTTGCGACTTCCGGTGGCAAAGTTACGCAATACTTGTCGACCCCGGAACTTGTGAAAAATACGTCAAACTGAAGAAATGGACTAGGACAGAAATGCAAAAACACGTATCCCTTTTTTTCGTCCCAAGAATCGGTATACTAAATTGTAGCCCTTTGCGACTTCCGGTGGCAAAGTTACGCATCGTTGGTCGACTCCGGATTTTGTGAAAAATACGTTAAACTGAAAAAATGGACTAGGAGAGAAATGCAAAAACACGTATCCCTTTTTTTCGTCCCAAGAATCGGTATACCAAATTGCAGCCCTTTGCGACTTCCGGTGGCAAAGTTACGCAACACTTGTCGACCCCGGAACTTGTGATAAATACGTCAAACTGAAGAAATGGACTAGGACAGAAATGCAAAAACACGTATCCCTTTTTTTCGTCCCAAGAATCGGTATACTAAATTGTAGCCCTTTGCGACTTCCGGTGGCAAAGTTACGCATCGTTGGTCGACTCCGGATTTTGTGAAAAATACGTTAAACTGAAAAAATGGACTAGGAGAGAAATGCAAAAACACGTATCCCTTTTTTTCGTCCCGAGAATCGGTATACCAAATTGCAGCCCTTTGCGACTTCCGGTGGCAAAGTTACGCAACACTTGTCGACCCCGGAACTTGTGAAAAATACGTCAAACTGAAAAAGTGGACTAGGAGAGAAATGCAAAAACACGTATCCCTTTTTTTCGTCCCAAGAATCGGTATACTAAATTGTAGCCCTTTGCGACTTCCGGTGGCAAAGTTACGCATCGCTGGTCGACTCCGGATTTTGTGAAAAATACGTTAAACTGAAAAAATGGACTAGGAGAGAAATGCAAAAACACGTATCCCTTTTTTTCGTCCCAAGAATCGGTATACCAAATTGCAGCCCTTTGCGACTTCCGGTGGCAAAGTTACGCATCGCTGGTCGCCTCCGGATTTTGTGAAAAATACGTTAAACTGAAAAAATGGACTAGGAGAGAAATGCAAAAACACGTATCCCTTTTTTTCGTCCCAAGAAACGGTATACCAAATTGCAGCCCTTTGCGACTTCCGGTGGCAAAGTTACGCAACACTTGTCGACCCCGGAACTTGTGAAAAATACGTCAAACTGAAGAAATGGACTAGGACAGAAATGCAAAAACACGTATCCCTTTTTTTCGTCCCAAGAATCGGTATACTAAATTGTAGCCCTTTGCGACTTCCGGTGGCAAAGTTACGCATCGTTGGTCGACTCCGGATTTTGTGAAAAATACGTTAAACTGAAAAAATGGACTAGGAGAGAAATGCAAAAACACGTATCCCTTTTTTTCGTCCCAAGAATCGGTATACCAAATTGCAGCCCTTTGCGACTTCCGGTGGCAAAGTTACGCAACACTTGTCGACCCCGGAACTTGTGATAAATACGTCAAACTGAAGAAATGGACTAGGACAGAAATGCAAAAACACGTATCCCTTTTTTTCGTCCCAAGAATCGGTATACTAAATTGTAGCCCTTTGCGACTTCCGGTGGCAAAGTTACGCATCGTTGGTCGACTCCGGATTTTGTGAAAAATACGTTAAACTGAAAAAATGGACTAGGAGAGAAATGCAAAAACACGTATCCCTTTTTTTCGTCCCGAGAATCGGGGTACCAAATTGCAGCCCTTTGCGACTTCCGGTGGCAAAGTTACGCAACACTTGTCGACCCCGGATTTTGTGAAAAATACGTTAAACTGAAAAAATGGACTAGGAGAGAAATGCAAAAACACGTATCCCTTTTTCTCGTCCCAAGAATCGGTATACCAAATTGCAGCCCTTTGCGACTTCCGGTGGCAAAGTTACGCAACACTTGTCGACCCCGGAACTTGTGAAAAATACGTCAAACTGAAAAAGTGGACTAGGAGAGAAATGCAAAAACACGTATCTCTTTTTTTCGTCCCAAGAATCGGTATACCAAATTGCAGCACTTTGCGACATCCGGTGGCAAAGTTACGCAACACTTGTCGACCCCGGAACTTGTGATAAATACGTCAAACTGAAGAAATGGACTAGGACAGAAATGCAAAAACACGTATCCCTTTTTTTCGTCCCGAGAATCGGTATACCAAATTGCAGCCCTTTGCGACTTCCGGTGGCAAAGTTACGCATCGCTGGTCGACTCCGGATTTTGTGAAAAATACGTTAAACTGAAAAAATGGACTAGGAGAGAAATGCAAAAACACGTATCCCTTTTTTTCGTCCCAAGAATCGGTATACCAAATTGCAGCCCTTTGCGACTTCCGGTGGCAAAGTTACGCATCGCTGGTCGCCTCCGGATTTTGTGAAAAATACGTTAAACTGAAAAAATGGACTAGGAGAGAAATGCAAAAACACGTATCCCTTTTTTTCGTCCCAAGAATCGGTATACCAAATTGCAGCCCTTTGCGACTTCCGGTGGCAAAGTTACGCAATACTTGTCGACCCCGGAACTTGTGAAAAATACGTCAAACTGAGGAAATGGACTAGGACAGAAATGCAAAAACACGTATCCCTTTTTTTCGTCCCAAGAATCGGTATACTAAATTGTAGCCCTTTGCGACTTCCGGTGGCAAAGTTACGCATCGTTGGTCGACTCCGGATTTTGTGAAAAATACGTTAAACTGAAAAAATGGACTAGGAGAGAAATGCAAAAACACGTATCCCTTTTTTTCGTCCCAAGAATCGGTATACCAAATTGCAGCCCTTTGCGACTTCCGGTGGCAAAGTTACGCAACACTTGTCGACCCCGGAACTTGTGATAAATACGTCAAACTGAAGAAATGGACTAGGACAGAAATGCAAAAACACGTATCCCTTTTTTTCGTCCCAAGAATCGGTATACTAAATTGTAGCCCTTTGCGACTTCCGGTGGCAAAGTTACGCATCGTTGGTCGACTCCGGATTTTGTGAAAAATACGTTAAACTGAAAAAATGGACTAGGAGAGAAATGCAAAAACACGTATCCCTTTTTTTCGTCCCGAGAATCGGTATACCAAATTGCAGCCCTTTGCGACTTCCGGTGGCAAAGTTACGCAACACTTGTCGACCCCGGATTTTGTGAAAAATACGTTAAACTGAAAAAATGGACTAGGAGAGAAATGCAAAAACACGTATCCCTTTTTTTCGTCCCAAGAATCGGTATACCAAATTGCAGCCCTTTGCGACTTCCGGTGGCAAAGTTACGCAACACTTGTCGACCCCGGAACTTGTGAAAAATACGTCAAACTGAAGAAATGGACTAGGACAGAAATGCAAAAACACGTATCCCTTTTTTTCGTCCCAAGAATCGGTATACTAAATTGTAGCCCTTTGCGACTTCCGGTGGCAAAGTTACGCATCGTTGGTCGACTCCGGATTTTGTGAAAAATACGTTAAACTGAAAAAATGGACTAGGAGAGAAATGCAAAAACACGTATCCCTTTTTTTCGTCCCAAGAATCGGTATACCAAATTGCAGCCCTTTGCGACTTCCGGTGGCAAAGTTACGCAACACTTGTCGACCCCGGAACTTGTGAAAAATACGTCAAACTGAAAAAGTGGACTAGGAGAGAAATGCAAAAACACGTATCTCTTTTTTTCGTCCCAAGAATCGGTATACCAAATTGTAGCCCTTTGCGACTTCCGGTGGCAAAGTTACGCATCGCTGGTCGACTCCGGATTTTTTGAAAAATACGTCAAACTGAAAAAATGGACTAGGAGAGAAATGCAAAAACACGTATCCCTTTTTTTCGTCCCAAGAATGGGTATACCAAATTGTAGCCCTTTGCGACTTCCGGTGGCAAAGTTACGCATCGCTGGTCGACTCCGGATTTTGTGAAAAATACGTTAAACTGAAAAAATGGACTAGGAGAGAAATGCAAAAACACGTATCCCTTTTTTTCGTCCCAAGAATCGGTATACCAAATTGCAGCCCTTTGCGACTTCCGGTGGCAAAGTTACGCAACACTTGTCGACCCCGGAACTTGTGAAAAATACGTCAAACTGAAGAAATGGACTAGGACAGAAATGCAAAAACTCGTATCCCTTTTTTTCGTCCCAAGAATCGGTATACTAAATTGTAACCCTTTGCGACTTCCGGTGGCAAAGTTACGCATCGCTGGTCGACTCCGGATTTTGTGAAAAATACGTTAAACTGAAAAAATGGACTAGGAGAGAAATGCAAAAACACGTATCCCTTTTTTTCGTCCCAAGAATCGGTATACCAAATTGCAGCCCTTTGCGACTTCCGGTGGCAAAGTTACGCAACACTTGTCGACCCCGGAACTTGTGAAAAATACGTCAAACTGAAAAAATGGACTAGGAGAGAAATGCAAAAAGACGTATCCCTTTTTCTCGTCCCAAGAATCGGTATACCAAATTGCAGCCCTTTGCGACTTCCGGTGGCAAAGTTACGCAACACTTGTCGACCCCGGAACTTGTGAAAAATACGTCAAACTGAAAAAGTGGACTAGGAGAGAAATGCAAAAACACGTATCTCTTTTTTTCGTCCCAAGAATCGGTATACCAAATTGTAGCCCTTTGCGACTTCCGGTGGCAAAGTTACGCATCGCTGGTCGACTCCGGATTTTGTGAAAAATACGTCAAACTGAAAAAATGGACTAGGCGAGAAATGCAAAAACACGTATCCCTTTTTTTCGTCCCAAGAATCGGTGTACCAAATTGTAGCCCTTTGCGACTTCCGGTGGCAAAGTTACGCATCGCTGGTCGACTCCGGATTTTGTGAAAAATACGTTAAACTGAAAAAATGGACTAGGAGAGAAATGCAAAAACACGTATCCCTTTTTTTCGTCCCAAGAATCGGTATACCAAATTGCAGCCCTTTGCGACTTCCGGTGGCAAAGTTACGCAACACTTGTCGACCCCGGAACTTGTGAAAAATACGTCAAACTGAAGAAATGGACTAGGACAGAAATGCAAAAACACGTATCTCTTTTTTTCGTCCCAAGAATCGGTATACTAAATTGTAACCCTTTGCGACTTCCGGTGGCAAAGTTACGCATCGCTGGTCGACTCCGGATTTTGTGAAAAATACGTTAAACTGAAAAAATGGACTAGGAGAGAAATGCAAAAACACGTATCCCTTTTTTTCGTCCCAAGAATCGGTATACCAAATTGCAGCCCTTTGCGACTTCCGGTAGCAAAGTTACGCAATACTTGTCGACCCCGGAACTTGTGAAAAATACGTCAAACTGAAAAAATGGACTAGGAGAGAAATGCAAAAAGACGTATCCCTTTTTCTCGTCCCAAGAATCGGTATACCAAATTGCAGCCTTTTGCGACTTCCGGTGGCAAAGTTACGCAACACTTGTCGACCCCGGAACTTGTGAAAAATACGTCAAACTGAAAAAGTGGACTAGGAGAGAAATGCAAAAACACGTATCTCTTTTTTTCGTCCCAAGAATCGGTATACCAAATTGCAGCCCTTTGCGACTTCCGGTGGCAAAGTTACGCAACACTTGTCGACCCCGGAACTTGTGAAAAATACGTCAAACTGAAAAAGTGGACTAGGAGAGAAATGCAAAAACACGTATCTCTTTTTTTCGTCCCAAGAATCGGTATACCAAATTGTAGCCCTTTGCGACTTCCGGTGGCAAAGTTACGCATCGCTGGTCGACTCCGGATTTTGTGAAAAATACGTCAAACTGAAAAAATGGACTAGGAGAGAAATGCAAAAACACGTATCCCTTTTTTTCGTCCCAAGAATCGGTATACCAAATTGTAGCCCTTTGCGACTTCCGGTGGCAAAGTTACGCATCGCTGGTCGACTCCGGATTTTGTGAAAAATACGTCAAACTGAAAAAATGGACTAGGAGAGAAATGCAAAAACACGTATCCCTTTTTTTCGTCCCAAGAATCGTTATACCAAATTGTAGCCCTTTGCGACTTCCGGTGGCAAAGTTACGCATCGCTGTTCGACTCCGGATTTTGTGAAAAATACGTTAAACTGAAAAAATGGACTAGGAGAGAAATGCAAAAAGACGTATCCCTTTTTCTCGTCCCAAGAATCGGTATACCAAATTGCAGCCTTTTGCGACTTCCGGTGGCAAAGTTACGCAACACTTGTCGACCCCGGAAATTGTGAAAAATACGTCAAACTGAAAAAGTGGACTAGGAGAGAAACGCAAAAACACGTATCTCTTTTTTTCGTCCCAAGAATCGGTATACCAAATTGCAGCCCTTTGCGACTTCCGGTGGCAAAGTTACGCAACACTTGTCGACCCCGGAACTTGTGAAAAATACGTCAAACTGAAAAAGTGGACTAGGAGAGAAATGCAAAAACACGTATCTCTTTTTTTCGTCCCAAGAATCGGTATACCAAATTGTAGCCCTTTGCGACTTCCGGTGGCAAAGTTACGCATCGCTGGTCGACTCCGGATTTTGTGAAAAATACGTTAAACTGAAAAAATGGACTAGGAGAGAAATGCAAAAACACGTATCCCTTTTTTTCGTCCCAAGAATCGGTATACCAAATTGCAGCCCTTTGCGACTTCCGGTGGCAAAGTTACGCAACACTTGTCGACCCCGGAACTTGTGAAAAATACGTCAAACTGAAGAAATGGACTAGGACAGAAATGCAAAAACACGTATCTCTTTTTTTCGTCCCAAGAATCGGTATACTAAATTGTAACCCTTTGCGACTTCCGGTGGCAAAGTTACGCATCGCTGGTCGACTCCGGATTTTGTGAAAAATACGTTAAACTGAAAAAATGGACTAGGAGAGAAATGCAAAAACACGTATCCCTTTTTTTCGTCCCAAGAATCGGTATACCAAATTGCAGCCCTTTGCGACTTCCGGTAGCAAAGTTACGCAATACTTGTCGACCCCGGAACTTGTGAAAAATACGTCAAACTGAAAAAATGGACTAGGAGAGAAATGCAAAAAGACGTATCCCTTTTTCTCGTCCCAAGAATCGGTATACCAAATTGCAGCCTTTTGCGACTTCCGGTGGCAAAGTTACGCAACACTTGTCGACCCCGGAACTTGTGAAAAATACGTCAAACTGAAAAAGTGGACTAGGAGAGAAATGCAAAAACACGTATCTCTTTTTTTCGTCCCAAGAATCGGTATACCAAATTGCAGCCCTTTGCGACTTCCGGTGGCAAAGTTACGCAACACTTGTCGACCCCGGAACTTGTGAAAAATACGTCAAACTGAAAAAGTGGACTAGGAGAGAAATGCAAAAACACGTATCTCTTTTTTTCGTCCCAAGAATCGGTATACCAAATTGTAGCCCTTTGCGACTTCCGGTGGCAAAGTTACGCATCGCTGGTCGACTCCGGATTTTGTGAAAAATACGTCAAACTGAAAAAATGGACTAGGAGAGAAATGCAAAAACACGTATCCCTTTTTTTCGTCCCAAGAATCGGTATACCAAATTGTAGCCCTTTGCGACTTCCGGTGGCAAAGTTACGCATCGCTGGTCGACTCCGGATTTTGTGAAAAATACGTCAAACTGAAAAAATGGACTAGGAGAGAAATGCAAAAACACGTATCCCTTTTTTTCGTCCCAAGAATCGGTATACCAAATTGTAGCCCTTTGCGACTTCCGGTGGCAAAGTTACGCATCGCTGGTCGACTCCGGATTTTGTGAAAAATACGTTAAACTGAAAAAATGGACTAGGAGAGAAATGCAAAAAGACGTATCCCTTTTTCTCGTCCCAAGAATCGGTATACCAAATTGCAGCCTTTTGCGACTTCCGGTGGCAAAGTTACGCAACACTTGTCGACCCCGGAACTTGTGAAAAATACGTCAAACTGAAAAAGTGGACTAGGAGAGAAATGCAAAAACACGTATCTCTTTTTTTCGTCCCAAGAATCGGTATACCAAATTGCAGCCCTTTGCGACTTCCGGTGGCAAAGTTACGCAACACTTGTCGACCCCGGAACTTGTGAAAAATACGTCAAACTGAAAAAGTGGACTAGGAGAGAAATGCAAAAACACGTATCCCTTTTTTTCGTCCCAAGAATCGGTATACCAAATTGTAGCCCTTTGCGACTTCCGGTGGCAAAGTTACGCATCGCTGGTCGACTCCGGATTTTGTGAAAAATACGTTAAACTGAAAAAATGGACTAGGAGAGAAATGCAAAAACACGTATCCCTTTTTTTCGTCCCAAGAATCGGTATACCAAATTGCAGCCCTTTGCGACTTCCGGTGGCAAAGTTACGCAACGCTGGTCGCCTCCGGATTTTGTGAAAAATACGTTAAACTGAAAAAATGGACTAGGAGAGAAATGCAAAAACACGTATCCCTTTTTTTCGTCCCAAGAATCGGTATACCAAATTGCAGCCCTTTGCGACTTCCGGTGGCAAAGTTACGCAACACTTGTCGACCCCGGAACTTGTGAAAAATACGTCAAACTGAAGAAATGGACTAGGACAGAAATGCAAAAACACGTATCCCTTTTTTTCGTCCCAAGAATCGGTATACTAAATTGTAACCCTTTGCGACTTCCGGTGGCAAAGTTACGCATCGCTGGTCGACTCCGGATTTTGTGAAAAATACGTTAAACTGAAAAAATGGACTAGGAGAGAAATGCAAAAACACGTATCCCTTTTTTTCGTCCCAAGAATCGGTATACCAAATTGCAGCCCTTTGCGACTTCCGGTGGCAAAGTTACGCAACACTTGTCGACCCCGGAACTTGTGAAAAATACGTCAAACTAAAAAAATGGACTAGGAGAGAAATGCAAAAAGACGTATCCCTTTTTCTCGTCCCAAGAATCGGTATACCAAATTGCAGCCTTTTGCGACTTCCGGTGGCAAAGTTACGCAACACTTGTCGACCCCGGAACTTGTGAAAAATACGTCAAACTGAAAAAGTGGACTAGGAGAGAAATGCAAAAACACGTATCTCTTTTTTTCGTCCCAAGAATCGGTATACCAAATTGCAGCCCTTTGCGACTTCCGGTGGCAAAGTTACGCAACACTTGTCGACCCCGGAACTTGTGAAAAATACGTCAAACTGAAAAAGTGGACTAGGAGAGAAATGCAAAAACACGTATCTCTTTTTTTCGTCCCAAGAATCGGTATACCAAATTGTAGCCCTTTGCGACTTCCGGTGGCAAAGTTACGCATCGCTGGTCGACTCCGGATTTTGTGAAAAATACGTCAAACTGAAAAAATGGACTAGGAGAGAAATGCAAAAACACGTATCCCTTTTTTTCGTCCCAAGAATCGGTATACCAAATTGTAGCCCTTTGCGACTTCCGGTGGCAAAGTTACGCATCGCTGGTCGACTCCGGATTTTGTGAAAAATACGTTAAACTGAAAAAATGGACTAGGAGAGAAATGCAAAAACACGTATCCCTTTTTTTCGTCCCAAGAATCGGTATACCAAATTGCAGCCCTTTGCGACTTCCGGTGGCAAAGTTACGCAACACTTGTCGACCCCGGAACTTGTGAAAAATACGTCAAACTGAAGAAATGGACTAGGACAGAAATGCAAAAACACGTATCCCTTTTTTTCGTCCCAAGAATCGGTATACTAAATTGTAACCCTTTGCGACTTCCGGTGGCAAAGTTACGCATCGCTGGTCGACTCCGGATTTTGTGAAAAATACGTTAAACTGAAAAAATGGACTAGGAGAGAAATGCAAAAACACGTATCCCTTTTTTTCGTCCCAAGAATCGGTATACCAAATTGCAGCCCTTTGCGACTTCCGGTGGCAAAGTTACGCAACACTTGTCGACCCCGGAACTTGTGAAAAATACGTCAAACTGAAAAAATGGACTAGGAGAGAAATGCAAAAAGACGTATCCCTTTTTCTCGTCCCAAGAATCGGTATACCAAATTGCAGCCTTTTGCGACTTCCGGTGGCAAAGTTACGCAACACTTGTCGACCCCGGAACTTGTGAAAAATACGTCAAACTGAAAAAGTGGACTAGGAGAGAAATGCAAAAACACGTATCTCTTTTTTTCGTCCCAAGAATCGGTATACCAAATTGCAGCCCTTTGCGACTTCCGGTGGCAAAGTTACGCAACACTTGTCGACCCCGGAACTTGTGAAAAATACGTCAAACTGAAAAAGTGGACTAGGAGAGAAATGCAAAAACACGTATCTCTTTTTTTCGTCCCAAGAATCGGTATACCAAATTGTAGCCCTTTGCGACTTCCGGTGGCAAAGTTACGCATCGCTGGTCGACTCCGGATTTTGTGAAAAATACGTCAAACTGAAAAAATGGACTAGGAGAGAAATGCAAAAACACGTATCCCTTTTTTTCGTCCCAAGAATCGGTATACCAAATTGTAGCCCTTTGCGACTTCCGGTGGCAAAGTTACGCATCGCTGGTCGACTCCGGATTTTGTGAAAAATATGTTAAACTGAAAAAATGGACTAGGAGAGAAATGCAAAAACACGTATCCCTTTTTTTCGTCCCAAGAATCGGTATACCAAATTGCAGCCCTTTGCGACTTCCGGTGGCAAAGTTACGCAACGCTGGTCGCCTCCGGATTTTGTGAAAAATACGTTAAACTGAAAAAATGGACTAGGAGAGAAATGCAGAAACACGTATCTCTTTTTTTCGTCCCAAGAATCGGTATACCAAATTGCAGCCATTTGCGACTTCCGGTGGCAAAGTTACGCATCGCTGGTCGACCCCGGAACTTGTGAAAAATACGTTAAACTGAAAAAATGGACTAGGAGAGAAATGCAAAAACACGTATCCCTTTTTTTCGTCCCAAGAATCGGTATACCAAATTGCAGCCCTTTGCGACTTCCGGTGGCAAAGTTACGCAACACTTGTCGACCCCGGAACTTGTGAAAAATACGTCAAACTGAAAAAATGGACTAGGAGAGAAATGCAAAAACACGTATCCCTTTTTTTCGTCCCAAGAATCGGTATACCAAATTGCAGCCCTTTGCGACTTCCGGTGGCAAAGTTACGCAACACTTGTCGACCCCGGAACTTGTGAAAAATACGTCAAACTGAAAAAGTGGACTAGGAGAGAAATGCAAAAACACGTATCTCTATTTTTCGTCCCAAGAATCGGTATACCAAATTGTAGCCCTTTGCGACTTCCGGTGGCAAAGTTACGCATCGCTGGTCGACTCCGGATTTTGTGAAAAATACGTCAAACTGAAAAAATGGACTAGGAGAGAAATGCAAAAACACGTATCCCTTTTTTTCGTCCCAAGAATCGGTATACCAAATTGTAGCCCTTTGCGACTTCCGGTGGCAAAGTTACGCATCGCTGGTCGACTCCGGATTTTGTGAAAAATACGTTAAACTGAAAAAATGGACTAGGAGAGAAATGCAAAAACACGTATCCCTTTTTTTCGTCCCAAGAATCGGTATACCAAATTGCAGCCCTTTGCGACTTCCGGTGGCAAAGTTACGCAACGCTGGTCGCCTCCGGATTTTGTGAAAAATACGTTAAACTGAAAAAATGGACTAGGAGAGAAATGCAGAAACACGTATCTCTTTTTTTCGTCCCAAGAATCGGTATACCAAATTGCAGCCATTTGCGACTTCCGGTGGCAAAGTTACGCATCGCTGGTCGACCCCGGAACTTGTGAAAAATACGTTAAACTGAAAAAATGGACTAGGAGAGAAATGCAAAAACACGTATCCCTTTTTTTCGTCCCAAGAATCGGTATACCAAATTGCAGCCCTTTGCGACTTCCGGTGGCAAAGTTACGCAACACTTGTCGACCCCGGAACTTGTGAAAAATACGTCAAACTGAAAAAATGGACTAGGAGAGAAATGCAAAAACACGTATCCCTTTTTTTCGTCCCAAGAATCGGTATACCAAATTGCAGCCCTTTGCGACTTCCGGTGGCAAAGTTACGCAACACTTGTCGACCCCGGAACTTGTGAAAAATACGTTAAACTGAAAAAATGGACTAGGAGAGAAATGCAAAAACACGTATCCCTTTTTTTCGTCCCAAGAATCGGTATACCAAATTGCAGCCCTTTGCGACTTCCGGTGGCAAAGTTACGCAACACTTGTCGACCCCGGAACTTGTGAAAAATACGTCAAACTGAAGAAATGGACTAGGACAGAAATGCAAAAACACGTATCCCTTTTTTTCGTCCCAAGAATCGGTATACTAAATTGTAGCCCTTTGCGACTTCCGGTGGCAAAGTTATGCATCGCTGGTCGACTCCGGATTTTGTGAAAAATACGTTAAACTGAAAAAATGGACTAGGAGAGAAATGCAAAAACACGTATCCCTTTTTTTCGTCCCAAGAATCGGTATACCAAATTGCAGCCCTTTGCGACTTCCGGTGGCAAAGTTACGCATCGCTGGTCGACTCCGGATTTTGTGAAAAATACGTTAAACTGAAAAAATGGACTAGGAGAGAAATGCAAAAACACGTATCCCTTTTTTTCGTCCCAAGAATCGGTATACCTAATTGCAGCCCTTTGCGACTTCCGGTGGCAAAGTTACGCAACAATTGTCGACCCCGGAACTTGTGAAAAATACGTCAAACTGAAAAAATGGACTAGGAGAGAAATGCAGAAACACGTATCTCTTTTTTTCGTCCCAAGAATCGGTATACCAAATTGCAGCCCTTTGCGACTTCCGGTGGCAAAGTTACGCATCGCTGGTCGACCCCGGAACTTGTGAAAAATACGTTAAACTGAAAAAATGGACTAGGAGAGAAATGCAAAAACACGTATCCCTTTTTTTCGTCCCAAGAATCGGTATACCAAATTGTAGCCCTTTGCGACTTCCGGTGGCAAAGTTACGCAACACTTGTCGACCCCGGATATTGTGAAAAATACGTTAAACTGAAAAAATGGACTAGGAGAGAAATGCAAAAACACGTATCTCTTTTTTTCGTCCCAAGAATCGGTATACCAAATTGCAGCCCTTTGCGACTTCCGGTGGCAAAGTTACGCAACACTTGTCGACCCCGGAACTTGTGAAAAATACGTTAAACTGAAAAAATGGACTAGGAGAGAAATGCAAAAACACGTATCCCTTTTTTTCGTCCCAAGAATCGGTATACCAAATTGCAGCCCTTTGCGACTTCCGGTGGCAATGTTACGCAACACTTGTCGACCCCGGAACTTGTGAAAAATACGTCAAACTGAAAAAATGGACTAGGAGAGAAATGCAAAAACACGTATCCCTTTTTTTCGTCCCAAGAATCGGTATACCAAATTGCAGCCCTTTGCGACTTCCGGTGGCAAAGTTACGCAACACTTGTCGACCCCGGAACTTGTGAAAAATACGTCAAACTGAAAAAATGGACTAGGAGAGAAATGCAAAAACACGTATCCCTTTTTTTCGTCCCAAGAATCGGTATACCAAATTGCAGCCCTTTGCGACTTCGGGTGGCAAAGTTACGCAACACTTGTCGACCCTGAATTTACTAATAACCTGGTACTCCGAGGCATGATCCACGACCTTTCGGGTATCCAGACCATCATAATTACTGCTCCCACTTTCCTGAAATACTGAGGCCTGTCGTATCAGCGATTCAAATCATCAGTGTGGATTCGAGTTACTTCGTAGCATCGCAGTGTCTTAATTTTATCATTATAAATGTAAAGTCTTCGGAGTCTTGGTGTTCCTCATTTATATTCTTCGCAGTCTTGATGTTCCTTATTCTAGTCTTTACGATATGTATGGAGAAAGTATGGAAAAGGCGTATACTGACCTAGCTACATATTAAATAATATATTAGTGAGAGGACGTGAAATTTATAAAATTAGGGATTATGTTTATTTAACGCATTTATTGAAAAAGTTATTAGAAAATTATTATACATTTCATTAAATTAAATTAATTTAATTTCACTTCTTATTACTATCGAAATCGCAATATCACGTATATAATTAACGTACAGAAGTGTATTCAATCGGTAAGTAATACAATTATACTGAATTTATACATTATTCATTATAATATTTTACATTTAGACCTTCCAACGTCTTTGTAGGTTGCATTTAATATTATTGTTTCACGGTTTGTATCCTGGAATGATGTTCGTCCATTCTCGTTCTTCGCCACCTCAATTTTTTCAGTCTGAAAGAAAAAGAAGAATAGATTGTTATTCCTTATTCGTTGAATAATTTGAAAAACAGATTATAGTACGTAGTAATAAGTACCAACCTGTTGATAAAGTTTTGAGTTTCTAGCTTGCCTGAATGGTGTAATTCCTCGCGACTTTTTATCTCGGGCTCATGAAAATAAATAGAAAATAAAAAAAAAATTGAATGATTAAATTAACCAATAAAGTAAACTTGGTCTTAATGGTGCATACGTACTTTTTTCGAAGTCAGCCAAATGATTGCTCTCACCGCACATTTTGTATACCTGGAATTAAAACATACATTAGTTAGCATATTGTAATTGTTAATTACTTAAGGCGTTATGAAACATACCTTCAGTACTGAAGTTGTCAGATTATAAGACCGCCCAGTCGTCACAGTGCGCAGACAATCAGCGTTGAATTGAGCCCCTAAAGCATAATAAATATCCACATAAATTATATATAAAATTATAGCATTTTTTTTTAAATAAATAATTCTTGTATATTACCTTAATGAAGAAGGTGCTCGAAATGGCCTCCATTTGCCTCAATGCAGCATCTTGCACGCTGCAAGAGGCTGCTACGACAATTCACCAGCATTTCCGGTGTGACGGAACGCATGGCGCTGTCGATGCGCAGATGGAGGTCTTGCACTGTCTCGATCGGCGTCCTGTATACGACCGATTTAACGTGTCCCCAGAGGAAGAAATCCAAGGGCGTCAAATCTGGGAACGTGGCGGCCATGCGCGGGTACCTCCGCGCCCAATCCAGCGCTGCGGAAATAAGATGTTCATCTCCTCGCGAACGCTCCGTACCGAATGCGCTGGTGCTCCGTCGTGTTGCATCCATACTTGCTCCAGATCTTCTTCGGATACGCCGCCGACTCGTAGGAGGGGACGGAGATTTCGCCTCAGAAATCTCAGATATTTCTCACCTGTGAGTGTCCCCTCCAATTCAAATGGTCCAATCTGTAATGAGAGGAACCATTCGTTAAAATAAAGAATAATTACTTCAATCACATTACTACTTACCACTCGGTCCTTGACGATTCCCGCCCAAAGATTCACACCGAATCGTCGCTGTTGTTGACGAATAGGACCCGAAGCGTGCGGATTATCAGTAGCCCATACGTGAAAATTGTGGGTGTTCCAGCACCCAGAGCGTCCGAAAGTCGACTCATCGGTAAACATGATGTTTCCGATGAAAGTCGAATCTTCCTCCTGTCTCTGCAGGAGCCACGCACAAAATTCACGCCTGATAGTGTAATCAGACGGCTGGAGTTCTTGAACACGCGTATAATGATACGCGTGCCATTTCTCATCCCTGACAATCCTATGGACTGTGGTTCGTGACAATCCAAGCGAGCGTGCCACCGATCTCACGCTCGCTGTCGGATTTTCACGAATTGCATCCATCACACGCTCCTCGCTCTCTACCGTACGCCTCTGACGCGGTGCACCTGCGTCTCGGTGGTTCGGCATTACATTACCGGTCGTCTGCATACGCCTCACAGCACCGAGGATTACCGCAGCAGAGGGCAATCGCGTACGATTTGGGAAGCTCGCAGCGTACGCACGAGCCGCTTCGCGCGCATTGCATCCGCACATGCCGTATTTTAGCACCATATCACCGTACTCATTGGAAGTATAACTCATCGCGTCACTGATCTGGAACTCAACAATCAAAAATTAAAAGGCCCAGGTATCAAAATATACCTACCGTAGTCCGTCCGTTCGCACAGGGCTCACGAGAAGAACTGACGAGAATCCGTGAGTGGGAGGAGAACTAACGACATGCATTTGGCGGGAAAACGTCGTTCCCTGTTACAATGTTGCATCGCGCCATGTGCATGTCGTTAGTTCTCCTCCCACTCACGGATTCTCGTCAGTTCTTCTCGTGAGCCCTGTGCGAACGGACGGACTACGGTAGGTATATTTTGATACCTGGGCCTTTTAATTTTTGATTGTTGAGTTCCAGATCAGTGACGCGATGAGTTATACTTCCAATGAGTACGGTGATATGGTGCTAAAATACGGCATGTGCGGATGCAATGCGCGCGAAGCGGCTCGTGCGTACGCTGCGAGCTTCCCAAATCGTACGCGATTGCCCTCTGCTGCGGTAATCCTCGGTGCTGTGAGGCGTATGCAGACGACCGGTAATGTAATGCCGAACCACCGAGACGCAGGTGCACCGCGTCAGAGGCGTACGGTAGAGAGCGAGGAGCGTGTGATGGATGCGATTCGTGAAAATCCGACAGCGAGCGTGAGATCGGTGGCACGCTCGCTTGGATTGTCACGAACCACAGTCCATAGGATTGTCAGGGATGAGAAATGGCACGCGTATCATTATACGCGTGTTCAAGAACTCCAGCCGTCTGATTACACTATCAGGCGTGAATTTTGTGCGTGGCTCCTGCAGAGACAGGAGGAAGATTCGACTTTCATCGGAAACATCATGTTTACCGATGAGTCGACTTTCAGACGCTCTGGGTGCTGGAACACCCACAATTTTCACATATGGGCTACTGATAATCCGCACGCTTCGGGTCCTATTCGTCAACAACAGCGACGATTCGGTGTGAATCTTTGGGCGGGAATCGTCAAGGACCGAGTGGTAAGTAGTAATGTGATTGAAGTAATTATTCTTTATTTTAACGAATGGTTCCTCTCATTACAGATTGGACCATTTGAATTGGAGGGGACACTCACAGGTGAGAAATATCTGAGATTTCTGAGGCGAAATCTCCGTCCCCTCCTACGAGTCGGCGGCGTATCCGAAGAAGATCTGGAGCAAGTATGGATGCAACACGACGGAGCACCAGCGCATTCGGTACGGAGCGTTCGCGAGGAGATGAACATCTTATTTCCGCAGCGCTGGATTGGGCGCGGAGGTACCCGCGCATGGCCGCCACGTTCCCAGATTTGACGCCCTTGGATTTCTTCCTCTGGGGACACGTTAAATCGGTCGTATACAGGACGCCGATCGAGACAGTGCAAGACCTCCATCTGCGCATCGACAGCGCCATGCGTTCCGTCACACCGGAAATGCTGGTGAATTGTCGTAGCAGCCTCTTGCAGCGTGCAAGATGCTGCATTGAGGCAAATGGAGGCCATTTCGAGCACCTTCTTCATTAAGGTAATATACAAGAATTATTTATTTAAAAAAAAATGCTATAATTTTATATATAATTTATGTGGATATTTATTATGCTTTAGGGGCTCAATTCAACGCTGATTGTCTGCGCACTGTGACGACTGGGCGGTCTTATAATCTGACAACTTCAGTACTGAAGGTATGTTTCATAACGCCTTAAGTAATTAACAATTACAATATGCTAACTAATGTATGTTTTAATTCCAGGTATACAAAATGTGCGGTGAGAGCAATCATTTGGCTGACTTCGAAAAAAGTACGTATGCACCATTAAGACCAAGTTTACTTTATTGGTTAATTTAATCATTCAATTTTTTTTTTATTTTCTATTTATTTTCATGAGCCCGAGATAAAAAGTCGCGAGGAATTACACCATTCAGGCAAGCTAGAAACTCAAAACTTTATCAACAGGTTGGTACTTATTACTACGTACTATAATCTGTTTTTCAAATTATTCAACGAATAAGGAATAACAATCTATTCTTCTTTTTCTTTCAGACTGAAAAAATTGAGGTGGCGAAGAACGAGAATGGACGAACATCATTCCAGGATACAAACCGTGAAACAATAATATTAAATGCAACCTACAAAGACGTTGGAAGGTCTAAATGTAAAATATTATAATGAATAATGTATAAATTCAGTATAATTGTATTACTTACCGATTGAATACACTTCTGTACGTTAATTATATACGTGATATTGCGATTTCGATAGTAATAAGAAGTGAAATTAAATTAATTTAATTTAATGAAATGTATAATAATTTTCTAATAACTTTTTCAATAAATGCGTTAAATAAACATAATCCCTAATTTTATAAATTTCACGTCCTCTCACTAATATATTATTTAATATGTAGCTAGGTCAGTATACGCCTTTTCCATACTTTCTCCATACATATCGTAAAGACTAGAATAAGGAACATCAAGACTGCGAAGAATATAAATGAGGAACACCAAGACTCCGAAGACTTTACATTTATAATGATAAAATTAAGACACTGCGATGCTACGAAGTAACTCGAATCCACACTGATGATTTGAATCGCTGATACGACAGGCCTCAGTATTTCAGGAAAGTGGGAGCAGTAATTATGATGGTCTGGATAACCGAAAGGTCGTGGATCATGCCTCAGAGTACCAGGTTATTAGTAAATTCAGGGTCGACAAGTGTTGCGTAACTTTGCCACCCGAAGTCGCAAAGGGCTGCAATTTGGTATACCGAATCTTGGGACGAAAAAAAGGGATACGTGTTTTTGCATTTCTCTCCTAGTCCATTTTTTCAGTTTGACGTATTTTTCACAAGTTCCGGGGTCGACAAGTGTTGCGTAACTTTGCCACCGGAAGTCGCAAAGGGCTGCAATTTGGTATACCGATTCTTGGGACGAAAAAAAGGGATACGTGTTTTTGCATTTCTCTCCTAGTCCATTTTTTCAGTTTGACGTATTTTTCACAAGTTCCGGGGTCGACAAGTGTTGCGTAACTTTGCCACCGGAAGTCGCAAAGGGCTGCAATTTGGTATACCGATTCTTGGGACGAAAAAAAGGGATACGTGTTTTTGCATTTCTCTCCTAGTCCATTTTTTCAGTTTGACGTATTTTTCACAAGTTCCGGTGTCGACAAGTGTTGCGTAACTTTGCCACCCGAAGTCGTAAAGGGCTGCAATGTGGTATACCGATTTTTGGGACGAAAAAAAGGGATACGTGTTTTTGCATTTATCTCCTAGTCCATTTTTTCAGTTTGACGTATTTTTCACAATTTCCGGGGTCGACAAGTGTTGCGTAACTTTGCCACCGGAAGTCGCAAAGGGCTGCAATTTGGTATACCGATTCTTGGGACGAAAAAAAGAGATACGTGTTTTTGCATTTCTCTCCTAGTCCATTTTTTCAGTTTAACGTATTTTTCACAAAATCCGGAGTCGACCAGCGATGCGTAACTTTGCCACCGGAAGTCGCAAAGGGCTGCAATTTGGTATACCGATTCTTGGGACGAAAAAAAGGGATACGTGTTTTTGCATTTCTCTCCTAGTCCATTTTTTCAGTTTAACGTATTTTTCACAAAATCCGGAGTCGACCAGCGATGCGTAACTTTGCTACCGAAAGTCGCAAAGGGCTACAATTTGGTATACCGATTCTTGGGACGAAAAAAAGGGATACGTGTTTTTGCATTTCTCTCCTAGTCCATTTTTTTCAGTTTGACGTATTTTTCACAAGTTCCGGGGTCGACAAGTGTTGCGTAACTTTGCCACCGGAAGTCGCAAAAGGCTGCAATTTGGTATACCGATTCTTGGGACGAAAAAAAGGGATACGTGTTTTTGCATTTCTCTCCTAGTCCATTTTTTCAGTTTAACGTATTTTTCACAAAATCCGGAGTCGACCAGCGATGCGTAACTTTGCTACCGAAAGTCGCAAAGGGCTACAATTTGGTATACCGATTCTTGGGACGAAAAAAAGGGATACGTGTTTTTGCATTTCTCTCCTAGTCCATTTTTTCAGTTTAACGTATTTTTCACAAAATCCGGAGTCGACCAGCGATGCGTAACTTTGCCACCGAAAGTCGCAAAGGGCTACAATTTGGTATACCGATTCTTGGGACGAAAAAAAGGGATACGTGTTTTTGCATTTCTCTCCTAGTCCATTTTTTCATTTTAACGTATTTTTCACAATATCTGGAGTCGACCAGCGATGCGTAACTTTGCCACCGGAAGTCGCAAAGGGCTACAATTTGTCGTGGACATTATTGGGACGAAAAAAGGGATACGTGTTTTTGCATTTCTCTCCTAGTCCATTTTTTCAGTTTAACGTATTTTTCACAAAATCCGGAGTCGACCAGCGATGCGTAACTTTGCTACCGAAAGTCGCAAAGGGCTACAATTTGGTATACCGATTCTTGGGACGAAAAAAAGGGATACGTGTTTTTGCATTTCTCTCCTAGTCCATTTTTTCAGTTTAACGTATTTTTCACAAAATCCGGAGTCGACCAGCGATGCGTAACTTTGCCACCGAAAGTCGCAAAGGGCTACAATTTGGTATACCGATACTTGGGACGAAAAAAAGGGATACGTGTTTTTGCATTTCTCTCCTAGTCCATTTTTTCAGTTTAACGTATTTTTCACAAAATCCGGAGTCGACCAGCGATGCGTAACTTTGCCACCGAAAGTCGCAAAGGGCTACAATTTGGTATACCGATTCTTGGGACGAAAAAAAGGGATACGTGTTTTTGCATTTCTCTCCTAGTCCATTTTTTCAGTTTAATGTATTTTTCACAATATCTGGAGTCGACCAGCGATGCGTAACTTTGCCACCGGAAGTCGCAAAGGGCTGCAATTTGTCGTGGTCATTCTTGGGACGAAAAAAAGGGATACGTGTTTTTGCATTTCTCTCCTAGTCCATTTTTTCAGTTTGACGTATTTTTCACAAGTTCCGGGGTCGACAAGTGTTGCGTAACATTGCCACCGGAAGTCGCAAAGGGCTGCAATTTGGTATACCGATTCTTGGGACGAAAAAAAGGGATACGTGTTTTTGCATTTCTCTCCTAGTCCATTTTTTCAGTTTGACGTATTTTTCACAAGTTCCGGTGTCGACAAGTGTTGCGTAACTTTGCCACCCGAAGTCGTAAAGGGCTGCAATTTGGTATACCGATTCTTGGGACGAAAAAAAGGGATACGTGTTTTTGCATTTCTCTCCTAGTCCATTTTTTCAGTTTGACGTATTTTTCACAAGTTCCGGGGTCGACAAGTGTTGCGTAACTTTGCCACCGGAAGTCGCAAAGGGCTGCAATTTGGTATACCGATTCTTGGGACGAAAAAAAGAGATACGTGTTTTTGCATTTCTCTCCTAGTCCATTTTTTCAGTTTAACGTATTTTTCACAAAATCCGGAGTCAACCAGCGATGCGTAACTTTGCCACCGGAAGTCGCAAAGGGCTGCAATTTGGTATACCGATTCTTGGGACGAAAAAAAGGGATACGTGTTTTTGCATTTCTCTCCTAGTCCATTTTTTCAGTTTAACGTATTTTTCACAAAATCCGGAGTCGACCAGCGATGCGTAACTTTGCTACCGAAAGTCGCAAAGGGCTACAATTTGGTATACCGATTCTTGGGACGAAAAAAAGGGATACGTGTTTTTGCATTTCTCTCCTAGTCCATTTTTTTCAGTTTGACGTATTTTTCACAAGTTCCGGGGTCGACAAGTGTTGCGTAACTTTGCCACCGGAAGTCGCAAAAGGCTGCAATTTGGTATACCGATTCTTGGGACGAAAAAAAGGGATACGTGTTTTTGCATTTCTCTCCTAGTCCATTTTTTCAGTTTAACGTATTTTTCACAAAATCCGGAGTCGACCAGCGATGCGTAACTTTGCTACCGAAAGTCGCAAAGGGCTACAATTTGGTATACCGATTCTTGGGACGAAAAAAAGGGATACGTGTTTTTGCATTTCTCTCCTAGTCCATTTTTTCAGTTTAACGTATTTTTCACAAAATCCGGAGTCGACCAGCGATGCGTAACTTTGCCACCGAAAGTCGCAAAGGGCTACAATTTGGTATACCGATTCTTGGGACGAAAAAAAGGGATACGTGTTTTTGCATTTCTCTCCTAGTCCATTTTTTCATTTTAACGTATTTTTCACAATATCTGGAGTCGACCAGCGATGCGTAACTTTGCCACCGGAAGTCGCAAAGGGCTACAATTTGTCGTGGACATTATTGGGACGAAAAAAGGGATACGTGTTTTTGCATTTCTCTCCTAGTCCATTTTTTCAGTTTAACGTATTTTTCACAAAATCCGGAGTCGACCAGCGATGCGTAACTTTGCTACCGAAAGTCGCAAAGGGCTACAATTTGGTATACCGATTCTTGGGACGAAAAAAAGGGATACGTGTTTTTGCATTTCTCTCCTAGTCCATTTTTTCAGTTTAACGTATTTTTCACAAAATCCGGAGTCGACCAGCGATGCGTAACTTTGCCACCGAAAGTCGCAAAGGGCTACAATTTGGTATACCGATACTTGGGACGAAAAAAAGGGATACGTGTTTTTGCATTTCTCTCCTAGTCCATTTTTTCAGTTTAACGTATTTTTCACAAAATCCGGAGTCGACCAGCGATGCGTAACTTTGCCACCGAAAGTCGCAAAGGGCTACAATTTGGTATACCGATTCTTGGGACGAAAAAAAGGGATACGTGTTTTTGCATTTCTCTCCTAGTCCATTTTTTCAGTTTAATGTATTTTTCACAATATCTGGAGTCGACCAGCGATGCGTAACTTTGCCACCGGAAGTCGCAAAGGGCTGCAATTTGTCGTGGTCATTCTTGGGACGAAAAAAAGGGATACGTGTTTTTGCATTTCTCTCCTAGTCCATTTTTTCAGTTTGACGTATTTTTCACAAGTTCCGGGGTCGACAAGTGTTGCGTAACATTGCCACCGGAAGTCGCAAAGGGCTGCAATTTGGTATACCGATTCTTGGGACGAAAAAAAGGGATACGTGTTTTTGCATTTCTCTCCTAGTCCATTTTTTCAGTTTGACGTATTTTTCACAAGTTCCGGTGTCGACAAGTGTTGCGTAACTTTGCCACCCGAAGTCGTAAAGGGCTGCAATTTGGTATACCGATTCTTGGGACGAAAAAAAGGGATACGTGTTTTTGCATTTCTCTCCTAGTCCATTTTTTCAGTTTGACGTATTTTTCACAAGTTCCGGGGTCGACAAGTGTTGCGTAACTTTGCCACCGGAAGTCGCAAAGGGCTGCAATTTGGTATACCGATTCTTGGGACGAAAAAAAGAGATACGTGTTTTTGCATTTCTCTCCTAGTCCATTTTTTCAGTTTAACGTATTTTTCACAAAATCCGGAGTCGACCAGCGATGCGTAACTTTGCCACCGGAAGTCGCAAAGGGCTGCAATTTGGTATACCGATTCTTGGGACGAAAAAAAGGGATACGTGTTTTTGCATTTCTCTCCTAGTCCATTTTTTCAGTTTAACGTATTTTTCACAAAATCCGGAGTCGACCAGCGATGCGTAACTTTGCTACCGAAAGTCGCAAAGGGCTACAATTTGGTATACCGATTCTTGGGACGAAAAAAAGGGATACGTGTTTTTGCATTTCTCTCGTAGTCCATTTTTTTCAGTTTGACGTATTTTTCACAAGTTCCGGGGTCGACAAGTGTTGCGTAACTTTGCCACCCGAAGTCGTAAAGGGCTGCAATTTGGTATACCGATTCTTGGGACGAAAAAAAGGGATACGTGTTTTTGCATTTCTCTCCTAGTCCATTTTTTCAGTTTGACGTATTTTTCACAAGTTCCGGGGTCGACAAGTGTTGCGTAACTTTGCCACCGGAAGTCGCAAAGGGCTGCAATTTGGTATACCGATTCTTGGGACGAAAAAAAGAGATACGTGTTTTTGCATTTCTCTCCTAGTCCATTTTTTCAGTTTAACGTATTTTTCACAAAATCCGGAGCCGACCAGCGATGCGTAACTTTGCCACCGGAAGTCGCAAAGGGCTGCAATTTGGTATACCGATTCTTGGGACGAAAAAAAGGGATACGTGTTTTTGCATTTCTCTCCTAGTCCATTTTTTCAGTTTAACGTATTTTTCACAAAATCCGGAGTCGACCAGCGATGCGTAACTTTGCTACCGAAAGTCGCAAAGGGCTACAATTTGGTATACCGATTCTTGGGACGAAAAAAAGGGATACGTGTTTTTGCATTTCTCTCGTAGTCCATTTTTTTCAGTTTGACGTATTTTTCACAAGTTCCGGGGTCGACAAGTGTTGCGTAACTTTGCCACCGGAAGTCGCAAAAGGCTGCAATTTGGTATACCGATTCTTGGGACGAAAAAAAGGGATACGTGTTTTTGCATTTCTCTCCTAGTCCATTTTTTCAGTTTAACGTATTTTTCACAAAATCCGGAGTCGACCAGCGATGCGTAACTTTGCCACCGAAAGTCGCAAAGGGCTACAATTTGGTATACCGATTCTTGGGACGAAAAAAAGGGATACGTGTTTTTGCATTTCTCTCCTAGTCCATTTTTTCAGTTTAACGTATTTTTCACAAAATCCGGAGTCGACCAGCGATGCGTAACTTTGCCACCGAAAGTCGCAAAGGGCTACAATTTGGTATACCGATTCTTGGGACGAAAAAAAGGGATACGTGTTTTTGCATTTCTCTCCTAGTCCATTTTTTCAGTTTAACGTATTTTTCACAATATCTGGAGTCGACCAGCGATGCGTAACTTTGCCACCGGAAGTCGCAAAGGGCTGCAATTTGTCGTGGTCATTCTTGGGACGAAAAAAAGGGATACGTGTTTTTGCATTTCTCTCCTAGTCCATTTTTTCAGTTTGACGTATTTTTCACAAGTTCCGGGGTCGACAAGTGTTGCGTAACATTGCCACCGGAAGTCGCAAAGGGCTGCAATTTGGTATACCGATTCTTGGGACGAAAAAAAGGGATACGTGTTTTTGCATTTCTCTCCTAGTCCATTTTTTCAGTTTGACGTATTTTTCACAAGTTCCGGTGTCGACAAGTGTTGCGTAACTTTGCCACCCGAAGTCGTAAAGGGCTGCAATTTGGTATACCGATTCTTGGGACGAAAAAAAGGGATACGTGTTATTGCATTTCTCTCCTAGTCCATTTTTTCAGTTTGACGTATTTTTCACAAGTTCCGGGGTCGACAAGTGTTGCGTAACTTTGCCACCGGAAGCCGCAAAGGGCTGCAATTTGGTATACCGATTCTTGGGACGAAAAAAAGAGATACGTGTTTTTGCATTTCTCTCCTAGTCCATTTTTTCAGTTTAACGTATTTTTCACAAAATCCGGAGTCGACCAGCGATGCGTAACTTTGCCACCGGAAGTCGCAAAGGGCTGCAATTTGGTATACCGATTCTTGGGACGAAAAAAAGGGATACGTGTTTTTGCATTTCTCTCCTAGTCCATTTTTTCAGTTTAACGTATTTTTCACAAAATCCGGAGTCGACCAGCGATGCGTAACTTTGCTACCGAAAGTCGCAAAGGGCTACAATTTGGTATACCGATTCTTGGGACGAAAAAAAGGGATACGTGTTTTTGCATTTCTCTCGTAGTCCATTTTTTTCAGTTTGACGTATTTTTCACAAGTTCCGGGGTCGACAAGTGTTGCGTAACTTTGCCACCCGAAGTCGTAAAGGGCTGCAATTTGGTATACCGATTCTTGGGACGAAAAAAAGGGATACGTGTTTTTGCATTTCTCTCCTAGTCCATTTTTTCAGTTTAACGTATTTTTCACAAAATCTGGAGTCGACCAGCGATGCGTAACTTTGCCACCGGAAGTCGCAAAAGGCTGCAATTTGGTATACCGATTCTTGGGACGAAAAAAAGGGATACGTGTTTTTGCATTTCTCTCCTAGTCCATTTTTTCAGTTTGACGTATTTTTCACAAAATCTGGAGTCGACCAGCGATGCGTAACTTTGCCACCGGAAGTCGCAAAGGGCTGCAATTTGGTATACCGATTCTTGGGACGAAAAAAAGGGATACGTGTTTTTGCATTTCTCTCCAAGTCCATTTTTTCAGTTTGACGTATTTTTCACAAGTTCCGGGGTCGACAAGTGTTGCGTAACTTTGCCACCGGAAGTCGCAAAAGGCTGCAATTTGGTATACCGATTCTTGGGACGAAAAAAAGGGATACGTGTTTTTGCATTTCTCTCCTAGTCCATTTTTTCAGTTTAACGTATTTTTCACAAAATCTGGAGTCGACCAGCGATGCGTAACTTTGCCACCGGAAGTCGCAAAGGGCTGCAATTTGTCGTGGACATTCTTGGGACGAAAAAAAGGGATACGTGTTTTTGCATTTCTCTCCTAGTCCATTTTTTCAGTTTAACGTATTTTTCACAAAATCCGGAGTCGACCAGCGATGCGTAACTTTGCTACCGAAAGTCGCAAAGGGCTACAATTTGGTATACCGATTCTTGGAACGAAAAAAAGGGATACGTGTTTTTGCATTTCTCTCCTAGTCCATTTTTTCAGTTTGACGTATTTTTCACAAGTTCCGGGGTCGACAAGTGTTGCGTAACTTTGCCACCGGAAGTCGCAAAAGGCTGCAATTTGGTATACCGATTCTTGGGACGAAAAAAAGGGATACGTGTTTTTGCATTTCTCTCCTAGTCCATTTTTTCAGTTTGACGTATTTTTCACAAAATCTGGAGTCGACCAGCGATGCGTAACTTTGCCACCGGAAGTCGCAAAGGGCTGCAATTTGGTATACCGATTCTTGGGACGAAAAAAAGGGATACGTGTTTTTGCATTTCTCTCCTAGTCCATTTTTTCAGTTTAACGTATTTTTCACAAAATCCGGAGTCGACCAGCGATGCGTAACTTTGCCACCGAAAGTCGCAAAGGGCTACAATTTGGTATACCGATTCTTGGGACGAAAAAAAGGGATACGTGTTTTTGCATTTCTCTCCTAGTCCATTTTTTCAGTTTAACGTATTTTTCACAAAATCCGGAGTCGACCAGCGATGCGTAACTTTGCCACCGAAAGTCGCAAAGGGCTACAATTTGGTATACCGATTCTTGGGACGAAAAAAAGGGATACGTGTTTTTGCATTTCTCTCCTAGTCCATTTTTTCAGTTTAACGTATTTTTCACAAAATCCGGAGTCGACCAGCGATGCGTAACTTTGCCACCGAAAGTCGCAAAGGGCTACAATTTGGTATACCGATTCTTGGGACGAAAAAAAGGGATACGTGTTTTTGCATTTCTCTCCTAGTCCATTTTTTCAGTTTAACGTATTTTTCACAATATCTGGAGTCGACCAGCGATGCGTAACTTTGCCACCGGAAGTCGCAAAGGGCTGCAATTTGTCGTGGTCATTCTTGGGACGAAAAAAAGGGATACGTGTTTTTGCATTTCTCTCCTAGTCCATTTTTTCAGTTTGACGTATTTTTCACAAGTTCCGGGGTCGACAAGTGTTGCGTAACATTGCCACCGGAAGTCGCAAAGGGCTGCAATTTGGTATACCGATTCTTGGGACGAAAAAAAGGGATACGTGTTTTTGCATTTCTCTCCTAGTCCATTTTTTCAGTTTGACGTATTTTTCACAAGTTCCGGTGTCGACAAGTGTTGCGTAACTTTGCCACCGAAAGTCGCAAAGGGCTACAATTTGGTATACCGATTCTTGGGACGAAAAAAAGGGATACGTGTTTTTGCATTTCTCTCCTAGTCCATTTTTTCAGTTTAACGTATTTTTCACAAAATCCGGAGTCGACCAGCGATGCGTAACTTTGCCACCGAAAGTCGCAAAGGGCTACAATTTGGTATACCGATTCTTGGGACGAAAAAAAGGGATACGTGTTTTTGCATTTCTCTCCTAGTCCATTTTTTCAGTTTAACGTATTTTTCACAATATCTGGAGTCGACCAGCGATGCGTAACTTTGCCACCGGAAGTCGCAAAGGGCTGCAATTTGTCGTGGTCATTCTTGGGACGAAAAAAAGGGATACGTGTTTTTGCATTTCTCTCCTAGTCCATTTTTTCAGTTTGACGTATTTTTCACAAGTTCCGGGGTCGACAAGTGTTGCGTAACATTGCCACCGGAAGTCGCAAAGGGCTGCAATTTGGTATACCGATTCTTGGGACGAAAAAAAGGGATACGTGTTTTTGCATTTCTCTCCTAGTCCATTTTTTCAGTTTGACGTATTTTTCACAAGTTCCGGTGTCGACAAGTGTTGCGTAACTTTGCCACCCGAAGTCGTAAAGGGCTGCAATTTGGTATACCGATTCTTGGGACGAAAAAAAGGGATACGTGTTTTTGCATTTCTCTCCTAGTCCATTTTTTCAGTTTGACGTATTTTTCACAAGTTCCGGGGTCGACAAGTGTTGCGTAACTTTGCCACCGGAAGCCGCAAAGGGCTGCAATTTGGTATACCGATTCTTGGGACGAAAAAAAGAGATACGTGTTTTTGCATTTCTCTCCTAGTCCATTTTTTCAGTTTAACGTATTTTTCACAAAATCCGGAGTCGACCAGCGATGCGTAACTTTGCCACCGGAAGTCGCAAAGGGCTGCAATTTGGTATACCGATTCTTGGGACGAAAAAAAGGGATACGTGTTTTTGCATTTCTCTCCTAGTCCATTTTTTCAGTTTAACGTATTTTTCACAAAATCCGGAGTCGACCAGCGATGCGTAACTTTGCTACCGAAAGTCGCAAAGGGCTACAATTTGGTATACCGATTCTTGGGACGAAAAAAAGGGATACGTGTTTTTGCATTTCTCTCGTAGTCCATTTTTTTCAGTTTGACGTATTTTTCACAAGTTCCGGGGTCGACAAGTGTTGCGTAACTTTGCCACCCGAAGTCGTAAAGGGCTGCAATTTGGTATACCGATTCTTGGGACGAAAAAAAGGGATACGTGTTTTTGCATTTCTCTCCTAGTCCATTTTTTCAGTTTGACGTATTTTTCACAAGTTCCGGGGTCGACAAGTGTTGCGTAACTTTGCCACCGGAAGTCGCAAAGGGCTGCAATTTGGTATACCGATTCTTGGGACGAAAAAAAGAGATACGTGTTTTTGCATTTCTCTCCTAGTCCATTTTTTCAGTTTAACGTATTTTTCACAAAATCTGGAGTCGACCAGCGATGCGTAACTTTGCCGCCGGAAGTCGCAAAGGGCTGCAATTTGTCGTGGACATTCTTGGGACGAAAAAAAGGGATACGTGTTTTTGCATTTCTCTCCTAGTCCATTTTTTCAGTTTGACGTATTTTTCACAAAATCCGGAGTCGACAAGCGATGCGTAACTTTGCAACCGGAAGTCGCAAAGGGCTGCAATTTGGTATACCGATTCTTGGGACGAAAAAAAGGGATACGTGTTTTTGCATTTCTCTCCTAGTCCATTTTTTCAGTTTGACGTATTTTTCACAAGTTCCGGGGTCGACAAGTGTTGCGTAACTTTGCCACCGGAAGTCGCAAAAGGCTGCAATTTGGTATACCGATTCTTGGGACGAAAAAAAGGGATACGTGTTTTTGCATTTCTCTCCTAGTCCATTTTTTCAGTTTGACGTATTTTTCACAAAATCTGGAGTCGACCAGCGATGCGTAACTTTGCCACCGGAAGTCGCAAAGGGCTGCAATTTGGTATACCGATTCTTGGGACGAAAAAAAGGGATACGTGTTTTTGCATTTCTCTCCAAGTCCATTTTTTCAGTTTGACGTATTTTTCACAAGTTCCGGGGTCGACAAGTGTTGCGTAACTTTGCCACCGGAAGTCGCAAAAGGCTGCAATTTGGTATACCGATTCTTGGGACGAAAAAAAGGGATACGTGTTTTTGCATTTCTCTCCTAGTCTATTTTTTCAGTTTAACGTATTTTTCACAAAATCTGGAGTCGACCAGCGATGCGTAACTTTGCCACCGGAAGTCGCAAAGGGCTGCAATTTGTCGTGGACATTCTTGGGACGAAAAAAAGGGATACGTGTTTTTGCATTTCTCTCCTAGTCCATTTTTTCAGTTTAACGTATTTTTCACAAAATCCGGAGTCGACCAGCGATGCGTAACTTTGCTACCGAAAGTCGCAAAGGGCTACAATTTGGTATACCGATTCTTGGAACGAAAAAAAGGGATACGTGTTTTTGCATTTCTCTCCTAGTCCATTTTTTCAGTTTGACGTATTTTTCACAAGTTCCGGGGTCAACAAGTGTTGCGTAACTTTGCCACCGGAAGTCGCAAAATGCTGCAATTTGGTATACCGATTCTTGGGACGAAAAAAAGGGATACGTGTTTTTGCATTTCTCTCCTAGTCCATTTTTTCAGTTTAACGTATTTTTCACAAAATCTGGAGTCGACCAGCGATGCGTAACTTTGCCACCGGAAGTCGCAAAGGGCTGCAATTTGTCGTGGACATTCTTGGGACGAAAAAAAGGGATACGTGTTTTTGCATTTCTCTCCTAGTCCATTTTTTCAGTTTGACGTATTTTTCACAAAATCCGGAGTCGACAAGCGATGCGTAACTTTGCAACCGGAAGTCGCAAAGGGCTGCAATTTGGTATACCGATTCTTGGGACGAAAAAAAGGGATACGTGTTTTTGCATTTCTCTCCTAGTCCATTTTTTCAGTTTGACGTATTTTTCACAAGTTCCGGGGTCGACAAGTGTTGCGTAACTTTGCCACCGGAAGTCGCAAAAGGCTGCAATTTGGTATACCGATTCTTGGGACGAAAAAAAGGGATACGTGTTTTTGCATTTCTCTCCTAGTCCATTTTTTCAGTTTGACGTATTTTTCACAAAATCTGGAGTCGACCAGCGATGCGTAACTTTGCCACCGGAAGTCGCAAAGGGCTGCAATTTGGTATACCGATTCTTGGGACGAAAAAAAGGGATACGTGTTTTTGCATTTCTCTCCTAGTCCATTTTTTCAGTTTAACGTATTTTTCGCAAAATCCGGAGTCGACCAGCGATGCGTAACTTTGCCACCGAATGTCGCAAAGGGCTACAATTTGGTATACCGATTCTTGGGACGAAAAAAAGGGATACGTGTTTTTGCATTTCTCTCCTAGTCCATTTTTTCAGTTTAACGTATTTTTCACAAAATCCGGAGTCGACCAGCGATGCGTAACTTTGCCACCGAAAGTCGCAAAGGGCTACAATTTGGTATACCGATTCTTGGGACGAAAAAAAGGGATACGTGTTTTTGCATTTCTCTCCTAGTCCATTTTTTCAGTTTGACGTATTTTTCACAAGTTCCGGGGTCGACAAGTGTTGCGTAACATTGCCACCGGAAGTCGCAAAGGGCTGCAATTTGGTATACCGATTCTTGGGACGAAAAAAAGAGATACGTGTTTTTGCATTTCTCTCCTAGTCCATTTTTTCAGTTTAACGTATTTTTCACAAAATCCGGAGTCGACCAGCGATGCGTAACTTTGCCACCGGAAGTCGCAAAGGGCTGCAATTTGGTATACCGATTCTTGGGACGAAAAAAAGGGATACGTGTTTTTGCATTTCTCTCCTAGTCCATTTTTTCAGTTTAACGTATTTTTCACAAAATCCGGAGTCGACCAGCGATGCGTAACTTTGCTACCGAAAGTCGCAAAGGGCTACAATTTGGTATACCGATTCTTGGGACGAAAAAAAGGGATACGTGTTTTTGCATTTCTCTCGTAGTCCATTTTTTTCAGTTTGACGTATTTTTCACAAGTTCCGGGGTCGACAAGTGTTGCGTAACTTTGCCACCCGAAGTCGTAAAGGGCTGCAATTTGGTATACCGATTCTTGGGACGAAAAAAAGGGATACGTGTTTTTGCATTTCTCTCCTAGTCCATTTTTTCAGTTTGACGTATTTTTCACAAGTTCCGGGGTCGACAAGTGTTGCGTAACTTTGCCACCGGAAGTCGCAAAGGGCTGCAATTTGGTATACCGATTCTTGGGACGAAAAAAAGAGATACGTGTTTTTGCATTTCTCTCCTAGTCCATTTTTTCAGTTTAACGTATTTTTCACAAAATCTGGAGTCGACCAGCGATGCGTAACTTTGCCACCGGAAGTCGCAAAGGGCTGCAATTTGTCGTGGACATTCTTGGGACGAAAAAAAGGGATACGTGTTTTTGCATTTCTCTCCTAGTCCATTTTTTCAGTTTGACGTATTTTTCACAAGTTCCGGGGTCGACAAGTGTTGCGTAACTTTGCCACCGGAAGTCGCAAAAGGCTGCAATTTGGTATACCGATTCTTGGGACGAAAAAAAGGGATACGTGTTTTTGCATTTCTCTCCTAGTCCATTTTTTCAGTTTGACGTATTTTTCACAAAATCTGGAGTCGACCAGCGATGCGTAACTTTGCCACCGGAAGTCGCAAAGGGCTGCAATTTGGTATACCGATTCTTGGGACGAAAAAAAGGGATACGTGTTTTTGCATTTCTCTCCAAGTCCATTTTTTCAGTTTGACGTATTTTTCACAAGTTCCGGGGTCGACAAGTGTTGCGTAACTTTGCCACCGGAAGTCGCAAAAGGCTGCAATTTGGTATACCGATTCTTGGGACGAAAAAAAGGGATACGTGTTTTTGCATTTCTCTCCTAGTCCATTTTTTCAGTTTAACGTATTTTTCACAAAATCTGGAGTCGACCAGCGATGCGTAACTTTGCCACCGGAAGTCGCAAAGGGCTGCAATTTGTCGTGGACATTCTTGGGACGAAAAAAAGGGATACGTGTTTTTGCATTTCTCTCCTAGTCCATTTTTTCAGTTTAACGTATTTTTCACAAAATCCGGAGTCGACCAGCGATGCGTAACTTTGCTACCGAAAGTCGCAAAGGGCTACAATTTGGTATACCGATTCTTGGAACGAAAAAAAGGGATACGTGTTTTTGCATTTCTCTCCAAGTCCATTTTTTCAGTTTGACGTATTTTTCACAAGTTCCGGGGTCGACAAGTGTTGCGTAACTTTGCCACCGGAAGTCGCAAAAGGCTGCAATTTGGTATACCGATTCTTGGGACGAAAAAAAGGGATACGTGTTTTTGCATTTCTCTCCTAGTCCATTTTTTCAGTTTAACGTATTTTTCACAAAATCTGGAGTCGACCAGCGATGCGTAACTTTGCCACCGGAAGTCGCAAAGGGCTGCAATTTGTCGTGGACATTCTTGGGACGAAAAAAAGGGATACGTGTTTTTGCATTTCTCTCCTAGTCCATTTTTTCAGTTTAACGTATTTTTCACAAAATCCGGAGTCGACCAGCGATGCGTAACTTTGCTACCGAAAGTCGCAAAGGGCTACAATTTGGTATACCGATTCTTGGAACGAAAAAAAGGGATACGTGTTTTTGCATTTCTCTCCTAGTCCATTTTTTCAGTTTGACGTATTTTTCACAAGTTCCGGGGTCGACAAGTGTTGCGTAACTTTGCCACCGGAAGTCGCAAAATGCTGCAATTTGGTATACCGATTCTTGGGACGAAAAAAAGGGATACGTGTTTTTGCATTTCTCTCCTAGTCCATTTTTTCAGTTTAACGTATTTTTCACAAAATCTGGAGTCGACCAGCGATGCGTAACTTTGCCACCGGAAGTCGCAAAGGGCTGCAATTTGTCGTGGACATTCTTGGGACGAAAAAAAGGGATACGTGTTTTTGCATTTCTCTCCTAGTCCATTTTTTCAGTTTGACGTATTTTTCACAAAATCCGGAGTCGACAAGCGATGCGTAACTTTGCAACCGGAAGTCGCAAAGGGCTGCAATTTGGTATACCGATTCTTGGGACGAAAAAAAGGGATACGTGTTTTTGCATTTCTCTCCTAGTCCATTTTTTCAGTTTGACGTATTTTTCACAAGTTCCGGGGTCGACAAGTGTTGCGTAACTTTGCCACCGGAAGTCGCAAAAGGCTGCAATTTGGTATACCGATTCTTGGGACGAAAAAAAGGGATACGTGTTTTTGCATTTCTCTCCTAGTCCATTTTTTCAGTTTGACGTATTTTTCACAAAATCTGGAGTCGACCAGCGATGCGTAACTTTGCCACCGGAAGTCGCAAAGGGCTGCAATTTGGTATACCGATTCTTGGGACGAAAAAAAGGGATACGTGTTTTTGCATTTCTCTCCTAGTCCATTTTTTCAGTTTAACGTATTTTTCACAAAATCCGGAGTCGACCAGCGATGCGTAACTTTGCCACCGAAAGTCGCAAAGGGCTACAATTTGGTATACCGATTCTTGGGACGAAAAAAAGGGATACGTGTTTTTGCATTTCTCTCCTAGTCCATTTTTTCAGTTTAACGTATTTTTCACAAAATCCGGAGTCGACCAGCGATGCGTAACTTTGCCACCGAAAGTCGCAAAGGGCTACAATTTGGTATACCGATTCTTGGGACGAAAAAAAGGGATACGTGTTTTTGCATTTCTCTCGTAGTCCATTTTTTTCAGTTTGACGTATTTTTCACAAGTTCCGGGGTCGACAAGTGTTGCGTAACTTTGCCACCCGAAGTCGTAAAGGGCTGCAATTTGGTATACCGATTCTTGGGACGAAAAAAAGGGATACGTGTTTTTGCATTTCTCTCCTAGTCCATTTTTTCAGTTTGACGTATTTTTCACAAGTTCCGGGGTCGACAAGTGTTGCGTAACTTTGCCACCGGAAGTCGCAAAGGGCTGCAATTTGGTATACCGATTCTTGGGACGAAAAAAAGAGATACGTGTTTTTGCATTTCTCTCCTAGTCCATTTTTTCAGTTTAACGTATTTTTCACAAAATCTGGAGTCGACCAGCGATGCGTAACTTTGCCACCGGAAGTCGCAAAGGGCTGCAATTTGTCGTGGACATTCTTGGGACGAAAAAAAGGGATACGTGTTTTTGCATTTCTCTCCTAGTCCATTTTTTCAGTTTAACGTATTTTTCACAAAATCCGGAGTCGACCAGCGATGCGTAACTTTGCCACCGAAAGTCGCAAAGGGCTACAATTTGGTATACCGATTCTTGGGACGAAAAAAAGGGATACGTGTTTTTGCATTTCTCTCCTAGTCCATTTTTTCAGTTTAACGTATTTTTCACAAAATCCGGAGTCGACCAGCGATGCGTAACTTTGCCACCGAAAGTCGCAAAGGGCTACAATTTGGTATACCGATTCTTGGGACGAAAAAAAGGGATACGTGTTTTTGCATTTCTCTCCTAGTCCATTTTTTCAGTTTAACGTATTTTTCACAATATCTGGAGTCGACCAGCGATGCGTAACTTTGCCACCGGAAGTCGCAAAGGGCTGCAATTTGTCGTGGTCATTCTTGGGACGAAAAAAAGGGATACGTGTTTTTGCATTTCTCTCCTAGTCCATTTTTTCAGTTTGACGTATTTTTCACAAGTTCCGGGGTCGACAAGTGTTGCGTAACATTGCCACCGGAAGTCGCAAAGGGCTGCAATTTGGTATACCGATTCTTGGGACGAAAAAAAGGGATACGTGTTTTTGCATTTCTCTCCTAGTCCATTTTTTCAGTTTGACGTATTTTTCACAAGTTCCGGTGTCGACAAGTGTTGCGTAACTTTGCCACCCGAAGTCGTAAAGGGCTGCAATTTGGTATACCGATTCTTGGGACGAAAAAAAGGGATACGTGTTTTTGCATTTCTCTCCTAGTCCATTTTTTCAGTTTGACGTATTTTTCACAAGTTCCGGGGTCGACAAGTGTTGCGTAACTTTGCCACCGGAAGTCGCAAAGGGCTGCAATTTGGTATACCGATTCTTGGGACGAAAAAAAGAGATACGTGTTTTTGCATTTCTCTCCTAGTCCATTTTTTCAGTTTAACGTATTTTTCACAAAATCCGGAGTCGACCAGCGATGCGTAACTTTGCCACCGGAAGTCGCAAAGGGCTGCAATTTGGTATACCGATTCTTGGGACGAAAAAAAGGGATACGTGTTTTTGCATTTCTCTCCTAGTCCATTTTTTCAGTTTAACGTATTTTTCACAAAATCCGGAGTCGACCAGCGATGCGTAACTTTGCTACCGAAAGTCGCAAAGGGCTACAATTTGGTATACCGATTCTTGGGACGAAAAAAAGGGATACGTGTTTTTGCATTTCTCTCGTAGTCCATTTTTTCAGTTTGACGTATTTTTCACAAGTTCCGGGGTCGACAAGTGTTGCGTAACTTTGCCACCCGAAGTCGTAAAGGGCTGCAATTTGGTATACCGATTCTTGGGACGAAAAAAAGGGATACGTGTTTTTGCATTTCTCTCCTAGTCCATTTTTTCAGTTTGACGTATTTTTCACAAGTTCCGGGGTCGACAAGTGTTGCGTAACTTTGCCACCGGAAGTCGCAAAGGGCTGCAATTTGGTATACCGATTCTTGAGACGAAAAAAAGAGATACGTGTTTTTGCATTTCTCTCCTAGTCCATTTTTTCAGTTTAACGTATTTTTCACAAAATCCGGAGTCGACCAGCGATGCGTAACTTTGCCACCGGAAGTCGCAAAGGGCTGCAATTTGGTATACCGATTCTTGGGACGAAAAAAAGGGATACGTGTTTTTGCATTTCTCTCCTAGTCCATTTTTTCAGTTTAACGTATTTTTCACAAAATCTGGAGTCGACCAGCGATGCGTAACTTTGCCACCGGAAGTCGCAAAGGGCTGCAATTTGTCGTGGACATTCTTGGGACGAAAAAAAGGGATACGTGTTTTTGCATTTCTCTCCTAGTCCATTTTTTCAGTTTGACGTATTTTTCACAAAATCCGGAGTCGACAAGCGATGCGTAACTTTGCAACCGGAAGTCGCAAAGGGCTGCAATTTGGTATACCGATTCTTGGGACGAAAAAAAGGGATACGTGTTTTTGCATTTCTCTCCTAGTCCATTTTTTCAGTTTGACGTATTTTTCACAAGTTCCGGGGTCGACAAGTGTTGCGTAACTTTGCCACCGGAAGTCGCAAAAGGCTGCAATTTGGTATACCGATTCTTGGGACGAAAAAAAGGGATACGTGTTTTTGCATTTCTCTCCTAGTCCATTTTTTCAGTTTGACGTATTTTTCACAAAATCTGGAGTCGACCAGCGATGCGTAACTTTGCCACCGGAAGTCGCAAAGGGCTGCAATTTGGTATACCGATTCTTGGGACGAAAAAAAGGGATACGTGTTTTTGCATTTCTCTCCTAGTCCATTTTTTCAGTTTAACGTATTTTTCACAAAATCCGGAGTCGACCAGCGATGCGTAACTTTGCCACCGAAAGTCGCAAAGGGCTACAATTTGGTATACCGATTCTTGGGACGAAAAAAAGGGATACGTGTTTTTGCATTTCTCTCCTAGTCCATTTTTTCAGTTTAACGTATTTTTCACAAAATCCGGAGTCGACCAGCGATGCGTAACTTTGCCACCGAAAGTCGCAAAGGGCTACAATTTGGTATACCGATTCTTGGGACGAAAAAAAGGGATACGTGTTTTTGCATTTCTCTCCTAGTCCATTTTTTCAGTTTAACGTATTTTTCACAATATCTGGAGTCGACCAGCGATGCGTAACTTTGCCACCGGAAGTCGCAAAGGGCTGCAATTTGTCGTGGTCATTCTTGGGACGAAAAAAAGGGATACGTGTTTTTGCATTTCTCTCCTAGTCCATTTTTTCAGTTTGACGTATTTTTCACAAGTTCCGGGGTCGACAAGTGTTGCGTAACATTGCCACCGGAAGTCGCAAAGGGCTGCAATTTGGTATACCGATTCTTGGGACGAAAAAAAGGGATACGTGTTTTTGCATTTCTCTCCTAGTCCATTTTTTCAGTTTGACGTATTTTTCACAAGTTCCGGTGTCGACAAGTGTTGCGGAACTTTGCCACCCGAAGTCGTAAAGGGCTGCAATTTGGTATACCGATTCTTGGGACGAAAAAAAGGGATACGTGTTTTTGCATTTCTCTCCTAGTCCATTTTTTCAGTTTGACGTATTTTTCACAAGTTCCGGGGTCGACAAGTGTTGCGTAACTTTGCCACCGGAAGTCGCAAAGGGCTGCAATTTGGTATACCGATTCTTGGGACGAAAAAAAGAGATACGTGTTTTTGCATTTCTCTCCTAGTCCATTTTTTCAGTTTAACGTATTTTTCACAAAATCCGGAGTCGACCAGCGATGCGAAACTTTGCCACCGGAAGTCGCAAAGGGCTGCAATTTGGTATACCGATTCTTGGGACGAAAAAAAGGGATACGTGTTTTTGCATTTCTCTCCTAGTCCATTTTTTCAGTTTAACGTATTTTTCACAAAATCCGGAGTCGACCAGCGATGCGTAACTTTGCTACCGAAAGTCGCAAAGGGCTACAATTTGGTATACCGATTCTTGGGACGAAAAAAAGGGATACGTGTTTTTGCATTTCTCTCGTAGTCCATTTTTTTCAGTTTGACGTATTTTTCACAAGTTCCGGGGTCGACAAGTGTTGCGTAACTTTGCCACCCGGAGTCGTAAAGGGCTGCAATTTGGTATACCGATTCTTGGGACGAAAAAAAGGGATACGTGTTTTTGCATTTCTCTCCTAGTCCATTTTTTCAGTTTGACGTATTTTTCACAAGTTCCGGGGTCGACAAGTGTTGCGTAACTTTGCCACCGGAAGTCGCAAAGGGCTGCAATTTGGTATACCGATTCTTGGGACGAAAAAAAGAGATACGTGTTTTTGCATTTCTCTCCTAGTCCATTTTTTCAGTTTAACGTATTTTTCACAAAATCCGGAGTCGACCAGCGATGCGTAACTTTGCCACCGGAAGTCGCAAAGGGCTGCAATTTGGTATACCGATTCTTGGGACGAAAAAAAGGGATACGTGTTTTTGCATTTCTCTCCTAGTCCATTTTTTCAGTTTAACGTATTTTTCACAAAATCCGGAGTCGACCAGCGATGCGTAACTTTGCTACCGAAAGTCGCAAAGGGCTACAATTTGGTATACCGATTCTTGGGACGAAAAAAAGGGATACGTGTTTTTGCATTTCTCTCGTAGTCCATTTTTTTCAGTTTGACGTATTTTTCACAAGTTCCGGGGTCGACAAGTGTTGCGTAACTTTGCCACCGGAAGTCGCAAAAGGCTACAATTTGGTATACCGATTCTTGGGACGAAAAAAAGGGATACGTGTTTTTGCATTTCTCTCCTAGTCCATTTTTTCAGTTTAACGTATTTTTCACAAAATCCGGAGTCGACCAGCGATGCGTAACTTTGCCACCGAAAGTCGCAAAGGGCTACAATTTGGTATACCGATTCTTGGGACGAAAAAAAGGGATACGTGTTTTTGCATTTCTCTCCTAGTCCATTTTTTCAGTTTAACGTATTTTTCACAATATCTGGAGTCGACCAGCGATGCGTAACTTTGCCACCGGAAGTCGCAAAGGGCTGCAATTTGTCGTGGACATTCTTGGGACGAAAAAAAGGGATACGTGTTTTTGCATTTCTCTCCTAGTCCATTTTTTCAGTTTAACGTATTTTTCACATAATCCGGAGTCGACCAGCGATGCGTAACTTTGCTATCGAAAGTCGCAAAGGGCTACAATTTGGTATACCGATTCTTGGGACGAAAAAAAGGGATACGTGTTTTTGCATTTCTCTCCTAGTCCATTTTTTTCAGTTTGACGTATTTTTCACAAGTTCCGGGGTCGACAAGTGTTGCGTAACTTTGCCACCGGAAGTCGCAAAAGGCTGCAATTTGGTATACCGATTCTTGGGACGAAAAAAAGGGATACGTGTTTTTGCATTTCTCTCCTAGTCCATTTTTTCAGTTTAACGTATTTTTCACAATATCTGGAGTCGACCAGCGATGCGTAACTTTGCCACCGGAAGTCGCAAAGGGCTGCAATTTGTCGTGGTCATTCTTGGGACGAAAAAAAGGGATACGTGTTTTTGCATTTCTCTCGTAGTCCATTTTTTTCAGTTTGACGTATTTTTCACAAGTTCCGGGGTCGACAAGTGTTGCGTAACTTTGCCACCCGAAGTCGTAAAGGGCTGCAATTTGGTATACCGATTCTTGGGACGAAAAAAAGGGATACGTGTTTTTGCATTTCTCTCCTAGTCCATTTTTTCAGTTTGACGTATTTTTCACAAGTTCCGGGGTCGACAAGTGTTGCGTAACTTTGCCACCGGAAGTCGCAAAGGGCTGCAATTTGGTATACCGATTCTTGGGACGAAAAAAAGAGATACGTGTTTTTGCATTTCTCTCCTAGTCCATTTTTTCAGTTTAACGTATTTTTCACAAAATCCGGAGTCGACCAGCGATGCGTAACTTTGCCACCGGAAGTCGCAAAGGGCTGCAATTTGGTATACCGATTCTTGGGACGAAAAAAAGGGATACGTGTTTTTGCATTTCTCTCCTAGTCCATTTTTTCAGTTTAACGTATTTTTCACAAAATCCGGAGTCGACCAGCGATGCGTAACTTTGCTACCGAAAGTCGCAAAGGGCTACAATTTGGTATACCGATTCTTGGGACGAAAAAAAGGGATACGTGTTTTTGCATTTCTCTCGTAGTCCATTTTTTTCAGTTTGACGTATTTTTCACAAGTTCCGGGGTCGACAAGTGTTGCGTAACTTTGCCACCGGAAGTCGCAAAAGGCTGCAATTTGGTATACCGATTCTTGGGACGAAAAGAAGGGATACGTGTTTTTGCATTTCTCTCCTAGTCCATTTTTTCAGTTTAACGTATTTTTCACAAAATCCGGAGTCGACCAGCGATGCGTAACTTTGCCACCGAAAGTCGCAAAGGGCTACAATTTGGTATACCGATTCTTGGGACGAAAAAAAGGGATACGTGTTTTTGCATTTCTCTCCTAGTCCATTTTTTCAGTTTAACGTATTTTTCACAAAATCCGGAGTCGACCAGCGATGCGTAACTTTGCCACCGAAAGTCGCAAAGGGCTACAATTTGGTATACCGATTCTTGGGACGAAAAAAAGGGATACGTGTTTTTGCATTTCTCTCCTAGTCCATTTTTTCAGTTTAACGTATTTTTCACAATATCTGGAGTCGACCAGCGATGCGTAACTTTGCCACCGGAAGTCGCAAAGGGCTGCAATTTGTCGTGGACATTCTTGGGACGAAAAAAAGGGATACGTGTTTTTGCATTTCTCTCCTAGTCCATTTTTTCAGTTTAACGTATTTTTCACATAATCCGGAGTCGACCAGCGATGCGTAACTTTGCTACCGAAAGTCGCAAAGGGCTACAATTTGGTATACCGATTCTTGGGACGAAAAAAAGGGATACGTGTTTTTGCATTTCTCTCCTAGTCCATTTTTTTCAGTTTGACGTATTTTTCACAAGTTCCGGGGTCGACAAGTGTTGCGTAACTTTGCCACCGGAAGTCGCAAAAGGCTGCAATTTGGTATACCGATTCTTGGGACGAAAAAAAGGGATACGTGTTTTTGCATTTCTCTCCTAGTCCATTTTTTCAGTTTAACGTATTTTTCACAAAATCCGGAGTCGACCAGCGATGCGTAACTTTGCCACCGGAAGTCGCAAAGGGCTGCAATTTGTCGTGGACATTCTTGGGACGAAAAAAAGGGATACGTGTTTTTGCATTTCTCTCCTAGTCCATTTTTTCAGTTTAACGTATTTTTCACAAAATCCGGAGTCGACCAGCGATGCGTAACTTTGCTACCGAAAGTCGCAAAGGGCTACAATTTGGTATACCGATTCTTGGAACGAAAAAAAGGGATACGTGTTTTTGCATTTCTCTCCTAGTCCATTTTTTCAGTTTGACGTATTTTTCACAAGTTCCGGGGTCGACAAGTGTTGCGTAACTTTGCCACCGGAATTCGCAAAATGCTGCAATTTGGTATACCGATTCTTGGGACGAAAAAAAGGGATACGTGTTTTTGCATTTCTCTCCTAGTCCATTTTTTCAGTTTAACGTATTTTTCACAAAATCTGGAGTCGACCAGCGATGCGTAACTTTGCCACCGGAAGTCGCAAAGGGCTGCAATTTGTCGTGGACATTCTTGGGACGAAAAAAAGGGATACGTGTTTTTGCATTTCTCTCCTAGTCCATTTTTTCAGTTTGACGTATTTTTCACAAAATCCGGAGTCGACAAGCGATGCGTAACTTTGCAACCGGAAGTCGCAAAGGGCTGCAATTTGGTATACCGATTCTTGGGACGAAAAAAAGGGATACGTGTTTTTGCATTTCTCTCCTAGTCCATTTTTTCAGTTTGACGTATTTTTCACAAAATCCGGAGTCGACAAGCGATGCGTAACTTTGCCACCGGAAGTTGCAAAGGGCTGCAATTTGGTATAACGATTCTTGGGACGAAAAAAAGGGATACGTGTTTTTGCATTTCTCTCCTAGTCCATTTTTTCAGTTTGACGTATTTTTCACAATGTTGTGTGCCCAAATTCTGGGTTCACGGGTTTGACTGCCGGAAAGGGTTTTCGGGAGTCAGGTACTTTGGGATTCGTTGCCCGAGTAAAAAGTTGGAACTTAACTCTCGATAACAAGTAAAGATTTATTTGGAACAAAATAAGTTACGTTAGAGTACACTATTAGAATTTAACCGTAAACGTGGTGAGTACGAAATCACGAGGCTGGAGGTTAGTACTTCGACTAAGTTACCGAGGTAACACTTCACTCGTAGCTCTCTACTTCGTCTGACGTGCCGACAGGCCGTCTGCTTTTTATAGCTTAATTATGGAATTTTTTAGAGATACAATAACCAATGATTGTTTCTATATTTCGCCATGGAGTCGGTGATGTGTCTCCTTTGTTTCCATAATATTGGCGAGCGGAATGTGCCGCGTCGCAGCGTGGCCATTCCGTCGCTTCTGACGTAGGCGCGTTTCCAAATCTATATTATGGTTTACAACATGCCTACCCCCATAGAAAAAGGAAAGATCCATTCTCATGGACTTTTCTTTTAGTCTTTCAATTGCTTCGTAGGTCGTTGTACTGTTTTCCTGCCTCGTAATTTTGCTTACATAAAATTTTTGCTGACAGCGAGTTCAGTCACCTGAATGTTTTGTAAATTATACATTTGTTTTACTACCCGTGTACATCGGTTTTATTACAATCGAGTCTTAAATTACGGTGTGACTTGATTTGTATTTGGGGAAGAGTTTCCTATAACTATTACACTAGGTGGAGTAGTTTCTCCGGAAGTAGTCAAGTTTCCCTTTTTTCTTAGGAAATAAATTACTATAATTAGTATAAAAATAGCGATACAACAAATTGTCCCTATTGAATAGGATATAGGTGACGATATGATATCTATGAAGGTATCGATATTATCCCCCTTTAAGTTATTTTCTATTTCCGATATTTTTTTGCTTAGTGCATTTAGTTCGCTAGGATCCTTTATGAGACTTCTTAGCTTAGGTTGTATATAATTATTATTAGATGCGATATAGGGTACAAAGTTGTCAGTAATAAGTGTTAGGTTTAGGGGAGGTAAATAGTTTAAAGTTACGTCTAACTTATATTTTCCTTCGGTTTCTAGAGTGAAACCTTCGGCTGTTAGTTTACATTTTCCTTTTATTTCGATTATACCAGAGCCTTGCATAACTACCCTTTTTGGATTTTCATTATTACATGATACCATCATTTGTTCTGGTTGGTCCGCTACATATAGCCAAGAGTTGGGGTTCTCCATTTCAATTAGGAGTGTGTTTTCAATTTTGATTTGCCTTGTTTCGCATGATAGGGGGTACGACGATGGATTTGTAAAAAGTTGGGTTTCGCAGGAACCGTATGGTCTAATTTTGAATACTGGATGTCTTGCTTCACACAGGTATTGACCCATAATTTTCTTACAGTTGTCCAACTCGGTTCGCGTCATCCTGATGAATGTTTGCATTTCGTGTCCCACTATTGCGTAGTTCTCTTCCGCCTTTATGTAGGCGTACGTGCCATTTTTCATGTGGACAGGCAGAGAGTGTATTCGGTTTACGTGGTACTCTTGGGATGATATCAGCGGTATTTTAATTATTGTAACGATGGAGCTACCTTCGCTATAGGCCTCTATTTCTGAAATCTCTTTGAGGTATCTTGCGTTTTCGGGTATCAAGGCTATTGGATAGTTTAACCCTTGAGGTAAGTGTTCTAAAGATTCTTTCAGTAGTTTAATTATTTTTGGATATGATACTATCCCTGGATATAAGACTCCCTTTTGGATTTCCACCAGATATTCTACAAGATCCTGAACACATCCATGGAACATTTCGATGTATAAAGAAAGGATAATAAAATGCTCATCGAGTTCTTCTCGGAAAGATTCCAGTCTGAATCCTTCGTCCATTTGTTGTTTGATATGAGATGTGAGGTTAAACAGCATCATCTCGTTGTGTTCAGCGTTAGCTGCGGTTTCATTTATCATCCGCAAATTTGCTTTGGTGATTTGCACTTGATTTTTTAGAGCGGTTTTTAACGCGCTTCCTTCTTTATTAAGAGTCATTATCTGCTCATTTATTAGTTTGGCATCCTCGGCATCCATTGTACCGAACAAAGATTTGGCTAAAGATCCTAGTCCGTCAATAAGTCCTCTTTTCCTTTTTGATGGAGGTTCAAGTGTGGTCTCTTTAACGTATTCTAATTTAGCTTCTATTTCTTGGAGACGAACTTTAGAAGAAGTGCTGAAGGCCTTGCATATTCTTTGCAATTCTAAAGTGGTAGTTCCACACATTTTTTTTGTTTTCGATAAGTAATGTTTGATGTTAGCTTCTCTTTCGAATATGGGGCTTAGGTCAGTGTGAATGACCAACTTCCAAGTGTCCTTATAGTTCACGAGGTTTCCCATTTTTTCGAAGTATATTCCTGGAGTGGTATCGAATTCCTTTATCGTCAATTGCTGAGCTGGTGCGTTTTGGATTAGGGTCGTCCCGAACCATAGCGCGGTGAACCTGCAACATGTGCAGTTTGGCATTGTACGAAAGGTAAGTAGAGAATTGCCATTCAGCTTTTTGTGACGTATTAGTTTTGTAGCTATATAAAGCGTGAATTAGCTGTGGCTGCGCATTAGACATTGAAATATGTGCCCTAATACTTCAATTGTTTCACGGGTGTCGGAAGAGGCTCCTTTCCCAACTGGGGTAAGGGTTCTTTCGGAGGCGGAGAGGAGGACTACGAACCAGAGAGTTGGTTCTAGTCCAAATTTGTAGAAAAAAAAAATTTTTTTTTTTTTTTTTTTTTTTTGAATAAATTGTATTGTTTTAATTTATCTAAGTTGGTTTTGTCCTCACTCCAATCCTCTGCACACCTCTTTCCTTTTAACTTAAGCGAGGAAATGCTTAAGGCGGTTCACATGAACCTTTAGTAATTTCTTATTCACTTTTATAGTGTAGTTCACTTTAGAGTTCTTTTCTAGTATTTCATAAGGTCCCGTCCATTTAGCAGAGAGCTTCTTGGAACGTCCTCTTCGTAATGCCTCGTCGAATAGGAGGACTCTGTCGCCGATTTCGAATTCGTTCATTTCGGTCTTCTTGTCGTAGTAGTCTTTTGATTTTTCTTTAGCCACAATGAGATTATCTCTAGCGACTTGGTTTGCGGCTCTGAGTCGTTCTCGTAATTCAAATGCGAAGTCATCGTAATTGTATGTGGGTTTTGGTTCCCTTTTGAATGTGCTAGGTAGTAAGGCTTGCCTGCCATAGATTAATTCGAATGGAGTAAATCCTGTAGCTGTATGCGGAGTAGTATTATAAGTAAACATGGCGTAAGGGAGCCATTCATCCCAGTCTTCCTGATCTGGACTGATGAAATTCCGTAAATATTCCGCCAGCGTCCGATGAGAGCGTTCTAGAGCTCCGTTAGATTCTGGATGGTAAGCGGAAGTCTGTATTTTCTCTATTTTCAAAAGCTTACAAGTATTTTTGAACATTTCGCTCAGGAAATTAGTTCCTTGATCCGTTAGTATCTTCTCAGGTATTCCATGTTCGCAAATGATTTTTGTGACGAATTCTTTGGCTATAGTCCTGGCTTCTTGATTTGGTATTGGTATGGCTTTGCTAAATTTTGTGAGACTATCTTGGAAAGTTAATATATATTTGTTTCTTTGATGGGTTTCTACTAATGGTCCAACGATATCCAGTGCACATTTTTCGAAAGGTTGTGCTGGAGTGTCAGTAATTACCATTGGTGCTTTAACCCGTTTTCCTAATTTGTTCGTTTGGCATTTTTCACATTTCGATATAAAGTCTTCTACGTCTCGGCGTAACCCCGGCCAGTCGTGGCTCAGTCGGATTCGCTCAATCGTTCGAGATACCCCTTGGTGACCTCCAATAGGAGTATCATGGTATTCGTAAATAATTTGTTGCCGTTCTTCTTCTGAGTATTCTCGGTCAGGTTTCTCTTTTGGAACAGTTTCTTCTATTTTTCCTTTGCTCCTGGTAGTGATGCATATCCTGCTTAGAGCGTCTGCGTTCACATTGGCTTTTCCTGCCTTATATTCGATCTCGTAATCGTATTCTTCCAGCTTCAACCGCCATCTCATTAGACGGGAGCCTGGATCTTTTATACTAAAGAGCCAAGTTAGTGGCTTATGGTCCGTTACTATTTTAAAACGGGTACCATATAAGTACGGTCTGAAATGGTTGACAGACCATACGATAGCGAGTAATTCCTTTTCCGTCGTGCTGTAATTTTTCTCGGCTTTATTCAGTGTACGGCTAGCATAAGCTATGGGCAAATCTTTGCCTACTGGTCCTTGAGACAATATTCCACCTATTGCCTTATCTGAGGCGTCTGTGGTGACTACAAAGGGCTTTGAAAAGTCTGGATATTGTAATAATGGTGCACTAGTTAATGTTTTCTTTAAATTCTCGAAAGCCTCTTGTTCCAGGGCTGTCCATTCAAAAGTGACATTTTTTCTTAGTAACTGTGTTAAAGGTTTAGCAGTTTTTGAAAAATCATGGATGAATCGTCTATAATAACCTGCTAACCCTAAGAACGATTGGACGTCCTTTACATTTTGCGGAGTAGGGAAGGTTTGAACCGCCGTTATCTTTAAAGGGTCCGGTTTTATCCCTTCTTCAGTTATCACGTGTCCTAGGTAGTTTACCTCCTTTCTTAAAAATTCGCACTTGTCTGGTTGTAGTTTTAGAGTGTTTCTTCTTAGTCTTTGAAATATTTCTTCCAGTCGTAGATTATGTTCCTTCAGATTTACAGCGTGAATGACTATGTCATCTAGATATACGAAACATCGGAGTCCTTGTATTCCTGCAAGAGCGGAATTCATCAACCTTTGAAATGTCGCAGGTGCGTTCTTTAGTCCGAAAGGCATGCGATTGTATTCGTAGTGACCGTGGGAAGTAGAAAATGCAGTCTTACATTTGTCATCTTCCTTCATTGGGATCTGGTGAAATCCGGATGCCAGATCTAAAGTACTAAAGTATTTGGCATTACCCAACTGGTCTAATATTTCGTTGATATTAGGCAGTGGAAAGGAATCGCCGATGGTTACATCATTCACCTTTCGAAAGTCTACTACGATGCGCATTTTTGGTATGCCTGACGCATCACTTTTCTTTGGTACCACTAACAGTGGTGCATTCCATTGACTGGTACTATGTCGGATTATTCCATCATTCAGCATTTGCTGTACTTGTTTATTTATTTCCGTCTTTTGACTTTCTGGTAACCTATAAGGTTTAATATTAATGGGTGCTGTCCCTGGGCTGACCTGGATTTCATGCGCTGTTGCATTAGTGCATCCCAACTGGTCGCCTTCTAGATAGAAAACGTCGTGATACTTTTCGCATACTTCGATCAATTTTTCCTTCTCTTCTTCATTTAGGTGCTCTGTCCTTATATTTTCTCGTAATTTGGCCATTCTGCCGGCTAAGGGAATAGGCGTAATTTTATACATTGATGTTCCCTTCTGGTAATCGGTCTCTACGGACTCACATTGCAATTCTTGAACGGTTACAGTAGGAGTGTCAAGTTTTACCACTCGCTCGGTCGTATTTAGGACGCTGACCAAGCATTCTTCAGATTCTGGTTGAGTAATACATCCATCTAATATTACACCAGGTATTAATTCAGTTCTTTCAATGATTCCTTCCTTTTTATCTTTCGTTATAGCTTTTATTATTGTTTCTGATCTCGGCCTTAGCGAGATTTTCTTAATGGAGTTTTCTAACTTCCAGGTTATTCCGTATAACTGGAGGCATTTGCCTGCTCGGATAATTACTTGATGCTTCACGAGGAAGTCGTTTCCCAATATTCCATCAGTTGCTATTGGAAAGTCATTTCTTACCACACGCATGAGGTGCGTAATGCACGCGTCTCCTATGCGAATGGTTAGCAATATCTTGCATAATGTAGTTACTTCGGTATTTCCGATTCCCTTTAAGGTTAATACTTCATCTTGGGCTAGTGCATGTTTGTGCAGCTTCCCTATTTTAATTAGACTGACTTCTGCTCCGGAGTCGACTAACATCATAGATTTTGAGTCGGCTATTTCTACTGCTTCTATTTGGACGAGGTTTATTCCTCCCATGTTTTCTTTGATATGGTTTACGCCGTATGATTCTATTGGTTTTGATTCGTTTTCCGAATTTTTATTGTTCACGTTCCTATTTTCTTTTGTTGAGTTTCTGCCTCGCGTGAAGAATTCATTTCTTCCGGGCCTAGAGTTTCCTGGACGTAAATGCTTATTCTTTGTCCAACATTCTTGTTCTTTATGTCCCAATTTGTGACAGAAGTTACATTTTATTTGTAGTTTGTTTATCTCCCTAGAAATGCTAGGAGTGGGTAGGCTTCTTCGCGGTGCTACTGTCTTAGAGTAACAATCTCTAGAAAAATGTCCTATTCGGTTGCATTTGCTGCAAGTAGGGGGCATAGTCCTCCTTGTATTTTCCTGTCCAGAATAACGTTTAGCTATAATGGAGTCACGAGTTCCGCTACTTTTTTCTTCCTCTATTGCTCCAGTAATTGCCGCCTGGAGTGTTTCATAATGATTTGCTTTGACTATCATTCGAATTCTATCGTGTAATCCCTGTTCAAATATACCTAGGGCTTGATTTCTTAATAATTTTTCAATAACTTGATTTTCTGTGTGGCTATTTTTTGAAGACGTTGAAGCCTTTATTAACTCTGTAAGCAAATTTTCTACCCTCTGTCCATATGTTTTTACATCTTCATGGGGTTTTTGTTTACTGGCGTTAAACTCTAGTTGCAAAGAGGTTGCTGATCTTGATTGACCATACAATGACTCTAATTCGTTTTTTAATTCTTCAAAAGAGAGAATGCTCTTGTGTCTAAGTGCTTGATTTGCTTTGCCTTCTAATTTAGTCTTTAATATTGCTAAGACTATGTTATCATGATCCGCAGGGTTGCTCTGTTCAAGTACGTACGTGCATACATCCAAAAATTCTGGCAATGTTTCGGGTTTTTCCCCGTTAAATACTTTAAGTGTCCCTCTGGCTTCCTTTAATGTCATATAAGTAGTTGGAGTTCTTCTCCTATTAGGCCTTATTGGTGCCGGAACACGGGCTTCTAACTCTGCGACCTGTTCTCGCAGTCTTGCTATTTCTTGATCTATTGCGGATTCGTTTATTACGAATGATTCAATAGGCGGTCTAGGGGATTCCCTTATGGGTGCCGCTTGTTCCTGCTCTGGCTGAGCCATATTATCAAGTAGAGAGTAATTTGTTGACTCGTGTGCCCACTGTCTATTTAGGTTGACGTTGTCGTTTCCTAGCCTTTCTAAAGTAGGTAAGAGATTTCTTTGAGCTGAAGGAAGGGGTGTCCTGCTGGGACCCTCTCTTCGGTTTATTTGGAGGTTTTCTCCGACTACTGGCTCTGAGTGGCGGTTTAAATATGAATCTACTGATCGCGAACCTGTCTGCCCTAACACGGAGTCGCGATTAGGATCGTTTTGAGGCATTAGGAGACATTTGCAGTTATGCTAGGCTCGGTTTACAATGATTTGCTTAATGCTGAGTTAGTATTATCTTAACTTACAGTAACACGTAGTTCTGCATTCCTTGTTGAAATCTGAGCTGCCAATGGAGATGTCGTCTTTCTGCTTGCCGTAGGTCGTGAGTCGTTGCTCTGGCCTTTTGGCGTTGAACCCTGGTTCCTCTTTGGGAAGTTGGATCCGTTTTTCTTGTTCCACTTAGGTTTTGTTTATTCCTTTTCACTTAGGTTTTGTTTTTCTTGTTTCACTTAGGTTTTGTTTTTTCCTTTTCACTTAGGTTTCGTTTTTCTTGTTTCACTTAGGTTTTGTTTTTTCCTTTTCACTTAGGTTTCGTTTTTCTTGTTTCACTTAGGTTTTGTTTTTGTTGTTTCACTTAGGTTTCGTTTAATAGCGCGCACGTAAATCTTGTTCTACTTTATACTTGGATTTTGAGAGTCTCGATCGCGTTTGGTTATTTTACCGAAACACTTTGGCAATCCCACCGCTGCCACCAATTGTTGTGTGCCCAAATTCTGGGTTCACGGGTTTGACTGCCGGAAAGGGTTTTCGGGAGTCAGGTACTTTGGGATTCGTTGCCCGAGTAAAAAGTTGGAACTTAACTCTCGATAACAAGTAAAGATTTATTTGGAACAAAATAAGTTACGTTAGAGTACACTATTAGAATTTAACCGTAAACGTGGTGAGTACGAAATCACGAGGCTGGAGGTTAGTACTTCGACTAAGTTACCGAGGTAACACTTCACTCGTAGCTCTCTACTTCGTCTGACGTGCCGACAGGCCGTCTGCTTTTTATAGCTTAATTATGGAATTTTTTAGAGATACAATAACCAATGATTGTTTCTATATTTCGCCATGGAGTCGGTGATGTGTCTCCTTTGTTTCCATAATATTGGCGAGCGGAATGTGCCGCGTCGCAGCGTGGCCATTCCGTCGCTTCTGACGTAGGCGCGTTTCCAAATCTATATTATGGTTTACAACAACAAAATCTGGAGTCGACCAGCGATGCGTAACTTTGCCACCGGAAGTCGCAAAGGGCTGCAATTTGGTATACCGATTCTTGGGACGAAAAAAAGGGATACGTGTTTTTGCATTTCTCTCCTAGTCCATTTTTTCAGTTTAACGTATTTTTCACAAAATCCGGAGTCGACCAGCGATGCGTAACTTTGCCACCGAAAGTCGCAAAGGGCTGCAATTTGTCGTGGTCATTCTTGGGACGAAAAAAAGGGATACGTGTTTTTGCATTTCTCTCGTAGTCCATTTTTTTCAGTTTGACGTATTTTTCACAAGTTCCGGGGTCGACAAGTGTTGCGTAACTTTGCCACCCGAAGTCGTAAAGGGCTGCAATTTGGTATACCGATTCTTGGGACGAAAAAAAGGGATACGTGTTTTTGCATTTCTCTCCTAGTCCATTTTTTCAGTTTGACGTATTTTTCACAAGTTCCGGGGTCGACAAGTGTTGCGTAACTTTGCCACCGGAAGTCGCAAAGGGCTGCAATTTGGTATACCGATTCTTGGGACGAAAAAAAGAGATACGTGTTTTTGCATTTCTCTCCTAGTCCATTTTTTCAGTTTAACGTATTTTTCACAAAATCCGGAGTCGACCAGCGATGCGTAACTTTGCCACCGGAAGTCGCAAAGGGCTGCAATTTGGTATACCGATTCTTGGGACGAAAAAAAGGGATACGTGTTTTTGCATTTCTCTCCTAGTCCATTTTTTCAGTTTAACGTATTTTTCACAAAATCCGGAGTCGACCAGCGATGCGTAACTTTGCTACCGAAAGTCGCAAAGGGCTACAATTTGGTATACCGATTCTTGGGACGAAAAAAAGGGATACGTGTTTTTGGATTTCTCTCGTAGTCCATTTTTTTCAGTTTGACGTATTTTTCACAAGTTCCGGGGTCGACAAGTGTTGCGTAACTTTGCCACCGGAAGTCGCAAAAGGCTGCAATTTGGTATACCGATTCTTGGGACGAAAAAAAGGGATACGTGTTTTTGCATTTCTCTCCTAGTCCATTTTTTCAGTTTAACGTATTTTTCACAAAATCCGGAGTCGACCAGCGATGCGTAACTTTGCCACCGAAAGTCGCAAAGGGCTACAATTTGGTATACCGATTCTTGGGACGAAAAAAAGGGATACGTGTTTTTGCATTTCTCTCCTAGTCCATTTTTTCAGTTTAACGTATTTTTCACAAAATCCGGAGTCGACCAGCGATGCGTAACTTTGCCACCGAAAGTCGCAAAGGGCTACAATTTGGTATACCGATTCTTGGGACGAAAAAAAGGGATACGTGTTTTTGCATTTCTCTCCTAGTCCATTTTTTCAGTTTAACGTATTTTTCACAATATCTGGAGTCGACCAGCGATGCGTAACTTTGCCACCGGAAGTCGCAAAGGGCTGCAATTTGTCGTGGACATTCTTGGGACGAAAAAAAGGGATACGTGTTTTTGCATTTCTCTCCTAGTCCATTTTTTCAGTTTAACGTATTTTTCACATAATCCGGAGTCGACCAGCGATGCGTAACTTTGCTACCGAAAGTCGCAAAGGGCTACAATTTGGTATACCGATTCTTGGGACGAAAAAAAGGGATACGTGTTTTTGCATTTCTCTCCTAGTCCATTTTTTTCAGTTTGACGTATTTTTCACAAGTTCCGGGGTCGACAAGTGTTGCGTAACTTTGCCACCGGAAGTCGCAAAAGGCTGCAATTTGGTATACCGATTCTTGGGACGAAAAAAAGGGATACGTGTTTTTGCATTTCTCTCCTAGTCCATTTTTTCAGTTTAACGTATTTTTCACAAAATCCGGAGTCGACCAGCGATGCGTAACTTTGCCACCGGAAGTCGCAAAGGGCTGCAATTTGTCGTGGACATTCTTGGGACGAAAAAAAGGGATACGTGTTTTTGCATTTCTCTCCTAGTCCATTTTTTCAGTTTAACGTATTTTTCACAAAATCCGGAGTCGACCAGCGATGCGTAACTTTGCTACCGAAAGTCGCAAAGGGCTACAATTTGGTATACCGATTCTTGGAACGAAAAAAAGGGATACGTGTTTTTGCATTTCTCTCCTAGTCCATTTTTTCAGTTTGACGTATTTTTCACAAGTTCCGGGGTCGACAAGTGTTGCGTAACTTTGCCACCGGAATTCGCAAAATGCTGCAATTTGGTATACCGATTCTTGGGACGAAAAAAAGGGATACGTGTTTTTGCATTTCTCTCCTAGTCCATTTTTTCAGTTTAACGTATTTTTCACAAAATCTGGAGTCGACCAGCGATGCGTAACTTTGCCACCGGAAGTCGCAAAGGGCTGCAATTTGTCGTGGACATTCTTGGGACGAAAAAAAGGGATACGTGTTTTTGCATTTCTCTCCTAGTCCATTTTTTTCAGTTTGACGTATTTTTCACAAGTTCCGGGGTCGACAAGTGTTGCGTAACTTTGCCACCGGAAGTCGCAAAAGGCTGCAATTTGGTATACCGATTCTTGGGACGAAAAAAAGGGATACGTGTTTTTGCATTTCTCTCCTAGTCCATTTTTTCAGTTCAACGTATTTTTCACAAAATCCGGAGTCGACCAGCGATGCGTAACTTTGCCACCGGAAGTCGCAAAGGGCTGCAATTTGTCGTGGACATTCTTGGGACGAAAAAAAGGGATACGTGTTTTTGCATTTCTCTCCTAGTCCATTTTTTCAGTTTAACGTATTTTTCACAAAATCCGGAGTCGACCAGCGATGCGTAACTTTGCTACCGAAAGTCGCAAAGGGCTACAATTTGGTATACCGATTCTTGGAACGAAAAAAAGGGATACGTGTTTTTGCATTTCTCTCCTAGTCCATTTTTTCAGTTTAACGTATTTTTCACAAAATCTGGAGTCGACCAGCGATGCGTAACTTTGCCACCGGAAGTCGCAAAGGGCTGCAATTTGTCGTGGACATTCTTGGGACGAAAAAAAGGGATACGTGTTTTTGCATTTCTCTCCTAGTCCATTTTTTCAGTTTGACGTATTTTTCACAAAATCCGGAGTCGACAAGCGATGCGTAACTTTGCAACCGGAAGTCGCAAAGGGCTGCAATTTGGTATACCGATTCTTGGGACGAAAAAAAGGGATACGTGTTTTTGCATTTCTCTCCTAGTCCATTTTTTCAGTTTGACGTATTTTTCACAAAATCCGGAGTCGACCAGCGATGCGTAACTTTGCCACCGAAAGTCGCAAAGGGCTACAATTTGGTATACCGATTCTTGGGACGAAAAAAAGGGATACGTGTTTTTGCATTTCTCTCCTAGTCCATTTTTTCAGTTTAACGTATTTTTCACAAAATCCGGAGTCGACCAGCGATGCGTAACTTTGCCACCGAAAGTCGCAAAGGGCTACAATTTGGTATACCGATTCTTGGGACGAAAAAAAGGGATACGTGTTTTTGCATTTCTCTCCTAGTCCATTTTTTCAGTTTAACGTATTTTTCACAATATCTGGAGTCGACCAGCGATGCGTAACTTTGCCACCGGAAGTCGCAAAGGGCTGCAATTTGTCGTGGACATTCTTGGGACGAAAAAAAGGGATACGTGTTTTTGCATTTCTCTCCTAGTCCATTTTTTCAGTTTAACGTATTTTTCACATAATCCGGAGTCGACAAGCGATGCGTAACTTTGCAACCGGAAGTCGCAAAGGGCTACAATTTGGTATACCGATTCTTGGGACGAAAAAAAGGGATACGTGTTTTTGCATTTCTCTCCTAGTCCATTTTTTCAGTTTGACGTATTTTTCACAAAATCCGGAGTCGACCAGCGATGCGTAACTTTGCCACCGAAAGTCGCAAAGGGCTACAATTTGGTATACCGATTCTTGGGACGAAAAAAAGGGATACGTGTTTTTGCATTTCTCTCCTAGTCCATTTTTTCAGTTTAACGTATTTTTCACAAAATCCGGAGTCGACCAGCGATGCGTAACTTTGCCACCGAAAGTCGCAAAGGGCTACAATTTGGTATACCGATTCTTGGGACGAAAAAAAGGGATACGTGTTTTTGCATTTCTCTCCTAGTCCATTTTTTCAGTTTAACGTATTTTTCACAATATCTGGAGTCGACCAGCGATGCGTAACTTTGCCACCGGAAGTCGCAAAGGGCTGCAATTTGTCGTGGACATTCTTGGGACGAAAAAAAGGGATACGTGTTTTTGCATTTCTCTCCTAGTCCATTTTTTCAGTTTAACGTATTTTTCACATAATCCGGAGTCGACCAGCGATGCGTAACTTTGCTACCGAAAGTCGCAAAGGGCTACAATTTGGTATACCGATTCTTGGGACGAAAAAAAGGGATACGTGTTTTTGCATTTCTCTCCTAGTCCATTTTTTTCAGTTTGACGTATTTTTCACAAGTTCCGGGGTCGACAAGTGTTGCGTAACTTTGCCACCGGAAGTCGCAAAAGGCTGCAATTTGGTATACCGATTCTTGGGACGAAAAAAAGGGATACGTGTTTTTGCATTTCTCTCCTAGTCCATTTTTTCAGTTTAACGTATTTTTCACAAAATCCGGAGTCGACCAGCGATGCGTAACTTTGCCACCGGAAGTCGCAAAGGGCTGCAATTTGTCGTGGACATTCTTGGGACGAAAAAAAGGGATACGTGTTTTTGCATTTCTCTCCTAGTCCATTTTTTCAGTTTAACGTATTTTTCACAAAATCCGGAGTCGACCAGCGATGCGTAACTTTGCTACCGAAAGTCGCAAAGGGCTACAATTTGGTATACCGATTCTTGGAACGAAAAAAAGGGATACGTGTTTTTGCATTTCTCTCCTAGTCCATTTTTTCAGTTTGACGTATTTTTCACAAGTTCCGGGGTCGACAAGTGTTGCGTAACTTTGCCACCGGAATTCGCAAAATGCTGCAATTTGGTATACCGATTCTTGGGACGAAAAAAAGGGATACGTGTTTTTGCATTTCTCTCCTAGTCCATTTTTTCAGTTTAACGTATTTTTCACAAAATCTGGAGTCGACCAGCGATGCGTAACTTTGCCACCGGAAGTCGCAAAGGGCTGCAATTTGTCGTGGACATTCTTGGGACGAAAAAAAGGGATACGTGTTTTTGCATTTCTCTCCTAGTCCATTTTTTTCAGTTTGACGTATTTTTCACAAGTTCCGGGGTCGACAAGTGTTGCGTAACTTTGCCACCGGAAGTCGCAAAAGGCTGCAATTTGGTATACCGATTCTTGGGACGAAAAAAAGGGATACGTGTTTTTGCATTTCTCTCCTAGTCCATTTTTTCAGTTCAACGTATTTTTCACAAAATCCGGAGTCGACCAGCGATGCGTAACTTTGCCACCGGAAGTCGCAAAGGGCTGCAATTTGTCGTGGACATTCTTGGGACGAAAAAAAGGGATACGTGTTTTTGCATTTCTCTCCTAGTCCATTTTTTCAGTTTAACGTATTTTTCACAAAATCCGGAGTCGACCAGCGATGCGTAACTTTGCTACCGAAAGTCGCAAAGGGCTACAATTTGGTATACCGATTCTTGGAACGAAAAAAAGGGATACGTGTTTTTGCATTTCTCTCCTAGTCCATTTTTTCAGTTTGACGTATTTTTCACAAGTTCCGGGGTCGACAAGTGTTGCGTAACTTTGCCACCGGAATTCGCAAAATGCTGCAATTTGGTATACCGATTCTTGGGACGAAAAAAAGGGATACGTGTTTTTGCATTTCTCTCCTAGTCCATTTTTTCAGTTTAACGTATTTTTCACAAAATCTGGAGTCGACCAGCGATGCGTAACTTTGCCACCGGAAGTCGCAAAGGGCTGCAATTTGTCGTGGACATTCTTGGGACGAAAAAAAGGGATACGTGTTTTTGCATTTCTCTCCTAGTCCATTTTTTCAGTTTGACGTATTTTTCACAAAATCCGGAGTCGACAAGCGATGCGTAACTTTGCAACCGGAAGTCGCAAAGGGCTGCAATTTGGTATACCGATTCTTGGGACGAAAAAAAGGGATACGTGTTTTTGCATTTCTCTCCTAGTCCATTTTTTCAGTTTGACGTATTTTTCACAAAATCCGGAGTCGACAAGCGATGCGTAACTTTGCCACCGGAAGTTGCAAAGGGCTGCAATTTGGTATACCGATTCTTGGGACGAAAAAAAGGGATACGTGTTTTTGCATTTCTCTCCTAGTCCATTTTTTCAGTTTGACGTATTTTTCACAAAATCTGGAGTCGACCAGCGATGCGTAACTTTGCCACCGGAAGTCGCAAAGGGCTGCAATTTGGTATACCGATTCTTGGGACGAAAAAAAGGGATACGTGTTTTTGCATTTCTCTCCTAGTCCATTTTTTCAGTTTGACGTATTTTTCACAAGTTCCGGGGTCGACAAGTGTTGCGTAACATTGCCACCGGAAGTCGCAAAGGGCTGCAATTTGGTATACCGATTCTTGGGACGAAAAAAAGGGATACGTGTTTTTGCATTTCTCTCCTAGTCCATTTTTTCAGTTTGACGTATTTTTCACAAGTTCCGGTGTCGACAAGTGTTGCGTAACTTTGCCACCCGAAGTCGTAAAGGGCTGCAATTTGGTATACCGATTCTTGGGACGAAAAAAAGGGATACGTGTTTTTGCATTTCTCTCCTAGTCCATTTTTTCAGTTTGACGTATTTTTCACAAGTTCCGGGGTCGACAAGTGTTGCGTAACTTTGCCACCGGAAGTCGCAAAGGGCTGCAATTTGGTATACCGATTCTTGGGACGAAAAAAAGAGATACGTGTTTTTGCATTTCTCTCCTAGTCCATTTTTTCAGTTTAACGTATTTTTCACAAAATCCGGAGTCGACCAGCGATGCGTAACTTTGCCACCGGAAGTCGCAAAGGGCTGCAATTTGGTATACCGATTCTTGGGACGAAAAAAAGGGATACGTGTTTTTGCATTTCTCTCCTAGTCCATTTTTTCAGTTTAACGTATTTTTCACAAAATCCGGAGTCGACCAGCGATGCGTAACTTTGCTACCGAAAGTCGCAAAGGGCTACAATTTGGTATACCGATTCTTGGGACGAAAAAAAGGGATACGTGTTTTTGCATTTCTCTCGTAGTCCATTTTTTTCAGTTTGACGTATTTTTCACAAGTTCCGGGGTCGACAAGTGTTGCGTAACTTTGCCACCCGAAGTCGTAAAGGGCTGCAATTTGGTATACCGATTCTTGGGACGAAAAAAAGGGATACGTGTTTTTGCATTTCTCTCCTAGTCCATTTTTTCAGTTTGACGTATTTTTCACAAGTTCCGGGGTCGACAAGTGTTGCGTAACTTTGCCACCGGAAGTCGCAAAGGGCTGCAATTTGGTATACCGATTCTTGGGACGAAAAAAAGAGATACGTGTTTTTGCATTTCTCTCCTAGTCCATTTTTTCAGTTTAACGTATTTTTCACAAAATCCGGAGTCGACCAGCGATGCGTAACTTTGCCACCGGAAGTCGCAAAGGGCTGCAATTTGGTATACCGATTCTTGGGACGAAAAAAAGGGATACGTGTTTTTGCATTTCTCTCCTAGTCCATTTTTTCAGTTTAACGTATTTTTCACAAAATCCGGAGTCGACCAGCGATGCGTAACTTTGCTACCGAAAGTCGCAAAGGGCTACAATTTGGTATACCGATTCTTGGGACGAAAAAAAGGGATACGTGTTTTTGCATTTCTCTCCTAGTCCATTTTTTCAGTTCAACGTATTTTTCACAAAATCCGGAGTCGACCAGCGATGCGTAACTTTGCCACCGGAAGTCGCAAAGGGCTGCAATTTGTCGTGGACATTCTTGGGACGAAAAAAAGGGATACGTGTTTTTGCATTTCTCTCCTAGTCCATTTTTTCAGTTTAACGTATTTTTCACAAAATCCGGAGTCGACCAGCGATGCGTAACTTTGCTACCGAAAGTCGCAAAGGGCTACAATTTGGTATACCGATTCTTGGAACGAAAAAAAGGGATACGTGTTTTTGCATTTCTCTCCTAGTCCATTTTTTCAGTTTGACGTATTTTTCACAAGTTCCGGGGTCGACAAGTGTTGCGTAACTTTGCCACCGGAATTCGCAAAATGCTGCAATTTGGTATACCGATTCTTGGGACGAAAAAAAGGGATACGTGTTTTTGCATTTCTCTCCTAGTCCATTTTTTCAGTTTAACGTATTTTTCACAAAATCTGGAGTCGACCAGCGATGCGTAACTTTGCCACCGGAAGTCGCAAAGGGCTGCAATTTGTCGTGGACATTCTTGGGACGAAAAAAAGGGATACGTGTTTTTGCATTTCTCTCCTAGTCCATTTTTTCAGTTTGACGTATTTTTCACAAAATCCGGAGTCGACAAGCGATGCGTAACTTTGCAACCGGAAGTCGCAAAGGGCTGCAATTTGGTATACCGATTCTTGGGACGAAAAAAAGGGATACGTGTTTTTGCATTTCTCTCCTAGTCCATTTTTTCAGTTTGACGTATTTTTCACAAAATCCGGAGTCGACAAGCGATGCGTAACTTTGCCACCGGAAGTTGCAAAGGGCTGCAATTTGGTATACCGATTCTTGGGACGAAAAAAAGGGATACGTGTTTTTGCATTTCTCTCCTAGTCCATTTTTTCAGTTCAACGTATTTTTCACAAAATCCGGAGTCGACCAGCGATGCGTAACTTTGCCACCGGAAGTCGCAAAGGGCTGCAATTTGTCGTGGACATTCTTGGGACGAAAAAAAGGGATACGTGTTTTTGCATTTCTCTCCTAGTCCATTTTTTCAGTTTAACGTATTTTTCACAAAATCCGGAGTCGACCAGCGATGCGTAACTTTGCTACCGAAAGTCGCAAAGGGCTACAATTTGGTATACCGATTCTTGGAACGAAAAAAAGGGATACGTGTTTTTGCATTTCTCTCCTAGTCCATTTTTTCAGTTTAACGTATTTTTCACAAAATCTGGAGTCGACCAGCGATGCGTAACTTTGCCACCGGAAGTCGCAAAGGGCTGCAATTTGTCGTGGACATTCTTGGGACGAAAAAAAGGGATACGTGTTTTTGCATTTCTCTCCTAGTCCATTTTTTCAGTTTGACGTATTTTTCACAAAATCCGGAGTCGACAAGCGATGCGTAACTTTGCAACCGGAAGTCGCAAAGGGCTGCAATTTGGTATACCGATTCTTGGGACGAAAAAAAGGGATACGTGTTTTTGCATTTCTCTCCTAGTCCATTTTTTCAGTTTGACGTATTTTTCACAAAATCCGGAGTCGACCAGCGATGCGTAACTTTGCCACCGAAAGTCGCAAAGGGCTACAATTTGGTATACCGATTCTTGGGACGAAAAAAAGGGATACGTGTTTTTGCATTTCTCTCCTAGTCCATTTTTTCAGTTTAACGTATTTTTCACAAAATCCGGAGTCGACCAGCGATGCGTAACTTTGCCACCGAAAGTCGCAAAGGGCTACAATTTGGTATACCGATTCTTGGGACGAAAAAAAGGGATACGTGTTTTTGCATTTCTCTCCTAGTCCATTTTTTCAGTTTAACGTATTTTTCACAATATCTGGAGTCGACCAGCGATGCGTAACTTTGCCACCGGAAGTCGCAAAGGGCTGCAATTTGTCGTGGACATTCTTGGGACGAAAAAAAGGGATACGTGTTTTTGCATTTCTCTCCTAGTCCATTTTTTCAGTTTAACGTATTTTTCACATAATCCGGAGTCGACAAGCGATGCGTAACTTTGCAACCGGAAGTCGCAAAGGGCTACAATTTGGTATACCGATTCTTGGGACGAAAAAAAGGGATACGTGTTTTTGCATTTCTCTCCTAGTCCATTTTTTCAGTTTGACGTATTTTTCACAAAATCCGGAGTCGACCAGCGATGCGTAACTTTGCCACCGAAAGTCGCAAAGGGCTACAATTTGGTATACCGATTCTTGGGACGAAAAAAAGGGATACGTGTTTTTGCATTTCTCTCCTAGTCCATTTTTTCAGTTTAACGTATTTTTCACAAAATCCGGAGTCGACCAGCGATGCGTAACTTTGCCACCGAAAGTCGCAAAGGGCTACAATTTGGTATACCGATTCTTGGGACGAAAAAAAGGGATACGTGTTTTTGCATTTCTCTCCTAGTCCATTTTTTCAGTTTAACGTATTTTTCACAATATCTGGAGTCGACCAGCGATGCGTAACTTTGCCACCGGAAGTCGCAAAGGGCTGCAATTTGTCGTGGACATTCTTGGGACGAAAAAAAGGGATACGTGTTTTTGCATTTCTCTCCTAGTCCATTTTTTCAGTTTAACGTATTTTTCACATAATCCGGAGTCGACCAGCGATGCGTAACTTTGCTACCGAAAGTCGCAAAGGGCTACAATTTGGTATACCGATTCTTGGGACGAAAAAAAGGGATACGTGTTTTTGCATTTCTCTCCTAGTCCATTTTTTTCAGTTTGACGTATTTTTCACAAGTTCCGGGGTCGACAAGTGTTGCGTAACTTTGCCACCGGAAGTCGCAAAAGGCTGCAATTTGGTATACCGATTCTTGGGACGAAAAAAAGGGATACGTGTTTTTGCATTTCTCTCCTAGTCCATTTTTTCAGTTTAACGTATTTTTCACAAAATCCGGAGTCGACCAGCGATGCGTAACTTTGCCACCGGAAGTCGCAAAGGGCTGCAATTTGTCGTGGACATTCTTGGGACGAAAAAAAGGGATACGTGTTTTTGCATTTCTCTCCTAGTCCATTTTTTCAGTTTAACGTATTTTTCACAAAATCCGGAGTCGACCAGCGATGCGTAACTTTGCTACCGAAAGTCGCAAAGGGCTACAATTTGGTATACCGATTCTTGGAACGAAAAAAAGGGATACGTGTTTTTGCATTTCTCTCCTAGTCCATTTTTTCAGTTTGACGTATTTTTCACAAGTTCCGGGGTCGACAAGTGTTGCGTAACTTTGCCACCGGAATTCGCAAAATGCTGCAATTTGGTATACCGATTCTTGGGACGAAAAAAAGGGATACGTGTTTTTGCATTTCTCTCCTAGTCCATTTTTTCAGTTTAACGTATTTTTCACAAAATCTGGAGTCGACCAGCGATGCGTAACTTTGCCACCGGAAGTCGCAAAGGGCTGCAATTTGTCGTGGACATTCTTGGGACGAAAAAAAGGGATACGTGTTTTTGCATTTCTCTCCTAGTCCATTTTTTTCAGTTTGACGTATTTTTCACAAGTTCCGGGGTCGACAAGTGTTGCGTAACTTTGCCACCGGAAGTCGCAAAAGGCTGCAATTTGGTATACCGATTCTTGGGACGAAAAAAAGGGATACGTGTTTTTGCATTTCTCTCCTAGTCCATTTTTTCAGTTCAACGTATTTTTCACAAAATCCGGAGTCGACCAGCGATGCGTAACTTTGCCACCGGAAGTCGCAAAGGGCTGCAATTTGTCGTGGACATTCTTGGGACGAAAAAAAGGGATACGTGTTTTTGCATTTCTCTCCTAGTCCATTTTTTCAGTTTAACGTATTTTTCACAAAATCCGGAGTCGACCAGCGATGCGTAACTTTGCTACCGAAAGTCGCAAAGGGCTACAATTTGGTATACCGATTCTTGGAACGAAAAAAAGGGATACGTGTTTTTGCATTTCTCTCCTAGTCCATTTTTTCAGTTTGACGTATTTTTCACAAGTTCCGGGGTCGACAAGTGTTGCGTAACTTTGCCACCGGAATTCGCAAAATGCTGCAATTTGGTATACCGATTCTTGGGACGAAAAAAAGGGATACGTGTTTTTGCATTTCTCTCCTAGTCCATTTTTTCAGTTTAACGTATTTTTCACAAAATCTGGAGTCGACCAGCGATGCGTAACTTTGCCACCGGAAGTCGCAAAGGGCTGCAATTTGTCGTGGACATTCTTGGGACGAAAAAAAGGGATACGTGTTTTTGCATTTCTCTCCTAGTCCATTTTTTCAGTTTGACGTATTTTTCACAAAATCCGGAGTCGACAAGCGATGCGTAACTTTGCAACCGTAAGTCGCAAAGGGCTGCAATTTGGTATACCGATTCTTGGGACGAAAAAAAGGGATACGTGTTTTTGCATTTCTCTCCTAGTCCATTTTTTCAGTTTGACGTATTTTTCACAAAATCCGGAGTCGACAAGCGATGCGTAACTTTGCCACCGGAAGTTGCAAAGGGCTGCAATTTGGTATACCGATTCTTGGGACGAAAAAAAGGGATACGTGTTTTTGCATTTCTCTCCTAGTCCATTTTTTCAGTTTGACGTATTTTTCACAAAATCTGGAGTCGACCAGCGATGCGTAACTTTGCCACCGGAAGTCGCAAAGGGCTGCAATTTGGTATACCGATTCTTGGGACGAAAAAAAGGGATACGTGTTTTTGCATTTCTCTCCTAGTCCATTTTTTCAGTTTGACGTATTTTTCACAAGTTCCGGGGTCGACAAGTGTTGCGTAACATTGCCACCGGAAGTCGCAAAGGGCTGCAATTTGGTATACCGATTCTTGGGACGAAAAAAAGGGATACGTGTTTTTGCATTTCTCTCCTAGTCCATTTTTTCAGTTTGACGTATTTTTCACAAGTTCCGGTGTCGACAAGTGTTGCGTAACTTTGCCACCCGAAGTCGTAAAGGGCTGCAATTTGGTATACCGATTCTTGGGACGAAAAAAAGGGATACGTGTTTTTGCATTTCTCTCCTAGTCCATTTTTTCAGTTTGACGTATTTTTCACAAGTTCCGGGGTCGACAAGTGTTGCGTAACTTTGCCACCGGAAGTCGCAAAGGGCTGCAATTTGGTATACCGATTCTTGGGACGAAAAAAAGAGATACGTGTTTTTGCATTTCTCTCCTAGTCCATTTTTTCAGTTTAACGTATTTTTCACAAAATCCGGAGTCGACCAGCGATGCGTAACTTTGCCACCGGAAGTCGCAAAGGGCTGCAATTTGGTATACCGATTCTTGGGACGAAAAAAAGGGATACGTGTTTTTGCATTTCTCTCCTAGTCCATTTTTTCAGTTTAACGTATTTTTCACAAAATCCGGAGTCGACCAGCGATGCGTAACTTTGCTACCGAAAGTCGCAAAGGGCTACAATTTGGTATACCGATTCTTGGGACGAAAAAAAGGGATACGTGTTTTTGCATTTCTCTCGTAGTCCATTTTTTTCAGTTTGACGTATTTTTCACAAGTTCCGGGGTCGACAAGTGTTGCGTAACTTTGCCACCCGAAGTCGTAAAGGGCTGCAATTTGGTATACCGATTCTTGGGACGAAAAAAAGGGATACGTGTTTTTGCATTTCTCTCCTAGTCCATTTTTTCAGTTTGACGTATTTTTCACAAGTTCCGGGGTCGACAAGTGTTGCGTAACTTTGCCACCGGAAGTCGCAAAGGGCTGCAATTTGGTATACCGATTCTTGGGACGAAAAAAAGAGATACGTGTTTTTGCATTTCTCTCCTAGTCCATTTTTTCAGTTTAACGTATTTTTCACAAAATCCGGAGTCGACCAGCGATGCGTAACTTTGCCACCGGAAGTCGCAAAGGGCTGCAATTTGGTATACCGATTCTTGGGACGAAAAAAAGGGATACGTGTTTTTGCATTTCTCTCCTAGTCCATTTTTTCAGTTTAACGTATTTTTCACAAAATCCGGAGTCGACCAGCGATGCGTAACTTTGCTACCGAAAGTCGCAAAGGGCTACAATTTGGTATACCGATTCTTGGGACGAAAAAAAGGGATACGTGTTTTTGCATTTCTCTCCTAGTCCATTTTTTCAGTTCAACGTATTTTTCACAAAATCCGGAGTCGACCAGCGATGCGTAACTTTGCCACCGGAAGTCGCAAAGGGCTGCAATTTGTCGTGGACATTCTTGGGACGAAAAAAAGGGATACGTGTTTTTGCATTTCTCTCCTAGTCCATTTTTTCAGTTTAACGTATTTTTCACAAAATCCGGAGTCGACCAGCGATGCGTAACTTTGCTACCGAAAGTCGCAAAGGGCTACAATTTGGTATACCGATTCTTGGAACGAAAAAAAGGGATACGTGTTTTTGCATTTCTCTCCTAGTCCATTTTTTCAGTTTGACGTATTTTTCACAAGTTCCGGGGTCGACAAGTGTTGCGTAACTTTGCCACCGGAATTCGCAAAATGCTGCAATTTGGTATACCGATTCTTGGGACGAAAAAAAGGGATACGTGTTTTTGCATTTCTCTCCTAGTCCATTTTTTCAGTTTAACGTATTTTTCACAAAATCTGGAGTCGACCAGCGATGCGTAACTTTGCCACCGGAAGTCGCAAAGGGCTGCAATTTGTCGTGGACATTCTTGGGACGAAAAAAAGGGATACGTGTTTTTGCATTTCTCTCCTAGTCCATTTTTTCAGTTTGACGTATTTTTCACAAAATCCGGAGTCGACAAGCGATGCGTAACTTTGCAACCGGAAGTCGCAAAGGGCTGCAATTTGGTATACCGATTCTTGGGACGAAAAAAAGGGATACGTGTTTTTGCATTTCTCTCCTAGTCCATTTTTTCAGTTTGACGTATTTTTCACAAAATCCGGAGTCGACAAGCGATGCGTAACTTTGCCACCGGAAGTTGCAAAGGGCTGCAATTTGGTATACCGATTCTTGGGACGAAAAAAAGGGATACGTGTTTTTGCATTTCTCTCCTAGTCCATTTTTTCAGTTTGACGTATTTTTCACAAAATCTGGAGTCGACCAGCGATGCGTAACTTTGCCACCGGAAGTCGCAAAGGGCTGCAATTTGGTATACCGATTCTTGGGACGAAAAAAAGGGATACGTGTTTTTGCATTTCTCTCCTAGTCCATTTTTTCAGTTTGACGTATTTTTCACAAGTTCCGGGGTCGACAAGTGTTGCGTAACATTGCCACCGGAAGTCGCAAAGGGCTGCAATTTGGTATACCGATTCTTGGGACGAAAAAAAGGGATACGTGTTTTTGCATTTCTCTCCTAGTCCATTTTTTCAGTTTGACGTATTTTTCACAAGTTCCGGTGTCGACAAGTGTTGCGTAACTTTGCCACCCGAAGTCGTAAAGGGCTGCAATTTGGTATACCGATTCTTGGGACGAAAAAAAGGGATACGTGTTTTTGCATTTCTCTCCTAGTCCATTTTTTCAGTTTGACGTATTTTTCACAAGTTCCGGGGTCGACAAGTGTTGCGTAACTTTGCCACCGGAAGTCGCAAAGGGCTGCAATTTGGTATACCGATTCTTGGGACGAAAAAAAGAGATACGTGTTTTTGCATTTCTCTCCTAGTCCATTTTTTCAGTTTAACGTATTTTTCACAAAATCCGGAGTCGACCAGCGATGCGTAACTTTGCCACCGGAAGTCGCAAAGGGCTGCAATTTGGTATACCGATTCTTGGGACGAAAAAAAGGGATACGTGTTTTTGCATTTCTCTCCTAGTCCATTTTTTCAGTTTAACGTATTTTTCACAAAATCCGGAGTCGACCAGCGATGCGTAACTTTGCTACCGAAAGTCGCAAAGGGCTACAATTTGGTATACCGATTCTTGGGACGAAAAAAAGGGATACGTGTTTTTGCATTTCTCTCGTAGTCCATTTTTTTCAGTTTGACGTATTTTTCACAAGTTCCGGGGTCGACAAGTGTTGCGTAACTTTGCCACCCGAAGTCGTAAAGGGCTGCAATTTGGTATACCGATTCTTGGGACGAAAAAAAGGGATACGTGTTTTTGCATTTCTCTCCTAGTCCATTTTTTCAGTTTGACGTATTTTTCACAAGTTCCGGGGTCGACAAGTGTTGCGTAACTTTGCCACCGGAAGTCGCAAAGGGCTGCAATTTGGTATACCGATTCTTGGGACGAAAAAAAGAGATACGTGTTTTTGCATTTCTCTCCTAGTCCATTTTTTCAGTTTAACGTATTTTTCACAAAATCCGGAGTCGACCAGCGATGCGTAACTTTGCCACCGGAAGTCGCAAAGGGCTGCAATTTGGTATACCGATTCTTGGGACGAAAAAAAGGGATACGTGTTTTTGCATTTCTCTCCTAGTCCATTTTTTCAGTTTAACGTATTTTTCACAAAATCCGGAGTCGACCAGCGATGCGTAACTTTGCTACCGAAAGTCGCAAAGGGCTACAATTTGGTATACCGATTCTTGGGACGAAAAAAAGGGATACGTGTTTTTGCATTTCTCTCGTAGTCCATTTTTTTCAGTTTGACGTATTTTTCACAAGTTCCGGGGTCGACAAGTGTTGCGTAACTTTGCCACCGGAAGTCGCAAAAGGCTGCAATTTGGTATACCGATTCTTGGGACGAAAAAAAGGGATACGTGTTTTTGCATTTCTCTCCTAGTCCATTTTTTCAGTTTAACGTATTTTTCACAAAATCCGGAGTCGACCAGCGATGCGTAACTTTGCCACCGAAAGTCGCAAAGGGCTACAATTTGGTATACCGATTCTTGGGACGAAAAAAAGGGATACGTGTTTTTGCATTTCTCTCCTAGTCCATTTTTTCAGTTTAACGTATTTTTCACAAAATCCGGAGTCGACCAGCGATGCGTAACTTTGCCACCGAAAGTCGCAAAGGGCTACAATTTGGTATACCGATTCTTGGGACGAAAAAAAGGGATACGTGTTTTTGCATTTCTCTCCTAGTCCATTTTTTCAGTTTAACGTATTTTTCACAATATCTGGAGTCGACCAGCGATGCGTAACTTTGCCACCGGAAGTCGCAAAGGGCTGCAATTTGTCGTGGACATTCTTGGGACGAAAAAAAGGGATACGTGTTTTTGCATTTCTCTCCTAGTCCATTTTTTCAGTTTAACGTATTTTTCACATAATCCGGAGTCGACCAGCGATGCGTAACTTTGCTACCGAAAGTCGCAAAGGGCTACAATTTGGTATACCGATTCTTGGGACGAAAAAAAGGGATACGTGTTTTTGCATTTCTCTCCTAGTCCATTTTTTTCAGTTTGACGTATTTTTCACAAGTTCCGGGGTCGACAAGTGTTGCGTAACTTTGCCACCGGAAGTCGCAAAAGGCTGCAATTTGGTATACCGATTCTTGGGACGAAAAAAAGGGATACGTGTTTTTGCATTTCTCTCCTAGTCCATTTTTTCAGTTTAACGTATTTTTCACAATATCTGGAGTCGACCAGCGATGCGTAACTTTGCCACCGGAAGTCGCAAAGGGCTGCAATTTGTCGTGGTCATTCTTGGGACGAAAAAAAGGGATACGTGTTTTTGCATTTCTCTCGTAGTCCATTTTTTTCAGTTTGACGTATTTTTCACAAGTTCCGGGGTCGACAAGTGTTGCGTAACTTTGCCACCCGAAGTCGTAAAGGGCTGCAATTTGGTATACCGATTCTTGGGACGAAAAAAAGGGATACGTGTTTTTGCATTTCTCTCCTAGTCCATTTTTTCAGTTTGACGTATTTTTCACAAGTTCCGGGGTCGACAAGTGTTGCGTAACTTTGCCACCGGAAGTCGCAAAGGGCTGCAATTTGGTATACCGATTCTTGGGACGAAAAAAAGAGATACGTGTTTTTGCATTTCTCTCCTAGTCCATTTTTTCAGTTTAACGTATTTTTCACAAAATCCGGAGTCGACCAGCGATGCGTAACTTTGCTACCGAAAGTCGCAAAGGGCTACAATTTGGTATACCGATTCTTGGGACGAAAAAAAGGGATACGTGTTTTTGCATTTCTCTCGTAGTCCATTTTTTTCAGTTTGACGTATTTTTCACAAGTTCCGGGGTCGACAAGTGTTGCGTAACTTTGCCACCGGAAGTCGCAAAAGGCTGCAATTTGGTATACCGATTCTTGGGACGAAAAAAAGGGATACGTGTTTTTGCATTTCTCTCCTAGTCCATTTTTTCAGTTTAACGTATTTTTCACAAAATCCGGAGTCGACCAGCGATGCGTAACTTTGCCACCGAAAGTCGCAAAGGGCTACAATTTGGTATACCGATTCTTGGGACGAAAAAAAGGGATACGTGTTTTTGCATTTCTCTCCTAGTCCATTTTTTCAGTTTAACGTATTTTTCACAAAATCCGGAGTCGACCAGCGATGCGTAACTTTGCCACCGAAAGTCGCAAAGGGCTACAATTTGGTATACCGATTCTTGGGACGAAAAAAAGGGATACGTGTTTTTGCATTTCTCTCCTAGTCCATTTTTTCAGTTTAACGTATTTTTCACAATATCTGGAGTCGACCAGCGATGCGTAACTTTGCCACCGGAAGTCGCAAAGGGCTGCAATTTGTCGTGGACATTCTTGGGACGAAAAAAAGGGATACGTGTTTTTGCATTTCTCTCCTAGTCCATTTTTTCAGTTTAACGTATTTTTCACATAATCCGGAGTCGACCAGCGATGCGTAACTTTGCTACCGAAAGTCGCAAAGGGCTACAATTTGGTATACCGATTCTTGGGACGAAAAAAAGGGATACGTGTTTTTGCATTTCTCTCCTAGTCCATTTTTTTCAGTTTGACGTATTTTTCACAAGTTCCGGGGTCGACAAGTGTTGCGTAACTTTGCCACCGGAAGTCGCAAAAGGCTGCAATTTGGTATACCGATTCTTGGGACGAAAAAAAGGGATACGTGTTTTTGCATTTCTCTCCTAGTCCATTTTTTCAGTTTAACGTATTTTTCACAAAATCCGGAGTCGACCAGCGATGCGTAACTTTGCCACCGAAAGTCGCAAAGGGCTACAATTTGGTATACCGATTCTTGGGACGAAAAAAAGGGATACGTGTTTTTGCATTTCTCTCCAAGTCCATTTTTTCAGTTTGACGTATTTTTCACAAGTTCCGGGGTCGACAAGTGTTGCGTAACTTTGCCACCGGAAGTCGCAAAAGGCTGCAATTTGGTATACCGATTCTTGGGACGAAAAAAAGGGATACGTGTTTTTGCATTTCTCTCCTAGTCCATTTTTTCAGTTTAACGTATTTTTCACAAAATCTGGAGTCGACCAGCGATGCGTAACTTTGCCACCGGAAGTCGCAAAGGGCTGCAATTTGTCGTGGACATTCTTGGGACGAAAAAAAGGGATACGTGTTTTTGCATTTCTCTCCTAGTCCATTTTTTCAGTTTAACGTATTTTTCACAAAATCCGGAGTCGACCAGCGATGCGTAACTTTGCTACCGAAAGTCGCAAAGGGCTACAATTTGGTATACCGATTCTTGGAACGAAAAAAAGGGATACGTGTTTTTGCATTTCTCTCCTAGTCCATTTTTTCAGTTTGACGTATTTTTCACAAGTTCCGGGGTCGACAAGTGTTGCGTAACTTTGCCACCGGAAGTCGCAAAATGCTGCAATTTGGTATACCGATTCTTGGGACGAAAAAAAGGGATACGTGTTTTTGCATTTCTCTCCTAGTCCATTTTTTCAGTTTGACGTATTTTTCACAAGTTCCGGGGTCGACAAGTGTTGCGTAACTTTGCCACCGGAAGTCGCAAAGGGCTGCAATTTGGTATACCGATTCTTGGGACGAAAAAAAGAGATACGTGTTTTTGCATTTCTCTCCTAGTCCATTTTTTCAGTTTAACGTATTTTTCACAAAATCCGGAGTCGACCAGCGATGCGTAACTTTGCCACCGGAAGTCGCAAAGGGCTGCAATTTGGTATACCGATTCTTGGGACGAAAAAAAGGGATACGTGTTTTTGCATTTCTCTCCTAGTCCATTTTTTCAGTTTAACGTATTTTTCACAAAATCCGGAGTCGACCAGCGATGCGTAACTTTGCTACCGAAAGTCGCAAAGGGCTACAATTTGGTATACCGATTCTTGGGACGAAAAAAAGGGATACGTGTTTTTGCATTTCTCTCGTAGTCCATTTTTTTCAGTTTGACGTATTTTTCACAAGTTCCGGGGTCGACAAGTGTTGCGTAACTTTGCCACCGGAAGTCGCAAAAGGCTGCAATTTGGTATACCGATTCTTGGGACGAAAAAAAGGGATACGTGTTTTTGCATTTCTCTCCTAGTCCATTTTTTCAGTTTAACGTATTTTTCACAAAATCCGGAGTCTACCAGCGATGCGTAACTTTGCCACCGAAAGTCGCAAAGGGCTACAATTTGGTATACCGATTCTTGGGACGAAAAAAAGGGATACGTGTTTTTGCATTTCTCTCCTAGTCCATTTTTTCAGTTTAACGTATTTTTCACAAAATCCGGAGTCGACCAGCGATGCGTAACTTTGCCACCGAAAGTCGCAAAGGGCTACAATTTGGTATACCGATTCTTGGGACGAAAAAAAGGGATACGTGTTTTTGCATTTCTCTCCTAGTCCATTTTTTCAGTTTAACGTATTTTTCACAATATCTGGAGTCGACCAGCGATGCGTAACTTTGCCACCGGAAGTCGCAAAGGGCTGCAATTTGTCGTGGACATTCTTGGGACGAAAAAAAGGGATACATGTTTTTGCATTTCTCTCCTAGTCCATTTTTTCAGTTTAACGTATTTTTCACATAATCCGGAGTCGACCAGCGATGCGTAACTTTGCTACCGAAAGTCGCAAAGGGCTACAATTTGGTATACCGATTCTTGGGACGAAAAAAAGGGATACGTGTTTTTGCATTTCTCTCCTAGTCCATTTTTTTCAGTTTGACGTATTTTTCACAAGTTCCGGGGTCGACAAGTGTTGCGTAACTTTGCCACCGGAAGTCGCAAAAGGCTGCAATTTGGTATACCGATTCTTGGGACGAAAAAAAGGGATACGTGTTTTTGCATTTCTCTCCTAGTCCATTTTTTCAGTTTAACGTATTTTTCACAAAATCCGGAGTCGACCAGCGATGCGTAACTTTGCCACCGAAAGTCGCAAAGGGCTACAATTTGGTATACCGATTCTTGGGACGAAAAAAAGGGATACGTGTTTTTGCATTTCTCTCCTAGTCCATTTTTTCAGTTTAACGTATTTTTCACAAAATCTGGAGTCGACCAGCGATGCGTAACTTTGCCACCGGAAGTCGCAAAGGGCTGCAATTTGTCGTGGACATTCTTGGGACGAAAAAAAGGGATACGTGTTTTTGCATTTCTCTCCTAGTCCATTTTTTCAGTTTAACGTATTTTTCACAAAATCCGGAGTCGACCAGCGATGCGTAACTTTGCTACCGAAAGTCGCAAAGGGCTACAATTTGGTATACCGATTCTTGGAACGAAAAAAAGGGATACGTGTTTTTGCATTTCTCTCCTAGTCCATTTTTTCAGTTTGACGTATTTTTCACAAGTTCCGGGGTCGACAAGTGTTGCGTAACTTTGACACCGGAAGTCGCAAAATGCTGCAATTTGGTATACCGATTCTTGGGACGAAAAAAAGGGATACGTGTTTTTGCATTTCTCTCCTAGTCCATTTTTTCAGTTTAACGTATTTTTCACAAAATCTGGAGTCGACCAGCGATGCGTAACTTTGCCACCGGAAGTCGCAAAGGGCTGCAATTTGTCGTGGACATTCTTGGGACGAAAAAAAGGGATACGTGTTTTTGCATTTCTCTCCTAGTCCATTTTTTCAGTTTAACGTATTTTTCACAAAATCCGGAGTCGACCAGCGATGCGTAACTTTGCCACCGAAAGACGCAAAGGGCTACAATTTGGTATACCGATTCTTGGGACGAAAAAAAGGGATACGTGTTTTTGCATTTCTCTCCTAGTCCATTTTTTCAGTTTAACGTATTTTTCACAAAATCTGGAGTCGACCAGCGATGCGTAACTTTGCCACCGGAAGTCGCAAAGGGCTGCAATTTGTCGTGGACATTCTTGGGGCGAAAAAAAGGGATACGTGTTTTTGCATTTCTCTCCAAGTCCATTTTTTCAGTTTGACGTATTTTTCACAAGTTCCGGGGTCGACAAGTGTTGCGTAACTTTGCCACCGGAAGTCGCAAAAGGCTGCAATTTGGTATACCGATTCTTGGGACGAAAAAAAGGGATACGTGTTTTTGCATTTCTCTCCTAGTCCATTTTTTCAGTTTAACGTATTTTTCACAAAATCTGGAGTCGACCAGCGATGCGTAACTTTGCCACCGGAAGTCGCAAAGGGCTGCAATTTGTCGTGGACATTCTTGGGACGAAAAAAAGGGATACGTGTTTTTGCATTTCTCTCCTAGTCCATTTTTTCAGTTTAACGTATTTTTCACAAAATCCGGAGTCGACCAGCGATGCGTAACTTTGCTACCGAAAGTCGCAAAGGGCTACAATTTGGTATACCGATTCTTGGAACGAAAAAAAGGGATAAGTGTTTTTGCATTTCTCTCCTAGTCCATTTTTTCAGTTTGACGTATTTTTCACAAGTTCCGGGGTCGACAAGTGTTGCGTAACTTTGCCACCGGAAGTCGCAAAATGCTGCAATTTGGTATACCGATTCTTGGGACGAAAAAAAGGGATACGTGTTTTTGCATTTCTCTCCTAGTCCATTTTTTCAGTTTAACGTATTTTTCACAAAATCTGGAGTCGACCAGCGATGCGTAACTTTGCCACCGGAAGTCGCAAAGGGCTGCAATTTGTCGTGGACATTCTTGGGACGAAAAAAAGGGATACGTGTTTTTGCATTTCTCTCCTAGTCCATTTTTTCAGTTTGACGTATTTTTCACAAAATCCGGAGTCGACAAGCGATGCGTAACTTTGCAACCGGAAGTCGCAAAGGGCTGCAATTTGGTATACCGATTCTTGGGACGAAAAAAAGGGATACGTGTTTTTGCATTTCTCTCCTAGTCCATTTTTTCAGTTTGACGTATTTTTCACAAGTTCCGGGGTCGACAAGTGTTGCGTAACTTTGCCACCGGAAGTCGCAAAAGGCTGCAATTTGGTATACCGATTCTTGGGACGAAAAAAAGGGATACGTGTTTTTGCATTTCTCTAATAGTCCATTTTTTCAGTTTGACGTATTTTTCACAAAATCTGGAGTCGACCAGCGATGCGTAACTTTGCCACCGGAAGTCGCAAAGGGCTGCAATTTGGTATACCGATTCTTGGGACGAAAAAAAGGGATACGTGTTTTTGCATTTCTCTCCAAGTCCATTTTTTCAGTTTGACGTATTTTTCACAAGTTCCGGGGTCGACAAGTGTTGCGTAACTTTGCCACCGGAAGTCGCAAAAGGCTGCAATTTGGTATACCGATTCTTGGGACGAAAAAAAGGGATACGTGTTTTTGCATTTCTCTCCTAGTCCATTTTTTCAGTTTAACGTATTTTTCACAAAATCTGGAGTCGACCAGCGATGCGTAACTTTGCCACCGGAAGTCGCAAAGGGCTGCAATTTGTCGTGGACATTCTTGGGACGAAAAAAAGGGATACGTGTTTTTGCATTTCTCTCCTAGTCCATTTTTTCAGTTTAACGTATTTTTCACAAAATCCGGAGTCGACCAGCGATGCGTAACTTTGCTACCGAAAGTCGCAAAGGGCTACAATTTGGTATACCGATTCTTGGAACGAAAAAAAGGGATACGTGTTTTTGCATTTCTCTCCTAGTCCATTTTTTCAGTTTGACGTATTTTTCACAAGTTCCGGGGTCGACAAGTGTTGCGTAACTTTGCCACCGGAAGTCGCAAAATGCTGCAATTTGGTATACCGATTCTTGGGACGAAAAAAAGGGATACGTGTTTTTGCATTTCTCTCCTAGTCCATTTTTTCAGTTTAACGTATTTTTCACAAAATCTGGAGTCGGCCAGCGATGCGTAACTTTGCCACCGGAAGTCGCAAAGGGCTGCAATTTGTCGTGGACATTCTTGGGACGAAAAAAAGGGATACGTGTTTTTGCATTTCTCTACTAGTCCATTTTTTCAGTTTGACGTATTTTTCACAAAATCCGGAGTCGACAAGCGATGCGTAACTTTACAACCGGAAGTCGCAAAGGGCTGCAATTTGGTATACCGATTCTTGGGACGAAAAAAAGTTATACGTGTTTTTGCATTTCTCTCCTAGTCCATTTTTTCAGTTTGACGTATTTTTGACAAGTTCCGGGGTCGACAAGTGTTGCGTAACTTTGCCACCGGAAGTCGCAAAAGGCTGCAATTTGGTATACCGATTCTTGGGACGAAAAAAAGGGATACGTGTTTTTGCATTTCTCTCCTAGTCCATTTTTTCAGTTTAACGTATTTTTCACAAAATCCGGAGTCGACCAGCGATGCGTAACTTTGCCACCGAAAGTCGCAAAGGGCTACAATTTGGTATACCGATTCTTGGGACGAAAAAAAGGGATACGTGTTTTTGCATTTCTCTCCTAGTCCATTTTTTCAGTTTAACGTATTTTTCACAAAATCTGGAGTCGACAAGTGCTGCGTAACTTTGCCACCGGAATTCGCAAAAGGCTGCAATTTGGTATACCGATTCTTGGGACGAAAAAAAGGGATACGTGTTTTTGCATTTCTCTCCTAGTCCATTTTTTCAGTTTGACGTATTTTTCACAAGTTCCGGGGTCGACAAGTGTTGCGTAACTTTGCCACCGCAAGTCGCAAAAGGCTGCAATTTGGTATACCGATTCTTGGGACGAAAAAAAGGGATACGTGTTTTTGCATTTCTCTCCTAGTCCATTTTTTCAGTTTAACGTATTTTTCACAAAATCTGGAGTCGACCAGCGATGCGTAACTTTGCCACCGGAAGTCGCAAAGTGCTGCAATTTGGTATACCGATTCTTGGGACGAAAAAAAGGGATACGTGTTTTTGCATTTCTCTCCTAGTCCATTTTTTCAGTTTAACGTATTTTTCACAAAATCCGGAGTCGACCAGCGATGCGTAACTTTGCTACCGAAAGTCGCAAAGGGCTACAATTTGGTATACCGATTCTTGGGACGAAAAAAAGGGATACGTGTTTTTGCATTTCTCTCGTAGTCCATTTTTTTCAGTTTGACGTATTTTTCACAAGTTCCGGGGTCGACAAGTGTTGCGTAACTTTGCCACCGGAAGTCGCAAAAGGCTGCAATTTGGTATACCGATTCTTGGGACGAAAAAAAGGGATACGTGTTTTTGCATTTCTCTCCTAGTCCATTTTTTCAGTTTAACGTATTTTTCACAAAATCCGGAGTCGACCAGCGATGCGTAACTTTGCCACCGAAAGTCGCAAAGGGCTACAATTTGGTATACCGATTCTTGGGACGAAAAAAAGGGATACGTGTTTTTGCATTTCTCTCCTAGTCCATTTTTTCAGTTTAACGTATTTTTCACAAAATCCGGAGTCGACCAGCGATGCGTAACTTTGCCACCTAAAGTCGCAAAGGGCTACAATTTGGTATACCGATTCTTGGGACGAAAAAAAGGGATACGTGTTTTTGCATTTCTCTCCTAGTCCATTTTTTCAGTTTAACGTATTTTTCACAATATCTGGAGTCGACCAGCGATGCGTAACTTTGCCACCGGAAGTCGCAAAGGGCTGCAATTTGTCGTGGACATTCTTGGGACGAAAAAAAGGGATACGTGTTTTTGCATTTCTCTCCTAGTCCATTTTTTCAGTTTAACGTATTTTTCACATAATCCGGAGTCGACCAGCGATGCGTAACTTTGCTACCGAAAGTCGCAAAGGGCTACAATTTGGTATACCGATTCTTGGGACGAAAAAAAGGGATACGTGTTTTTGCATTTCTCTCCTAGTCCATTTTTTTCAGTTTGACGTATTTTTCACAAGTTCCGGGGTCGACAAGTGTTGCGTAACTTTGCCACCGGAAGTCGCAAAAGGCTGCAATTTGGTATACCGATTCTTGGGACGAAAAAAAGGGATACGTGTTTTTGCATTTCTCTCCTAGTCCATTTTTTCAGTTTAACGTATTTTTCACAAAATCCGGAGTCGACCAGCGATGCGTAACTTTGCCACCGAAAGTCGCAAAGGGCTACAATTTGGTATACCGATTCTTGGGACGAAAAAAAGGGATACGTGTTTTTGCATTTCTCTCCTAGTCCATTTTTTCAGTTTAACGTATTTTTCACAAAATCTGGAGTCGACCAGCGATGCGTAACTTTGCCACCGGAAGTCGCAAAGGGCTGCAATTTGTCGTGGACATTCTTGGGACGAAAAAAAGGGATACGTGTTTTTGCATTTCTCTCCTAGTCCATTTTTTCAGTTTGACGTATTTTTCACAAAAGCCGGAGTCGACAAGCGATGCGTAACTTTGCAACCGGAAGTCGCAAAGGGCTGCAATTTGGTATACCGATTCTTGGGACGAAAAAAAGGGATACGTGTTTTTGCATTTCTCTCCAAGTCCATTTTTTCAGTTTGACGTATTTTTCACAAGTTCCGGGGTCGACAAGTGTTGCGTAACTTTGCCACCGGAAGTCGCAAAAGGCTGCAATTTGGTATACCGATTCTTGGGACGAAAAAAAGGGATACGTGTTTTTGCATTTCTCTCCTAGTCCATTTTTTCAGTTTAACGTATTTTTCACAAAATCTGGAGTCGACCAGCGATGCGTAACTTTGCCACCGGAAGTCGCAAAGGGCTGCAATTTGTCGTGGACATTCTTGGGACGAAAAAAAGGGATACGTGTTTTTGCATTTCTCTCCTAGTCCATTTTTTCAGTTTAACGTATTTTTCACAAAATCCGGAGTCGACCAGCGATGCGTAACTTTGCTACCGAAAGTCGCAAAGGGCTACAATTTGGTATACCGATTCTTGGAACGAAAAAAAGGGATACGTGTTTTTGCATTTCTCTCCTAGTCCATTTTTTCAGTTTGACGTATTTTTCACAAGTTCCGGGGTCGACAAGTGTTGCGTAACTTTGCCACCGGAAGTCGCAAAATGCTGCAATTTGGTATACCGATTCTTGGGACGAAAAAAAGGGATACGTGTTTTTGCATTTCTCTCCTAGTCCATTTTTTCAGTTTGACGTATTTTTCACAAGTTCCGGGGTCGACAAGTGTTGCGTAACTTTGCCACCGGAAGTCGCAAAGGGCTGCAATTTGGTATACCGATTCTTGGGACGAAAAAAAGAGATACGTGTTTTTGCATTTCTCTCCTAGTCCATTTTTTCAGTTTAACGTATTTTTCACAAAATCCGGAGTCGACCAGCGATGCGTAACTTTGCCACCGGAAGTCGCAAAGGGCTGCAATTTGGTATACCGATTCTTGGGACGAAAAAAAGGGATACGTGTTTTTGCATTTCTCTCCTAGTCCATTTTTTCAGTTTAACGTATTTTTCACAAAATCCGGAGTCGACCAGCGATGCGTAACTTTGCTACCGAAAGTCGCAAAGGGCTACAATTTGGTATACCGATTCTTGGGACGAAAAAAAGGGATACGTGTTTTTGCATTTCTCTCGTAGTCCATTTTTTTCAGTTTGACGTATTTTTCACAAGTTCCGGGGTCGACAAGTGTTGCGTAACTTTGCCACCGGAAGTCGCAAAAGGCTGCAATTTGGTATACCGATTCTTGGGACGAAAAAAAGGGATACGTGTTTTTGCATTTCTCTCCTAGTCCATTTTTTCAGTTTAACGTATTTTTCACAAAATCCGGAGTCGACCAGCGATGCGTAACTTTGCCACCGAAAGTCGCAAAGGGCTACAATTTGGTATACCGATTCTTGGGACGAAAAAAAGGGATACGTGTTTTTGCATTTCTCTCCTAGTCCATTTTTTCAGTTTAACGTATTTTTCACAAAATCCGGAGTCGACCAGCGATGCGTAACTTTGCCACCGAAAGTCGCAAAGGGCTACAATTTGGTATACCGATTCTTGGGACGAAAAAAAGGGATACGTGTTTTTGCATTTCTCTCCTAGTCCATTTTTTCAGTTTAACGTATTTTTCACAATATCTGGAGTCGACCAGCGATGCGTAACTTTGCCACCGGAAGTCGCAAAGGGCTGCAATTTGTCGTGGACATTCTTGGGACGAAAAAAAGGGATACGTGTTTTTGCATTTCTCTCCTAGTCCATTTTTTCAGTTTAACGTATTTTTCACATAATCCGGAGTCGACCAGCGATGCGTAACTTTGCTACCGAAAGTCGCAAAGGGCTACAATTTGGTATACCGATTCTTGGGACGAAAAAAAGGGATACGTGTTTTTGCATTTCTCTCCTAGTCCATTTTTTTCAGTTTGACGTATTTTTCACAAGTTCCGGGGTCGACAAGTGTTGCGTAACTTTGCCACCGGAAGTCGCAAAAGGCTGCAATTTGGTATACCGATTCTTGGGACGAAAAAAAGGGATACGTGTTTTTGCATTTCTCTCCTAGTCCATTTTTTCAGTTTAACGTATTTTTCACAAAATCCGGAGTCGACCAGCGATGCGTAACTTTGCCACCGAAAGTCGCAAAGGGCTACAATTTGGTATACCGATTCTTGGGACGAAAAAAAGGGATACGTGTTTTTGCATTTCTCTCCTAGTCCATTTTTTCAGTTTAACGTATTTTTCACAAAATCTGGAGTCGACCAGCGATGCGTAACTTTGCCACCGGAAGTCGCAAAGGGCTGCAATTTGTCGTGGACATTCTTGGGACGAAAAAAAGGGATACGTGTTTTTGCATTTCTCTCCTAGTCCATTTTTTCAGTTTGACGTATTTTTCACAAAATCCGGAGTCGACAAGCGACGCGTAACTTTGCAACCGGAAGTCGCAAAGGGCTGCAATTTGGTATACCGATTCTTGGGACGAAAAAAAGGGATACGTGTTTTTGCATTTCTCTCCAAGTCCATTTTTTCAGTTTGACGTATTTTTCACAAGTTCCGGGGTCGACAAGTGTTGCGTAACTTTGCCACCGGAAGTCGCAAAAGGCTGCAATTTGGTATACCGATTCTTGGGACGAAAAAAAGGGATACGTGTTTTTGCATTTCTCTCCTAGTCCATTTTTTCAGTTTAACGTATTTTTCACAAAATCTGGAGTCGACCAGCGATGCGTAACTTTGCCACCGGAAGTCGCAAAGGGCTGCAATTTGTCGTGGACATTCTTGGGACGAAAAAAAGGGATACGTGTTTTTGCATTTCTCTCCTAGTCCATTTTTTCAGTTTAACGTATTTTTCACAAAATCCGGAGTCGACCAGCGATGCGTAACTTTGCTACCGAAAGTCGCAAAGGGCTACAATTTGGTATACCGATTCTTGGAACGAAAAAAAGGGATACGTGTTTTTGCATTTCTCTCCTAGTCCATTTTTTCAGTTTGACGTATTTTTCACAAGTTCCGGGGTCGACAAGTGTTGCGTAACTTTGCCACCGGAAGTCGCAAAATGCTGCAATTTGGTATACCGATTCTTGGGACGAAAAAAAGGGATACGTGTTTTTGCATTTCTCTCCTAGTCCATTTTTTCAGTTTAACGTATTTTTCACAAAATCTGGAGTCGACCAGCGATGCGTAACTTTGCCACCGGAAGTCGCAAAGGGCTGCAATTTGTCGTGGACATTCTTGGGACGAAAAAAAGGGATACGTGTTTTTGCATTTCTCTCCTAGTCCATTTTTTCAGTTTAACGTATTTTTCACAAAATCCGGAGTCGACCAGCGATGCGTAACTTTGCCACCGAAAGACGCAAAGGGCTACAATTTGGTATACCGATTCTTGGGACGAAAAAAAGGGATACGTGTTTTTGCATTTCTCTCCTAGTCCATTTTTTCAGTTTAACGTATTTTTCACAAAATCTGGAGTCGACCAGCGATGCGTAACTTTGCCACCGGAAGTCGCAAAGGGCTGCAATTTGTCGTGGACATTCTTGGGACGAAAAAAAGGGATACGTGTTTTTGCATTTCTCTCCAAGTCCATTTTTTCAGTTTGACGTATTTTTCACAAGTTCCGGGGTCGACAAGTGTTGCGTAACTTTGCCACCGGAAGTCGCAAAAGGCTGCAATTTGGTATACCGATTCTTGGGACGAAAAAAAGGGATACGTGTTTTTGCATTTCTCTCCTAGTCCATTTTTTCAGTTTAACGTATTTTTCACAAAATCTGGAGTCGACCAGCGATGCGTAACTTTGCCACCGGAAGTCGCAAAGGGCTGCAATTTGTCGTGGACATTCTTGGGACGAAAAAAAGGGATACGTGTTTTTGCATTTCTCTCCTAGTCCATTTTTTCAGTTTGACGTATTTTTCACAAAATCCGGAGTCGACAAGCGATGCGTAACTTTGCAACCGGAAGTCGCAAAGGGCTGCAATTTGGTATACCGATTCTTGGGACGAAAAAAAGGGATACGTGTTTTTGCATTTCTCTCCAAGTCCATTTTTTCAGTTTGACGTATTTTTCACAAGTTCCGGGGTCGACAAGTGTTGCGTAACTTTGCCACCGGAAGTCGCAAAAGGCTGCAATTTGGTATACCGATTCTTGGGACGAAAAAAAGGGATACGTGTTTTTGCATTTCTCTCCTAGTCCATTTTTTCAGTTTAACGTATTTTTCACAAAATCTGGAGTCGACCAGCGATGCGTAACTTTGCCACCGGAAGTCGCAAAGGGCTGCAATTTGTCGTGGACATTCTTGGGACGAAAAAAAGGGATACGTGTTTTTGCATTTCTCTCCTAGTCCATTTTTTCAGTTTAACGTATTTTTCACAAAATCCGGAGTCGACCAGCGATGCGTAACTTTGCTACCGAAAGTCGCAAAGGGCTACAATTTGGTATACCGATTCTTGGAACGAAAAAAAGGGATACGTGTTTTTGCATTTCTCTCCTAGTCCATTTTTTCAGTTTGACGTATTTTTCACAAGTTCCGGGGTCGACAAGTGTTGCGTAACTTTGCCACCGGAAGTCGCAAAATGCTGCAATTTGGTATACCGATTCTTGGGACGAAAAAAAGGGATACGTGTTTTTGCATTTCTCTCCTAGTCCATTTTTTCAGTTTGACGTATTTTTCACAAGTTCCGGGGTCGACAAGTGTTGCGTAACTTTGCCACCGGAAGTCGCAAAGGGCTGCAATTTTTTATACCGATTCTTGGGACGAAAAAAAGAGATACGTGTTTTTGCATTTCTCTCCTAGTCCATTTTTTCAGTTTAACGTATTTTTCACAAAATCCGGAGTCGACCAGCGATGCGTAACTTTGCCACCGGAAGTCGCAAAGGGCTGCAATTTGGTATACCGATTCTTGGGACGAAAAAAAGGGATACGTGTTTTTGCATTTCTCTCCTAGTCCATTTTTTCAGTTTAACGTATTTTTCACAAAATCCGGAGTCGACCAGCGATGCGTAACTTTGCTACCGAAAGTCGCAAAGGGCTACAATTTGGTATACCGATTCTTGGGACGAAAAAAAGGGATACGTGTTTTTGCATTTCTCTCGTAGTCCATTTTTTTCAGTTTGACGTATTTTTCACAAGTTCCGGGGTCGACAAGTGTTGCGTAACTTTGCCACCGGAAGTCGCAAAAGGCTGCAATTTGGTATACCGATTCTTGGGACGAAAAAAAGGGATACGTGTTTTTGCATTTCTCTCCTAGTCCATTTTTTCAGTTTAACGTATTTTTCACAAAATCCGGAGTCGACCAGCGATGCGTAACTTTGCCACCGAAAGTCGCAAAGGGCTACAATTTGGTATACCGATTCTTGGGACGAAAAAAAGGGATACGTGTTTTTGCATTTCTCTCCTAGTCCATTTTTTCAGTTTAACGTATTTTTCACAAAATCCGGAGTCGACCAGCGATGCGTAACTTTGCCACCGAAAGTCGCAAAGGGCTACAATTTGGTATACCGATTCTTGGGACGAAAAAAAGGGATACGTGTTTTTGCATTTCTCTCCTAGTCCATTTTTTCAGTTTAACGTATTTTTCACAATATCTGGAGTCGACCAGCGATGCGTAACTTTGCCACCGGAAGTCGCAAAGGGCTGCAATTTGTCGTGGACATTCTTGGGACGAAAAAAAGGGATACGTGTTTTTGCATTTCTCTCCTAGTCCATTTTTTCAGTTTAACGTATTTTTCACATAATCCGGAGTCGACCAGCGATGCGTAACTTTGCTACCGAAAGTCGCAAAGGGCTACAATTTGGTATACCGATTCTTGGGACGAAAAAAAGGGATACGTGTTTTTGCATTTCTCTCCTAGTCCATTTTTTTCAGTTTGACGTATTTTTCACAAGTTCCGGGGTCGACAAGTGTTGCGTAACTTTGCCACCGGAAGTCGCAAAAGGCTGCAATTTGGTATACCGATTCTTGGGACGAAAAAAAGGGATACGTGTTTTTGCATTTCTCTCCTAGTCCATTTTTTCAGTTTAACGTATTTTTCACAAAATCCGGAGTCGACCAGCGATGCGTAACTTTGCCACCGAAAGTCGCAAAGGGCTACAATTTGGTATACCGATTCTTGGGACGAAAAAAAGGGATACGTGTTTTTGCATTTCTCTCCTAGTCCATTTTTTCAGTTTAACGTATTTTTCACAAAATCTGGAGTCGACCAGCGATGCGTAACTTTGCCACCGGAAGTCGCAAAGGGCTGCAATTTGTCGTGGACATTCTTGGGACGAAAAAAAGGGATACGTGTTTTTGCATTTCTCTCCTAGTCCATTTTTTCAGTTTGACGTATTTTTCACAAAATCCGGAGTCGACAAGCGACGCGTAACTTTGCAACCGGAAGTCGCAAAGGGCTGCAATTTGGTATACCGATTCTTGGGACGAAAAAAAGGGATACGTGTTTTTGCATTTCTCTCCAAGTCCATTTTTTCAGTTTGACGTATTTTTCACAAGTTCCGGGGTCGACAAGTGTTGCGTAACTTTGCCACCGGAAGTCGCAAAAGGCTGCAATTTGGTATACCGATTCTTGGGACGAAAAAAAGGGATACGTGTTTTTGCATTTCTCTCCTAGTCCATTTTTTCAGTTTAACGTATTTTTCACAAAATCTGGAGTCGACCAGCGATGCGTAACTTTGCCACCGGAAGTCGCAAAGGGCTGCAATTTGTCGTGGACATTCTTGGGACGAAAAAAAGGGATACGTGTTTTTGCATTTCTCTCCTAGTCCATTTTTTCAGTTTAACGTATTTTTCACAAAATCCGGAGTCGACCAGCGATGCGTAACTTTGCTACCGAAAGTCGCAAAGGGCTACAATTTGGTATACCGATTCTTGGAACGAAAAAAAGGGATACGTGTTTTTGCATTTCTCTCCTAGTCCATTTTTTCAGTTTGACGTATTTTTCACAAGTTCCGGGGTCGACAAGTGTTGCGTAACTTTGCCACCGGAAGTCGCAAAATGCTGCAATTTGGTATACCGATTCTTGGGACGAAAAAAAGGGATACGTGTTTTTGCATTTCTCTCCTAGTCCATTTTTTCAGTTTGACGTATTTTTCACAAGTTCCGGGGTCGACAAGTGTTGCGTAACTTTGCCACCGGAAGTCGCAAAGGGCTGCAATTTTTTATACCGATTCTTGGGACGAAAAAAAGAGATACGTGTTTTTGCATTTCTCTCCTAGTCCATTTTTTCAGTTTAACGTATTTTTCACAAAATCCGGAGTCGACCAGCGATGCGTAACTTTGCCACCGGAAGTCGCAAAGGGCTGCAATTTGGTATACCGATTCTTGGGACGAAAAAAAGGGATACGTGTTTTTGCATTTCTCTCCTAGTCCATTTTTTCAGTTTAACGTATTTTTCACAAAATCCGGAGTCGACCAGCGATGCGTAACTTTGCTACCGAAAGTCGCAAAGGGCTACAATTTGGTATACCGATTCTTGGGACGAAAAAAAGGGATACGTGTTTTTGCATTTCTCTCGTAGTCCATTTTTTTCAGTTTGACGTATTTTTCACAAGTTCCGGGGTCGACAAGTGTTGCGTAACTTTGCCACCGGAAGTCGCAAAAGGCTGCAATTTGGTATACCGATTCTTGGGACGAAAAAAAGGGATACGTGTTTTTGCATTTCTCTCCTAGTCCATTTTTTCAGTTTAACGTATTTTTCACAAAATCCGGAGTCGACCAGCGATGCGTAACTTTGCCACCGAAAGTCGCAAAGGGCTACAATTTGGTATACCGATTCTTGGGACGAAAAAAAGGGATACGTGTTTTTGCATTTCTCTCCTAGTCCATTTTTTCAGTTTAACGTATTTTTCACAAAATCTGGAGTCGACCAGCGATGCGTAACTTTGCCACCGGAAGTCGCAAAGGGCTGCAATTTGTCGTGGACATTCTTGGGACGAAAAAAAGGGATACGTGTTTTTGCATTTCTCTCCTAGTCCATTTTTTCAGTTTGACGTATTTTTCACAAAATCCGGAGTCGACAAGCGACGCGTAACTTTGCAACCGGAAGTCGCAAAGGGCTGCAATTTGGTATACCGATTCTTGGGACGAAAAAAAGGGATACGTGTTTTTGCATTTCTCTCCAAGTCCATTTTTTCAGTTTGACGTATTTTTCACAAGTTCCGGGGTCGACAAGTGTTGCGTAACTTTGCCACCGGAAGTCGCAAAAGGCTGCAATTTGGTATACCGATTCTTGGGACGAAAAAAAGGGATACGTGTTTTTGCATTTCTCTCCTAGTCCATTTTTTCAGTTTAACGTATTTTTCACAAAATCTGGAGTCGACCAGCGATGCGTAACTTTGCCACCGGAAGTCGCAAAGGGCTGCAATTTGTCGTGGACATTCTTGGGACGAAAAAAAGGGATACGTGTTTTTGCATTTCTCTCCTAGTCCATTTTTTCAGTTTAACGTATTTTTCACAAAATCCGGAGTCGACCAGCGATGCGTAACTTTGCTACCGAAAGTCGCAAAGGGCTACAATTTGGTATACCGATTCTTGGAACGAAAAAAAGGGATACGTGTTTTTGCATTTCTCTCCTAGTCCATTTTTTCAGTTTGACGTATTTTTCACAAGTTCCGGGGTCGACAAGTGTTGCGTAACTTTGCCACCGGAAGTCGCAAAATGCTGCAATTTGGTATACCGATTCTTGGGACGAAAAAAAGGGATACGTGTTTTTGCATTTCTCTCCTAGTCCATTTTTTCAGTTTGACGTATTTTTCACAAGTTCCGGGGTCGACAAGTGTTGCGTAACTTTGCCACCGGAAGTCGCAAAGGGCTGCAATTTTTTATACCGATTCTTGGGACGAAAAAAAGAGATACGTGTTTTTGCATTTCTCTCCTAGTCCATTTTTTCAGTTTAACGTATTTTTCACAAAATCCGGAGTCGACCAGCGATGCGTAACTTTGCCACCGGAAGTCGCAAAGGGCTGCAATTTGGTATACCGATTCTTGGGACGAAAAAAAGGGATACGTGTTTTTGCATTTCTCTCCTAGTCCATTTTTTCAGTTTAACGTATTTTTCACAAAATCCGGAGTCGACCAGCGATGCGTAACTTTGCTACCGAAAGTCGCAAAGGGCTACAATTTGGTATACCGATTCTTGGGACGAAAAAAAGGGATACGTGTTTTTGCATTTCTCTCGTAGTCCATTTTTTTCAGTTTGACGTATTTTTCACAAGTTCCGGGGTCGACAAGTGTTGCGTAACTTTGCCACCGGAAGTCGCAAAAGGCTGCAATTTGGTATACCGATTCTTGGGACGAAAAAAAGGGATACGTGTTTTTGCATTTCTCTCCTAGTCCATTTTTTCAGTTTAACGTATTTTTCACAAAATCCGGAGTCGACCAGCGATGCGTAACTTTGCCACCGAAAGTCGCAAAGGGCTACAATTTGGTATACCGATTCTTGGGACGAAAAAAAGGGATACGTGTTTTTGCATTTCTCTCCTAGTCCATTTTTTCAGTTTAACGTATTTTTCACAAAATCCGGAGTCGACCAGCGATGCGTAACTTTGCCACCGAAAGTCGCAAAGGGCTACAATTTGGTATACCGATTCTTGGGACGAAAAAAAGGGATACGTGTTTTTGCATTTCTCTCCTAGTCCATTTTTTCAGTTTAACGTATTTTTCACAATATCTGGAGTCGACCAGCGATGCGTAACTTTGCCACCGGAAGTCGCAAAGGGCTGCAATTTGTCGTGGACATTCTTGGGACGAAAAAAAGGGATACGTGTTTTTGCATTTCTCTCCTAGTCCATTTTTTCAGTTTAACGTATTTTTCACATAATCCGGAGTCGACCAGCGATGCGTAACTTTGCTACCGAAAGTCGCAAAGGGCTACAATTTGGTATACCGATTCTTGGGACGAAAAAAAGGGATACGTGTTTTTGCATTTCTCTCCTAGTCCATTTTTTTCAGTTTGACGTATTTTTCACAAGTTCCGGGGTCGACAAGTGTTGCGTAACTTTGCCACCGGAAGTCGCAAAAGGCTGCAATTTGGTATACCGATTCTTGGGACGAAAAAAAGGGATACGTGTTTTTGCATTTCTCTCCTAGTCCATTTTTTCAGTTTAACGTATTTTTCACAAAATCCGGAGTCGACCAGCGATGCGTAACTTTGCCACCGAAAGTCGCAAAGGGCTACAATTTGGTATACCGATTCTTGGGACGAAAAAAAGGGATACGTGTTTTTGCATTTCTCTCCTAGTCCATTTTTTCAGTTTAACGTATTTTTCACAAAATCTGGAGTCGACCAGCGATGCGTAACTTTGCCACCGGAAGTCGCAAAGGGCTGCAATTTGTCGTGGACACTCTTGGGACGAAAAAAAGGGATACGTGTTTTTGCATTTCTCTCCTAGTCCATTTTTTCAGTTTGACGTATTTTTCACAAAATCCGGAGTCGACAAGCGACGCGTAACTTTGCAACCGGAAGTCGCAAAGGGCTGCAATTTGGTATACCGATTCTTGGGACGAAAAAAAGGGATACGTGTTTTTGCATTTCTCTCCAAGTCCATTTTTTCAGTTTGACGTATTTTTCACAAGTTCCGGGGTCGACAAGTGTTGCGTAACTTTGCCACCGGAAGTCGCAAAAGGCTGCAATTTGGTATACCGATTCTTGGGACGAAAAAAAGGGATACGTGTTTTTGCATTTCTCTCCTAGTCCACTTTTTCAGTTTAACGTATTTTTCACAAAATCTGGAGTCGACCAGCGATGCGTAACTTTGCCACCGGAAGTCGCAAAGGGCTGCAATTTGTCGTGGACATTCTTGGGACGAAAAAAAGGGATACGTGTTTTTGCATTTCTCTCCTAGTCCATTTTTTCAGTTTAACGTATTTTTCACAAAATCCGGAGTCGACCAGCGATGCGTAACTTTGCTACCGAAAGTCGCAAAGGGCTACAATTTGGTATACCGATTCTTGGAACGAAAAAAAGGGATACGTGTTTTTGCATTTCTCTCCTAGTCCATTTTTTCAGTTTGACGTATTTTTCACAAGTTCCGGGGTCGACAAGTGTTGCGTAACTTTGCCACCGGAAGTCGCAAAATGCTGCAATTTGGTATACCGATTCTTGGGACGAAAAAAAGGGATACGTGTTTTTGCATTTCTCTCCTAGTCCATTTTTTCAGTTTAACGTATTTTTCACAAAATCTGGAGTCGACCAGCGATGCGTAACTTTGCCACCGGAAGTCGCAAAGGGCTGCAATTTGTCGTGGACATTCTTGGGACGAAAAAAAGGGATACGTGTTTTTGCATTTCTCTCCTAGTCCATTTTTTCAGTTTAACGTATTTTTCACAAAATCCGGAGTCGACCAGCGATGCGTAACTTTGCCACCGAAAGACGCAAAGGGCTACAATTTGGTATACCGATTCTTGGGACGAAAAAAAGGGATACGTGTTTTTGCATTTCTCTCCTAGTCCATTTTTTCAGTTTAACGTATTTTTCACAAAATCTGGAGTCGACCAGCGATGCGTAACTTTGCCACCGGAAGTCGCAAAGGGCTGCAATTTGTCGTGGACATTCTTGGGACGAAAAAAAGGGATACGTGTTTTTGCATTTCTCTCCAAGTCCATTTTTTCAGTTTGACGTATTTTTCACAAGTTCCGGGGTCGACAAGTGTTGCGTAACTTTGCCACCGGAAGTCGCAAAAGGCTGCAATTTGGTATACCGATTCTTGGGACGAAAAAAAGGGATACGTGTTTTTGCATTTCTCTCCTAGTCCATTTTTTCAGTTTAACGTATTTTTCACAAAATCTGGAGTCGACCAGCGATGCGTAACTTTGCCACCGGAAGTCGCAAAGGGCTGCAATTTGTCGTGGACATTCTTGGGACGAAAAAAAGGGATACGTGTTTTTGCATTTCTCTCCTAGTCCATTTTTTCAGTTTGACGTATTTTTCACAAAATCCGGAGTCGACAAGCGACGCGTAACTTTGCAACCGGAAGTCGCAAAGGGCTGCAATTTGGTATACCGATTCTTGGGACGAAAAAAAGGGATACGTGTTTTTGCATTTCTCTCCAAGTCCATTTTTTCAGTTTGACGTATTTTTCACAAGTTCCGGGGTCGACAAGTGTTGCGTAACTTTGCCACCGGAAGTCGCAAAAGGCTGCAATTTGGTATACCGATTCTTGGGACGAAAAAAAGGGATACGTGTTTTTGCATTTCTCTCCTAGTCCATTTTTTCAGTTTAACGTATTTTTCACAAAATCTGGAGTCGACCAGCGATGCGTAACTTTGCCACCGGAAGTCGCAAAGGGCTGCAATTTGTCGTGGACATTCTTGGGACGAAAAAAAGGGATACGTGTTTTTGCATTTCTCTCCTAGTCCATTTTTTCAGTTTAACGTATTTTTCACAAAATCCGGAGTCGACCAGCGATGCGTAACTTTGCTACCGAAAGTCGCAAAGGGCTACAATTTGGTATACCGATTCTTGGAACGAAAAAAAGGGATACGTGTTTTTGCATTTCTCTCCTAGTCCATTTTTTCAGTTTGACGTATTTTTCACAAGTTCCGGGGTCGACAAGTGTTGCGTAACTTTGCCACCGGAAGTCGCAAAATGCTGCAATTTGGTATACCGATTCTTGGGACGAAAAAAAGGGATACGTGTTTTTGCATTTCTCTCCTAGTCCATTTTTTCAGTTTAACGTATTTTTCACAAAATCTGGAGTCGACCAGCGATGCGTAACTTTGCCACCGGAAGTCGCAAAGGGCTGCAATTTGTCGTGGACATTCTTGGGACGAAAAAAAGGGATACGTGTTTTTGCATTTCTCTCCTAGTCCATTTTTTCAGTTTAACGTATTTTTCACAAAATCCGGAGTCGACCAGCGATGCGTAACTTTGCCACCGAAAGACGCAAAGGGCTACAATTTGGTATACCGATTCTTGGGACGAAAAAAAGGGATACGTGTTTTTGCATTTCTCTCCTAGTCCATTTTTTCAGTTTAACGTATTTTTCACAAAATCTGGAGTCGACCAGCGATGCGTAACTTTGCCACCGGAAGTCGCAAAGGGCTGCAATTTGTCGTGGACATTCTTGGGACGAAAAAAAGGGATACGTGTTTTTGCATTTCTCTCCAAGTCCATTTTTTCAGTTTGACGTATTTTTCACAAGTTCCGGGGTCGACAAGTGTTGCGTAACTTTGCCACCGGAAGTCGCAAAAGGCTGCAATTTGGTATACCGATTCTTGGGACGAAAAAAAGGGATACGTGTTTTTGCATTTCTCTCCTAGTCCATTTTTTCAGTTTAACGTATTTTTCACAAAATCTGGAGTCGACCAGCGATGCGTAACTTTGCCACCGGAAGTCGCAAAGGGCTGCAATTTGTCGTGGACATTCTTGGGACGAAAAAAAGGGATACGTGTTTTTGCATTTCTCTCCTAGTCCATTTTTTCAGTTTAACGTATTTTTCACAAAATCCGGAGTCGACCAGCGATGCGTAACTTTGCTACCGAAAGTCGCAAAGGGCTACAATTTGGTATACCGATTCTTGGAACGAAAAAAAGGGATACGTGTTTTTGCATTTCTCTCCTAGTCCATTTTTTCAGTTTGACGTATTTTTCACAAGTTCCGGGGTCGACAAGTGTTGCGTAACTTTGACACCGGAAGTCGCAAAATGCTGCAATTTGGTATACCGATTCTTGGGACGAAAAAAAGGGATACGTGTTTTTGCATTTCTCTCCTAGTCCATTTTTTCAGTTTAACGTATTTTTCACAAAATCTGGAGTCGACCAGCGATGCGTAACTTTGCCACCGGAAGTCGCAAAGGGCTGCAATTTGTCGTGGACATTCTTGGGACGAAAAAAAGGGATACGTGTTTTTGCATTTCTCTCCTAGTCCATTTATTCAGTTTGACGTATTTTTCACAAAATCCGGAGTCGACAAGCGATGCGTAACTTTGCAACCGGAAGTCGCAAAGGGCTGCAATTTGGTATACCGATTCTTGGGACGAAAAAAAGGGATACGTGTTTTTGCATTTCTCTCCTAGTCCATTTTTTCAGTTTGACGTATTTTTCACAAGTTCCGGGGTCGACAAGTGTTGCGTAACTTTGCCACCGGAAGTCGCAAAAGGCTGCAATTTGGTATACCGATTCTTGGGACGAAAAAAAGGGATACGTGTTTTTGCATTTCTCTCCTAGTCCATTTTTTCAGTTTGACGTATTTTTCACAAAATCTGGAGTCGACCAGCGATGCGTAACTTTGCCACCGGAAGTCGCAAAGGGCTGCAATTTGGTATACCGATTCTTGGGACGAAAAAAAGGGATACGTGTTTTTGCATTTCTCTCCAAGTCCATTTTTTCAGTTTGACGTATTTTTCACAAGTTCCGGGGTCGACAAGTGTTGCGTAACTTTGCCACCGGAAGTCGCAAAAGGCTGCAATTTGGTATACCGATTCTTGGGACGAAAAAAAGGGATACGTGTTTTTGCATTTCTCTCCTAGTCCATTTTTTCAGTTTAACGTATTTTTCACAAAATCTGGAGTCGACCAGCGATGCGTAACTTTGCCACCGGAAGTCGCAAAGGGCTGCAATTTGTCGTGGACATTCTTGGGACGAAAAAAAGGGATACGTGTTTTTGCATTTCTCTCCTAGTCCATTTTTTCAGTTTAACGTATTTTTCACAAAATCCGGAGTCGACCAGCGATGCGTAACTTTGCTACCGAAAGTCGCAAAGGGCTACAATTTGGTATACCGATTCTTGGAACGAAAAAAAGGGATACGTGTTTTTGCATTTCTCTCCTAGTCCATTTTTTCAGTTTGACGTATTTTTCACAAGTTCCGGGGTCGACAAGTGTTGCGTAACTTTGCCACCGGAAGTCGCAAAATGCTGCAATTTGGTATACCGATTCTTGGGACGAAAAAAAGGGATACGTGTTTTTGCATTTCTCTCCTAGTCCATTTTTTCAGTTTAACGTATTTTTCACAAAATCTGGAGTCGGCCAGCGATGCGTAACTTTGCCACCGGAAGTCGCAAAGGGCTGCAATTTGTCGTGGACATTCTTGGGACGAAAAAAAGGGATACGTGTTTTTGCATTTCTCTACTAGTCCATTTTTTCAGTTTGACGTATTTTTCACAAAATCCGGAGTCGACAAGCGATGCGTAACTTTGCCACCGGAAGTCGCAAAGGGCTGCAATTTGTCGTGGACATTCTTGGGACGAAAAAAAGGGATACGTGTTTTTGCATTTCTCTACTAGTCCATTTTTTCAGTTTGACGTATTTTTCACAAAATCCGGAGTCGACAAGCGATGCGTAACTTTACAACCGGAAGTCGCAAAGGGCTGCAATTTGGTATACCGATTCTTGGGACGAAAAAAAGTTATACGTGTTTTTGCATTTCTCTCCTAGTCCATTTTTTCAGTTTGACGTATTTTTGACAAGTTCCGGGGTCGACAAGTGTTGCGTAACTTTGCCACCGGAAGTCGCAAAAGGCTGCAATTTGGTATACCGATTCTTGGGACGAAAAAAAGGGATACGTGTTTTTGCATTTCTCTCCTAGTCCATTTTTTCAGTTTAACGTATTTTTCACAAAATCCGGAGTCGACCAGCGATGCGTAACTTTGCCACCGAAAGTCGCAAAGGGCTACAATTTGGTATACCGATTCTTGGGACGAAAAAAAGGGATACGTGTTTTTGCATTTCTCTCCTAGTCCATTTTTTCAGTTTAACGTATTTTTCACAAAATCTGGAGTCGACAAGTGCTGCGTAACTTTGCCACCGGAATTCGCAAAAGGCTGCAATTTGGTATACCGATTCTTGGGACGAAAAAAAGGGATACGTGTTTTTGCATTTCTCTCCTAGTCCATTTTTTCAGTTTGACGTATTTTTCACAAGTTCCGGGGTCGACAAGTGTTGCGTAACTTTGCCACCGCAAGTCGCAAAAGGCTGCAATTTCGTATACCGATTCTTGGGACGAAAAAAAGGGATACGTGTTTTTGCATTTCTCTCCTAGTCCATTTTTTCAGTTTAACGTATTTTTCACAAAATCTGGAGTCGACCAGCGATGCGTAACTTTGCCACCGGAAGTCGCAAAGGGCTGCAATTTGTCGTGGACATTCTTGGGACGAAAAAAAGGGATACGTGTTTTTGCATTTCTCTCCTAGTCCATTTTTTCAGTTTAACGTATTTTTCACAAAATCTGGAGTCGACCAGCGATGAGTAACTTTGCCACCGGAAGTCGCAAAGGGCTGCAATTTGTCGTGGACATTCTTGGGACGAAAAAAAGGGATACGTGTTTTTGCATTTCTCTCCTAGTCCATTTTTTCAGTTTGACGTATTTTTCACAAAATCCGGAGTCGACAAGCGATGCGTAACTTTGTCACCGGAAGTCGCAAAAGGTTGCAATTTGGTATACCGATTCTTGGGACGAAAAAAAGGGATACGTGTTTTTGCATTTCTCTCCTAGTCCATTTTTTCAGTTTGACGTATTTTTCACAAGTTCCGGGGTCGACAAGTGTTGCGTAACTTTGCCACCGCAAGTCGCAAAAGGCTGCAATTTGGTATACCGATTCTTGGGACGAAAAAAAGGGATACGTGTTTTTGCATTTCTCTCCTAGTCCATTTTTTCAGTTTAACGTATTTTTCACAAAATCTGGAGTCGACCAGCGATGCGTAACTTTGCCACCGGAAGTCGCAAAGGGCTGCAATTTGTCGTGGACATTCTTGGGACGAAAAAAAGGGATACGTGTTTTTGCATTTCTCTCCTAGTCCATTTTTTCAGTTTAACGTATTTTTCACAAAATCTGGAGTCGACCAGCGATGAGTAACTTTGCCACCGGAAGTCGCAAAGGGCTGCAATTTGTCGTGGACATTCTTGGGACGAAAAAAAGGGATACGTGTTTTTGCATTTCTCTCCTAGTCCATTTTTTCAGTTTGACGTATTTTTCACAAAATCCGGAGTCGACAAGCGATGCGTAACTTTGTCACCGGAAGTCGCAAAAGGTTGCAATTTGGTATACCGATTCTTGGGACGAAAAAAAGGGATACGTGTTTTTGCATTTCTCTCCTAGTCCATTTTTTCAGTTTAACGTATTTTTCACAAAATCTGGAGTCGACAAGTGTTGCGTAACTTTGCCACTGGAAGTCGCAAAAGGCTGCAATTTGGTATACCGATTCTTGGGACGAAAAAAAGGGATACGTGTTTTTGCATTTCTCTCCTAGTCCATTTTTTCAGTTTGACGTATTTTTCACAAGTTCCGGTGTCGACAAGTGTTGCGTAACTTTGCCACCGGAAGTCGCAAAAGGCTGCAATTTGGTATACCGATTCTTGGGACGAAAAAAAGGGATACGTGTTTTTGCATTTCTCTCCTAGTCCATTTTTTCAATTTGACGTATTTTTCACAAGTTCCGGGGTCGACAAGTGTTGCGTAACTTTGCCACCGGAGGTCGCAAAGGGCTGCAATTTGTCGTGGACATTCTTGGGACGAAAAAAAGGGATACGTGTTTTTGCATTTCTCTCCTAGTCCATTTTTTCAGTTTAACGTATTTTTCACAAAATCCGGAGTCGACCAGCGATGCGTAACTTTGCCACCGAAAGTCGCAAAGGGCTACAATTTGGTATACCGATTCTTGGGACGAAAAAAAGGGATACGTGTTTTTGCATTTCTCTCCTAGTCCATTTTTTCAGTTTAACGTATTTTTCACAAAATCTGGAGTCGACAAGTGCTGCGTAACTTTGCCACCGGAATTCGCAAAAGGCTGCAATTTGGTATACCGATTCTTGGGACGAAAAAAAGGGATACGTGTTTTTGCATTTCTCTCCTAGTCCATTTTTTCAGTTTGACGTATTTTTCACAAGTTCCGGGGTCGACAAGTGTTGCGTAACTTTGCCACCGCAAGTCGCAAAAGGCTGCAATTTGGTATACCGATTCTTGGGACGAAAAAAAGGGATACGTGTTTTTGCATTTCTCTCCTAGTCCATTTTTTCAGTTTAACGTATTTTTCACAAAATCTGGAGTCGACCAGCGATGCGTAACTTTGCCACCGGAAGTCGCAAAGGGCTGCAATTTGTCGTGGACATTCTTGGGACGAAAAAAAGGGATACGTGTTTTTGCATTTCTCTCCTAGTCCATTTTTTCAGTTTAACGTATTTTTCACAAAATCTGGAGTCGACCAGCGATGAGTAACTTTGCCACCGGAAGTCGCAAAGGGCTGCAATTTGTCGTGGACATTCTTGGGACGAAAAAAAGGGATACGTGTTTTTGCAATTCTCTCCTAGTCCATTTTTTCAGTTTGACGTATTTTTCACAAAATCCGGAGTCGACAAGCGATGCGTAACTTTGTCACCGGAAGTCGCAAAAGGCTGCAATTTGGTATACCGATTCTTGGGACGAAAAAAAGGGACACGTGTTTTTGCATTTCTCTCCTAGTCCATTTTTTCAGTTTAACGTATTTTTCACAAAATCTGGAGTCGACAAGTGTTGCGTAACTTTGCCACTGGAAGTCGCAAAAGGCTGCAATTTGGTATACCGATTCTTGGGACGAAAAAAAGGGATACGTGTTTTTGCATTTCTCTCCTAGTCCATTTTTTCAGTTTGACGTATTTTTCACAAGTTCCGGTGTCGACAAGTGTTGCGTAACTTTGCCACCGGAAGTCGCAAAAGGCTGCAATTTGGTATACCGATTCTTGGGACGAAAAAAAGGGATACGTGTTTTTGCATTTCTCTCCTAGTCCATTTTTTCAATTTGACGTATTTTTCACAAGTTCCGGGGTCGACAAGTGTTGCGTAACTTTGCCACCGGAGGTCGCAAAGGGCTGCAATTTGGTATACCGATTCTTGGGACGAAAAAAAGGGATACGTGTTTTTGCATTTCTCCCCTAGTCCATTTTTTCAGTTTAACGTATTTTTCACAAAATCTGGAGTCGACCAGCGATGCGTAACTTTGCCACCGGAAGTCGCAAAGGGCTGCAATTTGTCGTGGACATTCTTGGGACGAAAAAAAGGGATACGTGTTTTTGCATTTCTCTCCTAGTCCATTTTTTCAGTTTGACGTATTTTTCACAAAATCCGGAGTCGACAAGCGATGCGTAACTTTGTCACCGGAAGTCGCAAAAGGTTGCAATTTGGTATACCGATTCTTGGGACGAAAAAAAGGGATACGTGTTTTTGCATTTCTCTCCTAGTCCATTTTTTCAGTTTAACGTATTTTTCACAAAATCTGGAGTCGACAAGTGTTGCGTAACTTTGCCACTGGAAGTCGCAAAAGGCTGCAATTTGGTATACCGATTCTTGGGACGAAAAAAAGGGATACGTGTTTTTGCATTTCTCTCCTAGTCCATTTTTTCAGTTTGACGTATTTTTCACAAGTTCCGGTGTCGACAAGTGTTGCGTAACTTTGCCACCGGAAGTCGCAAAAGGCTGCAATTTGGTATACCGATTCTTGGGACGAAAAAAAGGGATACGTGTTTTTGCATTTCTCTCCTAGTCCATTTTTTCAATTTGACGTATTTTTCACAAGTTCCGGGGTCGACAAGTGTTGCGTAACTTTGCCACCGGAGGTCGCAAAGGGCTGCAATTTGTCGTGGACATTCTTGGGACGAAAAAAAGGGATACGTGTTTTTGCATTTCTCTCCTAGTCCATTTTTTCAGTTTAACGTATTTTTCACAAAATCCGGAGTCGACCAGCGATGCGTAACTTTGCCACCGAAAGTCGCAAAGGGCTACAATTTGGTATACCGATTCTTGGGACGAAAAAAAGGGATACGTGTTTTTGCATTTCTCTCCTAGTCCATTTTTTCAGTTTAACGTATTTTTCACAAAATCTGGAGTCGACAAGTGCTGCGTAACTTTGCCACCGGAATTCGCAAAAGGCTGCAATTTGGTATACCGATTCTTGGGACGAAAAAAAGGGATACGTGTTTTTGCATTTCTCTCCTAGTCCATTTTTTCAGTTTGACGTATTTTTCACAAGTTCCGGGGTCGACAAGTGTTGCGTAACTTTGCCACCGCAAGTCGCAAAAGGCTGCAATTTGGTATACCGATTCTTGGGACGAAAAAAAGGGATACGTGTTTTTGCATTTCTCTCCTAGTCCATTTTTTCAGTTTAACGTATTTTTCACAAAATCTGGAGTCGACCAGCGATGCGTAACTTTGCCACCGGAAGTCGCAAAGGGCTGCAATTTGTCGTGGACATTCTTGGGACGAAAAAAAGGGATACGTGTTTTTGCATTTCTCTCCTAGTCCATTTTTTCAGTTTAACGTATTTTTCACAAAATCTGGAGTCGACCAGCGATGAGTAACTTTGCCACCGGAAGTCGCAAAGGGCTGCAATTTGTCGTGGACATTCTTGGGACGAAAAAAAGGGATACGTGTTTTTGCAATTCTCTCCTAGTCCATTTTTTCAGTTTGACGTATTTTTCACAAAATCCGGAGTCGACAAGCGATGCGTAACTTTGTCACCGGAAGTCGCAAAAGGCTGCAATTTGGTATACCGATTCTTGGGACGAAAAAAAGGGACACGTGTTTTTGCATTTCTCTCCTAGTCCATTTTTTCAGTTTAACGTATTTTTCACAAAATCTGGAGTCGACAAGTGTTGCGTAACTTTGCCACTGGAAGTCGCAAAAGGCTGCAATTTGGTATACCGATTCTTGGGACGAAAAAAAGGGATACGTGTTTTTGCATTTCTCTCCTAGTCCATTTTTTCAGTTTGACGTATTTTTCACAAGTTCCGGTGTCGACAAGTGTTGCGTAACTTTGCCACCGGAAGTCGCAAAAGGCTGCAATTTGGTATACCGATTCTTGGGACGAAAAAAAGGGATACGTGTTTTTGCATTTCTCTCCTAGTCCATTTTTTCAATTTGACGTATTTTTCACAAGTTCCGGGGTCGACAAGTGTTGCGTAACTTTGCCACCGGAGGTCGCAAAGGGCTGCAATTTGGTATACCGATTCTTGGGACGAAAAAAAGGGATACGTGTTTTTGCATTTCTCCCCTAGTCCATTTTTTCAGTTTAACGTATTTTTCACAAAATCTGGAGTCGACCAGCGATGCGTAACTTTGCCACCGGAAGTCGCAAAGGGCTGCAATTTGTCGTGGACATTCTTGGGACGAAAAAAAGGGATACGTGTTTTTGCATTTCTCTCCTAGTCCATTTTTTCAGTTTAACGTATTTTTCACAAAATCTGGAGTCGACAAGTGTTGCGTAACTTTGCCACCGGAAGTCGCAAAAGGCTGCAATTTGGTATACCGATTCCTGGGACGAAAAAAAGGGATACGTGTTTTTGCATTTCTCTCCTAGTCCATTTTTTCAGTTTGACGTATTTTTCACAAAATCTGGAGTCGACCAGCGATGCGTAACTTTGCCACCGGAAGTCGCAAAAGGCTGCAATTTGGTATACCGATTCTTGGGACGAAAAAAAGGGATACGTGTTTTTGCATTTCTCTCCTAGTCCATTTTTTCAGTTTGACGTATTTTTCACAAAATCTGGAGTCGACCAGCGATGCGTAACTTTGCCACCGGAAGTCGCAAAGGGCTGCAATTTGGTATACCGATTCTTGGGACGAAAAAAAGGGATACGTGTTTTTGCATTTCTCTCCAAGTCCATTTTTTCAGTTTGACGTATTTTTCACAAGTTCCGGGGTCGACAAGTGTTGCGTAACTTTGCCACCGGAAGTCGCAAAAGGCTGCAATTTGGTATACCGATTCTTGGGACGAAAAAAAGGGATACGTGTTTTTGCATTTCTCTCCTAGTCCATTTTTTCAGTTTAACGTATTTTTCACAAAATCTGGAGTCGACCAGCGATGCGTAACTTTGCCACCGGAAGTCGCAAAGGGCTGCAATTTGTCGTGGACATTCTTGGGACGAAAAAAAGGGATACGTGTTTTTGCATTTCTCTCCTAGTCCATTTTTTCAGTTTAACGTATTTTTCACAAAATCTGGAGTCGACAAGTGTTGCGTAACTTTGCCACCGGAAGTCGCAAAAGGCTGCAATTTGGTATACCGATTCCTGGGACGAAAAAAAGGGATACGTGTTTTTGCATTTCTCTCCTAGTCCATTTTTTCAGTTTGACGTATTTTTCACAAAATCTGGAGTCGACCAGCGATGCGTAACTTTGCCACCGGAAGTCGCAAAAGGCTGCAATTTGGTATACCGATTCTTGGGACGAAAAAAAGGGATACGTGTTTTTGCATTTCTCTCCTAGTCCATTTTTTCAGTTTGACGTATTTTTCACAAAATCTGGAGTCGACCAGCGATGCGTAACTTTGCCACCGGAAGTCGCAAAGGGCTGCAATTTGGTATACCGATTCTTGGGACGAAAAAAAGGGATACGTGTTTTTGCATTTCTCTCCAAGTCCATTTTTTCAGTTTGACGTATTTTTCACAAGTTCCGGGGTCGACAAGTGTTGCGTAACTTTGCCACCGGAAGTCGCAAAAGGCTGCAATTTGGTATACCGATTCTTGGGACGAAAAAAAGGGATACGTGTTTTTGCATTTCTCTCCTAGTCCATTTTTTCAGTTTAACGTATTTTTCACAAAATCTGGAGTCGACCAGCGATGCGTAACTTTGCCACCGGAAGTCGCAAAGGGCTGCAATTTGTCGTGGACATTCTTGGGACGAAAAAAAGGGATACGTGTTTTTGCATTTCTCTCCTAGTCCATTTTTTCAGTTTAACGTATTTTTCACAAAATCCGGAGTCGACCAGCGATGCGTAACTTTGCTACCGAAAGTCGCAAAGGGCTACAATTTGGTATACCGATTCTTGGAACGAAAAAAAGGGATACGTGTTTTTGCATTTCTCTCCTAGTCCATTTTTTCAGTTTGACGTATTTTTCACAAGTTCCGGGGTCGACAAGTGTTGCGTAACTTTGCCACCGGAAGTCGCAAAATGCTGCAATTTGGTATACCGATTCTTGGGACGAAAAAAAGGGATACGTGTTTTTGCATTTCTCTCCTAGTCCATTTTTTCAGTTTAACGTATTTTTCACAAAATCTGGAGTCGGCCAGCGATGCGTAACTTTGCCACCGGAAGTCGCAAAGGGCTGCAATTTGTCGTGGACATTCTTGGGACGAAAAAAAGGGATACGTGTTTTTGCATTTCTCTACTAGTCCATTTTTTCAGTTTGACGTATTTTTCACAAAATCCGGAGTCGACAAGCGATGCGTAACTTTACAACCGGAAGTCGCAAAGGGCTGCAATTTGGTATACCGATTCTTGGGACGAAAAAAAGTTATACGTGTTTTTGCATTTCTCTCCTAGTCCATTTTTTCAGTTTGACGTATTTTTGACAAGTTCCGGGGTCGACAAGTGTTGCGTAACTTTGCCACCGGAAGTCGCAAAAGGCTGCAATTTGGTATACCGATTCTTGGGACGAAAAAAAGGGATACGTGTTTTTGCATTTCTCTCCTAGTCCATTTTTTCAGTTTAACGTATTTTTCACAAAATCCGGAGTCGACCAGCGATGCGTAACTTTGCCACCGAAAGTCGCAAAGGGCTACAATTTGGTATACCGATTCTTGGGACGAAAAAAAGGGATACGTGTTTTTGCATTTCTCTCCTAGTCCAATTTTTCAGTTTAACGTATTTTTCACAAAATCTGGAGTCGACAAGTGCTGCGTAACTTTGCCACCGGAATTCGCAAAAGGCTGCAATTTGGTATACCGATTCTTGGGACGAAAAAAAGGGATACGTGTTTTTGCATTTCTCTCCTAGTCCATTTTTTCAGTTTGACGTATTTTTCACAAGTTCCGTGGTCGACAAGTGTTGCGTAACTTTGCCACCGCAAGTCGCAAAAGGCTGCAATTTGGTATACCGATTCTTGGGACGAAAAAAAGGGATACGTGTTTTTGCATTTCTCTCCTAGTCCATTTTTTCAGTTTAACGTATTTTTCACAAAATCTGGAGTCGACCAGCGATGCGTAACTTTGCCACCGGAAGTCGCAAAGGGCTGCAATTTGTCGTGGACATTCTTGGGACGAAAAAAAGGGATACGTGTTTTTGCATTTCTCTCCTAGTCCATTTTTTCAGTTTAACGTATTTTTCACAAAATCTGGAGTCGACCAGCGATGAGTAACTTTGCCACCGGAAGTCGCAAAGGGCTGCAATTTGTCGTGGACATTCTTGGGACGAAAAAAAGGGATACGTGTTTTTGCATTTCTCTCCTAGTCCATTTTTTCAGTTTGACGTATTTTTCACAAAATCCGGAGTCGACAAGCGATGCGTAACTTTGTCACCGGAAGTCGCAAAAGGTTGCAATTTGGTATACCGATTCTTGGGACGAAAAAAAGGGATACGTGTTTTTGCATTTCTCTCCTAGTCCATTTTTTCAGTTTAACGTATTTTTCACAAAATCTGGAGTCGACAAGTGTTGCGTAACTTTGCCACTGGAAGTCGCAAAAGGCTGCAATTTGGTATACCGATTCTTGGGACGAAAAAAAGGGATACGTGTTTTTGCATTTCTCTCCTAGTCCATTTTTTCAGTTTGACGTATTTTTCACAAGTTCCGGTGTCGACAAGTGTTGCGTAACTTTGCCACCGGAAGTCGCAAAAGGCTGCAATTTGGTATACCGATTCTTGGGACGAAAAAAAGGGATACGTGTTTTTGCATTTCTCTCCTAGTCCATTTTTTCAATTTGACGTATTTTTCACAAGTTCCGGGGTCGACAAGTGTTGCGTAACTTTGCCACCGAAGGTCGCAAAGGGCTGCAATTTGTCGTGGACATTCTTGGGACGAAAAAAAGGGATACGTGTTTTTGCATTTCTCTCCTAGTCCATTTTTTCAGTTTAACGTATTTTTCACAAAATCCGGAGTCGACCAGCGATGCGTAACTTTGCTACCGAAAGTCGCAAAGGGCTACAATTTGGTATACCGATTCTTGGAACGAAAAAAAGGGATACGTGTTTTTGCATTTCTCTCCTAGTCCATTTTTTCAGTTTGACGTATTTTTCACAAGTTCCGGGGTCGACAAGTGTTGCGTAACTTTGCCACCGGAAGTCGCAAAATGCTGCAATTTGGTATACCGATTCTTGGGACGAAAAAAAGGGATACGTGTTTTTGCATTTCTCTCCTAGTCCATTTTTTCAGTTTAACGTATTTTTCACAAAATCTGGAGTCGGCCAGCGATGCGTAACTTTGCCACCGGAAGTCGCAAAGGGCTGCAATTTGTCGTGGACATTCTTGGGACGAAAAAAAGGGATACGTGTTTTTGCATTTCTCTACTAGTCCATTTTTTCAGTTTGACGTATTTTTCACAAAATCCGGAGTCGACAAGCGATGCGTAACTTTACAACCGGAAGTCGCAAAGGGCTGCAATTTGGTATACCGATTCTTGGGACGAAAAAAAGTTATACGTGTTTTTGCATTTCTCTCCTAGTCCATTTTTTCAGTTTGACGTATTTTTGACAAGTTCCGGGGTCGACAAGTGTTGCGTAACTTTGCCACCGGAAGTCGCAAAAGGCTGCAATTTGGTATACCGATTCTTGGGACGAAAAAAAGGGATACGTGTTTTTGCATTTCTCTCCTAGTCCATTTTTTCAGTTTAACGTATTTTTCACAAAATCCGGAGTCGACCAGCGATGCGTAACTTTGCCACCGAAAGTCGCAAAGGGCTACAATTTGGTATACCGATTCTTGGGACGAAAAAAAGGGATACGTGTTTTTGCATTTCTCTCCTAGTCCAATTTTTCAGTTTAACGTATTTTTCACAAAATCTGGAGTCGACAAGTGCTGCGTAACTTTGCCACCGGAATTCGCAAAAGGCTGCAATTTGGTATACCGATTCTTGGGACGAAAAAAAGGGATACGTGTTTTTGCATTTCTCTCCTAGTCCATTTTTTCAGTTTGACGTATTTTTCACAAGTTCCGTGGTCGACAAGTGTTGCGTAACTTTGCCACCGCAAGTCGCAAAAGGCTGCAATTTGGTATACCGATTCTTGGGACGAAAAAAAGGGATACGTGTTTTTGCATTTCTCTCCTAGTCCATTTTTTCAGTTTAACGTATTTTTCACAAAATCTGGAGTCGACCAGCGATGCGTAACTTTGCCACCGGAAGTCGCAAAGGGCTGCAATTTGTCGTGGACATTCTTGGGACGAAAAAAAGGGATACGTGTTTTTGCATTTCTCTCCTAGTCCATTTTTTCAGTTTAACGTATTTTTCACAAAATCTGGAGTCGACCAGCGATGAGTAACTTTGCCACCGGAAGTCGCAAAGGGCTGCAATTTGTCGTGGACATTCTTGGGACGAAAAAAAGGGATACGTGTTTTTGCATTTCTCTCCTAGTCCATTTTTTCAGTTTGACGTATTTTTCACAAAATCCGGAGTCGACAAGCGATGCGTAACTTTGTCACCGGAAGTCGCAAAAGGTTGCAATTTGGTATACCGATTCTTGGGACGAAAAAAAGGGATACGTGTTTTTGCATTTCTCTCCTAGTCCATTTTTTCAGTTTAACGTATTTTTCACAAAATCTGGAGTCGACAAGTGTTGCGTAACTTTGCCACTGGAAGTCGCAAAAGGCTGCAATTTGGTATACCGATTCTTGGGACGAAAAAAAGGGATACGTGTTTTTGCATTTCTCTCCTAGTCCATTTTTTCAGTTTGACGTATTTTTCACAAGTTCCGGTGTCGACAAGTGTTGCGTAACTTTGCCACCGGAAGTCGCAAAAGGCTGCAATTTGGTATACCGATTCTTGGGACGAAAAAAAGGGATACGTGTTTTTGCATTTCTCTCCTAGTCCATTTTTTCAATTTGACGTATTTTTCACAAGTTCCGGGGTCGACAAGTGTTGCGTAACTTTGCCACCGAAGGTCGCAAAGGGCTGCAATTTGTCGTGGACATTCTTGGGACGAAAAAAAGGGATACGTGTTTTTGCATTTCTCTCCTAGTCCATTTTTTCAGTTTAACGTATTTTTCACAAAATCCGGAGTCGACCAGCGATGCGTAACTTTGCCACCGAAAGTCGCAAAGGGCTACAATTTGGTATACCGATTCTTGGGACGAAAAAAAGGGATACGTGTTTTTGCATTTCTCTCCTAGTCCATTTTTTCAGTTTAACGTATTTTTCACAAAATCTGGAGTCGACAAGTGTTGCGTAACTTTGCCACTGGAAGTCGCAAAAGGCTGCAATTTGGTATACCGATTCTTGGGACGAAAAAAAGGGATACGTGTTTTTGCATTTCTCTCCTAGTCCATTTTTTCAGTTTGACGTATTTTTCACAAGTTCCGGTGTCGACAAGTGTTGCGTAACTTTGCCACCGGAAGTCGCAAAAGGCTGCAATTTGGTATACCGATTCTTGGGACGAAAAAAAGGGATACGTGTTTTTGCATTTCTCTCCTAGTCCATTTTTTCAATTTGACGTATTTTTCACAAGTTCCGGGGTCGACAAGTGTTGCGTAACTTTGCCACCGGAGGTCGCAAAGGGCTGCAATTTGTCGTGGACATTCTTGGGACGAAAAAAAGGGATACGTGTTTTTGCATTTCTCTCCTAGTCCATTTTTTCAGTTTAACGTATTTTTCACAAAATCCGGAGTCGACCAGCGATGCGTAACTTTGCCACCGAAAGTCGCAAAGGGCTACAATTTGGTATACCGATTCTTGGGACGAAAAAAAGGGATACGTGTTTTTGCATTTCTCTCCTAGTCCATTTTTTCAGTTTAACGTATTTTTCACAAAATCTGGAGTCGACAAGTGCTGCGTAACTTTGCCACCGGAATTCGCAAAAGGCTGCAATTTGGTATACCGATTCTTGGGACGAAAAAAAGGGATACGTGTTTTTGCATTTCTCTCCTAGTCGATTTTTTCAGTTTGACGTATTTTTCACAAGTTCCGGGGTCGACAAGTGTTGCGTAACTTTGCCACCGCAAGTCGCAAAAGGCTGCAATTTGGTATACCGATTCTTGGGACGAAAAAAAGGGATACGTGTTTTTGCATTTCTCTCCTAGTCCATTTTTTCAGTTTAACGTATTTTTCACAAAATCTGGAGTCGACCAGCGATGCGTAACTTTGCCACCGGAAGTCGCAAAGGGCTGCAATTTGTCGTGGACATTCTTGGGACGAAAAAAAGGGATACGTGTTTTTGCATTTCTCTCCTAGTCCATTTTTTCAGTTTAACGTATTTTTCACAAAATCTGGAGTCGACCAGCGATGAGTAACTTTGCCACCGGAAGTCGCAAAGGGCTGCAATTTGTCGTGGACATTCTTGGGACGAAAAAAAGGGATACGTGTTTTTGCAATTCTCTCCTAGTCCATTTTTTCAGTTTGACGTATTTTTCACAAAATCCGGAGTCGACAAGCGATGCGTAACTTTGTCACCGGAAGTCGCAAAAGGCTGGAATTTGGTATACCGATTCTTGGGACGAAAAAAAGGGATACGTGTTTTTGCATTTCTCTCCTAGTCCATTTTTTCAGTTTAACGTATTTTTCACAAAATCTGGAGTCGACAAGTGTTGCGTAACTTTGCCACTGGAAGTCGCAAAAGGCTGCAATTTGGTATACCGATTCTTGGGACGAAAAAAAGGGATACGTGTTTTTGCATTTCTCTCCTAGTCCATTTTTTCAGTTTGACGTATTTTTCACAAGTTCCGGTGTCGACAAGTGTTGCGTAACTTTGCCACCGGAAGTCGCAAAAGGCTGCAATTTGGTATACCGATTCTTGGGACGAAAAAAAGGGATACGTGTTTTTGCATTTCTCTCCTAGTCCATTTTTTCAATTTGACGTATTTTTCACAAGTTCCGGGGTCGACAAGTGTTGCGTAACTTTGCCACCGGAGGTCGCAAAGGGCTGCAATTTGGTATACCGATTCTTGGGACGAAAAAAAGGGATACGTGTTTTTGCATTTCTCCCCTAGTCCATTTTTTCAGTTTAACGTATTTTTCACAAAATCTGGAGTCGACCAGCGATGCGTAACTTTGCCACCGGAAGTCGCAAAGGGCTGCAATTTGTCGTGGACATTCTTGGGACGAAAAAAAGGGATACGTGTTTTTGCATTTCTCTCCTAGTCCATTTTTTCAGTTTAACGTATTTTTCACAAAATCTGGAGTCGACAAGTGTTGCGTAACTTTGCCACCGGAAGTCGCAAAAGGCTGCAATTTGGTATACCGATTCCTGGGACGAAAAAAAGGGATACGTGTTTTTGCATTTCTCTCCTAGTCCATTTTTTCAGTTTAACGTATTTTTCACAAAATCTGGAGTCGACCAGCGATGCGTAACTTTGCCACCGGAAGTCGCAAAGGGCTGCAATTTGTCGTGGACATTCTTGGGACGAAAAAAAGGGATACGTGTTTTTGCATTTCTCTCCTAGTTCATTTTTTCAGTTTAACGTATTTTTCACAAAATCTGGAGTCGACCAGCGATGCGTAACTTTGCCACCGGAAGTCGCAAAGGGCTGCAATTTGTCGTGGACATTCTTGGGACGAAAAAAAGGGATACGTGTTTTTGCATTTCTCTCCTAGTCCATTTTTTCAGTTTGACGTATTTTTCACAAAATCCGGAGTCGACAAGCGATGCGTAACTTTGCCACCGGAAGTCGCAAAGGGCTGCAATTTGGTATACCGATTCTTGGGACGAAAAAAAGGGATCCGTGTTTTTGCATTTCTCTCCTAGTCCATTTTTTCAGTTTGACGTATTTTTCACAAGTTCCGGGGTCGACAAGTGTTGCGTAACTTTGCCACCGGAAGTCGCAAAAGGCTGCAATTTAGTATACCGATTCTTGGGACGAAAAAAAGGGATACGTGTTTTTGCATTTCTCTCCTAGTCCATTTTTTCAGTTTAACGTATTTTTCACAAAATCTGGAGTCGACCAGCGATGCGTAACTTTGCCACCAGAAGTCGCAAAGGGCTGCAATTTGTCGTGGACATTCTTGGGACGAAAAAAAGGGATACGTGTTTTTGCATTTCTCTCCTAATCAATTTTTTCAGTTTAACGTATTTTTCACAAAATCTGGAGTCGACCAGCGATGCGTAACTTTGCCACCGGAAGTCGCAAAGGGCTGCAATTTGTCGTGGACATTCTTGGGACGAAAAAAAGGGATACGTGTTTTTGCATTTCTCTCCTAGTTCATTTTTTCAGTTTAACGTATTTTTCACAAAATCTGGAGTCGACCAGCGATGCGTAACTTTGCCACCGGAAGTCGCAAAGGGCTGCAATTTGTCGTGGACATTCTTGGGACGAAAAAAAGGGATACGTGTTTTTGCATTTCTCTCCTAGTCCATTTTTTCAGTTTGACGTATTTTTCACAAAATCCGGAGTCGACAAGCGATGCGTAACTTTGCCACCGGAAGTCGCAAAGGGCTGCAATTTGGTATACCGATTCTTGGGACGAAAAAAAGGGATCCGTGTTTTTGCATTTCTCTCCTAGTCCATTTTTTCAGTTTGACGTATTTTTCACAAGTTCCGGGGTCGACAAGTGTTGCGTAACTTTGCCACCGGAAGTCGCAAAAGGCTGCAATTTAGTATACCGATTCTTGGGACGAAAAAAAGGGATACGTGTTTTTGCATTTCTCTCCTAGTCCATTTTTTCAGTTTAACGTATTTTTCACAAAATCTGGAGTCGACCAGCGATGCGTAACTTTGCCACCAGAAGTCGCAAAGGGCTGCAATTTGTCGTGGACATTCTTGGGACGAAAAAAAGGGATACGTGTTTTTGCATTTCTCTCCTAATCAATTTTTTCAGTTTAACGTATTTTTCACAAAATCTGGAGTCGACCAGCGATGAGTAACTTTGCTACCGGAAGTCGCAAAGGGCTGCAATTTGTCGTGGACATTCTTGGGACGAAAAAAAGGGATACGTGTTTTTGCATTTCTCTCCTAGTCCATTTTTTCAGTTTGACGTATTTTTCACAAGTTCCGGGGTCGACAAGTGTTGCGTAACTTTGCCACCGGAAGTCGCAAAAGGCTGCAATTTGGTATACCGATTCTTGGGACGAAAAAAAGGGATACGTGTTTTTGCATTTCTCTCCTAGTCCATTTTTTCAGTTTGACGTATTTTTCACAAGTTCCGGGGTCGACAAGTGTTGCGTAACTTTGCCACCGGAAGTCGCAAAGGGCTGCAATTTGGTATACCGATTCTTGGGACGAAAAAAAGGGATACGTGTTTTTGCATTTCTCTCCTAGTCCATTTTTTCAGTTTAACGTATTTTTCACAAAATCTGGAGTCGACCAGCGATGCGTAACTTTGCCACCGGAAGTCGCAAAGAGCTGCAATTTGTCGTGGACATTCTTGGGACGAAAAAAAGGGATACGTGTTTTTGCATTTCTCTCCTAGTCCATTTTTTCAGTTTGACGTATTTTTCACAAAATCCGGAGTCGACAAGCGATGCGTAACTTTGCCACCGGAAGTTGCAAAGGGCTGCAATTTGGTATACCGATTCTTGGGACGAAAAAAAGGGATACGTGTTTTTGCAATTCTCTCCTAGTCCATTTTTTCAGTTTGACGTATTTTTCACAAAATCCGGAGTCGACAAGCGATGCGTAACTTTGTCACCGGAAGTCGCAAAAGGCTGCAATTTGGTATACCGATTCTTGGGACGAAAAAAAGGGATACGTGTTTTTGCATTTCTCTCCTAGTCCATTTTTTCAGTTTAACGTATTTTTCACAAAATCTGGAGTCGACAAGTGTTGCGTAACTTTGCCACCGGAAGTCGCAAAGGGCTGCAATTTGGTATACCGATTCTTGGGACGAAAAAAAGGGATACGTGTTTTTGCATTTCTCTCCTAGTCCATTTTTTCAGTTTAACGTATTTTTCACAAAATCTGGAGTCGACCAGCGATGCGTAACTTTGCCACCGGAAGTCGCAAAGAGCTGCAATTTGTCGTGGACATTCTTGGGACGAAAAAAAGGGATACGTGTTTTTGCATTTCTCTCCTAGTCCATTTTTTCAGTTTGACGTATTTTTCACAAAATCCGGAGTCGACAAGCGATGCGTAACTTTGCCACCGGAAGTTGCAAAGGGCTGCAATTTGGTATACCGATTCTTGGGACGAAAAAAAGGGATACGTGTTTTTGCAATTCTCTCCTAGTCCATTTTTTCAGTTTGACGTATTTTTCACAAAATCTGGAGTCGACAAGTGTTGCGTAACTTTGCCACCGGAAGTCGCAAAAGGCTGCAATTTGGTATACCGATTCCTGGGACGAAAAAAAGGGATACGTGTTTTTGCATTTCTCTCCTAGTCCATTTTTTCAGTTTAACGTATTTTTCACAAAATCTGGAGTCGACAAGTGTTGCGTAACTTTGCCACTGGAAGTCGCAAAAGGCTGCAATTTGGTATACCGATTCTTGGGACGAAAAAAAGGGATACGTGTTTTTGCATTTCTCTCCTAGTCCATTTTTTCAGTTTGACGTATTTTTCACAAGTTCCGGTGTCGACAAGTGTTGCGTAACTTTGCCACCGGAAGTCGCAAAAGGCTGCAATTTGGTATACCGATTCTTGGGACGAAAAAAAGGGATACGTGTTTTTGCATTTCTCTCCTAGTCCATTTTTTCAATTTGACGTATTTTTCACAAGTTCCGGGGTCGACAAGTGTTGCGTAACTTTGCCACCGGAGGTCGCAAAGGGCTGCAATTTGGTATACCGATTCTTGGGACGAAAAAAAGGGATACGTGTTTTTGCATTTCTCCCCTAGTCCATTTTTTCAGTTTAACGTATTTTTCACAAAATCTGGAGTCGACCAGCGATGCGTAACTTTGCCACCGGAAGTCGCAAAGGGCTGCAATTTGTCGTGGACATTCTTGGGACGAAAAAAAGGGATACGTGTTTTTGCATTTCTCTCCTAGTCCATTTTTTCAGTTTAACGTATTTTTCACAAAATCTGGAGTCGACAAGTGTTGCGTAACTTTGCCACCGGAAGTCGCAAAAGGCTGCAATTTGGTATACCGATTCCTGGGACGAAAAAAAGGGATACGTGTTTTTGCATTTCTCTCCTAGTCCATTTTTTCAGTTTAACGTATTTTTCACAAAATCTGGAGTCGACCAGCGATGCGTAACTTTGCCACCGGAAGTCGCAAAGGGCTGCAATTTGTCGTGGACATTCTTGGGACGAAAAAAAGGGATACGTGTTTTTGCATTTCTCTCCTAGTTCATTTTTTCAGTTTAACGTATTTTTCACAAAATCTGGAGTCGACCAGCGATGCGTAACTTTGCCACCGGAAGTCGCAAAGGGCTGCAATTTGTCGTGGACATTCTTGGGACGAAAAAAAGGGATACGTGTTTTTGCATTTCTCTCCTAGTCCATTTTTTCAGTTTGACGTATTTTTCACAAAATCCGGAGTCGACAAGCGATGCGTAACTTTGCCACCGGAAGTCGCAAAGGGCTGCAATTTGGTATACCGATTCTTGGGACGAAAAAAAGGGATCCGTGTTTTTGCATTTCTCTCCTAGTCCATTTTTTCAGTTTGACGTATTTTTCACAAGTTCCGGGGTCGACAAGTGTTGCGTAACTTTGCCACCGGAAGTCGCAAAAGGCTGCAATTTAGTATACCGATTCTTGGGACGAAAAAAAGGGATACGTGTTTTTGCATTTCTCTCCTAGTCCATTTTTTCAGTTTAACGTATTTTTCACAAAATCTGGAGTCGACCAGCGATGCGTAACTTTGCCACCAGAAGTCGCAAAGGGCTGCAATTTGTCGTGGACATTCTTGGGACGAAAAAAAGGGATACGTGTTTTTGCATTTCTCTCCTAATCAATTTTTTCAGTTTAACGTATTTTTCACAAAATCTGGAGTCGACCAGCGATGAGTAACTTTGCTACCGGAAGTCGCAAAGGGCTGCAATTTGTCGTGGACATTCTTGGGACGAAAAAAAGGGATACGTGTTTTTGCATTTCTCTCCTAGTCCATTTTTTCAGTTTGACGTATTTTTCACAAGTTCCGGGGTCGACAAGTGTTGCGTAACTTTGCCACCGGAAGTCGCAAAAGGCTGCAATTTGGTATACCGATTCTTGGGACGAAAAAAAGGGATACGTGTTTTTGCATTTCTCTCCTAGTCCATTTTTTCAGTTTGACGTATTTTTCACAAGTTCCGGGGTCGACAAGTGTTGCGTAACTTTGCCACCGGAAGTCGCAAAGGGCTGCAATTTGGTATACCGATTCTTGGGACGAAAAAAAGGGATACGTGTTTTTGCATTTCTCTCCTAGTCCATTTTTTCAGTTTAACGTATTTTTCACAAAATCTGGAGTCGACCAGCGATGCGTAACTTTGCCACCGGAAGTCGCAAAGAGCTGCAATTTGTCGTGGACATTCTTGGGACGAAAAAAAGGGATACGTGTTTTTGCATTTCTCTCCTAGTCCATTTTTTCAGTTTGACGTATTTTTCACAAAATCCGGAGTCGACAAGCGATGCGTAACTTTGCCACCGGAAGTTGCAAAGGGCTGCAATTTGGTATACCGATTCTTGGGACGAAAAAAAGGGATACGTGTTTTTGCATTTCTCTCCTAGTCCATTTTTTCAGTTTGACGTATTTTTCACAAGTTCCGGGGTCGACAAGTGTTGCGTAACTTTGCCACCGGAACTCGCAAAGGGCTGCAATTTGGTATACCGATTCTTGGGACGAAAAAAAGGGATACGTGTTTTTGCATTTCTCTCCTAGACCATTTTTTCAGTTTGACGTATTTTTCACAAAATCTGGAGTCGACAAGTGTTGCGTAACTTTGCCACCGGAAGTCGCAAAAGGCTGCAATTTGGTATACCGATTCCTGGGACGAAAAAAAGGGATACGTGTTTTTGCATTTCTCTCCTAGTCCATTTTTTCAGTTTAACGTATTTTTCACAAAATCTGGAGTCGACCAGCGATGCGTAACTTTGCCACCGGAAGTCGCAAAGGGCTGCAATTTGTCGTGGACATTCTTGGGACGAAAAAAAGGGATACGTGTTTTTGCATTTCTCTCCTAGTTCATTTTTTCAGTTTAACGTATTTTTCACAAAATCTGGAGTCGACCAGCGATGCGTAACTTTGCCACCGGAAGTCGCAAAGGGCTGCAATTTGGTATACCGATTCTTGGGACGAAAAAAAGGGATACGTGTTTTTGCATTTCTCTCCTAGTCCATTTTTTCAGTTTGACGTATTTTTCACAAGTTCCGGGGTCGACAAGTGTTTCGTAACTTTGCCACCGGAAGTCGCAAAGGGCTGCAATTTGGTATACCGATTCTTGGGACGAAAAAAAGGGATACGTGTTTTTGCATTTCTCTCCTAGTCCATTTTTTCAGTTTAACGTATTTTTCAAAAAATCTGGAGTCGACCAGCGATGAGTAACTTTGCCACCGGAAGTCGCAAAGGGCTGCAACTTGTCGTGGACATTCTTGGGACGAAAAAAAGGGATACGTGTTTTTGCATTTCTCTCCTAGTCCATTTTTTCAGTTTGACGTATTTTTCACAAAATCCGGAGTCGACAAGCGATGCGTAACTTTGCCACCGGAAGTCGCAAAAGGCTGCAATTTGGTATACCGATTCTTGGGACGAAAAAAAGGGATACGTGTTTTTGCATTTCTCTCCTAGTCCATTTTTTCAGTTTAACGTATTTTTCACAAAATCTGGAGTCGACAAGTGTTGCGTAACTTTGCCACCGGAAGTCGCAAAAGGCTGCAATTTGGTATACCGATTCTTGGGACGAAAAAAAGGGATACGTGTTTTTGCATTTCTCTCCAAGTCCATTTTTTCAGTTTGACGTATTTTTCACAAGTTCCGGGGTCGACAAGTGTTGCGTAACTTTGCCACCGGAAGTCGCAAAAGGCTGCAATTTGTCGTGGACATTCTTGGGACGAAAAAAAGGGATACGTGTTTTTGCATTTCTCTCCTAGTCCATTTATTCAGTTTGACGTATTTTTCACAAAATCCGGAGTCGACAAGCGATGCGTAACTTTGCAACCGGAAGTCGCAAAGGGCTGCAATTTGGTATACCGATTCTTGGGACGAAAAAAAGGGATACGTGTTTTTGCATTTCTCTCCTAGTCCATTTTTTCAGTTTGACGTATTTTTCACAAGTTCCGGGGTCGACAAGTGTTGCGTAACTTTGCCACCGGAAGTCGCAAAAGGCTGCAATTTGGTATACCGATTCTTGGGACGAAAAAAAGGGATACGTGTTTTTGCATTTCTCTCCTAGTCCATTTTTTCAGTTTGACGTATTTTTCACAAAATCTGGAGTCGACCAGCGATGCGTAACTTTGCCACCGGAAGTCGCAAAGGGCTGCAATTTGGTATACCGATTCTTGGGACGAAAAAAAGGGATACGTGTTTTTGCATTTCTCTCCTAGTCCATTTTTTCAGTTTAACGTATTTTTCAAAAAATCTGGAGTCGACCAGCGATGAGTAACTTTGCCACCGGAAGTCGCAAAGGGCTGCAACTTGTCGTGGACATTCTTGGGACGAAAAAAAGGGATACGTGTTTTTGCATTTCTCTCCTAGTCCATTTTTTCAGTTTGACGTATTTTTCACAAAATCCGGAGTCGACAAGCGATGCGTAACTTTGCCACCGGAAGTCGCAAAAGGCTGCAATTTGGTATACCGATTCTTGGGACGAAAAAAAGGGATACGTGTTTTTGCATTTCTCTCCTAGTCCATTTTTTCAGTTTAACGTATTTTTCACAAAATCCGGAGTCGACAAGCGATGCGTAACTTTGCCACCGGAAGTCGCAAAAGGCTGCAATTTGGTATACCGATTCTTGGGACGAAAAAAAGGGATACGTGTTTTTGCATTTCTCTCCAAGTCCATTTTTTCAGTTTGACGTATTTTTCACAAGTTCCGGGGTCGACAAGTGTTGCGTAACTTTGCCACCGGAAGTCGCAAAAGGCTGCAATTTGTCGTGGACATTCTTGGGACGAAAAAAAGGGATACGTGTTTTTGCATTTCTCTCCTAGTCCATTTATTCAGTTTGACGTATTTTTCACAAAATCCGGAGTCGACAAGCGATGCGTAACTTTGCAACCGGAAGTCGCAAAGGGCTGCAATTTGGTATACCGATTCTTGGGACGAAAAAAAGGGATACGTGTTTTTGCATTTCTCTCCTAGTCCATTTTTTCAGTTTGACGTATTTTTCACAAGTTCCGGGGTCGACAAGTGTTGCGTAACTTTGCCACCGGAAGTCGCAAAAGGCTGCAATTTGGTATACCGATTCTTGGGACGAAAAAAAGGGATACGTGTTTTTGCATTTCTCTCCTAGTCCATTTTTTCAGTTTGACGTATTTTTCACAAAATCTGGAGTCGACCAGCGATGCGTAACTTTGCCACCGGAAGTCGCAAAGGGCTGCAATTTGGTATACCGATTCTTGGGACGAAAAAAAGGGATACGTGTTTTTGCATTTCTCTCCAAGTCCATTTTTTCAGTTTGACGTATTTTTCACAAGTTCCGGGGTCGACAAGTGTTGCGTAACTTTGCCACCGGAAGTCGCAAAAGGCTGCAATTTGGTATACCGATTCTTGGGACGAAAAAAAGGGATACGTGTTTTTGCATTTCTCTCCTAGTCCATTTTTTCAGTTTAACGTATTTTTCACAAAATCTGGAGTCGACCAGCGATGCGTAACTTTGCCACCGGAAGTCGCAAAGGGCTGCAATTTGTCGTGGACATTCTTGGGACGAAAAAAAGGGATACGTGTTTTTGCATTTCTCTCCTAGTCCATTTTTTCAGTTTAACGTATTTTTCACAAAATCCGGAGTCGACCAGCGATGCGTAACTTTGCTACCGAAAGTCGCAAAGGGCTACAATTTGGTATACCGATTCTTGGAACGAAAAAAAGGGATACGTGTTTTTGCATTTCTCTCCTAGTCCATTTTTTCAGTTTGACGTATTTTTCACAAGTTCCGGGGTCGACAAGTGTTGCGTAACTTTGCCACCGGAAGTCGCAAAATGCTGCAATTTGGTATACCGATTCTTGGGACGAAAAAAAGGGATACGTGTTTTTGCATTTCTCTCCTAGTCCATTTTTTCAGTTTAACGTATTTTTCACAAAATCTGGAGTCGGCCAGCGATGCGTAACTTTGCCACCGGAAGTCGCAAAGGGCTGCAATTTGTCGTGGACATTCTTGGGACGAAAAAAAGGGATACGTGTTTTTGCATTTCTCTACTAGTCCATTTTTTCAGTTTGACGTATTTTTCACAAAATCCGGAGTCGACAAGCGATGCGTAACTTTACAACCGGAAGTCGCAAAGGGCTGCAATTTGGTATACCGATTCTTGGGACGAAAAAAAGTTATACGTGTTTTTGCATTTCTCTCCTAGTCCATTTTTTCAGTTTGACGTATTTTTGACAAGTTCCGGGGTCGACAAGTGTTGCGTAACTTTGCCACCGGAAGTCGCAAAAGGCTGCAATTTGGTATACCGATTCTTGGGACGAAAAAAAGGGATACGTGTTTTTGCATTTCTCTCCTAGTCCATTTTTTCAGTTTAACGTATTTTTCACAAAATCCGGAGTCGACCAGCGATGCGTAACTTTGACACCGAAAGTCGCAAAGGGCTACAATTTGGTATACCGATTCTTGGGACGAAAAAAAGGGATACGTGTTTTTGCATTTCTCTCCTAGTCCATTTTTTCAGTTTAACGTATTTTTCACAAAATCTGGAGTCGACAAGTGCTGCGTAACTTTGCCACCGGAATTCGCAAAAGGCTGCAATTTGGTATACCGATTCTTGGGACGAAAAAAAGGGATACGTGTTTTTGCATTTCTCTCCTAGTCCATTTTTTCAGTTTGACGTATTTTTCACAAGTTCCGGGGTCGACAAGTGTTGCGTAACTTTGCCACCGCAAGTCGCAAAAGGCTGCAATTTGGTATACCGATTCTTGGGACGAAAAAAAGGGATACGTGTTTTTGCATTTCTCTCCTAGTCCATTTTTTCAGTTTAACGTATTTTTCACAAAATCTGGAGTCGACCAGCGATGCGTAACTTTGCCACCGGAAGTCGCAAAGGGCTGCAATTTGTCGTGGACATTCTTGGGACGAAAAAAAGGGATACGTGTTTTTGCATTTCTCTCCTAGTCCATTTTTTCAGTTTAACGTATTTTTCACAAAATCTGGAGTCGACCAGCGATGAGTAACTTTGCCACCGGAAGTCGCAAAGGGCTGCAATTTGTCGTGGACATTCTTGGGACGAAAAAAAGGGATACGTGTTTTTGCATTTCTCTCCTAGTCCATTTTTTCAGTTTGACGTATTTTTCACAAAATCCGGAGTCGACAAGCGATGCGTAACTTTGTCACCGGAAGTCGCAAAAGGTTGCAATTTGGTATACCGATTCTTGGGACGAAAAAAAGGGATACGTGTTTTTGCATTTCTCTCCTAGTCCATTTTTTCAGTTTAACGTATTTTTCACAAAATCTGGAGTCGACAAGTGTTGCGTAACTTTGCCACTGGAAGTCGCAAAAGGCTGCAATTTGGTATACCGATTCTTGGGACGAAAAAAAGGGATACGTGTTTTTGCATTTCTCTCCTAGTCCATTTTTTCAGTTTGACGTATTTTTCACAAGTTCCGGTGTCGACAAGTGTTGCGTAACTTTGCCACCGGAAGTCGCAAAAGGCTGCAATTTGGTATACCGATTCTTGGGACGAAAAAAAGGGATACGTGTTTTTGCATTTCTCTCCTAGTCCATTTTTTCAATTTGACGTATTTTTCACAAGTTCCGGGGTCGACAAGTGTTGCGTAACTTTGCCACCGGAGGTCGCAAAGGGCTGCAATTTGTCGTGGACATTCTTGGGACGAAAAAAAGGGATACGTGTTTTTGCATTTCTCTCCTAGTCCATTTTTTCAGTTTAACGTATTTTTCACAAAATCCGGAGTCGACCAGCGATGCGTAACTTTGCCACCGAAAGTCGCAAAGGGCTACAATTTGGTATACCGATTCTTGGGACGAAAAAAAGGGATACGTGTTTTTGCATTTCTCTCCTAGTCCATTTTTTCAGTTTAACGTATTTTTCACAAAATCTGGAGTCGACAAGTGCTGCGTAACTTTGCCACCGGAATTCGCAAAAGGCTGCAATTTGGTATACCGATTCTTGGGACGAAAAAAAGGGATACGTGTTTTTGCATTTCTCTCCTAGTCCATTTTTTCAGTTTGACGTATTTTTCACAAGTTCCGGGGTCGACAAGTGTTGCGTAACTTTGCCACCGCAAGTCGCAAAAGGCTGCAATTTGGTATACCGATTCTTGGGACGAAAAAAAGGGATACGTGTTTATGCATTTCTCTCCTAGTCCATTTTTTCAGTTTAACGTATTTTTCACAAAATCTGGAGTCGACCAGCGATGCGTAACTTTGCCACCGGAAGTGGCAAAGGGCTGCAATTTGTCGTGGACATTCTTGGGACGAAAAAAAGGGATACGTGTTTTTGCATTTCTCTCCTAGTCCATTTTTTCAGTTTAACGTATTTTTCACAAAATCTGGAGTCGACCAGCGATGAGTAACTTTGCCACCGGAAGTCGCAAAGGGCTGCAATTTGTCGTGGACATTCTTGGGACGAAAAAAAGGGATACGTGTTTTTGCAATTCTCTCCTAGTCCATTTTTTCAGTTTGACGTATTTTTCACAAAATCCGGAGTCGACAAGCGATGCGTAACTTTGTCACCGGAAGTCGCAAAAGGCTGCAATTTGGTATACCGATTCTTGGGACGAAAAAAAGGGACACGTGTTTTTGCATTTCTCTCCTAGTCCATTTTTTCAGTTTAACGTATTTTTCACAAAATCTGGAGTCGACAAGTGTTGCGTAACTTTGCCACTGGAAGTCGCAAAAGGCTGCAATTTGGTATACCGATTCTTGGGACGAAAAAAAGGGATACGTGTTTTTGCATTTCTCTCCTAGTCCATTTTTTCAGTTTGACGTATTTTTCACAAGTTCCGGTGTCGACAAGTGTTGCGTAACTTTGCCACCGGAAGTCGCAAAAGGCTGCAATTTGGTATACCGATTCTTGGGACGAAAAAAAGGGATACGTGTTTTTGCATTTCTCTCCTAGTCCATTTTTTCAGTTTGACGTATTTTTCACAAAATCTGGAGTCGACCAGCGATGCGTAACTTTGCCACCGGAAGTCGCAAAAGGCTGCAATTTGGTATACCGATTCTTGGGACGAAAAAAAGGGATACGTGTTTTTGCATTTCTCTCCTAGTCCATTTTTTCAGTTTGACGTATTTTTCACAAAATCTGGAGTCGACCAGCGATGCGTAACTTTGCCACCGGAAGTCGCAAAGGGCTGCAATTTGGTATACCGATTCTTGGGACGAAAAAAAGGGATACGTGTTTTTGCATTTCTCTCCAAGTCCATTTTTTCAGTTTGACGTATTTTTCACAAGTTCCGGGGTCGACAAGTGTTGCGTAACTTTGCCACCGGAAGTCGCAAAAGGCTGCAATTTGGTATACCGATTCTTGGGACGAAAAAAAGGGATACGTGTTTTTGCATTTCTCTCCTAGTCCATTTTTTCAGTTTAACGTATTTTTCACCAAATCTGGAGTCGACCAGCGATGCGTAACTTTGCCACCGGAAGTCGCAAAGGGCTGCAATTTGTCGTGGACATTCTTGGGACGAAAAAAAGGGATACGTGTTTTTGCATTTCTCTCCTAGTCCATTTTTTCAGTTTAACGTATTTTTCACAAAATCTGGAGTCGACAAGTGTTGCGTAACTTTGCCACCGGAAGTCGCAAAAGGCTGCAATTTGGTATACCGATTCCTGGGACGAAAAAAAGGGATACGTGTTTTTGCATTTCTCTCCTAGTCCATTTTTTCAGTTTGACGTATTTTTCACAAAATCTGGAGTCGACCAGCGATGCGTAACTTTGCCACCGGAAGTCGCAAAAGGCTGCAATTTGGTATACCGATTCTTGGGACGAAAAAAAGGGATACGTGTTTTTGCATTTCTCTCCTAGTCCATTTTTTCAGTTTGACGTATTTTTCACAAAATCTGGAGTCGACCAGCGATGCGTAACTTTGCCACCGGAAGTCGCAAAGGGCTGCAATTTGGTATACCGATTCTTGGGACGAAAAAAAGGGATACGTGTTTTTGCATTTCTCTCCAAGTCCATTTTTTCAGTTTGACGTATTTTTCACAAGTTCCGGGGTCGACAAGTGTTGCGTAACTTTGCCACCGGAAGTCGCAAAAGGCTGCAATTTGGTATACCGATTCTTGGGACGAAAAAAAGGGATACGTGTTTTTGCATTTCTCTCCTAGTCCATTTTTTCAGTTTAACGTATTTTTCACAAAATCTGGAGTCGACCAGCGATGCGTAACTTTGCCACCGGAAGTCGCAAAGGGCTGCAATTTGTCGTGGACATTCTTGGGACGAAAAAAAGGGATACGTGTTTTTGCATTTCTCTCCTAGTCCATTTTTTCAGTTTAACGTATTTTTCACAAAATCCGGAGTCGACCAGCGATGCGTAACTTTGCTACCGAAAGTCGCAAAGGGCTACAATTTGGTATACCGATTCTTGGAACGAAAAAAAGGGATACGTGTTTTTGCATTTCTCTCCTAGTCCATTTTTTCAGTTTGACGTATTTTTCACAAGTTCCGGGGTCGACAAGTGTTGCGTAACTTTGCCACCGGAAGTCGCAAAATGCTGCAATTTGGTATACCGATTCTTGGGACGAAAAAAAGGGATACGTGTTTTTGCATTTCTCTCCTAGTCCATTTTTTCAGTTTAACGTATTTTTCACAAAATCTGGAGTCGGCCAGCGATGCGTAACTTTGCCACCGGAAGTCGCAAAGGGCTGCAATTTGTCGTGGACATTCTTGGGACGAAAAAAAGGGATACGTGTTTTTGCATTTCTCTACTAGTCCATTTTTTCAGTTTGACGTATTTTTCACAAAATCCGGAGTCGACAAGCGATGCGTAACTTTACAACCGGAAGTCGCAAAGGGCTGCAATTTGGTATACCGATTCTTGGGACGAAAAAAAGTTATACGTGTTTTTGCATTTCTCTCCTAGTCCATTTTTTCAGTTTAACGTATTTTTCACAAAATCTGGAGTCGACAAGTGCTGCGTAACTTTGCCACCGGAATTCGCAAAAGGCTGCAATTTGGTATACCGATTCTTGGGACGAAAAAAAGGGATACGTGTTTTTGCATTTCTCTCCTAGTCCATTTTTTCAGTTTGACGTATTTTTCACAAGTTCCGTGGTCGACAAGTGTTGCGTAACTTTGCCACCGCAAGTCGCAAAAGGCTGCAATTTGGTATACCGATTCTTGGGACGAAAAAAAGGGATACGTGTTTTTGCATTTCTCTCCTAGTCCATTTTTTCAGTTTAACGTATTTTTCACAAAATCTGGAGTCGACCAGCGATGCGTAACTTTGCCACCGGAAGTCGCAAAGGGCTGCAATTTGTCGTGGACATTCTTGGGACGAAAAAAAGGGATACGTGTTTTTGCATTTCTCTCCTAGTCCATTTTTTCAGTTTAACGTATTTTTCACAAAATCTGGAGTCGACCAGCGATGAGTAACTTTGCCACCGGAAGTCGCAAAGGGCTGCAATTTGTCGTGGACATTCTTGGGACGAAAAAAAGGGATACGTGTTTTTGCATTTCTCTCCTAGTCCATTTTTTCAGTTTGACGTATTTTTCACAAAATCTGGAGTCGACCAGCGATGAGTAACTTTGCCACCGGAAGTCGCAAAGGGCTGCAATTTGTCGTGGACATTCTTGGGACGAAAAAAAGGGATACGTGTTTTTGCATTTCTCTCCTAGTCCATTTTTTCAGTTTGACGTATTTTTCACAAAATCCGGAGTCGACAAGCGATGCGTAACTTTGTCACCGGAAGTCGCAAAAGGTTGCAATTTGGTATACCGATTCTTGGGACGAAAAAAAGGGATACGTGTTTTTGCATTTCTCTCCTAGTCCATTTTTTCAGTTTAACGTATTTTTCACAAAATCTGGAGTCGACAAGTGTTGCGTAACTTTGCCACTGGAAGTCGCAAAAGGCTGCAATTTGGTATACCGATTCTTGGGACGAAAAAAAGGGATACGTGTTTTTGCATTTCTCTCCTAGTCCATTTTTTCAGTTTGACGTATTTTTCACAAGTTCCGGTGTCGACAAGTGTTGCGTAACTTTGCCACCGGAAGTCGCAAAAGGCTGCAATTTGGTATACCGATTCTTGGGACGAAAAAAAGGGATACGTGTTTTTGCATTTCTCTCCTAGTCCATTTTTTCAGTTTAACGTATTTTTCACAAAATCCGGAGTCGACCAGCGATGCGTAACTTTGCCACCGAAAGTCGCAAAGGGCTACAATTTGGTATACCGATTCTTGGGACGAAAAAAAGGGATACGTGTTTTTGCATTTCTCTCCTAGTCCATTTTTTCAGTTTAACGTATTTTTCACAAAATCTGGAGTCGACAAGTGCTGCGTAACTTTGCCACCGGAATTCGCAAAAGGCTGCAATTTGGTATACCGATTCTTGGGACGAAAAAAAGGGATACGTGTTTTTGCATTTCTCTCCTAGTCCATTTTTTCAGTTTGACGTATTTTTCACAAGTTCCGTGGTCGACAAGTGTTGCGTAACTTTGCCACCGCAAGTCGCAAAAGGCTGCAATTTGGTATACCGATTCTTGGGACGAAAAAAAGGGATACGTGTTTTTGCATTTCTCTCCTAGTCCATTTTTTCAGTTTAACGTATTTTTCACAAAATCTGGAGTCGACCAGCGATGCGTAACTTTGCCACCGGAAGTCGCAAAGGGCTGCAATTTGTCGTGGACATTCTTGGGACGAAAAAAAGGGATACGTGTTTTTGCATTTCTCTCCTAGTCCATTTTTTCAGTTTAACGTATTTTTCACAAAATCTGGAGTCGACCAGCGATGAGTAACTTTGCCACCGGAAGTCGCAAAGGGCTGCAATTTGTCGTGGACATTCTTGGGACGAAAAAAAGGGATACGTGTTTTTGCATTTCTCTCCTAGTCCATTTTTTCAGTTTGACGTATTTTTCACAAAATCCGGAGTCGACAAGCGATGCGTAACTTTGTCACCGGAAGTCGCAAAAGGTTGCAATTTGGTATACCGATTCTTGGGACGAAAAAAAGGGATACGCGTTTTTGCATTTCTCTCCTAGTCCATTTTTTCAGTTTAACGTATTTTTCACAAAATCTGGAGTCGACAAGTGTTGCGTAACTTTGCCACTGGAAGTCGCAAAAGGCTGCAATTTGGTATACCGATTCTTGGGACGAAAAAAAGGGATACGTGTTTTTGCATTTCTCTCCTAGTCCATTTTTTCAGTTTGACGTATTTTTCACAAGTTCCGGTGTCGACAAGTGTTGCGTAACTTTGCCACCGGAAGTCGCAAAAGGCTGCAATTTGGTATACCGATTCTTGGGACGAAAAAAAGGGATACGTGTTTTTGCATTTCTCTCCTAGTCCATTTTTTCAATTTGACGTATTTTTCACAAGTTCCGGGGTCGACAAGTGTTGCGTAACTTTGCCACCGGAGGTCGCAAAGGGCTGCAATTTGTCGTGGACATTCTTGGGACGAAAAAAAGGGATACGTGTTTTTGCATTTCTCTCCTAGTCCATTTTTTCAGTTTAACGTATTTTTCACAAAATCCGGAGTCGACCAGCGATGCGTAACTTTGCCACCGAAAGTCGCAAAGGGCTACAATTTGGTATACCGATTCTTGGGACGAAAAAAAGGGATACGTGTTTTTGCATTTCTCTCCTAGTCCATTTTTTCAGTTTAACGTATTTTTCACAAAATCTGGAGTCGACAAGTGCTGCGTAACTTTGCCACCGGAATTCGCAAAAGGCTGCAATTTGGTATACCGATTCTTGGGACGAAAAAAAGGGATACGTGTTTTTGCATTTCTCTCCTAGTCGATTTTTTCAGTTTGACGTATTTTTCACAAGTTCCGGGGTCGACAAGTGTTGCGTAACTTTGCCACCGCAAGTCGCAAAAGGCTGCAATTTGGTATACCGATTCTTGGGACGAAAAAAAGGGATACGTGTTTTTGCATTTCTCTCCTAGTCCATTTTTTCAGTTTAACGTATTTTTCACAAAATCTGGAGTCGACCAGCGATGCGTAACTTTGCCACCGGAAGTCGCAAAGGGCTGCAATTTGTCGTGGACATTCTTGGGACGAAAAAAAGGGATACGTGTTTTTGCATTTCTCTCCTAGTCCATTTTTTCAGTTTAACGTATTTTTCACAAAATCTGGAGTCGACCAGCGATGAGTAACTTTGCCACCGGAAGTCGCAAAGGGCTGCAATTTGTCGTGGACATTCTTGGGACGAAAAAAAGGGATACGTGTTTTTGCAATTCTCTCCTAGTCCATTTTTTCAGTTTGACGTATTTTTCACAAAATCCGGAGTCGACAAGCGATGCGTAACTTTGTCACCGGAAGTCGCAAAAGGCTGCAATTTGGTATACCGATTCTTGGGACGAAAAAAAGGGATACGTGTTTTTGCATTTCTCTCCTAGTCCATTTTTTCAGTTTAACGTATTTTTCACAAAATCTGGAGTCGACAAGTGTTGCGTAACTTTGCCACTGGAAGTCGCAAAAGGCTGCAATTTGGTATACCGATTCTTGGGACGAAAAAAAGGGATACGTGTTTTTGCATTTCTCTCCTAGTCCATTTTTTCAGTTTGACGTATTTTTCACAAGTTCCGGTGTCGACAAGTGTTGCGTAACTTTGCCACCGGAAGTCGCAAAAGGCTGCAATTTGGTATACCGATTCTTGGGACGAAAAAAAGGGATACGTGTTTTTGCATTTCTCTCCTAGTCCATTTTTTCAATTTGACGTATTTTTCACAAGTTCCGGGGTCGACAAGTGTTGCGTAACTTTGCCACCGGAGGTCGCAAAGGGCTGCAATTTGGTATACCGATTCTTGGGACGAAAAAAAGGGATACGTGTTTTTGCATTTCTCCCCTAGTCCATTTTTTCAGTTTAACGTATTTTTCACAAAATCTGGAGTCGACCAGCGATGCGTAACTTTGCCACCGGAAGTCGCAAAGGGCTGCAATTTGTCGTGGACATTCTTGGGACGAAAAAAAGGGATACGTGTTTTTGCATTTCTCTCCTAGTCCATTTTTTCAGTTTAACGTATTTTTCACAAAATCTGGAGTCGACAAGTGTTGCGTAACTTTGCCACCGGAAGTCGCAAAAGGCTGCAATTTGGTATACCGATTCCTGGGACGAAAAAAAGGGATACGTGTTTTTGCATTTCTCTCCTAGTCCATTTTTTCAGTTTAACGTATTTTTCACAAAATCTGGAGTCGACCAGCGATGCGTAACTTTGCCACCGGAAGTCGCAAAGGGCTGCAATTTGTCGTGGACATTCTTGGGACGAAAAAAAGGGATACGTGTTTTTGCATTTCTCTCCTAGTTCATTTTTTCAGTTTAACGTATTTTTCACAAAATCTGGAGTCGACCAGCGATGCGTAACTTTGCCACCGGAAGTCGCAAAGGGCTGCAATTTGTCGTGGACATTCTTGGGACGAAAAAAAGGGATACGTGTTTTTGCATTTCTCTCCTAGTCCATTTTTTCAGTTTGACGTATTTTTCACAAAATCCGGAGTCGACAAGCGATGCGTAACTTTGCCACCGGAAGTCGCAAAGGGCTGCAATTTGGTATACCGATTCTTGGGACGAAAAAAAGGGATCCGTGTTTTTGCATTTCTCTCCTAGTCCATTTTTTCAGTTTGACGTATTTTTCACAAGTTCCGGGGTCGACAAGTGTTGCGTAACTTTGCCACCGGAAGTCGCAAAAGGCTGCAATTTAGTATACCGATTCTTGGGACGAAAAAAAGGGATACGTGTTTTTGCATTTCTCTCCTAGTCCATTTTTTCAGTTTAACGTATTTTTCACAAAATCTGGAGTCGACCAGCGATGCGTAACTTTGCCACCAGAAGTCGCAAAGGGCTGCAATTTGTCGTGGACATTCTTGGGACGAAAAAAAGGGATACGTGTTTTTGCATTTCTCTCCTAATCAATTTTTTCAGTTTAACGTATTTTTCACAAAATCTGGAGTCGACCAGCGATGAGTAACTTTGCTACCGGAAGTCGCAAAGGGCTGCAATTTGTCGTGGACATTCTTGGGACGAAAAAAAGGGATACGTGTTTTTGCATTTCTCTCCTAGTCCATTTTTTCAGTTTGACGTATTTTTCACAAGTTCCGGGGTCGACAAGTGTTGCGTAACTTTGCCACCGGAAGTCGCAAAAGGCTGCAATTTGGTATACCGATTCTTGGGACGAAAAAAAGGGATACGTGTTTTTGCATTTCTCTCCTAGTCCATTTTTTCAGTTTGACGTATTTTTCACAAGTTCCGGGGTCGACAAGTGTTGCGTAACTTTGCCACCGGAAGTCGCAAAGGGCTGCAATTTGGTATACCGATTCTTGGGACGAAAAAAAGGGATACGTGTTTTTGCATTTCTCTCCTAGTCCATTTTTTCAGTTTAACGTATTTTTCACAAAATCTGGAGTCGACCAGCGATGCGTAACTTTGCCACCGGAAGTCGCAAAGAGCTGCAATTTGTCGTGGACATTCTTGGGACGAAAAAAAGGGATACGTGTTTTTGCATTTCTCTCCTAGTCCATTTTTTCAGTTTGACGTATTTTTCACAAAATCCGGAGTCGACAAGCGATGCGTAACTTTGCCACCGGAAGTTGCAAAGGGCTGCAATTTGGTATACCGATTCTTGGGACGAAAAAAAGGGATACGTGTTTTTGCATTTCTCTCCTAGTCCATTTTTTCAGTTTGACGTATTTTTCACAAGTTCCGGGGTCGACAAGTGTTGCGTAACTTTGCCACCGGAACTCGCAAAGGGCTGCAATTTGGTATACCGATTCTTGGGACGAAAAAAAGGGATACGTGTTTTTGCATTTCTCTCCTAGACCATTTTTTCAGTTTGACGTATTTTTCACAAAATCTGGAGTCGACAAGTGTTGCGTAACTTTGCCACCGGAAGTCGCAAAAGGCTGCAATTTGGTATACCGATTCCTGGGACGAAAAAAAGGGATACGTGTTTTTGCATTTCTCTCCTAGTCCATTTTTTCAGTTTAACGTATTTTTCACAAAATCTGGAGTCGACCAGCGATGCGTAACTTTGCCACCGGAAGTCGCAAAGGGCTGCAATTTGTCGTGGACATTCTTGGGACGAAAAAAAGGGATACGTGTTTTTGCATTTCTCTCCTAGTTCATTTTTTCAGTTTAACGTATTTTTCACAAAATCTGGAGTCGACCAGCGATGCGTAACTTTGCCACCGGAAGTCGCAAAGGGCTGCAATTTGGTATACCGATTCTTGGGACGAAAAAAAGGGATACGTGTTTTTGCATTTCTCTCCTAGTCCATTTTTTCAGTTTGACGTATTTTTCACAAGTTCCGGGGTCGACAAGTGTTTCGTAACTTTGCCACCGGAAGTCGCAAAGGGCTGCAATTTGGTATACCGATTCTTGGGACGAAAAAAAGGGATACGTGTTTTTGCATTTCTCTCCTAGTCCATTTTTTCAGTTTAACGTATTTTTCAAAAAATCTGGAGTCGACCAGCGATGAGTAACTTTGCCACCGGAAGTCGCAAAGGGCTGCAACTTGTCGTGGACATTCTTGGGACGAAAAAAAGGGATACGTGTTTTTGCATTTCTCTCCTAGTCCATTTTTTCAGTTTGACGTATTTTTCACAAAATCCGGAGTCGACAAGCGATGCGTAACTTTGCCACCGGAAGTCGCAAAAGGCTGCAATTTGGTATACCGATTCTTGGGACGAAAAAAAGGGATACGTGTTTTTGCATTTCTCTCCTAGTCCATTTTTTCAGTTTAACGTATTTTTCACAAAATCTGGAGTCGACAAGTGTTGCGTAACTTTGCCACCGGAAGTCGCAAAAGGCTGCAATTTGGTATACCGATTCTTGGGACGAAAAAAAGGGATACGTGTTTTTGCATTTCTCTCCTAGTCCATTTTTTCAGTTTGACGTATTTTTCACAAGTTCCGGGGTCGACAAGTGTTGCGTAACTTTGCCACCGGAAGTCGCAAAAGGCTGCAATTTGGTATACCGATTCTTGGGACGAAAAAAGGGATACGTGTTTTTGCATTTCTCTCCTAGTCCATTTTTTCAGTTTGACGTATTTTTCACAAGTTCCGGGGTCGACAAGTGTTGCGTAACTTTGCCACCGGAACTCGCAAAGGGCTGCAATTTGGTATACCGATTCTTGGGACGAAAACAAGGGATACGTGTTTTTGCATTTCTCTCCTAGTCCATTTTTTCAGTTTGACGTATTGTTCACAAAATCTGGAGTCGACAAGTGTTGCGTAACTTTGCCACCGGAAGTCGCAAAAGGCTGCAATTTGGTATACCGATTCCTGGGACGAAAAAAAGGGATACGTGTTTTTGCATTTCTCTCCTAGTCCATTTTTTCAGTTTAACGTATTTTTCATAAAATCTGGAGTCGACCAGCGATGCGTAACTTTGCCACCGGAAGTCGCAAAGGGCTGCAATTTGTCGTGGACATTCTTGGGACGAAAAAAAGGGATTCGTGTTTTTGCATTTCTCTCCTAGTCCATTTTTTCAGTTTGACGTATTTTTCACAAGTTCCGGGGTCGACAAGTGTTGCGTAACTTTGCCACCGGAAGTCGCAAAGGGCTGCAATTTGGTATACCGATTCTTGGGACGAAAAAAAGGGATACGTGTTTTTGCATTTCTCTCCTAGTCCATTTTTTCAGTTTAACGTATTTTTCAAAAAATCTGGAGTCGACCAGCGATGAGTAACTTTGCCACCGGAAGTCGCAAAGGGCTGCAACTTGTCGTGGACATTCTTGGGACGAAAAAAAGGGATACGTGTTTTTGCATTTCTCTACTAGTCCATTTTTTCAGTTTGACGTATTTTTCACAAAATCCGGAGTCGACAAGCGATGCGTAACTTTGCCACCGGAAGTCGCAAAAGGCTGCAATTTGGTATACCGATTCTTGGGACGAAAAAAAGGGATACGTGTTTTTGCATTTCTCTCCTAGTCCATTTTTTCAGTTTAACGTATTTTTCACAAAATCTGGAGTCGACAAGTGTTGCGTAACTTTGCCACCGGAAGTCGCAAAAGGCTGCAATTTGGTATACCGATTCTTGGGACGAAAAAAAGGGATACGTGTTTTTGCATTTCTCTCCTAGTCCATTTTTTCAGTTTGACGTATTTTTCACAAGTTCCGGGGTCGACAAGTGTTGCGTAACTTTGCCACCGGAAGTCGCAAAAGGCTGCAATTTGGTATACCGATTCTTGGGACGAAAAAAAGGGATACGTGTTTTTGCATTTCTCTCCTAGTCCATTTTTTCAGTTTGACGTATTTTTCACAAGTTCCGGGGTCGACAAGTGTTGCGTAACTTTGCCACCGGAACTCGCAAAGGGCTGCAATTTGGTATACCGATTCTTGGGACGAAAAAAAGGGATACGTGTTTTTGCATTTCTCTCCTAGTCCATTTTTTCAGTTTGACGTATTGTTCACAAAATCTGGAGTCGACAAGTGTTGCGTAACTTTGCCACCGGAAGTCGCAAAAGGCTGCAATTTGGTATACCGATTCCTGGGACGAAAAAAAGGGATACGTGTTTTTGCATTTCTCTCCTAGTCCATTTTTTCAGTTTAACGTATTTTTCACAAAATCTGGAGTCGACCAGCGATGCGTAACTTTGCCACCGGAAGTCGCAAAGGGCTGCAATTTGTCGTGGACATTCTTGGGACGAAAAAAAGGGATACGTGTTTTTGCATTTCTCTCCTAGTTCATTTTTTCAGTTTAACGTATTTTTCACAAAATCTGGAGTCGACCAGCGATGCGTAACTTTGCCACCGGAAGTCGCAAAGGGCTGCAATTTGGTATACCGATTCTTGGGACGAAAAAAAGGGATACGTGTTTTTGCATTTCTCTCCTAGTCCATTTTTTCAGTTTGACGTATTTTTCACAAGTTCCGGGGTCGACAAGTGTTGCGTAACTTTGCCACCGGAAGTCGCAAAGGGCTGCAATTTGGTATACCGATTCTTGGGACGAAAAAAAGGGATACGTGTTTTTGCATTTCTCTCCTAGTCCATTTTTTCAGTTTAACGTATTTTTCAAAAAATCTGGAGTCGACCAGCGATGAGTAACTTTGCCACCGGAAGTCGCAAAGGGCTGCAATTTGTCGTGGACATTCTTGGGACGAAAAAAAGGGATACGTGTTTTTGCATTTCTCTCCTAGTCCATTTTTTCAGTTTGACGTATTTTTCACAAAATCCGGAGTCGACAAGCGATGCGTAACTTTGCCACCGGAAGTCGCAAAAGGCTGCAATTTGGTATACCGATTCTTGGGACGAAAAAAAGGGATACGTGTTTTTACATTTCTCTCCTAGTCCATTTTTTCAGTTTAACGTATTTTTCACAAAATCTGGAGTCGACAAGTGTTGCGTAACTTTGCCACCGGAAGTCGCAAAAGGCTGCAATTTGGTATACCGATTCTTGGGACGAAAAAAAGGGATACGTGTTTTTGCATTTCTCTCCTAGTCCATTTTTTCAGTTTGACGTATTTTTCACAAGTTCCGGGGTCGACAAGTGTTGCGTAACTTTGCCACCGGAAGTCGCAAAGGGCTGCAATTTGGTATACCGATTCTTGGGACGAAAAAAAGGGATACGTGTTTTTGCATTTCTCTCCTAGACCATTTTTTCAGTTTGACGTATTTTTCACAAAATCTGGAGTCGACAAGTGTTGCGTAACTTTGCCACCGGAAGTCGCAAAAGGCTGCAATTTGGTATACCGATTCCTGGGACGAAAAAAAGGGATACGTGTTTTTGCATTTCTCTCCTAGTCCATTTTTTCAGTTTAACGTATTTTTCACAAAATCTGGAGTCGACCAGCGATGCGTAACTTTGCCACCGGAAGTCGCAAAGGGCTGCAATTTGTCGTGGACATTCTTGGGACGAAAAAAAGGGATACGTGTTTTTGCATTTCTCTCCTAGTTCATTTTTTCAGTTTAACGTATTTTTCACAAAATCTGGAGTCGACCAGCGATGCGTAACTTTGCCACCGGAAGTCGCAAAGGGCTGCAATTTGGTATACCGATTCTTGGGACGAAAAAAAGGGATACGTGTTTTTGCATTTCTCTCCTAGTCCATTTTTTCAGTTTGACGTATTTTTCACAAGTTCCGGGGTCGACAAGTGTTTCGTAACTTTGCCACCGGAAGTCGCAAAGGGCTGCAATTTGGTATACCGATTCTTGGGACGAAAAAAAGGGATACGTGTTTTTGCATTTCTCTCCTAGTCCATTTTTTCAGTTTAACGTATTTTTCAAAAAATCTGGAGTCGACCAGCGATGAGTAACTTTGCCACCGGAAGTCGCAAAGGGCTGCAACTTGTCGTGGACATTCTTGGGACGAAAAAAAGGGATACGTGTTTTTGCATTTCTCTCCTAGTCCATTTTTTCAGTTTGACGTATTTTTCACAAAATCCGGAGTCGACAAGCGATGCGTAACTTTGCCACCGGAAGTCGCAAAAGGCTGCAATTTGGTATACCGATTCTTGGGACGAAAAAAAGGGATACGTGTTTTTGCATTTCTCTCCTAGTCCATTTTTTCAGTTTAACGTATTTTTCACAAAATCTGGAGTCGACAAGTGTTGCGTAACTTTGCCACCGGAAGTCGCAAAAGGCTGCAATTTGGTATACCGATTCTTGGGACGAAAAAAAGGGATACGTGTTTTTGCATTTCTCTCCTAGTCCATTTTTTCAGTTTGACGTATTTTTCACAAGTTCCGGGGTCGACAAGTGTTGCGTAACTTTGCCACCGGAAGTCGCAAAAGGCTGCAATTTGGTATACCGATTCTTGGGACGAAAAAAGGGATACGTGTTTTTGCATTTCTCTCCTAGTCCATTTTTTCAGTTTGACGTATTTTTCACAAGTTCCGGGGTCGACAAGTGTTGCGTAACTTTGCCACCGGAACTCGCAAAGGGCTGCAATTTGGTATACCGATTCTTGGGACGAAAACAAGGGATACGTGTTTTTGCATTTCTCTCCTAGTCCATTTTTTCAGTTTGACGTATTGTTCACAAAATCTGGAGTCGACAAGTGTTGCGTAACTTTGCCACCGGAAGTCGCAAAAGGCTGCAATTTGGTATACCGATTCCTGGGACGAAAAAAAGGGATACGTGTTTTTGCATTTCTCTCCTAGTCCATTTTTTCAGTTTAACGTATTTTTCATAAAATCTGGAGTCGACCAGCGATGCGTAACTTTGCCACCGGAAGTCGCAAAGGGCTGCAATTTGTCGTGGACATTCTTGGGACGAAAAAAAGGGATTCGTGTTTTTGCATTTCTCTCCTAGTCCATTTTTTCAGTTTGACGTATTTTTCACAAGTTCCGGGGTCGACAAGTGTTGCGTAACTTTGCCACCGGAAGTCGCAAAGGGCTGCAATTTGGTATACCGATTCTTGGGACGAAAAAAAGGGATACGTGTTTTTGCATTTCTCTCCTAGTCCATTTTTTCAGTTTAACGTATTTTTCAAAAAATCTGGAGTCGACCAGCGATGAGTAACTTTGCCACCGGAAGTCGCAAAGGGCTGCAACTTGTCGTGGACATTCTTGGGACGAAAAAAAGGGATACGTGTTTTTGCATTTCTCTACTAGTCCATTTTTTCAGTTTGACGTATTTTTCACAAAATCCGGAGTCGACAAGCGATGCGTAACTTTGCCACCGGAAGTCGCAAAAGGCTGCAATTTGGTATACCGATTCTTGGGACGAAAAAAAGGGATACGTGTTTTTGCATTTCTCTCCTAGTCCATTTTTTCAGTTTAACGTATTTTTCACAAAATCTGGAGTCGACAAGTGTTGCGTAACTTTGCCACCGGAAGTCGCAAAAGGCTGCAATTTGGTATACCGATTCTTGGGACGAAAAAAAGGGATACGTGTTTTTGCATTTCTCTCCTAGTCCATTTTTTCAGTTTGACGTATTTTTCACAAGTTCCGGGGTCGACAAGTGTTGCGTAACTTTGCCACCGGAAGTCGCAAAAGGCTGCAATTTGGTATACCGATTCTTGGGACGAAAAAAAGGGATACGTGTTTTTGCATTTCTCTCCTAGTCCATTTTTTCAGTTTGACGTATTTTTCACAAGTTCCGGGGTCGACAAGTGTTGCGTAACTTTGCCACCGGAACTCGCAAAGGGCTGCAATTTGGTATACCGATTCTTGGGACGAAAAAAAGGGATACGTGTTTTTGCATTTCTCTCCTAGTCCATTTTTTCAGTTTGACGTATTGTTCACAAAATCTGGAGTCGACAAGTGTTGCGTAACTTTGCCACCGGAAGTCGCAAAAGGCTGCAATTTGGTATACCGATTCCTGGGACGAAAAAAAGGGATACGTGTTTTTGCATTTCTCTCCTAGTCCATTTTTTCAGTTTAACGTATTTTTCACAAAATCTGGAGTCGACCAGCGATGCGTAACTTTGCCACCGGAAGTCGCAAAGGGCTGCAATTTGTCGTGGACATTCTTGGGACGAAAAAAAGGGATACGTGTTTTTGCATTTCTCTCCTAGTTCATTTTTTCAGTTTAACGTATTTTTCACAAAATCTGGAGTCGACCAGCGATGCGTAACTTTGCCACCGGAAGTCGCAAAGGGCTGCAATTTGGTATACCGATTCTTGGGACGAAAAAAAAGGGATACGTGTTTTTGCATTTCTCTCCTAGTCCATTTTTTCAGTTTGACGTATTTTTCACAAGTTCCGGGGTCGACAAGTGTTGCGTAACTTTGCCACCGGAAGTCGCAAAGGGCTGCAATTTGGTATACCGATTCTTGGGACGAAAAAAAGGGATACGTGTTTTTGCATTTCTCTCCTAGTCCATTTTTTCAGTTTAACGTATTTTTCAAAAAATCTGGAGTCGACCAGCGATGAGTAACTTTGCCACCGGAAGTCGCAAAGGGCTGCAATTTGTCGTGGACATTCTTGGGACGAAAAAAAGGGATACGTGTTTTTGCATTTCTCTCCTAGTCCATTTTTTCAGTTTGACGTATTTTTCACAAAATCCGGAGTCGACAAGTGTTGCGTAACTTTGCCACCGGAAGTCGCAAAGGGCTGCAATTTGGTATACCGATTCTTGGGACGAAAAAAAGGGATACGTGTTTTTGCATTTCTCTCCTAGTCCATTTTTTCAGTTTAACGTATTTTTCACAAAATCCGGAGTCGACCAGCGATGCGTAACTTTGCCACCGGAAGTCGCAAAGGGCTGCAATTTGTCGTGGACATTCTTGGGACGAAAAAAAGGGATACGTGTTTTTGCATTTCTCTCCTAGTCCATTTTTTCAGTTTGACGTATTTTTCACAAAATCCGGAGTCGACAAGCGATGCGTAACTTTGCCACCGGAAGTTGCAAAGGGCTGCAATTTGGTATACCGATTCTTGGGACGAAAAAAAGGGATACGTGTTTTTGCATTTCTCTCCTAGTCCATTTTTTCAGTTTGACGTATTTTTCACAAGTTCCGGGATCGACAAGTGTTGCGTAACTTTGCCACCGGAACTCGCAAAGGGCTGCAATTTGGTATACCGATTCTTGGGACGAAAAAAAGGGATACGTGTTTTTGCATTTCTCTCCTAGTCCATTTTTTCAGTTTAACGTATTTTTCACAAAATCTGGGGTCGACCAGCGATGCGTAACTTTGCCACCGGAAGTCGCAAAGGGCTGCAATTTGTCGTGGACATTCTTGGGACGAAAAAAAGGGATACGTGTTTTTGCATTTCTCTCCTAGTCCATTTTTTCAGTTTAACGTATTTTTCACAAAATCTGGAGTCGACAAGTGTTGCGTAACTTTGCCACCGGAAGTCGCAAAAGGCTGCAATTTGGTATACCGATTCCTGGGACGAAAAAAAGGGATACGTGTTTTTGCATTTCTCTCCTAGTCCATTTTTTCAGTTTAACGTATTTTTCACAAAATCTGGAGTCGACCAGCGATGCGTAACTTTGCCACCGGAAGTCGCAAAGGGCTGCAATTTGTCGTGGACATTCTTGGGACGAAAAAAAGGGATACGTGTTTTTGCATTTCTCTCCTATTTCATTTTTTCAGTTTAACGTATTTTTCACAAAATCTGGAGTCGACCAGCGATGCGTAACTTTGCCACCGGAAGTCGCAAAGGGCTGCAATTTGTCGTGGACATTCCTTGGACGAAAAAAAGGGATACGTGTTTTTGCATTTCTCTCCTAGTCCATTTTTTCAGTTTGACGTATTTTTCACAAAATCCGGAGTCGACAAGCGATGCGTAACTTTGCCACCGGAAGTCGCAAAGGGCTGCAATTTGGTATACCGATTCTTGGGACGAAAAAAAGGGATACGTGTTTTTGCATTTCTCTCCTAGTCCATTTTTTCAGTTTGACGTATTTTTCACAAGTTCCGGGGTCGACAAGTGTTGCGTAACTTTGCCACCGGAAGTCGCAAAGGGCTGCAATTTGGTATACCGATTCTTGGGACGAAAAAAAGGGATACGTGTTTTTGCATTTCTCTCCTAGTCCATTTTTTCAGTTTAACGTATTTTTCACAAAATCTGGAGTCGACAAGTGTTGCGTAACTTTGCCACCGGAAGTCGCAAAAGGCTGCAATTTGGTATACCGATTCTTGGGACGAAAAAAAGGGATACGTGTTTTTGCATTTCTCTCCTAGTCCATTTTTTCAGTTTAACGTATTTTTCACATAATCTGGAGTCGACAAGCGATGCGTAACTTTGCCACCGGAAGTCGCAAAGGGCTGCAATTTGGTATACCGATTCTTGGGACGAAAAAAAGGGATACGTGTTTTTGCATTTCTCTCCTAGTCCATTTTTTCAGTTTGACGTATTTTTCAAAAGTTCCGGGGTCGACAAGTGTTGCGTAACTTTGCCACCGGAAGTCGCAAAGGACTGCAATTTGTCGTGGACGTTCTTTGGACGAAAACAAGGGATACGTGAGTAGTTATATACCACTATTGGCCGTCACAACAAACCCCCACCACTGTCCCCCATGAGTCATGGACCGCGCCGCGCTCTGACCCCCCGCACCGCACTATGGCGTCACCCCCTCACCCAGGTGGTCGGCTCTCCCCACCACAAACCTATGCAGTGTTCCCCCACCACGCTGCCCTGGTCCTAAGGCCCAAAACTCAGTAGCAGCGGCGCTGTATGTCCCCAGGGGCATATCACGGTCGGTAATTATGCACTGACCGCCGGTCGGTAACTTTTTAATTATCCTAAGGAGATAAGTGTACCCGCGGTAAAATAGAACACCGTATTTTGTAAGACACATTATGTATATTATAAAGCTGTAGCGCGTGATACATTTTCGATTATTACCGTATTGTTGACGCGAATCCGCTTTAAGTCGTAAAAACGTATCCTGATTAATTGGTAAGGCCTGGTCCCCCGTTTCCCAAGCCGCGTGACTTTAAGAATGTTATGCTCAAGACATTCTCCGAACAATGACGTACTCATGGTTCAGATCGCCTCTGAAGAATGTCTTTATCTCACTGAGAATCCCTGCAGGTGTGCGATGGCGTCGTATAACACTCATTTCCAATGATAAACATCGTGCAGAGGAAAAGATATAGGGAGAATGAGGTGTAGAAGACAAAACAAGAAAAAAGTTTTAAATAAAAATATATTATAAGCATATTGCAAGATACATCAATCATACAGGTTTATTAAGAAAATAAGTGTTATGCATGGCTGTTCTGGTCCTCCATGGTGCTCCGCACGAAGGAGAGGTACTCGTGGTTATACAGGGAGAGCAGCTCCACTAATAATTGGTAAAGTACTGGTGACCACAGGCTTTTCTTCTCCAAAGTCTGTCGAAGATCGCCCAATATGCTGTCCCTGGAGGAGGTGTCATCTCCGCGCCGGTCGAGTTCCGCAATCAGTGTATCTTTACAGTTGTTAGCACTGTCGGTAATTGCGCGTAGTCTGGTTATTTGAACGGTCACGCAGCGCAAGACCCTCTGAAGATTGAGGTAGGACACCCTCTTCATCACAACAGTAGGTGTGTAGGCCCTAGCTCTTTTAACACCAGAGCCGTTGTTGTCCGTAGACACAGGGATTGCCGGCTTGATAATAATTGCCCGCTCACCGTATGAGTACGTGAAGACTATCTCATGAGTGGTCATGAGAATAGGATTGCTAAAAGCCTCGGGTACCTCCTTGATGTTATCCTCGGCGGTGAAGAACTTGTCGATGACGGGGAAGTGGTCGGTGATGATGGACCATTCGGTAGGTTCAAACTCCACGCCGGAATAATCTTGATTAACGATGCGTATGACAGTTGATAAGCTTCCCGAACGATTTAGAGAGAGGCCGATGATCACTTGCTTCGAAAACGAGCGGTTTAGACCGTACACAACTGGCAGCAGTACTTGCTTCTTGTACATGATTGTAGTAAATGGTATTATACGATCGGTACGAGGGTCTGAGCAGTACTGTCTAAGGCAACACCTAAAAAACAGGTCATCGAAATATTGGCGAACATGTCCCCCCACCATCACCATAGCCACACCCCGTTTTCATAGGATGCAGCGAACAAAGAGCTTATGGCTATGATACTGCTGATATCGCAGAATGTATCAAAGATGACGAGATGCTGATATCCTATAGCGAATGATTCACGTGAATCACTGTACTGCTGGGTGCATCTGCATCAGCGTTAAGATGATCCTGTGAAAAAGAAAGCACGCAGCTGGGACACGCGCGAGCAGGCAGCGATGTACAGTCTAAGAAAAGCAGTAGAATCATTACAGTGAAAAATTTACCGACAGCCACCGTAGAAAAAAGAACTGGCTCGCTACGACGACGACGACGACAATGACTTTTTGAGGCATAGACGTATGCAGTGGGCGAAGACACGAGCCCTCTATAGGTACGCAAATCCTGAGTACGATCCAAAGAAAGAGGCTGTGCGGGAGTGGTTGAGATTGGGACATTTAACGGGTGTACCGCTAGCCTCAATATACATGACGAAACCGGGAGCACTGAACATTGAAGACCTAGGCGCCGATAACCCCGACATGGTCTGTCGTAAGGGCTGGCCGTCGGGTGTAAGACCCGTGATACTACCCGAACTGTCTATAGCAACGATACTGGATAAAGGACACCATGATTTCACACGCTGTAGCGTAACGCTGGGTTTTATCTGCGATCAGCGTTCTAACGATAGCCCTTACGCGCAGCGCATATGTACCAATGAGTGGTTGGCGAAACATGAATGGTGCATGTCCGACGATAGTAATCCCAAATGCCGCATCACGTATCGGCGCCCTATGACCAAATCAGAGCTAACGATATTGAGGAAAAGGTGGGGCAGACCCACACCGGAAGAACTACCGCGTCGTGCACCTATGCGTCTGGAGTCGCAGGCCTGGTTAGCGGCATTCAATCATCTTGAGAGATTACGCGAAAGTTGCGTCACAATGTGGTGCCTGAGGGCTATGCGTGCATACGAGACAGCGCTACGTACTCTGGAGAAACGATGCAGTTTGACAGAGTTTATTGGGTGCGTTACCCTGACGACGCGGGATGGTCCACCGCTCCTGCACTACAAGGAATGCCGAACAAGCGTGGTCAGCATGCCTCACGGTCTTTACGCGTACCTGGAGGCACTCGACGATGCGTGGGAAACCTATACACCCCACGATGTTTACAACGATGCGGAGGGGGACCACGCCGAAGGATCGAGCAATTTGGCGTACTACGCAATGGACACACGAACAGCATCCCGACGCAACATACGGCATATACGGTGTATGGCAATTTTTCGCGACGAGAGCTGCGAAACACTACTGCGGGATGACCGTGGCGGAAAAGATATCGGCGTACAGCTTATCGGTGGTGATATCGATGAGTTCGATGCTGTAAAAGATTGGTATGATCTTTTGGTACCAGTCGATTGTAATTGATAAATATAAATAAAGTAAAAAAAAATACCTATGTACACGGCGTAGTATGATTCGTATCTCTAACCCTACACTACGACGATGAGATGCTGATGCAACCTCGAACGGTGTGCGTCAGCAGATCGCTGCAGCTTCCGACGCAACACCTCTATACAGGGTTTTTTTTTATCCGTATTATGGATACGTAATATTTCGCGATCGGCGAACGAGCGATCAATAATATGTAATTCATTTTTACGATTAAAACGCTTCTATCCGATTTTTGACGAATAACGCTTCAATAAGAAAGTCGTGCCATTTTTTGCTGATTCAGATGTATCGCATGGTATTGTTTTGAAATTAATATCGCCGTGACTGTAAGACGTCCGCGGACTGGACGTACCCTGTTTTAGTTCGTATCACGACGTCTTGGCAGATAGTCTGATAACTTACATCAATCACCAGCTCTAAGCAAAGAAAAAAAAAATGTCATCTTTGGGGAATATTCGCGATTGTATCCTCGATTTCGTCAGGACACGTCGTTTGAATAACCCTAGAAACCCGAGATTATTCTCACCGGAGTGGTGTCGCGAGTTAAGATATTTCGGTTTTCGCACGTTAACGCGTAGATTAAAAAGTGTGTTTGCCCATTGTTCTCTGCGCGTGCTAGCGAGGGGTCATGAAAGAGGATACTTCAAGAACGATCCGTACATACTCTCGCTAGCCGCAGAGTGTATCAACAAACGCGGAGTGCGCGATAGCCATATCACCAGGGCTATTATAACTGATCATCTGTTTCACGAAGGTATATATCTATCGCTTGTCAGCAATAGCGCCTACACAAATTGCCTTTTTTTTAAAAAAAAATAAAAAAAAATAAAATCAAATTTTACAAAAATTGACGCGCTTTCATCACGAAGTCGTCCCCGAGGAGGAGGAACAGTTGCTCCTAGGGTGCTTCGATTGCATAGAGGATGTTTACTCGGAGCCCTGCACCAGTACGGCGACAGTGATGCAGCGTGCTAACGGTAAAACATACTTTTTTTAAAAAAAAAAAGATTATGGCTAATTTACGTTTTATTTAAAAAAAAAAGTGGCAGGTCCATCGACAGCGCTGGATATACAGTCGATGGAGGAAGAAGAAGAAGAAGAGGCCGAAGAATCGTTCCACGATACGTGGGGTATGCGTTAAAAACAGCATCGGAAACAAAAGGGGGAAAAAAAAATGCAATCTGCTTCATAATTTTCTTTACAGATGAGATCATGTCAATAGCATCGGCCGTTAGCGACCACAGTGACCATGACAATGGTGATGAGGATGACCACTCCACAATATCCAGCGCTTCTAACGAGAGCTATCAATGTAATAATTATAAATTTACAGATATCATTGAAAACTCATCTGTGTGAAAATAAAAAGTAAAAAAAAGTTGTAGATCCGTTGGAGGCTGCTGGTTACAATGACCGCATTGCACCGGGTAACGCACGGCCGTTGCAGGAGCACGACGACGACGACGACGACGTGGAAGAACCGATACTGTGGGTTCTCAGGAACGGCGTGTAAGAGGCAGCGGATGCCGACGAAGCGGCCGATGCATTAGCGGTGCTCGATGAGGCCCCGGGCGCCGCGGATACCCTCGAAGAAGGTAGCGTTGAAAAAGATATTCTTTAACATTTAAAGCCTTCTTTGGCGAAACTGCTAACTTTAAAAAAAAATGTAGGATATGATGAAAACCTGGTAGGCGCTGTATTCTCATACATCGGGTCGATGTTTAATCCTCGTGAGGAATGAGAAGTCAGTATGAGCCAAATACTCTTTCTTTTTTTTTTGATTAATAAAAAAAATAATTAAAAAACTCTTTTTCCAAACGCTAGATGCGGGCGCGCAATATCAGATCGGCGGGGGACCCCTTCTTCGGTTGCAGATTGATGACGCCGAAGACACCGACAACGAGGAAGTCAGCGATAGCGATGTGTTACCGCCAGGGCATAGGTTTACCGTACAAGCCGAAACGACGCGTCGCATAAATCGGTTTCGATTAGACGGCCGCGAAATAACAATGGCTATCAGGCCACCGCCCCAAGATCCTGATACGAATACCGTATCTTGGCTGCAGGGCGCAGTCCGAGATATACACGCGTACCTTACAAGCTCGTGTACCGCGCAAGATTATATAGGCCTGACGATTAAATCAGACAGTTTTGCGTGCGGGGCCGCGTGGCTGTCGTACAGACCGGCTCGAGACTTTCTTGAAAACGATGTGTGGAAGGTGATATCATCCGTCACACAGAGCGCCCAGACGTTCCAGATAGACAGATCTTTTGTCATAGAGTCGTGTATAGTCGAAGTACCGAGGGGTACAGGTCGCGTGCAATTAGCGCACGAGTTTGTAAACAAAAACTCTATACTTACCATAATAAACAACGATAATCTCTGTCTACCTAGATCGCTCGCTGTGGCGATGGTATACGCTGAACGCGGGGAAGCACGCTCCGGGGAACTACATGAAAGATGGAACGCAGTACGGCGTCAACGGGGTAAATTTCAAAAACAATTAGCTCTCGAACTTGTTACAAACGCCCGTGTAGACATGCCGTCTGATGGTTGTGGTATTCCGGAAATTGATAAATTCCAAAGGTATCTTGCTCCGGATGGCATAGCCATTGTTGTTTACGAGTTCGACAGTATAGGCAACGGTGAGAAACCAGTGTACGACGGATCGCAGATAGTCGATAGCGCGTACGGTTCAGGAAAACCACGGCAAAGTCTCCGCATCCTGTATTATAATAATTCTCAGCATTATCAGCCTATTTTAAATATGCGGGGGGCGGTCGGTAGTCGTGGTTTTTGTATACCATGTAACAGGTCTTACACGCGAGAGGCAGAGCATAAGTGCTCCAACAAATGCGCTAGATGCTTCGGAAAACCACCCTGCGATTCGGTTCTCCCCACATTGTATTGTCGCGAGTGCCATAGGTACTTTTTTGGTCAAATCTGTTTCGATAATCATATAAATACGCTGATTAGTAAACAGAAGGGCAGAGAAAAGAGCGTGTGTCAGACCGTTCGCAGCTGTCCGCAGTGTCTTAGACCTCTTGAAGGAGCGTCTCGTAAGCACTCTTGCGATAAGGTGTATTGCAGCGCCTGCAGGAGTGTTAATGACGTTGGACATCGGTGTTACGTCAGACCGGTAAAAAAGACTACCGCTGAAAAAAATATTCTGTACATCTTCTACGATTTTGAAACACAGCAGATACAGAAGCTGCCCGGTGACGACGCGGTGCGTATCCACACACCAAACTTGTGCGTCGTTCAGCAAGTGTGTACCGCATGCATAAATGGTACAGATCTCACGATGGTATGCCCGTCTTGCGGTGTACACGAGTACATCTTCGAAGAGGACCCTGTAAGGCAGTTTGTAGATTTCGCGTGCGACCCTAAAAGAAAATCGTTTCAGCGTGTGATATGCGTGGCGCATAATGCCAAGGGTTTCGACGCGCAGTTTGTACTACGGTACATCGTGAAGCGTAGAAGAAAAAGTCTAAAGCCGCCGATGCTGCTACTCAGCGGTACGAGCATCATAATGATGAAGACGGGCCGTGTAACTTTCATAGACAGTCTTAATTATTTTCATATGCCGCTGAGTGCACTACCGAAAGCCTTCGGCCTCGCGGATGCGGCCGGTTTGAAACAAAAGGGTGTCTTCCCGCATCTGTTCAATACACCTGAGAATCAGCAGTATATCGGCCCGTTACCGGCGCTCGAGTTTTATTCACCCGATACGATGTCGTCGGTTCAACGTAATCAGTTTTTAGCATGGTACAACGAGCAGTGCTCTGCGGGATACGTGTTTAACTTTCGAACCGAGTTTATAGATTACTGTAGATAAGACGTTACCATTCTCAGGCAGGCTTGCGTTTCTTTCCGCGAAATGTTTCTTCAACATGGCAACGTTTGCCCTTTCTCGGAGAGCACCACCATAGCCTCGGCGTGTTCGAGAGTTTTTCGGAAAAACTTTTTGCGGAACGAGCAGATAGCTATTTTACCACCGGGTGGGTACCGATACGGTGACAAACAATCGCGTAAGGCCGTCTTGTGGCTTCTTTCGCTGGAGCATCGTTTGGGTTGTGTCATAGTTCACGCGGGACGCACTCGGGAGTATCGCCTGCCGGAGGGTACACCCGTCGACGGCTACTACATCGACATCGACACAGGCCTACGGCACGTATTCCAGTTTCAGGGTTGTTTCTGGCACGGTTGCCCAAAATGCTATCGTATAAACAGAGATAGTCGTCTACACACGGGCGGCTCCATGGACGCTCGCTTCGAGAGAACGCAAGCTACGAACGATAAGATTCGGTATTTAGGTTACGAGCTGACGGAAATTTGGGAGTGCGAATTCGACCGCTGGATAAACGATCCTGAACAGGCCGATTTATACAGATCGCTAAATGAGAACCCGCTGGTATCGCAAGCACCGCTCGAACCCCGCGATGCTTTCTTCGGTGGCCGTACAGGGAATACCGTCAGTTTTTACGAAGTCGAGGGGTCTGAGAGGATACACTACGTAGATGTGTGCTCACTCTACCCCTTCATTTCGAAAACGGGGAAATTCCCTGTAGGTCACCCTACAGTGTACGTGGGCGACGACTGTCGCGAACTAACGGGTGATCGCAACAACATCGATAACGTGGAGGGCTTGATTAAGTGTGTGGTGTTACCACCGCGAGATCTGTATCATCCCGTGTTACCGGTGCGTATGCACGGTAAATTGCTTTTCGCACTGTGTCGTTCCTGTGCAGAGTCAGCGCTGCAGGGCTCGTGCCCTCACGAGAATTCCGCGGATAGAGTATTCGAAGGGACCTGGGTCGTGGACGAGGTCAAGCGCGCCGTACGTAAGAGGTATGAAATAACGCTGATACACGAAATATGGCAGTATGAGATTACTCAGTACGATCCGACGACACGGACAGGCGGTCACTTTGCCGATTACATAAACACGTTCCTAAAGATTAAGCAGGAAGCTAGCGGCTGGCCGCGCGAGTGTGGCGACGACGACGAGGCCAAAAAACTGTATATAGAGGAGTACGATCGGGTCGAGGGTATTCGGCTGGACCCTGGAAATATAAAATCAAATCCCGGTCTGCGGTTAGTCGCAAAATTATGTTTGAATTCGTTTTGGGGCAAGTTTGGGCAACGCGAAAATCTGCCAAAGACGGAAATTGTAACGACTCGTCAAAAGCTCGTGAGTCTGCTTACGTGTCCGGAGGTCGAGATTACAGGTATTCTGCCCGTAGATGACGAGCTGCTTTACGTCGGAGTAGATACACACTACCATTGGCCGTCACAACAAACCCCCACCACTGTCCCCTATGAGTCATAGAGCGCATCGCGTTGGGTCCCCCCGCGCTGCACTATGGCGCCACCCCCTCGCCCATGTGGGCGGCTCTCCCCACCACCGTCCTATACCGAGCTCCCCCCATCACGCGGCCCTGGTCCTAAGGCCCGAAACCCCCCGTAGCAACAGTGCTGCATGTCCCCAGGGGCCTAGCACGGTTGGTAACTATGCACTGACCGCCGGTCGGTAACTTTTTTTTTTAATTATCCTAAGGAGGTAAGTGCTGAAGTAGACCAGTGTTTATGTAAGAAATGCTATACAGAGTGTATCACCAGGAATGCACGTTTGAGATTTGCGGTGAAACGGTGCACAATTTTGAAAATCTGATGTCACAACCATTGAATATTTTTTGATTGCGCATCGAATGGGCATATTATTATTGTTCGCTCAACTTCCGGTCGCAAATAAAAAAAATTATCTTCGCCATTTCAAATGATATTGAAACAAGTTAAATGCAAAAGTTGTAGAGCAAGAAAAAATAATGGAGATGAAAAAAAAATTCGGACGGATTGCACACATAATAAGAGAGATATTTGCGTCAGAATTTTTCTCATTTTTTGACAAATTTCTGATACTGGAGGAACGCCTTAGCTTCGTGCAGCAGCTTCACGCCGAACTCACGATTCGCAATTGTTTTGAGGTAAGCGTTCAATCAGACGCAAACCCGTACACGGTGGCTAAAACATACTACAATGATATCTTTCATTACAAGTTAGAAGCCAAACTATTCCTGCTGTAGATTTCCGTGATCCTGGAAGTCGGTTTTCGAGTCTTCGTCTTCCTGGACGTGGATTTTCGAGACTTCGCGTTCCTCGTCGTAGATTTTGGAGTCTACGTGTTCCTCGTCCTAGATTTTGGAGTCTACGTGTTCCTCGTCGTAGATCCTAGTCGAGGACTCTAAAATCTACGACGAGGAACACGTAGAGTCCAAAATCTACGACGAGGAACACGAGGACTCCAAAATCTACAACGAGGAACACGTAGACTCCAAAATCTACAACGAGGAACACGTAGACTCCAAAATCTACGACGAGGAACACGAGGACTCCAAAATCTACAACGAGGAACACGTAGACTCCAAAATCTACAACGAGGAACACGTAGACTCCAAAATCTACGACGAGGAACGCGAAGTCTCGAAAATCCACGTCCAGGAAGACGAAGACTCGAAAATCGACTTCCAGGATCACGGAAATCTACAGCAGGAATAGTTTGGCTTCTAACTTGTAATGAAAGATAGCATTGTAGTATGTTTTAGCCACCTTGTACGGGTTTGCGTCTGACTGAACGCTTACCTCAAAACAATTGCGAATCGTGAGTTCGGCGTGAAGCTGCTGCACGAAGCTAAGGCGTTCCTCCAGTATCAGAAATTTGTCAAAAAATGAGAAAAATTCGGACGCAAATATCTCTCTTATTATGTGTGCAATCCGTCCGAATTTTTTTTTCATCTCTATTATTTTTTCTTGCTCTACAACTTTTGCATTTAACTTGTTTCAATATCATTTGAAATGGCAAAGATAATTTTTTTTATTTGCGACCGGAAGTTGAGCGAACAATAATAATATGCCCATTCGATGCGCAATCAAAAAATATTCAATGGTTGTGACATCAGATTTTCAAAATTGTGCACCGTTTCACCGCAAATCTCAAACGTGCATTCCTGGTGATACACTCTGTATATATATTATAAAAACTGCCTGATGTGATACATTTTTGATGATTAGCCTGAACCCTGTATAGAGCAATACGCTTAATGTTTATTCCCTACCACCCGTTACCATTATTGACAAGATATGAGGAGATGGAGGTGAAGGAAACAGAAAAGAAGAAAAATAGATATTTTAAATATAGTATATTGTATATTGCAAGAAACAGTAGCTGTACATATTTATTAAGAGAATAAGTCCTTAAGCATGGCCATTCTGGACAGCCGTGGCGCTCCGCACGAAGGAGAGGTACTCGTGGTTATACAGGGAGAGTAGCTCCACCAATAGCTGATAAAGAGCCGGCGACCACAGGCCTTTCTTTTCCAAAACCAGCCGAAGATCGGTGAATATGTTGGCCCTGGAGGGGTCATCCCCGCGGCGATCGAGCTCCGCAATCAGCGTGTCTTTGCAGCTGTTAGCGCTGTCGGTGATCTCGCGTAGTCTGCTTATTTGGACGGTCACGCAGCGCAAGACCCTTTGGAGATTTAGGTACGACACCCTCTTCATTACGACCATGGGTGTGTACGCTCTAGCTCTTTTAACGCCCGAGTCGTCGCTACTCGTAGATAGCGGTACAGATGGTTTGAAAATAATGGCCCGCTCGCCATACGAGTACGTGAAGATTATTTCGTGAGCGGGCGTGGCAATAGGTGTGTTAAAAGCCTCAGGTACTTCCTTCATGTTGTCCTCGGCGACGAAGAACTTGTCGATGACGGGGAAGTGTTCGGCGACGATACCCCACTCGCTAGGTTCAAACTCCACACCGGAATAATCTTGATTAACGAGGCGTATTACAGGCGACAAGCCTCCCGATCGATTTAAAGAGAAGCCGGTAATTATTTGTTTCGAAAACGAGCGGTTTAACCCGTACACAGTGGACAGCAGTACTTGCTTCTTGTACATGGTGATTGTAGGAAGCGATAGTATACGACCAGTACGGGTGTCTGAGCAGTACTGCCTAAGGCGGCATCTAAAAAACGGATCATCGAAATATCATTGAACATATACCCCCACCACCACAGCCTCCGCCACACACTGTATTCACAGGATACAGCGGACAAAGAGTACATGGCCTTGACAGAGTATTCTGCTGATACCGTAGGATGTATCAGAGATGACTAGATACTGATACCCTATAGCGAGTGAGTCACTCCCGCGTGCATCTACATCAGCGTTAACATGATCCAGCGGCACGCGCGAGCGTCCACTGATGTACAGTCTGAGAAAGTCAGTAGAATCGCTACAGTGGTACATTGCACAAAGAAATTTATAAAGCTGTACGAAGAAGAAATGGCGCACTACGACGGCGAGGAATTTTTGCGGCATAGGCGTATACAAAGGGCGAAGACACGAGCCCTCTACCGCTATGCAAACCCCGAACAATATCCAGAGGAAGAGACCATACGAGAGTGGCTGCGATTAGGTCATTTAACGGGTGTACCGCTAGTATCGATATACATGTCGAAACCGGGAGCCCCGGACGCTGATGAGCTATACGGTGATAATCTTGACATGATCTGCCGCAAGGGTTGGGCCTCTGGTGTGAGGCCAGTGATACTACCGGAGCTATCTATCGCTGCTATACTGGACGATGGATACCGCGATTTCACACGGTGTAGCGTGACGCTGGGTTTTATCGGTGATCAGCGTTGTAACGATAGCCCTTACGCACAGCGCGTATGCACCCACGAGTGGCTGGCAAAAGACGAGTGGCGTATGTCCGACGATGGTAGCCCCAAGTGCCGCATCACATATCGACGCCCGATGATCAGGTCAGCCCTAGCGATGCTACGAAGCAGGTGTGAACGGCCCACACCGGAGGAGTTACCGCGTCACGCACCTATGCGTCTGTTATCGCAGGCGTGGTTGGCGGCATTCAATCACCTCGAGAAATTACGCGAAAGCTGCGTCACCCTATGGTTTTTGAGGGCTATGCGGGCCTACGAGACAGCGCTACACACTCTGGAGAAACGATGCAGTCTGGCAGAGTTTATAGGGTGCGTTACCCTGGCGACACGGGATGGTCCACCACACCTGAAATATAAGGAATGCCGAACGAGCGTGGTCAGCATGCCCAGCGGCCTTTACGCGTACCTGGAAGCACTCGACGACACGTGGGATGTCTATACAAGCCACGATGTGTACGATGAGGAGGGAGAGCACGCGGAGGAATCGAACAATTTGGGGTACTATGCAATGGACACGCGAACAGCAGCCCGACGCAACATTCGACACGTACGGTGTATGGCAATTTTTCGCGACGAGAGCTGCGAGACACTACTGCAAGATGGTCGCGTCGGAAAGGATATCGCCGTGCAACTCATAGGTGGCGATATCGATGAGTTCGATACTGTAAAAGATTGGTGCGATCTTCTGGTAGCTACGGATTGTAAAACAGAGTAACACGATACGCGTCTCTGACCCTTACATCGCGATGGCGAGAGAGAGCGATGGTGATGCATGCTGGAGCGGTGTGCGTCAGCAGATCGTTGCAACTACCGATGCAACACCTCTATACTGTTTTACACGTATTATGGATACACGGTATTTCGGGATCAGTGAACGAACGATCGATAAATTCTGTATATATATTTGTCTGTTTGCTACGATTGAAACGGTTTACTCGATTTTGCCCGATTTTCGACGGATAACGCTACCATAAGAGAATCGTAATTTTTTACCGCTGAATCAGCTGTTTTGCATGGTCACGTTTTAAGACACTGGTTTGAAATTAATATCGCAACGACTGTAAGATGGGCACGGGCTAGATGTACCCTGCTTTAGTTCGTATCACGACGTCCCGGTAGACAGACTGATCACCTACAGCAATCAACAGTTTAAAAAAAAAAAAATGTCATCTGTAACGCATATTCGCGAATGTATTGTCGATTTTGTAAAGACCCGTCGTCTGATAACACCTACAAACGCGCGATTATTCTCGCCGGCGTGGTGCAGAGAATTAAGATATTTTGGTTTACGTACGTTAACTCTTAGATTAAAAACTGTATTTGCCCATTGCACTCTACGCGTGCTAGCCAGGGGTCACGAGAGAGGATATTTTAAAAACGACCCGTACATACTCTCGTTAGCCGTAGCGGGTATTAACAAACGGGGAGTGCGCGATAACCGTATCACCAGGGCTATTATAGCCGATCATGCGTTCCACGAAGGTATGTATTTTCCACCTACCGGTAATATTACTTAAATAAACTGCTTTCAAAAACTAAATAAATTTTACAAGAATTGACGCGATTTCGCAACGACGATGCACCCGAGGAGGAGGACCGGTTGCTTTTAGGGTGCCTCAATCGTGTGGAGGAGGAGATTTACCCGGAGCCAAGCACCAGCACAGCGGTGATCCACTACGTAAACGGTAAAGCATATACTTTTAAAAAAAAGTTTACGGCTAATATACGCCTTTTTTTAAAAAAAAGTGCCAGGACCATCGACAGCCCTGAACACGCGAGTGGCTGAAGAAGAAGAAGGAGAAACACGTTACGACACACAGGGTATGTGTCATACAGCGTCGAAAAAAAAAAAGAAAAAATGTGTTGTGCTATTCAAAAATTTTTACAGACGCATTCACGGCTATAACGTCGGACGCCAGCGAAGACGACGACGACGACGACCAGGACGATGTCGAAGATCGCTCCACCGTTTCCAACGATTCAAACGAGCACGATCCAGGTAATAATGATAAAGTACAGAAACCGCTGAAAATTTATTTGTGTGAAAATAAAAAAAAAATAAAAAATTGTAGATTCGCTCGATACGGATATAGACAACGATGGTCGAGAGCCTAGTGTACAGGGTAACCTGCTACCACCACCTGATCAGGCCAATGCTGAAGAACCGATACTCTGGGTTGCCAGGAACGGTGTGCACGTAGCGGCGGATGCCGACGAGGCTGCTGAAGTATTAGCAGAGCTCGATGATACTGATGATGATGAGAATCCAAACGATTCGGAAGAAGGTAGCGTATAAAGTTATGTTCCTTAGCTTTTTTTTTGTCGAAATTGCTAACTTTAAAAAAATGTAGGGGGTGATGAAAGGCAGTTAGACGCGCTATTCTCATACATAGGGTCAATGCTTAATCCTCGCGAGGAATGATAAGTCAGTATGCGCTTAACACTTTTTTTTTGTTTAACAAGTAAAAAATAAAAAACTTTTTTTTTCCAAACGCTAGATGCAGAGGACGACGGGGTATGTCGACAGATCGGTGGTGGCCCCCTTCTTCGACCGCAGAGCGACAACGATGACGGCGACGGAGATATCAGTAACAACGTGCTACCGCCTGGATATAGATTTACAATACTGTCCGAAACGACGCGTCGTATAAATAGGTTCCGTTTAGACGGGCGTGAAATAGCAATGGCTATCCGGAGGCCGCCCGAAGACCCTGATACAAATACGGTATCATGGTTACACGGGGCAGTCAGAGATATACACGCGTACCTCACAAGTTCGTGTACCGCGCGGGACTATATAGGTCTAACGATCAAATCCGACAGTTTTGCGTGCGGGGCAGCGTGGCTGTCGTACAGACCGGCTCGAGAACTTCTCGAAAACGATGTGTGGGGTGTGATATCGTCCGTCGCGCAGAGCGCCCAGGCATTCCAAATAGATAGGTCTTTCGTCATCGAGTCGTGTATAGTCGAAGTACCGCGGGGTACAGGACGCGTGCGATTAGCGCACGAATTTGTAAAAAAAAATTCTATACTGACCATAGTGAATAACGATAACCTTTGTCTACCTAGGTCGCTCGTTGTGGCGATGGTACACGCTGAACGCGGGGAGGTGCGCTCTGGGGAGCTGCATGAGCGATGGAACGCTGTACGGCGTCAACGGGGTAAATTACAAAAACAATTTGCTCTCGAACTTGTGACAAACGCGTGTGTAGACATACCGCCGGACGGCTGCGGTATTCCAGAAATTGATAAATTTCAATGTTACCTAGCCCCGAGCGGTATAGCAATCGTTGTTTACGATTTTGACAGCATAGGCAGCGGCGAGAAACCGCTGTACGACGGTTCGCAAGCAGTCGGTAACGCGTACGGATCAGGGAGACCACGGCAAACGCTCCGCATCCTGTATTATAATAATTCGCAGCATTATCAGCCTATTTTAAATATGCGGGGTGCGGTCGGTAGTCGTGGTTTTTGCATACCATGTAACAGATCTTATACGTACGAGGCAGAGCATAAGTGTTCCCACAAATGCGCTAGATGTTTCGGAAAACCGCTCTGCGATTCAGCTCTCCCCACACTGTATTGTCGCGAGTGCCATAGGTACTTTTTTGGCCAAATCTGTTTCGATAACCATATAAACACGCTATTTATCAAACAGAAGGGAAAAGAAAAGAGCGTATGTCAGGCCGTTCGCAGCTGTCCACAGTGTCTCAGGCCGCTTCAAAGAGCGCTGCGTAAACACTCTTGCGATAAGGTGTACTGCAGAGTCTGCAAGAGCGTTAACAGAGTAGGCCATCAGTGTTACGTCAGACCGGTAAAAAAGGCGCCCGTGGAAAAAAATATTCTATTCATTTTTTACGATTTTGAAACACAGCAGATACAGAAGCTGCCCGGTGACGACACGGTACGCATCCACACACCAAACCTGTGTATCGTTCAGCAAATGTGTACAGCGTGCATAAACGATACAGATCTCGCGAGGGTATGCCCGTCTTGCGGTGTACGCGAGTACGTCTTTGAAGATGACCCCGTAAGGCAGTTTGTAGATTACGCGTGCGACCCTAAAAGAAAATCGTTTCAGAGAGTGATCTGTGTGGCGCACAACGCCAAGGGTTTCGACGCGCAGTTTATACTGAAGTATATCGTGAAGCGTAAACGGAAAACTCTAAAGCCACCGACGCTGATACTCAGTGGCACGAGTATCATAATGATGAAGACGGGTCGTGTAACATTCATAGACAGCCTTAATTATTTTCACATGCCTCTGAGTGCCCTACCAAAAGCCTTCGGTCTCGTGGACTCGGCTGGTTTGAAACAAAAAGGTGTATTTCCGCATCTATTCAATACTCCCGAGAATCAGCATTATATCGGTCCTCTACCACCACTCGAGTTTTATTCACCCGACACGATGCCTACGGCCCAACGTAATCAATTCTTAGCATGGTATAACGAACAACGGTCTGCGGGCTACGTATTTAACTTTCGAACAGAGTTTATTGATTACTGTAGATCCGACGTCACCATCCTCAGACAGGCATGCGTTTCTTTCCGCGCAATGTTTCTCCAGCACGGTGGCGTTTGTCCTTTCTCGGAGAGCACCACCATAGCCTCAGCGTGTTCGAGAGTTTTTAGAAAAAACTTTTTGCGGGACGAGCAGATAGCCATTTTACCACCGGGTGGATACCGTTACTGCGAGAAACAATCACGTAAGGCCCTGTTATGGCTCCTCTCGCTGGAGCATCGTTGGGGTTGTACCATAGTTCACGCAGGGCGCACTCGGGAGTACCGTCTACCGGAGGGTACGCCCGTCGACGATTACTACCATGACACCGATACAGGGCTGCGACACGTCTTGCAGTTTCAGGGTTGCTTCTGGCACGGGTGCCCAAAATGTTATCGCATAAACAGGGATACGCGGTTGCACACGGGCGAATCTATGGATGCGCGCTTCGAGAGAACGCAGGCTACGAATGATAAGATCCGATATCTCGGTTACGAACTGACGGAAATCTGGGAGTGTGAATTCGATAGCTGGATAAACGAGCCGGCACAGGCCGCATTATATAGAGCATTGAATGAGAACCCGCTGGTAGCGCAACTACCGCTGGAACCTCGCGATGCTTTCTTCGGTGGACGTACAGGGAATACCGTCAGTTTTTACGAAGTCGAGGGGTCTGAGAGGATACACTACGTAGATGTGTGTTCGCTCTACCCCTTCATATCGAAAACGGGGAAATTCCCTGTAGGGCACCCTAGAGTGTACGTGGGCGACGATTGTCGCGAACTAACGGGTGATCACAATAACGTCGATAGCGTAGAGGGTCTGATTAAGTGTGTCGTGTTACCACCGCGAGATCTGTATCACCCCGTGCTACCGACACGCATGCACGGTAAATTGCTTTTCGCACTGTGTCGTTCCTGTGCAGAGTCAACGCTGCAGGGCTCGTGTCCTCACGAGAATCCTGAGGATAGAATATTCGAAGGGACATGGGTTGTGGACGAGGTCAGACGCGCTGTACGTAAAGGATATCAAATAACGACGATACACGAAATATGGCAATACGAGATCACCCAGTACGATCCGGTCACGCGAACGGGCGGTCACTTTGCCAATTACATAAATACATTCCTGAAGATTAAGCAGGAGGCTAGCGGGTGGCCGCGTGAGTGCAGCGACGACGAGTCTAAGAAGCTGTATGTAGAGGAGTACGATCGGGTCGAGGGTATTCGACTAGACTCTACTAACATAAAATCAAATCCCGGTCTGCGGGCAGTCGCCAAACTATGTCTGAATTCCTTTTGGGGTAAGTTCGGGCAGCGCGAAAATCCACCTAAAACGGAAATCGTAACGACTCGTCAGAAGCTCGTGAGTTTGCTTACATGCCCGGAGGTCGAAATTACGGGTATTTTACCCGTAGATGACGAAATACTCTACGTCAACACGAGTAGTACGAGCGAATCGGTGATACCCACAGCAGTAGTTACAGACCACTCCTGGCCGTCACAACAAACCCCCACCACTATCCCCTATGAGTCATGGAGCGCGCCGCGCTGTGTCCCCCGCACCGCACTACGGCGCCACCCCCTCGCCCATATGGTCGGCTCTCCCCACCGCGAACCTATGCAGTGTTCCCCACCACGCTGCCCCGGTCCTAAGGCCCAAAACTCTGTAGCAGCGGCGTTGCATGGCCCCAGGGGCATATCACGGTCGGTAATGACGCACTGACCACAGGTCGGTAACTTTTTAATTACCCTAAGGAGGTAGCGTGGTAAGGTAGAACACGGTTCTTTTTTGTAAGAAATACCTTATATTATACAAGTATCGCACGTATTGGCGATACTTTTTCGATACCTTTAACTAGCGACGGGTGGCTATTCATCCCCTAATATTTTGCTAGGGGTGAATCCTCCACATACCACGTAACTGTTGGAATGATGGTACCCTCCTTTTTGGATCATCTAGCGAGCGATGCGTCAAATACATCAGGCGTGGGGGTACCATTGTCTTAGCAGCGTAAACTGCTACATGTATCTCTTATTTGCAACTATGCAAAAAATAAGGGCCATGGTGGGGCTAAAGATGGTTACCTGTGAGCCGTCCTCACAGCATCCTGTCATTACCTTGGTGACAAGTGAAGTAGAAGCGAGAGTAAAAAAAAGTGATAGTGCTGTGAAAAGAGTTAGAAATATTAATAAAGTGGTATGTATATCGGTGTCAAATTTGTATACATTTTTTTTTATTAGATTAAAAAAATTATTTTGTATCGGACATCTTTCACCTTTTATTTCTAGACATTACAAAAAAAAAGAACGAGTCGCGTCAGCCTCCTTTGGGTTACAGCTATCTGAGAGTAAAAAAATATTAATAAAGTGGTATGTATATCGGTGTCGAATTTGTATACATTTTTTTTTTATTAGATTAAAAAAAATATTTTGTATCGGAGATCTTTCACCTTTTATTTCTAGATATTACAAAAAAAAAGAACGAGCAGCGCCAGTCTCAGGGCTACAGCCACCTGTTACCGGAACTGTAAGTGCAATAATTTTAAACCTGCACAGGTTTTTATTTGATTTTTTTTAAAAAAAAGTTTTTGTATATCTAGCGCCTTTTACCCTTATTTCTAGACGCTGCAAAACAGAACGACGCACAGTATCGAGCATCGAGTTAACGTCGTATATTGCGGGTCCGGTAAGGGTAATAATTTTAAGGCCGCACCGGTTTTTATCTGATTTAAACAGATTTATTATTATTAAAAAACTTAAATATTACAGATTATGGCACCAAGGCGCCCGGATACACCGCCTGAGGGGGCCGAAGGACCATTTGAGGGACCGCTGCTTGACGGAATACCACCACCCCTCAATGCGTTCTTCGCCCCCTTTCACGAAGGGCAGTGTTTGTTCGGGTGCCTGTACGTGCGGGGTGTGGGGGAGGCGCTATGCTACGGGTGCATGCGTGAGCAGCCCGCCGAGCACAGGGGCCAGTTTATGGTCCGTGTAATTCATTACTTACAGATCGACCCCGCAATACATCTGCGTGCGGGCGTCTGTGTACGCTGTGCTCGGCGTGTGATGCACGCGTATGCACCCTGTGATTGCATAGCATGCATAGCCTACTTTTGTGATAACCGGGAGGTGCTATTGCGGCAGGGGGCTGCAGAAGTTCCTCCCCCACCCCGGACTTAAATTGTAAGTTATATATATATATATATATATATATATATACGTGTGTGTGGTTTTTGTAATCTTTAGACTTACTCTCGTTTTTTTTTTCACACTTGTTTCTAGAAATGGCACCACGAACGGCTCCCGAGAGGGATGAGGACGGCGTGGGTGGAGCCCGGGACACTCCATCGCCCAGGCCGGACGACCTTTTTTTCGAGGCCCTGCACGGTGGCCTATGCCTTTACGGGTACATATACGCCCACCGGGACGAGGAACTATGCACCGAGTGCGTGCTCGCCCTGCCTGCAGACGCTCAGACCATCTACACGTCCCACAGCATACATTATCTGCTGTTGGACACCATGATGGTGTTCAACGTGGGGCGTTGCACAACTTGCGCACGGAGCGTGTTTCGTGAGCACGCAGCCGGTGCATGCCCCGTCTGTGTGTTGTATTATACCAGGTACAGGGATTCACTGGTGCGGTGCGGCTACGGGGAGGTCACACTCGACGCGTGAAAAAAAAAAAAAAAGAAGAAAACTATGCTCATATATATATATATGCAGTACATTTATTATTATTATTATACGTCTTACATACATACTTGTTATTGTTATTATTAAAACATACATGCCACGTACATATATATTCTTATTACGTTTATTACGTATTATTATTATTATTATTACGTACATATATATTATATATTATTATTATTGGTTTATCGTTTATAGTTCTATTATAACCTATTTGCTATGTTATTATTAAAACTTACATGACACGTACATATATATTATTATTACGTACATATATATTATATATTATTATTATTGGTTTATCGTTTATAGTTCTATTATAACCTATTTGCTACTTAAATATATATATATATATACTTATTATCACCATTATTCCTACTTTATTTATTATTATTATTATTACGCCGCTACTATTATACACTATTTTAATGTTATTTACCCCTATATTATAATAAAAAATTAGCAAAATTATATCTTTAATTTATTTAATTAAGCGCCCAGACCACGCACCTTTTTTTTTTTTTTTCATGAAACAGATCTTAACACGTATATCCTGATTTACACCGCGAATATTGCACTCTACCACCACCGCCACCATAAATCTTATTATCTTGCGCATACCGCCGATCCGCCAAATGCTTCTTTCGAACAAAAGCGTCGTAGTACTCTCGGGCAATTTTATCGTTTTTCCGCAAATCACCACTAAACACATTCTGGAAGGCATGCATCCCGAAGCCGGAGGAGAGGTAGTGTAGAAACATCATACAGAATTGGCCGCACACCGTTGACGTCTCGCTCTGAAGCTGCTGGGTGTTCCATCGGAAGGATCGACAGTTCCGTCGGAGTCTCGATGCGTGGTGATGATTCAGCGGTGGTAATCCGTAGCTGTCAAAGTAGTAGCCGTCTCCGTCAGCGTCCACGGACATGGCAACCCAATGTGCTCCTGGCTTCGTATGGTCGTCCGTGTTGGCGATAATCGCAGCGGGTTTCGACCAGCTTCGGGGTATTCTATCAGCTGCGTAGACACCCGTCGTATGCTCCGATATACCGCGAAGGCCAAGGTAAAGGTCTAGCGTGTTCATATATGCGGTCCGTTATTTCGAAGCCAGAATTCAAGACGCAATGCGTTGTTCAGAGCGCAGGTGAACGATCCTCGGCTCTCCTTACACGCGTGAACGATACACTCGTAGTGGTCACGATTCGGTGGGAAGTCCTCGTATGGTGAGTTATCGGGAGTTTCATCCAAATTTATAACCTCCCTTGCCATAACGGTCTGCAGAAAAAGTACGCTCTCCGGACCTCGTGTGTATATGCTCCGCGAAATACCGGCAATATTTCGGAGATTGTTGTATAGCTGTTTGTACGTCACACCACCGTCGAACCACTCTAGACCGTGTCGATAGCGGGTCATGGTGTTGTTCTCACTTCTGATCGCCGGTGGTAATTCGTTGAAATCGCAGGGCGGTGAAACGATCCAGTGGCCTATGTATTTTCTTTCCACAGCCACGACGCCGATCTCCTTCGGCGCCAGACGTCCCTCGGAGTCTTTGAAGTACTCAATCTCGATCACGAAATCCATCGCTGCGGTGCTAACTCGAAGGCGTTCAACGAGAAACTAACGGCGATGCTGCCGAACACAGGCGATACCGAGTGCACAAAAAAGACGATGACGCATACCTCAAATTGCTGACCTATGTCTTTTCTTCGATTGTTTAGCCGCCGTAATCTACGACGATCTGACGCGAGGCGTCGATCTCCAGAACGTTATCGTACTCGGCGTATACGATACAGTTCACGGTGGTGGCCAGCGGATCGTCGAAGCGTACCTCAATTCGTACACTACCGTGCTTGATCAGGTTCCAGTGGGTGTTGCTATTTGCCGAGAGATCGGGTGTAAGATCGAAAACGAACAGGCAGTAGCCGTCTGCGTAAGCACTCCTAGATATCGAATTACCCTCGTTGAGGAAGTGTATACCCGTGCCACTGAAGAGGGTATGATACGCGTCCACGTAAAGACCGGCTTTACCGAAATCTGTCTGCAGTGCTTTCGAGGGTACTTGAACACCGTCGACGTACAGCGATAAGAAATTAATACGATAGTTTTTAAAATTGAACGGGTTGAGTTGATAGTTGCCATTGAAGGCCTTGTTATCGACGAAGCCTATTATAATACGCTTAGGTAATTGGCCGAGAATCACGTTGTCCATAGTACCACCGTGCAAGCCGGCATGCATCGTCAGCGCCTTGACCTCTACACGCGTAAGCGGATACTTTGCAGTTGTCTTTGATAGCATTTTAGAATGAGCAATTAGAATACCGGGGCTTATTTTGGCGCGTCTAACGAGGAGCGTGGCCTCCGTTATATGTAAAGAACACTCGCTCTTTGGATCCATGAGGGAGAAACCGTCTCTCGTGCGTACGAGACGTAAACGGAGCTCAACACCATTTAATAAAAATTTTTCCTGGTTAAACACATCGCAATGCACATGACCGATCAGATCGACCGCCTTGTCTTTACCGACGAACGCCTGCCTATTCACGAGACCCATATTCTTGCCCGCTGTATCGTCCATATGACCGGGCGTGTCGTCGTACCAGAGCACGCTCGAGAGGTGGGACCCCTTGGCGGCTGGCCCATAATTTAATAGCGTCTCTATGTATGCCCTGTAAGCGTACGCGTTATTAGGCGGTGATACGAGTTTCTGATTAAGAAACACGTCCACCTGATTGAACAGCGAGTGTAGCAGATTGTTAACAGGGGCTGCTTTGCTCAGAGCGTCAGGGGCTAACGCATCCTTGGATCGTAGCTGTACGCGTAAACTCAGCATGGTGTGTGCTAGATCGAGGTACTCGTCGCCGTTACCCGGCACGACAAATTCAATGGGCGAGTCATCGGTCAGCGATGAGATGGGCTTGTAGTGTACCCACTGCGCGCTCTCTATGGTGGTCTGTGTCGGTGGCAGTGTAAAGAGCTCGAGCTCCGATTTCATACACTCGCAGGAGTGTGCGTGTAGAAAGGCCATGATAGAGGTAGCGTCTAGGAGAAGATATCCAGCACACTCCGCTTTACTTTTTTACTAGCGATCCTACGACGATTTTTGGGTTTCTTGGTTTTTGACTTTATTTTTTTTACTACTTTTTTTTTTCGACGCGGAGCAGCCTTCTTCCCCGTACGCCTCTTACGCTTGTTAGCAGTTCTTGAGGCGATGCTCCTTCCAGCGACGCCGATGATAGAGTGGGTGCCGCGTGGTCGTTTTACAGCTTTATAGCCCGATCCTTTCATGAGCTCGTCAATTTTCGCCTCCGCCATACGTTTAAGATTCATACCCGATTCGGTGGCCCTGGTGCGAAACGCCTGTTTCAGCGGAGCGCCGCGCTCGCTGACATCCGTCAAGATATTCATGCCCGCGCGCACCGCCTCCTTACCGACGGCTCGGGCTCCTCTCGATAGCAAAGGTAACACACGCCGAAACAGACCACCTAGAAAGCTACCAATACCATGTCCTCGCTGATAAGGCGACCCCGCGAATACCCGAAATTTCGTGGAATATCCCCCACCGATCTGCGACTCGTAGTAGTCGGTGTAATGAGCCATCAGTCTAGCCGTTTAAAGTGTAGTGTTACGGAGAGCGTCCCTGATTCGAATGGTATAGGTTCGCCTAGTTGATCTCTTATATCGATGTCGATCGTTTGAAAAGTCGTGCGGAGCAGCGGTATATACTTTAACGGTGAAAACGAGAGCACTTTCATGGCTGCGTAAGCGTATTTGTTATCCGTTTGCAGGGGAACCACACGAAGCAAGGGTGTTTGGACGTCTCCGGTGATATACGGCTCGCAGACATCGGTGTAAACAAAAAGCATCTTAGGTAGGGCGTTGATCAGGCTAATCGGCTGATCGGCCATCACAACGGGCTGTGCTTTCGATACCACTACCGATTCGGGAAAACCTAGGATGCGCGCCAGAGACCGGCAGAGTCTCAGTTCGTGTGGGTCGTCTAGATCGTTATCGGTAGAGACGAGCGATACGCTAGCGTAACCGCCTCTACAGAGGTCTAATTGCAGACGGCCCTTCATAGCCCTGGTAGCGTTTATTTCGTCAACGAGTGTCTTTACGTCATCGTAAATACCGTGCGCCACGTTAGAACCCGTCATCATAAGACCCACTATCGGTTCTTTGTGGTTCTTCCGCGGTTTGGTGCGCGTGGTGACAATACCCACGTGCTCCCAGTCTTTTAGCGCTGCGGGCACGTGAAGAAAGGTCATAGGGATCTGTATTTCGACCAGAGCAACAGCCCATGCCCCATGTAAATCGATCTGATGCGGTAGATGCGTGGTAAAACTGGTAGTTTTATTTTCGGGATAGTACGACATACTGCTGTTACTGGGTAGAACGAGATAAAATTGGTCCTTCATTGTTCTTTAAGCGGGCAGCCGGTATCCATGAATTAAATTTCTCGGGGTAACCGACCCAGCTGACCAGTACTTTTTGGGCTTTCCCACGGCCGCTTCGTTTTATAACACGATCAATGAGAAACGTGTCCTTTGCGAGGTCCTTGCGGACTCGAACGAGCTCCTCCTCGTAAAAAATACCGTCAATCTCCTCGCCGGCGAGATCTTCTAAGATGTAGACGGGTGGTTCTCTCGTTGTACCTAGGCGTACGATTTTAAAAATCTCTCGAGTCCAACCCCCCTCGTAACCTTTCGCGAAAGGGTTCCTAGCGCTACTGATGCGTACCAGGTCACCGACACCGTATTTAGGGGTACGCGGGCTAGCTGTGGCGTATCGTATGGATAGGTTCATACGGGCCGTAGCGGCATTATACATGGTTACGTCGACTGGACGCATTCTTATCGCAGAGTGCCGTGTCCTGTTGTACGATTCCACGAGGCTCTGAAGAATATCTATGTATCGCCGCGTGTTTCTATGTGTAAAGTACCGCCACATACGCTCCTTCAGAGTACGGTTGTAGCGTTCGACGACAGCTGCCTTTACGTCGGGGCTGCGCGCTACGCGGAATCCTATGCCAAGCTCCTCGAGCAGACGCTGCAGTACGCCATTGGTAAACTCTTTACCTTTGTCTGTCTGTAGGTACACGGGTATCCTATTCTTACTACGTGTCAAAACCCTCCGGAATGCCGCTGCTACCGTTGCACCGGACTTATCGCGTAAAGGCTCGACCCAAGCGTATTTGCTGAGTACATCGATTATTACAAGGATATACGTGTGACCATCGTTGTACTCCTTCAACGAGCGAAGGTCTACAAGATCGGCCTCCCAAACATCGTCGATATTGCTGACGGTGTAAGAGCGGCGCTGAAACGTACGACGTACGGGCTTATGCAGCGTATACGCGTCCTGCGCCTCTAACCAATGTACGACGGAATCTCGCTTTACCCTACCCTTAACCGATCGCTCGAGGTTACCGATACCGGCGTACGAAGACGGCTCTGCTGGTGTGTAATAAAGACGCCTCAGAAGGCTGTCATCACCCGCCTTCGCCTTCTTCTTCTTCTGTTTCACGGCAGCCTTAACCATTCTAATCTTTTCTTTTTCTCTGTATCGTTGGCTGTACTAGCCGACACGGATCGTGTATGTCTTTTCCCCACGACCTCTTCTGCTTCCCCCGAGTCTCTAAACACTTCCTGAAACGCCTCGCCAAATTCCTCCTCCGTGGACGAGCTCTGAGTCGTGTCGATTGGGCGCGGTACGATTGTTACACGACGCCGTGGCTGATTACTGAGAGGCGTCGTGTTGCTCCCCTCCGTCCATAGACGCTGATTGCCAATAAATTCGCGCGGTATACCAGCAGTACGGAGGAACCGCGCAAACTGCCGACTCCCCGCCGGTCTCGCCGTTTTTCTCTCGCGCATAGCGTCATTGATTAAATCAACGATGTTGGCGTCCTGCACGACGGTTCCACCGATACGCGTAACACCCTGCTTACTCCACGAAATGTGTGGTGAGCCAGCGCCACGCAGTCTGCCTAGTAAGAGCCGCGCCTTAGTCCTGTACTTTTGAGGTACACTGGCAATGATGTCGTCGTCGTCGGCATCGGTGGTCTGGTTCCGGGCGTTATCCTCCGCAGAATTGTTATTTTTCTTCTTGTTATCGCTATCGGCGCGCCTATCCTCGTCGACGTTATTGCGCAGGTCCTCGATAAAGTGTAGATAACGCTGCAGCACCTGATTGTACATCTTCCACTTTTCGCGCTCGTCTATGAAATTCGGCGAGTGTAGGATCTCCTTCATCGACGCGTCTAATCTGCTTAAGGGGGTCCCAGGGGTTTGTACGGTGTTAACGGTGTCAATGCCCTCCTGACTGTACTGATGCGTATGAGGCGCTGCACGGTGGTACTGCTGGTGCACGGTATTCACGCTCTCATGAGGAATGAGAACCATCTTTTTCGCATGCTCCATCTCGGCGTATATCCTATCCGCTTCCCCCTATGAGTTTTGATATGACGGTGCCCAGTATGGGTGCTAACAGAAGAGGTAGAAAACCGCCGCTCTGAACGATAAGGCGTTTTCTAGTTTTGACTGCTGAACCCGGTCTGGATAAACGTCTCAGCAGCGGTGCGTGTTTTCGTAAGCGCCGTTTCTGAGTCGGTTTGAGAGGTACGTTGCCGCGAAGGATATTCAGAGCGCATTCGCATATACAGTTGACGAGGCGTGGGTCGGCCGCTCGTAACAGGGCGCTACGTTGTTTGCTGTCCAGGTGGCAAATAGCCTTCAATACTGTGGCGTGCTTCCGCCCTATAGAGCAGCGTGCGCTGGATACCATTACAACCGAATGACTGGTACGTCTCGATCGGCGTACCCGCCCTTTATACCCTTTCGCGGTACGTACACATAGTGGAACGGGTCCGAAGGAAACACGCACGTGCGAAAGCGGCAGTTATCGGGCGTCGATTGCTTCAAATCGAGTAGTAAATAGCCGTGCGGTTCGGCGGTGGCATCGCGGTAGACTTCCTGCACGAAGCGCGGATTTTCAGGAAACACCTGTCTCGCCAGATGCTGTATCTGCGCTCTGTCGCGCGGATTTTTAAACACAACGATGTAGTTTGCGTTCAACGAAATATCGCGCTGCCCTGGCCCCTGATGAAAGAGATTCTGCGTAATGAAGATCACGCTGATATTCTTATGATGGCTGCCTTTGGTAAAAAGGTCGACCACCGTGTTATTGGACGATTCCCTCATGAGATCGTCGATGATGACGAGTTTCGGGCGTGGGTCGTTGCCGTAATCTGTGTTTTGCGGCAGTCCCTCGTGAAACTCTATAGCGCTCCCGTACTCCCTGTACCCCTCCTGCCACTCTGCATAGTGAAAGAGAACGCGCGCAAATCGCACGTCACTCATGTCATCGATGAACCGTAGGAATTTCTTTACGAAAAACGTCTTCCCGCACCCCGTTGGCCCACAGACCATCGATGTCCACGGGTGCTTCCACCGCGTGTCCATTATGCCAAATGAGTCTATTTGGTGGTGTCCTTTACGAATATACTGTTACAGAGTCTGCTGAATTTTACATGCTCCCCCCTTCCATCGCGGGGCCCGGCCGCGGCGGGCGCGCGACACGCGTGAGGCTCGTGACGTTGCGCGCGCTTGCTAGCTCTTATCGGTGACGTTGCTAGCCCCTCGTCCGGGTGAGCTCATCGTGCACCTGTGAGCTAGTAGTCGGCATGTATGTGTGTCAACCGCATAGCTAGCCATAGCGCACGGCTAGCATGTCCGAAGCGTCGCTGAAAAAATAAATAACATGGTCGGGTTGATGGAGTCTTCGGGAATAGATCGATAAAAGAGGTTTTTTCAAATAAATATGTTTTATTATTATTATTGTACAGGCGATGTATATACATTTATACATGTTTTGTTTGTAATATTAATTACATAAATCCGTAGGGCAAAGAGCCGAAACGACCGTCGCGTCGCCGCTTTTGAAGCTCTGTCGGTTTACACGTTTTTGATTCCAGACGCGTCACTACGTCGTGAAACGGTGTACGCCGTATCGCGTCATAGTGTAAAACGACAGGCTCGCTGGTCTCTCCCGTCACATAGGAGCGTATCCAGTTGTAATTAATGGCCAGGCTCGTAGCGTAGTCGATCGTGATACCTTTGACCTTACAGACCTCAGCGTAAGAACCGTCTGGCTTATGCACTCGGTACGCATAAAATTTCGGGCCTCCCGAGACAAAAGACGTGATATAGCTACCAACACCGTATGACTCCAACTCATCCGTTAAATCGCCCAAAAGACTACCGAGTGGTGGCTCGTAAGCGTTATCGGCGTGCCGTCCACCCGATACGTATATACACGAGTCGGTGTCGTAATACAGAACGCGTCTATCTAATTTCTCGAGGTAGTCGTACAATTTCAGACGCGCCTGAGCCGTGGTATACGCGGCTATAACAACGTTTGTGTATGCCGTGGGTATCAGCGCGTCGTTCGTACTACGCGTACCGACGTAAAGCAGCTCGTCATCTACGGGCAGAATACCTGTAATCTCGACCTCCGGACACGTAAGCAGACTCACGAGCTTTTGACGAGTCGTCACAATTTCAGTCTTTGGCAGATTTTCGCGTTGCCCAAACTTGCCCCAAAACGAATTCAAACATAATTTTGCGACTGACCGCAGACCGGGATTTGATTTTATATTTCCAGGGTCCAGACGAATACCCTCGACCCGATCGTACTCCTCTATATACAGTTTTTTGGCCTCGTCGTCGTCGCCACACTCTCGCGGCCAGCCGCTAGCTTCCTGCTTAATCTTTAGGAACGTGTTTATGTAATCGGCAAAGTGACCGCCCGTCCGTGTCGTCGGATCGTACTGAGTAATCTCATACTGCCATATTTCGTGTATCGTCGTTATTTGATACCCTTTACGTACGGCGCGGTTGACCTCGTCCACGACCCAGGTCCCTTCGAATACTCTATCCGCGGGATTCTCGTGAGGACATGGCCCCTGTAGCATGGCCTCTGCACAGGAACGACACAAGGCGAACAGCAGTTTACCATGCATGCGTACCGGTAACACGGGATGATACAGATCTCGCGGTGGTAACACCACACACTTAATCAAACCCTCCACGTTATCGATGTTGTTGCGATCACCCGTTAATTCGCGACAGTCATCGCCCACGTACACTGTAGGGTGACCTACAGGGAATTTCCCCGTTTTCGAAATGAAGGGGTAGAGCGAGCACACATCTACGTAATGTATCCTCTCAGACCCCTCGACTTCGTAAAAACTGACGGTATTTCCTGTACGGCCACCGAAGAAAGCATCGCGGGGTTCGAGCGGTGCCTGCGATACCAGAGGGTTCTCATTTAGCGATCTATATAAAGCGGCCTGTTCAGAATCTTTTATCCAGCGGTCGAATTCGCACTCCCAAATTTCTGTCAGCTCGTAACCGAGATATCGAATCTTATCGCTCGTAGCCTGCGTTCTCTCGAAGCGCGCGTCCATGGATCCACCCGTGTGTAAATGACTATCTCTGTTTATACGATAGCATTTTGGGCAACCATGCCAGAAACAACCCTGAAACTGGAATACGTGTCGTAGGCCTGTGTCGGTGTCCAGGTAGTAACCGTCGACGGGTGTACCATCCGGTAGACGATACTCCCGAGTGCGCCCTGCGTGAACTATGGCACAGCCCAAACGATGCTCCAGCGAGAGAAGCCATAAGACAGCCTTACGCGATTGTTTGTCACCGTATCGGTACCCGCCCGGTGGCAAAATAGCTATCTGTTCGTCCCGCAAAAAGTTTTTCCGAAAAACTCTCGAACACGCCGAGGCTATGGTTGTGCTCTCCGAGAAAGGGCAAACGCTGCCATGCTGAAGAAACATTTCGCGGAAAGAAACGCAAGCCTGCCTGAGAATGGTAACGTCTGATCTACAGTAATCTATAAACTCGGTTCGAAAGTTAAATACGTATCCCGCAGAGCACTGCTCGTTGTACCATGCTAAAAACTGATTACGCTGAGCCGACGACATCGTATCGGGCGAATAAAACTCGAGCGCTGGTAACGGACCGATATAATGCTGATTCTCAGGTGTATTGAACAGATGCGGGAAGACACCCTTTTGTTTCAAACCGACCGCATCCGCGAGGCCGAAGGCTTTCGGTAGTGCGCTCAGCGGCATATGAAAATAATTAAGACTGTCTATGAATGTTACACGCCCCGTCTTCATCATTATGATACTCGTACCGCTGAGTAGCAGCATCGGCGGCTTTAGGCTTTTTCTTCTACGCTTCACGATGTACCGTAGTACAAACTGCGCGTCGAAACCCTTGGCATTATGCGCCACGCAGATCACTCTCTGAAACGATTTTCTTTTAGGATCGCACGCGAAATCTACAAACTGCCTTACAGGGTCCTCTTCGAAGATGTACTCGTGTACACCGCAAGACGGGCATACCCTCGCGAGATCTGTATCGTTTATGCACGCTGTACACACTTGCTGAACGACGCACAAGTTTGGTGTGTGGATACGCACCGCGTCGTCACCGGGCAGCTTCTGTATCTGCTGTGTTTCAAAATCGTAGAAGATGTACAGAATATTTTTTTCCACGGGCGCCTTTTTTACCGGTCTGACGTAACACCGATGTCCAACGTCATTAACACTCTTGCAGACGCTGCAATACACCTTATCGCAAGAGTGCTTACGAGAGGTTCCTTGAAGAGGTCTAAGACACTGCGGACAGCTGCGAACGGTCTGACACACGCTCTTTTCTCTGCCCTTCTGTTTACTAAGCAACGTATTTATGTGATTATCGAAACAACGTTGACCAAAAAAGTACCTATGGCACTCGCGACAATACATTGTGGGTAGAGCCGAATCGCAGGGCGGTTCTCCGAAACATCTAGCGCATTTGTGGGAGCACTTATGCTCTGCCTCGCGCGTGTAAGACCTGTTACATGGTATGCAAAAACCACGACTACCGACCGCACCCCGCATATTTAAAATAGGTTGATAATGCTGCGAATTATTATAATACAAGATGCGGAGAGTCTGCCGTGGTTTTCCTGAACCGTACGCGCTATCGACTATCTGCGATCCGTCGTACACTGGTTTCTCACCGTTGCCTATACTATCGAACTCGTAAACAACAATGGCTATGCCATCCGGAGCAAGATACCTTTGAAATTTATCAATTTCCGGAATACCACAACCATCAGGCGGTATGTCTACACGGGCGTTTGTCACAAGCTCGAGAGCTAATTGTTTTTGAAATTTACCCCGTTGACGCCGTACTGCGTTCCATCTTTTATGCAGTTCCCCGGAGCGTACTTCCCCGCGTTCAGCGTATACCATAGCCACAGCGAGCGATCTAGGTAGACAGAGGTTATCGCTATTCGCTATGGTCAGTATAGATTGTTTATTTACAAATTCGTGCGCTAATTGCACGCGGCCCGTACCTCGCGGTACTTCAACTATACACGACTCGATGACAAAAGACCTATCTATCTGGAATGCCTGGGCGCTTTGTGCGACGGACGATATCACACCCCACACATCGTTTTCGAGAAGTTCTCGAGCCGGTCTGTACGATACCCACGCTGCCCCGCACGCAAAACTGTCTGATTTGATCGTCAGGCCTATATAGTCCTGCGCGGTACACGAGCTTGTGAGGTACGCGTGTATATCTCTGACTGCTCCGTGTAACCATGATACCGTATTCGTATCAGGGTCTTCGGGCGGCCTCCTGATAGCCATTGTTATTTCGCGTCCGTCTAATCGAAACCGATTTATGCGACGCGTCGTTTCGGATTGCACGGTGAACCTATGCCCTGGCGGTAACACATCGCTATCGCTGACTTCCTCGTTGTCAGTGTCTTCGGCTGCGCAACTCTGCGACTGAAGAAGGGGTCCCCCGCCGGTCTGATATTGCGCACCCGCATCGAACGTTTGGAAAAAGAGTTTTTTTTATTATTTTTTTTTTATTAATCAAGAAAAAAAGAAAGAGTATTTGGCTCATACTGACTTCTCATTCCTCACGAGGATTAAACATCGACCCGATGTATGAGAATACAGCGCCTACCAGGTTTTCATCATATCCTACATTTTTTTTTAAAGTTAGCCGTTTCGCCAAAGAAGGCTTTAAATGTTAAAGAATATCTCTTTCAACGCTACCTTCTTCTTCTTCGAGGGTATCCGCGGCGCCCGGGACCTCATCGAGCACCGCTAATGCATCGGCCGCTTCGTCGGCATCCGCTGCCTCGTACACGCCGTTCCTGAGAACCCACAGTATCGGTTCTTCCGCGTCGTCGTCGTCGTCGTCGTCGTCGTGCTCCTGTAGCGACCGTGCGTTACCCGATGCAATGCGGTCATTGTAACCAGCAGTCTCCAACGGATCTACAACTTTTTTTTACTTTTTATTTTCACACAGATGAGTTTTCAACGATATCTGTAAATTTATAATTATTACATTGATAGCTCTCGTTAGAAGCGTTGGACATGGTGGAGTGGTCATCCTCATCACCATTGTCATGGTCACTATGGTCGCTAACGGCCGATACTATTGACATGATCTCATCTGTAAAGAAAATTATGAAGCAAATTGCATTTGTTTTCCTTTTGTTTCCGATGCTGTTTAACGCATACCCCACGTATCGACCTCTTCTTCTTCTTCTTCCTCCATCGATTGTATGTTCAGCGCTGTCGATGGACCTGCCACTTTTTTTTTTAAAATAAAACGTAAATTAGACGTAATCTTTTTTTTAAAAAAAAGTATGTTTTACCGTTATCATGTTGCATCCGCGTCGCCGTGCTGGTGCGGGGCTCCGAGTAAACATCCTCTACACAATCGAGGCACCCTAGGAGCAACTGCTCCTCCTCCTCGGGGACGAGTTCGTGATGAAAGCGCGTCAATTCTTGTAAAATTGATTTATGTTTTTTTTTTAAAAAAAGCAATTTGTGTAGGAGCTATTGCTGGCAAGCGACAAATACATACCTTCGTGAAACAGATGATCGGATATAATAGCCCTGGTGATATGGCTATCACGCACTCCGCGTTTGTTGATACACTCTACGGCTAGCGAGAGTATGTACGGATCGTTCTTGAAGTATCCTCTTTCATGACCCCTCGCTAGCACGCGCAGAGAACAATGGGCAAACACACTTTTTAATCTACGCGTTAACGTGCGAAAACCGAAATATCGTAACTCGCGACACCACACTGGTGAAAATAATCTCGGGTTTCTAGGGTTATTCAAACGACGTGTCCGGACGAAATCGAGGATACAATCGCGAATATTCACCAAAGATGACATTTTTTTTCTTTGCTTAGAGCTGGTGATTGATGACTATCTCCCAAGACGTCGTGATACGAACTAAAACAGGGTACGTCCAGTCCGCGGACGTCTTACAGTCACGGCGATATTAATTTCAAAACAATACCATGCGATACATTTGAATCAGCAAAAAATGGCACGACTTTCTTATTGAAGCGTTATTCGTCAAAAATCGGATAGAAGCGTTTTAATCGTAAAAATGAATTACATATTATTGATCGCTCGTTCGCCGATCGCGAAATATTACGTATCCATAATACGGATAAAAAAAAACCCTGTATAGAAGTGTTGCGTCGGAAGCTGCAGCGATCTGCTGACGCGCACCGTTTGAGGTTGCATCAGCATCTCATCGTCGTAGTGTAGGGTTAGAGATACGAATCATACTACGCCGTGTACATAGGTATTTTTTACTTTATTTATATTTATCAATTACAATCGACTGGTACCAAAAGATCATACCAATCTTTTACAGCATCGAACTCATCGATATCACCACCGATAAGCTGTACGTCGATATCTTTTCCGCCACGGTCATCCCGCAGCAGTGTTTCGCAGCTCTCGTCGCGAAAAATTGCCATACACCGTATATGCCGTATGTTGCGTCGGGATGCTGTTCGTGTGTCCATTGCGTAGTACGTCAAATTGCTCGATCCTTCGGCGTGTTCCCTCTCCGCATCGTTGTAAACATCGTGGGGTGTATAGGTTTCCCACGCATCGTCGAGTGCCTCCAGGTACGCGTAAAGACCGTGAGGCATGCTGACCACGCTTGTTCGGCATTCCTTGTAGTGTAGGAGCGGTGGACCATCCCGCGTCGTCAGGGTAACACACCCAATAAACTCTGTCAAACTGCATCGTTTCTCCAGAGTACGTAGCGCTGCCTCGTATGCACGCATAGCCCTCAGACACCACAGTGTGACGCAGCTTTCGCGTAATCTCTCAAGATGATTGAATGCCGCTAACCAGGCCTGCGACTCCAGACGCATAGGTGCACGACGCGGTAGTTCTTCCGGTGTGGGCCTGCCACACCTTTTCCTCAATATCGTTAGCTCTGATTTGGCCATAGGGCGCCGATACGTGATGCGACATTTGGGATTACTATCGTCGGACATGCACCATTCATGTTTCGCAAACCACTCATTGGTACATATGCGCTGCGCGTAAGGGCTATCGTTAGAACGCTGATCGGAAATAAAACCCAGCGTTACGCTACAGCGTGTGAAATCACGGTGTCCTTTATCCAGTATCGTTGCTATAGACAGTTCGGGTAGTATCACGGGTCTTACACCCGACGGCCAGCCCTTACGACAGATCATGTCGGGGTTATCAACGCCTATGTCTTCAATGTTCAGTGCTCCCGGTTTCGTCATGTATATTGAGGCTAGCGGTACACCCGTTAAATGTCCCAATCTCAGCCACTCCCGTACGGCCTCTTTCTTTGGATCGTACTCGGGATTTGCGTACCGATAGAGGGCTCGTGTCTTCGCCCACTGCACATCTCTATGCCTCAAAAAGTCGTTGTCGTCGTCGTCGTCGTAGCGATCCATTTCTTTTTTCTACGGTAGCTGTCGGTAAATTTTTCACTGTAACGATTCTACTGCTTTTCTTAGACTGTACATCGCTGCCTGCTCGCGCGTGCCCCAGCTGCGTGTTTTCTTTTTTCACAGGATCATCTTAACGCTGATGCAGATGCACCCAGCAGTACAGTGATTCACGTGAATCACTCGCTATAGGATATCAGCATTTCGTCATCTTTGATACATTCTGCGATATCAGCAGTATCATAGCCATAGGCTCTTTGTTCGCTGCATCCTATGAAAACGGGGTGTGGCTATGGTGGCGGTGGTGGGGGACATGTTCACCAATATTTCGATGACCTGCTTTTTAGATATTGCCTTAGACAGTACTGCTCAGACCCTCGCACCGATCGTATAATACCATTTACTACAATCATGTACAAGAAGCAAGTACTGCTGCCCGCTGTGTACGGTCTAAACCGATCGTTTTCGAAGCAAGTGATTACCGGCCTCTCTCTAAATCGTTCGGGAAGCTTATCAACTGTCATACGCATCGTTAATCAAGATTATTCCGGCGTGGAGTTCGAACCTACCGAATGGTCCATCATCACCGACCACTTCCCCGTCATCGACAAGTTCTTCACCGCCGAGGATAACATCAAGGAGGTACCCGAGGCTTTTAACAATCCTATTCTCATGACCACTCATGAGATAGTCTTCACGTACTCATACGGTGAGCGGGCAATTATTATCAAGCCGGCGATCCCTGTGTCTACGGAAAACGATGGCTCTGGTGTTAAAAGAGCTAGGGCCTACACACCTACTGTTGTGATGAAGAGGGTGTCCTACCTCAATCTCCAGAGGGTCTTGCGCTGCGTAACCTTGCAAATAACCAGGCTACGTGCGATTACCGACAGTGCTAACAACTGTAAAGACACATTGATTGCGGAACTCGACCGTCGCGGAGATGACGCCTCCTCCAGGGACAGCATATTGGGCGATCTTCGACTGACTCTGGAGAAGAAAGGCCTGTGGTCACCGGTACTTTACCAATTATTAGTGGAGCTGCTCTCCCTGTATAACCACGAGTACCTCTCCTTCGTGCGGAGCACCATGGAGGACCAGAACAACCATGCATAACGCTTATTTTCTTAATAAACTTGTATGATCGATGTATCTTGCAATATGCTTATAATATATTTTTATTTAAAACTTTTTCTTGTTCTGTCTCATACACCTCAATCTCCCTATATCTTTTCCTCTGCACGATGTTCATCATTGGAAATGAGTGTTATACGACGCCATCGCACACCTGCAGGGATTCTCACTGAGATAAAGACATTCATCAGAGGCGATCTGAACCATGAGTACGTCATTGTTCGGAGAATATCTTGAGCATAACATTCTTAAAGTCACGCGGCTTGGGAAACGGGGGGACCAGGCCTTACCAATTAATCAGAATACGTTTTTTACGACTTAAAGTAGATTCGCGTCAACAATACGGTAATAATCGAAAATGTATTCACACGCTACAGCTTTTATAATATACACAATGGGCCTTACATAATACGGTGTTCTATTTTACCACGGGGACACTTATCTCCTTAGGGTAATTAAAAAAGTTACCGACAGGCGGTCAATGCATAATTACCGACCGTGGTACGTCCCCTGGGGCTATGCAACGCTGCTACTGAGTTTTGGGCCTTAGGACCAGGGCAGCGTGGTGGGGGAACACTGCATAGGTTTGTGGTGGGGAGAGCCGCCCACATGGGCGAGGGGGTGGCGCCGTAGTGCGGTGCGGGGGACACAGCGCGGTGCGCTCCATGACTCATAGGGGACAGTGGTGGGGGTTTGTTGTGACGGCCAGGAGTGGTCTGTAACTACTCACAGCGTACACAAACGTTGTTATAGCCGCGTACACCACGGCTCAAGCTCGTCTTAAGTTATATGACTATCTCTAGAAATTAGATCGACGTGTACTATATTACGACACCGACTCGTGTATATACGTATCGGGTGGCCGTCACGCCGTTAACGCTTACGAGCCGCCGCTCGGCAGTCTTTTAGGCGATTTAACGGACGAGCTGGAGTCGTACGGTGTTGGTAGTTATATCATGTCTTTTGTATCGGGAGGCCCGAAATTTTACGCGTACCGGGTACGTAAGCCAGACGATTCTCACGCAGAGGTCTGCAAAGTCAAAGGTATCACGATCGACCACGCGACGAGTCTTGCCATTAATTATGACTGGATACGGTCTTACGTAACGGGAGAGACGAGCGAGCCTGTTGTTTTGCACTACGACGCGATACGTCGTACGCCGTTTCACGACGTAGTTACACGCCTCGAATCAAAAACGTGTAAACCGACCGAACTTCAAAAACAGCGGCGCGCCGGTCGTTTCGGATCCTTAACGTACGGCTTTATATAACTAGTATTACCAAAAAATTGTACAAATGTATATACAACCCTGAACAATATTTTACCGTACAGTCTTATGTAACTAATATTACCAACAAAAAAAATGTACAAATGTATATACATCGCCTGTACAATAATAAAACATGTTTATTTGAAAAACAAAAAACCTCTTTATCGATCTATTCCCGAAGGCTCCACCAACCCGCCCATGTTATATATTTTTTCAGTGGCGCTTCGGACATGCTAGCCGTGCACTATGGCTAGCTATGCGGCTGACACACATACATGGCGACTATTAGCTTACAGGTGCACGATGAGCTCACCCGGACGAGGGGGCTAGCAACGTCACCGATAAGAGCTAGCAAGCGCGCGCGCGACGTCACGAGCCTCACGCGTGTCGCGCGCCCGCCGCGGCCGGGCCCCGCGATGGAAGGGGGGAGCATGTAAAATTCAGCAGACTCTGTAACAGTATATTCGTAAAGGACACCACCAAATTGCCTCATTTGGCATAATGGGCACACGGTGGAAGCACCCGTGGACGTCGATGGTCTGTGGGCCAACGGGTTGCGGGAAGACGTTCTTCGTAAAGAAATTCCTACGGTTCATCGAGGACATGAGCGACGTGCGATTCGCGCGCGTTCTCTTTCACTATGCAGAGTGGCAGGAGAGGTACAGGGAGTACGGGAGCTCTATAGAGTTTCACGAGGGACTGCCGCAGAACACCGATTACGGCAACGACCCACGCCCGAAACTCGTCATCATCGACGATCTCATGAGGGAATCGTCCAATAACACGGTGGTCGACCTTTTTACCAAAGGCAGCCATCATAAGAACATCAGCGTTATCTTTATCACGCAGAACCTCTTTCATCAGGGTCCCGGACAGCGCGATATCTCGTTGAACGCCAACTACATCGTTGTATTTAAAAATCCGCGCGACAGAGCGCAGATACAGCATCTGGCCAGACAGGTGTTTCCTGAAAATCCGCGCTTCGTACAGGAAGTCTACCGCGATGCCACGGCCCAACCGCATGGCTATCTACTACTCGATTTGAAGCAGTCGACCCCCGATAACTGCCGCTTTCGCACTTGCGTGTTTCCTTCGGACCCGTTCCACTACGTGTACGTACCGCGAAAGGGTATAAAGGGAGGGCACACCGATCGAGACGTACCAGTCATTCGGTTGTAATGGTATCCGGCGCACGCTGCTCTATAGGGCGCAAACACGCCGCAGTGTTAAAGGCTATTTGCCATCTGGATAGCAAACAGCGTAGCACTTTGTTACGAGTGGCCGACTCACGACTCGTCAACTGTATATGCGAATGTGCTCTGAATATTCTTCGCGGTAACGTGCCTCTCAAGACGACGCAGAAACGCCGCTTACGAAAACACGCATCGCTGTTGAGACGTTTATCCAGACCGGGTTCAGCCGTCAAAACTAGAAAACGTCTTATCGTTCAGAGCGGTGGTTTTTTACCTCTCCTGCTAGCACCCATACTAGGCACCGTCATTTCGAAACTCATAGGGGGAGGCGGATAGGGGTATACGTCACGAAGAGCGAGAGAGATCGAGATGGAGCATGCCAAAAAGATGGTTCTAATCCCTCAGGAGAGCGTGGAGCAGCAGCACTACCGACCAATGCCTCATACATCCCACCACCACCAGCAGCAGCAGCAGGAGCAGGGTGTCGACACCGTAAACACCGTGCAGACCCCCGGGAGCCCCTTAAGCAGATTAGACGCATCCATGAAGGAGATCCTACACTCACCGAATTTCATCGACGAGCGCGAAAAGTGGAAGATGTACAATCAGGTGCTGCAGCGTTATCTACACTTTATCGAGGATCTGCGAAATAACGTCGACGAAGATAGGCGAGGCGATAACGATGCCAAGAAAAAAAATAATTTTGCGGAGGATAATGTCAGGAGTTTGACCGACGATGGCGACGACGACATCATCGCTAGCATGCCCCAAAAGTACAGAGCCAAGGCTAAGCTTTTACTAGGAAGGCTGCGCAACACTGGTTCGCCACGCATCTCGTGGAGTAAACAGGGCGTTACGCGTATCGGCGGAGCCGTCGTGCAGGACGCCAACATCGTGGATTTAATCAACGACGCTATGCGTGAGAGAAAAACAGCGAGACCGGCGGGGAGTCGGCAGTTTGCGCGGTTCCTCCGTACTGCAGGTGTTACGTCCGACACGTCTTGGTTCCGAGGAGGAAGTACGTGGAGGGCGAACTTACTTATTTTTGGGATTCTTGCCACCTTAAAATGCTTATGCACACCCAACTGCTTTCTGCTGCTTCTTTTGGACTGATGTCGATTGATAATCAGGCTCGTTGTTAGATTATATATATATATATATATATATATATATGAAGATGGAGAATTTAGGTATTTGCGAAATGATTCAGAGCAATGCCAAATGTGTATTGGTTAATATGTAATATCTATTGTATTGTAACGAATATAGAAATGAACATAAAGATGAATATAAAAATGAATATAAAAATAAATATAAAAATACGACGCACCGCGTTGTTATAATGATATTATGTACCCTCAAGATGGTCGGTGCTATCTGTGTTTTCGTGTTATGGTGTTGTCTGTGTTGTTCGTGTTACAATGGTTGTTTGAAATCGTGTACGTGTGGTTGGTATTCGATACAGTGAAATGGTACGATAATGGTGCATATGTATAGGTATAATGTTATAGTATGATAATATGATAAAGAACAAGTAATTACGATAATGTGTGGAACTCACCAGTGAAGGCAAGAGAGAGAGATTGTAGCTGGTTTGGGACGAGTCCCCGAAATAGTATGTAATCCAAAATGTAGAAGATGGTCCTTGTCCTGGCCGCTAAGGTAGGCACTAGCACTAATGTAGTGGTTGTTACACACAAGGACACTGAGTTCGAAAGGGGTAAAACTTGTGATTCTCGATGCGTTTTGCTGCTCGGTCCTAAGGCGAGGAAGACAAGATAGGCCCTAAGGTATCTTGACTAACACAATGGATTGGCACTAAGTTCGCCTTTGACTCAAAGTTTTAGTGAAAAGTAAAGTGAAGTGACTGCTTTTGATGAGGCTCCTAAGTAGACTGACTAATCCGCTCCTCGATTCTGGCTCGAGGAGTGCTAGGGTCCAGAGAAGGGATGGAAAACAGCCGATTTAGTGCATTCTGGAATCGTGGGACCGGCGCGGACTGTTCTTGGTTCCCGCGGTCTTGCTACGTTATCGGCACGTACTCTTGGAGTTCATGGTCCTAAAGTTCTCTAATTCATCTAACTTATATTATTCTCTCTCTCGTACTCATTGGTGGGTTCCCATGGGAACATTCCGTGGAGGGACTGTTCCCATGGACTTACAATCCTATGATTATTACTATCTTATTTCTAACTTACACTAAGGAAGAGCTAGGTGCGCGTAAGACCTGATCGCAAAATAACAGGGCAGGGGCGTTTGGCGGAAAATTTGGGGTGTAGTTGCGTCGGACGTAACATCTCCCTCCTTGGATGGAACATCGCCAATAGGTGATGCTTCCCTGCTTCCTTCCGTGGTTGTTGTTGTGGTCCCTGGGTATAGGGACATACACGGTGGGTAGGTGGTGGTAAAGTCACTGGTCTTACGGTTCCCTTGCTCCCCTCGTCTTCGAGAGATTACACGCGTAATCTCCGTTCTCGACGCTTACTCGCGGACACCTCCGCGAATGCTCGACATGCGTTTTTAGAACGCACCTGCTGACATGGCTCTATGACCCCGGTCATGCGACGAGCTGACCGAGATCATCAGTCATGGTTAGGATTTCGCTGCGAGAGTTGGTAAGTACTAATGTTTATAACACTTCCGTTTTCGCTATGTTTTATCGCGTGTGTCCTAATTCTGGCTCTTTCCAGGCGCGTCGCGGAACGCTGCGTGATTTCATGCGGAAGCGGAAAGTCAGGGGGCGCTGGACGTCCCCTGATTGGGCCGCGGGGTTCCCGTGTAACCCTGAGGGCGCGGATGCTTTCGGGCTCTGGGGATTATACGGGGCCCCGTGGTTCGAGGGCGAACACCGCGGCCGATTAATTTTCGTGCCCACCGTCGGTGGATGGTGAGTGTCATTTTCGGTTTCGTTTATCCGGTTCAGGGACGGATTTCTAATGCGTCTTTGTCTGGTTTCAGGGATTGGTGGATAAAGGAGGCGGGGACCTCCCTGTGGGTATACAGGGGGTATCTGGAGGACCGTTGGGCAGAACTGCCCGGTCCTTCTGCGTCAGGGAGCCCGTGGTGGCGATAGCCGACGTCACATACATGTACCAATATGGAATAGATACACGTATATACATATATCTAGGCTGTCTGATTTCATTCCCTGTCCTTAGGCTACGGTAGCTATTTGAGGAGGTAAGGTGCGCCTGGTGGTAGTGGGTACAGGTTCTGGGCCCGTATTGGTTTCGGATTGAGGGTTTGCATTTTCATGCTGCGGATTCCTCCAGATTTTGCGGGTGCATGGTCGCACTAAGGTAGTTGCAGCTGCGATGAGTTAGGACCTCTTCCAATATCCGAGCAACACGACGGTCACCAGCGTGATTGTTCCCAGTGCGGAGTATATTGTTATCTTATGTCCGCGGTTTTCCCGGTGATGTGTTTCTATCTCGTTCAGTTCGTTAGTTAGCTGGTTGAGGGATATCTCGGTTTCCCTGAATCTTGGAGTAATCACGTCTTCAGACGGTATTTCCAATTTTGATGCCTTATTCTCGGTGTAGTATTCCCGTACTCCAGGGACCAGCTCGTTGATATCTAGTGAAATCGAAGGTTCGTAGAAATATTGCTCCGGGTTTTCAATTATTTCCGTCCCTATTAGATTCATGTCATTTGTGCGGGCGCTACAGCCTGGTCGTAGCTGTAGTATACCGCCTCCACTGATTTTAATCGTGTCGCTCAGGATTCCGTCGCAAATAATTTTCAGATCTTCGGTTTCCATGGTGGCGAAGAACCATCCCTTGAGGCCCTTTAAGTAAACCCATACGGGGTTGGCTGTTGACCCCATCCTGATATCACAACTAGGGAGCACTTCTTTGTTTGGGTTTATTAGTAACGCGCTTTCACAGCTCGGTCTCCCACTACTGCGAAAAAGAGGTTGAGTAGGTGGACAAACATTGAAGTGTCTTGTTTGCCGGCAACTGGTCAGGTAACCTTGGTCGGTTGTCATGAAGAGCTCGTGGTCGGTGGACATAATTATGAATGGCTTACGAGGCATTATATAGGCGAATTTGTTACCGTTTTCGTCATAGTTTTGGATAACTGGGCTAGGGTGAATTTTATATGTAATAAAATGACTTCTGATTAACAATGGAATCTGCAGCTCGACCATCAGCCGGTTCTTTGAATAGCCTATTAGTGTTCGAGATATGGCGGCGAGTTCTTCATTTTGATTACTGTTTCGTGAAGTAGGGAAATCATTGTTAGGGTTTAGTCGGCGAATTTCCTCAGTCAACCTCGTAAGTTGATCCGGACTGATTAAGTCGGGATGAATGATCCTTAATTTGGCAAAGTACACAGCAGTGACAAGGGTTTTTAGGCACTCGTTGTATTCGTCTACGTGGTTGCGTAGTGCTTGTACCCATCTAGTCAACCTCATCGTATATTCCATTATTGCGATGTCTTCGGCGTTCTGGTGGGCTCTGTCCCATGCGTCTTGAGTGTGTCTGTACATGACATCGGTTTTCGCGTTTAGCTTATGTAATCCGTCATGGAGTTCGTGGATCTCTGACTGTACTAGGTGGGTTTGTTTCTCGACGATGTGAGCCATCTTACTTTGGTCGCGGTATAGTTTATCTATTTCTTGGTTATAGTATGTCGCATCATCCTCAGTAAGCGTTCCGAACAACGTGTGGCTGATTTGTCCCACGACTCCGAAGAGTGCACTTCTCTTTGTGAATGGTAATGAACCCGTGGGGTCATACGCTTCGGTTGCTAGATTCCCAACGAGTCCCTCCAATTGGTTTATATACTTAGAGGAACTGTTCTTTCGTCTTTCAAAGTGTTCCATGTCGATGATCCCTTTACATAAAGCTCCTAATTTTCCTTCACACGCGTCCAATGCTGCTGGTAAGCTGGTTATCCCTTGTACTGCATGTGTAGTGATTTTGGATATATCTATGAATATGGTTACTCTCCATTCCTTATCGGTAAGTCGGATACTATGAAGCTGTTCGTAATATAATCCCGTATTATGCTCAAATGGCGTGACCACATAGTTCGCCTGTTCCAAACCTATTGCGACTCCGATGGTGCCCAAGAGGATGGCAATTCGCCGCAGAGACTCCATCATTGTTGACCCACGGCCAATTTCAATTTGTCCGTATGTCTTGTGAATCGGTCTCCCTTGGAATTCTCTAAAATGACATTATTATTATCAGTGGTGTCAATCACTTTATATGGTCCAGTGTAGTGACCGTCGAGTTTGCTTGTTCGAGGTTCCCTCAAGGCGTACACCATGTCCCCAATTCTGTATTTCCTTGGGTTAGCATTCCTGTCATACCTATCCTTGGATCGCACTTTAGATTCTACCAGGTTTCGCCCCGCTATCTCCCTGATCTCGTTTAATCGCTTGATCAGTTCGGATAGGTAGGTTCCGTACGTTTCGAGCTTATCCCCCTCCGGGAATGACGTGGGTGCTCGTGCGATTCTCCCGAATACTAACTCATATGGAGTGAAGTTCGTGGCTTCATGCACAGAGGTGTTGTATGCAAACATGGCGAAAGGAATTAGTTGGTCCCAATTGTCATATTTCTGGAGGTAGTGTTTCAGGTATTCGATCAACACATGGTGACTACGTTCTAAGGACCCGTTAGTCTGGGGGTGGTAACCAGACGTTGTGACATGTTTGATCTTAAAAATTTTGGCCATTTTCCGCAATAATCTGCTAATGAAGCATCCTCCGCGATCCGTTAGGATAATTTTTGGGGCCCCATAGATTGCGATAACGTGTCTTACTAAGGCGTCAGTTATGGTAGCCGCGCTAATATTGGGTATAGGTATGCCTATGCAATATTTGGTCAGATTGTCCTGGATAGTAAGAATGTGTCGATTCCCCTCGGGAGTAATAGGTAGAGGGCCCACAGTGTCAAGAGATATTTTCTCGAAAGCATCCAGGGGCGTATCCGTGATGATCATGGGTTCCCTGGTTTTCGCTCGTACCAATTTTTGTTCCTGGCAGCTTTTGCAGGCCCTTACGTATTCTTGGACATTATGCCGCATTTCTGGCCAGTAGTACCTTTCCCTTATGCGCTGGTATGTTTTTGTCACTCCTTTATGTCCTCCCACTAGGCTATCGTGCGTTTCTTTGATTATCTCCCCCCTTAGTTCCTCTGGGGGCACTTGCACTGTGCCGTGGCATAGCGTAATGGTGACGTCGCTATCGGAGAATACCTTGGTCAGCATTCTTTGCAGCGTGCCAGATGGTAGCCTACTCATTACATCATCTACGTTAGAGATTCTGAGTGTGTCGACCCCTGTGGTTCTCAATGCTCGCTTCAGGTTACATAAGCCTTGCATGATATCTTCACTTGACGTCTTGTCGAAGTGGTATGTTTTACATACAATACTGAATATTCGATGTTTTCCCCGCTTGGTGATTAGGACCGAACCTACTTGTGGATCGTGTTCCAAAAGGTCATCCGGGTTTACAATCCCTAGGTCTTTTAGCAATTTGCCGATAGGGGTCGTCAACTCACAGTCGGCGGAAATGAAGTGAGCGTAGTTATCTTTTGTGAAAGTCAGACACTTGCGGCTATTCCTCAGATTCATTCCTTCTGATACAGGTTGCTCTAAATCGCTCGCTAGTTGGATGGAGGTCCCATTTTCTCTGATTGGTTGAGGCGCCTCTATGTTCAGTTCAGTTACCTCGTGCTGACTACTGTTGTCGTCGGAGTCAGGCGGTTCATTTGTTGCTATTGGTGTTTTTGAGCCTATCTCGACATGAGGTGTAGACCTTGCTACTGGTGGGGAATCCTTTAACCCTTGCCTACCGGGGGTTTCTATGTTACGCTCGGTGTTTCGGATTGGTTCTAATACCTCTTGTAAGCTTATTAATTCTCTTTCTATTTGTTCCCGTTCGGTGTAGCATTCCTCAATTGATCTTTTGATGTTTGCGAGCCGCTTCCGGGCTGAGTCTGATAAAGGTATATTGACCCAGATATCGCTCGAGGGGTCGTTACCCGCGGTTCCTTCTCCAGCGTCGAGATAGTCATCCGTGTCCTCTGAATCCGATGAGAGTTCGATCAGCATGGGTTGAACCTTTGACGTGGGCGTTCGTCGCTCCAGGTCAATTCTATGTTGACTCTCTGGTGGTTCCGGGACTGGCACGTTTTCTTGAGTGTCTCCGCGGTTTTCCTCTTTACTACGAGTTCTGGTTCTGGTTCGTGCGGCTGGACCATACCGTGGATCTGGTATCATGCTGCGTTTCCTTATATGTATAGGCGGCCGGTATTCTTCGTCCGATTCCATTGGTGTTTCTTGTTCCATTGTATCCTCCGAATCTGTTTCCAGAGTCTTTCCAGAGTCTTGCGAGGTACTTGTGGTGCGCAGAGTGTCATCGACTCCCTTCCTTGTTGCCGGTTCCACTGTGGATCGGGTGTTATTATCCCGTTTAGACTGACTCCTTGTAGTCAGTGTGTATACCGTCGTTTCGCCGCTGACTGTGTCGCACGGATTTCGCGACAAGGCGTCGGCATTCAGGTTGGTTTTTCCCGTTTTGTACACCACGCTGTACTGATATTCGGCGAGCTTTAGCCTCCATCTCATAAGTCTAGAAGTCGGGTCTTTTAGTGAGTGGAGCCACACTAGGGGTCGGTGGTCGGTTACTAATATGAACTCCCGTCCATATAAGTACGGTCGAAAATAGTTGACTGCATAGACCATTGCTAAACATTCCTTCTCGGTGGTCGAGTAGTTCAATTCAGCGCCGTTTAGTATTCGTGATGCGTACGCAATTGGTAAATCTTGCCCTACTGTTCCCTGACTTAGTACAGCACCTATTGCGTGTCCGGACGCGTCAGTAGTTAGTACGAACGGTTTTTTGAAGTCGGGGTATTGCAATATTGGTTCCTGGCAGATGGCATCCCGGAGGTCTTCGAAACTCCTCTGTTGTGACTCTGACCATTCGAATTTAGTCGTTTTTTTCAGGAGGTCGGTTATTGGTTTAGCTCGCTTGGAGTAGTCCTTAATGAATCGTCTGTAGTACCCTGTGAGTCCGAGGAACTGCTTGCAGTTGGTGGCGGTTTTGGGTGTCGAGAACTCCTTTACCACTTTAATGAGTCGCGGGTCTGGCTTGACTCCTGCACCGCTTATAGTGTGTCCTAAGTACACTACCTCTTTCCTTAGGAACTCACATTTTTCGGATTGCAGCATGAGGTTCGCTTCTCTTAACCTGGAGAGTAACCTCCTAACTTTGACTCCGTGCTCTTTCAAGGAGGCCGAATATACTACTATATCGTCTAAATAGACAAATAGTTCTGTTCCCTGGAGACCGGTCAGGGCTGCATCCATCAGGCGTTGGAAGGTTGCTGGAGCATTTTTCAACCCGAAGGGCATTCGGAGAAATTCATAATGACCGTGGGGTGTCGTGAACGCAGTCTTTTGTTTGTCTTCCGCTCTTACCTGTATTTGGTGAAAACCGCTAGCTAGATCAAACACCGAAAAGTACTTCGCTCCTCCTAGTTGGTCTAAGATTTCGACGATGTTAGGTAGAGGATAGGCATCGCCTACCGTCTTTTCGTTAAGTTCACGGTAATCTATCACCATGCGCCAGCGTTTGCTGCCGTCCAATCCCGGTTTCTTAGGGACTATCCATAGAGGCGAGTTATATGGTGACGTTGATGGTGCGATAATTTCATTCTCCAGGAGCTTATTCACCTGTTGTTTTATCTCATCTTTATGCACGGGTGGATATCTGTATTGCCGGGTAGACACAGGCAACTTATCCACTGTTGGAATTTGGTGTTCCGTGAGCGTAGTGTATGGTAGTTGTTCTCCGGAAATATAGAATCGATCAGAGAATTCTCTCGCGATTTCGGTTACATGTTTTTGTTCCTCGGCATTAAGATGACCTAACCGTAGTTGCTCTATGACCTTGTGAGATCTTTCCCTACCTGACGTCTGGCGTACCACTGTCTCGGTCGAGGTATCCTCCGTGTCTGAGTATCCTTCTAACAGGAGGTATGGGTACAAGGGCTGAGGGCCTACTTGTATCTCTATATCCTCGTCTAGAGTGTTAATAGCGAGAGCTATAGCTATGCCTTCTCTATTAGTTACAATGGCTTCACCTAGGTATATTCCTTTCTCGAATTCAATTCGAGGGAGGTATCCGGTGTGAAGGTCCATGGTAGTGACCAGTATAGGTACGGGTGTTCTGCTTCGTGCTCGCAGGAACGAGGCCGCGTAGGCGCCCTTTAGTCGTCTAGGTATTTCATCTGCTATAAATGGTTGCGGGTTTATCGGTCGGCTTTGGGTAACGATGGTGTTATGGTTAAAGGAGATTTCAGCCTTTTCCTGTCTTAGGAATTCTACTCCTAATATGCCGTCACCGTAACTTTGTTCTCCCGTATTAATAACATGGAATTTCGTTGGTGTCCCCATTACGTGAATCTTAACGGTTCCTATGGTGTAAGTTCTGGCATCACCTATTCCTATTATACAGATTGATTCTTGTGTATCTATTTTTGTAGAGGGCGATAGTGCAGATATTGTTACTATATTGACGTTGGATCCCGTGTCTACCAAGAATCGTCCGAAACCACTCAATAATTCGGGTGCTCGTACGATGATGGAGGGGGATTCTACTTTGGATACACAATCCTGGAGTTTCGTCCCATCTCTACGGATTTCATATGTTCGTTGGCGCTCTGCAATTGGGATCGGCTCGTTGTCGCGCTCACACAACGTAGCTCGTTCGAGTTTAAATGCTCGGTATCAATACAGGCTGTAGTACTATGACTTAGAGGACTGGATCTTCCATCGCCTCCGTATTCCGTTCTAAGCACACGTGGATTCCCATACCGTTTGTCTTCGGTCACTTCTTTATACCGATGGTCTTCATGCTCGCGATTTGGTCTACCCTGTGAATATGAGTTCCGTTCCGGCGTGAACCTACTGGTTGATGGGTTTTCCGAATGCCGTTCCCGCTCGCGTCCAGGAGACCACGGGCGTCTCGGATTTTGGTCCCTTTTTAAGATGGATCCATACCTAGGAGGTGTGTTTGACCGCGTGTCGCGTTGTGGACTCGCGTATCTCGGTGAAGGCGAATAGTCTGAGTGACTGGGCCTGGGTCTGTCGTAATAATACGGGTCTTCCCTATTTCTATCTGGTGAGCGATAATATACTCGCGTAGCCTGCTCATCCTCAAAACGCAACTGCCTAGATGATCGTGGTTCGTAGCCATACCCCGTGTCACCGGTATCTAAGGCTTTCTCCAATTCTAATGTATATTTCAATGCACTTTCCAGTGAATCGGGGGATTTGAGAGCTATTGCGTAACCGAGCTCGTCAGGTAGGCCCCTTCTGAAACTGGCGATGCCCAATTTTTCTACCCCCCTTTTTACTGCTTCTGCACTATCTTTGCCTAATTCTTCTTCCGTCGCCTTGAGGCAACGTCGAACAAGCTGTGATATTCTAGCATGGAATTCGCAGATTGATTCTCCACGATACATTCTTGACGCGCGTATTTCGGCCTGGTAATCCATATAATCTTTAGCAGGTGCGAAACAATCACGGAGGTGCTCGATCAACTGTTTAACACTATGGAAGGTCATTCCTTCCGTGCTCATTCGAGCTGGGCCCTTGAGTTTTGATAACACACCTCGCAGATACGAGGTTTCACATGCCTCTGATACTAGTGCACGTCCGTTTTCTACGTCCAGAGCAAAAGTCTTTAGGGGGATATTTCTTCCATCGAAATATGGTACGTGCTTTACTGCGTTCTGCACCGAGAAATATTCGACTAATGAGTTCATCGCGTCGGTTACGGACTGGTTGTGCGTTGCCATGGCGGTAGTTTCCATGATTCTGGATTGTGTTAATTCTCAAGAGCTCAGTCGGATGTCCTTAATTCTAAACTTAATACGATCTTGTTGTAAGTGTATGTGAGAGTGTGTGTGTGATTAGGCACACAGAAAGCAGCGGTTATTGGCAAGTATCCCACCGCTGCCACCAAATTTTGTTACGTCCGACACGTCTTGGTTCCGAGGAGGAAGTACGTGGAGGGCGAACTTACTTATTTTTGGGATTCTTGCCACCTTAAAATGCTTATGCACACCCAACTGCTTTCTGCTGCTTCTTTTGGACTGATGTCGATTGATAATCAGGCTCGTTGTTAGATTATATATATATATATATATTGTGACGTATTTTCACGCGATCGAACCTCACCGGAAAATATGAGGATGACCGGTGCACAACTTACGCGATTCCTTCGCGTGTCCAGGCGACCCAAGGGCTAACAACTATTCCTGTAAAATTTCTACGCAAATGTTGGGCGCCAGGTTCCAAACGGGAACCACGTATCTGCTTCAAGTCGATTCTTTCCTTCCGGCCTTCCTTGGCTAACTCAGTACCGCGGAGGCGTCGGGATCCGGAACAATAGGACGGATAGGTCTAGACGTTCACGCGACACACAAAATAAAGTCGGGCGCGTCGAATTAAAATTCAAAAAGGTTCGGTTTATTTAATAGACCGGCGGCGCGAAGCGCGACGATCTCTCACAATACCGAAATATAGAACAGACAATATTATAGTTAACACAACAAAAAAAAAGAAAGGATCTTCAGTTACGATATAATCGAAATTAAAGAAGGATCTTACTCGGTACTTCGCGTACCTTACACGTTCAAAATCGTGACGCGGCTAATCCGCGGTCACCTTCACCCGATAACCGACCGTCAAGGACCTGTAAACGCTCTACGCGTCGCACAACAAAATTTCAAAGTCCTCGCGGACGGACAGACAGGAAACAATTCGGATACGTTAATAGCTCTCAATTTCCAAAATCAAACGAAACACAATGCAATTCCAAACTACAGTGAACCCTGCCGGTCGACGGATCTTCGTGCCTTGGTCAATTCTGAAAATGCGTGTTCTCTGCACGCGCAGTCAAAATCGCGAAAACAAAACTACGTACCAAGATTTGCACGAAAACACGTCGCTCACAAAAGTCAAATAGCACTCGCTTACCGTGGGTTTCCCTCGTTCGCGTATCCAATATTTACGTTCGCCTTGCCCACAGCACCTCGTGCACTCGCGTACTATTTCGTCGGCCAAACCAAAATCAAAATCAGACGTCAGACGGCTTCACGCGTCCAAGCAGGATTGTTCGATTCTCGATCTTCTCGCGAGGAAGACAGCACCCCCACCCTTAGGCCAATGGGCGGCGATTCGCCCTGCGGACGAATCCTTCAACCCAGACGCTTCGCCACGCGCCAGTTTCGAACATGTCATCGCGACAATTATTCGGGTCGCATCCAATTATATACCATGCATAAATGTTCGTCTTACGACGAATATTCGCTTCGACCTCGCGCGAGGGTGCACCAGGCGTCCCTGGATTCCCAACTCGCGGAAGTATTTCCCCGTACAAAAACCTGACGGTGGGCGGTAAGCCATAGGGGTCGGTAGCGGTGCTCAATCGGTGGGTGCTTCGCGCACCACTCCCAGTCGATGTGGTTGAGTGCCAGCTGCGTAGAGCGCGTTGCTTCCGCGTGACGTCAAGCCGTCCCGCGTTGCGCGCGCCTCCGGGGCCAGTAGAGCTGCTCTCACACAGATAGCGCGAGTGTCGACCCTCGCGTGCCGCAGCTCCCTCCCTCCTGGGACTCCAGCTGGCTCTCCCTCTCTCTTCCTCCTACGCGTCTTCACGGGCACGGCGAGCGAGCACCTAGTCGAACTCCGGCAGAGTACACGCAAAACAAAAGAAAATAATAAAATAATCTATCGAATTTTTTCGTTAGGCCCTTGCGGTCGGTGGATCCTGCCTGGACTTGCAATGGCCTTTTAGGCCCGTATCGCGTTTCGGCGTGATTTTCCGCCGAGGACAAGACGGGTGAAATCCACCACGTCACAATATATATATATATATATATATATATATATATATATATATATGAAGATGGAGAATTTAGGTATTTGCGAAATGATTCAGAGCAATGCCAAATGTGTATTGGTTAATATGTAATATCTATTGTATTGTAACGAATATAGAAATGAACATAAAGATGAATATAAAAATGAATATAAAAATAAATATAAAAATACGACGCACCGCGTTGTTATAATGATATTATGTACCCTCAAGATGGTCGGTGCTATCTGTGTTTTCGTGTTATGGTGTTGTCTGTGTTGTTCGTGTTACAATGGTTGTTTGAAATCGTGTACGTGTGGTTGGTATTCGATACAGTGAAATGGTACGATAATGGTGCATATGTATAGGTATAATGTTATAGTATGATAATATGATAAAGAACAAGTAATTACGATAATGTGTGGAACTCACCAGTGAAGGCAAGAGAGAGAGATTGTAGCTGGTTTGGGACGAGTCCCCGAAATAGTATGTAATCCAAAATGTAGAAGATGGTCCTTGTCCTGGCCGCTAAGGTAGGCACTAGCACTAATGTAGTGGTTGTTACACACAAGGACACTGAGTTCGAAAGGGGTAAAACTTGTGATTCTCGATGCGTTTTGCTGCTCGGTCCTAAGGCGAGGAAGACAAGATAGGCCCTAAGGTATCTTGACTAACACAATGGATTGGCACTAAGTTCGCCTTTGACTCAAAGTTTTAGTGAAAAGTAAAGTGAAGTGACTGCTTTTGATGAGGCTCCTAAGTAGACTGACTAATCCGCTCTTCGATTCTGGCTCGAGGAGTGCTAGGGTCCAGAGAAGGGATGGAAAACAGCCGATTTAGTGCATTCTGGAATCGTGGGACCGGCGCGGACTGTTCTTGGTTCCCGCGGTCTTGCTACGTTATCGGCACGTACTCTTGGAGTTCATGGTCCTAAAGTTCTCTAATTCATCTAACTTATATTATTCTCTCTCTCGTACTCATTGGTGGGTTCCCATGGGAACATTCCGTGGAGGGACTGTTCCCATGGACTTACAATCCTATGATTATTACTATCTTATTTCTAACTTACACTAAGGAAGAGCTAGGTGCGCGTAAGACCTGATCGCAAAATAACAGGGCAGGGGCGTTTGGCGGAAAATTTGGGGTGTAGTTGCGTTGGACGTAACACAGGTATACCGCGTGAATATATCGGCAATCAACGTCTATGGAGGGAGGGGAGCAACACGACGTCTCTCGGTAATCAGACACCGCGCCGTGTAACAATCGTGCCGCGACCTATCGAGCAGACTCAGAGCTCGTCTACAGAAGAGGAATTCGGCGAGGCGTTTCAGGAAGTGTTTAGAGACTCCGGGGAAGAAGGGTTCATGGGGAAAAAATATACGCGATCCGCGTCGGCCGGTACAACCAGCGATAGCGAGAAAAAGAAAAGATTAGAATGGTTAAGGCTGCCGTGAAACGGAAGAAGAAAAAGATATCGGCTGATGATAGCTTTCTGAGGCGTCTTTATTACACGCCAGCAGAACCGTCTTCGTACGCCGGTATCGGTAACCTAGAGCGAGCAGCTAGGGGCAGGGTAAAACGAGATTCCGTCACGCGCTGGTTAGAGGTGCAGGACGCGTATACGTTGCATAAGCCCGTGCGACATACGTTTCAGCGTCGCTCTTACACCGTCAGCAATATCGACGACGTTTGGGAGGCCGATCTTGTGGACCTTCGATCGTTGAAGGAGTACAACGATGGTTACACGTATATACTTGTAATAATCGATGTACTCAGCAAATACGCTTGGGTCGAGCCTTTACGCGATAAGACCGGTGCGGTGGTAGCCGCGGCATTCCGGAGGGTTTTGACACGTAGTAAGAATAGGATACCCATGTACCTACAGACAGACAAAGGTAAAGAGTTTATCAACGGTGTACTGCAGCGTCTACTCGAGGAGCTTGGTATAGGATTCCGTGTAGCGCGCAGCCCCGACGTAAAGGCTGCTATCGTCGAACGCTACAATCGTACTCTGAAGGATCGTATGTGGCGCTACTTTACACATAGAAACACTCGGCGGTACATAGATATTCTTCAGAATCTCGTGGACTCGTACAACAGGACACGCCACTCCGCGATAAGAATGCGCCCGGTTGACGTAACCTTGTATAATGCCGCTAAGGCTCGTATGAACCTATCTATGCGATACGCCGCAGCGCGCCCGCGTGTCCCTAAATACAGTGTCGGCGACCTGGTACGCATCAGTAGCGCTAGGAACCCTTTTGCGAAAGGTTACGAGGGTGGGTGGACTCGAGAGATTTTTAAAATCGTACGCCTAGGTACAACGAGGGAACCACCGGTCTACATCTTAGAAGATCTCGCCGGAGAGGAGATTGACGGTATTTTTTACGAAGAGGAGCTCGTTCGAGTTCGCAAGGACCTCGCAAAGGACGCGTTTCTCGTCGGTCGTGTAATAAAACGAAGCGGTCGTGGGAAAGCCCAAAAAGTACTGGTCGGTTGGGTCGGTTACCCCGAGAAATTTAATTCGTGGATACCGGCATCCCACTTGAAGAACAATGAAGGACCAATTTTATCTCGTTCTTCCCAGTAACAGCAGTATGTCGTACTATCCCGAAAATAAAACTACCAGTTTTACGACACATCTACCGCATCAGATCGATTTACACGGGGCATGGTCTGTTGCTCTGGTTGAAATACAGTTTCCTATGACCTTTCTGCACGTGCCGGTGGCGCTAAAAGATTGGGATCACGTGGTCGTGGTCACTACCCGTACCAAACCGCAGAAGAACCACAAAGAACCGATAACCGGCTTTATAGTGTCGGGTTCTAACGTAGCGCACGGTGTTTACGATGACGTGAAGACCCTCATTGACGAGATAAACGCTACCAGGGCTATGACGGGCCGTCTGAAGCTAGAGCTCTGCAGAGGTGGTTACGTGAGCGTATCGCTCGTCTCTACCGATAACGATCTAGACGATCCGCACGAGCTGAGACTCTGCCGCTCTCTGGCTCGCATCCTTGGCTTTACCGAGTCGGTCGTGGTATCGAAAGCAGAATCCCCTGTGATGGCCGATCAACCGGTTAGTCTGATCAACGCCCTACCCAAGATGCTTTTCGTTTACACCGATGTCTGCGAGCCGTATATCACCGGAGACGTCCAAACACCCCTGCTCCGCGTGGTTCCCCTACAACCAGATAACAAATACGCGTACGCGGCTGTAAAAGTGCTCTCGTTTTCGCCGTTAAAGTACATACCGCTACTCCGAACGACTTTTCAAACGATCGACATCGATATAAGAGACCACCTGGGCGACCCCATACCATTTGAATCAGGAACGCTCTCCGTAACACTACACTTTAAACGGTTAGAGTGATGACTCATTACACCGATTACTACGATTCGCAGATAGGCGGGGGATATTCCACGAAATTCCGGGTGTTCACGGGGTCGCCGCATCAGCGGGGTCATGGTATCGGTAGCTTTCTCGGTGGCCTGTTTCGGCGTGTGTTACCTTTGCTATCGAGAGGAGCCCGAGCCGTCGGTAAGGAGGCGGTGCGCGCGGGCATGAATATCTTGACAGACGTCAGCGAACGCGGTGCTCCGCTCAAGCAGGCGTTTCGCACCAGGGCCACCGAATCGGGTATGAATCTTAATCGTAAGGCGGAGGCGAACATTGACGAGCTCATGAAAGGATCGGGCTATAAATCTGTAAAACGATCACGCGGCGCCCACTCTATCATCGGCGTCGCTGGAAGGCGCATCGCCTCAAGAACTGCTAACAAGCGTAAGAGACGTACGGGGAAGAAGGCTGCTCCGCGTCGAAAAAAAAAAGTAGTAAAAAAAATAAAGTCAAAAACCAAGAAACCCAAAAATCGTCGTAGGATCGCTAGTAAGAAAGTAAAGCGGAGTGTGCTGGATATCTTCTCCTAAACGATACCTCTATCATGGCCTTCCTACACGCGCACTCGTGCGAGTGCATGAAATCGGAGCTCGAACTCTTTACACTACCACCGACGCAGACTACTATAGAGAGCGCGCAGTGGGTACACTACAAGCCCATCTCATCGCTGACCGATGACTCGCCCATTGAATTTGTCGTGCCGGGTAACGGGGATGAGTACCTCGATCTAGCACACACCATGCTGAGTTTACGCGTACAGCTGCGCTCCAAGGACGCGTCAGCAGCGGACGCTCTGAGCAAAGCGGCCCCTGTTAACAACCTGCTACACTCGCTATTCAATCAGGTGGACGTATTTCTTAATCAGAAACTCGTATCACCGCCTAATAACGCGTACGCTTACAGAGCTTACATAGAGACGCTATTAAATTACGGGCCCGCCGCTAAGGGGTCGCACCTTTCGAGCGTGCTCTGGTACAACGACACGCCCGGCCATATGGACGATACAGCGGGCAAGAATATAGGCCTCGCGAATAGGCAAGCGTTCGTCGGTAAAGACAGGACGGTCGATCTGATTGGTCATTTACACTGCGATGTGTTTAACCAAGAAAAATTTTTATTAAATGGTGTTGAGCTCCGTTTACGCCTCGTACGCACGAGAGACGGTTTCTCCCTCATGGATCCAAAGAGCGAGTGTTCTTTACATATAACGGAGGCCACGCTCCTCGTTAGACGCGCCAGAATAAGCCCCGGTATTCTAATTGCGCATTCTAAAATGCTATCAAAGACAACTGCAAAGTATCCGCTTACACGTGTGGAGGTCAAGGCCCTGACGTTGCACGCCGGCTTGCACGGTGGCACGATGGATAACGTGATTCTCGGCCAATTACCTAAGCGTATTATAATAGGTTTCGTCGATAATAAGGCCTTCAACGGCAACTATCAGCTTAACCCGTTCAATTTTAAAAACTATTGTATTAATTTCTTATCGCTGTACGTCGACGGTGTTCAAGTACCCTCGAAAGCACTGCAGACCGATTTCGGCAAAGCCGGTCTTTACGTGGACGCGTATCACACCCTCTTCAGCGGCACGGGTATACACTTCCTCAACGAGGGTAATTCGATATCTAGGAGTGCTTACGCAAACGATTACTGCCTGTTCGTTTTCGATCTTACGCCCGATCTCTCGGCAAATAGCAACACCCACTGGAATCTGATCAAGCACGGTAGTGTACGAATCGAGGTGCGCTTCGACGAACCGCTGGCCACCACCGTGAACTGTATCGTCTACGCTGAGTACGATAATGTTTTGGAGATCGACGCTGCGCGGCAAATCGTCGTAGATTACGGCGGCTAAACAATCGAAGAAAATGCATAGGTCAGCAGTTTGGGATCTGCGTCATCATCTTTTGAGTACTCGGTATCGCGGGTGATCGTTAGTTTCTCGTTGAACGCCTTCGAGTTAGCATCACGACCATGGATTTTGTCATCGAAATCGAATACTTCAAAGACTCCGAGGGGCGTCTGGCGCCGAAGGAGATCGGCGTCGTGGCTGTGGAAAGAAAATACATAGGCCACTGGATCGTTTGACCACCTTGTGATTTCAACGAATTACCACCGGCGATCAGAAGCGAGAACAACACCATGACCCGCTATCAACACGGTCTAGAGTGGTTCGACGGTGGTGTAACGTACAAGCAGTTATACACCAATCTCCGAAATATAGCTGGTATTTCACGAAGCATATACACGAGGGGTTCGGAGAGCGTACTTTTTCTGCAGACCGTTATGGCCCGGGAAGTTATAAATTTGGATGAAACCCCCAATAACTCACCATACGAGGACTTCCCGCCGAATTGTGACCATTACGAGTGCATCGTTCACGCCTGTAAGGAGACCCGAGGATCGTTTACCTGTGCTCTGAACAACGCCTTACGCCTTGAATTTTGGCTTCGGAATAACGGACCGCATATATGAACACGCTAGACCTCTACCTCGGTCTTCGCGGTATATTGGCTCATACGACGGGTGTCTACGCAGCTGATAGAATACCCCGAAACTGGTCGAAGCCCGCTGCCATTATAGCCAACACGGACGATCATACGAAGCCAGGAGCGCATTGGGTTGCCATGTACGTGGACGCTGACGGAGACGGATACTACTTTGACAGTTACGGATTACCACCGCTGAATCATCACCATGCATCGAGACTACGACGGAACTGTCGATCCTTCCGATGGAACACTCAGCAGCTTCAGAGCGAGACGTCGACGGTGTGCGGCCAATTCTGTATGATGTTTCTACACTACCTCTCCTCCGGCTTCGGGATGCATGCCTTCCAGAATGTGTTTAGTAGTGATTTGCGGAAAAACGATAGAATCGTACGAGAATACTACGACGCTTTTGTGCGAAAGAAGCGTTTGGCGGATCGCCAGTATGCGCACGATAACAAGATCTATGGCGGCGGTGGCGGTGGTAAGATACAGTATTCACGATGTAAATCAGGCTACATGAGTTAAGGTGCGTGGTATGTGCATTTAATTATGTAAATTAAAGATATAATTTTGCTAATTTTTATTTTATTATAAGCTGCATATATATTAATATAATAGTACTAGTAACAAAATAAAAATAGCGTATAATAATAATATATGTATAACAATGATGTATGTAAGCAATAATAATAAGTATATATATATGTATGTATAAGGTCGTAGCGAGTAAGTTTAATAATAATAAGTATGTAAGTAAAAAAAAACGTATAATAGTAATAAATGTAATGTGGACATGTAAGTTAAAAAACGTATAATAATAAATGTATGTATGTAACTCTACTTTTTTACTACCTAAACTAACCTAATCGGGCCTGGCCTAACGTCCCCGTACCCTAAACGCATCAGGGAGGCCCTGTGCCCCTCATAGTACAGTACGCATCCCGGGCAGCCACCGGGTGCGTACTCGCGAAACACGCCCCGCGCACAAGTCGTGCAACGGCCCACGTTAAATACCATCAGGGTATTCAGTAACAGATAATGTAAGCTGTGTAATGTAAGGCCGTTATGCAGGTCGTCGTAGAACGTATCCTCCAGGTTAGGAGGAGTCGGTGAATTTCGACCGGCCTCCTCCTCCTCCCCAAACCCGTTGTCGTTCCGCTCGAAAGCTGATCGTGGCGCCATTTCTAGAAACAAGTGTGAAAAAACGAGATTAAGACAAATGATTACAAAAAACACACACACACATATACATATATATACATAGCTCACAGTTCATATTCGGGGTGGGGGAGGAACTTCTGCAGCCCCTTGCCTTAATAACCCCTCCCGGTTATCGCAAAAATAGCTTATGCATGCTAGGCAATCTCCGGGTGCATACGCGTGCAGCATACACCGAGCACAGCGTACACAGATGCCCGCACGCAGATGTATTGCGGGGTCAATCTGTAGGTAGTGTATTACACGAGGCGTAAACTGGGCCCTGTGCTCGGTGATCTGCTCACGCATGCACCCGTAGCATAGCCCCTCCTCCACACCCCGCACGTAAACACACCCGAACAAGCACTGCCCTTCGTGGAAGGGGGCGAAGAACGCATTGAGGGGCGGCGGTATTCCGTCAAGCAGCAACCCCCCCAAATGGTCCTTCGGCCCCCTCGGGAGGCGTATCCGGGCGCCTTGGTGCCATATTCTGTAACAGTTCAGTTTTTTTTTTTTTTTAAATAAATCTGTTTAAATCAAATACAAAATAGTGTAGTCTTAAAATTATTACACTTACCGGTCTATTAATAGGACTCGTACGCTGTTAGCTAAGATGCTGCTGCTGCTGCTGCTGTTGCTGCTGCTGCGGCCTGTCGATGTCTACAAATAAGCGTGAGAAGCGATAGAAAGGCAATACTTTTAATCAAATAAAAACGGGTACTAGCTTAAGGTTTCTATACATACCACTTTCTTTTTAATATCCCGCACAAATAGCCGTCCTCGTCGGGTAGTCTGGTTATTATTCTACAAATAAAAGTAAAAGATGCCACATATAATTTTTAATCAGATAAAACGCTGGAGCCATATTCAGCTCAACACAGTTATACATACCACTTTTTCAAAAACTTCCACTATTAAGGTTTCCCTTCTTCTTTTTTCAATTAAACTTTTTTTGGAGCTATTGTGCCTTCTGCTTGTCACCACTGTAATGATAGGATGCTGCGAGGACGGCTCACAGGTAACCATCTTTCTCCCACCATGGCCCTTATTTTTTGCATAGTTGCAAATAAGAGATACATGTAGCAGTTTACGCTGCTAGGACAATGGTACCCCCACGCCTGATGTGTGTGGCGCATCGTTAGCTAGATGATCCAAAAAGTAGGGGTGTAATCATCCCAACAGTTACGTGGTATGTACAGGATTCACCCCAACTAAAATATTAGGGGTTGGATAGCCACCCATCGATAGCTAAAAGGTATCGAAAAAGTATCGCCAATGCGCGTGATACTTGTATAATATAAGGTATTTCTTACAAAAAAAGAACCGTGTTCTACCTTACCACGCCAGCCCCTTAGGGTAATTAAAATATTACCGACCGGAGGTCAGTGCATAGTTACCGACCGCGATAGGCCCCCTGGGGGCATGCAACGCCGGTGCTACTGAGTTTCGGGCCTTAGGACCGGGGCTGCGTGGTGGGGATCCACCACAGTGTCGCAGGTGGAGGGGAGCGCTGAGTACATGGGTGAGGGGGTGGCGCCATAGTGCAGTGCGGGGGACCGCAGCGCGGTGCACTCTATGACTCATAGGGGCAGTGGTGGGGGTTTGTTGTGACGGCCAATGGTGGTGTGTATCTACTCGTCGGTACGTGTAGTACGAACGACGCGTTGATACCCATGGCATACACAAACGTTGTTATAGCTGCGTATACCACGGCTCAAGCTCGCCTTAAGTTATATGACTATCTCGAGAAATTAGATAGACGCGTACTATATTACAACACCGACTCGTGTATATACGTATCAGGTGGACGGCACGCCGATAACGCCTACGAACCACCGCTCGGCAGTCTTTTGGGCGATTTAACGGATGAGCTGGAGTCGTACGGTGTTGGTAGCTATATCACGTCTTTTGTCTCGGGAGGCCCGAAATTTTATGCGTACCGAGTGCGTAAGCCAGACGGTTCTCACGCTGAGGTCTGTAAGGTCAAAGGTATCACGATTGACTACGCGACGAGTCTGGCCATTAATTACAACTGGATACGCTCTTATGTAACAGGAGAGACCAGTGAGCCTGTCGTTTTACACTATGACGCGATACGGCGTACACCGTTTCACGACGTAGTGACGCGTGTGGAATCAAAAACGTGTAAACCGACAGAGCTTCAAAAGCGGCGACGCGACGGTCGTTTCGGCTCCTTGCCCTACGGATTTATGTAATTAATATTACAAACAAAACCTGTATAAATGTATATACATCGCCTGTGCAATAATAATAATAAAACATATTTATTTGAAAAAAAAAAAAAAAAAAAAAAAAAAAACCTCTTTATCGATCTATTCCCGACGGCTCCATCAACCCGACCATGTTATTTATTTTTTCAGCGACGCTTCGGACATGCTAGCCGTGCGCTATGGCTAGCTATGCGGTTGATACACATACATGCCGACTATTAGCTCACAGGTGCACGATGAGCTCACCCGGACGAGGGGCTAGCAACGTCACCGATAAGAGCTAGCAAGCGCGCGCGACGTCACGAACCTCACGCGTGTCGCGCGCCCGCCGCGGCAGGGCCCCGCGATGGAAGGGGGGAGCGTGTAAAATCTAGCAGACTCTTTAACAGTATATTCGTAAAGAACACAGCCAAATAGCCTCATTTGGAATAATGGACACGCGGTGGAAGCATCCGTGGACATCGATGATCTGTGGGCCAACGGGTTGCGGGAAGACGTTCTTCGTAAGGAAATTCCTACGGTTCATCGAGGACATGAGCGACGTGCGATTTGCGCGCGTTCTCTTTCACTATGCAGAGTGGCAGGAGGGGTACAGGGAGTACGGGAGCACTATAGAGTTTCACGAGGGACTGCCGCAAAACAAAGATTACGGCAACGACCCACGCCCGAAAATCGTCATCATCGACGATCTCATGAGGGAATCGTCCAATAACACGGTGGTCGACCTTTTTACCAAATGCAGCCATCATAAGAACATCAGCGTTATCTTCATTACGCAGAATCTCTTTCATCAGGGGCCCGGGCAGCGCGATATCTCGTTGAACGCCAACTACATCGTTGTGTTTAAAAATCCGCGCGACAGAACGCAGATACAACATCTGGCGAGACAGGTGTTTCCTGAAAATCCGCGCTTCGTACAGGAAGTCTACCGCGATGCCACGGCCCAACCGCATGGCTATCTACTACTCGATTTGAAGCAGTCGACCCCCGATAACTGCCGCTTTCGCACTTGCGTGTTTCCTTCGGACCCGTTCCACTACGTGTACGTACCGCGAAAGGGTATAAAGGGAGGGCACACCGATCGAGACGTACCAGTCATTCGGTTGTAATGGTATCCGGCGCACGCTGCTCTATAGGGCGCAAACACGCCGCAGTGTTAAAGGCTATTTGCCATCTGGATAGCAAACAGCGTAGCACTTTGTTACGAGTGGCCGACTCACGACTCGTCAACTGTATATGCGAATGTGCTCTGAACATCCTTCGCGGTAACGTACCTCTCAAGCCGACTCAGAAACGTCGCTTACGGAAACACGCACCGCTACTGAGACGTTTATCCAGATCGGGTTCGGCAGTCAAAACTAGAAAGCGCCTTATCGTTCAGAGTGGCGGTTTTTTACCTCTTCTGTTAGCACCCATACTGGGTACCGTCATATCAAAACTCATAGGGGGAAGCGCATAGGATATACGCCGAGATGGAGCATGCGAAAAAGATGGTTCTCATTCCTCTTGAGAGCGTGAATACCGTGCACCAGCAGTACCACCGTGCAGCGCCTCATACGCATCAGTACAGTCAGGAGGGCATTGACACCGTTAACACCGTACAAACCCCTGGGACCACCTTAAACAGATTAGACGGGTCGATGAAGGAGATCCTACACTCGCCGAATTTCATTGACGAGCGCGAAAAGTGGAAGATGTACAATCAGGTGCTGCAGCGTTATCTACACTTTATCGAGGACCTGCGAAATAACGTCGACGAGGATAGGCGCGCCGATAGCGATAACAAGAAAAAAAATAACAATTCTGCGGAGGATAACGCCCGGAACCAGACCACCGATGCTGACGACGACGACATCATTGCCAGTGTACCCCAAAAGTACAGGACTAAGGCGCGGCTCTTACTAGGCAGACTGCGTGGCGCTGGCTCACCACACATTTCGTGGAGTAAGCAGGGCGTTACGCGTATCGGTGGAACCGTCGTGCAGGACGCCAACATCGTTGATTTAATCAATGACGCTATGCGTGAGAGAAAAACGGCGAGACCGGCGGGGAGTCGGCAGTTTGCGCGGTTCCTCCGTACTGCTGGTATACCGCGCGAATTTATTGGCAATCAGCGTCTATGGACGGAGGGGAGCAACACGACGCCTCTCAGTAATCAGCCACGGCGTCGTGTAACAATCGTACCGCGCCCAATCGACACGACTCAGAGCTCGTCCACGGAGGAGGAATTTGGCGAGGCGTTTCAGGAAGTGTTTAGAGACTCAGGGGAAGCAGAAGAGGTCGTGGGGAAAAGACATACACGATCCGTATCGGCTAGTACAGCCAACGATACCGAGAAAAAGAAAAGATTAGAATGGTTAAGGCTGCCGTGAAACAGAAGAAGAAGGCGGGTGATGACGGACTTCTGAGGCGTCTTTATTACACACCAGCAGAGCCGTCTTCGTACGCCGGTATCGGTAACCTCGAGCGATCGGTTAAGGGTAGGGTAAAGCGAGATTCCGTCGTACATTGGATAGAGGCGCAGGACGCGTATACGCTGCATAAGCCCGTACGTCGTACGTTTCAGCGCCGCTCTTACGCCGTCAGCAATATCGACGATGTTTGGGAGGCCGATCTCGTGGACCTTCGCTCGTTGAAGGAGTGATCGCGAAATATTACGTATCCATAATACGGATAAAAAAAACCCTGTATAGAGGTGTTGCGTCGGAAGCTGCAGCGATCTGCTGACGTACACAGTTCGAGGTTGCATCAGCATCTCATCGTCGTAGTGTAGGGTTAGAGATACGAATCATACTACGCCGTGTACATAGGTATTTTTTTTTACTTTATTTATATATATCAATTACAATCGACTGGTACCAAAAGATCATACCAATCTTTTACAGCATCGAACTCATCGATATCACCACCGATAAGCTGTACGCCGATATCTTTTCCGCCACGGTCATCCCGCAGTAGTGTTTCGCAGCTCTCGTCGCGAAAAATTGCCATACACCGTATATGCCGTATGTTGCGTCGGGATGCTGTTCGTGTGTCCATTGCGTAGTACGCCAAATTGCTCGATCCTTCGGCGTGGTCCCCCTCCGCATCGTTGTAAACATCGTGGGGTGTATAGGTTTCCCACGCATCGTCGAGTGCCTCCAGGTACGCGTAAAGACCGTGAGGTATGCTGACCACGCTTGTTCGGCATTCCTTGTAGTGCAGGAGCGGTGGACCATCCCGCGTCGTCAGGGTAACGCACCCAATAAACTCTGTCAAACTGCATCGTTTCTCCAGAGTACGTAGCGCTGTCTCGTATGCACGCATAGCCCTCAGGCACCACATTGTGACGCAACTTTCGCGTAATCTCTCAAGATGATTGAATGCCGCTAACCAGGCCTGCGACTCCAGACGCATAGGTGCACGACGCGGTAGTTCTTCCGGTGTGGGTCTGCCCCACCTTTTCCTCAATATCGTTAGCTCTGATTTGGTCATAGGGCGCCGATACGTGATGCGGCATTTGGGATTACTATCGTCGGACATGCACCATTCATGTTTCGCCAACCACTCATTGGTACATATGCGCTACGCGTAAGGGCTATCGTTAGAACGCTGATCGCAGATAAAACCCAGCGTTACATTACAGCGTGTGAAATCATGGTGTCCTTTATCCAGTATCGTTGCTATAGACAGTTCGGGTAGTATCACGGGTCTTACACCCGACGGCCAGCCCTTACGACAGACCATGTCGGGGTTATCGGCGCCTAGGTCTTCAATGTTCAGTGCTCCCGGTTTCGTCATGTATATTGAGGCTAGCAGTACACCCGTTAAATGTCCCAATCTCAACCAGTCCCGCACAGCCTCTTTCTTTGGATCGTACTCAGGATTTGCGTACCTATAGAGGGCTCGTGTCTTCGCCCACTGCATACGTCTATGCCTCAAAAAGTCGTTGTCGTCGTAGTGAGCCATTTCTTTTTTCTACGGTGGCTGTCGGTAAATTTTTCACTGTAATGATTCTACTGCTTTTCTTAGACTGTACATCGCTGCCTGCTCGCGCGTGTCCCAGCTGCGTGTTTTCTTTTTCACAGGATCATCTTAACGCTGATGCAGGTGCACCCAGCAGTACAGTGATTCACGTGAATCACTCGCTATAGGATATCAGCATCTCGTCATCTTTGATACATTCTGCGATATCAGCAGTATCATGGCCATAAGCTCTTTGTTCGCTGCATCCTATGAAAACGGGGTGTGGCTATGGTGATGGTGGGGGGACATGTTCGCCAATATTTCGATGACCTGTTTTTTAGATGTTGCCTTAGACAGTACTGCTCAGACCCTCGTACCGATCGTATAATACCATTTACTACAATCATGTACAAGAAGCAAGTACTGCTGCCAGTTGTGTACGGTCTAAACCGCTCGTTTTCGAAGCAAGTGATCATCGGCCTCTCTCTAAATCGTTCGGGAAGCTTATCAACTGTCATACGCATCGTTAATCAAGATTATTCCGGCGTGCAGTTTGAACCTACCGAATGGTCCATCATCACCGACCACTTCCCCGTCATCGACAAGTTCTTCACCGCCGAGGATAACATCAAGGAGGTACCCGAGGCTTTTAGCAATCCTATTCTCATGACCACTCATGAGATAGTCTTCACGTACTCATACGGTGAGCGGGCAATTATTATCAAGCCGGCAATCCCTGTGTCTACGGACAACAACGGCTCTGGTGTTAAAAGAGCTAGGGCCTACACACCTACTGTTGTGATGAAGAGGGTGTCCTACCTCAATCTTCAGAGGGTCTTGCGCTGCGTGACCGTTCAAATAACCAGGCTACGCGCAATTACCGACAGTGCTAACAACTGTAAAGATACGCTGATTGCGGAACTCGACCGGCGCGGAGATGACACCTCCTCCAGGGACAGCATATTGGGCGATCTTCGACAGACTCTGGAGAAGAAAGGCCTGTGGTCACCGGTACTTTACCAATTATTAGTGGAGCTGCTCTCCCTGTATAACCACGAGAACCTCTCCTTCGTGCGGAGCACCATGGAGGAACAGAACAGCCATGCATAACACTTATTTTCTTAATAAACCTGTATGATTGATGTATCTTGCAATATGCTTATAATATATTTTTATTTAAAACTTTTTTCTTGTTTTGTCTCCTACACCTCATTCTCCCTATATCTTTTCCTCTGCACGATGTTCATCATTGGAAATGAGTGTTATACGACGCCATCGCACACCTGCAGGGATTCTCAGTGAGATACACCCATGCCCATATTGGTAGTTTGTCAACAAATCCTACGACGCTCGCTCGGGCTATGAAACAATTGCTAAGCGCGGAATTTGTGGGAAGCTATTGCAAAGCAGCTATCTTTGGCATCCGCGAGTTAATCCGCGGAAATCCTTCGTTCTGATTGGTCGCACTTAAATGCTTCTCATTTAAAAACTATTACGAATTTTTGCAAACGGTTTGCGGGAGGGTACTCGGGGGACCCCCAGCCATCACCCACTTTCGGGTGTAAAAGTAATTCTGGGACACCCTGTATATGTGTGTGTGTGCTTTTTTTTGTAATCCTTAGTCTTACTCCTGTTTTTTCACACTTGTTTCTAGAAATGGCACCACGAATGGCGCCTGAAGGAGGTGACGACAGCGTGGGTCGTGGTGGCAGGGGCACCCCATCGCCTAGGCCGGACGACATGTTCTATGAGGCTCTAAACAACGGTCTGTGCCTCTACGGCTATATACACGCATATCGCTGGGAGGAGCTGTGCGCCGGGTGCGTGAGCGAGCTGCCGCCGGACGTGCAGCCGCTATACACCGCCCACAGCATGCACTATTTGTTGCTAGACACCGGTATGGTGTTTAACTTATCGCGCTGCACAACCTGTGGTCGGAGCGTCTTGCTCGAGCACACACCCGGTGATTCCCCGAGCTGTGTGCTGTATTACGAGAGGCACAGGGACTCCCTGATACGCTACAGCTACGGGGAGGTTAGGCTAGACTATGTTAGGGTAGGTTAGGCTGTACAAAAAAAAACTAGGCTTACATACGTTACATACATTTATTATTATACGTTTTTTACTTACATACTTATTATTATATTATTGCTTATATACCATTATTATTGTTACTATTATTATACATTATTTTTATTTTATTCGCTACTACTACTACTATATTATTATTATTACCACACCACTACTACTACTACTATATGACGCTTATTATTATACATTATTTTAATTTCATTCGCTACTACTACTACTATATTATTACCACACCACTACTACTACTATATAACGCTTATAATAAAAATAAAAAATTAGCAAAATTATATCTTTAATTTATATAATTAAAATGCCCAGACCACGCACCTTTTTTCATGAAACAGATCTTAACACGTGTATCCAGATTTACACCGGGAATATTGTACCCTACCACCGCCACCGCCACCATAGATCTTATTATCGTGCGCATACTGGCGATCAGCCAAACGCTTCTTTCGCACAAAAGCGTCGTAGTACTCTCGGGCAACTAAACACCACTAAACACATTCTGGAAGGCATGCATCCCGAAGCCGGAAGAGAGGTAGTGTAAAAACATCATACAGAATTGGCCGCACACCGTTGACGTCTCGCTCTGAAGCTGCTGGGTGTTCCATCGGAGTCTCGATGCATGGTGATGATTCAGCGGTGGTAATCCGTAGCTGTCAAAGTAGTAACCATCTCCGTCAGCGTCCACGTACATGGCAACCCAATGTGCTCCTGGTTTCGTATGATCGTCCGTGTTGGCGATAATCGCAGCGGGTTTCGACCAGCTTCGGGGTATTCTATCATCTGCATAGACACCCGTCGTATGCTCCGATATACCGCGAAGGCCAAGCTAAAGGTCTAGCGTGTTCATATATGCGGTCCGTTATTTCGAAGCCAAAATTCAAGGCGTAAGGCGTTGTTCAGAGCGCAGGTAAACGATCCTCGGCTCTCCTTACAGGCGTGAACGATACACTCGTAATGGTCACGATTCGGTGGGAAGTCCTCGTATGGTGAGTTATCGGGGGTTTCATCCAAATTTATAACTTCCCTTGCCATAACGGTCTGCAGAAAAAGTACGCTCTCCGGACCTCTCGTGTATATGCTCCGCGAAATACCCGCTATATTTCGGAGATTGGCGTATAACTGTTTGTACGTCACACCACCGTCGAACCACTCTAGACCGTGTCGATAGCGGGTCATGGTGTTGTTCTCGCTTCTGATCACTGATGGTAATTCGTTGAAATCGCAGGGCGGTGAAACGATCCAGTGGCCTATGTATTTTCTTTCCACAGCCACGACGCCGATCTCCTTCGGCGCCAGACGTCCCTCGGAGTCTTTGAAGTACTCAATCTCGATCACGAAATCCATCGCGGTGGTGCTAACTCGAAGGCGTTCAACGAGAAACTAACGGCGATGCTGATGATCACAGGCGATACCGAGTACACAGAAAGACGATGACGCATACCCCAAATTGCTGACCTATGTATTTTCTTCGATTGTTTATCCGCCGTAATCTACGACGATTTGCCGCGAGGCGTCGATCTCCAGAACGTTGTCGTACTCAGCGTAAACGATACAGTTTACGGTGGTGGCCAGCGGTTCGTCGAAGCGTACCTCAATTCGTACACTACCGTGCTTGATCAGGTTCCAGTGGGTGTTGCTATTTGCCGAGAGATCGGGTGTGAGATCGAAAACGAACAGGCAGTAGCCGTCTGCGTAAGCGTTCCTAGATATCGAATTACCCTCGTTGAGGAAGTGTATACCCGTGCCACTGAAGAGGGTATGATACGCGTCCACGTAAAGACCGGATTTGCCGAAATCTGTCTGCAGTGCTTTCGAGGGTACTTGAACACCGTCGACGTACAGCGATAAGAAATTAATACAATAGTTTTTAAAATTGAACGGGTTGAGTTGATAGTTGCCATTGAATGCCTTGTTATCGACGAAGCCTATTATAATACGCTTAGGTAATTGGCCGAGAATCACGTTATCCATAGTACCACCGTGCAAGCCGGCGTGCATCGTCAGTGCCTTGACCTCTACACGCGTAAGCGGATACTTTGCAGTTGTCTTTGATAGCATTTTAGAATAAGCAATTAGAATACCGGGGCTTATTCTGGCGCGTCTAACGAGGAGCGTGGCCTCCGTTATATGTAAAGAACACTCGCTCTTTGGATCCATGAGGGAGAAACCGTCTCTCGTGCGTACGAGGCGTAAACGGAGCTCAACACCATTTAATAAAAATTTTTCCTGGTTAAACACATCGCAGTGTAAATGACCGATCAGATCGACCGTCTTGTCTTTACCGACGAACGCCTGCCTATTCACGAGACCCATATTCTTGCCCGCTGTATCGTCCATATGACCGGGCGTGTCGTCGTACCAGAGCACGCTCGAGAGGTGGGACCCCTTGGCGGCTGGCCCATAATTTAATAGCGTTTCTATGTAGGCCCTGTAAGCGTACGCGTTATTAGGCGGTGATACGAGTTTCTGATTAAGAAACACGTCCACCTGATTGAACAGCGAGTGTAGCAGATTTTTAATAGGGGCTGCTTTGCTCAGAGCGTCAGGGGCTAACGCATCCTTGGATCGTAGCTGCACACGTAAACTCAGCATGGTGTGTGCTAGATCGAGGTACTCGTCACCGTTACCCGGCACGACAAATTCAATGGGCGAGTCATCGGTCAGCGATGAGATGGGCTTGTAGTGTACCCACTGCGCGCTCTCTATAGTGGTCTGTGTCGGTGGCAGTGTAAAGAGCTCGAGCTCCGATTTCATACACTCGCAGGAGTGTGCGTGTAGAAAGGCCATGATAGAGGTAGCGTTTAGGAGAAGATATCCAGCACACTCCGCTTTACTTTCTTACTAGCGATCCTACGACAATTTTTGGGTTTCTTGGTTTTTGACTTTATTTTTTTTACAACTTTTTTTTTCGACGCGGAGCAACCTTCTTCCCCGTACGTCTCTTACGCGAAACGCCTGTTTCAGCGGAGCGCCGCGCTCGCTGACGTCCGTCAAGATATTCATGCCCGCGCGCACCGCCTCCTTACCGACGGCTCGGGCTCCTCTCCATAGCAAAGGTAACACACGCCGAAACAGACCACCGAGAAAGCTACCAATACCATGTCCTCGCTGATAGGGCGACCCCGCGAATACCCGAAATTTCGTGGAATATCCCCCACCGATCTGCGACTCGTAGTGTTACGGAGAGCGTCCCTGATTCGAATGGTATAGGTTCGCCTAGTTGATCTCTTATATCGATGTCGATCGTTTGAAAAGTCGTGCGGAGCAGCGGTATATACTTTAACGGTGAAAACGAGAGCACTTTCATGGCTGCGTACGCGTATTTGTTATCCGTTTGCAGGGGAACCACACGAAGCAAGGGTGTTTGGACGTCTCCGGTGATATACGGCTCGCAGACATCGGTGTAAACAAAAAGCATCTTAGGTAGGGCGTTGATCAGGCTAATCGGCTGATTGGCCATCACAACGGGCTGTGCTTTCGATACCATGACCGATTCGGGAAAACCTAGGATGCGCGCCAGAGACCGGCAGAGTCTCAGTTCGTGTGGGTCGTCTAGATCGTTATCGGTAGAGACGAGCGATACGCTAGCGTAACCGCCTCTACAGAGCTCTAATTGCAGACGGCCCTTCATAGCCCTGGTAGCGTTAATTTCGTCAACGAGTGTCTTTACGTCGTCATAAACACCGTGCGCCACGTTAGAGCCCGTCATCATAAGACCCACTATCGGTTCTTTGTGGTTCTTCCGCGGTTTGGTGCGGGTGGTGACCACGCCCACGTGATCCCAGTCTTTTAGCGCTGCGAGCACGTGAAGAAAGGTCATAGGGATCTGTATTTCGACCAGAGCAACAGCCCATGCCACGTGTAAATCGATCTGATGCGGTAGATGCGTGGTAAAACTGGTATAGGTATATATCTATACTGGTATAGATGCGTACCCGGTCGCCGACACCATATTTAGGGGTACGTGGGCTCGCTGTGGCGTATCGCATGGGCAGATTCATACGGACCGTAGCGGCATTATACATGGTTACGTCGACTGGACGCATTCTCATCGCAGAGTGACGTGCCCTGTTGTACGATTACACGAGGCTCTGAAGAATATCTATGTACCGCCGCGTGTTTCTATGTGTAAAGTAACGCCACATACGCTCTTTCAGAGTACGATTGTAGTGTTCGACGACAGCTGCCTTTACGTCGGGGCTGCGCGCTACGCGGAATCCTATGCCGAGCTCCTCGAGCAGACGCTGCAGTACGCCATTGGTAAACTCTTTACCTTTGTCTGTCTGTAGGTACACGGGTATCCTATTCTTACTACGTGTCAAAACCTTCCGGAATGCCGCAGCTACCGTCGCACCGGTCTTGTCGCGTAAAGGCTCGACACAAGCGTATTTGCTGAGTACATCGATTATTACAAGTTGTGACGTGTCATTTTGATGCACGTCACAAAATTAGGCGAATTCGGCTACGTCGTGGGGCCGGATGCGTTACGGAGCGTTTCGCGTGGCGTTGGACTGATTTTTATTTTAAGAATTTGTATTTATTTCCCCGTGGGGAACGTTTCGTTTGTTTTTGAGTTCATTAAGCGGATCCGAGAGGATTCGATACAATTTGTATTGAGACGGGGCCCGAGAGAGAGTCAACTACGGGCCTGGCGGAGCGCTGTCAAGGAGAGGTGACGTCAGGACCGGAGCACACAACCTGGTGGCTCGACTACGCGAAGCCAGCGGCGAGCGTCTTCAGAAGCAGAGGGCATATAGGAGTTGCAGAAGCGGCGGGAAGCTGAATATCGAGGGAGAAGAGGTGGATGTGATTCCCGTCTTCCGGAAACGGCACTGCAGCCATCCTAACGTAGCAAGATGCCAGGATCTATTTTACCGGGATCGTTAAAACAATTGAAGATCGCGAGCTGGCTAGCGGAGCCCATGTAACAACGAACCTGATTGGACCAGGGGGTGGTATTACAGCGCGCTCTCAGGAAGGTTCCCGATTTTGGAAATTTGTAGCGTCACTCACGGCGTGGCCTAACTCAGGGATAGACGTGCTATCGTTTTCTACCGAATTTTGTATTTACTGTATCGTATCGTGATCCGTTTGAGGGGCTATAAATCAGGAGAGTGTGTTCCTGGATATAGTAGGAGCTACTGGACAACGGTGAGTGACGCTCAGGGATATTTTGGCTACTTTTCAATTCACGGGATCAACCGATCTTTTCTGTTCGACGTACTCTTACGCGTCATCCTGCGCTTTCCTGATCACTAAGGGTCCAAGGATAGCTAATCCGGTGACAAACAGGAGATCGGTCTCTCATTTAATTATTTCAATTCTTCCGGTTTTGTGTCTAACCGTTCAGTCCACGTCTCGCGGAATCGTCTCCCTAACACATGGGTGCGTGAGTCATTATCGTATCGTTTATTATCGTTACCGTACCGTTTAATATCTCGTATCGTATGTTGCGTTGTTCCAGCAGGAACCTTATTGTATACTATCGTTTGGGTAAATATCCCAGTGTGTTCTGCATCATCTCGATCTGTTTTCTGTATTTGTCATTTGTATTTCACCATCTTGTTCTATTTTCTATTTAAAATAAATCGGATCCGTCCCCGGATTTTGGTTCCGATAATTTGTCGTTTTCAGTAGTTTTTAGAGTGAACCTCCCTATTTTTCAGATTTTGAATATTGTCTCCCAGACCCAGGACCCCACCGCACAAGAGCTGGCCAGGGTGTCCTTAGGAGACAGCGGTGTAACTCTGGTTATACCTGGCGCCCAATAATTTAGTATTTCATTAATTATTTCTCGCGGTGCCATTTATTTGCGCGTCACCGTTAAAAAGTGTCGTCACAAAGTATATACGTGTAACCATCGTTGTACTCCTTCAACGAGCGAAGGTCCACAAGATCGGCCTCCCAAACGTCGTCGATATTGCTGACGGCGTAAGAGCGGCGCTGAAACGTACGACGTACGGGCTTATGCAGCGTATACGCGTCTTGCGCTTCTAACCAATGTACGACGGAATCTCGCTTTACCATACCCTTAACCGCTCGCTCGAGGTTACCGATACCGGCGTACGAAGACGGCTCTGCTGGTGTGTAATAAAGTCGCCTCAGCAGCCTGTCATCACCCGACTTCTTCTTCTGTTTCACGGCAGCTTTAACCATTCTAATCTTTTCTTTTTCTCGGTATCGTTGGCTGTACTAGCCGACACGGATCGTGTATATCTTTTCCCCACGACCTCTTCTTCCCCGGAGTCTCTAAACACTTTCTGAAACGCCTCGCCAAATTCCTCCTCCGTGGACGAGCTCTGAGTCGTGTCGATTGAGCGCGGTACGATTGTTACACGACGCCGTGGCTGATTACTGAGAGGCGTCGTGTTGCTCCCCTCCTTCCATAGACGCTGATTGCCAATAAATTCGCGCGGTATACCAACAGTACGGAGGAACCGCGCAAACTGCCGACTCCCCGCCGGTCTCGCCGTTTTTCTCTCACGCATAGCGTCATTGATTAAATCAACGATGTTGGCGTCCTGCACGACGGCTCCACCGATACGCGTAACGCCCTGTTTACTTCACGAAATGTGTGGTGAGCCAGCGCCACGCAGTCTGTCTAGTAAGAGCCGCGCCTTAGTCCTGTACTTTTGGGGTACACTGGCAATGATGTCGTCGTCGTCAGCATCGGTGGTCTGGTTCCGGGCGTTATCCTCCGCAGAATTGTTATTTTTTTTCTTGTTATCGCTATCGGCGCGCCTATCCTCGTCGACGTTATTTCGCAGGTCCTCGATAAAGTGTAGATAACGCTGCAGCACCTGATTGTACATCTTCCACTTTTCGCGCTCGTCAATGAAATTCGGCGAGTGTAGGATCTCCTTCATCGACTCGTCTAATCTGTTTAAGGTGGTCCCAGGGGTTTGTACGGTGTTAACGGTGTCAATGCCCTCCTGACTGTACTGATGCGTATGAGGCGCTGCACGGTGGTACTGCTGGTGCACGGTATTCACGCTCTCATGAGGGATGAGAACCATCTTTTTTGCATGCTCCATCTCGCTCTTTCTTTCTCGATCTGCGCTGCGTATATCCTATCCGCTTCCCCCTATGAGTTTTGATATGACGGTGCCCAGTATGGGTGCTAGCAGAAGAGGTAGAAAACCGCCGCTCTGAACGATAAGGCGTTTTCTAGTTTTGACTGCTGAACCCGGTCTGGATAAACGTCTCAGCAGCGGTGCGTGTTTTCGTAAGCGACCTTTCTGAGTCGGCTTGAGAGGTACGATCCCGCGAAGGATATTCAGAGCGCATTCGCATATACAGTTGACGAGGCGCGGGTCCGCCGCTTGTAACAAGGCACTGCGCTGTTTGCTGTCCAGGTGGCAGATAGCCTTTAACACTGTGGCATGCTTCCGCCCTATAGAGCAGCGTGCGCTGGATACCATTACAACCGAATGACTGGTACGTCTCGATCGGCGTACTCACCCTTTATACCCTTTCGCGGTACGTACACGTAGTGGAACGGGTCCAAAGGAAACACGCACGTGCGAAAGCGGCAGTTATCGGGCGTCGATTGCTTCTAATCGAGTAGTAAATAACCGTGCGGTTCGGCGGTGGCATCGCGGTAGACTTCCTGCACGAAGCGCGGATTTTCAGGAAACACCTGTCTCGCCAGATGCTGTATCTGCGCTCTGTCGCGCGGATTTTTAAACACAACGATGTAGTTGGCGTTCAACGAGATATCACGCTGCCCGGGCCCCTGATGAAAGAGATTCTGCGTAATGAAGATAACGCTGATGTTCTTATGATGGCTGCCTTTGGTAAAAAGGTCGACCACCGTGTTATTGGACGATTCCCTCATGAGATCGTCGATGATGACGAGTTTCGGGCGTGGATCGTTGCCGTAATCGGTGTTTTGCGGCAGTCCCTCGTGAAACTCTATAGAGCTCCCGTACTCCCTGTACCCCTCCTGCCACTCTGCATAGTGAAAGAGAACGCGCGCAAATCGCACGTCGCTCATGTCCTCGATGAACCGTAGGAATTTCTTTACGAAGAACGTCTTCCCGCAACCCGTTGGTCCACAGACCATCGACGTCCACTGGTGCTTCCACCGTGTGTCCATTATGCCAAATGAGGCTATTTGGCGGTGTTCTTTACGAATATACTGTTAAAGAGTCTGCTGGATTTTACACACGCCCCCCTTCCATTGCGGGGCCCCGGCCGCGGCGGGCGCGCGACACGCGTGAGGCTCGTGACGTCGCGCGCGCTTGCTAGCTCTTATCGGTGACGTTGCTAGCCCCCTCGTCCGGGTGAGCTCATAGTGCACCTGTGAGCTAATAGTCGATATGTATGTGTGTCAGCCGCATAGCTAGCCATAGCGCACGGCTAGCATGTCCGAAGCGCCACTGAAAAAATAAATAACATGACCCGGTTGGTGGAGTCTTCGGGAATAAATCGATACAAAGATTTTTTGTTTTTCAAATAAATATGTTTTATTATTATTATTATTATTGTACAGGCTATGTATATACATTTATACAAGTTTTTGCTTGTAATATTAATTACATAAATCCGTAGGGCAAAGAGCCGAAACGACCGTCGCGTCGCCGCTTTTGAAGCTCTGTCGGTTTACACGTTTTTGATTCTAGACGCGTCACTACGTCGTGAAACGGCGTACGACGTATCGCGTCGTAGTGCAAAACAACAGGCTCGCTGGTCTCTCCCGTCACATAAGAGCGTATCCAGTTATAATTAATGGCCAGACTCGTCGCGTGGTCAATCGTGATACCTTTGACCTTACAGACCTCAGCGTAAGAACCGTCTGGCTTACGTACCCGGTACGCATAAAATTTCGGGCCTCCCGAGACAAAAGACGTGATATAGCTACCAACACCGTACGACTCCAACTCGTCGGTTAAATCGCCCAAAAGACTGCCGAGCGGCGGCTCGTAAGCGTTATCGGCGTGCCGTCCACCCGATACGTATATACACGAGTCGGTGTCGTAATATAGTACACGCCGATCTAATTTCTCGAGATAGTCATATAACTTAAGGCGAGCTTGAGCCGTGGTGTACGCGGCTATAACGACGTTTGTGTATGCCGTGGGTATCAGCGATTCGTTTGTACTACGCGTACTGACGTAGAGCATCTCGTCATCTACGGGCAGAATACCTGTAATCTCGACCTCCGGACACGTAAGCAAACTCACGAGCTTCTGACGAATGGTTACGATTTCCGTTTTAGGTAGATTTTCGCGTTGCCCAAACTTGCCCCAAAAGGAATTCAAACATAATTTTGCGACTGACCGCAGACCGGGGTTTGATTTTATATTATCAGGGTCCAGACGAATACCCTCGACACGATCGTACTCCTCTATATACAGCTTCTTGGCCTCGTCGTCATCGCCACACTCGCGCGGCAACCCGCTAGCTTCCTGCTTGATCTTTAGGAACGTGTTTATGTAATCGGCAAAGTGACCACCCGTCCGTGTCGCAGGACCGTACTGGGTAATCTCATACAGCCATATTTCGTGTATCGTCGTTATTTCATACCCCTTACGCACGGCGCGCTTGACCTCGTCCACGACCCAGGTCCCTTCGAATACTCTATCCGCGGGATTCTCGTGAGGGCACAAGCCCTGCAGCGTTGACTCTGCACAGGAACGACACAGTGCGAAAAGCAATTTACCGTGCATACGCACCAGGTAACACGGGATGATACAGATCTCGCGGTGGTAACACCACACACTTAATCAAGCCCTCCACGTTATCGATGTTGTTGCGATCACCCGTTAGTTCGCGACAGTCATCGCCCACGTACACTGTAGGGTGACCTACAGGGAATTTCCCCGTTTTCGAAATGAAGGGGTAGAGCGAGCACACATCTACGTAGTGTATCCTCTCAGACCCCTCGACTTCGTAAAAACTGACGGTATTCCCTGTACGGCCACCGAAGAAAGCATCGCGGGGTTCGAGCGGTGCTTGCAATACCAGCGGGTTCTCATTCAGCGATCTGTATAAAGCGGCCTGTTCAGAATCGGTTATCCAGCGGTCGAATTCGCACTCCCAAATTTCCGTCAGCTCGTAACCTAAATACCGAATCTTATCGCTCGTAGCCTGCGTTCTCTCGAAGCGAGCGTCCTTGGATCCACCCGTGTGTAGACGACTATCTCCGTTTATACGATAGCATTTTGGGCAACCGTGCCAGAAACAACCCTGAAACTGGAATACGTGCCGTAGGCCTGTGTCGATGTCCATGTAGTAGCCGTCGACGGGTGTACCCTCCGGCAGGCGATACTCCCGAGTGCGTCCCGCGTGAACTATGACACAACCCAAACGATGCTCCAGCGAAAGAAGCCACAAGACGGCCTTACGCGATTGTTTCTCACCGTATCGGTACCCGCCCGGTGGTAAAATAGCTATCTGTTCGTCCCGCAAAAAGTTTTTCCGAAAAACTCTCGAACACGCCGAGGCTATGGTTGTGCTCTCCGAGAAAGGGCAAACGCTACCATGCTGAAGAAACATTTCGCGGAAAGAAACGCAAGCCTGCCTGAGAATGGTAACGTCTGATCTACAGTAATCTATAAACTCTGTTCGAAAGTTAAATACGTAGCCCGCAGAGCACTGCTCGTTGTACCATGCTAAAAATTGATTACGCTGGGCCGTAGGCATCGTGTCGGGTGAATAAAACTCGAGCGGCGGTAGAGGACCGATATAATGCTGATTCTCGGGAGTATTGAATAGATGCGGAAAGACACCTTTTTGTTTCAAACCAGCAGAGTCCACGAGACCGAAGGCTTTTGGCAGGGCACTCAGAGGCATGTGAAAATAATTAAGACTGTCTATGAATGTTACACGACCCGTCTTCATCATTATGATACTAGTACCACTGAGTATCAGCGTCGGTGGTTTTAGAGTTTTCCGTTTACGCTTCACGATATGCTTCAGTATAAACTGCGCGTCGAAACCCTTGGCGTTATGCGCCACACAGATCACTCTCTGAAACGATTTTCTTTTAGGATCGCACGCGAAATCTACAAACTGCCTTACGGGATCCTCTTCGAAGATGTACTCGTGTACACCGCAAGACGGGCATACCCTCGCGAGATCTGTATCATTTATGCATGCTGTACACACTTGCTGAACGACGCACAAGTTTGGTGTGTGGATACGCACCGCGTCGTCACCGGGCAGTTTCTGTATCTGCTGTGTTTCAAAATCGTAGAAGATGTACAGATTATTTTTTTCAGCGGTAGTCTTTTTTACCGGTCTGACGTAACACCGATGTCCAACGTCATTAACACTCTTGCAGACGCTGCAATACACCTTATCGCAAGAGTGCTTACGAGAGGTTCCTTGAAGAGGTCTAAGACACTGCGGACAGCTGCGAACGGCCTGGCACACGCTCTTTTTTTTGCCCTTCTGTTTACTAATCAGCGTATTTATATGATTATCGAAACAGATTTGACCAAAAAAGTACCTATGGCACTCACGACAATACAATGTGGGCAGAGCCGAATCGCAGGGCGGTTTTCCGAAACATCTAGCGCATTTGTGGGAACACTTATGCTCTGCCTCGTACGTGCAAGATTTGTTACATGGTACGCAAAAACCACGACTACCGACCGCACCTCGCATATTTAAAATAGGTTGATAATGCTGCGAATTATTATAATACAGAATGCGGAGCGTTTGCCGTGGTTTCCCTGAACCGTACGCTCTATCGACTATCTGCGATCCGTCGTACAGTGGTTTCTCACCGCTGCCTATACTGCCAAACTCGTAAACAACAATGGCGATACCATCCGGAGCAAGGTGCTTTTGAAATTTATCAATTTCCGGAATACCGCAACCATCAGACGGTATGTCTACACAGGCTTTTGTCACAAGCTCGAGAGCTAATTGTTTTTGTAATTTAGCCCGTTGACACCGTACCGCGTTCCATCGCTCATGCAACTCCCCAGAGCGCACCTCCCCACGTTCAGCGTGCACCATCGCCACAGCGAGCGACCTAGGTAGACAGAGGTTATCGCTATTCACTATGGTCAGTATAGAGCGTTTTTTTACAAATTCGTGCGCTAATCGCACGCGCCCCGTACCCCGCGGTACTTCGACTATACACGACTCGATGACAAAAGACCTATCTATCTGGAATGCCTGGGCGCTTTGTGCGACGGACGATATCACGTTCCACACGTCGTTTTCAAGAAGTTCTCGAGCCGGTCTGTACGACAGCCACGCTGCCCCGCACGCGAAACTGTCTGATTTAATCGTCAGCCCTATATAATCTTGCGCGGTACACGAGCTTGTAAGGTACGCGTGTATATCTCGGACTGTGCCCTGCAACCAAGATACGGTATTCGTATCAGGATCTTGGGGCGGTGGCCTGATAGCCATTGTTATTTCGCGTCCGTCTAATCGAAACCGATTTATGCGACGCGTCGTTTCGGCTTGTACGGTAAACCTATGCCCTGGTGGTAACACGTCGTTATCGCTGACTCCCTCGTTGTCGGCGTCTTCGTCGGCGGATCTCTGCGACCGAAGAAGGGGTCCCCCGCCGGTCTGGTATTGCGTGCCCACATCTAGCGTTTGGAAAAAGTTTTTATTATTTTTTTGTTATTAAACAAAAAAAGAAAGAATATTCGGCTCATACTGACTTCTCATTCCTCACGAGGATTAAACATCGACTCGATGTATGAGAATACAGCGTCTAACCGGTTTTCATCATCCCCTATTTTTTTTTAAAATTAGCAATTTCGACAAAGACGACTTTAAATGTTAAAGAATATCTCTTTCTACGTTACCTTCTTCGAGGGTATCAGCGGGGCTCAGGGCCTCATCGCGCTCCGCTAATGCATCGGCCGCCTCGTCGGCATCTGCTGCCTCGTACACGCCGTTCCTGAGAACCCACAGCACCGGTTCTTCCGCGTCGTCGTGCTCCTGCGGCTGCCGTGCGTTACCCGGTGCAACGTGGTCGTTGTAGCCAGCAGCCTCCAGCGGGTCTACAACTTTTTTACTTTTTATTTTTACACAGATGAGTTTTCACCGATATCTGTAAATGTATAATTATTACATTGATAGCTCTCGTTAGAAGCGCTGGACATGGTGGAGTGGTCATCCTCATCACCATTGTCATGGTCACTGTGGTCGCTAACGGCCGATGCTATTGACATGATCTCATCTGTAAAGAAAATTATGAAGCAAATCGCATTTCTTTTTTTCCTTTTGTTTCCGATGCTGTTTAACGCATACCACACGTATCGTGGAACGATTCTTCGTCCTCTTCTTCTTCTTCTTCCTCCATCGACTGTATGTCCAGCGCTGTCGATGGACCTGCTACTTTTTTAAAAATAAAACGTAAATTAGCCGTAATCTTTTTTTTTAAAAAGCATGTTTTACCGTTAGTACGTTGCATCACTGTCGCCGTGCTGGTGCGGGGCTCCGAGTAAACCTCCTCTATACGATCGAGGCACCCTAGGAGCAACTGCTCCTCTTCCTCGGGGGCGACTTCGTGATGAAAGCGCGTCAGTTCTTGTAAAATTGATTTTTTTTTTTTTTTTTTTTTTAAAGGCAATTTGTGTAGGAGGTATTGCTGGTAAGCGACAGATACATACCTTCGTGAAACAGATGATCGGTTATAATAGCCCTGGTGATATGGCTATCGCGCACTCCGCGTTTGTTGATACACTCTGCGGCTAGCGAGAGTATGTACGGATCGTTCTTGAAGTATCCTCTTTCATGACCCCTCGCTAGCACCCGCAGAGAACAATGGGTAAACACACTTTTTAATCTACGCGTCAGCGTACGAAAACCGAAATATCTTAACTCGCGACACCACCCCGGTCAGAATAATCTCGGGTTTCAAGGGGTATTCAAGCGGCGTGTCCTGACGAAATCGAGGATACAATCGCGAATATTCCCCAAAGATGACATTTTTTTTCTTTGCTTAGAGCTGGTGATTGATGTAAGTTATCAGACTATCTGCCAAAACATCGTGATACGAACTAAAACAGGGTACGTCTAGTCCGCGGGCGTCTTACAGCCACGGCGATATTAATTTCAAAACAATACCATGCGATACATCTGAATCAGCAAAAAATGGCACGACTTTCTTATTGAAGCGTTATTCGTCAAAAATCGGATAGAAGCGTTTTAATCGTAAAAATGAATTACATATTATTGATCGCTCGTTCGCCGATCGCGAAATACTGCGTATCCATAATACGGATAAAAAAAAACCCGGTATAGAGGTGTTGCGTCGGAAGCTGCAGCGATCTGCTAACGCACACCGTTCGAGGTTGCATCAGCATCTCGTCGTCGTAGTGTAGGGTTAGAGATACGAATCATACTAAGCTGTGTACATAGGTATTTTTTTTACTTTATTTATATTTATCAATTACAATCGACTGGTACCAAAAGATCATACCAATCTTTTACAGCATCGAACTCGTCGATATCACCACCGATAAGCTGTACTCCGATATCTTTTCCGCCACGGTCATCCCGCAGCAGTGTTTCGCAGCTCTCGTCGCGAAAAATTGCCATACACCGTATGTGCCGTATGTTGCGTCGGGATGCTGTTCGTGTGTCCATTGCGTAATACGTCAAATTGCTCGATCCTTCGGCGTGTTCCCCCTCCGCATCGTTGTAAACATCATGGGGTGTATAGGTTTCCCACGCATCGTCGAGTGCCTCCAGGTACGCGTAAAGACCGTGAGGCATGCTGACCACGCTTGTTCGGCATTCCTTGTAGTGTAGGAGCGGTGGACCATCCCGCGTCGTCAGGGTAACGCACCCAATAAACTCTGTCAAACTGCATCGTTTCTCCAGAGTACGTAGCGCTGTCTCGTATGCACGCATAGCCCTCAGGCACCACAGTGTGACGCAACTTTCGCGTAATCTCTCAAGATGATTGAATGCCGCTAACCAGGCCTGCGACTCCAGACGCATAGGTGCACGACGCGGTAGTTCTTCCGGTGTGGGCCTGCCCCACCTTTTCCTCAATATCGCTAGCTCTGATTTGGCCATAGGGCGCCGATACGTGATGCGGCATTTTGGATTACTATCGTCGGACATGCACCATTCATGTTTCGCCAACCACTCATTGGTACATATGCGCTGCGCGTAAGGGCTATCGTTAGAACGCTGATCGCAGATAAAACCCAGCGTTACGCTACAGCGTGTGAAATCATGGTGTCCTTTATTCAGTATCGTTGCTATAGACAGTTCGGGTAGTATCACGGGTCTTACACCCGACGGCCAACCCTTATGACAGACCATGTCGGGATTATCGTCGCCTAGGTCTTCAATGTCCAGTGCTCCCGGTTTCATCATGTATATTGAGGCTAGCGGTACACCCGTTAAATGTCCCAATCTCAATCACTCCCGTACGGCCTCTTTCTTTGGATCGTACTCGGGATTTGCGTACCGATAGAGGGCTCGTGTCTTCGCCCACTGCATACGTCTATGCCTCAAAAAGTCGTTGTCGTCGTAGCGAGCCATTTCTTTTTTCTACGGTAGCTGTCGGTAAATTTTTCACTGTAATGATTCTACTGCTTTTCTTAGACTGTACATCGCTGCCTGCTCGCGCGTGCCCCAGCTGCGTGTTTTCTTTTTCACAGGATCATCTTAACGCTGATGCAGATGCACCCAGCAGTACAGTGATTCACGTGAATCACTCGCTATAGGATATCAGCATCTCGTCATCTTTGATACATCCTGCGGTATCAGCAGTATCATGGCCATAGGCTCTTTGTTCGCTGCATCCTATGAAAACGGGGTGTGGCTATGGTGGCGGTGGTGGGGGACATGTTCGCCAATATTTCGATGACCTGCTTTTTAGATATCGCCTTAGACAGTACTGCTCAGACCCTCGCACCGATCGTATAATAGCATTTACTACAATCATGTACAAGAAGCAAGTACTGCTGCCCACTGCGTACGGTCTAAACCGATCGTTTTCGAAGCAAGTGATCACCGGCCTCTCTCTAAATCGTTCGGGAAGCTTATCACCTGTAATACGCATCGTTAATCAAGATTATTCCGGCGTGGAGTTTGAACCTACCGAATGGTCCACCATCACCGACCACTTCCCCGTCATCGACAAGTTCTTCACCGCCGAGGATAACATCAAGGAGGTACCCGAGGCTTTTAACAATCCTATTCTCATGGCCACTCATGAGATAGTCTTCACGTACTCATACGGTGAGCGGGCAATTATTATCAAACCGGCAATCCCTGTGTCTACGGGCAACGATGGCTCGGGTGTTAAAAGAGCTAGGGCCTACACACCTACTGTTGTGATGAAGAGGGTGTCCTACCTCAATCTCCAGAGGGTCTTACGGTGCGTGACCGTTCAAATAACCAGGCTACGCGCGATTACCGACAGTGCTAACAGCTGTAAAGACACGCTGATTGTGGAACTCGACCGCCGCGGAGATGACGCCTCCAGGGACAATATATTGGGCGATCTTCGACTGACTCTGGAGAAGGAAGGCCTATGGTCACCGGTACTTTACCAATTATTAGTGGAGCTGCTGTCCCTGTACAACCACGAGTACCTTTCCTTCGTGCGGAGCACCATGGAGGACCAGAACAGCCATGCATAACGCTTATTTTCTTAATAAAACTGTATGATTGATGTATCTTGCAATATGCTTATAATATATTTTTATTTAAAACTTTTTTCTTGTTTTGTCTCCAACACCTTCATCTCCCTATATCTTTTCCTCTGCACGATGTTCATCATTGAAAAAGAGTGTTATACAACGCCAACGCACACCTGCAGGGATTTTCACCGAGTAAAGACATTCTTCAAATACGATCTGAACCATGATTACGTCATTGTTCGGAGAATGCCTTCAGCATAACATTCATAAAGGCGCACGCCTTGGACAGTGGGCCAAATTAGGGACCAGGCCTTGCCAATCAATCAGGACATGCTTTTACTACTTAAAGCAGATTCGCGTCAACAATACGGTGATAATCGAAAATCTATCACACGCTACAGCTTTATAATATGCATAATGTGTCTTACAAAATACGGTGTTCTATTTTACCGCGGGTACACTTATCTCCTTAGGATAATTAAAAAAGTTACTGACCGGCGGTCAATGCATAATTACCGACCGTGATATGCCCCTGGAGACATACAACACCGCTGCTACTGAGTTTTGGGCCTTAGGACCAGGGCAGCGTGGTGGGGGAGTTCGGCATAGGGCGGTGGTGGGGGAGAGTCGCCCACATGGGCGAGGGGTGACACCATAGTGCGGTGCGGGGGATACAGCGCGATGCGCTCTATGACTCATAGGGGACAGTGGTGGGGGGTTTGTTGTGTTTCCCCATAGTGGCCTGTAACTACTTGCGATACTGTGTGGAACATGATTTTGGTACAGTATCGTGTTTGATGCTTTGGACGCATTTACAACTGGTTTCAACTGCGACGTTATTCCCCAAAACAAAATCTCAATACGAAATTAGATAGACGATAACCGGTATTCGGAAAATAGGGAACCGTACACAAAACGCCGTATGATCCTCTCGCTATAAATTCCGATATTCAAAAGACCCGATCCGCGATAGACTAGATAGTGTTGGGCGCCAGGTGATCTCCGGGGAGAACACCGCGAGTGCAGGGCACTCGAGATCGTAGAAATCTTTAGGAAGACGCGGGAAAACTTGGAACAACGAAAGGGAAAAGGAAACCGGGAAGGCGACACCGCCAAGTGAAGAGGAGTGAAGCGATAGGAACGGCGACTCCGCGAAGATAGAAAAGGGGACTAAGAATAAACGGCGACTCCGCCAAGAAGGAAAGAGAAAGAGAGATAAACGGCGACACCGCCAAAATAGGAAAGAGAAAAAGCAATAAACGGCGACTCCGCCAAGATAGAAAAGAGAAAAATCGAGAAACGGCGACTCCGCCAAGACAGAAAAGAGAAAGATCAAGAAACGGCGACTCCGCCAAGACAGAAAAGAGAAAGATCAAGAAACGGCGACACCGCCAGATAGGGAAAACGAACAAGACACGAAAACGGCGACACCGCCAAGATAGGAGAAAGAAGCGCGAAGAGAAGTAGAAACAGAAGCGTGAGAAAGAGAGAATCAGGCGGTCGACGAAAACTCCAAAATTATACCCGGTTCAGGGGCTAGCTCACCTGGGAGAGCGTCGTGGCGTTCAAGAGGCTAGACGGGAGAAGGAATAGACATGCGATAAAGAGACTAGGGAAAAGAAAGATAGCAGAGCAAAATAAGTAGGTTTAACGCACCGAAGCTATATTAAAGGAAAAGCAAGAAAGCGGCCTGCAAGCCATACAGAAACTACAGCGGGTTGAAAGCAGAAAAGCGAAAGTAAGTTTTTAGTCAGATACACTAAGGGTGCAAAAGCGAAATCATATGACAAAATCCTTAAAATAATAATACAAAGCGATAGGTTCTTGAGGGATTCTATATAAACTAAAATTCTTCAAACAAAACGCGGAACTAACGAGGGACTACGGCCCTGTGGCGATACGACACGGCAGCGGGACGGATCCGCGCCGACGCAAAAGATACTTTAGACACTATTTCAATAAATCGGAGACTACGAAATACACGCGAGAACAAAGGCTTAAATTCGGATCGGTCCGAAAACGCGGAACAAGTTCACTCGCGAAATTTCCCGACAATTGGAAAGAGTCAGAACACGTACGATATAAATATGGCCATTAACACAGGTATAAGATGCACGCAAATAAATTAACATAGATAGTACAAGTAATATACAATAGTCACAAGAAATGGCAAGCTCTCAGAAAATTAGCACAAGAATATTATAATCGGCAAAAATAAATTAATATTAGGTACGCCACTGATAGTCAGTACGTCCTTTATTCTCGCATCAGGCGAGTACGTACAAAAAAAAAGGTGACTCTACGATCGACCAGTAGCGGAAGGAATCGGAAAATATTACCATAAAATGAGAATTACGAATTTCCAAAAAGATTTAAATATTAATTAAAGAAAGAGGAGGAGGCCATTCCTTATAACGACAGCGAAAAATACATGAATAATATACGGCAGCTAAAAGAAGTATTGAAAGTCCAAAATTCAATATAATAAAGCGACATATAACGCCGGAAAAGATAGAAAAGCCCAACAGATATTTAATTAAAACAACTAGGCAGATTCAACAGGAAACGGCCAAGCCGGGGAAGCCGGGGCCCTAGGGGTTTCCACGTGGTCGAGAAGATAATCGATAACTTATAAAATATTCGACAATTCCAAAGCTCTAAATTACAGCAAAACGAACTTAATTACAATATATTCGATATTAAAGAAACTCTACGATAATCAAAGAAAACGCTAAATAAGATAACGGTATCCGGCACTATCGTCCTTTTACTTAGAGGGTCTGGAACGACATTCAGTCCCGGTAAGCTGGAAAATTTGCCGTCGAGACAAAGGGCCTAGACGGGATTACTTCACTTAAATTCACAAAATCTCCAGAATAACGGTAACGAAAGGTGCTCACCCAATCTATCAAGTACGAAATCGAGGAAATCGGTCCTCAGACTTCCTTTCTTCCTTCCTTCAAGATAATAAGCTCAATAAATCGGCAATCGCAACGGGTCGAATCCGGCTCGTCTGTATTCACTCTTTTGTACTTTGAGAAATCAACCACAGGCCTAAGATGCTCCAAACGTAAGTGAACGAGCCGGAATACGTCGCCAGCGGAAGAGCCCTAGGGGCCCCCCTCCATAAATTAATAATTCCAAATTTGCACGGTAGAGCGATAACAAAATATAATAATACAGAATAGGTAAATCTAACGCTGGACGGTAGCCAGAGACGAAGCATAGGCGGCTCGAGTCCGAAGATCGGCGGAGAGGGCCGAGCTGAGCGCGGGAATCCGTGGTGCGGCCGATCGTGAGTCCTCGGTGCGAGCAGCAGGATCCAGCGAAGAGTATGCCCTGGTTTCTTCTCCGGGGGCCACTGATAACAGGAGCGCTAGGGAACGTTCGGCGACTGGGCGGCACGATAGAGGATTATCCTTTCCTCCTATCGGCGGCACGAGTGGCGAAGGCCCTTTTTGGCGGTCCGTATGGGCGGCCGGCAGAAGTAGTAGAGGGAACCCATCCCGGGTCTCCCTGGCTCCACGGAAGTCCTCCGGAACGGACAGCAGATTGGTCCAGCCTCTGTCGATCGCTCGTCCGGTGGCTCAGGAACTCTCGTTAGCGGTCAGCCTCGTGCTCGTGGTGTAGACGTAGATTTGCCCAGGACGGTAAAGAAGGTAGGCGAGTGCGAATAGGAAAGCTCGAAAATAAAAAATAAAAACAAAAGAGCAGAAAGGCGGAACAGAAATAAGTAGAAAGGACGATAGGCGGAAACAGAGTGCATAAACGGTAAGCAAGACAAGCAGAGCCGTCTTTGGAATGTCGGGTGACTGACGTTTGGAGGATCGTTGCAGGTGGATTGTGTCTTTTCCCTACTCCTAGCAATCTTTGTGACTGAATTTCCGAAATTCACGTCACACTAGATACTAGATGTAGAAGTCCAGGGTGTCTAGATGTTCCGCTTCGTAGTTTTCTGTATCTAGGTGTCGGATGTGGAAGTCCAGGGTGTCCAGATGTTCCGCTTCGTAGTTTCTTGTATCTAGGTACTGGATGTGGAAGTCCAGGGTGTCCAGGTATTCCGCTCCGTAGTTTTCTGTATCTAGGTACTGGATGTGGAAGTCTAGGGTGTCTAGATGTTCCGCTCCGTAGTTTCTTGTAACTAGGTACTGGATGTGGCAGTCCAGGGTGTCCAGGTATTCCGCTTCGTAGTTTTCTGTATCTAGGTGTCGGATGTGGAAGTCCAGGGTGTCCAGATGTTCCGCTCCGTAGTTTCTTGTATCTAGGTACTGGATGTGGAAGTCCAGGGTGTTCAGGTATTCCGCTTCGTAGTTTTCTGTATCTAGGTGTCGGATGTGGAAGTCCAGGGTGTCCAGATGTTCCGCTCCGTAGTTTCTTGTATCTAGGTACTGGATGTGGAAGTCCAGGGTGTCTAGATGTTCCGCTCCGTAGTTTCTTGTATTTAGGTACTGGATGTGGAAGTCCAGGGTGTCCAGGTATTCCGCTTCGTAGTTTTCTGTATCTAGGTGTCGGATGTGGAAGTCCAGGGTGTCCAGATGTTCCGTTCCGTAGTTTCTTGTATTTAGGTACTGGATGTGGAAGTCCAGGGTGTCCAGGTATTCCGCTCCGTAGTTTCTTGTATCTAGGTACTGGATGTGGAAGTCCGGGGTATCCAGGTATTCCGCTTCGTAGTTTTCTGTATCTACGTACTGGATGTGGAAGTCCAGGGTGTTCAGGTGTTCCGCTCTGTAGTTTCTTGTATCTAAGTACTGGATGTGGAAGTCCAGGGTATCCAGGTATTCCGCTTCGTAGGTTTATGTATCTAGGTGTCGGATGTGGAAGTCCAGGGTATCCAGGTATTTCGCTTCGTAGTTTTCTGTATCTAGATGTCGGATGTGGAAGTTCAGGGTGTTCAGGTGTTCCGCTCCGTAGTTTCTTGTATCCAGGGACTGGATGTGGAAGTCCAGGGTATCCAGGTATTCCGCTTCGTAGTTTTCTGTATCTAGGTGTCGGATGTGGAAGTCCAGGGTATCCAGGTATTTCGCTTCGTAGTTTTCTGTATCTAGATGTCGGATGTGGAAGTTCAGGGTGTTTAGGTGTTCCGCTCCGTAGTTTCTTATATCTAGGTACTGGATGTAGAAGTCCAGGGTGTCCAGGTGTTCCGCTCCGTAGTTTCTTATATCTAGGTACTGGATGTAGAAGTCCAGGGTGTCCAGGTATTCCGCTTCGTAGGTTTATGTATCTAGGTGTCGGATGTGGAAGTCCAGGGTATCCAGGTATTTCGCTTCGTAGTTTTCTGTATCTAGATGTCGGATGTGGAAGTTCAGGGTGTTCAGGTGTTCCGCTCCGTAGTTTCTTGTATCCAGGGACTGGATGTGGAAGTCCAGGGTATCCAGGTATTCCGCTTCGTAGTTTTCTGTATCTAGGTGTCGGATGTGGAAGTCCAGGGTATCCAGGTATTTCGCTTCGTAGTTTTCTGTATCTAGATGTCGGATGTGGAAGTTCAGGGTGTTTAGGTGTTCCGCTCCGTAGTTTCTTATATCTAGGTACTGGATGTAGAAGTCCAGGGTGTCCAGGTGTTCCGCTCCGTAGTTTCTTATATCTAGGTACTGGATGTAGAAGTCCAGGGTGTCCAGGTGTTCCGTTCCGTAGTTTTCTGTATCAAGGTGTAGGATGTAGAAGTTCAGGGTGTCCAGGTGTTCCGCTCCGTAGTTTCTTGTATCTAGGTGTCGGACGTAGAAGTTCACAAAAGTGTGCAACAAGCGTTAGCGCTTTGCTCAAACTATAGTATCCTCTCTGATGTTCGCACGGCCTGAGGTACGTAAATAATCTAGCACACTCTCCTCTCTTATGTTTACCACACAGCTTCAACAAGCTGGACACCATTAACGACACTTATATGCATTGAAGATTACATTTTCTTTAAACATTTTTTATATGTCTTTATGCATTTCTAGAAAAAGGGACTACAAATTAAACTTATATGCCATTAAACGTTTACGACAACGCAATATATTTTGCTGATTAGCAACATCATAATGCATTTACATTTCATATCTGTGACAACACAGATTTCAGTGCTTAGAGCTTCTATGTCCCGTTGAGCAACAAAAACTTGTGATAACTCCCAAAAAACACTTACGTGTACAAAACTTCGCCAAGTACAGGAGTGCTGTGTATTCCTCTAATAAAAAGTATTGATATCAGATTATTGAGGCCAAGTACATAAGTCACTACATGTTTGCGTATTATATGATCTAGCACTGGCCCATCATTTTAATTGTATTTTCAAAATTTCCTATAACGTTTTCACTACTCTTTTACTTTACCACTGTTTCTCATAGTTGATTATGATTTAATGGTTATTTAATAATTAATAAAACTTTAGCTGATTCCCTATCGAGTACTACTTGGCGGGTCCGTGCCAGGAATTCCAAAGTACTTACTTTGAAGGTACTAATAGTATCCTAAAGCTATATGTTTGTTATTAAGCTTTTATATTTGTTAATAAGCTCTATATAGAAAGTTGACATTGGTTTTGAGTTTAATGACTGACATAATGAACGTAAATTTATATCAAGAAATGCACGGACCCGCCAAGTAGTACTCGATAGGGAATCAGCTAAAGTTTTATTAATTATTAAATAACCATTAAATCATAATCAACTATGAGAAACAGTGGTAAAGTAAAAGAGTAGTGAAAACGTTATAGGAAATTTTGAAAATACAATTAAAATGATGGGCCAGTGCTAGATCATATAATACGCAAACATGTAGTGACTTACGTACTTGGCCTCAATAATCTGATATCAATACTTTTTATTAGAGGAATACACAGCACTCCTGTACTTGGCGAAGTTTTTTACACGTAAGTGTTTTTTGGGAGATACAAACTTTTCATGAGGACTTTGTTATTAATACTGATTAAACAGGTATGTAAAAAATGAACAAATTTCGTAACAGCTAATTTAGATTTTAAGAATCCTCTAACATAACGTTCGTTTTAATATATTTTGTGCCATTTTATGGGTTTCCAGTATACCAGTACTAATTCAGTACTGTAAAGATCCTGGAGATGAACAGTTTCTCATTCGTATACGGCACAATATGGCATCATTCTTTCTGGACGAGTGTCGCCTCATATATTTGTATGCCTGCAGGAGGTATAAGACAGATTTGACCTAGGGTTAGTAGATGATCTATGAAGACACTGAAAAATATGCGAATGTTATCACTTCATTGAAATCGGGGAACCTGACCACAAATTTGTACGAGAACTTTCTTAAAAAATCTTTCAAGTTCTACGCTACTGAAAGCAAGTTTCTCCTTCTCATCGACTCCTAGGGAGGAAAAAGAAAACCAGAACTGTACGATGAAACTTCTCAAGACGGCAAAAAATGACCTACCTGCACTATACAAGTAATTCCACCAAAGTGTAATGTTCTAGTACAATCCTCATTCATTTTTATAGACAGGTTAACAATTATATTAAATACTTACAAAATTCTGCCGCTTTTATTGAAAAAGAAAAAGAAATTCCTTCCCGTGAAGATTGTATTGAAATCCAATTCCCAAATACAATTCCTATTCTTCTTTTCTTCATTATTATTCTCCCATACACAATATTTGATATATAATATCCTCTATAAATATTTTACAGCGGTAGATTTTACGAACAAATTCAATAAAAAATTTTTCGTTATAATTCTTACGATTAAATAATACCGCATTAATGACAAAAATAACAATTTTGTAATAATAATACATATTTGCATGATTATTATTGTAACATAAAACAAATTCAAAAATAAAATACATAAAGTAAATTCATAAAGAAAAAAGTTCATGAGCAGAGGCTCGAAGACGGAACTTTTGGCTTATCAAGCTGGCATGCTACCATTTCGGCCACTGGGATCACTTGACGACAACGGACAAAACTTTTACGTACATAAGTTGGTACACAAATTTTGAGGCGATTTTTTTCAGAACTAGCGACTTATAAAATCCGATGGCTTGAGCATGGTACGAGGTTCAGGCATTACTATTACCACACGAAGCCTCAATCTGAACTTCATTTTCTATACCGTGGAGTCCCCTTGTCAATTGGTTTCGAAAAGCTGAGGTGAAAACATTTCGAGGGGATACAAAAGACCCACCTTTACGGTTTTCATTAGAGTTTTGTGTTGGGAAAATTTTTGTTTTTGATATAAATATATTTATAGGATTTTTTTGAGCTCATAATATAGCGTAACTTTTATTCTGAATATTGGTAAATATCGTTTTAGACCAAAATATGTCAGGAAAGTCCAGTGACTATATCGGAAGGTGTCTTTGCCAAGGAGAATCCGTGAATTATTTTGAATGGAAAATCAATTAAAATTAATATGCTTGCAGATATATACCATAAAAGTATAAGTAGAAACATAGTTGAAACATACACACATACAGTCCGCTGAAGAAATTGTGATTTTTAAGCTCGTGTAATTAGACATTTCCATTTCAATGACAGATGTGCTATATTTTTTGTCACTCTCTGATTTGTAAACTTTTATTTAGGGTTGGGATTCTTTATTTTCCCTAATTCCGTAAAAGGTACAATTTTTAAACTAAAACTGTGTATAACAATTATTATAAAAATGTATTCGAATAAATAATTCTGGAAAAGTATCTTTGAATACTTCTAGTAGAAGGTTTGAACGTATCTTACGAATTTTTACCAAATTTTTATTATTATTCAATATCTGAAAATTATGATGAACGTGAACGACCCAAGTTTACGCTTCAAAGGTGTCGAAAAAATGTTATAAAAAATAATGAAATATAAAAAATCCTAATCCCGATTAGGGTTTAAAAGTTTTTAATTATTTTGAAACAAACTATTCAGACGGCTTTAACTTAATGAATGTTATTTAATTTTTTAACAATCTTATTAAAACCTGTGTGGATATCACAATTTTCATTATTTTAACGCTTTTGTTGATTAGTGCGATAGTGGTTCATATGGTTCAAAATAAAAGTTTAGTCTTTTGCATCAGTTGTGTAGAATACAAATTATTGCACCCACAAACTTGCCCTATCAATTTTAAATCGTCGACTTTAACACTATCTTCTAATTGCAACGGGACGTGATGATAAAAAGAAATAATATTTTTGTGGACTTTAATAGTGTTTAAACAAGTTTTAAAAAGTTTCACAACTTACAGTTTTCGTTAAAACAATCACAAAAATCATCTATTTCTTCGCCATTTTGACCGGAAGGTCCCTTTAAGTAAATTTTAAAGGATTAAAGATCTGGAGTGCAGCATATTAACTAATTTTCACTATTAAATTTTATTGAGTTCTATAATATTTGTTCAGACAAAATCATATAAAACGAACTACTTACTTTGAATAAAAATTTTTCATGGTGTATATTTAGTTAAATATTATAATTCAAAAAATTAAAATATTTAGTTAAAATCTTAAATTAAAATGTTTTTAACAAATTTGTACACTAGAAATTATAAAAACCTAAAACTAATTATAATTTTGAATACTGAAAATTTGATGACATAATTAAACATAAAGAGACTCGAAAAATATTCTAAAAAGCCGAATACGATATAAGTATCAAGGGATTTGTTTTGTAGAGAATAACATACAAAAACCGGCTATGAAATAAGGAAATATTTTCAGGTGATTCTGAAAACTGTAATAATCAGAGAGAGGATAAACATTACCAGATATATGATGACACTGACCAGTATACGTTAAACATGAATGTTCTGTTTCTGTATCTGATATCTATCCAGTATTATTCACTTCCTACAACATCCCGCATCATAGTGGACTGTTATGTTCCGAAATTCACAATAACTACTGTGAGTGACGTCTTATTCTTATTTATCTGTATACATTTGGGAGATACACAAGCAGTCTCGTAGTACTGAGAACCGATTTCGAAATGTACAGGGTGGCAAATGGTGAGCAAAGTGTGAAAACTGATTGATTACTTTTTTTGAACAAGTACAGGAATAAAAAAAAACGAAATGATGGCTAAATAGTAGAAACTTTGAAGTTTTATTAAGGAACATAATTGCATAATTTTAAAAGTTGTATATATTTTAGAAACGAACATCTTAAAAATACCGAAAGTTCATAAAAACACTTAATGGTAACGCCGATCAACCCAAAGACCTAGAGCAACTCAAAGCGGCTATTCAGTTCTATTGTTTTAAAAAAAGGCTCGATTACTGTGCCAATTCAGATGGTGCACATTTCAAAAACTTATACTTTCAAGTGTTTTGCTCATTACGAATTTTCGGTATTTTTAAAATATTAGTTTCTAAAACATATAAAACTTTTAAAATCATGCAATTGTGGTTCCTTAAAAAAACCTCAAAGTTTCTACTATTTAACCATTATTTCGTTTTTTCATTCCTATACCCGTTCAAAAATGGTAATCAATTAGTTATGACACCTTCCCTTTTGTCACCCTGTATCTATAATAATTTTAATTATAAACACGAGAGTCTAAGAGTAAACCGTGATATTCGCCGAACTCCAACTAAACGGTAAACCGTCGAAAGAAACATGACGTAGTTAAGGGTATTGATGCAAGCTATGATAAACATTTTGCACTAATAACATATGTGACATTGTATCTCAATGGTGCTCAATGGTCATAAGAAAAGATTCTTTCGCAATTATCGTTACAGAACTTAGAATTTGAGCCCTAAGTGCTGAAAATACGATATTACGGAAAAATAATCTGTAACGAGGTAGAAGTGTGACATGTTCCCCTTTAACCATTTTACTGTATTGTGATAAGAATGCTTTTGAATCAAAAATGCTCTCAATGTACAAGTTATCAAAACTATAGAAAGAATAGTTTCTGGGGTTTTTTGAATCGCTAAATCCGAATCTGAGGCCAAAAATAAAAAATTGTAAATAGCGGATAAAATCCGAAAAGTAATTCTAACGCGTAAAAATTTGTATTTAGAAGTTTTCAAAGCCACTGATTTTGATTTCATAATTGAAATTTTCGAATTTAAGATAACCGATCCAGTAATGGTGGACTCAATTTCCGAAAAATCGTTTGATATGAATATTTTCGGCATGAGCATTCTTGGCCACTTGTTTTGGTGGATTTTTCCATCAGAAACAGTCAAGGAGTTAACATAATGCACATAAATCGGATGAACATTCTTCTCGTGTTTTATTCACTCAGAATTCACACTTACAGTCCGGTTATTTTTGTGCCGTTGTAGTTTTATAATGAAAATATTATTTTCATCTTCGTAATGTACGCAACGGAGATGCCGCAATAAGTCAACTATTATTGAAGTAAACAGATACAATCTTATTTAGTATATATAGCGCAGTACGTGGTTAGAAATCGTAACTCTGATTACAAAAACCTATAAAATTTAATAGACAAAAAAAAATTTAATGAATAAATTAACTCACGCTGCGAAATAATAGTTATTCTCGTCATTGTTCAATAGCCAGAGAACATTCAAAAATTTTCATGATAGTTATTAATATATTATTAAGATCCCTGCATCATGTAGTTTGGTAATTAATAACCTCAACATAATTGGCCGGGAAAAGACCATAAGTTCCATCCGGCCCAAGACCTTGCCACCAACCCTCGTCAATTGCATCAATATGAGTAATTATGTCACCAGGATCGAATGTTATTTCCGTATCATCTGCTGCCTGATAATCGTATAGAGCTCTGGCTCTCATGCCCTCATTATTTGGATCGAAATACAAATATGACGCGCCATCTAATTGACTATACAATTCATTTTCCGTGTTGCTTTCATTAATTAATTGATTTTCCTGAAGGGTTGTTGCCAGTGTCTCAGGCTGATTACTCACTATTGCTTCAACTTTTGCAGTCGTTAAACAAGTTCCCTCAGATGAGTTCACCTGAATATGCGACATTTCATCAGACTTTTCAATATCGGCATTATTAACCTCAGATCTTATTTCAGATTTGTCATCCTTAATAGTTAGTTGATCCATCTGCAGGTTTTGTTCAAACACTCTTTTCGCATTTTCCACAGGACTAGTTTTTAATGTCGTTTTTTGTTGTGAGAAATTTGTTGATCCACACTTCATTTGTCCTGCTGCTGTATTCTGTTCGAAGATCGCCCGAGCATTTATTGTGCGCTGCGCTATCAATTGCTGCGTTTCTTTACTTCTCTGTTTTTTTAATTCTTCGCTTCGTGACTTGCGCTCCTCGTCAGAGTCACTACTTCCACGGTGGATGAGCAGTTGCTGGTAACGCAAATTCTTAATCTCCTGAGCACGTTGATCAGCTTCTTTCTCCTTTTCCACCATGCTTTCTTTGACTGATACCTGAATAATTAAAAACGTTCAAATTAGACAAATATTTTTAATGCAGTTACAAACCAAAAAAATCGAAAAAGAATAAACATTATTATAAATAAATGAAAATATTGTATAATAGTTACTGAAATAGAGGAGCAAAGATTGTAATGTCTTGTGACGAGTAAAATACAAAAGAAGCAGATGATTGTAACTAGATCGACAAATTTTGCTTTCTCATAGAGGAAGCTATGTGACCGTGGAAAATTTTTTTCGAGATCTTCATGTCACCATGTTCAAAATGTGCCAAAATTTCGAGAAACGTCGTGTGTGTGTGTGTGTGTGTGTGTGTGTGTGTGTGTGTGTGTGTGTGTGTGTGTGTGTGTGTGTGTGTGTGTGTGTGTGTGTGTGTGTGTGTAAGGGCCTCGCAAAATTCAAACGTATATAACTCAAGAACGGTTTTAACTACAGCCTCCAAATTTGGCAGACATGTGCAGCTCTATAATCCCTTCATTGACTATAATTTTTGTCATGATTCAAGCTGTGGCTCAAAATTTATGTCATTTTCAAATTTCCAAAAAAAGGATGTTCGCACTCTAGCGATCGCAAATTTTGCGGTACTCGTCTAAATAGTTCTTGACTAAGAGATTTCTATTCAAGGTTGGTTCATATTACATTTGGGCCGAATCAATCGAGAAGTTTTGATTTTGATATTTTGAATTTTTCGAAAAATCAAATTTATCAATATAACTCCCGTCAACTTCGACCGATTGAGCTCCAACTTTCCAAAAGTATAGAACATCATTCAGCCGTGATATGTATCAAATTTGGCAGAAATCGGTAAAACGGATCTGATTCTACTGTTACGTATATCGACCTTCACTCCGAAACAGAATAATAACGTAGCCGACTCAGCACGTTAACCAGTGTATTGCCTGTGCCACCTACCCAGCTGGTTAGCCGAGTGCATTCCTAACGTCCTAACCGTACCTACAGCATCAGCAAAAATCGACTATATAAGCAGCCAAAATCATGGGACTGACGCTCAGAAAATCATTCAGTTTCACGCGTAAAACATCGGGCTGCACGTTGTCACTCGTGGCTCTAACCGTTAGAGTATTAGATTCAGTGTAATATTCGCAATCTGGCCTAGGTACGGATTCGTTATTACATACCCTAGGGAACAAGCTGGATCGGTTACCGGGCAAAATTGAGCTGCATAGACTAGTCTTTCCAAATAACGCATATACTAGAAATATTTTTGTTCCACCAAATTTCTTTTTGCCTTAACCTCACACACAGTCAGTTTTTGTAATCCGATTTCACAATATTTCTTGTCCCAGTATTTCTCATAATCGAAACACTGTACACGACAATTAATTGAAAACTTCTAAATTGTTTGTAACAATATATCGCAAATTCACATTTTACTCGCGTTTTAAATATCTATTACCCATCCTCAGCATTTCAGAGAATATCTATCCACGTTGGAATAGCAAAGCGTGTTTCAACACCTTAAACGAGCAGCGAACCCACCATTGAGTGTATTCTTACCGCTCGGAATTCACTCAAATATTATTCACGTTACCTCCGGCCGTTCCTTTTCTTTGGTTACTTCTAAATTTTTGTTATCAAATTTAAAGGCCTCGCTGGCCACTACGGCCTACGTACACTACATATATTCAAGTTTTTCAATTTTGAAGTCCTTATATAAGGAAGCCAAGGATTTAAATTTTGCAATTTGCTTCCTCTGAATCGTCGATGATCGAAGCCAAATATTACAAAAAAATGAAAATGTACACTATCTACAATTCGGAGGAAGCAAATTGCAAGTTTCAACTTACGGCTTTTTTAGTTTACTTTTAATCGCTATATCGGCGGACAGCAAACAAAGGTGGTATATGGCTGTTATCAATCGTAACAAAGATTTCTGCAATTTTTCATTAATCGTTTGTCCGAAACTCAATAATGGTTCATGTGATACTTTGATTTTAATGGAGCATCACGAAAAGGAAATTAGAAAATATCTAAAATTATAATCGATACGAAATAGTTCCCGCCATGTTTCGTTAATACAAAAAAAAATACATGTGTTGTAATATGATTGGCTAAGCTGTGTTTAATGTTAACCTACGCCGGGATTCGAGACTTCAAAATAAATTCAAATATATATTTTCCTCGGAAGGAATAACAACGAAAAATTGCAAGGCCAACCGATGATTTTTTCATATAATTTAGAAGAGCAGCAAGGGTTTAACGTAGTTTGTATCTCAAACTACGTTGAAGGTTACTGAGTAACTGAGTATGATGAGCCTTTTGCTCCCTTATTGGGGAGCGCGTACTAAAAAACATGGCCGATATTGGCCCTAGTTATGATGACTACAGGAGTCTTACCGGTAAGATACAGAGACAACGGACACCGGAAACCGAGGTGTCTTTATCCAGAACGATCGAGAGCAAACCAGTGAGAACTGACAGCTGATTCGAGCAGCATCACTCCTATTAATATTCATTTAGAGTTAAGTTTATTTTTGTAATAGTTTTTAAAAAGGATAAATTCACATCCAACAACTTAATTCCCTCTGGGTTCAGGGAAACTTGAAAATTGTGGGCACTAGCTCCGAAAGTTTTCAGGAAATGAATTCGTGTTGTTGTGCCGTGGCGAACTATATCGTTATAGATTCAATACGACATACAAGATTCCGCCGTTATGACTTCACGAACGGATTTTGTTAATTAAAGAACCAGTGTAGAACAGACAATCTTTTATTTTATTTCTAGAGGACCTTCTCTTACAAATGGTCGACTGAAACTGTATATAGATGCTATGTTTTCTAGTAAGGTAAACTTAGTCTAACGGGAACGAGGAATTTTTGACAGGAAGGGAGGGTTTTTTGTGTAATTGGGAAATTCCTATTTTAAAAATGCAGGGAACAAGGGTTTGTATGTTTTTGGGATTATAGATAGTTTTATGATAGGAAAAGGTAGGGAGTTTCCAGGGTATAACGGTTCCTTAATGGTTATGTTATAATAGAGGGGCATAACATCTTCCGTTTTAGTGAAACCAGAGGTTTTATAAATTGTCGCTGGTTTTACACCTTACATTGTATCTTCTAGTTGAAAGGTTTTTCGTTTTCTTTTTTAAGGCATTACGATTACATGATACGGTGTATTTGCAGAAGGTAATTCAACTATGTCGTTTGCAGACTCTAAAGGCCATTCTACAATGCAATATAATAACACGTAACACGTAAGAAATAAGCAATAAGATCTTCAATTGATATTTACCTAATTCCATTGGATCCTCCAATCAAGAAGGAGAAAGTCGTTTTTAACCCTTAATAGTCACTGTGGGTCCAGGGGACCCAGGCCTTTTTTTGACCTAGAATACATCCCAGTAAAATCGAAAAAAGGGGACTTGTGTCGCTATCTCACAGTAGTTTGGGTCTTCTACTTTCAGAACAGGCCGTTAGATTTAAAATTGGTTCGTTTGTAGAAGCCTGGCAACGGCGTGAGTAGGACGTGCCGAAAGTGTTGGGTCCAGCGGGTAGCATTTGTTTTACTCCAATCCCATTCTGTGGTGCTTTGCTTGGTGTAGTATCTAGTGGGCATCCCTGGCTGGCTTTAACTTCATCGATGCCATCGAGAAACAAATGCTATGTGCGGCAGAGACAATCAAATGGATTTTTAAATTTGTTTATCGTTGCCATATGTACCAAGTGAACTCAGCCGACTATAGTGAAGTCTTGTAAAGTCTTCCATTGTTGAAGGCGTCGCGACACCTCGCTTAAAGCTGTCCTCTGATTGGCCGAAGTAAAACTCAATTTGTAGATAAACTACTGACCGTAGGACCAAACGAATTACGGATTCTTACTCAGGGGGCCACCCTGAACCAGTATTGACCTCCCGTGTATGGCAATTACGAAGCACCCTGTATAATCGATAATAAATATTGATGGAGGATTATCATATGCAAAAATGCTTTAGATGTCAGCTGAAAGATCAAAGAGGAGAGAAAACTTCAGCGAAGAAGAGAAACGGCGGATTCTTGAATTCGTTCAAGAAAACGTGAGCATCTTGGAGGACAAGCATAGTCATCCACGAAGCCAAGACGAAAAGAAACGGAAGTGGAAAGAGTTGGGAGAGATCATGAAAGCTACTGGACCCATCCGTGACTGGAAGGATTTACGCGGAACTTATCAACGGTGGAAAGGGATAACAAAAAGAAATATTTCGGCCTACAAGAGACAGCTGAAATCTACTGGTGGAGGACTATCTACCACGAAGCCGTCAGAAACAGATTTTCTGTTATCAAAAATTTGTCCTGCGGACTTCGTGGTAGATCAAAATCCATTCGACAGTGATGGCGTAGTAAGTTATTTGTTATAATTTATTATATTCATATAATTTAAAATTTTTTATAACTCATGTCTGTGTTTTGTTAAACAGCGCGATAAGGACCAGGGTAGAGATGTCGTCGTTGTAGAAGACAACGACGAAGGCGACATCTCTAAATACATCCTGGATCCTGCAACTGGGTAAATATCTATAATCTCGTTATTATAAAGCATATTGGTTATAATAATATGGAAAATGAACAATTTAAAATATTTTCAGAGAACTTATTTTGGAGAACAATGAACCGCAGCAGAGCGTCAGCAACAACCGACCACTCGAGCCCTCGGAAAGTGCCGTCATCTCTGAGCCACCTTCAAAGAAGAGGAAAAAAGAGATGACGGCGTATGAGGAGAGCCTGCTGTGGCTCCAAGAAAAGAAGCTCCAGGACGCCATCAAATTTCAAAGAGAGGAGCATGAAGCGAAAATGAAATTAATTGCCGCTGAACATAAATGTAAGGAGGAACAATACGCATTAAGTTTGGAAGCGGTAAAAAAATCTAATGAAGAGTCTTCATTGCGGATTGAGCTTTTGCGATTGCAATTGCAAAAACTGGAGAATTCTTCATAAGGATTCAGGTTTTTGTCTTTGCCGTCGGAAAAGTGCAATTATCCAGTAAATTCTCTTGATTAGATCTGCTTACTTATTTAACGTAATGTTTTAACTAAATTTATATTCGGCAATTTTGGTTGACTTCATTTGAACTTTCATGTAACTCTCTTTGTAATTATTACTGTCGAACCTCCATCAGTAGTTTTAGCTATCTGTAGGCCAAATATTTTTTGCCCTTTTCACCGTTGATATCGCGTAAATCTTTCCAGTCACGTGTAAATCCAGTAGCTGTCAAGTTCTCACGCAACTCTTTCCACTTTCTTACCGTTTCAATTCGTCTTGGCTTTGTGAAATACTTACCTTGTTCTCCAAGATGTTCATATTGTGCGAATTCAAGAATCCGTTGTTAATTTGCTGAAGTTTTCTCTCCTTACTGATATATATGTATTGTAACGTATTTCTTTTCGTGACCCGACACCGATAGCAAAACTCAAGAGAACGAACTATCTTCGAGAACCAACCTACGTTACCTTCGGCCGTCCACCCGTCGTTCGTGCATCCGCAAGCCAGGCGGGCGCCAGTCAATTCTTTTTTCACCGGGAACTGACGAGCCGGTATGAACTGGGAGTTGGGGTGGAACAGGCCCAACTCAACCAAGAACGAGAGCTCTGACGGAACCTATCAGACGAGGCGATAGCTTAACGGATCCTTTCGATTTTTGGGGACGCGTGAAATCAAGAAACGCAACCGTAGGTGCTGATCTTTGGGGTCGCGTAAAATCAGCAAACGCAACTGGATACACGAACGGGAGCGGACGGTTACGGAAATGCACGGCCGCTCAGGCTGCTAGGTTTGAGGTAGAGAGGGTCGGAGTAAGAGTCCGGCAAATAGTGCGAGTGACAGAGAGCGACGAACCGAGAACGTATCAGAACGAATCTAAACTATCTATCGAGATCCCTTCACCAATTAATAAATTGGAAGACTCACCGGAGCTGATACAGCTAATCCGGGGAGGTCGAGAACTGCATTCAAAGGACACTCTGGTGAGCACTGCACTAAGGCACAGCACTACACCTCCGTAACACTCACAGGCATTCATAGAATTCCTGGATATCGCGAGAACAACGCGAGAACTGTACGAATCGAGAACTTGCTATACCGGAGCGAAACACGGCAAGAAAAACTATCAACAGATAGCACGGGAGCACGAGCCAGCCCGTGACACCTCGGTCGGTGCCCCGAGACAGACTGCTTTGACAATAGCCAAATCCGAGAACTAATCATTCTGATTGGTCGAGAGCCTTTTAACCGATAACACTTCTATCACCTTCGAATCGTCCCTTTAAACCAAATCGAGAGCGTTCCTTAACGAATCGGTACGTAATTCTGGAGATCCTCCACGGCCGCTTCCCCAGGGCATCGGGCGACAGCTGGGCACCACATCCTTAACTCGGGCAGGAGGTTCCTCTCCTGCCCTTAACTGTACCAAAACTATATTTCCGCCCGCTCTACAGCCCTTTGCCCATCTCCAGCGGGGCGCCGGTATTTCACCCGGGCTTCTGCCGGTCCGTGGAGACGTCTCCGTCGGGTACTCTCCTCTGCCGGGCAACTCGGTACGTCGAGACTATCTCCCCACGGCAGATTCGAGCACCTCGACCTCCACTAAACAACAACGAAATCTTCCGAGAGCCTTGAGATATCTATGCGAATCAATCCGAGAGCGTAGCTTCTGAGCAGGGTGGCGATCCGAAGGGAACCAGAAATCGAGAACGTTATCTTTATCGGTAACCGGAGTCGCCTTGGGACCGTGATTCGAAAAATCACGTCACAGTATATACAACATTATTAAATTAAATAAAATTATTATTATGTAATTTTCATTTATTACTTTAATACTAGAATTAATGAGTTCGCTAATAAAATCAACTTTCATGACCAATGCATTCGCACATTGACAATCACAATGACATCGCCGATGTGCGTGAAGTGAATGCGATGCGACAAGATCATCCGAAAGTTTTTCGTGATCGAGTTGATCCGTTTGAAGTTTATAATGACCGTGAATTTCGTAACCGGTATCGCTTATCCAAGGACTGCATACGTTTCGTCGTTGGATTGGAAGCAGGACGGGGTTAGAGCCGGGCCTCACGTGAAGTGGCGCTGCACAAACTGCCGACAGAAGAGACTGCCAGCAACCAATGTAGATATAGATGTAGATGTTGGTTCTTCCGTAGTTGGGCTGACATCCTCTTCCGCCGGCTGCTCCGCCTACTCATCGTCTTCTGGATCTGAAAAATGATTGCTATTAAATATACGAACAATATTTCTATTGTGTATACTTCCAATATACTGAAAATAATTCTACCATATACGATGGTGTCACCAAACTCGTGCCGAATGTTATATAGGACAGCCATTGCAATAATGGCTGTCCTCGCTGTTGGCAGAGAAATCTGCATGCCGTTCCTCAGGGCACGAAATATGCCCTTCCACTCTCCGAAGCAGCGTTCCACGACGTTCCGGGTTCGCACATGGGATGCGTTGTAACGCTCCTTAGCAGGGGTTCGAGGCCTTAAAAACGGTGTTAAAAGGTAGGATTTGCACGGATACCCGGAATCTCCAAGCAAAACCCCCTTAATTTTAGAACTCTGCAACCAGAAAATAATTGTATGAAAATGTTTGTATAATGAAAACACTCAATATTATTAGATTTTTTTTTACTTACCTCGAACTCATCCTTGAGGGAGCAGTTATCCCATATGCTCGCCATCGAGCAACAATATCAAGGATACGTCTCTGAGCATCGCACACTATTTGCACATTCAACGAGTAGTAGCCTTTCCGATTGATATACAATTGTGCAACTTCCCTGCCAGGACTTTTGATTGGTACATGCGTACAATCAATGCAGCCCACAGCTTGAGGGAATTGTGCCAAATTATACAAGCCTATCTGAATTGCTTCTACCTGTTGAGGAAATGCAATAAAGCGAGGAAGTAATCCTGCAATTGCTTCTGAGACGACATGTACTATCCTTGACACTGTCTGTTGCGAAACGCCATGCAGATCCCCTACAAATATAAGCTAAGTTAGGAAAAATAGCACATTTTTTTTTGCATGCAATAATTTCAGATAGAATTACTCACCTATTTCGGTCTGGTAACAACCTTTCGCATAATATCTCAAAGCGATGAAAAGTTGGAGCGTTGGTGTGCAGTCACTTTCACGGCCGGTCGGAGACTCCAACCTCTCTTGCACCAATCCAACGACGAAACGCACGCAGTTCTTGGATAAGCGAAACCGGTTGCGAAATTCACGGTCATTATAAACTTCAAATGGATCAACTCGATCACGAAAAACTTTCGGATGATCTTGTCGCATCGCATTCACTTCACGCACATCGGCGATGTCGCTTATATCATTGACGGATTCCATTTTGACTGATTTGACAGCTGGTCATAGCGGTATAATAGTGCCCTTGGCCGCTATTATAAACAAATGCTCTCTATTAGCTTAAAAGTGCCTTAAGAGGAGGTATGAGTAGGAAACGTCTCTAATAGACGTCTGTTATAGCGTCTTTTAGCGATTTTTCTATAATAGTGGCTTAAGAGAGAGGTATGAGTAAGGTCTCTCTTATCTGCTGTCTTTTAACGATAATAGACGTCTTTTAACGCTAAAAGAGAGGTATGAGTGAGGGTCTTAGTAAACGCTCGGTTTTAAAAACGATTTTCTCCTTCTTGATTGCAAGATCCTATGGAATTAGGTAAATATCAATTGAAGATCTTATTGCTTATCTCTTACGTGTTACGTGTTATTATATTGCATTGTAGAATGGCCTTAAGTGTTCCGGAAGTTTTACAAATCCTTAAATATTCCTCGCTGGTAGGCGTATACATTAAATGAAGTTGATTAACCAATATAAAATCATGTGGAGTTGTTATGTATTGATAATTTCCGTCTCTATGTCGCTTAGGGAGAGGTATAACGCGATATATGTTATATATCGGGTGACTCACCTAAAGTTTGCACCTCAAATATCTTTATTGTTTGTATAGATACGTAAAATATGGTGAGGACAAAGTTGAATGGTACAATGGGGCTATCATGATGCCAAAAAAAAATTTTGTTTTCATGTCATTTTTTAGAGATATCAAGGTCGCCTTGACTTTTTTAAATGGAATCACCCTTTTTTAAGGATGTAGTCTCATGTTCGGGCTTCAAAAAATCGAATTTTTTTTTCACATATTTGAAAAGTATAATATATTGTAAGTATACTATCAAAATTTTAGACCGAAATATAAAATATTCACGAAGCTATAGCACATAGTTGAGAGCAGGCCGGGACCGCACGCTGCGAAATCAAAACTTTAAACGCGTTTTTCTCGAAACAACATTTTTGTAAGCGGCGCAGGTGATTTAAAAAATTCTATCGAACGAATTGCTTTCATTTTTGCACATGTTATTCTATACAACAATGGCTCCGTCGGGTACTAGAATCAATTAATTATAATAATAATTTAATTTCAACGAAAAAAATCCCGATTTTTTAACACTTTATTTTACAAGTCCACGATTTTGTTATTTATTTTTTTAAATGTGTATACCTAGTACGGGACAGAGTCACAAGCATACAGAACAAGAATCAATTAAATTTTTTTGTTTCAGATGACTCCAAGTGGCGTAATCACCTGCGCCACCCTCCTACCTCCATTTAAAAGTATCTATTTCAGTTTCAATAAACTATTATAAAATTGCATAAAATTAAGTAAAAAAAAATTTTTTCAAGTACCTTACGATACCATGAAACACATCTATGAAAATGAAAATGATTGTATTTTATTTTGTTATTAAAAAAAATCCTGAAATAAGCTTCCGAAACGGGCCACAACACGAGACTACATCCTTAAATACCTGATCTACCTAACTACATCCTTGAATACCGGTGATAGTCCCTTTCATTAGGAATTCAGCGATTATAATTATTCCAAGGCCATTCAACGTCAAGGGCACAAAAAACGTATAAAACTAAAATATGGAAGCAGAATACCTGTATTTTATAAATGTTCGAAATGATGGCCGTCTACGTCCATACATTGTTGTAAACGAGCTCTGAAGGAACTTTGAACTCTAATAAGTACATCCGAGGTGATATTCGTACACTGGGCCACAGAAATGGTGACAACGGTAGACGCCGTGCGGTGAGGTAAGAGAGGAGATTTGGGCGGCGCCTGCTCGCGTATCTTGGCCTGTGCGTGCGACGCAGAGAGGACTACGGTGCGAGCGAGACGCCAGAGCGTCGCTCGGTGCGTCCTTGTTGCACAGCACTAGTGTAAGCGAGACGCCAACAAGGCCCCACATTCGCAATAGGGAGCTTGGTGGGGGACCGCTCATATTCGGGCGCACGCTTTCTCCCTCTCACGCTTTCTCCCTCTCCCGCGCGAAAAGGGCGCACGGTAGCTATGGGTTAGACGCTGGACACTTGTTCCTAGCCACCACGTCCCATATATCTCTCTTTGTATCACTAACGCTGTTTGACGAGGACGGATAATCGAAAAGTCTATCTCATTCCCACTACCGAAAGTCCCATAGATCCTTCTTGTTTCTTGGCGGGGTACTAGCTGTCCTCGTCATAGAGCGTTAGTCTGAGAGAGAGGGAGAAAGCGTGCGCCCGAATACGAGCGGTTCCCCACCAAGCTCCCTATTGCGAATGGGGGGCCTTGTTGGCGTCTCGCTTACACTAGTGCTGTGCAACAAGGACGCACCGAGCGACGCTCTGGCGTCTCGCTCGCATCGTAGTGCTCTCTGCGCCGCACGCACAGGCCAAGATACGCGAGCAGGCGCCGCCCAAATCTCCTCTCTTACCTCACCGCACGGCGTCAACCGTTGTCACCATTTCTGTGGCCCAGTGTACAAACGTGAACGTCAGTGGGTAATTGCGTCTGTGTGCGAGTGCGAGAACGAGAGAAATCAATTTATTCCATTAGGGGCTAGAAAGTCCTATTACCACAAGGCATTAGTAAGCGCCTTAAAATGACAGATATAAGTTGCACAATTAAAGAAAAAATAGGACAAGATAGTATTGTTCCAATAAAGTGTTGCCTTCAGAGAAAGTTGTTGTGCTAGCCTAGTACAACTTTTGCAGAACAATGTGTGAGCTTAGCACAACCTTGCACAAGTTTCCTTTTTTTCGAAAAACCAAACTGGCGGTGGCTTTTTTCTTTCATTTTCTTTTTTGCTCTAAAACGTCAAAGGTATCAAGTTGCGTTTTGCAATACAATTATGGAGAATTTTTTCAAATGGTTCCTTCTCAAAAACGAAAACAGATATCGAATTGGGATTCCGAGCACAATGAATTTAGCACAATCTAGCACCAATTTATTTTTTTGGAAAAAACAAAATGGCGATGGGCGTGCAAAAAGTATGACATTGGGGTAAAAAATAAAATAAAATGACAAAAAATTATAATGTTTATTTCAAAATTTATTTCGATTGAAGAATGTAACTCAAGTAAATGCAATCTGTAAATTCTTTTCAGCACATCGAACTTTGCGATTGTGAAACCCTTCTGAACTCCCCAATACAATAATCTAATCGCAACCTCCATAAGTGAACGAATTTTCTATAAACTCTGTACTCTAGCTGTAGCAAATTGACGGTGCTTGTCGCTTCTCATTCAAATCTGCAACAGCAATAAACTATTCACTCTCCAAAACAACCAGATCTACAAATCTTTCAACAACCTTATTACACCCCCAATAAGACAGAAAACAGATACGCCTAATGTTTATTCTGACTGATGCATCATAAATGCTTCCCATTTGAAAACTATTACGAATTTCGAGAAACTCTTTGCGGAAAGGTACTCGAGGGACCTTCAGCTATTGCCTACTTTCTGGTATAAAAGTAGTTCTGGAACACTCTATATAAATAGGAAACAATCGTACCTCAACATATTTCATTTTTTAACCATTTACGGTCCTATGTCAAGTTAGTCATGACACTGCATTTTGTTCTAACCAATCTTATATCAAGGCTATTTCTTATTGTGTTATGATTGTATATACTTCATTCAATCTGGCCAAATTCATTCGGATTGGCTGTAACGAAACATCGAATATAACTCGGACTGTAAAGGGTAATAACATTACCTAGATATATTAATGCATCCTATAACATAAACTTGAAGAGGGTTCCTTCAAAGGGACCAAAATATCGTGAATATTCTTCATCATTATTTATTAATTACTTGGAATATTGGCAATGTCGGCTGATTCTATATAATTTTAATGGAGATGATGTTGACCACCGTTTCCACCCGCAGAAAAACAACAGTTTTACGACGATTCGGCCCGGTTTTGGGCCCTCTTCAGGTAATTTATTAATCTACCAAAAATATAAGAGCAGAGAACTAATTCTACCATATGTTCTAGCATTTTAAATTAAGTTGATGTATTACAATTTGTGAAATTCAATAATTGTGTGATATTTGTACAGAAACTTTGTGAGACACATTTTCTTAAATACTTACAGGTGCATTAAGGATGAAGCATGTCGTTAATATTATATAGTATTCCCCGTATAAAGGAATGTACAAAGTCAGGAATTAAAAAAAATAACGTCAAAGGGTAAAAAGACACATCGCTCTCTCTTTTTGGTACGTCTCATCGTCGTACAATAAGATATAATCTCAGATTATAAAAGATAGGTAAAAGACAAATACTATTATAGCATATCAATATACATTGTAACAAAAATATTATAATAACCCCTCCCCGTCACCTGGCTCGAGGGCACCACTGGCCCCGAGCACATTTACGGCATATATTATAGAGAAGTGTTGCGTACTGTATTGCGAATCAATGTTAATTGCGTTTACTTAGTATTTTAGGTTTACTGTACTTAGAGTTAAGATCCCCTCCCTACACCCTTCCCTCCCTGTCACCTTCCCCGTAGGGCACTGGCTCGAACACCATCATCGAGGAGCACCACCGAGGACATCACCCTGAAACAACTACGAGGACTCAGCATCCCTGGATGGACCGCGAGAGTGGCTACGTCGCCGAGGCAGCGGAAGGCAGGGATGGCATTGGCAGGGAGAACAGCTGATCGAGATGTCCGTGGGATGGATGCCCACCAACCCGACACCGTCACCACCAATGTATGCAGCCCCGTCAGACGGGCAGGAAAAGTCCCGTGTGACAGCGGCGGAGCCCTCTCCCTCCGAGACCGCGGACATGCCCGGGAGAATTTTGACAGGCCTGGAGGCCGCCATCTTGACCGGCGCGCGCAGCCAGCCCGCGCGCCGGCAAAGCCAGCACAGTGCCGCCGCCACGAGGCCTTGGAAGGCCCGGCAGCCCTGCAAGTTTGAAACAGACCAATGCCCTGCCATGCCGGAACTGCCACCCAATGCCAGAGCGCGTAGCCCTCTCAGCTGAGCAGCCCCAACCAATCCCCGAGGCCCTGGAGGCCCACGAGGACCAAACCACCGGAAATCTTCGTCACTTCGAGCCAGGTTGCGAGCGATAGTGCGGGTATTTTGCGGATTGCGAGTTTTGAGTGTGAGTGAAAGAGTGAATTGGCTTATATCAGTGTGGAGAGCATAAGGAGTGATTGAGATTTCCCTATTTTCTATTCCTTCCCTAGCACCCCCTTTTCTCTCATTTGCGTAGTAGAAACCGTAGATTCCCTTCTGGATTTAGCGAGCCGTCCCCACGTGGACCGGCATTGTTGAGTAGTGTATCTTTTAAGTTTTAGCCTGGCCTTCCGCCACCCGCGTGCGGCCAGAGGTGTATTGCGTGCGCTCTAGAGTAGTTTGCGCCCTTTTTGGAAAACCCTCCGTGCCCTTTCCCTTCCCCGCCCATTTTTGAATCTTGTACAGACCGAGGTAATTTGTTAAGTAGCCATTTTGCGTTCGGGAACCTTCCTCCCTGAGACCCCTCACCTCTTCCCCTGCTAGCCGTGCCATTTCGCGTTAAAGTAAATATTCGAGGACCTTCTGAGGTCACTCGACGGTGCTACGCCGTATAAGTAGCTGGCGCCCATTTGTTGTGTTGAAGATATTCAGTGCCGGTAAGCCCTCCTGTCCCCCCTGCCCCTTCCCCAATACCCTGCTCCCCCGTTCCCTGATTCCCCTCGCCCACTAGTCCGTTTAAAGGTCCCTCCCGACACCGCGTGCTCCTGCGTGAGCCCCGCGTGTTATTGTCTAGCCTTACGTAGTTCGAGCGGTATAGTTGTCTAAAGTATCACGTCCTGATTTCTCTTCTGTTCTATTTCTTTGTATTGGCATTTTACTTTATTAATTATATTCTGTTATATTTTACACTGAGCCCCCTTTTCTTCTTACGTCCCCCTTCCCCCTGTATATTGAGATAGCTGCTATTGCGAGACCCTGGGCCATCTACGTGGTCCAGTACGTCACAACATATAAAGGATATTGAATTGTGGGATTAATAGTTATTTATTTGTAACTAACAGAAGTGCAGTATGGATGCAAGAGATGTCTGGGTCACTGCCGCCTTATACATCAGACATTAGATTAAGAATTTGAAACAATATTAACGGAAAAACCAATTAGTTTAACTCTAGAAGTCTCAGTCCTCGGTCCGAGCCGAAATGGCTGAACAACTTTTGTAGTTAAAGTAGAAGTGCCAATTAGCAGAATCATAGGTGCGAGGTGCGATAGCCTCGATGTACCAAGTGCCCACCAGAGGAGAGTACCCGACGGAGACGTGTTCATGGACCGGCAGAAGCGGGGGTGAGATACCGGGGCCCGGCTGGATCTGGCCAAAGGGCTGTAGAGCGAATGGAAATAGAGTTTTGATACAGTTAAGGGCAGAGGGGACATCCCCTGGCCCGAGTTAAGGATATGATGGGAAAGCGGCCGTGGAGGATCTCCAAAAAGTTACATACCGATCCGCTAAGGAACACTCTCGATTTGGTTTAAAGGGACGACTCGAAGGAGATGGAAGAGTTATCGGCTATAAGGATCTCGACCAATCAGAATGATTAGTTCTCGAATTTGGCTACTGTCAAAGCAATCTGTTTCGGGGCACCGACCGAGGTGTCACGAATTGGCTCACACTCCCATGCTATCTGTTGATAGTTTTTCTACCGTGTTTCGATACGGTAGACCAAGTTCTACTTCGTATAGTTCTCGCGGTGCTTTCGCGATATCCAGGAAATTCTATGAATTTTCTGTATGTGTTTCGGAGGTGTAGTGTTGTGCATTAGTACAGTGTCCACCTGAGGGTCTTTGGGATACAGTTCTCGGCCTTCACGGATTAGCTGCACCAGCTCCGATGAGGACTCCCAATTTACTAATTGGTGAAGGGATTTCAATTTGATACATTAGATTCGTTCTGTTACGTTCTCAATTCGTCGCTCTCTGTCTCTCGCACTATTTGCCTGACTCTTACTCCGACCCTCTCTCTACCTCAACCTAGCAGCCTGAGCGGCCGTGCATTTCCGTAATCATCCGTTCCCGATTGTGCATTCAGTTGCGTTTGCTGATTTTACGCGACCCCAAAGATCAGCACCTACGGTTGCGTTTCTCGATTTTACGCATCCCTAAAAATCGACAAGATCCGTTAAGTTATCGTCTCTTCTGATAGGTTCCGTCAGAGGTTTCGTTTTGGCAAAGTTGGGCCTGTTCCAGCCCAACTCCCAGGTCATACCGGCTCGTCAGTTCAGGGTGAATAAAGAATTGGCTGGCGCCCGCATGACTTGTGGATGCCTAATCGAAGGATGTACGGCCGAAAGTAACGTAGGTTGGCTCTCGAAAATAGTTCATTCTCGGATTTTTCGCTGTCGGGGTCGAGTTAAGAAAAATATTACGTTACGACTGATATGCTAGTATTTTTCTTTTACTTATCTTTTATAATCTGAGATTATATCGTATTGTACGACGATGAGACGTACCAAAAAGAGAGAGCGATGTATCTTTTTACCCTCTGACGTTATTATTTTTTAATTCCTGACTTTGTACATTCCCTTATGCGGGGAATACTATCTAATATTAAAAACATGCCTCATCCTTTAATACACCTGTAAGTATTTAAGAAAATGTGTCTCACAAAGTTTCTGTACAAATATCACACAATTATTGAATTTCACAAATTATAATACATCAACTTAATTTAAAATGCTAGAACATATGGTAGAATTAGTTCTCTTTTCTTATATTTTTGGTAGATTAATAAATTACCTGAAGGGTGTCCAAAACAGGGCCAAAACGTCGTAAAACTGTTATTTTTCTGCGGTTGGAAAGCTGGTCAACATCATCTGCATTAAAATTGATTGATTACTTCTCTAGATTCAATCAGCAACATTTAATTACAGTGGTTTTACTGTTGCATTGTACACTGCACCTCAATAATGGTGACAACGGTGGGCGCGGTGCGGTAAGGTAATAGAGGAGAGTGGGCGGTGACTGTCGTCTTACCTGGATACGTGCGTGCAACGCAGCAGCGCTATGGTGCGACTGAGAAGCCAAAGCGTCCTTGTACGGTGCGTCTTTTTCGCACAGCATGAGTGGGAGCGAGAAGGCAGTAGGTCCCTTTGTTGCACCTATCCACAATGTGTTAGACGCTGAACACTTATTCCTAGACACCACGTCGCAGCTATCTGTCTTTGTCGTACGAACGCCGTGTGACGAGGATGGGCAACCAAAAAGTCTATCTCATTCCCACTACCGAAAGTCGCGTAGCTCCATCTCGTTTTTCTTATCGAGGTACTAGCTGTCCTCTTCATAGAGCGTTAGTCTAAGAGAGAGAGAGCAACAGCGTGCGCCCGGACACGAGCAGTCCCCCACCACGCTCCCTATTGCGCATAAGGGGCCTTGTTGCCGTCTCGCTTACACTCGTGCTGTGCAACAAGGACGCACCGAGCGACACTCTGGAGTCTCGATCGCACCGTAGTGCTTTCTGCGTTGCACGCACAGGCCAAGATACGTGAGCAGTCGCCGCCCAATCTCCTCTTTTACCTCACCGCACCGCGTCCACTATTGTCACCATTATTGAGGTTCAGTGTACAGATCGGTATTATACACTATACAGGTCCGAGTACCTCACACAGAAATTGAGATCCAAACATTGTGCGGTCCCAGGAGTCTACGGGTTAATAAGGTTTTACAATGAAATTTCACTTATGAACTTCTTTTTGAAATCGTTCAAAGAATACGACCGTACCACTGAGCTCACTTCATTATGGGAAATCCTGAATACAAAAGGACGGCATAGAAAAGCAATAATACATAAAAGATAGAGGAAAAAGAAGAGAAACGGCAGCTATGGAACACATAGGAAGGGAGGAGGGGGGATGATGCGGAAATGTAGGAGAGAAATTGGTAAAGAAAAATGAAAGTAGAAGAAATGAGAAACGAGAAATGGAGTTGTCCAGAAGAGGGGAAATAAGCAACGAAAATAAGACGCCAAAGGAAAGAGAAAGGAGAGAACATTGCAGACAAATCGGCCCACAATTAGAAACAAGAGATACAAGGGAGAGAACAGAGAAGGTGACTAAGAACATTTATGAAAGACATTAGGAATGGACAATGGACATCATATTAATATACTAATGTATATAAAAAGCATAGTGAATATATCTACTTCTATTATTTCTTACTAGTTGCTGTTGTTCTGTAAGCTGATCTTTCTTATCTCCACGTAACCAAATCTCTCGCTCAATATTTCCACGTTCCTGTTCCGCTCGACAACGTTCCTGCTCCAGTCTGTTTCTTTCCTCTATTTCTTCTCGTTGCCAAAATTGATCTCGTTCCGTTACATTTATTTCTTGTTCAGGTATAACTCTATAAACAATCAAAGAATTGTATAATTCAAATTTCTTTTACTCAAAAATGTGTTGATAGCATTGCTTTTCAGAAATTGAAGTCAGTTTTTTTATTATATAATCGATTCTTTTTAAATTATCAGTAATTAATGATCTGGTGCACCTAAGGAAAATATTCAATTTAAAAATAAATAATTAATAAACCGTGTTCCCATTTGCACATAATAATAAAGATATATCTTAGCTAAAGTTTTACATACTTTAAAAAAACTTTTATGACTTCAAAATATAATAATTATTGACTTTGCAAACGGATACATTTCATCCCATTACACGCTCTTTCTGCTAATTCGCCACATAATGTATTTCAAACAGGAAATATGTTGTAAGGAGAATATTTTTGTACTTCTTTGTTGAAACGTATATTGAAAGACATCGAATGACGAATTATATATGTATAAAAAATTCTACATGAAATTTAGGGGAATTTGGTGATCTGATGAAATAGTTCAATATATTTATCGTATGTCACTTTATTAGGTCAAGAGACTCGGTGGAATCACGCGCCAAGTACAGGCAACCGGCTGTACAGGGCGCGGCTCGCAGAGACTCTTTACCCAAATCAACTCTTATACCTGTGTTTGGAAGAAAATATCTCATGAACCAATATACATAGTTAGTCAGTAGAAACGCACCAGCAGAAGTTGGCCGCAAGTGGCCGACAGGGCAGTGTGGCATCTTCAAAAAATGACATGTGACTGTGGCCGATTTCTATAAGCGCAAACTGACAGTTCGCATAGCAATAAGGTTTTTGAAATATTTCTATAGTTAGATTACTGAAATAATTAATTAATATTATAATGACAAAATGTAATATCAGTTAACATTTATTTTCACAACAGATTTTTTTGCTGTACTTTTTTGCTATAAAAACATTTCAATCAATTGATTTTTAAATTAATTGCAACATTGTATTGCAGAATTGCAGTTGTGATCATTACTTGGAAATATCAACATTGTGAATATTTTAAACTTTACATTGTTTTAATTGTAATCTGTTGTGACAAAAAATCTTTGAATTCTGAAGAATTCTGAATTGATTGCCACCAAGTTCAATCAGATTAGTGTACGAGATCAGGGCGTATTGAGATGGCAAGCGAGAAGATTTTATTTCAGTTCCATCGTCATTGTCGTCGTCACCGTCGTCCGCACGTCCATCTACTTTTTTACACGACAGATGGCGCTGACTGCTTTGCCTTCTTTACTTATTTGTACTCTGGATAGTGTTGGTAATTTACTAATACACAACCCAATCAAATACAGTTTGTACGTACAGCTACCATTCACACCGAATTTCTAGTTAATATAAGGCTGCCTTCACAATAGTATAGAATTATTAAGTCTTTAATAGCATTCATGTGTAGCGCGTGTGCATGGACGTACGTATGTGTGTGCTTCTACATAGTTCCTCGTATTTTAGGTGATAGTTTTTAAAGATATAGGATGTCCAGGTGTTCCTCTCCGTAGTTTCCTGTATCTAGGTGTCGGACGTGGAAGTCCAGGGTGTCCAGAAAAGTGTGCCACGAGCGAAGAGCTTTGGCGTTTCGCTCAAACCATATCCATTGTTCGCACGGCCTAAGATATGTATTGTGACGTTGCATTTTCGAAAATGCACGCCATAAGTGTGTTGTTGAAGGAAGTTGGGGTGCGATTTGGATTTACAATTGAAAAAGAAATAATACATTGAAAAGGGTTCGATTAATAAAAAATAGAATGCGTCTTTTGCGGTCTGAGTATGATAGGAATATAATGAGGAAACGAGTAAACGAGATGATTCTGCCTTAGATAGTAATGAGGATAATATCGATAATAATAATGAAACAAAATCAATAGATGTAGATGATATCAAACAAAATCGGTTGCACAAATACGACGGAACAAAATTTATGTAGAATACGAAAAAATAAATAATATTATAAAATTTTTAGAGATTGATAAGCGAACGTCAAGATCGTTCGTATAAAGAGGCAGAAAGAGACATGAATGCCCAAAGGATGAAAGCCACACGCTACGAACCTTCCTACAGAAAATTTGAGAATATAATAAATGTAAAATAAAAAATGAGAGTTAGAAGAGATAGTAAAATTTATCAGATAAATGAACAAATGAAAAACAGAGTTAGGTGTAGTATTAGACGCAAGGATGATAAGCACAGATCAATGAATTATAAACGAAATAAAATTATTAAAATGATATCACGTAAAAATTACAATTGTATTACGCGCGTCTTCCTCGAGATCAACATGTAGTACCCCCACTTCCCACCGATGTCGCCACAAGTTTCAAAGCTACACAACGAAAAAACAGGGGGCGCCCGGCACCAACGTCCCGCGCTCGTGTACGCCCGTTAAGCCTCATTCTTTCGCTTTGTGCCGATGAGCCACGTGTTAGTTTGAAAAAGGTTCGGTTCTTCCCTATACGAAATGGATCGTAAAAGACATAGATCTGAACCATCGGATGAAGAAAACAACAGGAAAAGTTTTGATAAGAGGATTGAAAAATTGGAGAAGCAGAATAAAAGATTGAAGAGAAAAAAGAAGAGGAAATATCGTCGTAAAAACCGTTCCGGCAACTCCAGCGATTCTTCGATGTCAACGAACGGACGTAAGCATTATTATGCTAGGGTTTTTTTCTTCTTTATTTATGTTGCAGTGTAGCATATCTATGGAAATCAGGCGTTACGCTCGCTACTATAACCTCAAATATGACGATTTCGTACTACAGACGCAGGCTTTAACCTGTAAGTGAAAATTGAATATCGCATCCACAGGCACTAACCTGGGAAAACAGTTTCGAGCACACTCGTAGGCACTAACCTGCAAGTGAAGGAACTGTATCGCAGTAGCAGGCACTAACCTGCAAATAATTGTATATGTCGCACTTACAGGCACTAACCTGCAAGTGTTGTTATTAGGTCATTAAGTATGAAACGTCCGATTTGAGACCGAAAGTTTGGTTTATTATATCTCGGGCAAGAAATTATATAATTAATCAAAATATGAACCTAAACTTTCAATACAACGTTGCCATTTTAACGATAGCTTATTAATACCCCTAGCGAAAAAATCTGGAGAGTAGCTGGTGATGAAATCCCGAAAGGCATTTTCCACCGCATGTTGGGAATTAAATATTTTTCCTTGCAAAAAATTGTCCAAAGCTTGAAAAAAATGGTAATCGGTTGGCGCGAGATCTGGCGAGTACGGTGGGTGACAAAGGGTTTCCAGGTCCAGTTCCTGTAGTTTAAGTAACGTCGATCTTGCAACGTGTGGACGTGCGTTGTCCTGAAGGAGGATTGGTCTGTCCCTGTTGACCAATCTCGGCTGCTTAATTTGCAGCTGCCTCATCATTTCTTCTAACTGTTCACAGTAAAGGTCCGCCGTTATCGATTGCCCAGATCTCATAAAACAATAGTGTATAACACCCGCGCTGGACCACCAAACAGACACCATTAGTTTTTTTTTGGTGTATACTCGGCTTTGGGGTGTGTTTTGGCGCTTCATCTTTGTCCAACCATTGTGCCGAACGCTTGCGATTATTAAAAAGTATCCACTTTTCATCGCACGTGACTATCCGGTGCAAAAATGGATCGCCTTTTAGTCTTGATACCAAAGAACAGCAAGCCTCGAAGCGGTTCCGTTGCTGACGCTCGCTCAACTCATGCGGAACCCACCTATCCAGCTTCTTTACTTTTCCGATTGCTTTCAGATGACTTAATATTGTTGGGATGGTAACTTCAAACCTTGCTGCTAGTTCACGCGTCGTTTCAGATGGATTTGCTTCCACTACAGCTTTCAGTTGGTTGTCATCCACCTTGCTCTCAGGCCGTTCGCGTGGTTCATTTTGAAGATCAAAATCTCCAGATCGGAATTTTTCGAACCATCGACGTACTGAACGTTCGTTAGCTACATCCTTGCCAAACACTTCGTTAACATTTCGGCTTGTCTGTGCTGCGTTAGTTTTACGACGGAACTCATATTCCAAAACAATTCGCATTTTTATCTTATCCATGGTTTACAATATTTAACCTCCAGACGACAATACTATAGACTATTAAAAACAAAAGAGTGCATCTGAAAGCCAGATGGCGTACCTTTTCAATGCAAAAAAAATTAAGGACGATCGAAGTGAAATATCGGAGACATCTGGTATCAAACTTGAGGCTTTAGGTAATCGGACATTTCATACTTAATGACCTAATATTTTATAACATCTATGAACACTAAGCAAGTCGATATATACATTGAAATCCAAATGATTTTGGTGCTTGGTCAGGCTTTAACCTGTCAATAAAAACACATTTTTAATAAAAATCTATCATTATTGATCTGGATTTCCAGGCTACGGTGATTCCAGCCACTCAGGTGCGACAAATGCGATCTCTGATCAATATCGTCGGTTATATGAAAGAAGATCTAGCGACGAAAGCATTCCAGTCGTTGGCACAGGAGGTAGAGCGCTGCAAGATATAACTACGTGTACGCAGGTGGACAATCGTCAGGATTCTGCAGTTGACACTTCGCAGGCAGCTCAGACAGAAACAACAGATCCGAAAGTTACGCTAAGTCAGGACGTGCTGGATATTATTGGCAAGCGACTATACGAGGAAAGAATTCTCGCCACGCCAGTTCACAATGAGTTCGTTGTTCCCTGTGATGATATTATCAAGCAAGGATTGTCCACGGAGAACAGGGATGAGCTTGTGAAAAAATATTCACCGCCAACATCCATTGATCCTCCTAAATTGAACCCTGAATTTAAGGTGGTTGTGCAGGACTCAGTCATAAGGAGGGACGAGCGCATACGCAAAAAACAGGAGAAAATTACATCGTGTCTAGCTGCGACAATGCAAGCAACGGCTGTTGCTCTGAAAGAAAAAGATAAACCAGGGATGCTGTCTTTCATTCAGTATTTCTATGACTTGATACAGTTATTATCAGAATTGCAGCACGACAAATCTATGATTCGACGAAGCTTGATTATTGCTAATATTAACGCACCCCTAAGAGATACGGTAAATACGAGCTGCGAGGAATTCCTGTTCGGAAAAAATCTGGAGGACGCATTGAAATCCGCCAAGATGAGAGAACTTTCGGTTAAGGACTTAAAAGTCGTCTCAAAATCGCCACAGCCGAAGCAGGCAGAAAACTTGAAATTCCCGCCCCGTCACTCTCAGAACAAGTTTCACTCAACGACGTCGGGCGGGCAGAAGCAGCAGTAGTAATAGATCCGTTATAGCGAGACCTGGGGGCGTGGTTAAGTAGGGGTGGGGGTGAGTCCCAAAAGTATTACGGTTAAAATTTTTTCGTTTCAAACTCGACGCCCCCAAAAGTTTAGCGAATGAAATTTTTTCGTTTCAAACTCAACGCCACAAAAGTTTAGCGAATGAAATTTTTTCGTTTCAAACTCGACGCCCCAAAAGTTTTACGACTGAAATTTTTCAAAAATGGGAAGTGGGCATTTTTCTGTACGAAAACTAAGCGGTAGCAGTAAAACTATCAGCCAAAACGATATGTCGGGAAGTAAAAAGGAAAATTAAAAGAGAAGCCGACATCTTGATAAAAAAGAGGCGCCGTCCAGTCGCTGAGACATTTTTTGTGCAACGAAAATTTTCTCGAATCTTGGAAAAGAACTGCAACGAATGGCTAGGATTTCTGGAGCCTTCGCATTTCAGCCAGACAGTCTAACGCTCCTAGACGACCACGTGTTTCGTAGACAAAGAATTTTAACCCACAATAGTAAGGGTAGCTACCTAAGTAAAAATTAGGATTGACTTTAAGATATGGGTCATAAGATAAATTAGGTTTGTAAACGCTTTGTAAAGCTGTCTGCAGAGTGAATAAAGATAAACTTTCATCATGAGGAGAACCGCAAGATACAATAAACAGGGCCCTTTCGACACAGGAAAAGAATATTGGAAAATGGTGCGTGATGTGCGTATGCGAAGAATCGAAAAAAGGGAAAGGATGTCCTGGTTGTGGTACGAAGGATGTACAAACGCTCCCTGGGCATTTGATATTTTTGATTTACATTTTTTATTCGCAATGAAAATACATTCTGCAACAGGACCTTTTGAAGATTGGGGAGTTAAATACTTTGAAGAATAAGGATAATGGAATAAAGTCAATAATTTATGTTATAAACAGTTTTTTATTTACTTTTCATACAATTTTTCTATGCTTTAATTTAAGGCATACAATCACTCCAGGTATAACTACAATCTAAACGCTCGAGTGAACTATTTACTAAGTCGTGTATTGCTAATGCTACTAATTCTGTGACGAGATGATTAAATATGCAATGCGCACCAAGAAGATCTGCTACAGTGCTAGGTGTGATGTTCGAAATTTTACCGCTTTCAAAAGCCTCTGTAATTTCATTCAAAAAACTATTACGAGTACGTATCGTAGTAGTATAATGATCATCAGCGAGTATTAGATAGGAACATATACATGATTCTAATTTTAAAAGTTTTTCAAAACACTGTCTCTTGAAAGCAATACTATTTTTCCCCGATGTTATTTTTATTGCGCGGTCACCATATAATTCACATAATACAATATTACAACTTGCGAGGGGTATCGTAGACCATTCATTACTCTTTGTAGCAATATCTATAAAATGGGCTATGAATTTCTTAGAGTGATCGAGAAGAAGTCGCCAGTCCAATGGTAGAAGCGTAACGGCATCTCCTCTACAACCAAGGAGTTGTAAAGTCGGTTGATATCCATTGTTAATGTCTAGTCCCACGACGATACGCTTCTGACTGTTTAAGTTGTATACAGTTTGCATCATCAGCAATGGTGATGGTTTTGGAACGGGTGGCGAAGTAGATGTAGAAGGCATGGCATTCACACCCGTAGATCTTTTAAGCGACATCCTGTTTTCTCCTTCGTTAAGTGCTACCTTTTTTCGTTTACAATCGCCATCGTTTTCCTTATTTTTCCTCTTGCCATTTTCCACGTCAGATGTTTCCACAGGTAGTGATTCTTTTAAGGCTAGACGATCAGGCGTATCTATACCTTCAGGCCGTCTTACGCCCCCAGCACGATAGACTGGACACATTTTCGTACAGACTTTTTCCAAACGTTGAGATTGTTCGTACATTTGAGGGTTCGCACACAATATCCAATGTTCAACACCATCACACTTCTCTTCATGGTATAAAGCGGCGTGAGTAGCTGGACAATCCCAGTCTGAACTTTGAGAATTGGTCATTTTAACAAGGATATCTGAGATGTAACTAACAATGTTTGTTACTGATTGAAGATCCTGAGAAACGACGCTTCTTATAGGGCTAGAGCATCATCCCCACTCTCTATCCACCATCCCTACATAATAATAGAAACTGGTAGCAATACGAAATCTTAAAAATATTTTCTTAGTATTTAAACTCGAAACTTTGAAAAACTTTACAGTTTTCTAGTACGTTTGATCGTGTTAAGTTATGGATCCTCGCTGGGTTCACCCGTGGTCGGCCATTGTGGCAGGGCCTAGTTCATGCGGAAAAAGCTATTTCGTTAAAAACTTTATAAATTACATCGAGGATATGAGCGATGTTAAATTTCCTAGAATTATCTGGTATTATTCCGAATCACAGCCTCTCTATCGTTCGAAGGAGTTAAAGAGTGTTGAGTTTCAGGAAGGGCTGCCTTCCTGCTCAGATTTCACCGGAGAACATCCCATACTAATAATTATAGACGACATGATGCGGGAATCTAATGAGCAGATAGTTGATATTTTTACAAAAGGTTGTCATCATAAAAACTTAAGTGTATTCTTCATTACTCAAAATATTTTTCATCAGGGACGAGGTCAGCGTGATATATCTTTAAACGCTAACTACATTGTCCTTTTCAAAAACCCACGAGACCGAGCACAGATTCAACATCTTGCACGTCAGGTTTATCCAAGCAACCCCAGATTTCTTCAGGATGCTTATTACGACGCGACACTGATACCTCACGGCTATTTACTTCTGGATCTCAAACAGGCCACACCTGAAAATTGTCGAGTGCGAACGTGTTTATTTCCAAACGACCCAGCACACATCGTTTACGTTCCTAAGGAGCATAAAACAAACGGTACTCGTCGACGTTAAACTATTAGCCTGAGATGCGCTGCAAAAAACACATCCACACGCTGCAGGCTCTGTGTAAATTAGCACCGGAACATCGACGTGCTGTACTCAAAGTAGCAGATTCAAAGTTGGTTCGTGTTATCTGTGAATGCGCTCTTAATCTCCTACACGGCGGGGTGCCACTTACATCCGAAGAGAAAAAACATCTGGCTAAACATAAAAAAATTCTTCGTAAACTGGCATGTAACAAAGGTACCTGGAACGGAAAGAAGAAATTACTCGTTCAAAAAGGATCAGGCTTCTTGCCTTTATTGTTAGGACCTTTATTATCGATTCTTGCTTCAAAAGTATTTGGAGTAAATAATTGAAAGATGGAACATGCTAAGAAGATGGTTTTGATCCCGCATGAAACTGTGGAGAATTTGCAGCGGGGACCGCTCCCAAAAGAACGCGATCATTTCCTTGAAATGGACCGAGACATGGATGAAATATTACGATCCAAACTGCAAGCCGACGAAAAATGGAAACACTACAATCAGATTCTACAGCGATATTTATTTTTTGCTAAAGATTCAAGAAAGACGATAACACTCCCCATAGTGGATAATGCGGAATCGCCAGCGCCAATAGTACCAACAATCACCAGCAACGAGGAGGAACAGGAACCTCTGAAAGACGATCTAGTAGCTAATGTTATCGAGAGTGTACCTCAAAAATTTCGACGTAAGGCTGAACTTTTGACTAAAAATTTGCTCGCTCGCAGTCTTGTATCATGGAAACCAAGTGGGAAAGTATTCATAGATGGCACCGAGGTACCCGGAGCGAATATTATTGATTTAGTTAACGATGCTATGAGAAGTAGAAAAAACTCTAATCCAGTCGGCTGGGAACAGTTTGTCGAAGTATGCCATAAAGGTAACATACCGCATGAGTTTATAGGAAACTCAAAGATATTGAATTATATTCGCATGAAGAAGCAACTCGAGGTGTCGGGAATTAGACAAATTGAGCACAGTGGTTCGGATACTGGAATAAAATCTTCAAGCAGTACGCCTCACCGACATCAGGGTTTGAAAAAAAAACGGGGATCTACACCGGTTAGTTCTGAGAGGCCATCACGATCACCATCTCCAGATCGAACGCCCGGTAGAGCTGTAGCAAGATCATCACCACGGGGCTTCGAAGGGAAGCGGAAGTATCGTACAACACCATTTGTAACACCACGTGAAATTAAACAGCGAAAATATAGCCCCAACTATGAAACTTGGAAGACCTTGAAACTTGTGCAAAGGAAATGATTGAACAAGTGTATTATAACGCTGCACATCCCGCAGGTTATGGTGGAAGTGTAAAATTGAAAAAATGTTTAAATAAAAAAGTCAAAACAAAATATATTGATGAATGGTTAAAAAAAACTGATGCATACACCCTCCATAAACCCATCCGTAAAAAATTTTCCAGGAGTCATTACGATGTGACGAACATCGACGATTTATGGCAAGCAGATTTAATTATTTTACAATCCCTTAAAAGTTTAAATGATGATTACACTTGTCTTTTGACTGTCGTTGACGCTCTTAGTAAGTACGCATGGGTTGTCCCACTAAAAGATAAAACAAATAACTCTATAATCGCTGCATTTAAATATATTTTTGAGAATAGTGAACGGAAGCCTGAAAGCCTGCAGACCGATAAAGGAAAAGAATTTGTCGGACAGAAGTTTCAGAAATTTTTAGAAAATGAAAATGTATATTTTTATACTACACAGAATCCCGACGCGAAAGCGAGTTTAGTTGAACGTTTTAATAGAACTCTTATGGAAAAACTGTATAGATACTTCACACACAAAAATAGTCAACGATATATTGACGTAATTCAAGACTTGGTGAAGGGTTACAACGCGTCTATCCATTCAACGATACGTATGAGGCCGAGAGATGTTAATTTATACAATGCAGTCAGAGCTTATAAGAATATGACGAGTAAATTTTTAACTTATGATTCGCGTCCTAAATTTGACGTTGGCGATACCGTAAGAGTTTCTAAAGAAAAAGGAATATTCGATAAAGGGTATAAAAGCAACTGGACTGAGGAAATATTCAAAGTAGTACGCATACTTAAACATCGACGGCCTATTGTATACGCATTGGAGGATCTCGCCGGTGAAACAATTACAGGCAGTTATTACGCAGAAGAATTACAAAAGGTAATAAAAAGGGAGGACGACATATTCCTTATAGATAAAATCATTGACTCAAAGGGGAAAGGTCGTAGTCGACAAGTGTTAGTCAAGTGGAAGGGGTATCCCTCAAAGTTCAATTCGTGGATTTTAGCCGATAGCATAGAAGCATGGAAGTAAATGAAAATTTCTATTTAACACTATGTTCGAACAGTTCAATGTCTTACTATCCAGAAAACACAACAACACGATTCACTACACAATTGCCTGATCCCATTAATTTGAAAGGCGAATGGGAAGCAGCTCTAGTTGAAACTCAAATACCGATAACTTTTATTGCTATCAAAGATAGTTATATAAGGCAAATCGATGCGACGCCAGCGGTAAAAGAACCTCAAAAGCCTTCGAATACTAAGGCCCTAAGCAGGGATTTTCAAACAGCTGATGACCCAAGGAAAATTAAACATTCTCAGACAGCACACGCTGCTAGGGGTGCCGGTATTAAGAAAAATATCACGTCAACACTATCACCACAATCTATTAAAATAGATACTGAAGAAGATAGTCTTCAAACGACGAACGCCGTGAATGTCAGCGATACTATTCATTTTTTCCCTAGCGGTGAATATGAAAATTTAAAGTCTATAACGGACCTGATGGATAAGCTTTTTGGAGATCACATCAACATTGGAGTATTCAAGAATGAACGGCGTGTGTTTATACAGAGAGTCTGCAAAAATTGTCCACAGACACACATTCTACAGTTTCCAGAAGACCTCACCGAAATATTAGGATTTACAATGTCAACACTCAGCTTAAGTTCTACAGGCACCAGCTTTGTAAAAGCAGGAAATCCTGGCTGTATCACTCGACGATTACCGAGCCAGCTCTTTATATATTCAGACATCATTCTCCCCCATGTAGTTAGCGATATTCATGCGCCGCTCTTACGCATTGTCGAATGTGATGCTCAAACACATCCTTTTGGGAGTACCCAGTCTAAGACTTTCTCCATGCCCCATTACTACCCCATAGTTGGTGGTCCAATTCAATCAATCGAAACTGTTATAAGCGATCACGCTGGTAGGCCAGCGCCATTTGAATACGGTACACTGACGGTTACATTACATTTTCGGCGTCGTCACAACAATTGAAGACATTATGAACGCTTATGAGGAATATTACCTGAACCAGGTAGGCGGTAGTGTAGACGTTGTATATGCCGGTGCTCCTTACCAGAGGGGTCATGGCTTAGGATCGTTTATGGCTCGATTATTTAGACAGGCGCTGCCCCTAATTACTAAAGGGTTTAAAGCCGTAGGAAAAGAGGCTCTTCACGCAGGACTTAGAGTCGTGAACGATGTCGAAAATAAGACACCTTTCCGTGATGCGCTGAGTAATAGATTTAAAGAATCAAAAGCAAATTTAAAACGAAAAGCGGTAGATAAACTTGATGACCTGATGAAAGGTTCTGGTTATAAATCATTACCTCGAAAGTGGAACGGTCAGTTTGTTACCGTACCTCCGGGAAGACGTTTCACTACGGGAGGTAATTCAAAAAATAAAATTACGAAAAAGAAGAAGCAATCTAAAACATCGAACAAGAAAAAAAATACATTCAAGAAAAAAACTATCAAGAAAACTCGAGATATTTTTGAATAATCGTAAAAGTAGAAATGTCGTTCCTACATTCGCATTCAGGTGAATGTGTAAAAACAGAACTGGATCTTTTTAAAATACCGCCTACGCAGACATCTATTGAGAGTGGCAATTGGATACATTATAAACCGGTTTCATCACTTTCCGATAATGCTCCGATCGAATTTTCTGTATCAGGGCATGGAGATGAGTATGTTGATCTAGCTCATACTTTTTTATACCTGCAAGTTCAGGTAAAGCCCTCTGCCCAGCCTACATCAGGAGACAAAGTGGCGCCTGTCAATAATTTTTTACACAGCATCTTCAGTCAAGTGGATGTATTTTTTAATCAAAAACTGGTATCACCACAGAGTAACACATATCCATACAGAGCATACATTGAGAATACTTTAAACTATGAGTCTACAGCGAAAAATACGCACCTCACGGCAGGCCTGTACTATCCCCAATCACCAGGTGCTTTTGACGACATTACCAAATCTGTTGCTAGCGGTAACGCTGGTGTTTTAGCAAGTGCCATCAAAGATGGCAGAATACTCGATCTCATTGGGCCGTTACATTGTGACGTTTTCAACCAGGAGAAATATTTGTTAAACGGTGTTGACATGCAGCTACGACTTGTTAGATCTAAAGATAATTTCTGCTTAATGCAATCTGGAACTGGGGATTATAAGGTCCATATCACAGAAGCCACGCTACTCGTGCGAAAAGTGAAAATCAGTCCAATGATTCTTTTAGCTCACGCTAAAGCTCTGGCTCAGACACCGGCGAAGTACCCCATAACAAGAGTCGAAGTAAAATCTCTTTCTATACCATCCGGTATACAACAAGAGACTCTCGACAATGTTTTTATGGGTCAATTACCGAAACGAATCATCGTAGGTTTTGTCACAAATAAGACTTTCAACGGAGCGCCTGCCAAAAATCCGTTCAATTTCCAACATTTCAACATGAATAATCTATCGCTCTATATCGATGGCGTTCAAATACCCAGCAGACCTCTTCAGCCTGCATATGATAAAGAGTTATCAGTCCGAAACTACTATACTCTCTTTATGGGAACTGGTATTCACTACGGAAATACAGGAAATAGCATTGGCCGTACGGAATATGCGAACGGACATTGTTTCACGGCGTTTGATCTAACACCCGATTTGAGCGCATCTTGTGCTATGCATTGGAATCTCATAAAGCATGGAACCGTCCGAATAGAAGTGGGATTTGCTCATGCTCTGGAGGCTACTATAAACTGCATTGTATATGCCGAATTTTACAATATCATAGAAATAGACTCCTCGCGACAAGTGATAGCCGATTATTCCAGTTAGTCGAGTTAATATGTAGACGTGCAAGAGCTGAAAATGTCTAGTTCTTCATTGACACTGTGTAAGTCATCATACCTAACAAGAAGCATGTTTAAACGGCGAGAAGCGTTGACAACACCTGAGATTCAAAAAGTTCTACGGGGCATACAAGTTAAGTCGAAGGGGGTGTTTCCAGCAGACAGAATCCCCTTACGTCTTAATAGACCGACGGCTATAGTTATGAATACAGATCCTCATAACAAACCCGGCACTCACTGGGTAGCATTTTATATCGATCAGCGAGGAGAATGTGAATACTTTGATAGTTATGGGTTAGAACCTTTTGTGAGGAATCATCAGGAGGCTATGAGAACGAATTCAAGAAAAATTACATGGAATCAAAAACCGTTGCAGTCTCTCAAGTCGCAAGTTTGCGGGCAGTACTGTCTGATGTTTTTGTATTACAAGTCCCGCGGATACACAATGCAGCAGTTTCAAGACTTTTTTTCAACAAATTATAATAAGAACGATTATATAGTTAGAAAATTTTACGGGAGAATTAAGAAACACACCAATAAAACACATCATTGTACTCAAAGCTGTCGATCTTACTTATAATAAATATATATATATATTATACCCCGAAAATTATTATTTTATTATCAACTAGGCCCTACATTCCCACCTTAGGTTTAAAGAGAGTAATTTTGCGAAGGATGAGTAAAAGAGGGACACGTTATTACAGTATAAAACATGTTTTTTATTATTAATATTATTATACAATTATTTTTACTACTTAATATTATACTATTATGCTATTATCAAGCTTATAAAGGTATATTTCTGACAGCCTCGTCGATATTTAGTAAATGCTCTAATGCCTCCTGCACCTCAGGAGACATTAGAAGCATATTGTTTTCAGGGTATATATCTACAGCCTGTTCCTCCTCCATAGGTGGTGGTGATGGCGAAGTCGGCTCTTTTTTAATTACGACATCCTCATCGTCGAATATCGTGATAACCGGAGGCTGCGATATTTTCTCTTGCAGTGACGCGACCTGCGCAGATATAGTCTCGAGCTGTTGTCGCATAAAGGCTAAATCCTCCAGATTGTTGGGTTTTTTTACTATAAACAGGAATAATAAGTATTAAATGAAATTCTTGTTAATAAAAATATATAATATAGTTATAGAACCTACCATCCTTAGTCTCTACAGCCTCCTCCTCATACAATCTTTTCACGCCTCGTTGTGGCTGAGGAGTAAATGATAATGGTTGTTGTGGTGACGATGGTGATGATGATGGCTGTATTGGCCCTAGTGGAGAAGCTGATGATGACGATGACGATGATGATGATGATGATGATGATGGCGACGGAACTGGCGTTGGTAATAGCACCGCCGGTTCCTCATGAACGATGGCGGTTGTCGTTATAGAGGTGGAAGATTTTATTTGAATGGCTGTGGATAAATTTATGACGTTAGTACGCACTTTATTAGATAGAGAGAAGTAGAGGTACACGAGCCACCACTTGAGCATCACTTACCACGGTTTCTGATCACCCGCACTCGGCTATCGCGATCTTCACCACGAATTTTTAATGCTTCAAGGCATAGATTTATAGTACCCTGATGGGCCATGCACCCCTTCTTAAACCATTGCACTATTTTTGCTATTTTCGCATTCTCAAAAATTCGGCGTAGCACTCTGGAATTTCTATCGGGTCCAGCCGGTCGTTGAAACTCTTCACACATTATATCCTTGAGGAAGGATGTTGCCGGGTGGTGGTGCAAAATTTTGTCTAAATCTTTTTCCATTATGTTTGGTTGCAGTGTCTCTAGGATATCTGTATCTAGTACTGAAGTGCTGTACCATCTCTATCCACTATTTATAAAAAAGGATGATCTACCCCTACCACACAGTGGTCAAAAAATGTGACCATCCCTTCCGCAGACCTACAAGTCTTTTCCTTATTATTGCACAATGGGGTGATGCAATAGGTCCTTGGGTTTTTGGGGGTGGTACAGTTTTAGATAGCCGTCTTGTGAAAAATCGTGCACGCCCAGTTTAAGAAGGAAAACGTTAAAGACTGTGAACACTTTATTTACTTTTTATTATTCCTTAAAAAGTGTACATAGTCGTAGGACATTACCATAGTCTAAAATTACATAAATTTACAACATACCGTATGGTACTGAATCGTAGTTATCAACTAGTCGTCGCTTCACAAAATTATTCTTAAACGTTTTTGTTTCGTTTCGTGTAATGACATCGTGCATTGGGGTTCGTCTTAAGGATTTATAAGAAAGAACCACCTCTTCGTCTCCTTCGGGCGAGATACCAGTAGTTGCAAAAGATTTTAATGTGTCAAAGTTGATGCTTTTCGTATTTGCATAGTTAAGACTAATACCCTTAACTTTACAAATATAATTAGTAACACTTTTAGGGGTTTCAACTTTGTACGCATAGCACTTGGGACCGCACGATGCAAACTCGCTTATATAGCTACCTTCTCCGTAATCTTCTAACTCATCGGTTAAATCCCCTAAATTCGTCCCTGTTTCTAAATCTTTAGAATCAGGAGTGTCCGATCGAATGAAAATAATACTATCCGTATCGTAATACAAGCATTGTCTACCAATCTTCTCAAGAAGAGCATACAGTCGTAGTCTAGCCTGAGCTGTTGTGTACGCGGCAATCACAACGTTCGTAATTTTCGAGGGCTCGATAGTATCATCTACGTTACACCAGTTAACATATACCACATCATCGCTTACCGGGAGAACACTAAGTATCTCTTTCTTAGGATCGCTAACTGTCTCGAGGAATGTTTTGCCATCGGTTACGACCGTTGTTTTTGCTTGATTCTCACGTTGACCAAATTTTCCCCAGAATGAGTTTAAACATAATTTTGCAACGGCTCGCAGCCCTGAGTTTTTTGCTACGCGCTCACGTTCGAGTGTAATTCCTTCAACCTTTTTGTAATCATCTAGATACTTCTGTTTGCTCTCCTCATCGATGCACGTTATAGGCCAACCCGAAGATTCCTGTTTTACCTTTAAGAATGTATCAATATAATCGACAAACAAACCACCTATACGTGTACTAGGGTCGTACTGACTAACCTCGTATTGCCATATTTCTTCAATTTTCGTGATGATATAACCCATACCGACTGCTTTTTGAAGTTCAACAGAAACCCACGTACCTGTAAAAGTCCTATCTTCCGAATTTTCATGTGTACAACGATTCTGATTTAACTCATCACAACAAGAACGACATAGCGCAAACATTAGTTTACCATGCATTCTTACAGGTAAAACAGGATGATACAAATTTCTCGGTGGTAAAACTGTACATTTTATCAGTCCTTCAACTTTTGATATGTCATTATCATCGCCTGTAACCTGTTTACACTCCTCATCTATATACACTACAGGATGTCCCACGGGGAACTTGTCGTATTTATTTACAGTGGGATAGAGCGAAGTAACATCGAGGTATCGAATCTGTTCTCCATCGTTAACCTTATAGTACGTTCGAGTATTACCCGTGCGGCCCCCGTAGAACGCATGCCTCGGAGCGAGGCGACTCTTTTTTAAAACTGGTGGCGCCGCGTGTTCGATAAAGTTTTTACACTTGTTATCCGTGGCTCGTAAATGACGGTATTCATGCTCCCAGATTTCTTCTAAATGATAACCTAATGTTCTAATGCGTGATGACTTTAACATGGTGCGTTCATATCGCTCGTTCAAAGTTAACCACACATCATTAACAATATTTGCTTTATCCCGATCGCTAGGATAGCATTTGGGACAACCGTGAAACCAACATCCGTGGAATTCAAATACTGTTTTTCCACTATCTGTTTCATAATATCCATCTACCTTCAAACCACCGGGTAATACCTTTTCAGCACCACGACCTGCGTGCTCTATGCGATATCCGCGTTCATGCTCAACCCACGCAAACCATTCTAATGCGATGATCGACTGGTTATCAAATCCTCTATAACCACTCTTGGGGATAATGCCGATACTGTCTTGTTTTAAAAAGTTAGTTCTGTAAACAACACTACATGCGGATGCGATGGTTACAGCTTTCGCAAACGGACAGATTTCAGTGATCTCCATAAACATCTTACGAAAAGATAAACAACCCTGTCTCAAAAGATTCACGTCCGATATACAATATCGTTTAATCTCGGCAGCAAAATCAAACACGTATTCAGCTTTGACAAGCTCATCGTACCAGGTAAAAAATTTTGCACGATCTACAATCTTCATCGTGTCAGGGGAATAAAACAATGCGTCTGGTAGTGGTCCGACATAGTGCTGATTTTCAGGTCTGTTAAATAGATGGGGGAAATATCCTTTAACTAATGAACTAGCGAGATTAAAAGTTTTGGAAAATCCGGAAAGTGGCATACTTAAGTAACATAAAGAATCCAAGAATCTAACTTTTTCAAAAGAAATCTCAAGGATATTAGTACCGTTCAATATAATCTGTGGAGTTATTTTCAGTGTCTCTACAATATATTTCAGTACAAATTGAGCATCAAACCCTCGAGCATTGTGTGCTATACATATCACCTGTTTGAAATCTTTCATATCTATAACGAGATCTATAAACTGTTTTAAGGGTTCATGATCAAAAACGAATTGACGAATACCGCAATAACTACAGAGGTAGGACATGTCATTATTGTACATACATTTTTCACATACTTTTTGAACTACACAAAGATTAACATCGTGAACTTTAACATCCGGGTTTCCCACCTGCTCGCGAACCTGCATCGTTTCAAAATCGTAAAATACAAAAAGATTTTCTTTTACAGGGGCGTTTTCTTTTTGCTTGGCTAATTGAATATTTTTCTTTAGAGGTGATATGTAACACCAATGTCTCAGCGGCCTATTAACACGACACGTATGACAAAAGCGTTCGTAACATCTATGCTTAAGCCTTTTCTTAGTCATGATTGATATTCCACAATACTCGCAATTTTTTATTGCGTCACATATAGATTTTAGCCCGTATTCAGAACTCGCTTTTAGTGCTAATAGTGCGCTTTTAAGTTTTTTCTTAGTGAGTTTTAACTACAAGCGACTCTGTTAGTGACCTTAAGAGCGAGTTGTGAATACGGACTTTTGACTTAGCATATGAGTTTCGTTTGAGATGATTAGCAAGACAATCGTTACCATGAAATGTACGCCGACATTTCAAACATTTAACACCTAACATCTTATTATTACAAGCAGGGGATGCTCGACACAATGGACACGTTCCCTCGCATCTATGTTCTCTGTTATAAGTGGTCCGGCAGGCGTAACAAAATTTTTTCATCGCGGTAGCGCCGGTCATGTTCAGTATTACGTCAAAATGATTTTCGTTAAGGATCAAACGCATGGTACCCGACAGATCCGCACCGTGCTTTAAAACTTCACTACGACCGTCATATACGGGTTTCAATTTACGACCACCCAGTTCTTTAGGTTCGTAGACCTCTATTGCTAAGCCTTGAGGATTAAAGAATTTTTGAAAAATGGCAAGTTCTCTTAGCCCCATATCTCGATTTTCGGGAGGTATTTCTACTCCGGCCTCTGTCATCAATTTCCGCGCAGCCTCAAGTTGTAATTTGTTATTTAGTCTAGAATGAGCTAATTTACGAAATTCGTTATGAAACGCCCCTGCACGACTATCCCCACGTTTATAATGCGCTAAGGCTACAACGAGTGCTCGAGGTAGGCATAAATTATCATTATTGGTAATTAAAACAATAGATTTCTTGCTTAGAGTGAAACGATCATAGGAGCCCACCGTAACTCGACCCTTGCCAGTAATCATTTGAACTCTTTGAACTGTTATCATGAAGGACTCATCGATGGCAACATCGTGCCCACTTTGAGCAACTTTTTCTACGAGCGACCAGAGATGCTCGAAATTACAGTCTTGCGCAGGACGGAATGAAAGGCCTGCTGCTCGGTTTTGGGAAAATCCCGGAGAATTAAATGTAATTCCTACAAGATCTGAAGGTTCACCCTGATTTTCTATCATATGCCTATGTAGATCTACAAAAGCTTCTCTCAACCAGGTCATAGGATTTACATCTTTTTCAGGAGCCTGAATTTTAAATGTTGTACACGTTCCGTCGAGTCTAAATCTTTGGAAGTGTCTCGTTGACCGATCTACAATTTTAACTCTACCTCCAGGCAACATAGTAGAATCTTCTGCGCCTCCGCCTATCTGATGTACTAACGTAGTGTCTTCACCGATGATATCCTCCAGATCGATCCATGAGTTGTTCTCGTCGTTATTCATGATGTCATTATCATGACCAGCTTGTAGAAATCGTTTTATCCGCTCAATTTCGATAGCCTCTTCAATTTCATTGCTAACGATGTTGTATAGTTCTGACTGTATAGCCCCATCGTCAGTCCTGTCTAGCAAGTGAAAACATTATTCGTTAGGAAGATGCAATTTTGTATTAATATACATTTTACCTACCGAAAAGTTCTTAAAATGTACTTACCATTATCAATGTGTGTGTTTAAACCCACACGTTGAATTTTTCTTCCCGCGACATTATTGTCGTTGTTTTCACTGTTTTTTCTTTTCAAATTTTTATCACATTCTGCCATAGTGATACCGTGATATCGATGGGGGTACTGCTATACCATTACTGAATTCAAAAGCGGAGGAGGGGTTTATATGAGAGTACGTTTAGAATTGTGAGGTGGTGGGGGTTGCGGGTGGCGTAGGTAGGTTTCAGACATTTTTTCATACCAGCGGGAATTAGAAGACAGTTTCCAACCCTTAAACGGTCATACTTTTTGTATCACGAAAGTCGTAAAATCACCTTGAAGAATTTTGAAACTGGAAATCGTCTGTCAAAAAATATTTTGTCTGCGAAACACGTGGTCGTCTAGGGCGTTAGACTGTCTGGCTGAAATGTGAAGGCTCCAGAAATCCTAGCCATTCGTTGCAGTTCTTTTCCAAGATTCGAGAAAATTTTCGTTGCACAAAAAATATCTCAGCGACTGGACGGCGCCTCTTATTTTATCAAGATGTCGACTTGTCTTTTCGTTTTCCTTTTTACTTCCCGACATATCGTTTACAAACCTAATTTATTTTTGACCCATATCTTAAAGTCAATCCTAATTTTTACTTAGGTAGCTACCCTTACTATTGTGGGTTGAAACTCTTTGTCTACGAAACACGTGGTCGTCTAGGAGCGTTAGACTGTCTGGCTGAAATGTGAAGGCTCCAGAAAATCCTAGCCATTCGTTGCAGTTCTTTTCCAAGATTCGAGAAAATTTTCGTTGCACAAAAAATGTCTCAGCGACTGGTCGGCGCCTCTTTTTTATCAAGATGTCGGCTTCTCTTTTAATTTTCCTTTTTACTTCCCGACATATCGTTTTGGCTGATAGTTTTACTGCTACCGCTTAGTTTTCGTACAGAAAAATGCCCACTTCCCATTTTTGAAAAATTTCAGTCGTAAAACTTTTGGGGCGTCGAGTTTGAAACGAAAAAATTTCATTCGCTAAACTTTTGGGGCGTTGAGTTTGAAACGAAAAAATTTCATTCGCTAAACTTTTGGGGGCGTCGACTTTGAAACGAAAAAATTTTAACCGTAATACTTTTGGGACTCACCCCCACCCCTACTTAACCACGCCCCCAGGTCTCGCTATAACGGATCTATTACTACTAGCAGCATTACCAGAAGAACCAGTCATCGCATCGATACCAATCGTCGCAGCAGACCTCCAATCAGAAACCTCGCTATCGGAAATAGGAGCAGGACTTCGCGCGCAGGCGATAGATGAGCATGTAAGTCAGATAGCTGGCAAGTTGAGCCATTTCCGACATAAATCGAGGAAAATAACGACGGACCCACAAATTTTTGCTTGGCTTAGGGGTTATAAAATCCCTTTCTCCTCTCAAGTGTATCAAAATTCAGTTCTTAATGAACGTAATTGGTCGCCTAATGAGAAAGAAAAAATCGCAAAATTGGTAGACGAATTAATAGGAAAAGGTGCAGTTCAGCCTTGTCAGCCGAGTGAGAGACAAATTATGTCGGGCATTTTTCTTGTTCCGAAACTGGATAGATCGAGCAAATTTATTTTAAATCTAAAAGCGTTGAACAATTTCGTAGAAACCATTCACTTTAAGATCGAGGACGGCCGGACTGTAGCCAGGTTGATAAAATCAGGAGATTTTCTAGCAACTTAGATCTTAAAGATGCATATTATACAATTCCGATTCACGAAACTCATAGGAAATACTTAAGATTTCAATTTGACAATCAACTATATGAATTTACGTGATTACCCTTTGGCTTGTCTACTGCACGATACGTGTTTACAAAAATTCTGAAGCCAGTAATAGCTAATTTGCGTCAAATAGGGTTTGTTTCGATCAGAGTTGTGAAAATTGTAATGTGAAAATAATGCATTATTTATTACGAAAAATATGAATAATAGAATTCGGTTCCATTACCCATTACTTTATTAATGAGTAATGGAACTCAAATCCATTATCCATTACTTTTTTAATGAATAATGGAAATCAGATCGGTCACCCATTACTTTATTAATGAGTAATGGAACTCAGATCCATTGTCCATTACTTTTTTAATGAATAATGGAACTTAGATCGGTCACCCATTACTTTATTAATGAGTAATGGAACTCAGATCCATTATCCATTACTTTTTTAATGAATAATGGAAATCAAAACGGTCACCCATTACTTTATTAATGAGTAATGGAACTCAGATTCATTATCCATTACTTTTTTAATGAATAATGGAAATCAGATCGGTCACCCATTACTTTATTAATGAGTAATGGAACTCAGATCCATTATCCATTACTTTTTTAATGAATAATGGAAATCAAAACGGTCACCCATTACTTTATTAATGAGTAATGGAACTCAAATCCATTATCCATTACTTTTTTAATAAATAATGGAACTTAGATCGGTCACCCATTACTTTATTAATGAGTAATGGAACTCAGATCCATTACCGATTTAAAACTCGGTAATGGTGGATGTCTATGGTAAAAATCGGTGGATGTCTATGGTAAAGAAATGGGTAATATCACATTACTTCCGAAAATTCTGTTAAATAAATAAATAAATTGAAAAACCGTGCGAAAAATAAATAAATAAATAGATTAATTGAAAAATCGTTCAAAAAATAAATAAATAAATAGATAAATTGAAAAATCGTACGAAAAATTGATAAATAAATAGGTAAATAGAAAAATCGTTCAAAAAATGAATAAATAAATATATGACTAAATCGAAAAATCGTTCGAAAAATAAATAAATAAAATATCGAAGTCTGCGGTCCTATGCATATGCGTAATTGTCAGGATGGGGATCACGGAAAATAGATTTCAAACCATTAATATCTTTAATAATAACATTTTAATATCACAGTTTATAATTTCCATTAATTTATATATTAATGTAAATATCCATAGTCTATTAAATTTGGTATTTTTCACGAGAAGTGAAATCGCTTTTCACAAAACCAGCAATGAAGAAAAAAATAATTGTAACAGATAAGTAGCGATATCAAATATATATATTGATACATTGCTGGTTTTGTGAAAAGTGATTTCACTTCTCGTGAAAAATACCAAATTTAATAGACTATGGATATTTACATTAATATATAAATTAATGGAAATTATAAACTGTGATATTAAAATGTTATTATTAAAGATATTAATGGTTTGAAATCTATTTTCCGTGATCCCCATCCTGACAATTACGCATATGCATAGGACCGCAGACTTCGATATTTTATTTATTTATTTTTCGAACGATTTTTCGATTTAGTCATATATTTATTTATTCATTTTTTGAACGATTTTTCGATTTATCTATTTATTTATTTATTTTTTGAACGATTTTTCAATTAATCTATTTATTTATTTATTTTTCGCACGGTTTTTCAATTTATTTATTTATTTAACAGAATTTTCGGAAGTAATGTGATATTACCCATTTCTTTACCATAGACATCCACCGATTTTTACCATAGACATCCACCATTACCGATTTTTAAATCGGTAATGGATCTGAGTTCCATTACTCATTAATAAAGTAATGGGTGACCGATCTAAGTTCCATTATTCATTAAAAAAGTAATGGATAATGGATCTGAGTTCCATTACTCATTAATAAAGTAATGGGTGACCGATCTAAGTTCCATTATTCATTAAAAAAGTAATGGATAATGGATCTGAGTTCCATTACTCATTAATAAAGTAATGGGTGACCGATCTAAGTTCCATTATTCATTAAAAAAGTAATGGATAATGGATCTGAGTTCCATTACCCATTAATAAAGTAATGGGTGACCGATCTGATTTCCATTATTCATTAAAAAAGTAATGGATAATGAATCTGAGTTCCATTACTCATTAATAAAGTAATGGGTGACCGATCTAAGTTCCATTATTCATTAAAAAAGTAATGGATAATGGATCTGAGTTCCATTACTCATTAATAAAGTAATGGGTGACCGATCTAAGTTCCATTATTCATTAAAAAAGTAATGGATAATGGATCTGAGTTCCATTACTCATTATTAAAGTAATGGGTGACCGATCTAAGTTCCATTATTCATTAAAAAAGTAATGGATAATGGATCTGAGTTCCATTACTCATTAATAAAGTAATGTGTGACAGATCTGATTTCCATTATTCATTAAAAAAGTAATGGATAATGGATCTGAGTTCCATTACTCATTAATAAAGTAATGGGTGACCGATCTAAGTTCCATTATTCATTAAAAAAGTAATGGATAATGGATCTGAGTTCCATTACTCATTAATAAAGTAATGTGTGACAGATCTGATTTCCATTATTCATTAAAAAAGTAATGGATAATGGATCTGAGTTCCATTACTCATTAATAAAGTAATGGGTGACCGATCTAAGTTCCATTATTCATTAAAAAAGTAATGGATAATGGATCTGAGTTCCATTACTCATTAATAAAGTAATGTGTAATGGATTCGATTTATATCTCCCATTTTTTAAGTATTGCGTTAAAAAAAAGATAATGCATTTAAAAAATAATGCATTTTCCCAACTCTGGTTTCGATCATTTATATTGACGATATTTTACTGATCGGGGATTCGAATAAGGATTGCTCAAACAATGTTAGGAGATCAAAGTCTATTCTACAAAACTTAGGTTTCGTCATTAATGTAAAAAAGAGTCAAATGACACCAAGCAAAAGGTGTCGTTTTCTCGGCTTCATATACGATACCGATCGGATGACAGTGGAATTACCAAAGGATATGAGACTAAGGCTTAAAAAAGAAATCAAGAAATTCAATATAAAACAGAGATACAAAATAAGAGAGTTTGCAAAATTCTTGGGCACTGTTGTGTCGTACTGTCCAGCCGTGAAGTATGGAATGGTGTATACTAAGGTGTGTGAAAGAGCAAAGTTTTTTGCACTTATGAAAAATAACCAGAGCTACGAGGCTCGTAGGAATATATCAGTCGATGTAATAGAGGAGTTGGATTGGTGGAGGACACTTGGCGTAGTATCTCCAAACCCTATTAGAAGCTCGACATTCCATTTAGAGATTTTTACTGACGCCTCACTTTCAGGGTGAGGTGCATATTGTCAAAACACAGGAAAAAAAGCTCGAGGTCAGTAGCCGGAACAAGAAAAAACTTACCACATAAACCACTTAGAGTTAACAGCAGTCTTATTTGGTTTAAAATGTTTTGCTCAACATTTGAGAGATAAACAAATCTTGCTTCGTATTGATAATCCCCCCAAAAAACATTTTCAATGTAAAGTTGCGTGTTTAGAGATCGAGTGACTCTCATATAAGCCTGCAAGTTGTCAACAAAAAGAAGTGATATCGCAAACACTGCAATAAGGAGTTGAGACACAATTTTGATGGCATTCCGAAAATATCTGCATACACGGACAGAAAATCATGGGACACAGTGTGATATTGATTCTATACTATGGCGTAGAACGACGATCTAAACACGCCGGAAAAATGCACAGACGACCTCGAAATTGAACAGCTTCGAATATATAGAATCACTGCGTCCCATGATTTTCTGTCCGTGTATGCAGATATTTTCGGAATGCCATCAAAATTGTGTCTCAACTCCTTATTGCAGTGTTTGCGATATCACTTCTTTTTGTTGACAACTTGCAGGCTTATATGAGAGTCACTCGATCTCTAAACACGCAACTTTACATTGAAAATGTTTTTTGGGGGGATATCACTTCTTTTTGTTGAATGTTCCAATCTTGATAATAATTTCTAACTTACTGTGCAATTAAACAGTTTTATATATCATTACAATAGTTGTGCATTTAATTATACTGCACGCGTGTTGAAGATTTAATATTTTTATACATTCACTCATTTCGATATTTTATCTGATATATATCCGTCAAAATTGTCTAAATTTTTTCAAGGAATAATATTCTAAAAACTGCCTAGCACGCTCCTGGCTGCTCCTGGCAGCTGTCATACTTCCGCAAACATCAACAAACACTATAAAGTGCCGTACACACCACAAACACGTTTTTTTGGGCATTTTTAACGAGTGGCGCGCGATGATTCTGGCCATGGCTCCGGCGTGCGCCAGCATTTGACGTGTTTGATAGATTAAAATATTTGACTTAAATTATGGTGTATTTCGTTACATTTGTGTTCATTCTTTTTTTTTAGAATATTTCCGTCAGAGTTTGCACACAAATATGCCTTATAAATAGTTAAAACTTATTTTTGTAATTTCGAAGTGATGGCGATAGTAGCGCCACTAGCATAGCATTAGACTTAATGGGTGGCCGGAAAGCGAACTACAAAACTTTCAGACACCCTAAAAGCGTCTGAAAAATGAGAAAAATGTGAAACAGCTTATTTCACCCGGAAATTACGGAAAAAAATATAAAAACGAACAATTATAATAATGTTATGTATTGTGACGTGAATTTTGGACAATCCACGCCACAAACGACCCGCCAGTATAGGGATTTAGTGATTCACTGTTTTACGCTCCAAACGTCAGTCCTAGGTTAAGACGCACAGATTCCTTTAGTATTAAGTAACCAGCCTGTCGTCCGCTTTTATGTTTCTTTGCTTGGTTTTATTGACTACTGCTTGCTTTCTTTTCTTTTTCTTTCGTTGGATATTGTATGACGCTTTGGTGAGCCGAATTGGTGTAAGAGCTGGTGGACCGATGACGAACAACGGGGGAAGGGAGGAAAGAGGCGCTGATTTTGGTGACCCTTGGGGGACCGACTGCCGCCGCTGCACGAGGAGTGGATGCTGCACCAAAGGAAACCAGAGAGTTCCTGAGTACCCGGGATGGGGCTCAAGCTTTCGTCTGCCGGCCGTCCAGCTGGGACGCCCTACGATCGACGCCGCCTTCGCCGCCGACCAGGAGTTGACGTGTCCTCCTCGTCCTGCCGCGAGGCCGCGAGCATATCTACGGCGGGCTCATGCCGATGTACCGCCGGAGACAGGGAGGGAGAGCAGCCAGCACCGCGGACTCCCGCGCTCCCTGACCTACAAACGGACCGCAGCACCCGAAGACTCCCGAACGTGCCGCCGACAGCTTCGGTCATTTTCGTGACTAGCGATGATCCTCACCGCCAAAAATCCCCTTAAGGAATTTATACGTTTGAAGTTCGATATATTGTCACGGTTCCGCCAGCGCCGAAATAATGTAAATAGTGGGGGTCAAGAGGTCTCGAGCTGAGTGAAATTAAAGGAGTACTTCACTTACGTTTGGAGCTTATTAGCGAGTGGTCGCAGTAGGGAAAGTCAGTAAGCATAGGGCAGACAAAAGAAAGTACGGATAACGGAAAAGAGATAGACTAAAAATTAGAGAAGGAAGGAAGGAGGGAAGGAAGGAAGGAAGCCCTTCTGGCTCTCGAGACTTTGGAAAACGTACTTTGCCGCTACGAGATTTTTGGTGAGACCCTTGACTACCATTATAAAATTGGCGAAATAATTTCTTAGTGTTAGTGAAAAAGTACCGCCTAGGCCTTCTGCCTCAGCGGACGTAACTCCGATTTTGAGAGTCCCGATGTGAATGTCTTTCCGCATCGGGCTAGCAAAAAGGACGATAGTGCTGGGATTTGCGAATTAGTGATATTTCGATAATTTACTGTTTGTTGGATTTTTGCCGCATGAGGCCCTAACGTACGTTCTATACTGGAATCTGTCTGTAAAATAAGTTTTCTTATATTGTCAAGTCTTTCTGTAGCGCTGCGCTTTTTGGCGATATTTCATGTTATAATTTATTGAGGTCTCGCACCTTCTGGTTGCCGTTTATTGCTTATAGATTTTCCGGATAATTTAATGGATGAATATTGAGCGCCCCTCTGGCCTAGTAGAATCTTACAAATCCTTTGTTCGCGAGATACACGCTCGACCTCGCGGCGACCGCGTGTGTTTTCGCCGGCCGTCTTGCCGTTCCTTCTGAACACGGGCGATTAATAATTACACTTAGTATTTTAGAATAAATTTATTGTATCCAAAAGGGTTTGAGACCGGCAACCATAGGATGCTCTTAGTGATAATTATTATATTTTATGCTCTCGCTATTTATGTGATCTCTTGGTGTTATCTATTCTGTATTTTGTATTTGTCGCGTGCTTTTCTGTTACTTTTTGACTCTCCGGGTGCCGCGATTGACTCTTTCCTATTCGCGTAAAGCTCTGCCAAAATCTAGAGAATTGTATTAGCGATTTCGCCGGACTCTTTGTTCGTGATCCCTATTTATTCGTGTGTTCTTCCGCGCCCGTGATCCGTATTATTTATCTAGCGTTGTTTGTGAAAATATAAATTATTGGAAAGTCGAATTGCTAGGGACGGCCCTGTGCCCGCGAGCGCGTCACGAGCCTCACCGCTCCCCGCGATTACACGCTTAGCCCGCGCCTACAAACTCGCCGAGCTAGCCGCTCACGCGTGCGCCGACAACCGCGCGATAGCCGCCGTGCTACGCTAGGCGAAACGCCGTAGATCTCTGTACGCCCGATAATACCTTATTATAAACTATTTATGAGATTATGGTCGAATGTTCTAGGTCTGATTGATGTTAGTGGATTCGTTCCGCATTATTAGCGTCTTTTGCGTTAATCTTACCGCGTTAGTGTAAGTCAATTCGTTAGTGTAATATTTCCGCATTTCAGTAAAATCCATTTGAGCGTATCCTTTAATTTGGCGAACTTTGTATGCGTAGAATCCGTAAACTTTGCATTTTGGAATTATATAGAGTCATCCTCGGGAAGTTCAACTGATGGAATCATTTAGTAGATTTTTTTACTTATGTTCCTGCGTTTGCTTATAATTCTATTGCTTGCTTATCTCTACCTACGCTTTTCTTTCCGCATATATGTTATAGTAATTTCCTTAGATTAACTTCACTTTAGTTTATATAGAATCATTTTTCTTAGCTTTGTAACTTTGGTATAAGGCTTTTGTGATTTTGAATTGATTTGCTCTGCACCGCTCTGGTTTAATACTTTATCTTGCCGCATGTTCTGACTTATATGAATTGTCTTTTGGCTACCTTTTCTAATTGCTTTTGATGGCTTGTTTTAAAATATAGCTCTGGTGCGTTAACGTATTATGGTGCTTTTCCTACTTTCAATTACTATACCTCTGTTCCCTGCCTGAACGCCACGACGTTCCGTCTAGCTAGCCACCGGACCGGGCAACTTGGTGACTTAGTGTTTAGCGACTCTCTCTCCTCCGCTGCTTAGTGGACATCTTACGGATCGGCCGTTGTCCTTTGGTGCATCTCGTAGTGAGATTAGGTTAGTGAATTTGTGAACGGGAGGCACGTCTTAGGACCGTTGGCGTCGCCCCCGGATCCGTTAGAAATTTGGTGATACCTTTGAGAGCGAGAGACCCGTCTTAGGTCGTTGGCGTGGTCCTCGTGTCCGTTATATTAGTGTTTAGTTTTAGCGTAACCCGGCCGATTCCGAATTGGGTAAAATTTAATTAGTGACAAAGAGAGTGCGTTGCACTCGTGGTACTCCCGCGAGGGATACCTGGCGCCCAACCCGTGAATTCGTGTTGGTGATAGGAGGCAGAGAGGGAGGACCATTGCGGGTCGTTTTTGCTGACGTAGACTGTATGGGATCCTTCGGAAACCGAGTAAGAAGTTTTTTTGGTGTAGTTTTACGTCGCAAAATTTGGCGCCCAACGTGGGGCCCGAATAAGGAGTTTTTCTTCTCTTACGTCGCAAAATTTGTTTGGGGTTTACGTCGCAGTATGTAACACAATCTTAGGGCTTCTAGGGAAGAAAAAATGGCTTCATGGAGTACTTTTTCGTTGTTAATTTTAAATGAGAGGGAAATGAAATTTGAATTTTTGCTTCCCGCTAGTGCGGCCACGTAAATATGGTCTCTTCGTTTTCCCCGTTCTCTAAACACCGGGAAAATCTACCGATCTCCATCGATATGACCGCAATTTCTTACGTTAATAGAATGGGCGGTGTGCAATATGAAAACCTGAATAGTTTGTCCAAAGAACTCTGGAAATGGTGTGAAGCACGAAATTTGTGGGTTTTTGCGTCGTATATTTCCTCAGAAATGAACTGCGTAACGGATGAAGAATCGCCGAGATTAGACTGGAATACTGAATTCGAGTTGTCAATTGCATCATTCAAAGAGATAATAAGAAAGTTTGGAAATCCAAAAATCGATTTGTTTGCGAGTCGATTGAACACAAAGTGTATTAATTACGTTTCCTGGCACAGAGATCCAAACGATTTTGCGGTGGATGCATTTACGCTATCATGGAAGCCCTATTTCTTTTACGCCTTTCCACCATTCTCAATCATTCTTCGAGTTTTGCAAAAAATAAGGTGTGAAGGATGCGAAGGGATTGTTGCAGTTCCAAACTGGCCATCCCAGCCATGGTTTCCAATATTTCAATCTCTTTTAGTATCAAATCCGATTCGCTTTAACGCTAATTCTGGTGTGATAATTTGCTCTAACAGGGAGACAGACGTCTTCAGGCGCAGCCTTACTCTGGTGGCAGGTGTCTTGTCCGGAAGGGTTTCGCGATGAAGGAAGTTCCAAAAAAATCGGTGGAGATTCTGCTATCTTCGTTAAGCGAGTCGTCATGGAAGCAATACGACACCGGTCTGAAAAGATGGTGGTTTTTCTGTCAGGGAAGAAAAATCAGTCCTTATGAAGCCTCTGTTCCGAACGTAATAAGTTTCCTGACTGAGTTTTTCGAGTCTGGAGCATCTCAGGGCACAGTAAACACGTATAGGTCCGCTATTTCGCTGCTCGTCGGACCAGATATTGCCCAGGACTTCAGAGTGAAAAGATTTTTTAAAGCCATGACAAAATTAAGGCCTTCGATGCCAAAGTATAGTTCCACCTAGAGCCCAAAAATAATGCTCGATTACGTGAACACATTGCCTGCAAAAGAGGAACTGTCGTTGCGATATTTGTCGTTAAAACTCATAACATTATTAGCTCTTATTACGGGTCACAGGATGCAAACCTTCTCTTTGATAAAAATAGAAAATATTCAGAGAAGTAAGAACAGGATAGAAATAAAAATTCCTGATCGTATAAAGACGTCTGGTAAAAATGGATTTCAGCCTGTGTTAGTTCTGCCCTCGTACCTGGTGAATCAAAAACTTTGCGCTGCTTCAGTGTTGGAGTGTTACATGAGAAAAACTGCGAGCCTTCGAGGTTCGCTGCAAACCTTGTTTATATCCTTTAAGAAACCAATTAGAGCTGTAGGTGCGCAGGCACTTAGTCGATGGATGAAGGAAATGCTTGGAAGAAGCGGTTTAGATACAGATATCTTCTCTGCTCACTCAACAAGGTACGCGTCGACCTCTGCAGCCAAAAGAAAAGGTGTTGATTTAGACACGATAAGGAGAACGGCAGGTTGGACCACGGGTTCCCAGATCTTCTCAAAATTGTATGATTTACCATTATCGAATCCAGCAGAATCGTTTGCTAATGCGTTATTAGATTAGTAAAAAACGTTCCATGTTCCTATAATGTTTATATAATACCTTGTATAGCAGGTTTGGATAAGTAAAGTAACACTGTTTTGCTAACATCTGACCTTACCTATGTTATTTTGCCGTAACAAGCGGCTTGACGGGCGTGCACAAGCGCGGGACGTTGGTGCCGGGCGCCCCCTGTTCTTTTGTTGTGTAGCTTTGGAACTTGTGGCGACATCGGTGGGAAGTGGGGGTACTACACGTTGATCATCTCAGAAAAAGCGCTCCATACAATTATGATAGAACTTCACTTGGTAAGTTCGTTTAATCATATAAGTTTATCAATGAAGAAAAGTCGAAAAACATCAAACGGATGAGATGATTACGACTTGATGATTTTTTTCAGGTTTAGAGAAAATTATAGTAGTTTGGTCAATCGAAAGGTCAATAGTAGAAACAAATGTGCTGAATATTATGAAAATTTAATAAAGGTGAATTTTTTTCAAAAATCGCAAGGAAGGACCTAATACATTATGTATATGTTGTGAAAACTTATTTTTCATGAAATCGGTAAAACGTTTAAACACAGATATAATACGGAATAAGTTTGCCAATACAAAGACCAATATTGATGAATTTATTAATAAAATATTTAATAATTCATCGGAGTACGCCTGCAAAACGTGCAAAAAGTATAGAATGTTAGGACAAGTTCCTAAAACTGCATTAGATGTAGATTTGAGATTCCCGTCTTTACCAAAAATCGTAACAGACTTATCAGACGTTGAAGAACGAATTGTAGCTCCGTATATTCCGTTCATGCAAATAAAAGTATTGCAGCCATACGCCATTAACCCTCAATTGTCATTAAAAGGTAGTGTAGTTAATATCCCAGTCGAAGTTAATGAAATGATCAGTGTTTTGCCGTGATCTTTCGATAAAATGTCAACTGTTCAAGAAAAACTAAAAAGACACATGGAACACAAATCTCATTATATGTTTTAAACAATAAAGCCAGGAAAAATTTGTGAAGCATTAAAATATCTACGACAAATAACATTGTACACAAAACACAATGTAAACGTTGATCATAACTTTTTTGAACGATATAAAAACGATGCCAATCTAGAATTAGAATTTATCATAGATAATGATGACAAAATTTTTAGTTAGTTAAAAAAAATTTTAGTTATTTAGAACAAAATTCTAGTTATACTAAATCTGGAAGAACTACGAAAATCCAAATGCACGATAAGTTTTATTCTGAAGATTCAGATTATATTGAAGGAAATGACAAAATTTTGATAATTGACAGAAACAAAGAGGCATCTCTGAATAGTTTCGTAATAACTCCTGGACATGATAAAAATCCTATCCCGTGGCATTTAACTGAGAATATAGATGAATTATGTTTTGCAACAATTTTTGGTGGAGAAGTTCTAGATGAGAAAAACAGATTGACGTATTTGGAATGGATTAAATTTGAATCTAGAAACAAAGATAGAAGATCGTGTGCACCTACACGAATTTTATTTATGGCAAAGCAGAAATTAGAGAAGTCGGTGATATCAAATATAAATATTTGTTTGAGGCGAGTGAAGAAAAACGATAATTTGACAGCTGAGAAAATCAAAGAGTGTAATTTGTTAAACGATTGTATCCACCACGATGATGGATTTAGATTTTTAACACATTGACAGCCGGCCCCGCGAAAACGCGTATTTCTGTGCCTGTCGCTTGAGCGCCGGCCCCGCGAAAATGCGGATTTCTTTGTCTGTCGCTTGAGTAGCTGCCCCACGATGATGTGGATTTTCCTGCTGGCATGCGAGTCTTACACGTCGAATTGTATTTTATTGCCATGGTTACGCCGATATTCATCTGTCATACTTTAAAGATAAAACGTATAACATTGTTCAGAAACAATCCAGGCAGGAATCACTCTCGATCAGTGTATTCTGCGAACAGTATATCGTTCGTACGCTTATGTTTTTGGTTGAACAGTATACCAAGTTTTTTCTTCTGTAACTTTTTACCCATATAATATGAATGAAATTATTAATGAGTATATTGCTGATTCTCTATCGGATTATTCGATACACTCAGAAGACTCTGATATAGAATTCGAGGACAGCGATAGTGATGTGGGTCGAAGAAGAAGATCAAGAGCTATTCCACTACAGCATTCAAGTGATTCCGATGATTCTAGTAATTGTGAAATGTCTACAGAATCGCATAGCTACAGTGAAGTATGGTCAGATGTCGATGAATTTCCTAACATGCCTGATTTTACTGGTGATCCCGGGCCAAAGATTTTGCCTACTAATAAGAAAAGCATAAAAGAAGTCGTCGAATTATTTATTCGCAATGATTTGTTTCAGTTAATGATCAATGAATCCAACATCTATTACCAGCAAAATAAGGAAAAGATGAGTGACAGGAAGAAAATGTCAAAGTGGCGTGATATTACTCTAGCCGAGATGAAAAAATTTCTTGGTATAATTATAATGATGGGCCAGGTAAAGAAAGATGTGAGAGATGAATACTGGTGCTCCGATTTTTATACGAGAACCCCATCGTTCTCTACTATAATGCTACGTAATAGATTTCGCCAGATTTGGAGGACGTGGCATTTTTCAAACAATCAAACAATACCCGGTGCTAATAAGCTCGAGAAGATTCAGCCCATTCTGAGCTATTTATTAGATAAATTTAAATCTGTATATACGCCTAGGAAAGAACTTTCTCTTGATGAATCCATAATTCCATGGCGTGGAAAATTATCTATAAAAACATACAATCCGGCAAAAATAATAAAGTATGGCCTACTTTGCCGTATGCTATGCGAAGCTAGAACCGGATATGTTTCCAACTTAGAAATATACTGTGCGGAAGGTAAAAAATTGGACCAGACAATTATGTCATTACTTGATAAATATATATGTTTGGGACACCACTTATACATGGTGTGACGTACTGGACGGCTTATTACCGCCCAGGGTCTACTCGAATTAGCTATCGCAATACACGGGGGAAGGGGAAGGCAAAAAGAAAGGGGGACACGGCGTAAAATAGAAAAGAATATAATTTAGAAATAGATAGAAGAATCTGTACAAGAAACAAGAAAAGAAACAAAATCAGAAGAAAATCGCGGATAGCCACGCAGGGCTACGACGGGGGCACGCGGAGCTCACGCAAGAGCACGCGTTGGGAAGAGGGGCTTAGGCGGGCAAGGGGAGGGGACAGTAGGGGCTAGCGGGGAGGGATCAGCTGGGACTTGAACTCGGGCTAGGTATGGGCGCCAGCTACTGTTACGGTGTAGCACCGACGAGTGACCTCGAGAGGTCCTCGTTTGTTGACAATTTGGGAATGACTGGGCTAGCGGCGGGAGAGGTGAGGGGATCTCAGGGAGGAAGGTTCCCGAACGCAAAATGGCTTCTTATGAAATTACCTCGGTTATGGAATACGAAGGGGGCAGGTGGTGGAAAAGGAAGGGCACGGAGGGTTTTAAAGGGAACGCAGAAATGCTAGATCTAGGGCGCACGCAATATACCACTGGCCGCACGCGGGTGGCGGAAGGCCAGGCTAAAACTTCAAAAAGGTAAACTACTCAAAACCGGCCGGTCCACGTGGGGACGGCTTAATATGTCCTGAAGGGACGTACAAAATCTACAGGGCTAATACTGGGGGGGGGGGGGGGGGGGATAGGGAAAAGGGACTAGAAAGGGACGAAACGCAATCACTCAGTACTCACATAAACGTTTCCGCAAGACTCGATATAATCCAAGAGATCGCACACTTTCACTCTCACTCTACTCGCACGGTACCCTGGCTCGAAGTGGTGAAATTTCCGGTCGTCCGGGTCCTCGTAGGCCTCCAGGGCCTCGGTGATTGGTGGTGGCCTCTCAGCTGAGAGGGCTACGTGCTCTGGCATTGGTCGGCAGTTCCGGCATGGCAGGGCATTGGTCCGTTTGAAACTTGCAGGGCTGCCGGGCCTTCCAGGGCCTCGTGGCGGCGGCACTGTGCTGGCTTTGCCGGCGCGCGGACTGGCTGCGCGCGCCGGTCAAGATGGCGGCCTCCAGGCCTGTCAAAACTCTCCCGGGCACGTCCGCGGTCTCGGAGGGAGAGGGCTCCGCCGCTGTCACACGAGACGTTTTCCTGCCCGTGTGACGGGACTGCACCGGGGCTGCATATTGGTGGTGACGGTATCGGGTTGGTGGGCATCCATCCCACGGACATCTCGACCAGCTGTTCTCCCTGCCAATGCCATCCCTGCCGTCCGCTGCCTCGGCGACGTAGCCACTCTCGCGGTCCATCCAGGGATGCTGAGTCCTCGTAGCCGGTTCAGGGTGATGTCCTCGGTGATGGTGTTCGAGCCAGTGCCCTACGGGGAAGGGGACAGGGAGGGAAGGGTGTAGGGAGGGGATCTTAACTCTAAATACAACAGACCTAGAACACTAAATAAACGCAATAAACAGTAATTCGCAAGACAGCACGCAATACTTGCGCTCGGGGCCAGTGGTGCCCTCGAGCCAGGTGACGGGGAGGGGTTATTATAACCTTTGTGTTACAAACTCCCCCCCGCTTAGACGAAAGTACCATTCTAATGGTACTTGAGCAATCATTCATACGGGGGAGGAGAGAAAGGAAGAGGGCACTGACAGGGATGAGGGGACTGGCAAGGGTACTGCTTAAGGGTAGGGTAGGATGGAACAGGGTTACTTAACACTTGCGCTAATAATGGCGCGAATCTCAAAGAAGTAAACCGCATAACAAAAAGGGAAAGAAAACTGAAAATGCCGTTTCATGGTCCAAGAAAAAAAAAACAAAAACAAGGTCCTTAGCCTTCGCAAGTCGCAATTAAACAAAACTAGGATTGGAGTTGCTACTCCGATCACTCAGCTCTACTTCCAAGTGGGCCAAATCTGAAGGGACTGCATAAGCCACCTCATGGCATCATGGACCCAACAACGAGTTCTGGTAACGCTATCTCAGATACTCAAACTCCACTAAGTTACTCAAAAGGCTTCACTATTCGGCAACTGATACCAGCAGATGCAAGAAAGAAAAAGAAGAAACAACCAAACAGTTGAATTACTTAATCACTATTATGGGCGCTCGTGTGGTATATTGCGGCTCTGGACTGCAAGGGTGTGACGCTGTTACTAAAGGGCTACATGTCTTAAGGGGTCATGGGATGTACGGGGTCTTTAAACTCAAATTGGGTCCTCGGGATAGGAATCCAATACTACATTTTCTGATCAAAAGGGATTCTCTTTTATCAACGCAAGACCAATACTCCATTCTTAAAGACACAAAAAAAAAAACATACTCAACGCAAGAAAACTCTAATCGGTCGTAACACTCGCGCCGATACTTTACTCTCAGGGGTCTGCTGGGGATCATGGGAGGGGGGTGGGGTCTTTGGATGGAACGACACAACGGGACTAAAGGAGAACAAAAAGGAAATGGGACTTGATGCTGCATTCAGCAAGGGGTTCGTGCTTATTGCACGCTAAAGGGAAGAGAAGGAAAAAGGGGGTTAGACAATTATTGAAGGAGTGGGCTGATAGTGATCCGCAATAATAATCTTTACTCAGTCTCAAACACTTTGTAAATACTGGGAGGTATCAAATTAATCGCAAACAAATGGAACATAGCTAATCTTTCTCGGGGCACTTATTCTCAAAATCCAAAAGCTACTCAAAACAAGGAGAGGCAGTACTGATTCTCAGCAAAAAGGGAGGGGTCTGAGTGTCGTCGTTGGTGGGGTTCCATCGGAGGGTAGAGGTCCTCGGGATGTATTTGCAGGGGGTCCACGGGATGAGAAAAGGTGATAAGGGAAGTGAAAAGGGAATCTTTAGGCCAATCTGAAGGGGCACCTCGCAGCCACGTGTTCTGCGCCACCACAGCTCCAGCACCTGTACTTGGCGGGAGTGCTGTAGCGGCTTTCCCGGACGGTTTTCCAGGGATATTGGAATGTCCTCGCTAGTGGTGCGGAGGGCCTAGGAAAGGGGAGTAAGGGAAAACGTATCAGACTCGGTGGAGGAGTCACTCTAAGCGCCATTAATGGCGGAATAATGGATTGGGACTTATGGGAAGTAAAGGTAGGATTGGGGAACGTTCTCGGGGAGGATCTTGGCGGTGGCCTTGGACGAGGGTTCACGTCAAGGGTCGCGCAAGGAATGGGTTTGTGGGAGGTATGGGGTGAAGGAAAGGGTCTGTCAATGATCGCTATGATTTCTGGGACATGGGACCTCGGGATTTCCTGCTTCATCGCTATAGGGCCATCCATCCTTCTATCAGGGCCTCTGACTCTGGTCCAGCTGGCGGAAGGTAGATTCTTCTGGAGCGTTTCCTCTATCAGCGGGAGGGCGTACCCGATCCCGGTTCTCTTGGCCTCCTGGGTACGGATGGCTTCTCTCGTCTGAATTCTCTGACGTCTATTACTCATGCTTGTAGTTCCATGGCTTATTAGGGGGGGTGTTGTTGGAAGGGAACTCGATGACTGGGCTAGGGGGTGTGCAAGTAGGAGGGCGGGGAGGGGGTTTCTCGACTCTATACTCTATTCGGGTCCTCGTGTTCCGACATCGCGGACACGTCTTCGTACTATGGCCCCTGAGGCCACAAATCCTGCAAAAATATCTCAAGGGTTCCTGACACTGAGGGTACCTATGCCCTCGTTGGTAGCAATTATAGCACCTCAGTGTAGCTAATACTCTACCGCGACTGGTCTGCATACTCGGGGGTGTGTGGGGAGGGGTTGGATTTCTCGGAGAGGGGTTGGTTGGGGGATCTCGGGTTATCTGGGCGTAGGTGAGGATAGTTGTTGGTCCCGCCATTTCCACGGAGTTATCCGCTGGGCTGGGAACTGGGAGTGGGGATGGAGATTGCGGAGGGGATGGGGGAGGGGAATTCGAGGAGCTGTCGCTAACTATTCCCGAGTCCTCCGACTCGTCTACACTAGCAGGTTCGGCGTTGGTGTCTCGTAAGGAGTTAAAGGGATTGGCGCGGAGGGAGAGCATTGCCTTATAAGAATTGACTTCGGAGGAGTGGCGAGGCGGAGTGGGGGCGATCTTAGTGGAGAGGATAGGGGGGCTGTTACTAAGGTCGGGACTCGAAGATACCACTTCTTTCATGGGCATTATCGGGGGATAGGTCGCACGGTTTGACTCATGGGACCTCGGGTTCGTCCTCGCGACGGCAGACGTAAAAGGGGTGCCCGATCCGCGTTCGTCCTCTGCGGGGTCCCACGCTATCGGCACATGTGGACATGACTTCCGGACCTCGTATCTCCAGTAACGATCCAGGATATCGACTGTACTTCCACCCACGCTCAATCCGGCGCGGTCACAAAGTCTCAAGATGTCGCTGAAGTTAGGGAAGGCTCTCAGGACCGCGCTAATCTTGGCTAACTTCTCTAGCTCTTCTGGAGGGGGAATTGCGGTGAGGGGGTCTACTTTGAAGAGGTGGTCAGGGGGAGCAATACTGGGGGCGGCTATGGGGATGGTGGTGCTGATAGTAGGGGGTGTCCTTTTGGGAGCGGGGGTGACAGGATCCATGCTTGTACGGTGGTAAGGGTAAGGGGAGGGGGGTACCGAGGTGAGCACTTAAAAAAAAAACCTCAGAAGGAGGGTAACTCGGCTTCTGATATTTATCGGGCCCCACGTTGGGCGCCAAAATTTGTGACGTACTGGACGGCTTATTACCGCCCAGGGTCTACTCGAATTAGCTATCGCAATACACGGGGGAAGGGGAAGGCAAAAAGAAAGGGGGACACGGCGTAAAATAGAAAAGAATATAATTTAGAAATAGATAGAAGAATCTGTACAAGAAACAAGAAAAGAAACAAAATCAGAAGAAAATCGCGGATAGCCACGCAGGGCTACGACGGGGGCACGCGGAGCTCACGCAAGAGCACGCGTTGGGAAGAGGGGCTTAGGCGGGCAAGGGGAGGGGACAGTAGGGGCTAGCGGGGAGGGATCAGCTGGGACTTGAACTCGGGCTAGGTATGGGCGCCAGCTACTGTTACGGTGTAGCACCGACGAGTGACCTCGAGAGGTCCTCGTTTGTTGACAATTTGGGAATAACTGGGCTAGCGGCGGGAGAGGTGAGGGGATCTCAGGGAGGAAGGTTCCCGAACGCAAAATGGCTTCTTATGAAATTACCTCGGTTATGGAATACGAAGGGGGCAGGTGGTGGAAAAGGAAGGGCACGGAGGGTTTTAAAGGGAACGCAGAAATGCTAGATCTAGGGCGCACGCAATATACCACTGGCCGCACGCGGGTGGCGGAAGGCCAGGCTAAAACTTCAAAAAGGTAAACTACTCAAAACCGGCCGGTCCACGTGGGGACGGCTTAATATGTCCTGAAGGGACGTACAAAATCTACAGGGCTAATACTGGGGGGGGGGGGGATAGGGAAAAGGGACTAGAAAGGGACGAAACGCAATCACTCAGTACTCACATAAACGTTTCCGCAAGACTCGATATAATCCAAGAGATCGCACACTTTCACTCTCACTCTACTCGCACGGTACCCTGGCTCGAAGTGGTAAAATTTCCGGTCGTCCGGGTCCTCGTAGGCCTCCAGGGCCTCGGTGATTGGTGGTGGCCTCTCAGCTGAGAGGGCTACGTGCTCTGGCATTGGTCGGCAGTTCCGGCATGGCAGGGCATTGGTCCGTTTGAAACTTGCAGGGCTGCCGGGCCTTCCAGGGCCTCGTGGCGGCGGCACTGTGCTGGCTTTGCCGGCGCGCGGACTGGCTGCGCGCGCCGGTCAAGATGGCGGCCTCCAGGCCTGTCAAAACTCTCCCGGGCACGTCCGCGGTCTCGGAGGGAGAGGGCTCCGCCGCTGTCACACGAGACGTTTTCCTGCCCGTGTGACGGGACTGCACCGGGGCTGCATATTGGTGGTGACGGTGTCGGGTTGGTGGGCATCCATCCCACGGACATCTCGACCAGCTGTTCTCCCTGCCAATGCCATCCCTGCCGTCCGCTGCCTCGGCGACGTAGCCACTCTCGCGGTCCATCCAAGGATGCTGAGTCCTCGTAGCCGGTTCAGGGTGATGTCCTCGGTGATGGTGTTCGAGCCAGTGCCCTACGGGGAAGGGGACAGGGAGGGAAGGGTGTAGGGAGGGGATCTTAACTCTAAATACAACAGACCTAGAACACTAAATAAACGCAATAAACAGTAATTCGCAAGACAGCACGCAATACTTGTGCTCGGGGCCAGTGGTGCCCTCGAGCCAGGTGACGGGGAGGGGTTATTATAACCTTTGTGTTACAATGGATAACTACTATAATAGCATTAAAACCGCAGAATTGCTTATGACAAATGTTTGTGGAACAATGAGACCAAATAGGGGTGTTCCCGAATCTTTACGCCATCTCAGATTGAAAACTGGAGAATATAGATATAAAAGAAAGGGCCAAGTTTTGGTACAGGCGTGGAAGCCGAAGCAGAAGGTTGTATATATGGTTTCCACGATACATTCGGGAGAATTAATAAAAACAAATAAAATACACTGGAAAACGAAACAAGAAATGATAAAACCGCATTCCGTCTTAGAGTATAATAAATATATGATGGGTGTAGATTTGGCAGATCAATATTTATCATATTATTCCATCATGAGAAAAACGGTGAAGTGGACAAAGAAAACAGTCTTGTTTCTTTTAAATTGCGCAATGTTTAATGCATTTAGATTATATATTGAATTGAATGGCAATATTATAAAATATACAAAAATTTTATATACTGTTGGACGTTCTTGGATCGAGGAATTCGCAAATACTCAAGATGTAAATACTCAAGATGATACTTCTAGTACTTCTCAATCTAATACTTCAAGTGCTTCTGTACTTGTTCCTACACCTCGCACACAAAAATTTGATAGCCCCCAGAGACTTTCGGGTGATATGAAGAAACATAAAGTTACCAGAATTGTTGGATCAGGGAAAATAAACCAATACGTACGACGTCCGTGTAAAGTTTGTTCTACTGGTACAAAAAGAAGTGAGAGTAGCTTTATGTGTGCTGAATGCTTAGTACCTTTACATCTTGGACAATGTTTCGAGAAATACTACACTTGCCTTAAATATTAAACTATTTGTTTTCGTTTTACGGGATATATATGTAATAATTCACCATGAAATGAGAAACTGATTTTTTTTTTAGAATTATAAATTAAAAATTTCGATTTTGTTTGAATTTTTAATTACTGTTACTTTGTATACCACGAATATGCAAATAAAATGTACTATTTTACGAAAATACATGACGTTTGAAATATTTTTTTGGCTATTCAGTAATCAGAAACAAGCGAATAAGACCGCGTTCAAGGGTTATACGATACGTTGCCGGCGCTCAGGCTTTAAATGTCTCTTAGGTCGCCGGCTGTCAATGTGTTAAAACAGGTTAGATCGTCACCATCATACTGGGAAGACAAAAAAAAGCATTTACTTTACACAATGATACTCAAACCATTAGATAAAAATGAGCGGACTCCAGATGACAAAGCGTATCGAAAAAAGATAAAAGAGATAATGCAAAAATTCTTTGATAAAAATCTCATATCGTTTGAAGATATGTTACAACGGTTAGGTACAAGGGAAAATGATTATATCCGCAAGTAGATACACGCCACTCCTGGCCGTCACAACAAACCCCCACCACTGCCCCTATGAGTCACAGAGTGCACCGCGTTGTGTCCCCCCGCACTGCACTATGGCGCCACCCCCTCGTCTATGTGTCCAGATCTTAAAACCCTCGCCCCAGATACCCCTCCCAACCCCTCGCTCATATGGTTTAATCCCCACCATACAGTTCCGGTCCTAAGGCCCGAAACCCAGCAGCGGCGATGCATGCCTTAGAGGTCTATGACGGTCGGTAATTACGCAGTGACCCCCGGTCGGTAACTTTTTAATTACCCTCAGGGGGTATCATGGTAAAGTAGAACACGGTTGTTTTTTTTTTTTGTAAGAAATTCCTTATAATATAAAAGTATCGTATGTATTGTCTTTATGTTTCGATACTTTTGTCTATCGATGGGTCGATATCCAACCGCTAATATTTTGCTCGGTATGAATCCTCCACATACAACGTAGCTGCTGCTGGAATGCTAGTACCCCTCTTTTGGTTAATTTAGCGAACAATGCGCAAATACGGCCGGCGTGGGGGTACCACTGTCTTGGCAGCCTCCTACGAAACCCATGGCACGCGTAGACTCCTATTACATGTATCTCTTATTTGCAACTATGCAAAAATGCATGGTCATGGTGGGGGAAAAAAAGGTACCCCATGAACCATCCTCACAGCATCTTTTCAGTACTGTGGTGACAAGGGATAGTAGAGACTTACCCGTAACCAAAAAAAAATCGATAGTGACAGTGAGATAGTGGGAGTTTTTAAAAAAAAAGTGGTATGTGTAACTGCGTTAAGCTGAATCTGATACCCGTTTTTTATTGAATTAAAAAAATATATATACAATATATATCTGGCATCTTTTACTTTTATTTGTAGACGACTAATCGCACTGGCTGACGAGCAACCTATTTTGTAGGATATTAAAAAAAAGAAAGTGGTAGGTATAGAAGCTTTAAGCTAGTACACATTTTTATTTGATTAAAAAAAAGTATTGCCTATCTCTCGCCTCTCACACTTATTTCTAGACATTGATCAGCCGAAATACCGGCTATATTTCGGAGATTAACGTATAACTGTTTGTACGTTATACCACCGTCGAACCACTATAGACCGTGTTGATAGCGGGTCATGATGTTGTTCTCGCTTCTGATCGCCGGCAGCAATTCGTTAAAATCACAGGGCGGTGAAACGATCCAGTGGCCTATGTATCTTCTTTCCACAGCCACAACGCAGATTTCCTTCGAAGCCAGACGCCCTTCGGAGTCTTTGAGGTATTAGATCTCGATGACAAAATCCACGGTCACGGTGCTAACTCGAATGCGTCTAACGAGAAACTAACGACAAGGCTGACGATCACCCGCGATACCGAATGCACAAAGGATGATGACGCAGACCCCAAACTGCTGACCTATGTATTTTCCTCGATTCCGTAATCTACGACGATTTGACGCGAGGCATCGATCTCCAGAACATTATCGGACTCAGCGTAGACGATACAGTTCACGGTGGCGGCCAACGGTTCTTCGAAGCGTACCTCGATTCGTACACTACCATTGCTTGATCAGGTTCCAGTGGGTGCTGCTACTTGCCGAGAGATTGGACGTGAGATCGAAAACGAACAGGCAGTAGCCATCTGCGTAAGAGCTCCTAGATATCGAATTACCCTCGTTGAGGAAGTGTATACCCGTGCCGCTGAAGAGGGTGTGATACACGCCCACGTAAAGACCGGCTTTGCCGAAATCGGTCTGCAGGGCTTTCGAGGGTACTTGAACACACCATCGACGTACAGCGATAAGAAATTAATACAATAGTTTTTAAAATTGAACGGGTTGAGCTGATAGTTGTCGTTGAAGGCCTTGTGATCGACGAAGCCTATTATAATACGCTTAGGTAATTGGCCGAGAATCACGTTATCCATCGTACGACCGTGCAAGCCAGCGTGCATCGTCAAGGCCTTGACCTCCACACGCTTAAGCGGATACTTGGCCGTTGTCTTAGACAGCATTTTAGAATGCGCTATTAGAATACCAGGGCTTATTTTGGCGCGTCTAACTAGGAGCGTGGCCTCCGTTATATGTAAAGAGCACTCTCTCTTGGGGTCCATGAGGGAGAAACCATCTCTCGTGTATACGACTCGTGACACCGATTAATAAAAATTTTTCTTGGTTAAACACATCGCAGTGTAAATGATCGATCAGATCAACCGTCCTGCCTTCACCGACGAACGCTTGCCTATTCGCGAGACCTATATTCTACATATCGTCCATATGACCGGGCGTGTCGTCGTACCAGAGCACGCTCGAGAGGTGTGACCCTTTAACGGCGGGCCCGTAGTTTAATAGCGTCTCTATATAAGGAGATACGAGTTTCTGTTTAAGAAACACGTTTACCTGATTGAACAGCGAATGCAGCAGATTGTTAACAGGGGCTACTTTCCTCAGAGCGTACAGCGCTAACGCGTCCTTGGATCGCAGCTGGACGCGTAAACTCAGCATGGTGTGTGCTAGATGGAGGTACTCGTCGCCGTTACTCGGCACGACAAGTTCAAAAGGAGAGTCATCGGTCAGCGATGAGATAAGTTTATAATGCACCCACTGAACGCTCTCTATAGTAGTCTGCGTCGGTGCTAGTGTAAAGAGCTCCAATTTCATACACTCGCACGAGTGCGCGTGTAGGAAGGTCATCATAGAGATAGCGCTCAGGAGAAGATATCCAGCACGCTCAGCTTATTTTTTTTACTACCGCTCCTACAAGTATTTTTTGGTTTCTTGGTTTTTGTCTTTATTTTTTTGCTACTTGTTTTTTTTTTTCTACGTGGGGCGACCTTTTTTTCGTACTTCTCCTTTTCTTACGCTTGTTAGCAGCTCTTAAGGGTAAGGCGATGCTCCTTCCAGCGACGCCGATGATAGAGTGGTCAACGCGTGATCGTTTTACAGCTTTATAGCCCGATCCTTTCATGAGCTCGTCAATTTTCGCCTCCGCCATACGTTTAAAATTCATACCCGATTCGGCGGCCCTGGTGCAAAACGCCTATTTCAGCGGAGCGTCGCGCTCGCTGACGTCTGTCAAGATATTCATGCCAGCGCGCACACATCCTTACCGACGGCTCGGGCCCCTCTCGATAGTAGGGGTAGCCCACGCCGAAACAGACCACCGAGAATGCTACCGACACCAAGCCCCCGTTGATATGGCGAACCCGCGAACACGTGAAATTTCGTGAAGGGTCCCCCACCTATCTGCGAATTGTAGTAATAAGTGTAATGAGCCATCAGTCTAACCGTTTAAAGTGTAGTGTTACGGAGAGCGTCCTTGATTCGAATGGTATGGGTTCACCCACCTGGTCTCTTATACCGATGTCCGGTGCGGAGCAGCGGTATATATTTTAACGGTGAAAATGAGAGCATTTTTACGGCAGCGTACGCGTATTTGTTATCCGTCTGCAGGGAAACCACGCGGAGCAGGGGCATTTGGACGTCTCCGGTGATATACGGCTCGCAGACGTCGGTGTAAACGAAAAGCATCTTGGGTAGGCTCAGGATCAGACTAGCCGGTTGACTCGCCATTACAATGGGTTCTGCTTTCGATATCACGACCGAATCTGTAAAACCTAGGATGCGCGCCAGAGGTCGGCAGAGTCTCAGCTCGTGCGGATCGTCTAGATCGTTATAGGTAGAGACGAACGATGCGCTCACGTAACCGCTTCTACAGAACTCTAGTTTCAGACGGCCCGCCATAGCCCTCGTAGCGTTTATTTCGTCAACGAGTGTCTTTACGTCATCGTAAACACCGTGCGCTACGTTAGAACCCGTCATCATAAAGGCCGACTATCGGTTCTTTGTGGTTCTTCCTCGGTTTGGTGCAGGTGGTGACCACGGCCACGTGTTCCCAGTCTTTTAGCGCTGCGAGCATATGAAGAAGAGTCATAGGAATCTGTATTTCAAACAGAGCTACAGACCATGTCCCGTGTATATCGATCTGAAGCGGTAGATGCGTCGTAAAACTGGTAGTTTTACTTTCGGGATAGTACGACATACTGCTTTTACTAGGAAGAACGAGAAAAAATTGGTCCTTCGTTGCTCTTTAAGCGGGACGCCGGTATCCACGAATTAAATTTCTCGGGGTAACCGACCCAGCTGACCACTACTTTTCAGGCTTTCCCACGACCGCTTCGTTTTATTGTACGATCGATGAGAAACGTGTCTTTTGCGAGATCCTTGCGAATTCGAACGAGCTCCTCTTTGTAAAAAATACCGTCAATCTCTTCGCCGGCGAGATCTTCTAAGATGTAGACGGGCGGTTCCCTCGTTGTACCTAGGCGTATGATTTTGAAAATCTCTCGAGTCCAGCCACCCCCGTAACCTTTTGCAAAAGGGTTCCTAGCGCTACTGATGCATGCCAGGTCGCCGACACCGTATTTAGGGATACGCGGGCTCGCTGTGGCGTATCGCATGGACAGGTTCATACGTGCCGTAGCGGCATTATACATGGTTACGTCGACTGGACGCATTCTTATTGCACAGTGGCGTGTCCTGTTGTACGATTCCACGAGGCTCTGAAGAATATCTATGTACCGCCGCGTGTTTCTATGTGTAAAGTAACGCCACATACGCTCCTTCAGAGTACGATTGTAGCGTTCGACGACAGCTGCCTTTACGTCGGGGCTGCGCGCTACACGGAATCCTATGCCGAGCTCCTCGAGCAGACGCTGCAGTACACCATTGGTAAACTCTTTACCTTTGTCTGTCTGTAGGTACACGGGTATCCTATTCTTACTACGTGCCAAAACCCTCCGGAATGCCGCTGCTACCGTTGCACCGGATTTATCGCGTAAAGGCTCGACCCAAGCGTATTTCCTGAGTACATCAATTATTACAAGGATATACGTGTGACCATCGTTGTACTCCTTCAACGAGCGAAGGTCCACAAGATCGGCCTCCCAAACATCGTCGATATTGTTGACGGTGTAAGAGCGGCGCTGAAACGTGCGACGTACGGGCTTATGCAGCGTATACGCGTCTTGCGCCTCTAACCAATGTACGACGGAATTTCGCTTTACCCTACCCTTAACCGCTCGCTCGAGGTTACCGATACCGGCGTACGAAGACGGCTCTGCTGGTGTGTAATAAAGACGCCTTAGAAGACTATCATCACCCGATTTCTTTTTATTCTTTTGTTTCATGCCAACCTTAACCATTCTACTCTTTTCTTTTTCTCAGTATCGCTGGCTGTACTGGCCGACACGGATCGTGTATATTTTTTCCTCACGAGCTCTTCTTCCCCGGAGTCTCTAAACACTTCTTGAAACGCCTCGCCAAATTCCTCATCTGTAGACAAGCTCTGAGTCGTCTCGATAGGGCGCGGTACAATTGTTACACGGCGCGGTGTCTGATTACCGAGAGACGTCGTGTTGCTCCCCTCCCTCCATAGACGCTGATTACGGATAAATTCGCGCGGTATACCAGAAGTACGGAGGAACCGCGCAAACTGCCGACTCCCCGCCGGTCTCGCTGTTTTTCTCTCACGCATAGCGTCGTTGATTAAATCCACGATGTTGGCGTCCTGCACGACGGCTCCACCGATACGCGTAACACCCTGTTTACTCCACGAGATGCGTGGCGAGCCAGCGTTGCGCAACCTTCCTAGGAAGAGCTTAGCCTTAGCTCTGTACTTTTGGGGTACGCTAGCGATGATGTCGTCATCACCATCGTCGGTCGAGCTCCTGGCATTATCCTCCGCAGAATTGTTATTTTTTTTTTCGTGTCATCGTTATCGCCTCGCCTATCCTCGTCGGCGTTATTTCGCAGGTTCTCGATAAATTGTAGATAACGCTGCAGCGCCTGATTGTACATCTTCCATTTTTCGCGCTCGTCGAAAAAATTCGGCGAGTGTAGGATCTCCATCATGGATGCGTCTAATCAGCTTAAGGGGGTTCCAGGGGTCAGCTCGGTGTTTACGGTGTCGACACCCTGCTGCTGCTGGTGGTAGTGGTTGTGGTGGTGGGGCGTATGAGGTATCGCACGGTAGTGCTGTTGCTCCACGCTCTCCTGAGGGATGAGAACCATCTTTTTGGCGTGCTCCATCTCGTTCTCTCTCTTCGCGGCGTATACCCCTATCCGCTTCCCCCTATGAGCTTCGATATGAGGGTGCCCAGAATGGGCGCTAGCAGAAGAGGTAGAAAACTACCGCTCTAAATGATAAGACATTTTATAGTTTTGACGGCGGAACCTGGCCTGGATAAACGTCTCAAGAACGACGCGTGTTTTCGTAAGCGACGTTTTTGAGTCGGTTTGAGATGCACGTTACCGCGAAGAATATTCAGAGCGCATTCGCATATACAGTTGACGAGTCGTGGGTCGGCCGCGCGTAACAATGCGCTACGCTGATTGCTATCCCGATGGCAAATAGCCTTTAACACTGTAGCGTGCTTGCTGTCTATAGAGCCGCGTGCGCTGGATACCATTACAACCGAATGACTGGTACGTCTCGATCGGTGTGCCCTCCCTTTATACCCTTTCGCGGTACGTACACGTAGTGGAACGAGTTCGAAGGAAACACGCACGTGCGAAAGCGACAGTTATCGGAGGTCGATTGCTTCAAATCAAATAGTAGATAACCGTGCGTTGGACCGTGGCATCGCGGTAGACTTCCTGTACGAAGCGCGGATTTTCAGGAAACACCTGTCTGGCTAGATGCTGTATCTGCGCTCTGTCGCGCGGATTTTTAAATACAACGATGTAGTTAGTGTTCAACGAGCAATCGCGCTGTCCGGGCCCCTGATAAAAGAGATTCTACGTGATAAAGATAACGCTGATGTTCTTACGATGGCCACCTTTGGTAAAAAGGTCAACCACCATGTTATTGGACGATTCCCTCAGAAGATCGTCGATGATGACGAGTTTCGGGCGGGGATCGTTGCCGTAATCGGAGTTCTGCGGCAGTCCCTCGTGAAACTCTATAGCGTTCCCATACTCCCTGTACCCCTCCTGCCACTCTGCATAGTAAAAGAGAACGCGCGCGAAGCGCACGTCGCTCATGTCCCCGATGAACCGTAGGAATTTCTTTACGAAAAACGTCTTCCCACATCCCGTTGGTCCGCAGACCTTCAACGTCTATGGGTGCTTCCACCGCGTGTCCACTATGCCAAATGAGGCTATTTGGCGATGCTCTTTACGAATATAATATTAAAAAGTCTACCGGACTTTACATAGTCTCTCCGCCATAGCCGGGGACGGGCCGCGACGGGCGCGCGACATGCGTGAGGCTCGTACGTCGCGCGCGTGTGCTAGCTCTTACAAGCAACTTTGCTAGCCTCTCGTCCGGGTGAGCTCATCGCATCCCTGTGAGCTAATCGCAGGTGTGTGTGTGCGTCAACCTTATCGCTAGCCAACGTGTACGGCTAGCATGTCCGAAGCGTCGCTGAAAAAAAAAAATAATTCCGCGCTTAGCAATTGTTTCACAGGCCGAGCGAGCGTCATTAGGATTCGTTGAGAAACTACCGATATGAGCATGGGCGTGTCTTAGCTTAGACTCGAGCAGCAGCTACACGTGCAACTCGGCCTGTGAAACAATTGCTAAGCGCGGAATTTGTGGGAAGCTGTTGCACAACAGCTATCTTTGGCATCCGTGAGTGTACTTCCCACCATGTTTCTATGACATGCGGAAATCCTTCGTTCTGATTGGTCTCACTTAAATGGTTCTCATTTAAAAACTATTGCGAATTTTGGCAAACGGTTTGCGGGAGGGTACTCAGGGCACCTCCAGCCATCGCCCACTTTCCGGTCCAAAAGTAGTTCTGGGACACCCTGTATATAACTTCTTGACCTCGTCGTCGTCGCTACACTCGCGCGGCCAGCTACTAGCCTCCTGCATAATCTTTAGGAAGGTATTTATGTAATCGGCAAAATGACCGCCCGTCCGCATCGTCGGATCGTACTGGGTAATCTCGTAGTGTCATATTTCGTGTATCATCGTTACTTCATACCCCTTACGTACGGCGCGCCTGACGTCGTCCACAACCCAGGTCCCTTAGAATACTCTATCCGTTGGATTCTTGTGAGAACTCGAACCCTGTAGCGTAGACTCTGCACAGGAACGACACAGTGCGAAGAGCAGTTTACGGTACATACGCGTCGGTAACACGGGGTGATACAGATCTCGCGGTGGTAACACGACACACTTAATCAGACCCTCAACGCCATCGATGTTATTGCAATCACCCGTTAGCTCGCGACAGTCATCGCCCACGTACACTCTAGGGTGACCTACAGGGAATTTCCCCGTTTTCAATATGAACGGATAGAGCGAGCACACTTCTACGTAGTATATCGTCTCAGACTCCTCGACTTCATAAAAACTGACACTGTTCCCTGTACGACCACCGAAGAAAGCATCGAAGGTTTCGAGCGGCGGTTGCGATACCAGCGGGTTCTCATTCAACGTTCTATATAAATCGGCCTGTTCCGAATCGTTTATCAAGCGGTCGAATTCGCACTCCCAGATTTCCGTCAGCTCGTAACCGAAGCGCACGTCCATGGATTCACCTGTGTGCAACCGTCTATCTCTGTTTATACGATAGCATTTTGAGCACCCGTGCCAGAAGCAGCCCTGAAACTGGAATACGTGTCGTAAGCCTGTATCGGTGACCGGGTAGTATCCGTCGACGGGCGTACCCTCCCTTAGACGATACTCCCGAGTGCGCCCTCTGTGGACTATGGTACATCCCAAACGACGCTCCAGTGAAAGGAGCCATAACAAGGCCTTACGCGATTGTTTCTCACAGTAGTGGTACCCACCTGGCGGTAAAATAGCTAGCTGTTCGTCCTGTAAAAAGTTTTTCCGAAAAACTCTCGAACACGCCGAGGCTAGTGGTGATTTCCGAGAAAGGGCAAATGCTACCGTGCTGGAGAAACATTGCGCGGAAAGAAACGCATGCCTGTTTGCGAATGATGACGTCGGATCTACAGTAATCAATAAACTCAGTTCGAAAGTCAAATACGTATCCGGCAGAGAGGTGCTCGTTATACCACGCTGTTCGTTGACCCAATAGCTACTATAATTATTGTGGTTGCCTTGTCTAATTCCGTTTCCTGAGTAGGATTCTTCAAGTGCATTCGACCATTCTTTTTTAACTGCGTCTTTCCCGCCGCCGTTACTGGAAATCCATTTTAGGAGTTTATCCCATAGTTTAATACAATCAGCTAATGTTAGAACGGAGGAGGTGGATGGATCAGCCGTAGTTGCAATTTTCGTTAAACGGCGACGCATGATTGCAGGGATGTGTGACCACGCTAAGAATTGGTTACGTTGAGCCGACGGCATCGTATCGGACGAATAAAACTCGAGTGCCGGTAGCGGTCCGATATAATGCTGATTCTCGGGTATGTTGAATAGATGCGGAAAGGCACCCTTTTGTTTCAAAGCACCCGCGCCCGCGAGACCGAAGGCTTTTGGCAGTACACTCAGCGGCATCGACCTGTCTTCATCATCATGATACTCGTTCCGCTGAGTATCAGCATCGGTGGTTTTAGAGTTTTCCGTTTACACTTCACGATATGCCCTGGTATAAACTGCACGTCGAAACCCTTGGCGTTATGCGCCACACAGATCACTCGCTGAAACGATTTTCTTTATACCCTCGCGAGATCTGTATCGTTTATGCATGCTGTGCACACTTTCTGAACGACGCACAAGTTTGGCGTGTGGATGCGTACCGTGTCGTCACCGGGCAGCTTCTATATTTGCTGTGTTTCAAAATCGTAAAAAATGAATAGAATATTTCTTTCCACGGTCGCCTTTTGTTACCGGTCTGACGTAACACTGATGTCCTACTTTGTTAACGTTCCTGCAGACTCTACAGTACACCTTATCGCAAGAGTGTTTACATATCGTTCTTTGAAGAGGTCTGAGATACTGTGGACAGCTACGAACGGCCTGGCATACGCTCTTTCTTTTTCCCTTCTGTTTGATAAATAGAGTGTTTATATGATTATCGAAACAGGTTTGACTGAAAAAAAACCTATGACATTCGCGACAATTCAAGGTGAGAAGAGTCGTATCACAGAGTGGTTTTCCAAAACACCTAGGACATTTGTGGGAGCACTTATACTCTGCCTCGTACGTGTAAGCCCTGTTACATGGTATAAAAAACCACGATTCCCGACCGCACCCCGCATATTTAAAATAGGCTGATAGTGTTTCGAATTATTATAATACAGCATGCGGAATGTCTGCCGTGGTTTTCCTAAACTGTACGCCCTATCGATTACTTGCGATTTGTCGTACAGCAGTTTCTCACCGCTGCCTATACTGTCAAACTCGTAAACAACCACGGCTATATCCTTCGCGGCCAGGTAGTTTTGAAATTGATAAATTTCTGGAATACCGCAACCGTCAGGCAGTATGTCTACACAAGCGTTTGTCACAAGCTCGAGTGCGAATTGCTTTTGTAATTTACCCCGTTGACGCCGTACAGCGTTCCATCTCTCATGCATTTCCCCAGAGCGTACCTCCCCGCGTTCAACGTGTACCATCGCCATAGCGAGCGATCTAGATCGACAGAGGTTACCGGTGTTTACGATGGTCAGTATAGAGTGTTTTTTTACAAACTCGTGCGCTAATCGCACGCGCCCTGTACCCCGCGGTACTTCGACTATACACGACTCGATGAGAAAAGACCTATCTATTTGGAACGCCTAGGCGCTCTGTGCGACGGGCAATATTACACCCCACACATCGTTTTCGAGAAGATCTCGGGCCGGTCTGTACGACAGCCACGCAGCCCCGCACACAAAACTGTCGGATTTGATCGTTAGACCTATACAGGGTGTTCGTTATGAAACGCACTGTAGTAACATCGTTGCATTCCTTGTCAAATTCTAAAGAATACGTGTATTTTCATTTCTTATTTCATATATCAAAATCTCGAGATAATCCAGGTTGAAATTGCAGTAATGCGACCAATCAGAACGCGTTTAAACGGAGCGTAGATGACGTCGCGAGTCAGCCCACGAGGCCTGCTTACACTAGGCCGATGACACTAACAAGGGAACATTCCCAAGTGGCCCACCCCGATTTTGATCATTTTTATATATGTTGTAGAGCTCGAAAATCTAAGGGATACGTATTTTTTTTTATCGGCGGAGATTGATATTTAGGGGTTGAAACTGACCTCAAAGTTTGGCAAAAAATTAACCAAATTTTTTTTTTTCATAGAAGCACTCGACGGATTTCAATGAAAATTGGTATATATACACGAGATATATTCATACCAAATTTCATTGAAATCCGTCGAGTGCTTCTATGAAAAAAAAAAATTTGGTCGATTTTTTGCCAAACTTTGAGGGGCAGTTTCAACCCCTAAATATCAATCTCCGTCGATAAAAAAAAATACGTATCCCTTAGATTTTCAAGTTCTATAACATATATAAAAATGATCAAAATCGGGGTGGGCCACTTGGGAATGTTCCCTTGTAAGAGTATCGTCTCTTGTATCTTACTCAATTACATGCAGATAAATAGGGACACTACGACGATACTCTTACAAGGAAGACTATCGAAGTGTCACCCCCCGATTTCAATGAAACTTTACTATGTTGTAGAGGACAAAAAAATAAGAGACACGTGTTTTTTTTTATGTGCCGATATACACTTTAAAGGGGTGAAATCAACCCCCAAAGTTGGGCATGTCGAGGGGTGGTAATGCAGTTTCACCTAGAAGGAGTCGTCCGATTTCAATGAAACAAAAACTAAAATGTTTCTCATCGCGAGTAATGTAAAGTGCAACTAGACATTAAAAAAAATTGTCTCTTGAGGGGGTGAACCACCCCTTGATTATTACTTTTTTCACCCTATTTAAAAAACTTACGAATGGAATTCAATGAAATAGGTACCATTTGAAAGAGGAAGGAAAATTAAAGTTTACATGTTTTTGCTTTTTTTGCGGGATGTCACGTTTAAGGGGGTAAACCACCCCCTGCGTACCGATGCGTGTATTCCCATATAGGACCCCTTCTTGCGCAATTTAAAAGTGTAAATGCATTTAAAATATTCTCGTTAGTGGCAATCGATAAACAATAAGTGAATATTAACGTATTACCCCTAATTAAGGGGGTAAACTACCCCCTCCGTATCTACCCCCTGCATACCGATGCACGGACTTCCATATAGGACCGCTTCTCGTGCAGTTTAAAAGTGTAAATTAATTAAAAATATTCTTGTTACTGACAGTGGATAAACAATAAGTGAAAATTAACGACGTTCTCCTGCCTCTGGCCCTTCTCCTGCCTCGTCACGCGTTTCCTCTCCACGATGCGTAGCTCGGCGTTGCTATCGTTTCCCGCTCGCCGAACGGCTCTCGTTTTATGGACGCGGGATACAGATAAAAATATTGCTTCACATTGTTAAATAAAAGACTATTTACCATTCCGCCCATCATTAGTGAGTGTAAATATATTTTAAATATAAAATAATAGAAACTGCTACTATGGTGAACTAGCTACCGTACTTACCTCTAGGCGGAAGCGTGCAGAGTGGGAGGGCTATTAGTAACACTGTCAGTAACAAGAGTATTTTGAATTAATTTACACTTTTAAACTGCACGAGAAGCGGTCCTATATGGAAGTCCGTGCATCGGTATGCAGGGGGTAGATACGGAGGGGGTAGTTTACCCCCTTAATTAGGGGTAATACTTTAATATTCACTTATTGTTTATCGATTGCCACTAACGAGAATATTTTAAATGCATTTACACTTTTAAATTGCGCAAGAAGGGGTCCTATATGGGAATACACGCATCGGTACGCAGGGGGTGGTTTACCCCCTTAAACGTGACATCCCGCAAAAAAAGCAAAAACATGTAAACTTTAATTTTCCTTCCTCTTTCAAATGGTACCTATTTCATTGAATTCCATTCGTAAGTTTTTTAAATAGGGTGAAAAAGGTAATAATCAAGGGGTGGTTCACCCCCTCAAGAGACAATTTTTTTTAATGTCTAGTTGCACTTTACATTACTCGCGATGAGAAACATTTTAGTTTTTGTTTCATTGAAATCGGACGATTCCTTCTAGGTGAAACTGCATTACCACCCCTCGACATGCCCAACTTTGGGGGTTGATTTCACCCCTTTAAAGTGTATATCGGCACATAAAAAAAAACACGTGTCTCTTATTTTTTTGTCCTCTACAACATAGTAAAGTTTCATTGAAATCGGGGGGTGACACTTCGATAGTCTTCCTTGTTAGTGTTATTGGCCTAGTGTAGGCAGGCCTTGTGGGCTGACTCGCGACGTCATCTACGCTCCGTTTAAACGCGTTCTGATTGGTTGCATTACTGATTTGACAAGGAATGTAACGGTGTTACTACAGTGCGTTTCATAACGAACACCCTGTATAATACCGCGCGGTACACGAGCTTGTGAGGTACGCGTGTATATCTCTGACGGCATCCTGTAGCCATGATATCGTATTTGTATCAGGATCTTCGGGCAGCCGCCGGATAGCCATTGTTATTTCGCGTCCGTCTAAACGAAACCTATTTATACGACGCGTCATTTCGGATTGTACTGTAAATCTATATCCCGGCGGTAACACGTCGTTATCGGTATCTCCATCGTCATCGTCGTCGTTCTGCGGTCGAAGAAAGGGTCCACCGCCGATCTGCCAGCATGCCCCGTCGTCCTCCGTATCTGACGTTTGGAAAAAAAAGAAAAAATAGTATTAAGCGCATACTGACTTCTCATTCCTCACGAGGATTAAACATTGACTCTATGTATGAGAATATAGCGTCTAACTGAATTTCATCACCCCCTACATTTTATTTTAAATTTTAACAAAAGACGTTAAGCGTTAAAGAACACCGCTTTATACGTTACGTTCTTCGAGGGTATCCGAGCCGCTTAGATCCTCATCATTATCGAGCTCTGCTAATACTTCAGCAGCGTCATCGGCACCCACCGCTTCGTACACACCGTTCGTGAGACCCCACAATATCGGCTCTTCCGCATTGTCGTGCCCCTGCGGTGGTAGTAGGTTAACCCTGTACAATAGGTTCTCGAATGTCGTTGTATACGTCAGCCTCGAGCAGATCTACAATTTTTTAACTTTTTCTTTTCACACGGATAAATTTTGAGCGGTTTCTGTAATTTTATCATTATTACATGGGTCATGCTCGTTAGAATCGCTGAAAACGGTGAAGCCATCGTCGACATCATTTTGGTCGTCGTCTTCGCTGGCGTCCGATGCTACAGCCATGAATTCATCTGTAAAAAAAATTTATGAATAGCACAACCCTATTTTTTTTCTTTTTTTTTCCGACGCTGTATGACACATACCCCATGTACCGTAATTCGTTTCTTCTTCTTCTTCCTCTTCTTCTTCTTCTTCCGCCATTCGCGTGTCCAGTGCTGTTGATGGTCCTGGCACTTTTTTTTTTTTTTTTTTTTTAAATAAAAACGTGAATTAGTCGTAAACTTTTTTTTTAAAGTATATGTTTTACCATTAGCATGATATATCATCGTCGCGGTGCTAGTGCTTGATTTTGGGCAAACCTTCTCTACACGATCGAGGCACCCTAAGAGCAACCGATCCTCGTTGCGAAAACGCGTCAATTCTTGTGAAATTTATTTAGTTTTTTAAAAAAAAGTAGTTTATTTAAGCAATATTATTGGTAAGCGGAAAATACATACCTTCGTGGAACGCGTGATCGGCTATAAAAGCCCTGGTGATACGGTTATCGCGCACTTCCCGCTTGTTAATAGACGCTACGGCTAACGAGAGTATGTACGGATCGTTTTTGAAATATCCTCTTTCGTGATCCCTGGCTAGCACGCGCAGAGTACAATGGGAAAATAAACTGTTTAATCTACGCGTTAGCGTACATAAACGTACAATATCTTAATTCGCGGCACCACACTGGTGAGAATAATCTCGGGTTTATAGGAGTTATACTTAACAAACTCGTCAATACATTCGCGAATATTCCTTACAGATGACATTTTTTTTTAAACTAGTGATTACTGTAAGTGATCAGACTGTCTGCAGAGACGTCGTGATACAAACTAAAGCAGGGTACATCTAGCCCGCGGCTCTTACAGTTGCGGCAATATTAATTTCAAAACCAGCGGACTATGCCATATAACACGACTATGCAAAACAGTTGATTCAGCGAAAAAATTCACGATTTTCTTATGGTAACGTTATCCGTCGAAAATCGGGTAAAACGTTTCAATCGTAAAAACAAAAAAATAAAAAATATATACAGGGTGTCCCAGAACTACCTGACCAACGGGGTATAGCGGTGTTCGGGAGGCACCACTGATCACGAAAATGACCTTCCTTTTGTCCGGAAGGTCATAGTTTTTAAATGGAAGCAGGTCAAAGTTGACCAATCAGAGGGAGGCGTCGAGAGAAACGTAGGCACCTGCGAACTCTGAGTTTTCTTCCCTCGCTTTTGTTTCTCGGTACTTCGGGCAGGATGACGTCAGCCGAAGACATACATATTGGAAACAAGAAACAAGCTACCGAGAAACAAAAGCGAGCGAAGAAAACTCAGAGTTCGCAGGTGCCTACGTTTCTCTCGACGCCTTCCTCTGATTGGTCAACTTTGACCTGCTCCCATTTAAAAACTATGACCTTCCGGACAAAAGGAAGGTCATTTTCGTGATCAGTGGTGCCTCCCGAACACCGCTATACCCCGTTGGTCAGGTAGTTCTGGGACACCCTGTATATATAAAGAAAGTATACTTTCTTTAATTTGAGCAATTTAATGGAGCAATTAGTATGATTAACAAGGAAACCAAAGACATAGAAGAATTATATAACCACCACGTGTTAGGATAGATAGAAAAGATAGAAAGTTAAACATGAAAGTTATGAAGAATAAAGTGAAGTAAATAAGGAAGGGATAATTATAAACTTTAATTGTCGTTTCTTTGTTTACAGGTATGTAAATATTGTAAATAATTAATGTTATAAAATAATAAAATCTCAACTTTGTTTACACAGAAACTTCTTGGGTTTAATTATCATCCCTAAATTAATAAATAAAATAATTACAACATTATATATATACACACTTATATTTCAGATATGGTGAACCATCCCGCGTCGCCAGGGTAATGCACCCTATAAACTCTGTCAGGCTGCAGCGTTTCTCCAGAGTGTATAGCGCTGTCTCCTATGCCCGCATAGCCCTCAAACACCATAGGGTGACGCAACTCTCGCGTAATTTCTTAAGGTGGTTGAATGCCGCCAGCCTCGCTTGCGATTCCAGACGCATAGGTGCGTGGCGCGGTAACTCCTCCGGTGTGGACCGTCCACACCTGCTCCGTAGCATCGCTAAGGCTGATCTGGTCATCGGTCGCAGATACATGATGCGGCACTTGGGACTACCATCGTCCGACATACGCCACTCGTCTTTTTCCAACCACTCGTGGGTGCATATGCGTTGTGCATAAGGGCTATCGTTACAGCGCTAATCACAGATGAAACCCAGCGTCACGCTACACCATGTGAAATCGCGGTATCCCTTATCCAGTATAGCCGCTATAGATAACTCCGGTAGTATCACAGGTCTGACACCACAGACCCAACCCTTACGGCAGATCATGTCGGGGTTATCGCCATATAGATCATCAGCGTCCAGCGATCCCGGTTCCGACATGTATATCGAGACTAACGGTACACCCGTTAAGGAGGTCGTCTAGTTTCTCAGGTCAAAAAAAATCGAATTTTTTTTTTTTTAATAAATCACATCTAAAACATGTGTAGAAGACGTGGGTAAAAGGATTTTTCGAAATCGGAAGCCGTTCAAAAGTCACAACCGTAAAAAGGAGCAGGATACGGAGCACACGGGAGCCCACTTAGCAGGGCGGTGCAGCGCTGAACTTCTGGGAATCAGTGATCGATTTGTACGTAATAAGAAACCTCTTTCCGAAAAAGTTCAGGAAGTTATTAAACCAATCTATGAAGATTTATCGAAAGAAGATTTATTGACCAGGTGCTTGGTAGCGAAGACTCAAAACAATAATGAGTCGCTGAACTCGCTAATCTGGACTTTCGCTCCAAAGCACCTTCATTCTGGAGCAAAAGTAGTTGAAATCGCCACATTTCTTGCTGTCATAATCTTCAACGAAGGTTTCGAATCTGTTCTGAAGACGATGGAAGTCATGAGCGTTCGTTGAAATTCGTTTAAATTCCATTCGTGTTCGTTCTCGCATCAACCGCTCAGAGAGACGCTTGAGCGATTTCGCGAAACAAGCCCAGATTTCAAACAGAGAAGAGAAAACGGCTTTACATGACTACTTTGAAGAAGAGGAAGGTGTACTGTATGGTCCAGGTATAGCAGATTAATGGTGAGACCATTTTTCTATTATGAATTATATACAATAACTTTCAAACGCGGCGTTTTTCTCGAAACACGATTTTCTCAAACTACTGCCATAAAATCTGGGGGGGGGGGGGGGCAGAGCGCGGTGCACTCTATGACTCATTGGCATAGTGGTGGGGGTTTGTTGTGACGGCGAGGAGTGGTGTGTATCTACTTCGGCACAATTAAGAGCACGCTATCAAAAACTAAAATATTCTTGAAAAGGAAAAGTAACGGAGTTGCCATTAACGCGTACAACGAAATTATTTTAATTCTTCTTGAATCGAACATGGATATTGAATTTGTCTTGAACCCATACAAAGCGTGTCCCAAAATTAACGCAAGATTTGAATTTGCCACCATTCGTGCAGTAAAGTGTTGGCAACCCTGTTAAACAAACCATTTGACAGCTGATAGTTTAGGGTTAGTAAAAATAGAGCGTTACACGATAGAACAACGTGTTTTCATTGTTGAACAATATTTTAAAAATAATGAATGTCTGGCGGCCACAGTTCGAAAATTTCGTACAAAATATGGTCGGAATAGTAATTTAACTTCATCAACAGTGAAGAGAGTAATTGAAAAATTCAGGCAGACTGGATCAATTGGTGATGTGAAACACACTGGTCGTCCAAAAACAAGCCGTTCAAATGTCAATATCGAAGCAGTGCGTGAGAGTGTTGGTGAAAATTCAGGAACATCAATTCGGCGTCGTGGACAAGAATTGCAAATTTCAAGAAGCTCTCTACAGCGTGTACTCACTGAAGATTTGTGTCTGCATGCTTACAAAGTTCAATTGACACAAGAACTGAAACCTGGTGACCATGCACAGCGAAGAGAGTTCGTTGAATGGATTATTGAACAGCAACAAGTGGATGCCGATTTTTCGAAGAAAATCATTTTCAGCGATGAAGCACATTTTCACCTTGATGGCTTTGTTAATCGTCAAAATTGCCGCATTTGGGGTTCAGAGAAACCACATGTGATTATTGAAAAACAAATGCATCCTCAACTTGTCACTGTTTGCTGCGGATTTTGGGCTGGAGGCATCATTGGACCATACTTTTTCGAAAATGAAGCTGGTAAAGCAGTGAATGTTACTGATGCTCGATATCGCGACACGATAACACAGTTCTTCCTGCCTAAATTGAATCCCCCCAAAAAACATTTTCAATGTAAAGTTGCGTGTTTAGAGATCGAGTGACTCTCATATAAGCCTGCAAGTTGTCAACAAAAAGAAGTGATATCGCAAACACTGCAATAAGGAGTTGAGACACAATTTTAATGGCATTCCGAAAATATCTGCATACACGGACACAAAATCATGGGACACAGTGTGATATTGATTCTATACTATGGCGTAGAACGACAATCTAAACACGCCGGAAAAATGCACAGACGACCTCGAAATTGAACAGCTTCGAATATATAGAATCACTGTGTCCCATGATTTTCTGTCCGTGTATGCAGATATTTTCGGAATGCCATCAAAATTGTGTCTCAACTCCTTATTGCAGTGTTTGCGATATCACTTCTTTTTGTTGACAACTTGCAGGCTTATATGAGAGTCACTCGATCTCTAAACACGCAACTTTACATTGAAAATGTTTTTTGGGGGGATATCACTTCTTTTTGTTGAATGTTCCAATCTTGATAATAATCTCTAACTTACTGTGCAATTAAACAGTTTTATATATCATTACAATAATTGTGCATTTAATTATACTGCACGCGTGTTGAAGATTTAATATTTTTATACATTCACTCATTTCGATATTTGGACAAATTTTATCTGATATATATCCGTCAAAATTGTCTAAATTTTTTCAAGGAATAATATTCTAAAAACTGCCTAGCACGCTCCTGGCAGCTGTCATATTTCCGCAAACATCAACAAACACTATAAAGTGCCGTACACACCACAAACACGTTTTTTTGGGCATTTTTAACGAGTGGCGCGCGATGATTCTGGCCATGGCTCCGGTGTGCGCCAGCATTTGACGTGTTTGATAGATTAAAATATTTGACTTAAATTATGGTGTATTTCGTTACATTTGTGTTCATTCTTTTTTTTTAGAGTTTTTCCGTCAGAGTTTGCACACAAATATGCCTTATAAATAGTTAAAACTTATTTTTGTAATTTCGAAGTGATGGCGATAGTAGCGCCACTAGCATAGCATTAGACTAATGGGTGGCCGGAAAGCGAACTACAAAACTTTCAGACACCCTAAAAGCGTCTGAAAAATGAGAAAAATGTGAAACAGCTTATTTCACCCGGAAATTACGGAAAAAAATATGAAAACGAACAATTATAATAATGTTATGTACGTAACACAATCTTAGGGCTTCTAGGGAAGGAAAAATGGCTTCATGGAGTACTTTTTCGTTGTTAATTTTAAATGAGAGGGAAATGAAATTTGAATTTTTGCTTCCCGCTAGTGCGGCCACGTAAATATGGTCTCTTCGTTTTCCCCGTTCTCTAAACACCGGGAAAATCTACCGATCTCCATCGATGATATTGATGTGGACGTCATGTGGTTTCAACAAGACGGTGCCACATGCCATACCACCCGTGAAACAATTCAATTACTGCATGAGACATTTCGTGGCCGTGTACTCTCTCATTTCGGTGATAAGAATTACCCCCCTAGATCGTGTGATTTAACACCATTAGATTTCTTTTTATGGGGTTATTTGAAATCAAAGGTCTATGCCAACAAGCCCGCAAGCACGCGTGCATTGAAGGAGGAAATTCAACGCTGCATCAACGAAATTCAGCCACATTTATGCAAAACGGTCATGGAAAATTTTGACAAAAGAGTGCGTATATGCCAGCAAAGCCGTGGAGGCCATTTGCTCGATGTGTTATTCCATACATAACCCTATTCTGTGTACTTTACGATTCACTAAAAAAATAACAATTTAAAGAAAAAAAAACTGTGTTTTTTATTTAATTCAAATCTTGCGTTAATTTTGGGACACCCTTTAGTTGTGCTTCATATATGACAAATTATGTCACAAAAGTAGATGCAGGATTATCGCGATTACTGAGAGAAGCAGCGAAGGATTTACAGAACGGCATTTCGAATACAAGGGAAAAATTTAGAATAATCGCTAATGTATTATAACCCGGAGGAGGGGTTATTTTTCAAGGGACAATCCGGGAAAAATGCGGGGCGTCTGGGCCGACATTTGAACCCGGGACCTTTTGATTACCGGTCGACTGCTCTGACCACTGAGCTACGCCAGCCACTTACCACACCCCTCCCGAATCGTCCCTACTAACGAAAATTCATTTTCGTTACAGTATTTATAAACGGCAACAAATTATCTGCACAAGAAGCCGTGTATCATGTCCTCAGGCTGCCACTTTCATCGTGTAGTAGAAGGGTTATATATATTAACACTGCTCCTCAAAAATAACGGGTACGTATTTTAAAAAATCGAAGTGATTTAGAAATACTTAGTAATAATTCTACCGACATATATTACAAAAACATAATTGAAAAATATGAAAATCGAAATGGTAAATTAGCGGGTATTTGTCTTAATGATTTCGCTGCGAATTACGATCAGCAATGGCCTACACGTAGGAATAAAATTGATAATGAATGTGATGGAGACCGTGAGTTTAGGCAAAGGAAAAAAACTAAAATTATCAGATTTCGACGGTACAAATTACAAGAAGATCGTTATAATCACTTTAGGGAACAGGTTTTACTTTCTTACCCTTTCGTAAACGAAACTGAGGATGTCGAAACTACAGATTCTGAATCCCTTTATGCGGAGAATATTAATACAATCGAAGTTAATCGTAGTAAATTCTTCGTGATCGGTGATGTAAAAACTGATAACGCACTTGTTGAAACCCAGAATGATCAAAAAGATATAGAGGACGAGGAGGTAGAATCATTTATTAAAACGAAAATACCAAAATATTAAGAAATTGATATATTTGGTCAAACGTGTGCAGAAGATTATTCAAAGAATAATAAAAGAAAAATTACCAGTCCCCCAAAACTCACAAACCATGAACTTATGAGTAGACTTCGAAGATTAAATGATATCCCCCAAAAAACACTTACGTGTAAAAAACTACGCCAAGTACAGGAGTGCTGTGAATTTCTGTAATAAAAAGTATTGATATCAGATTATTGAGGCCAAGTACATAAGTCACTACATGTTTGCCTATTATATGATCTAGCACTGGCCCATCATTTTAATTGTATTTTCAAAATTTCCTATAACATTTTCACTACTTTTTTACATTACTACTGTTTCTCATAGTTGGTTATGATTTCTTGGTTATTTAATAATTAATAAAACTTTAGCTGATTCCTTATCGAGTACTACTTGGCGGGTCCATGCATTTCATGATATAAATTTGCGTTCATTATGCCAGTCATCAAACTCAAAACCAATGTCAACTAGTAGTTAAACAAGGAGAGTTCTGGATCAAGATTCCTGCACCGACATATTACCGGCATCCGGGTTCTCGTCCGTGCTAAGTTGGGACGTGGGGCCCCCTAGGTTAGCGACGTTGGCGCCCCCTGTGGATGGTAAGTTAGGACGATTGGGCCCCCTATGAAAGATTTCTGCTTACCGACGGCACCGAAAATTTTGGGTGCTGCGCGCGCGCGCAGGAGTCGACGGCGCCGACCCCTTCATCGGCTGACGTCATCGGAAGGGGGCCCTAGTTTTACGTCAGGTGTCAGGGATTTTACGTCAGGTGTCAGGGATTTTACGGCAGATTTCACAAATATTACGGCAGGTATCAGGGATTTTACGGCAGATTTCAGAAATATTACAGCAGATTTTAGGAATTTTGTACTTGCGATCCCGAGGCAGCTCCTACCCTTTACCCCTCCCCGCAGACTAGCATGTAGAGTCGGTGGAGATCAAGAATGACCCTTCGTATGTCACCCGAAGAATTTCGATGACATTTCATCATCGTCATAACCCACCCTGTTCCTCCTCCGCCTACCTCGCCACTATCGTTCCGTTACGATACAGTGACCTTGGAGAGACGGTAAAAATCAAAGGAGGTGTCGAATAACGTGCACTATTTATTCGAGAAGAATTGCGCATCGAGGCGGTGGATCTTTGATGCCAAAGTAATGCACAAGTTTTCGCATCGCTTTTAATATTATTATTATTATACCTAAAATAGGTAATTATGAGGGGAGCTCATGCATTAGACTTATAAAAGACCGCTCATGATGTAGAGCAACCATTGACGTTCAAACCTCATCGAGTGTACTTTGTTGTAAACGTTTTAACGAGGGAAAAATGGATTCTGCAAAGTGTAAGAAATTTTGAATTTGTAGGGTTGTGAGCAAAATTATATTCTTTCAAAATTTTATGAGAAAAGCAAAGATAAGAAACGCGCGAAAGGAACCAAAGAATCTACATTAAAAATTTTTACTTTCGATGATTATATTCGAAATTTCAAAAGGGACATAACATTGTGATTATCGTAGGTCAATCCTTCGAGAACATTGTTAAACTATTTCAAGTCAACCTTTGGAGTGGGGGGAGGATATTGTCATGCTATAAGAAGTACCGTTTCGTGACATCTTCTGTCAGTAAATATTTGACAATCTTAGTTAGACCCCAAATATCTCCGATAAAATGAGTAACTCTCAAACTTGTGCTCGGAATACTTCAGCTACTCACGCCGCTCTGTATCACGAGGAAAAATCTTATGGGAAAGAGCATTGGACTTTGTGCTCGAACCCTCAAATGTACGAGCAATCTCAACGTTTTGATAAAATGTGTACGAAAATGTGCCCCGTGTGCCGTGCTGATGGTCTAAAACCGTTCGAAGGTATGGATACACCTGATCGTTTAGCTATGAGCGTCTCACTACCCGTTGAAACACCTGATAAAGAAAATGGGAAGCGGCAAAACGAGGATTGGAGTGACAATGTCCACAAACGACAAAAAGCAGACTTTAACACGGAAAAAGACAGCTTATTGATTACGAAGCCTGTAAGTTTGGATACCATGCCTGAGAAGTCTACTGCATCACCATTACTATTGCTGATGATGCAAACGGTTTACAATTTGGATAATCGGAAGCGCATAGTCGTGGGACTAGATATTTATAACGGATATCAGCCGACGCTACAAGTTATTGGCTGTGAGGGGGATTCCATCACACTTCTACCTTTGGATTGGCGACTTCTTCTTGAACACTCTTAGAATATCCTTAAGCATTTTACAACTAATGTTACTGTACTAAAAAATAATAATGAATGGTTCAAAGTTCCCCTCGCAAATTGCAACATCGTAATGTGCGAATTATATGGTGACCGTGTGATAAAGATAATATCAGGGAAAGACACTATTGTTTTCAGAAGACAATGCTTCGAAAGACTTTTAAAGCTCGAATCATGTATATGTTCTGCTGTAACGCTCGCGGAAGATCATTATGTTACCGCAATCCGAACTCGTAATAGTTTTCTCAATGAGATTACAACGGCCTTTGAAACCGGAAAAATTTCGAATATCACGCCTAGTGCAGTGGCCGACCTTCTTGATTCACATTGTATATTCAATCACCTCTGCACAGAGTTAGTAACACTAGCAATACACGAGTTAGTAAATAGTGCACTCGAGCGTTTAAATTGTACCTGATCCGACTGTAGACTTTAAATTACTGATTTCATTCCATTATCCTTGCTCTTAAAAATTTTTATGGAAGTGTTAAGTTTTACAACGATAAGACAAATTCTTAATATCATATAAAAAAAAAAAAAAAAAAAAAAAAAAAAATAAATAAAATATTTATTGTTCATAATTTGCTATTTATATGAATATTACAATTACCATAAATATATCGTATCCAAGTTAATCACCTCGTCTAATCCCAAACCTCTTCTTCCCTCTCTCTATCCTCCTCAGCTGCCACCTCCAACACCTCCTCCGCTTCATCTTCCTCCGCCTCCTCACCCTCGGGCATCATACCCTGAGTGTATTGAAGTAATGTTTTTATAGAAATTTGTTTTAGCTGAGTTGCTAATTAGACACCCTTACCACTCGATAGATATGAAATGGCACCTGGTGTACACGTAGTACCATTTTGCCCGAAAGTATTTATGTAAAACCACCTTTGTACATCGTTCCCCACCATCCCTTCGTCATCTATATTTTTGCAAATTTCCCGTAATATAATCGTTATTAATCTATCGTATATCCTAATTTACTAATCCTCCGTTTCCTTAAATCCCTCTAGCACAACCTCGTTAACACGTTCATTACTCGGCGGCTTCATTCTGTAAACCGATGCTGTAGAACAAACACGGTCTACAGATCAATTCTTATCAGTAATTCTACATCTATAGCGATAGTCCCCGTCTCCACGTACGTGTTTGCGGGCGTGATGACGTTCGGGTAAGGGCGTAGAGCTAAAGCTCATTCTGCTACAAGCTATCTGCGGGTGAGCAACTGGTTTGAAAATGGTGAAATCGTAGGTTTTTGTAATTGTAAGTGTAGTTTCCAGTGTGTGTGTGTGTGTGTGCTAGGTAATGTCGATCGGAGAGTCTTCATTAATTTTTTCATCTTATTTTAGCTCAGAGGATATATTAATATTCAAAATATGCTACATTTGCGCGACGCTCGACGACAGCGCCGACAATTAAATGGTTGGACTGTTTGGAAGACATCTTTTCGATAAGAGCCCTCCTCGGTCTTCCTCCTTATTGGAAAGAAGACGGCCGTTGGTGGTGGTAAGTTTCGAAAAATATGTGTTTGTATATGATGAAGCGAAATACATGGTACATCTGGAAAAAATCTGATCTCTCTTGGAGAAGTAAATTGAAATCGTAGAGTGATCCAAATAAATTGTTGTCAGGGCTGAAATACCAGTTAAATTATTTCAAATCATCGTGTTTTATGATATTGTATAAAGATATATAGAAGGAAATAGTGATGTGTAACGAGCTTCGTAAATCGATTATTGACTAAGTGCATGAGTAGCCCATTAACTTTTTAAAGCAGATTTCCTTCAAATGAAGCCTCGTAGAGAAAAAATTCATTCTGCAGTCTCGATTTAGTTTTCCAAGAGAGATCAGATCCTTTTCAGTTGTACCATGTATGTGGAGATTGGTAAATGTTAGATTTCTAACTCAGTATTTTTGCTTTTCAGTGAACTTAAAAATATGTAATAGTTGAACCGATAAGTCAAATTTGTAGGCCTCACCGATGATGAGCAAGGTATGGAGATGAATAATTTTTCAGAAGGTTTATAAAGAAATAATTATATATTTATTTTTTCTTTTCCATAGATTATATGTATACTCTACTTCTACTACTGCTACTATTACTGCTGCTACTGCCGATGGTGTTGCGCTTGTTGCAGTTTATGGATATAGTTGCTGTTATTGTTCCTACTGCTGCAGCACTTGTATCCTTGGCAGCAACTGCTTCGCATATTGTCACTGCAAAACAAAACAATCAATGCATACATGAAATAGTCTCCAAAACAGCCCAATGTCAAATTTTATAAAAAGTATATTAAAACATTCTACAGTACATAAAAAAGTAAATGAAAAATATACAATGGAAATTACAAGAGTAATAGGAAAGAATATTGAAAAATTTTATAGCACGTAAAAATGATGATGGAATTCGTCATCGAATGTATACATCATGTAAAAATAAAAAATAAGTAATAACGATACCTTTTCAGCGCTTACCTTATATCTTCCTGAACCATATAACATTTTCACGCGCTTCTTTGACAGCTGTGACGTTGTTGATGTCAATTATTATAGGTGTCGAAAGGTGTTGACCATATGCAGCCTTGTTAATAATTAGAGATAATTTGATTGCAACGTTTCAACCCTTGGTGCGGGTCATCTTCAGGCCTTTATTAATGAAAAACAGGAAAAAACGAAAGTTTACAATGAATCTGATAAATTAATGGTAAAAGAATAAGTTGTACTAACATAATAATACAAAAGAATCGTAAGGTGGATTGACTTAAAATATACTTACAGAAACAAAATTAACGTCGGTCAAATGAGAAGCGTGAAACAGAGGACATAGTCATGCCTCTAAAGTACCTATCTATTTCACAGACAAAGATAAGTGTCATATATTTAATTAATATGTGTGTTCTAAATAGATTTGAGAGAGAAAATTGATTACACCAAATTTTACCTTTTCAGTGATCAAGAATGGAATCACCATACCAGTAAAAGATGACGAAAAAGTAGACATGAAGAAAAGACGGCGGCCATGAGACCGAACATTTAAATTGAAGTTATAAGAAAACGTTAGAATAATTTTGCTAGTAAAGGACTAGTCAAAGTCAAAGTTTTACAGAGTTGTCAAAGAGGGAAATTCAATATCGTAATGAATACCATATGTCAAAATTTTGCTGAAAGATTAATTAAATGTGAAGATGAGAATTCTAGTTATTTCTTAAGGATATTGTAATATATGACACTTAGTCTCTCAATGTCGTTTCTAAAGTTTACAGTATTAGGGTTTGTAGATATTTTTATCATTTCTAGTATGCATCTACGGTGATAGTCAGCCTCATTACCTATTATTTTTGTATGTTCAAAATCAAAAGTGTGGCCTGTTTCAATTTTATGTGTAGTCAACGCAGTGTGTGCAGAATGTGCAGTGTTATCTCTTTTACAATCATACTTATGTTCGGCTATGCACTTTTTAAGATATCTACCAGTCTGACCAATGTTATGTCAATGTTATGTCTTGACCGACGTTAATTTTGTTTCTGTAAGTATATTTTAAGTCAATCCACCTTACGATTCTTTTGTATTATTATGTTAGTACAACTTATTCTTTTACCATTAATTTATCAGATTCATTGTAAACTTTCGTTTTTTCCTGTTTTTCATTAATAAAGGCCTGAAGATGACCCGCACCAAGGGTTGAAACGTTGCAATCAAATTATCTCTAATTATTAACAAGGCTGCATATGGTCAACACCTTTCGACACCTATAATAATTCATCATCCAGCCGACATTTCTACAAAAACAGTTGATGTCAATAACACACAAAATGTTACTAAACGCGTTGCTCATTGTAAGAGCATTCATTACCGCTGTTCGGGTACTTTGTTCCATAATGTTATCCACCACCCATTCAACGGGTACATAAACGTTTGAGAATAGTAAAGTGTACATCATATCAGTCATTTTGAACTGGACCATAGCGTCTACAAACGTCATTTTAAAGAACGCTCCCTACCTCTAAACTTTCTATGTGACAAAGGATGCAAGAGACTTCTTAGAATTATTTATTAAGATAAAGAATAGGAGAAACAACGTAGATGATTCGGAACCAGCGTTACAGAGAAGGATCGTGTAACATAGAATATGTATATTGTATTCATTCTACTCTGAATTAAATTTTCACATTTAACTGAACTTTGATGATGATGGAAACACTGAATATAATCATCGAAAGTAAAAATTTTTAATGTAGATTCTTTGGTACCTTTCGCGCGTTTCTTATCTTTGCTTTTCTCATAAAATTTTGAAAGAATATAATTTTGCCTGCAACCATACAAATTCAACCATAATTTTTCGTCCTTCATTAATCCTATTACTTTTTTTATTCGGAGGATATTCTGTGGTGTCAAATTTATCTAAGTCGCGTTTAATATATTCGGAACAGTAAAGCAGTATATGAGGCTATCGGTGTCGGTATAAAACAATTCAGCTTTATCACCAAAAGTATTTTCTTCAACAGCGGAGCGAAAACGGGCAATTCTCGAATGGGGAAACGTGAAAGATTGAAAAATTGAATATGAGTGAAGTGACATTTGCCGACGAATCCAACGGCTTCGTTTGCTCCTTGCGTCTCAGGAAGCAGGTAATCCCAGCCACTCCAACGAGATCATATCGATTATCGAAGAGTTGCGTGAGGCTGGTATTATTTATTAAGTAGATAAAACGATCATGATCGTCACTTTAGACATGAGCGTTGACGTGTTTGGACGTCAGTTGAGTAGCAAGGCCGCGGTTACGAGTAGCCGTGGTCTTCCTGGTGTTGGATTCAAATTCACTGCAGCTGGACACTACGACATTGATAACAAGAGGCTGTGCAACGTTGCCAATCCCGAGGAGCTAAACGATGCTGGTACTTTGAATCTCATGAAAACTGTAGTAAAGCAGGAAGTTGGTACCGTACTTCGTAAGACTGCTAAAATGCGCAATGAAATCGATAACAACAACCTAATGATTCGCGCTCTCGATTCTACCGTGAAGGATGCCTTGAATCGTCTAGAAGCAGATATAAAGACAGCGCAAGACTTGACAATTCGCAACTCTGAGATCATTTCTCAGCTAGACGTCAGACTGAATGCACTGGAGAATGGATGGAAAAAAGTTAGCGGTGGTGGAAGAACTGCATAGACCTGCTAGAAGAAATTATGAGCGTCTGAAAAATAATATGTGGAAACAATTTAGTCTGCAGGGTGATCATCGTTGGTTAAACATCTTATCAGACCTGCTATCCTCTTACAATGGTAGTAAACATCGAACCACTGGTATGAAACCGATAGACGTCACTGCTAGAAACGAAAAAAAATTACTGCATCGAGTGTATAAGAATTTCAAAATCAAATCCACACTTAGACTTGCAAAATTTAAAGTTGGAGACAAAGTTCGAATAAGCAAATTCAAACACATTTTTGAAAAAGGCTACACACCTAACTGGACAACGGAAATTTTTACTATAAGCCAAGTGGAGAATACCCATCCGGTGACGTACAAACTCAAAGACTACCAGGATCACCCTATCGAAGGCGGCTTCTACGAACAGGAACTTACCAGGGTCAAGTATCCCGACATATACCTCGTGGAGAAGGTGTTGAGGAAACGTGGGAATAGACTTTTCGTTAAATGGTTAGGTTTCGATGAATCGCATAACACTTGGATTAATAAGTCGGACTTGTAAGGAGTTTGAAATAAGCAAAACTTAATTAATTTTAATATGTATATAAAATTTATTGAAAAAAAAAAATTTTTAAAAAATAAAAAAAAATAAAAAAAATAAAAAAATAAAAAAAATAAAAAAATTAAAATAAAAATATTTTTTTTTTTCCTTGCACACTTTTACATATTTTAACATATTTTATAACCCCATGGGAGGGTATCCATCGTATGAGCAACAATCACTCTCTTATCATCATTCCAATTTAATGCTATTTTCTTTTGCTCAACAGTATAAACCTCATGCTTTTTGCTTTGAATCAAATTTTGAGGTTTAATCAAACTTTTTCGACACTCGAGACACTGTAGATAATCATCGAAGGTTATGGTCTTTAACGTAAATCCTTTGATTCCTTTCGCACGCTTCTTATCCCTAGTTTCGCCTAAAATTCGAAAACTGTACAATTTCGCCCGCAGTCCTACAAACTCCGTCATGATTTTACCATTATTTTCATCCTTCATCAGACCTAAAACTTTCTTATTGACTAATGGTATGCCGTATACATTATCCGACGGATAGTCTGAAGTATCGAATCTGTGTACATCGCGCTTAATTAATTCGTATACATTGGGAACATTAAAATGGTATATCAAGCTATCCGTATCGGTGTACATTAATTTTGCTTGCTCGCCAAAAGTCTTCTTGATGTAGTTATAGTGAAAATCATAAATATATGTTTTAGAGATGTCCAGAATTGAAAATCCTACGTATATAGGTTTATTGAATTTAATTCTGGTACGATTCAATTCGATTATAACCATATTCTCGTCAAAGACGGTGCAGCTATGAAAATTCGGTTTTGTTATGAGAGCTTTTGCTCCATACCTCCCATCCCACTTAGTAATGAGTCTAACGTCCTTTTGCTTCCTAACGTTCTCCATTGTTTTACCAAAAACCGAATTATTCATCAGTTTGTAAAAGTTTTTCTCGAATTCATTTCTAGATTTTTTTCTCATCTCCGTATTTAAATCTATATATTTTTTTAACCATGGAGCTTGATTAAACTTTAAAACTCTATGAATTTTTGTTAATTTCATGCCTAAACTTAAGCACTGTTTTAAATTTTCATAATGAATGATGTATCTTGTTTTCGGTAGAAGTGTAGTCATTAACTTTCTCATATTATATCGTGAGAGAGGAGGTACAAAATGCTCAGGGCATAGTGGTAAATCTTTGTAAACTTCATGAAGCTCCGCGGGGCACTCTAAATCTACTTCAAGTATATACCCTATAGTGGAATTATCGGGAATTTTAAGAATATCCAGTTGTTCGATATTTTGCTCCCATTCGAACGAGTTGAACGGCAGGAAGTGACTCATAGCTGCACCGTACAAATTATTGACATCATAGTACATGAGGTATGATTCTTCTTCGTTTGGATTGAAATCCGCGCCCATATATCTATTGTTAGCCTTGGCGTATCTGTTAGAACATTGGGCTATACCGCCACGAATACCTCGCTCGACAAACAATAACATTTCTACATCATCGAGGAGTTCCATTTCAACGCCCGTACACTTGAGCATAGCATCGAACGCAAGTCCGGGTGCGGTGTAATAATGCAAAGGATCTAACTTATACGTAGAGAAGCAGTTGCGTCTAAAATTTTCGAAAATATCAGCCAAAAGTAAAACATCAGTTTTTAGATATAAATCGGAATATTCACCCAAGGTTTTAATATTAAACGTACGCCAAACATTAGACGCATGCGTATAATCACTCTCAGAAATTTCCTCGTTATTCAATTTCGAAAAAAAATGTTCTTTAGATGGTAATTGCGTCTCTTCGAGTTTTTCCCAACAGTCAACATAGTCGTATGGAAATACACCTTTCCTCCTTAACAGTTTAAATTTCTCCGCATTGTCACAATGTTTACGTGTAATTATTTTCTCGGAATCATTAAGATAGGAGGATAATTTTTCAATGCTGCTCGCCATAAATCTGAATGAATTGATGAATCGAAAATTTATAATTGTATCTTTAACGTTCTTTGTAAACGATATATATCTTTCTTTGTTGACTGGTAAAAGATTTACGGAACCTTCGAAGGAAGTAGCTAGAGCCTTAATCAGAAAGTGCGAATCGTAGCCAGACAGGTTGTGAAAAACTATGGGAATAGTATGTGAGTTTTTATAATTCAAATTGCAACCGGGATGCGCCGCACCGCGATACTTGCCTGTAAAGTGACAATGATCGTGATGCTTGACATCTTGCAATGTGAATGGTTTCTCACAAATGTGACAGATCTTTGCGGAATAAAATTGTTGCGTCTGTTCGAGACTCAGTGGTTCCATGGGTACAATACGTTTATGATAAATTTCTAAAGATCGTGCTAATTCCTGCAGTTCATTCATAAACCACTCGATACAATTATTTCCACGATTAATTTCGAATTTGGATAAAGACTCGTCGAAGGTGCACTTTAGGTAATATGCGATACTGTGTGGAACATGCTTTTGGTGCAGTCTCGTGTTTGATGCTTTGGACGCATTTACAACTGGTTTCAACATACATTCGATATCAGCATAAATGACGAACGGTACACTTTCCTGATACTTGTAATTTTTGAACTTCAGCAATTTTTCCTCATCATTTGGCAAAATCACTCTACACTTATTTATATTCGCACAATCGAGTTTATGTTTTTCGAAAGAGTTTTCAGTTTGAAAATGGCACAAGCATCTATCGCACAGTCTAATATGACCGTTATGTTTTGAAATTTGAGAACTTAGCAGTCGAGATAAATTTCGGATCCAAGCAAAATGGTAAATAACACTTTTTGACAAAAATTCCATGTTCAAATCATCATCATCATCATCACTTTCCACGTCATTTTCACTTTCCACCATCAGAAGATGAATTGGAGATTTATTTGATCTGTGTTGGCTTAAATAAAGTGGTACTATCTCATTACCACCCTTATCTGCATCGCGTTCTATACCGTAAACGTTAATCACTAAATCATTAATCGCTTCGAATTTTGGAATGTCCTTCAAGCCAATAGGAAAATTTATACCTTCGTACTTTAGCACTGAGCTGAAATGTGGGTACGACCTGATTCTTTGTACATTTTGTTTAGCTGGATGAAGAGCTGCCGTAACGGACCAGAGAAAACAATACGGATCGTTATTTATAATATTCACCACTGCCTTTTTGTTCCGCACGTTCTTAGGCAACTCGATGAATGTCGACAAACCACCATGTATCGGTATATATCTGTTAATATTTACCGCCAAGTTTATTATTTCCAACAACGACCAGCCCGATTCTTTTTCTTGGAAGTCTTCGATTTTAGTTAATAATTTTTCCACTACGTTGACATTGAACCACTCATTGATCTCCGTGGATGATAGAATTACTTCGTTTTTCGTATTAAAGAACTTTAGGTCCTCGATAAGCTCACCGCCTTTCATAGTCTCAAATTTACAAGACAAAACGACGTTCACTTTCACATTTCCATCTTTCCGGAGCGCATTCCTTACTCTAACAGCGAACAGTTTTCTTGAATCTTCCAGAAAACGCTTCAAGTCCTTGTGTCGCAAATTTGCTATCACTCCCGTTCTTATTCTCCCCTTGAAAGCTGATTCCAAGTCATCCCAACGTACTCTGTCACTCCTTCTCTCTCTCACAGTTCCTTCACCCCTTTTTTGAAGGTGCTGTTTAAATTTTTCATTCAACGATTTTAGTATTCCAATGGTTGTCAAGATTTTGGTTTTCTCCCCGTTCGTAAGCGCAACGTTCCTCAGAATTTTGTTCAGAAGTCGAATATTTTGAGTACCAAACTTTGTCCACTTTGTAATTTCCACAATCGATGATTCTTTCTTGAGCAGTTTATAAGCTTCTTCCATAATCTTAATCAATTTCTTACACTTTGCAGAATCCATTTTTCACTCGTTTACAATAAGGTACACTCGATGAGGTTTGAACGTCAATGGCTGCTCTACATCACGAGCGGTCTTTTATAAGTCTAATGCATTACCTATTTTAGGTATAATAATAATAATAATAATATTCAAAGCGGTGCGAAAACTTGTGCATTAATATCGGCAACGGCTCTAATTGTCTATCCCTTCATTAATGTGTGTGTGTGTGTGTGTGTCATTCCAAGAAAATTATTCAGCTCGGCGGTGATATAAACAACTCGTCGGTAGCTTCTAACCATCTAAGACACATGCCGAACACCTCATCTAGCCTTCGAGTAACCCTATATTTTCGGCTCGCCAAAACCGTTGACCATCTACAATTTTTCGGTAACGTACAAAGGGTAATTTGAAATGTCCTTTGACTTTACCGTCTCCCCAAGGCCACTGTATCGTAGCGGAACTTGCTAAATTCTTTGGCATCAAAGATCCACCACCGTCTCAATGCGCAATTCTTCTCGAGTGCACATTAAATTATTGTAAACAATTTTTTCGGCAACGTACAAAGGGTTATTCGACACTTCCTTTGATTTTTACCGTCTCTCCAAGGTCACTGTATCGTAACGGAACGATAGTGGCGAGGAAGGCGGAGGAGGAACAGGGTGGGTTATGACGATGATGAAATGTCATCGAAATTCTTCGGGTGACATACGAAGGGTCATTCTTGATCTCCACCGACTCTACATGCTAGTCTGCGGGGAGGGGTAAAGGGTAGGAGCTGCCTCGGGATCGCAAGTACAAAATTCCTAAAATCTGCTGTAATATTTCTGAAATCTGCCGTAAAATCCCTGATACCTGCCGTAATATTTGTGAAATCTGCCGTAAAATCCCTGACACCTGACGTAAAATCCCTGACACCTGACGTAAAACTAGGGCCCCCTTCCGATGACGTCAGCCGATGAAGGGGTCGGCGCCGTCGACTCCTGCGCGCGCGCGCAGCACCCAAAATTTTCGGTGCCGTCGGTAAGCAGAAATCTTTCATAGGGGGCCCAATCGTCCTAACTTACCATCCACAGGGGGCGCCAACGTCGCTAACCTAGGGGGCGCCAACGTCGCTAACCTAGGGGGCCCCACGTCCCAACTTAGCACGGACGAGAACCCGGATGCCGGTAATATGTCGGTGCAGGAATCTTGATCCAGAACTCTCCTTGTTTAACTACTTCAACTTTCTATATGGAGCTTATTAACGATAGCTCGTTAATAATAATCACGGTAAAAGCTGAATAACATATAATTTTAGGATACTATTAGTACGTTCAAAGTAAGTACTTTGGAATTCCTGGCACGGACCCGCCAAGTAGTACTCGATAAGGAATCAGCTAAAGTTTTATTAACACGTTAAGCGCCACGCCGAATTCTTGTGCCGTTCCGTTCAGGCCACAGTTAGCCGTCAGGCGGGCCCTGCCTGGCCGCTCGCCGATAGGCGAGCCAGAGTATAAAGAGATGTCGGGTAACCTTTGCTTATCTTGTTTCAATAAATTACATTAATGTTTTTAAGTATTATATTTTTTCCTTAAAGCATTGACCAAACAAAAACGATGCCGCCTAAAATTAACGTTCTGTCTCACAAGTACGGAGGGACCGACACGCGCGCGATGATAACACGAACGAAAAGTCTGCCGCCGGTCCGTGCGGACCGCCGAGGCCTGAAAGGAAAGTTTTGCGCCGGTCCGTAGGGACCGGCGTGGCGCTTAACGTGTTAATTATTAAATAACCATTAAATCATAAACAACTACGAGAAACAATAATAATGTAAAAGAGTAGTGAAAACGTTATAAGAAATTTTGAAAATACAATTAAAATGATGGGCCAGTGCTAGATCATATAATAGGCAAACATGTAGTGACTTATGTACTTGGCCTCAATAATCTGATATCAATACTTTTTATTAGAGGAATACACAGCACTCCTATACTTGGCGTAGTTTTTTACACGTAAGTGTTTTTTGGGGGATATCACAAGTTTTTGTTGCTCAACGGAACATAGAAGCTCTAAGCACTGAAATCTATATTGTCACAGATATAAAATGTAAATGCATTATGATGTTGCTGATCAGAAAAATATATTGCGTTGTAGAAAATGTTTAATGGCATATAAATTTAATTTGTAAGTCCCTTTTTCTAGAAATGCATAAAGACATATACAAATTTTTAAAGAAAATGTAAGAGAGGAGAGTGTGCTGGATTATTTACGTACCTCAGGCCGTGCGAACATCAGAGAGGATACCATAGTTTGAACGAAGCGCCAAAGCTTGTTGCACACTTTTCCGGACTTCTATGTCCGACACCTAGATACAAGAAACTACGGAGCGGAACATCTGGACACCCTGAACTTCCACATCCGATACCTAGATACAGAAAACTACGGAGCGGAACACCTGGACAAACTCTCACCTAAAATACGAGGAACTATGCCGAAGCACACATATACATACACCCATATACGCGCGCTCCACATGAATGCTATTAAAAACTGAATAATTCTATACTGTTGTGAAAGCACCCTTATACTAACTGGAAATGCGGTATGAACGGTAGCTTCACGTATAAAGTGTATTTGATTGTGTTGTGTATTTGTAAATTACTAACACCATACAGAATACAAATAGGTAAAGAAGGCAAAGCAGTCAGCACCATCTGTCGTGTAAAAAATGCGATGGACGTGCGAAGACGACGACGACGACGACGGATCTGAAATAAAATTATCTCGCTCACCATGTGAATACGTCCTGATCCTGTACACTAATCATATTGAATTTGGTGGCGATCAATTCAGAACCCTTGATTCCTAGAGTGAATGTATCAATAAATTTTTCTCACATACAGCCGTTCATAAGATATTTGATTCGAAACACAGGTACAAGAGATCCTTCGAGTAAAGAGCCTTGGCGGGCCATGCCCCTTACGGCGGGTTGCCTGTACTTGGCGCGAGACTCGATCGAGTCTCTTGATAACGATATAACGCCGGCGTATACGAAACATATTTTTCTAATCATAAGCCGATATTTATTAGACTGGACCTGGGCGGTAGCAAACCTAACTTAAATGACGTAGACTGTGAGATAGAGTTCGAAAACAATAATCCTGAACCGGAAGATCAGCATGATGGAAAACAAAATTCAGATCAATACATGGATACAGATATTATTGAACCAATCGATAACGAAGCCAAAGAGTGTTCGATAATTACCAACATAACAGAAATTAATAGTGGCAGTCCATACCCACCGCATGACAAAATACCAATAGGGAAAATCGATTTTGGAGCGGAACATCCGCAAACATTAGAAGAGAATGTTTTAGAGAAAGATTCGTGGCTTGACGATAGACCATTAAATAAAATTTTAGAAATCATAGGGAATAACACCGCTTTTACACCAATAGATGTACTATTCTTACAAGGTTTACATTGGGTTGGCCCAATTTTTACTCAAGATATTCAGATTATATGAGGAAATAACACAGCACATTAAGACTATATTTATTACGACGGTATAAGTTTGCATATTTATGATAGCTTATACTATGACAAACATTCATACAAGGATCTTGCAATGGATGAACGAAAGTATATTGAACGGCGATATCCAAATCTTACGCTAAATAATATTGTATTTTAAAAAATTACGAAACAACCAGACTCGAACTCGTGTGGTTTGTTTGCATCTCTACATCTCAACATTTGCTATCTCTATAGCTTTAGGACAAAATTCAACTAGCATAAAATATTTAACTGACATAGACCAAATGCGAAGACATTTTATGATAATTATAAATCAAAATTCGTTACTACCATTCCCTATGTAAGGTACTTAATAAGTTGTGAGAGGCAAGGGAACTCACGTTAAATGAAGCACCTGACGTTGTGAGAGGCAAGGGGACTCACGTTAAATGAAGCATCCCAATTTGTGAGAGGCAAGAGGACTCACGTTAAATGAAACACCCCAAGTTGTGAGAGGCAAGGGGACTCACGTTAAATGAAACACCCCAAGTTGTGAGAGGCATGGGGACTCATGTTAAACAAGCCGCAAGTTGAAACTTGCAATTTGCTTTCTCTGAATCGTCGGTAGTAGATGAAGATTCATTTATGAGGAAGCCAAAGATTTAAAAAATGGAAATGCTTCCTCATATAGGAACTTCGTACACTACTTACGATTCGGAGGAAGCAAATTGCAAGTTTCAACTTGCAGCTTGTTATACTACTATTTCTGCTACATATTTACATAACTTTTTTATTATGCCTTCTACAACAATAATAGTTGCTCCCAGGCACTTTATTCTCGATGACACTGTCGAATAGTTCAAGAATAGGGTCCCTATCTTGTTTCTCATCTTCTTAAAGAAAGAAAACTTCACCAGCATTAGAAGATTTAAAATTTCATAAAACAACTTGTTACCAATATACTGCATAATTCTTCGATTCACTTTATAAATATTTTCATGCCACAAAGTGTACTTGTTCCATCATACACTTTACACAACATTAAACTTGAAAGACTACCAAATAGTAATTTTGAGAAACCTCCAAAACTTTTCGGACCACGTTCGTACTTTATGTCGAAAAGGCGATGATTTTCAAAATCACTATATGGAGTGTTTTGAATTCATATTCTTTTCCAGAAATATGAGAGTATTGGAGAATGGTATATCTCGCTGATTAGGTATCTTTGCATTATATACATTCGATCGCTTACGTGTACAACCAATAGAATGTTTTCATGCAGTTTACACATTTCAATTAGTTGAACTAATTTTCTGGACTAAAATATACCACAAATATGAAAAATGTGTAGAAATCCATCTCAAATGCTTTAAAAAATTGACAATGTAAATAAATGTTTTCATGGAATTACTAGAGGTCAGGTGAATCGTAAACGCTCAAGAAATGTTATAAGTGGGTGTCAAATGGGTCCCCGACTTTTTCCAAAAACACATTTTACTACAAAAGTGTTTGTAACTTTCTTATTGTCACAAATTCAACTATACCGATTTTTTGAAAAGGCTTCAAAGAATGAAAAACAGTAATACAAGTATAGATTTTTTTTAAAGTAACGTCTCTTTAATTACTAACCAGTCAGAATCATTAGTTTTTAATGACAATAATCATTCAAGTTCCAAAGACTGCATTTACTTAAGCAGTGTTAAGAAAATTGATTAAAATGAATAAAATGATTTTCAATAATACGTCTTTGTTAATTTCTGTAACCTATGAAAATGATCAATATTGAATTTTCATTATTTTGATTCATAAAAATCAATGCTGAGCTATGTGGTTTCAAACACTGTGCAAAAATGTTGTTTTGATAGTTATGAGTTGAAGATTTCACCATTTAAAATATGTATACGCTATATTATGCACAGCTTTGTAACATTTTTTGTAAACAAACCTGCGATATGTTGTTCCAACTGGACCAAGTTGACCTCCATTTTCACCACGTGGTTCGTTGAACTTATACGTGGACGCTGTTGCTCGTGCGAGTTTTTCCATTATGAGGTCTACTTCAACATCTTCTTCGGAGCGTGCATCAATCATTATGTGTGCGCCTTTTAAAAGTCGCTCTATGTCTCTAATATGATTAGCACATGTTCCTTTTCTTACTATAGGTGCTCCGTCTCCTTGCTAGGAATTTGTACAAACGAAAATTAAAATTAATGAAACGATGTTATATCTGATATGGCGACGGGCGGGTTGCCCCCCGAGGCAATCCCTCCGGATGTTTATTATAAGTGCCATAATAGACAAGTGAATAGTAGTTTTTTGTATTCTGTGTGAAAATGTATTTCATAAGAGTGATTTTAAGGGGTCTACCCTAATTAGAATTTTCAAAAAATCGATTTTTTATTGCATTTTTCGAAAGTATACATATTTAAAAGTATCATACTAAAATTTTATAAAGATCCGAGCAGTCTAAGTGTACTTTTGAGCGACGTTTACTTAGCTACCTGAGCGCGCTAATATACGCACCGCTCGGAGCGGTTCTACCTACTTGCCTTTGTATACATGAGGAGCTGCTACCTTTTTTAAATATACTATCCGTACTACATTTTGGATGAAAATGAGCGCTATGAAGAAACTGAAGGCATAATGTATGGTGTAGGCATCGCTAATTAGACGTAAGTAAGATTTTTTCACGATGTTTCGTTAAAGAAAACTTTAAACGCGTTTTTCTCGAAATGACGTTTTTGGACAGCTTGTTGATAAAATCTCCGAAACTATTCAACCGATCCTTACCAAAATGTTACCACATGTTCTTTATGACTATAGCTATAGCGCATATCATACGAATTTTGAAATTTTTAGTGTAACTATTATTTTTTTGCAAAAAAAACGTGCTTTTTCGTAGTTTTTTTTTTAAATGGCCGCCATTTTGTCATTTTTTGAAAAATCAAAAATCGTATGATATGCGCTATAGCCATTTGCCTACTGAATCTAAAACCATTTTTTTTCCAAATCATCCATTCCAGAGATTTTATCAACAGCGCACATCCATCTTTTTTTTTTGGACCTGTCTTCTCCCCCATTTTTCTGTACGAAAACTGAGTACAATGAATATAAAAAAATGTTTTTTGTGTATTTTAAGAGTGTATTTTTTAGGCCTAACACTTTTTATATCCATATTTATAATTTATACCGGTCAAAACAATTTGTGAAAATAGCCTTTTTTTTGCCCGTCTAATTAGGGTAGACCCCTTAACACTAGATTGCCCAAGGAAGTCATTTTGACTGCTTTTTAATTTCAATTAGAAAAACAATTATGTATATAATGACACAATTTCTTAGAACTTGGTGACTTTTTCTACAACATATAAATGCGTTTATTAATAATTGTAGTTACCTCCCCCCTCCTTCATTTCCGGTATTATATATGTGTTATACCTATATTGCCCAAAAGCAGTCATTTTGACTGCTTAGGAAATTTTAAATAATCAAAGGACTCTTATTATTGAATTGAGTAAATTTCTTATATGACCAGTTCGGCTTTGTATTGAAATAACAGTTTTCATTTTTTTTCGATTATCGTCACATGATAACATACAAGTACATGATAAATTGTCGATTTGGTCGCGTACTTGATAAGTTGCAGTTGCTCAATAAGCTATAGTAGTACTTGTTATTCAAATCTTTATGCAGTGATACTTGTTCTAACAAGTTGTTTGTCATGAAAGAAATGTCGAATAGAAGTGAGTTATTGGAAAAGCTAACGAACATAAGTGAAGAGTGCTCCGATATAGAATCAGATGCAACAAATTCTGAACTATCATCTGAAGATGAAACAGATTATATTCGAAGTGAAACATCTGACACTGAAGATAGCGATGAAGAGTCGATCACCAATGATGAAAATGAAAGTGTCATCAATATGCCCAGGAAAAGGTGTAGGGTGCTAAGTAGTTCAGACTCTGATGAAGAAACTGAAACACCTTTCAGGAGACCGAAACAGCTGCCGATGGTACTGTGTGGTCAAAATTTGACGAAGGTGGTATTCCTGGAAGGTTACCATCTACTTGTATATCCAAGGGTCTGAAAGGGCCAACAGGCTATGCAAAAAGGAATATTATGGCAGATAATCTTATCAGTTCATTCTCGTTGATAATAGATAACTATATTATCAAACATATAAAAAAGTGCACAGAAGACGCAGGCCGCCAAATTTTGAGGAACGATTGGACAACAGCATTACCGGAAATACGTGCATTTATTGGGATTTTATATGCTCGTGGAGCCTACGAGGCAAAAAATTTAAAACTGAGTTATTTATGGTCAGCAAAGTGGGGTCCCGAATTTTTTAGAAAAACTATGGCCAGAGAAAAGTTCAAGCAAATCCTACGATTTATTCGTTTTGACAAAAGAACCGATAGAAGTAGGCGCTTACAAACAAATAAATTTGCCTTGGTTTCAGAAATATGGAACAAATTCATTGAAAATAGTCAAGCTTGCTATAAACCAGGGCAAAATATAACAGTTGACGAGCAATTATTTCCGTCAAAAGCCAGGTGCAGGTTTACACAGTATATGCCTAATAAACCCAACAAATTTGGCATCAAATTCTGGCTTGCATCAGATGTTAGTAGCAAATATGTTTTGAATGGTTTTCCTTATTTGGGGAAAGATGAACAACGACCATCGTCAATGCTTCTCAGTGAACATGTTGTTCTGAAACTTGTCGAGCCATATACAAGGTGTGGAAGAAATGTCACGACCGATAACTTTTTCACCAGCATGTCACTCGCGACAAAATTATTGGCCAAAAAAACAACTCTAGTTGGAACTATTAGAGGAAACAAAAGAGAACTACCCAAAGCAGCCAAACAAACGAAGGATAATATGCCGCGTTTTTCCACTCTGCTATATAAATCAGAGAATTGTGTTCTTACAATATATAAAAGCAAATCAAATAAAAGAGTAGCTGTTCTAAGTTCTAAGCATAAATTTGTGAAAATTGATAAAAGTAATAAAAAAATGTTACCGTAATCTATTCAATTTTATAACAACACAAAATTTGGAGTTGATATAGCGGATCAAATGGCCAGAAAATATACAGTAAAAGCTAGTTCTCGTAGATGGCCCCTCCAAATATTTTTCAATATTTTAGATTTAGCTGCTATAAATGCTTGGATCCTTTACAAAGAAACGACAGGAATACAAATACAACGAAAAGAGTTCTTGTTTCAATTAGCAGAAGAGCTTTCCACCGAATACAGAGCTACAAGACAGGAAAATTCATCAGAACATGAAGACCCACAAAGATCAACTGCAACATCGTCAAATGCAACCCATTCTAACAAACGCAAAATTTGTCAAGTACGACTTTGCCACAACAACAAAACAAATAATATATGTGAAAAATGTCAAAAGTATGTTTGCGGAAGATGTACACATAAAAAGATTTCCACTTTCATTTGCATAAAATGTACAAATAATAATGTATAAATTATCTTTTTTTCCAAGTGAAGTAAATTTTTTTATTGTTAATATTTACTAATAACTTGTTGTATAACTAAAATAATATAAAAAATATTAAAAACTAATTTTAAACAAAATTCTTTACACATTAGTTATTCTTTCACAATGCAGTCATTTTGACTGCTTTGGGCAATATAGGTATATACAAAGTTTCGGTCTTTCTAGTGTTAACAGAAAGAAAAATGTTAAACATGTGTCTAATGTTATGGTAATTTGTGACGAGCATGATGACGTTAATTTAACCTCAAAAAGTAATGATCTACATGTTGTGTTACTTAAATTAAAAGAGGAAATTGGTTTTAAAGATAAAACTATTGACTCTGTGGTTACTAAAAACAATACTATAACTAAAGAATATAATAAATTGAAACAGCAATATGAAGGACTTTTAAATGAATTTCATGATTCAGAAGAAATGCATTTCGATAAAGACAAAAGTGAAGAAAATACTTTCGATGAAATTAAAGCAATAAAAACGGGGAACTCTTTACTTAACCTTTTAAGGACGGGACTGGTCGATATATCGACCACTTCGGTATCATATTATTTTGGAATTGTTTCGGGGGTAATATTATATGTTAAATACAAGAAACATAGTGTTATTATTCTAAAAAGCATATTTGATCTTGAAATAGTGATTTCAAGGTCAAATTTTTTATTCGGTATTTCGACCTGAAATTTGGTATACTAACGTATTTTGATGCTTTGAATACGAAACAAACAGTGTTGCGTTTGATAAAACGCATTTTCATAGTGATTATTATTATATTATTATTATTATTACTCACAGAAATAAAGCACCCCAACGTGAGAGGCAAGGGGACTCACGAAAATCAAGCACCCCGAAGGGATCAAATTTTCGCCACATCCACGCTGTTGATTCTGGGTCATGCTAAGAGCGAAAACTAATACATTTCGTGTGATAAAAATGCATGTAATGCATACAAAAACGTAGAGATATCATTTTTGGACTAAAAAAGTACAAGTAATGAAGTTGACCTTGAAATGCAATTTTCAAGGTCACGGATGTCTCCTGAACATTTTTTGATATTTTTTTCGTATTCAGCGCATCCAAATACGTCTAAAAGCACTCCTAACTCGCCAAATTAAATTTTTAACATTGGACTTTACGTTCCAGACGGGACTGGTCGATATATCGACCACCAATTTTGTCAGGCACTCCACGTGACATATTCTTTCATTTTATGCACAAATATTGTGTTAAAAAAAAGTCGAATTTCAACGTCAAAATCCCCGTCCTTAAAAGGTTAAGTACTTTGAAAAACACGACTAAACGAGTGAATAGATCCTGGGAGACCGGTCTGTTATGGAAAAAGGGACCCGCGCCAAATGTGGACAGTATGAACACCGCGCGTAAGAGGCTGGCCGCTCTGGAGCGCAGATTAGACCGAGATTCGGGATACGCCTCACTATACTATCAGGAAATGGATCGGCTTATAAAGAGCGGTTACGCCGAAAAGGTTAATGGAGAAGGGAAGGGCGGACGCGTTTGGTATCTGCCCCATTTCGGCGTGTTTAACGAGAATAAGCCGGGGAAAGTTAGGCTGGTTTTCGACGCTGCAGCCAGGTCGGCGGGAGTTAGCTTGAACGACCAACTCGAGGCTGGGCCGGATTTATTGCAGTCGTTGCCAGGTGTAATCGTTCGGTTTATAGAGCATCCGATAGCCGTCAAGGCCGACATCAAGGACATGTTCCTTCGGGTTATGGTACGAAAGGAAGACCGGGGGGCGCAAAAATTTTTGTGGCGAGGGAGAGCCAGAAATATGGAACCGGAAGAGTTTGAAATGACTTGCTTAATTTTTGGAGCCAGCGCGTCCCCGTGCAGCGCCATGTACGTGAAGAACGAAAACGCGCGAAGTTTTACACAGAGCAAACCGGACGCATCGAGAAACATAATAAAAAACAGCTACATGGACGATTTCTTAGCCAGTCGGCGAACTGTTAGGGAAGCCGCGGATTTGGTTAACGATGTAATAGAGATTAACACGGCGGCCAACTTTGAAATGCACGAATGGGCTTCTAATGAGGTAGATGCGTTGCCCCGGCGAGCGAATCTTAGCCGATCGAAAAACAATAAAGAAGGTCAGCTCTGCAACAGGGAAAATGAACGGGTTTTGGGACTCTTCTGGGACACGCAATCCGATGAGCTAAGGTTTAATGTAGGGTTGTCTAAAATACCCGACGGATTGCTCATGAGCAGTAAAATACCTACGAAACGCGAATTTCTACGGGTCGTTATGTCTGTTTTTGACCCGCTTGGGTTTCTCTCCCCGTTCGTTCTTAAATCAAAAATATTAATGCAAGACATATGGCGTAGTGGGGTTGGTTGGGACGATCCGCTACGGGAGGAGGAACACGTCGGGTGGTTGTCATGGGTTAAACACCTCCGGGAGATCCATGAGGTGCGCGTTTCCCGCTGTATCTCTCCAAGCAGATTACGATATACGAAGGCGGACTTGCACGTGTTCTGCGATGCTAGTTTGAAGGCATACTGTGCAGCCGCGTATGTGCGTTTCGATGTTGAAAACGAGCCGGCGCATATTGCGTTGATCATGGCTAAAACGAGGGTAGCGCCCTCAAAACCGCTATCTGTACCGAGACTGGAACTACTGGCCGCCTTATTAGGTTCCCGGTTGGCAAACACGCTCAGAGAAGAGTTCGAAATCCAAATAAACCGGCGCGTATTCTGGAGCGATTCCATCACGGTCATCCGCTGGATTAAGTCGGAACCGCGATTGCGTCAAATTTTCGTCGCGCACCGCTTAAGCGAAATCGGAGACCTTACGGAAAATTCGGAATGGCGATGGGTACCATCAAGCCTAAATCCAGCGGACGATGCAACAAGATGGTCAAGCGAAACGTTGCACTCAGATCAGCGATGGTTTGTCGGTCCGGATTTTTTACGCGAAGTAGAAGGGAATTGGCCAGTGGAAAGACCGTTAGAGGAGAAAGAGAAACAAGCCATCGATGGTATGGAGGTGCGAAAAACTTCTGTTTATTTAACGAGTGCAAGGACCTTGGACCTCCCGGTCGTCGTGAAAACCTTGGGGTGGCGTGGCCTCTTGGTAGTAGCTAGACGTGTCCGTGCGGCATTCGATCATTGGAGAGGGAAACCTCGATCCGAAATGGCGCCGGAAGTCGTCAATGACGCGGAGCTATATTGGTACCGGATAATTCAAAACGAATGCTTCGCGGAAGAGCTAGCCGTCCTACGGAGCGGGAAACTCCTCAGAAGAAGTAGCAAGATCGCGAGCCTGAATCCGTTCATAGATGAGCGAGGGGTATTGAGGGCGACGGGGCGCGTCACGAAGGTACCGGACGCGGAATTTTGTAATGAACCGATTATCTTGGACGGTAAGCACCCTGCGACAAAACTTTTGATAGCCGAATATCATCGGCGTTATTATCATGCAAGCAACGACACGGTCGTGAACGAAATACGGCAGCAGTACTATGTTCTGGGCCTTCGGAACGGGTTACGATCATTGATCAGCCGATGTATAGTATGCCGTCTAAGGCGCGCCAAACCTCGTAATCCGATGATGGCCGCCTTGCACCCTGGTCGCGTGGCCCACAGACAAAGGCCGTTTAGCCATTGTGGGGTAGATTACTTTGGGCCGATGCAGGTGAAGGCGGGGAGACGTAGGGAAAAACGCTGGGGGGTAATGTTAACTTGCTTGACCACCCGGGCGATTCATTTAGAGATGGCACACAGTTTGAGTGCAGACTCTGCCATCATGGCTCTCCAGAGACTAGCCGCGAGAAGAGGCACGCCGATCGTAGTGTACAGTGGCAATGGTACAAATTTTAAAGGTGCGAGCAAAGAACTCAAGAACGCAATTGCGCAGCTTGATCGGGAAAAGCAGATAGGATACGCGACGGCTAGGCATATAAAATGGGTATTCAACCCACCGGACGCGCCGCACATGGGGGGAGTCTGGGAACGAATGATCAGGTCGGTAAAGGTGGCGTTATCCGTAGTGCTCCGAGAACAGGCGCCGTCGGAGGAGGTCCTGAGCACGCTGCTCACCGAAGTTGAACATAGCGTGAACTCGCGACCACTCACGCATGTACCAGTAGATCCGCGGGACAATGAGGCCTTAACGCCTAATCATTTTTTGATCGGCACGTCATCTGGCGAGGTAAAATTAGGGCGGTATTGCGCGAAAGACACGTGCCCGAGGAAACAGTATAGGATAGGGCAGCAATTCGCAGAAGCCTTCTGGCGCCGATGGTTACGCGAATACCTACCAACGTTGATACCTCGGCAGAAATGGTTAGAGGAAGAGACTCCCCTGTCGGTAGGCGATCTTGTTTTGATCATGGACTTACAGGCACCGCGAAACACGTGGAGAAGGGGGACGATTACGGAGGTTTTTCCAGGGCTCGACGGATAGGTGCGAGTGGCTAAAGTTTGCTCGCGAAATAGTGAATTCGTGTGGCCAACACGAAAACTAATTAGATTACTTGGTGCCAAGGAAGTACAAAATTCGTAGCATTTTGTACGGGGGGGAGAATGTAAAATATGGAATAAGTTTAGTTCCGTTCTTAGTTCCGTTCTTAGTTCCGTCCTTAGTTCCGTCCTTAGTTCCGTTCTTAGTTGCGTTCATAGTCGCGCTTACACTATTTGCGTTACGGTTACGCTAACATGGTAGCGTTGATTTGTAGCTGTATTGTATGCTTATGTTCACACATGATGTATGAAACGGCCTTTGTAAATGTTGTCGAAGATGGCTCGAGGGCAGCGGGAAGATGGTCATATCAGGGAAAGTCCGTGTGTCCTGAAAGAAAGTAGTCGACATTCGGCGGCATAGCCTAGCGTACGCAGATAACCATGAGGTTTCTGTGGCCGCATAATCTCAAAGCCGGCTCGGATCGGCGCCTTGGCCGCAGGACAAGGCGCCGATCCGAGGCCGTTATCGACCTCGACAGGAGACCCGTCTCCTAGTGTCTATGAAGGTCACCGCGTGCACGGGGAACTTTGTGACCCGGGGCCCCTAGGGAAACAGGCGAAACCACCGTGGTCGATTTCGCGTCCGAACACAATTGGTGTCATTGGCCCTCTCTTGAAAGGAGAGAGGGCAAGGAATAAGAGGGGACCGAAACTACCAGCGGGGGGTTACGATTATAAAGGCATGATGAAATGGGTTATTTGGGGAGTGATTGAGTTACTTCGAGCCATCGAGACGTGAGAAAATAAAAACCAAAAAAAAAAAAACAATTTTGCTCGCAATCGCGCCTAACCCCATTGTATCTTATATAACAATACTATAAAAATCCGACAAAGCTAGAACAAAACAATACGAGACTATACAAAATTTATCAGACGAAAACACGTCTGTTCCTAGGCTCGGCCACACCGTGAGTGACGCTAAGAATTTCGAAAATCGGAAACCTTCCCAAGAGGCGTGCTGTAATACATCCCTTAAGCCAATTTGATTGGCGGACCCATCGACTTCGCCAGAACGCTCGCGATCTTCAATTGTTTTCTTCGATTCCGATAAAGTAGATTCTGGCATCTTTCGTGTTTGGGATGGCTACAGTGATATTTTCGGGAGGTGGGAATCACATCCACTTCTGCTCCCTCGATGGACGGCTTCAAGCCGTTACTGCACTCTCGGGGCCCGCAGTATTCAAATTTTGACAAGATCCTTTCGAATCCGCTTCAAAAATATAAAACACAAAAAAAAACGTTCCCACGAGGGAAATAAATACAAATTCAACAAATAATATACAGTCCAACGCCACGGAATCCCTTCCACACGCATAGGGCCCCACGATGTAGCCGGAAATCGCAGATTGTTACATTTTGTGGCGTGCATGTCGAAATGCCACATCACAATATATTTAAAAATTCTATCTATTGTTACACAGAATAATCGATCACTGTACTGTTACTCGTTTTGTTAACTAAATTTCAGACATATCTTTAGTTTGTAAGTCCTAATATGTAAATTTTTAGCAGGTTTAATTAACTAGCTCCTTCGAAGTAGAGTTCTACTACAAATGTTAGCTGTTTCGTTGAACTTGTCTTATTTTAGTAATTAAGTGATTATTTATATTTCCAGACCAGCGCATAGGAAATTGATTTTCCTCGGCTGGATTAATTGTAATGTAATTAAATAACTCTGGAATAAATATCAATCAATATCAATCAATATAGTGTTGATAACTGCTAATATGAATTTTGAATACGATAAATAAAATAAGAAATATAAAAAGGAAATATCGAAACGACAATTTTAACATATTGAAAGAAGATAATTCTCATTTATAATACGCGATGCAAGGTGAGTGTCGGAGAATATACTGGAGATATCCGACTGATCTATAAATTTCCTATAACTCTAGCTGTATAAGAGAATATCAAGAGTCTTGATTGAGTATAATGTCAAACATGTACATACATCACGCAGCGCTAATAACTTGAAGACCTCGGTTACCACAGTATACTACTATCGATACTACATGTAGTTGAATTATCTTATACATGTGATTAGCGTCCTAATATCTCATGGATACTGTGACGTGATTTTTCGATTCACGGCCACAAGGCGACTCCAGTTACTGCTACAGATAACGTTCTCGATTCCTGGTTCCCTTCGGGTCGCCACCTTGCTCGGAAGCTACGCTCTCGGGTTGATTTGTATAGTTACGCCAATGCTTTCAAAAGATTTAGTTAAGGTATAGTTGAGGTCGAGGTGCTCGAATCTGTCGTGGGGAGATAGTCTCGTCGTACCGAGTTGCCCGACAAAGGAGAGTACCCGACGGAGACGTCTCCACGGACCGGCAGAAGCCCGGATGAGATACCGGCGCCCCGCTGGAGATGGGCAAAGGGCTGTAGAGCGGGCGGAGTTAGTTTTGATACGGTTGAGGGCAGGAGAGGAACCTCCTGCCCGAGTTAAGGATGTGGTGCCTAGCTGTCGCCCAGTGACCTGGAGAAGCGGCCGTAGAGGATCTCCAAAGTTACTTACCGATTCGCTAAAGAACGCTCTCGATGTGGTTTAAAGGGACAACTCGAAGGAAATGGAAGAGTTATCGGCTATAAGGATCTCGACCAATCAGAATGATTAGTTCTCGGATTTGGCTATTGTCAAAGGAGTCTGTCTCGGGGCACCAACCAAGGTGTCACGAGCTGGCTCGCGCTCCCGTGCTGTCTGTTGATAGTTTTTCTAGCCGTGTTTAGATACGGTATAGCAAGTTCTCGTTCGTATAGTTCTCACGTTGCTCTCGCGATATCCAGGAAATTCTGTGAATTTCCTGTGAGTGTTTCGGAGGTGTAGTGCTGTGCATTAGTGCAGTGTCCACCTGAGTGTCTTTGGGATACAGTTCTCGGCCTTCACGGATTAGCTGCCCCAGCTCCGGTGAGGACCCCCATTTTATTAATTGGTGAAGGGGTCTCGGTAGATAGTTAAGATTCGTTCTGATACGTTCTCATTTCGTCGCTCTCTGTCTCTCGCACTATTTGCCCGACTCTTACTCCGACCCTCTCTGCCTCAGCCTAGCAGCCTGAGCAGCCGTGCATTTCCATAACCGTCCGCTCCCGATCGTGCATCCAGTTTGCTGACTTTACGCGACCCCAAAGATTAGCTACGGTTGCGTTTCTCGATTTTACGCGTCCCCAAAAATGGACAGGATCCGTTAAGTTATCGTCTCTTCTGATAGTTTCCATCAGAGCTCTCGTTTTGGTAGAGTTGGGCCTGTTCCACTCCAACCCCCAGTTTATACCGGCTCGTTAGTTCCCGATGGAAAAAAAGTTGGCTAGCGCCCGCCTGGCTTGCGGATGCACGAACGACGGGTGGACGGCCGAAGGTAACGTAGGTTGGTTCTCGAAAATAGTTCGTTCTCGGGTGTTTCGCTACCAGTGTCGAGTTAAGAAAGAAAATATGTTACAATACGTAACACAAAAATTTAATTTTTTAAATAAAACTTTTTTAATTAATTAAATCAATTAATATTAAATAATATTAATGTAATATTAAATTATTTACAATAATTAATACACCTAGCAGGGCCATCCAAACAACCTCACTGAACCGACACTACTTCCACAGAAATCATAAAATAAAGAACAGTTCAATTCCTTTGGAAATCATTGGCGTAAGCTTATGAGTACATCCGCACACAATTAGGTACACACAACAATTCATTCATATCCAAAATACTTAACTTACATAAAACGGATCAATAATACCCAGCAAAGAAACAATCAGGTCGTTCAGTTAAATTTCGTTCTCGTTCCATAAACCAAGATATCATATTAGACTCCGGGAACAATCCTCCTCACATCGATTGGGGAGTCCCCTGAAACCTATTTCCTATTCCTTCCGATTTTTTACCTACTAGAACAATTAACATATCGCGTAGACATAGTAACGATTTTAGGCAATCATTAGAAACCGAGTGTCTTAGCTTACCAAAATTAGATTTAAATCAAGAAGTTTAGTCGGATAGCGCACTCGTGTTGTTATAATACTATACAAGTGGCGTGCGGTAGCAAGAAATAAACAGTCAAAGACAGGGCCGACCTAACGCTTGGACGTACCCGTTTAACACCGGCAAATCTGACCAACGGACCATCCTAACTACCTTTCCTAAACCAACATTCATTGGATCTTCGTAACTCTCAATCGTTCCTTTCTCGTATCATACGTAAAGCATAACCATATTCCGCGTATTTCAGGGAGCGATCTTAACAATATATTTTTTCTGCTTCTTCTCCACCTCCACTCCTCTTCCTCCCTGCACTCTGAACGTTGCCGTCATCTTCATTCTATCCTCCTTCTTTCCCCCCAAATAAATCCATCATTTTAAATTTTACATTTTTACCTTTTTATTTAAAACCAAAGCCTCAAAGAACCTTTATGTACCTATTTTTTTGTTTATGATTAACAATTACATCTACAATGGAATCCGGTTATTATAACTCCGTTTATATCGCTCAACCGCATATTGCATCCTACTTACCCCTTTAAGACTGGTTACAATATAAATACATCCCTACATATTTTCATTTAGCTTGTTACGTCGTCCGTTGGGTACAACATCATTTCCCCGTCCCTTGAATGTCGTTCTAAACGGACTCCACTATATTGTGTAAAAAGATGATTTTTACAATTTGCTTATTTTCAAAATCCACTGCATGAAAAATGCAGTGGAAAAAACCGCCTGATAGTTGTTTTTTAGTTAGTAATCAATTTTCCAGGAACCTAAATATGGATTTAAAATCATTTTCGTTCGTTAAAAAACATTTAAAAATAATGAAAAACCGAATTGAAATAGGTGACATACCAGTATATTAATATGCTTTTAAAGGTTGCATCATAAGAAATACTAAGAATTTTTCATAATACGTGCATGAAAAACGCCCTTTTTCGCGCATGAGAAACGAATGGAAAATCGAATTTTTCTCTGCAGCGGGAGAAAAATTTTTCCAAGTTTTCAAAATTTTAAAAAATTTTGAAAATTTTGAAAATTTTTGAAATTGTCAAAATTTTGAAATTTTTAAAAATAAGTTTCAAAATTTATAATATTAAAAAGCTTTTAATTTTATTATAAAAAAAAATTGATCTCTACTCATTTATTACTCTATGGAATTTGAATTTCCGCGCCAGAGTCGAACTTCGAGCGCTCGCATTTCGAGAGTATCGATTGGTACTAACCTAACCTAAATACGAACACGCACAGCTTTAAAGCCAAATCTCAACTGTTCATCACGTACGACGACTGAAAACCGTGCGACGAATAACAAATTACAATAGTAATTAATTTACTTAATTTTGTTATAAATAAGGGTTATTTTCTCAATATCAGTAGTGATGTCAAACTCTGAAAGTGAGGAAGAAATTATTCAACAAACGCCACCGGAGTTGAGAGAGGAGGCAATAGCAGCTGCACAAGGCCTGTTACCTGCTAAATCAAAGTATAAATATGAAGCTGCATACAACGTGTTTTTGGAGTGGAAAAAAGAAAATAAAGGTATAACGTCAGAGAATTGTCTATTAGTCTATTTCAAGAAATATATGGAAAAATATAAACCCTCAACTGTTTGGTCACACTATTCCATGGTCAAAAGCATGATTAAACTTAAAGAAAAGATCGACATAGGAGAATATCATATGTTATCTGCTAACATGAAAAATAATGGCAAAGGATTTCAGAGTAAGAAATCAAGAGTTTTTACTGGCGACCAACTAAAGAAATTTCTAGATAATGCACCGGACGAAATCTACCTTTCAAAAAAGGTAAACTTAATATACTTATAATAAACTCTTAATAAACTAATAACTTAATAAATTCTAAATAAATCTATATATTTTCAGGTCATTATAATCTTTGGTGTCATGGGTTGTTGTCGCAGTGACGAAATAACAAACGTGTCAATTGTAGATGTCAAACAAGAAGGACAGATGTTTGTAGTCAGTATTCCCAATACTAAAACACAGGTTCAAAGAAAATTTACAATTGACTCACAATTCTATGAATTAGTTAAGAAGTACATGTCTTCACGACCAGCAAACTGCACAACGCAAAGATTCTTCTTGCAGTATCTAAACCAGAAATGTACTAAGCAACCTATTGGCAAAAATACAATAGCATCTGTTCCAAAGGAAATAGCTAATTATTTACAACTCGAAGATGCTAATTTATATACTGGTCATGCATTGAGGCGGACCTCAGCAACACTATTATCAAATGCGGGGGGGACCATGATGGACCTCAAGCATTTGGGAGGCTGGCAGTCTGATCGTGTGGCTCAAGGTTATGTGGAAGACTCACTACTGAACAAAACCCGCATATCAAGCTTGGTTGCGACATCAATATCTGGTGAATCTAAAGAAATCAAGACCACAAAAGAAAAAAGTTCATTGCCAAAAACAGAAAAAGACAATAGTGACTTACAAAATCTGTCACCACCACTAAAAAAATTCAAGACTGATCCTGAAGACTCATCAACTGCATCGCACAATCCAAATCAAAAAATGATTTACATAAATAACTGTACGGTCACTATCAATCAGTAAAAAGATTCATTTGCGAATACAGTTCTATTAAAAAATCTATGTTCCATTATTAATAAACATTATATTTATTATTTGATCATTATAAAAGCTCAAGTTATGTAAGGTTTCCAAAAAAATAATAAGTTATGTTAAAAATCAACATTAAAACTTTATGTTTTGTTATAACTTTCTGTTTATTATAACTTAAATATATAAATAAACAATATTATATATTTTATATAAATCTTTGTAATTTTATATTGTATTTTTTAAAACAATAAAAGATTAAATAAAAAAAAATACAAATTTTATGATATGCATGAAAAAGGCTTCAATTTTCCATTCGTTCCCCATGCACGAAAAAGGGCGTATTCATGCCCTTATTATGAAAAGTACGGTGTGCAACTAGGGGGAAGTGGATTTTTCAGACTCGTGCTCAAAACATCATCCTCGCTAGAAAAATCCAATTTTCCCCCCTAGTTGCACAATATACTATTATTTAGATTCAACAATATTTAGCGAAGAGTGCACCTAGTTTCGGTCACGTATGTCAGAGTTTCAATGACTTCGGGGGCTAATTTCGGTCATGCATATTGCAGATTGTATCACCATCGAATATCCAATTTCTGTCTTTTATGATGAATTTTATGCTCACATAGAATCGTTATTTAACCCCTTGCACTATTCGGAACCTCGGGAAAAGTCAGGCCAAACGCGGCTGCCTCGATTGTCGCAGTGAAAGGCGAGCGGTGGAGCGCGCGTGTCGAAACTTGAGACCTATTCTTACGACCGAGCGCAAGGTATGTAGTTGTGCCCGTATTTACTTCACGCGATGGAACTCTTGTGAAATTCAAATGAATTTGAATCAAAAACTTTTAAAAAATACTTTAATTATTACATAACATGAAAACAAATTCTGATTAATTATAATAATATAATTAATTACTAACAAAATAAAAATATGTAAAAGCAAATCCAAGGTAGTAGTATTTGAACATCAAACCTAAAACTGAAAAACGCAATATAAATAAACAATTAAATATCAACAAATTATTAAATTAAAAAATACTTACAAGTATAAATTTAATATTCTTGCATGGTATGATATTTTCTAAAGCATTCCGGTACATGTAAAGCCACCTTACATTCACTACATTCCCAGCTTGTTTTGCTTCGTTTTTTGTGTTTGTAACACACTTTACAGATCCTAGTTGGTTGTTCCTTACTAGGCATTGCATCAATATGTTTGGGAAAATGAGCCCAATATTGCACGGGAACACACAATCCCATTCGAGATGTTCATACTTGGTCCAAAACTAAGACCACGAGCCAGACTCGTGATATTCATGTTCGACCTGAAATGTCGAGTACGGGTCAAGCTCGTGACATCCATGTTTGGCCTAAAATTTTCATCACTAGTCAGACTCGTCAAAATAGTGCAAGGGGTTAATATTAGAGTGTCCCATAAGTTTCTTTCTTTTTTTTTCGATATGAAATGAATCCATGATATTTATTGTTTAAAGTTTATTTATTGCGTTATACTATATGAACCGTTCTACTCTATCACCTTCTTCCATCTCCCAGGAAGCCTCATTATTCCCTCTTTCTAAAATTTTTGGGGCTTACTTGCAAAATATTCCTCAAAGTGTGTTTTTATTTCGTTTACGGTTTGAAACCGTTTATCACGGACAGAATTTTTTAATGACAGGAACAAGTAATAATCTGATGGAGCAAGATCTAGGGAGTACGAAGGATGCGGTATAAAGTTCCAATCAAACTGCAACAGCTTTTATCTTACATACAATGCAATCTTGCATTGTCGTGATAAAAAACGACGTCTCGTCGGTTCGACAATTTTGGCCGTTTTTCTGCTATAGCGGCTTTCAGTTGATCAAGCTGATTGCAATATTTAGCAAAACGGATGGTTTCACCTTGAGGAAGGAGCTCGTAGTGGACTACACCTTTCCAGTCCCACCAAATGGACAAAAGACCTTTCTTCGAGTGAAGTTCAGGCTTCGCATCAGTTGAAGGTCTATTGTCCGTAGACCAAGTGTGTCTCCAGTGACAAGCCTCTTTAAGAAAGGATCTCTTTCATGTCGCTGAAGAAGCAAATCGCATATAGAGACGCGGTTCATAAGGCCGGTCTCCGTCAATAGGTGTGAAACCCAAACTTCACATCGATTAACATATCCCATCATGATCAAGTGATTATGTACTGTTGTCCTGGGAATGTTAATAGCATCCGCTATCTCGCCGCGCCGCACCGCCTCCTTTGTCGTTTGAGGGCAATATTAAAGATAAATGGAAGAAATGGAAACAGAGGTTTGACCTGTACATGCAAGCCACTGGTCTCGATAACAAAGAGGAAAGCAGGAGAGTAGCTGTTTTTCTACATGTGATTGGAGATGAAGCACTTGAGAAGTATAACACGTTTGGACTGAGTGAAGCAGACAGTAAAAAGATTGATGCAGTGATGACAGCATTTGAGAATTATTGTTCACCGAAGGCGAACGAAACAGTGGAAAGGCATTTGTTCTTCACACGTGTGCAACAAGTGGCGAGAGTTTTACAAATTATTTAACAGAGTTAAAAGTATTAAGTGCTACGTGTGGCTTTGGTGACCTTCGTGAGAGTTTAATAAAGGACAGAATAGTTTGTGGCTTTCGTGACTCAGAATTGAGAAATCGCCTTTTACGCGAAGAAAATCTCAACTTGGATAAATGCATAAAAGTATGCAGAGCAATAGAGCTGGCAGAAGCTCAGATGAAAACGATGGGCGAAGATTCCAAGATCCACGCGATCAAGAAGAATAATGAAAACCAAGCAGCGGCGGGAAATTCTCAGAAGCAGACTTCGAGCGGTGGCGCGCGTGGTACCGGCAAGGCAGATAGCGGCAAGTCAGGTGGTGTTAATCACAAAAACATAAACGGTTGCACCGGGGTACGCCCGCCAGCTTCGCCGAACTCTCGACGGCCGACTTGCCAGAAATGTGGCCGATACCATGCGTATCGTCAATATCCGGCATTTGGCAAAGAATGTAATGTATGTAAGCGGAAAAATCATTTTGCGAAAATGTGTAAGAGTAAAACTAAGTCAGAAAGTCGCAAGAACAAAGTAGATAAGTTATATATCGGCAGTATAAATAGTACGAACAATGAATTAGATTGGACTGAAGAAGTAACGATAAATAATTCGCGTAGAATTGAAGTAAAGTTAGACTCAGGTGCGAGATGCAATGTAATGCCAAATAGTAAATTAAGGAATTTGAATTTAAAAAATATTAAAGTTGGGAAAACTAACGTAAAATTAACTGCGTATGGGGGTCAAAGAATAAACGCGATTGGCAAGTGTAGGTTAAGTTGTAAATTTCTAAACAGAGAGAGTGTAGATTTAGAATTTATAGTAACTGAAAATACTGATGATCAGCCGGTAATAATAGGTTTACCCAGTCTGGATATTACCGATCTCATTACCGATTTTGAATATGACATCCAACTAAAAGACGATGCTAAGCCAGTTATTGCTGCTTGTAGGAAAATACCTGTTGCAGTAAGCGATACAGTTAAAAAAGAATTAGGCAAAATGGAAAAAGATGGAATAATTAAAAAAGTAACCGAGCCGACAAAGTGGGTTCATCCCATAGTAATTGAAAAAAAGAAAAATGGCCAGTTAAGGAACTGTGTAGATACTACTGAATTTAATAAATACGTGAAAAGGCACCATAGAAAGATACCTTTGATGAATTAACTTCAAGCATAGCAGGTAGTAAAGTCTTTAGTGTACTCAATGCAAACAAAGCGTTTCATCAGGTTAAATTAACAGAAAAAAGCAGTTATCTGATGACAATTATAACCCTATTTGGCAGATATAGATATCTGAGGATGCCATTTGGTATAAGCTCAGCCACTGAAGTGTTTCAAGGTTGTTTCGAGCAAATTTTTGGTGATATAGAAGGCGTAGATATTTATGTTAATGATGTTCGGATCAGGGGTAAGGATCAAAGAGAACACGACGTAAGATTGAGAGAAGTTTTAGAAAGAGCCGAGCAAAGAAATGTGAAATTTAAGTGGGACAAGTGCAAGATTAGTAGTAATGAAGTTAAATATATGGGTCATATATTTACTGAACAAGGTATAAAAATTGATACAGATAGAGTAAAATCAATAGTTGACATGAAACCTCCTAAGGATAAAAAGGAACTTGAGACTTTTCTTGGCATGATTACGTACGTGTCGAGGTTCATTCCTAGTTTAGCGACCAGAAATGCTGTCCTGAGAGACTTAACAAAGAAAAATGTACAGTGGAACTGGGACGAAAATGCAAAGAAAGCATTTGTAGAATTAAAGGAAATATTATGTGAAGCGCTCGTTCTACAATATTATGATGTAAGTAAACCGGTTGTGTTAAGCGTTGATGCGTCTAAAAGTGGCTTAGGTGCTGTGTTATTACAAAACAACTTACCGGTAGCTTATGCGAGTAAAGCGTTGACTCAAACAGAGCGAAGGTACGCTCAAATAGAAAAAGACGCGCTAGCTATAGCTTTTGGTTGTATAAAACTTCATCAGCAGATTTACGGTAAAGAAATTTTAGTAGAGACTGATCATAAACCACTAGAGGCCATATTTAAAAAGTGCATAAATGATTGTCCGGCTAGATTACAAAGCATAAGGCTTAGATTACAAAGATATAATTTAACTGTTAAATATAAGCCGGGCAGAGAATTGTTTCTTGCAGATGCGTTGTCTAGAGCTTATTGTAACAAAGAAAAATTGGATTTCGAAAAAGAAATTGAATCGCAAGTTTGTGTACTTAGAGAATCCTTTCCTATATCGTTAGATAAAAAAGATCAGTTTATAAAGGAAACAGAATCCGATGACGAAATGCCATTGTTAACCAAATATATACAAGAAGGCCCATAAGAGTCAGGTTCCAAGCAGGATAAAACAGTATTATAATTACTCTGGTGAGTTAAGCATAATAGATGGTTTAATTTTTAAAAATAATAGATTAGTAGTTCCTGAAAGTCTGAGAAAAGAGATGTTAGATTTGATATATTTTAACCACTTAGGAAAAGAGAAATGTAAAAATGGAGCCCGTGAAACCTTATTTTGGCCTCTAATGAGCAAAGAGATTGACGACATTGTAGATAACTGCGCAATTTGTAACAAGCATCGTAAAGGCAATGTAAAAGAAACACTTATAAATAGAGAAGTTCCAGATGGACCTTGGGAAACGTTAGGTATAGACTTATTTTATTACCAGGGTTCAGAATTTTTGCTAGTAGTAGACTATTTCAGTAAATATGTAGAAGTAGCTAAACTGCGAGACATGTCTAGTAGTTCTGTTATATTGATACTGAAATCTCAGTTTGCTAGACATGGCGTACCATATACTGTATACTCAGGTCCTGGCACACAGTTGAACAGTGCAGAAATGGCAAAATTCGCTAGAAAATGGAATTTTGCTTGGAGGACGTCAAGTGCAAAATACTCCCAGTCGAATGGTATGGTTGAGAGGCACATTGCTACCATAAAAAGAATGTTCAAAAAACTAGACGATGACCCAGCTAAAGATCCGAATCTCGCAATGTTGGAGCATAGGAACACTCCAATAGGAAACGGATTGAAATCTCCCAATGAGATAATGTTTGGCAGGAAAATCAGAGGAATCTTACCGAACAATAAAAATTACGAAAGGGAAAAAGAGAATAGGGAGATTAAAGAAAAATTAATAGACAGACAACTGCGGCAAAAAGAATACTATGATAGAAATGTGCACAACTTAAAACCTATAAAAATAAATGATAGAGTCTTCGAAAAGAAGGAATTAAACAGACCGTTAGTTCCAGCTAGAGTAACTAAAACCTGTGATAGACCCAGATCGTATGAAGTAGAGTTGCCTAGTGGAAATAAAATAGAAAGAAATCGTAGACATTTGTATGGTCCGGTCAATGATAACAATTGTAATGACGAAAAGGCGCATACTAACGTAAGTGATCATTCTAAAATAAATGTGAATGCAAAATCGACAGTCAGAAATGTAAGCGTACCGTCGGGAGCTAGTCCTAAAGAGCTTATGCGAACGCGCTCAGGTCGTGAAGTAAAAAAACCGGAGTTCTTAAAAGACTATGTACAATAAAGTATCTTGAGTTCCTTAAATGAGGGAGATGTGATGGTTGTGTCGACCTAGGGTTGACAGCACTGCATAGGGACGAGCGCGATGGGCCCCCCCGGGGTGAAGGAGTCTAACATGGCGTCCTGCAAGAGACACACTGTGATATCCCTAGTACATGTCCTTAAAGTATACATATATTCCAATAAAGCTAATTATTGTGCCCTACACCAAATAGTAGTTATTCATTAGGTAGACGAACCTACAATATAACAGACACCCTAATAAATTAAAATTTATTTGATTTAGTTAAATGTTTTAATAAATTACAACGAATTACAATTTATGAATAAAAGTTGAAAAAAATTCGTTCTACTTTTTTTTTATAATTTTTATTTAAAGAGGATTAATTGAAAATAAAACTGCCTCCTGCCACAAGTTGTTCCTGCAACAAGTGACCAAAACTACAACATAATATAATTTGCGTGAACTAGTTACGGTCTCCACAAATGCGATATAATGACTAATCATAAAAGAAGTGATTATGTATCTAATCGATAGTATAATTTATTCTGATGCTATTAATACAATTTTTATATCTTTTAATACTTACAAAATTATAAAATCCGATGATTTGCATGTGCCGTTGACAAGGCGTCCGACAACAGCTACTTCCCGAAAGCACTGAAACGCGCGTTGCATCACTCACGTTGACAGTTTTTCATGAAAAATGTCATGAACGTTGTAACAAAAATGTTGCCGCAGAATCCCCTTCACATCCTGGCTCGAGGTCCCCACAGGCCTTCAGTAATGCGTTCGGTATTTAGTATTGTTAATTGCGTGCATTTAGTGTTTTAGGTTTATTATATTTAGCCGTAAGATCCCTCCCCAGCACCCTTTCCTCCCTGCTCCCCGTCCCGTGGGATGGATGCCCACCAGCCACCGCCATCGCCACGTGTATGCAGCCCCGGTGCAGTCCCGACACACGGGTAGTAAGAGTTCCATGTGACAGGGGTGGACCCCTTTCCCTCCAGTCCCCAAGACCTGCCCGGGAGGATATTTTGACAGGCATGGAGGCCGCGCGCCGGTGAAGCCAGCGCCGTGCCACATGCCACGAGGCCCTGGAAGGCCCGGCGGCCCAGCGCATTTGAAAAGGACCAATGCCCTACCATGCCGGAACTGCCGACCAATGCCAGAGCACGTAGCCCTCTTAACTGAACGGCCTCAGCCAATCAACGAGGCCCTGGAGGCCCACGAGGACCGAAACGACCGGAAATTTCGCCACTTCGAGCCAGATAGCGAGCGAGAACGTGCATAGTGTGGCAAGTATGCCGAATTAGCGAGTGAGTGAGAGAGCGTGTCATTTTGTTCCTCTGTGGATTATCAGTGTCCTGCGGACGTTGCGTGAGTACTGTATGACTGAGCTCTTCCTTCCTTTTTGCCTAATTTGTTTCCTTCTTAGTCCCCTTTGTCGTATTTTCACAGTAGAGTTTCTAGGTCCTTTCAGGACGCTCGCCCACCGGCCCGCGTGGTCCGGTAGTCTGATAGTTCTATTGTATCTTCGACGGGCCTTCCGCCCTTACGCTCGAGGCCCGTGGTGTATTGCGTGCGCCCTTATTTTTAGTATCATTGCGCCCCTTTTTCAGAGTCCCTCTGTACCCCTTCCTACAGCGTGCACCCTTCGAGAATTGTAGTCACCGAGGTATTTCAAGTAGCCATTTTTGCGTTTCGGGAACCTTCCTCCCTGAGATCCCCCTCACCTCTCCCTCCGCTAGCCTTGCGATTTCTGACTAGTAAACAAGCGAGGACCTTCCGGGGTCATTCGCCGGTGCTACACCGATACAGTACCTGACGCCCATCTATCGTTCGAGTCTGAGTCCCCAGCTGACAGCCCCCCCCCCCGGCCCTCCTGTTCACCTTGCCCATACCGTACCCCTCCGTTACTGAAGCGTGTACGGAAAGTTCTTCGAAAACAATTCTTCGAAAACAGTTCTGCGAAAGATACAATTCTTCGAAATACTCCTTCAAGAGATACAATTCTTTGAAAAGAATAACTCGCTTGATTTTAGTTGAGTCTAGTTACACTCAGTTCGAATTTATAATGTGCTCTGAAAGCGTGAAGCTCTAGGTTAGGTTATGTGATGGTGTTTTAGTTATAAAAAAAAATCATCTCAGCGATCACTCAACGATCTTGTAGTGATGTACTGGAGTGGTCTAGATCTATGTTAGGTTAGGTTAGGTTAGGTTAGGTTAGAATGCCAGTGATCCTCATGGTGTTTTAGTTATAAAAAATCATCGGCGAGCGAGTGAAGCGAACAAATCTACCTACGCGTTTCGAAGAATTGTATCATTCGAAGAATTGTTTTCGAAGAACTGTTTTCGAAGAACTGTTTTTCGAAGAACTTTCAGTAAACCTACCGAAGCCCCTCCTCACCACCGAGTCCCTTTAAATTCTTTCGAGGCCGCGTGCTCCCTCACGAGCCAACGCGTGCAGAGTGAACCGAGCCTAGTATACCGTACTGTACAAATCTGCGGACGTATTTTCTTTTTTTTTTCCCCGTTATCTTTTCTTTTATCTTTTTCGCTATTTATTTTTTTTGTATCACGACTTTATTTTATTAATTATATTCTTTCCTATGTTACCCCGTGTTCCCCTTTCTTTTGCGTTCCCCTCCCACTCTGCGTTGCGATAGCTCTTTTTGCGAGACCCTGCACCATTTTCGTGGTCCAGTACGTCACAACATATACGTATTTCGGCAACAATTAAGAGTTAAAAACTTTCTTTAATATGCTCTTTAATATTAAATTTTATTCCATTTTTTATTATAATAAATGTGCGTTCGATGACCAGAACTAGAACAGTGAGCAAAACTGGGCCGTTTACCCTACTCTCTTTCTTCCACCCCACTGGTGATATTAGTTGGAACATTCCACATGTAAACCGTTCCCATGAACTTACTGTATTATGATTATTACTATCTTAATTCTAACTTATATTGGAAGAGCTGGGTGTTCGTAACGGCCGATTATATTCGCAAATTGATTTCGCGGAAAAAGAATAGGGCAGGGGAGTATGGTAAAAATTTTGCGGCCGTAGTTGCACCGGACGTACTGTGACGTGCAGGGCGTTGTTACACGTCTAGCAAAGTTAATCTTCCACGCTACGCGTAGAAGTTTATATTTATTTTTGTTTTGGGTAAGCTCTTGACTGCCGTCCTATACAGGCCCGGTCCTTTGGATTGCCGCTAGGTGGAGGAATTGGTGTATGGTCTTTCTAAATCAAAGATGCAGTAATCCCAATGAAATGATTCGAATATATTGTTACAACCCAATTTTGCTTAAGTGCTAGTTATTAAAATAGAAAATAAAGAAAGTGCCGAATGGTCTTACAGCTAAGTTTACAATGGTCTCGTAATGCCGAGCCCACACTCACTCCTGCGTACTCACTCTCATACGTTCATTCGGCGTGTAACGCTGGATGTCAACGCTGCCCTTGGTGTTCGCAATTCTTCTTTACACGACTTGAGATCCTTCACTTTGGTAATCACTTAAACTACACGACAGTATTGTTCGTGGCAAAAATCAGAATACTAATATCTAACTCACATTGACTGATACGCTACGCGTGCAACTCGTAGGGCTCGATACGTCTTAATCGACTTACAAACGGCGATAAATAACAGTACGCGGAACTCCCGTGAGAATGATAGCCGCCGCGCGATGCAATTTGTGAGGAGCTATTCCAGCCCGAACTATGCGCTCTGGTGTGTATCTGGAGACTAATTTGCCTTCCCTGATCCATCCTACTTTCTGCTGAAAGTAGGTGGACAGGTAGGGGCAAATCTTACTAATTCAGCGGTTTTTACCCGCTCGCGTGAATCCTGGAATTTTCGGTTCACACGTTTAGGCACGTTCTTGGTGCGATAAGACCGGAAGCTAGCTTCCTCCCATTTTGCTGCAGTCGGCGTGATTTCTCTGTTGCATCGTATCGTATCTATGTGTATGCGAGATCCAGAATCTAAAGGCACGGCACGTGACAGTACCACTCATACGTAGAGCATACACCGCAATATTTTCGAATGCGCTCTTCATTCGGAAAATAATTTTCATTGAAAATTGACTGTAACATGCCCTCAGGCATACTCCAATCGTACATAATAAATGTAATATCCAATCAAAGTAACGTGTATCTCATTTTATTGTGGGAAGAAAAAAAAAAGGAAATAGGCGAAACAAGAGACTATATCCAAGGACCGAAAAGCATCGTTGCAGTTGCATGCGAGCGTGGACTGATTTTATGTTTAGGAATTATAACCCGCTTTATTTTCAATGTCATAAAATAGGTCCAGGGTGCCAGAAATCCGAAAATGCATTCAAAATTGCTGAAGATTCGTATACGGGGATTTTGTTTTGGATGGTGAATACGAATTTCATACCAGAATATCAAAATTCGAAATGGCGGATTCAATGTGGCGGATGAAGCCTAGTAATTTTTATATTTTTCATGGGCGTCAGAATAAATAAATGGAGATGTTACGTTCGTATTAGAAACTACGATCAAACTTCTCACTTTTTACAGTTATTTTGTTCAATGCAATGTATTATGTCATCTTTATCAAAATGTAATCAGCCATTGTTATTCGCTGACCATCTTCATCCGATGTACTTCTAACAAACGATAGCATAAATATTAACTTACGCAGAGCCTTCTAACCTGCCGTACATAACAGATCGACAGCTGTCATTCACACTTCTGTGATTGCCGAATCTAGGGCATCGTTCCTTAAGATATTATATTCACTAATGTCACCTATAAATCGAATAGCGATCACGTGCCCTTAACATGACCCGACAACTTTTATATAAGGAGGGGGCTACAAAACACATATAGGCGAGAAAGAAATAGAGAATGAACTCACCTACGCAAAGTTAACCCCCCCACTTTGACTTTTGACATTTTTCTTTGTACCAATCGATTGGTGGTCGTTTGGTGGTATTTAGTAGTCCATTTAGAACGTTTGGTGGTTTTCGGTTTACTTTTAAAATCCATAACAAATTTTTAGCATTAACCTTCCAGCGAGCGCGCTGTCGTAAAATTTACGACAAAAGCGCCCAATTACTTCCCCGACTTTCCCACTTAATCTCGAACAGTTAAACTCCCAACTATTCGATGGTCAATGTCTTTCTAAACAATAGAAGTATCACATATGCGCACAACTGTTTGCTATCCAGGAAATTCCCATTTAACGTAAATTGTATGACACGCGCCTTCAAGTGTAAGTATATTAAAATAGGCTACGAAAAGTAGCTCAAGATTTATTCGATGAGCCAGAGCAAGATGATGGGACTTACTTTCCCTCGAGTGACAGCAAGTTTTCAGAAGAAGTAATCAAGCAACAAACTGAAGAGAGTGCTACCGAACAAGAAAACACTTCAGACGAATCTGAAGAAGAGGAAGAAACCGTGGAAGAACCTTTCATTGGAAAAAATAAATCAACAAAATGGCGCAAGACAACATACCGTGTTTCCGGAAAAACTATGAGGATAAACGTAGTTACAGTACCCACTGGCCTGACTCATCGAGATCTTGGTATTGAAAATGAACTGGATGCGTTCTTTCTAATTATCGACATCTCTATGATTGACGATATTTTGAAACACACAAATATGTATATCGATCAGCTGAGAGTTGATCACCAATACTCTAGAGATCGGGATTGTAAAAACATCAGCAGGTATAAATTTATGGCATACTTGGGTCTATTGTATTTGATCGGTATAAAAAAATCTCACCACGCAAATGTGAAAGAGATCTTTGCCAGTGACGGTACCGGAATTCAAATAACGAGAGCTGTCATGAGCTACAAGAGATTTCTCTTCATCACCCGCTGCCTTAAATTCGATGATAAAAATACCAGAATCGAAAGGAGGAAAGTTGACAAACTGGCAGCAATACGCGACTTCTTCCAAGCTTTCGTCAATAACTGTCAGTCATCGTTCAATTTGAGCGAATATACTACAATCGATGAAATGCTGCACCCACTTAGGGGTCGTTGTAGCTTCATACAATATATTCCTAATAAACCAGCGAAATACGGGCTGAAGAATGTTTGCATTATGTGATGCCAATAATTTTTACATAGCCATTCTAGAAATATATTGCGGACAACAACCTGATGGACCATCTGCGGCCTTTAATACCCCAACAGATATTGTAAAGCGGCTAGTCACTCCAATAGAAAACTCAAACCGGAATTTGACCACTGATAATTGGTACACAAGTGTACCACTCGCTGATTATTTGCTTACAAAAAAAAAAAAATAACGATTTTGGGCACAATGAAGAAGAACAAGTCTGAAATCCCAAAAGAATTCTTGCCAGATAAAAGTAGGACTGTTCAATCCACTCTTTTTGGTTTCCAAAAGGACAAAATGTTGGTTTCCTATGTACCTCGGAAAAATGAATCCGTAATATTACTGTCACCATTACATGATGATTACGAAATGGATCCCGATACCAAAAAGCCTCAGATTATACTGGCCTACAGCGGAACCAAAGGCGGAGTGGATACTGTCGACAAAATGTGTGCCGCTTACTCGGTCTCTAGAATAACAAAGAGATGGCCGTGTGTACTTTTCTACACTCTGATGAATATTAGCGGCATAAATGCTCAAATTTTATACAAGTTTGCCTGCCCAGCAAAGACTCCTAAGTATCGAAGAGTTTTCGTGAAAAATTTGGCATTCAGCCTCATGAAAGACCATCTTATCTTTAGATCAAATCTCAGACATTTACCTCAAGATATAAGTGCTTTTCTCAAAGTGAATTCCGGTCGGGATATTGAACCAATAACAGAAGAAGAAAAAAGAAACCCTCCATAACGCGGTGTGTGTCGGTCATGTGCATTGGAAAGGAAAAGACTCTCAGCATCAATGAAGTGCTGCCGTTGCCAGTCGTTTACGTGTAAGGGCCATTCTACAGTTGAGGTGGTTTGCAACAATTGTAACGATGAGAATGCTGATTCTGACCAATAGGTCAATGAAATATTTTGTTTTGAAATATTTACATTTTTGAAGTGTTGCTTAGTCTTTTTATTCACAGAAATCAAATATATTTTGTTTAAAGCACTGTCATATATTATTTTTCATATTGTAACATGACAAAACGATCAACCTCTCAGTACTCCTGTACTGAGAGCGCACTCGTTACAAATAGACAACAAGAACGCGCGGCTAGTGTCAACACTCGCCGATAGATGAAGACCGTCTCCCGAAAGTCAAACCGCGGAAAAGTAGTATCAAGATAATCCGATAGAGGCTGATCCTCTAGTAGCTTCTCGCTAGTAAATATCGGATTACAATCAGTCAAATATAACATTTCAAATTGATCAAAGCAAGTTAGTCAAAAACCTAAATTATTAGAAAAGATAGTCGAAAACCCGAATTACTAGAAGGGATAAGTAAACTCAGCGTAAATTTAAATCCGTCAGGACCGCGCATTTACAGTCATTAAACCAATAAGCTCAATTTATATCCTTCAGAATCGAGCATAGCCGCGTCAGAAAAACCCATAGTCCGTAATTGTGTCGAGAGGCTACAGAATATTAGCATTCGCTATTCCGATTAGACCTCAACGTAGAAAAAATTGTCAAAGTTCTGAGGAGACCACCGTGATCTACCTCAAAAACTTTAGTTATCGCCATTTTTTCAATCTATTGTCGCGCCGTTAGTAGTTGTGTCGCACACAGTGCCATAGCCAATAGATAGGCAAAGCGCCACTAGGGCTATAGAACCAACACCGGTAGATCCTCTGTACCTCACATACAGGTCAGAGAGAGATAGGGATAGACAACAAACAGAGGCGGATTCCTAGACAATCCTGTTTCCTACAATACCGACAATTGATTACGACTGGGTAATTGACACCGATTACAAAAACTACTGTACCGATTATCAATCATTTAATAAAATTTTATTTTATTTTATTTTACTATACCAACCTGTGTCGACTAAATTCTTAGACGCCAGCCCCGAGCACTTACCTACATCCCATTCAGTAATTTCCCAACGTTTGTGTGAAAAAACGCCATTTATATGAAAAGACGTTACACACGTATAATTTACAACAAGCGCCCGCTCAACAGAAATTATTGGCGGCCGTTTGGTGGTATTTGATTAGTATTAATTATTCAGCGTGCAGCGTTGCAGCGTTGAAATAGAGTTCAACATGCAGCGTTGAAATAGAGTTAACCAATTAAAAACGATATTTGAGCGGAATAAGCTAACTTGTTTGATTAACTCTATTTCAACCCTGCATGGTGGCAACATATGCATTGACTACATTTAGACGACGGTCTTAAACCGGTTAATTAATACTGATCAAATACCACCAAACGACCACCAATCGATTGGTAAAAAGAAAAATGTCAAAAGTCGAAGTGGGAGGGAGGGGGGGGGGCTATCTTAATGCTAAAAATTTGTTATGAATTTTAAAAGTAAACCGAAAACCACCAAACGTTCTGAATGGACTACCAAATACCACGAAACGACCACCAATCGATTGGTACAAAGAAAAATGTCAAAAGTCAAAGTGGAGGGGGGGGGGGGGCTCTAAATTTGCAGAGGTAATAAACCCTGCCCAGTGACTGGGCCTGGACTGGAATCATCTTCAATAGATGAGTCATATATCAGGTAGATGGCACAAGATCTAAATTAAAATTCTAGATTCAAGTTCTGATTCTTAAACTCCTTCTGATAAGGAAACATTCCCAAGTGGACCACCCCGATTTTGATCATTTTTGTATATGTTGTAGAACTCGAAAATCTAAGGGATACGTATTTTTTTATATCAGCGGAGATTGATATTTAGGGAATGAAACTGCCCCTTAAAGATTGGCAAAAAATCGACCAAATTTTTTTTTCATAGAAGCACTCGACGAATTTCAATGAAACTTGATATGAATATATGTCGCGTTAGCAGGATTCAATAATGATACCGATTGACGCGGGTGCGCTCCTTTAAGAGGATAAACTACCCTTAAAAAAGTTTTTTTTTTAAATATTTTGTAGACAAAAAATCCAGTTAAAATTCGAATTGCATGACATTAATACTCACATAATATAAGAGTTTACATGTTTTTTATTCTTCCCCAAAAACCATTATTTGATATGGTAAATATATTATAAAGCAGTACATGTAATACAGTCTCTCTATCACAGCACGCACATAGAAAATGTATTACATGTACTGCCTGTCTTTGAAATATATTGTAACGTATTTCTTTTTCGTGACCCGACACCGATAGCAAAGCATCCGAGAACGAACTATCTTCGAGAACCAACCTACGTTACCTTCGGCCGTCCACCCGTCGTTCGTGCATCCGCAAGCCAGGCGGGCGCCAGTCAATTCTTTTTTCACCGGGAACTGACGAGCCGGTATGAACTGGGAGTTGGGGTGGAACAGGCCCAACTCAACCAAGAACGAGAGCTCTGACGGAACCTATCAGACGAGGCGATAGCTTAACGGATCCTTTCTATTTTTGGGGACGCGTGGAATCGAGAAACGCAACCGTAGGTGCTGATCTTTGGGGTCGCGTAAAATCAGCAAACGCAACTGGATACACGAACGGGAGCGGACGGTGACGGAAATGCACGGCCGCTCAGGCTGCTAGGTTTGAGGTAGAGAGGGTCGGAGTAAGAGTCCAGCAAATAGTGCGAGAGATAGAGAGCGACGAATCGAGAATGTATCAGAACGAATCTTAACTATCTACCGAGATCCCTTCACCAATTAATAAATTGGGAATCCTCACCGGAGCTGGTGCAGCTAATCCGTGGAGGCCGAGAACTGTATCCAAAGGACACTCTGGTGAGCACTGCACTAAGGCACAGCACTACACCTCCGGAACACTCACAGGATTTATAGAATTGCCTGGATATCGCGAGAACAACGCGAGAACTGTACGGTTCGAGAACTTGCTATACCGTAGCGAAACACGGCAAGAAAAACTATCAACAGATAGCACGGGAACACGAGCCAGCCCGTGACACCTCGGTCGGTGCCCCGAGACAGACTGCTTTGACAATAGCCAATCCGAGAACTAATCATTCTGATTGGTCGACAGCCTTTAAACCGATAACTCTTCTATCTCCTTCGAGTCGTCCCTTTAAACCAAATCAAGAGCGCTCCTTAACGAATCGGTACGTAATTTCTGGAGATCCTCCACGGCCGCTTCCCCAGGTCATCGGGCGACAGCTGGGCACCACATCCTTAACTCGAGCAGGAGGTTCCTCTCCTGCCCGTGCCCGTATCAAAACTATCTCCGCCTGCTCTACAGCCCTTTGCCCATCTCCAGCGGGGCGCCGGTATTTCATCCGGGCTTCTGCCGGTCCGTGGAGACGTCTCCGTCGGGTACTCTCCTCTGCCGGGCAACTCGGTACGTCGAGACTATCTCCCCACGGCAGATTCAAGTACCTCGACCTCAACTAAACCATAACGAAATCTTACGAGCCTTGACATATACATGCGAATCAACCCGAGAGCGTAGCTTCTGAGCAGGGTAACGACCCGAAGGGAACCAGAAATCGAGAACGTTATCAGTATCGGTAACCGGAGCCGCCTTGGGACCGTGATTCGAAAAATCACGTCACAATATTTACCGTGTGAAATAGTGATTTTCGGAAAAAAAATATCCCCCAAAAAAACACTTAGGTGTAGAAAACTACACCAAGTACAGGGGTGCTGTCAATTCCTGTCACAAAAAGTATTGAAATCATATTATTTAGGCCAAGTACATAAGTCACTACATGTTTTCCTATTATATGATCTAGCACTGGCCATCATTTTAATTGTAGTTTCAAAATTTCCTATAACGTTTTCACTACTCTTTTACATTACTACTGCTTCCCGTAATTGATTATGATTTAATGGTCATTTAATAATTAATAAAACTTTAGATGATTCCTTATCGAGGACTACTTGGCGGGTCCGTGCCAGGAATTCCAAAGTACTTACTTTGAACGTACTAATAGTATCCTAAAACTATATGTTTTTTATTAGACTTTTACCGTGATTATTTTTGATGAGTTATTGTTAATAAGCTCTATATAGAAAGTTGACATTAGTTCTGAGTTTGATGACTGCCATAATGAATGCAAATTTATGTCAAGAAATGCACGGACCCGCCAAGTAGTACTCGATAAGGAATCACCTAAAGTTTTATTAATTATTAAATGACCATTAAGTCATAATCAATTACGGGAAGCAGTAGTAATGTAAAAAAGTAGTGAAAATGTTATAGGAAATTTTGAAAATACAATTAAAATGATGGGCCAGTGCTAGATCATATAATAGGCAAACATGTAGTGACTTATGTACTTGGCCTCAATAATCTGATATCAATACTTTTATTAGAGGAATACACAGCACTTCTGTAGTTGGCGTAGTTTTTTACACGTAAGTGTTTTTTTGTGGGATAAAAATAAACTCCGCGTATTAGTTTGTGTTGCTACAATGTGCTTTTATTACTTACCTATTATACTACATTGTAATATTTAACGAACAATTAATAAATCTAAAAGTATGCAAAATGTTGTCATGTTCAAATACTATGTTGTCAACATTATCGTAGTATAATGTAGAATAATTTTTATTTATAATTTTTTGTTATTATTAACAAAGGAAAGCATTACATTATAGGAAATAGTTGTCTACAAGAAGATTAGAAGGGCTTTGTTTTTATAATTGCAAAAAAACTAGTACGATACAATATCGTTTTTCTATAAAAAGTTTATTAAAGTTGTCAAAAGTTACCGCGATAGGATATTAGATCTCATCTAAAAGTTTCGAAGCCCTCTGTTTTGCAATGCTCAAAAACTACTCTACGATAGGACAGTATAGTTCTTAATGAGAATTTTAGATGAGCTGTCATTTTGCAGATGTATAATAGCAATACTTACAAAACATTTATGAAGACATTCAAATACACAAATAACAGATACTGGAAATCAAATAACGATTTATCTTTTTTAATTTCGAACTTCAGTAGATCCTTCTTGCTATCACAGCCTGCTATACACTGTAACACAAATGTTATAATAACCCCTCCCCGTCACCTGGCACGAGGGCACCACTGGCCCCGAGCACAAGTATTGCGTACTGTCTTGCGAAGTATTGTTAATTGCGTTCATTTAGTGTTTTAGGTCTGTTGTATCTAGTATAAGATCCCTCCCCTCCACTCTTCCCTCCCTGTCCCCTTCCCCGTAGGGCACTGGCTCGAACACCATCATCGAGGACCACCACCGAGGACATCACCCTGAACCGGCTACGAGGACTCAGCATCCCTGGATGGACCGCGAGAGTGGCTACGTCGCCGAGGCAGCGGACGGCAGGGATGGCATTGGCAGGGAGAACAGCTGATCGAGATGCCCGTGGGATGGATGCCCACCAACCCGACACCGTCACCACCAATATGCAGCCCCGGTGCAGTCCCGTCACACGGGCAGGAAAACGTCCCGTGTGACAGCGGCGGAGCCCTCTCCCTCCGAGACCGCGGACGTGCCCGGGAGAGTTTTGACAGGCCTGGAGGCCGCCATCTTGACCGGCGCGTGCAGCCAGTCCGCGCGCCGGCAAAGCCAGCACAGTGCCGCCGCCACGAGGCCCTGGAAGGCCCGGCAGCCCTGCAAGTTTGAAACGGACCAATGCCCTGCCGTGCCGGAACTGCCAACCAATGCCAGAGCCCGTAGCCCTCTCAGCTGAGCAGCCCCAGCCAATCATCGAGCCCCTGGAGGCCCACGAGGACAGGAAACACCGGCAATTACTTCACTTCGAGCCAGGATAGCGTAAAGAGCGAGTGCGATTTTCGAGTGAGGTGCAAGTTTGCGAGTGTGCCAGTGTGGATTATTGTGGATAGCGAACATTGAGTGAGTACGGAGTGATTGCGTTTCGTCCCTTTCTAGCCCCTTTCCCCTACTCCCCCCCTCAGTATTAGCCCTGTAGATTTTGTACGTCCCTTCAGGACATAGTAAGCCGTCCCCACGTGGACCGGCCGTTGTACGTAGTTTATCTTTTGAGTTTTAGTCTGGCCTTCCGCCAACCGCGTGCGGCCAGTGGTATATTGCGTGCGTCCTAGGCTTAGTATTTCTGCGTTCCCTTTAAAACCCTCCGTGCCCTTCCTTTTCCACCACCTGCCCCCTTCGCATTCCATAACCGAGGTAATTTTGTAAGAAGCCATTTTGCGTTCGGGAACCTTCCTCCCTGAGATCCCCCTCACCTCTCCCACCGCTAGCCCAGTCATTCCCAAATTGTCAACAAACGAGGACCTCTCGAGGTCACTCGTCGGTGCTACACCGTCACAGTAGCTGGCGCCCAAAACCATACGAGTTCAAAGTCCCAGCTGATCGCCCTCCCCTGCCCCTCCAACCTCCCTCCCTAGACCACTGCGTGCTCCTGCGTGAGCCCCGCTTAGTACTAGTACCAGTATATTTTCTTCGCTATTCTTGATTATTTCTACTGTCTAATTCTCTGTGTTTGCCATATCATCATCCGATTTATTAATTATATTCTTTCTTACTCTACCCCGTGTTCCCTTTTATTTTCGTGTTCCCCACACCTCGCGTTCTTTTTATTACTGTTGCGATAGCTAATTCGAGCCGACCCTGGGCGGGTAAAATCTGCCCAGTACGTCACAACACATACCTGACTTGTGCTAAACAGTCAAAGTTTCATACAATTTTATTCTTAATTTTTACAGGTGCATAACACACTTTTTATGTGTAGTTTTATGTGTTAAGTTTAGTCCAATCTCCAAATGTGTATGACAGTTGCATTTCCATTTTTGAGACCTTACAGCTTATGTATTAGTAAGTTTATTGAAATTTACGTTATAATTCGCTTTCAGTGTTCACGTTGCCATTCCCACATTTCCAATGATAGGAATAGATATTCTTCCAATTTTCCAATTGAGGAGTTTTATCGAGAAAAGCGTCAGGCGCTCGAAATCCGGTGAAAGTTTTATCCAAACTGGTAGAAAATACAAAGTCCGGAATGTGGTAAACAAAAAATACGACTGGATTCGGCTTGACCAGACGCGAGTTATGATGACTACAGGAGCCTTACCGATAAGATATAGAGACACCGGACACCGGAAACCGAGGTGTCTTTATACCGAACGATCGAGAGGAAGCCAGTGAGAATTGACAGCTGAATCGAGCAGCATCACTCTTATTAATAATCATTTAGAATTAAGTTTATTTTGTAATCTTTTTAAAAAGTATAAATTCACATCGAACAACTTAATTGGCGCAGTCGGTAGGACACTGAAGAGATTCTACGGAAAGCATCGTGACCATCCTTGAGGAATCCCTTAGTGTCAACCAGAGTTGTGAAAATTGTAATGTGAAAATAATGCATTATTTATTACGAAAAATATGAATAATAGAATTCGGTTCCATTACCCATTACTTTATTAATGAGTAATGGAACTCAGATCCATTATCCATTACTTTTTTAATGAATAATGGAAATCAGATCGGTCACCCATTACTTTATTAATGAGTAATGGAACTCAGATCCATTATCCATTACTTTTTTAATGAATAGTGGAACTTAGATCGGTCAACCATTACTTTATTAATGAGTAATGGAACTCAGATCCATTATCCATTACTTTTTTAATGAATAATGGAAATCAGATCGGTCACCCATTACTTTATTAATGAGTAATGGAACTCAGATCCATTACCGATTTAAAACTCGGTAATGGTGGATGTCTATGGTAAAAATCGGTGGATGTCTATGGTAAAGAAATGGGTAATATCACATTACTTCCGAAAATTCTGTTAAATAAATAAATAAATTGAAAAACCGTGCGAAAAATAAATAAATAAATAGATTAATTGAAAAATCGTTCAAAAAATAAATAAATAAATAGATAAATTGAAAAATCGTACGAAAAATTGATAAATAAATAGGTAAATAGAAAAATCGTTCAAAAAATGAATAAATAAATATATGACTAAATCGAAAAATCGTTCGAAAAATAAATAAATAAAATATCGAAGTCTGCGGTCCTATGCATATGCGTAATTGTCAGGATGGGGATCACGGAAAATAGATTTCAAACCATTAATATCTTTAATAATAACATTTTAATATCACAGTTTATAATTTCCATTAATTTATATATTAATGTAAATATCCATAGTCTATTAAATTTAGTATTTTTCACGAGAAGTGAAATCGATTTTCACAAAACCAGCAATGAAGAAAAAAATAATTGTAACAGATAAGTAGCGATATCAAATATATATATTGATACATTGCTGGTTTTGTGAAAAGTGATTTCACTTCTCGTGAAAAATACCAAATTTAATAGACTATGGATATTTACATTAATATATAAATTAATGGAAATTATAAACTGTGATATTAAAATGTTATTATTAAAGATATTAATGGTTTGAAATCTATTTTCCGTGATCCCCATCCTGACAATTACGCATATGCATAGGACCGCAGACTTCGATATTTTATTTATTTATTTTTCGAACGATTTTTCGATTTAGTCATATATTTATTTATTCATTTTTTGAACGATTTTTCGATTTATCTATTTATTTTTTGAACGATTTTTCAATTAATCTATTTATTTATTTATTTTTCGCACGGTTTTTCAATTTATTTATTTATTTAACAGAATTTTTGGAAGTAATGTGATATTACCCATTTCTTTACCATAGACATCCACCGATTTTTACCATAGACATCCACCATTACCGATTTTTAAATCGGTAATGGATCTGAGTTCCATTACTCATTAATAAAGTAATGGGTGACCGATCTAAGTTCCATTATTCATTAAAAAAGTAATGGATAATGGATCTGAGTTCCATTACTCATTAATAAAGTAATGGCTGACCGATCTAAGTTCCACTATTCATTAAAAAAGTAATGGATAATGGATCTGAGTTCCATTACTCATTAATAAAGTAATGGGTGACCGATCTAAGTTCCATTATTCATTAAAAAAGTAATGGATAATGGATCTGAGTTCCATTACTCATTAATAAAGTAATGGGTGACCGATCTAAGTTCCATTATTCATTAAAAAAGTAATGGATAATGGATCTGAGTTCCATTACTCATTAATAAAGTAATGTGTGACCGATCTGATTTCCATTATTCATTAAAAAAGTAATGGATAATGGATCTGAGTTCCATTACTCATTAATAAAGTAATGGGTGACCGATCTAAGTTCCATTATTCATTAAAAAAGTAATGGATAATGGATCTGAGTTCCATTACTCATTAATAAAGTAATGTGTAATGGATTCGATTTATATCTCCCATTTTTTAAATATTGCGTTAAAAAAACGATAATGCATTTAAAAAATAATGCATTTTCCCAACTCTGGTGTCAACTATTAATTCAGAAGAATCTACAAACTCAGGAAACTGAAAGGAAGCTGAGGGAAGGACTACGCACTGAAAGGCATAAGGTCAGTCATTGAGCAATACATCCTTTAACCTCACAAATCCTTTGTTAACTGACGTGAAGTACACACATAGCTAACATGGCTAACCCACTAGAAATAGATAATACAGGCACCATAATGGCAGCTAAGGAAATAGGTAGAATGATAGGAACATTCAGTGGTAAAGCAGAAGAACTAGATACTTTCATTATCGAGATGGATCAGTACCACAGCCGATATGGAGCTACTAGGGATCAAAGCTTAAATGAATACGTATATTTTACGATAAAAAGCAAATTATTAGAGAATGCAAGAGATTTTGTTAGAAGTCGACCAGACTTGAGAAATTGGTCCGAACTAAGAACCGCTCTTACGGAACAATTCGGAGATAGGACAAACCGCGAAATATTGACAAACGAATTGCAATTAACGCTAAGACAACATAATGAAGACATGTTGAGTTTCCTTAATAGAATCAGGAAGTTGAAGGCTAGACTAGACCTCAAGATACAAACAGATCCTTTAATGGGGGTAATGAAAGATGTGGCAAGAGGTTATGCAGAAAGCATGGCGATCATGGTATTAAAATCAAACGCACCATCAGAACTATATGCAGAGCTAAGACTTGGCAAACCGACAACGTTGAACGAAGCCGCGAATATAATCACAGAGTATCTGACTCACGAGAAACAGATTAATAGCCTGCGAGGAGTTAATACACAGACGTATAGAAAACCAATTGTACCGCCCCGACCAATACAAGGAAAGCCACATGTAAATAATAACCAATGGCAACAACAGCCATCATTTTGGAATCCTGTAAATACCACGCAATACCAACCAAACATGTATGCACCAACGTACGGACAATCGCGAGCTACAAACTTCCCATCACAGCCTATTAACATACAGCCTATACCTAGGGCACCGCAAAGATTCCCCACTAACTCACAGGTATTTGGGAAGCCCATTAATGCATTCGCGCCCGGTAGTAATAAACCGCAAAGTCCAGTTACACCTATGTCAGGAGTTTCCAAAATACCATCAACAATAAATAAGAAACCATTCTCGCCTTTCGGACAGAATGCTCGGCATTATGTTCCTGGAAATCAGACCTTCAGAGCTACTGGACCCCCTGATTTCATAGCCGAAGAACTCACAAATGTAGAGTATCAGGAACAAGATAATTACTATTATCCAGAGACGGAGACATTTCAGGGCTACGAAGAATATTCAGAGAACATGCAGTTCTCAACCGAAACAAGTACTGAACAAACTGAAGCACCCGCAAGCCAGGATTTTTACGAGGACCAAAGACAAAAACCAAACGAATAGAGATTAATACAGTACTCAGTAACTCATTACCATATATAGAAATTGCAGAGCCATACATGAAACTATTGATAGATACAGGATGTCAGGCTTCCATCATGCGACCTATAATAGCGGAACAGAACTTCCCACATCAGATCTTTCGTAGTAATACAGTAATAACTACGTATACAGGGCAGCAAACAGCAAGAGAAAAAGCTAAAATCCCCGCTTTTAAAGAATTCGGTCAGCACGAACCCATGGAGTTTATTCTATTCAATTTCCATGATTATTATGACGGACTTGTAGGAGTAAATGAATTAAGAAAAGCAAAAATGCACATAGATCTAGAAAACGGATTGCTACGCAACGACGAGACAGAAATCCCCCTGAAATACCGAACAGATTTTAGCATTCACAGAATAGAAATCCCCGGAAATACAAGTATCTTGAAGAGAATAAAGACCACACTTGACGAAGGAGAATGGATAATACCCGAGATTACGGCAGGAAGTTCTGTCATCAGGTCAGGTGCGATAGAAGTGAAGGATAACTATACGATAGTAGAAATCGTCAACAATTCTCCGAACACTAAGATATATACATTAGGAGAGAAATTATTGGAAAGAACTAAAGACGTGATGCCTTTAAATGAAGTAGAACTATTTCAAGCTCACATGGAACCACAACTAGCTGAGAAACCACGAGAGCTACAGGAAATTCGCGTAAATCACCTTAATAGCGAAGAGTCACATGAGTTACTCAAACTTCTGAAAGGTTACACGGACGTACTCCATCAACCAGAGAGTAAACTAACGTTTACCAATAGAATAAAACATGAAATTAAGACAAAAGACGAAATACCTACACATACCAAGTCATATAGGTATCCGCACATACATAAAGAGGAGGTACAGAAACAAATACACAAAATGCTTGAAGACGGCATAATTAGGCAATCACATTCACCCTGGAGTTCACCTATATGGATAGTACCCAAGAAGCAAGATGCTAGTGGGAAGAAGAAATGGAGAATCGTGGTAGACTATAAGAAGGTGAATGAGAAAACTATCGATGATCGGTACCCGTTACCAAATATATCAGATATTCTAGACAAGTTGGGAAGGTGCCAATACTTCACAACTCTTGATCTAGCATCCGGATTCCATCAGATAGAAATGGATCCAGAATCCATTGAAAAAACAGCGTTCAATGTGGAAAATGGACATTACGAATATACACGAATGCCCTTTGGTCTAAAAAATGCACCAGCTACATTCCAACGTGTAATGGATAACATCTTAAGAGAACTGCAGAACAAATTATGCCTTGTCTATATGGACGATATCATAATCTTTTCTACATCTCTACAAGAACATATTAGTAACCTCAGAGCAGTCCTTGACAGACTCAGAGGCGGCGGTATGAAGATACAACTGGACAAATCTGAATTCTTGCATAAGACGGTCGAATTTCTAGGACACATAGTTACGACCGAGGGAATCAAACCAAATCCACGAAAATTGCAAGCAATAAAGAATTTCCCTATACCACAAACGGCTAAAGAAATCAAATCGTTCCTAGGCTTAACAGGCTACTATAGAAAATTCATTAAGAACTTCGCTAGAATCACCAAACCAATGACGAAATGTCTGAAAAAGGGAGAAAAGATTGAGCATACAAAAGAATTTGTGGAAAGTTTTGAAACATGCAAGAATGCCTTAATGGAAGAACCTATACTGCAGTATCCAGATTTTGACAAACCATTCAATTTAACGACCGATGCATCTAACGTTGCTGTTGGAGCAATACTCTCACAAGGAACGATAGGAAAAGATCTTCCTGTGCGTCTAGAACACTCAACCCAGCGGAAATAAATTATAGTATTATCGAAAAGGAATTGATGGCCATTGTCTGGGCAACCAAAAACTTCCGACCGTATCTATATGGAAGAAAATTTAAAATCATTACTGATCACAAACCACTGCAATGGCTATTCTCTTTGAAAGAACCTAATTCTAAACTCGTTAGGTGGAGACTTAAGTTAGAAGAATACGACTATGAAATCGTATACAAGAAAGGGAAACTTAACACTAACGCCGATGCCTTATCGCGAATTGAAATACATCCTATCGATAGCGAATCAACCAAGGCAAATCCTCCAGATGATTTAGAAATCACGCAATTACTCAAAGAACTGCCTGAAGAGACTATATCAATATCAGGAAACGAGGCCAACCTGATACTGGAAGAATTTAACAAAGAACAGGGAATTCATGAGAACGACACGAACACCATACATACGAGTCATGAGGATCCCATACTCGGGATACCCATCATCGAAAAATCAGTAAACCTTTATAAAAATCAAATAATTGTCACGGTCTCAGGAAACGAAATAAAGGTCTCAAAGATCAGAGTATTTGAAAACAGCCGCATGAGATTAAACATCCCGGAAAACGCAACGGAAGACCACTGGATCAAATTTATAAAAGAGTATGTGAACCCTAAAGAAAAATATTATTTCTATTTCAAAGACAAGAATCAACAGCTAGTACTGATCACCACAGCTCAAAAGTACTTTAAGAACGGATCGTTACAGCTAGCTATCTGTACTGGATTCTTGCAAGACATCATAGATACAGACCAACAAATGGAAATGATAGCTAACCAGCATGTAAAGAAAACCTGTCACAGAGGGATCACGGAAAACATCCAAGCTATAAAAAGCAAACATTACTGGCCAAAAATGGATGAAATGATTAGAGACTATGTAAATACCTGCGAAGTATGTCAAAAAAGCAAGTACGAGCGAAGACCCCATGAGCTCGTATATAAGCCTACAGCTATAGGGAGAAATATCTGTGAACATCTATATGCTGATACCTTCAAGATAGGTAGCGAATATTTCATAACCATTGTGGACAGTTTCTCTAAGTATGGGCAAGCATACCACACGCAAGCTATAACAGGTATAGAAACCACGAAAAATGTGCTACAGTTTATAAGCCAGTTTGGTATACCTACAAAGATAACCTGCGATAACGGTGTGGAATGGAAAAATGAAACCTTTCAAAAATTTTGTGCATACCATGGTATAGAAATACACTATACGACGGCCTATAACCCTAACAGTAATAGTCCGGTTGAAAGATTTCACTCTACGATAATAGAAGCCCTTAGAGCTTTAAAAACTGAAGACAGCAAAGTATCAACTGCAGAAGCAATGAGATACGCTATATTAGGATATAACAACTCTATTCATACAGCAACAGGATATACACCCTTCCAAGTAATTAAAGGTGACGTCAAGTCGAAAGACCCTTTCAAGACCACAGAAGCCAGTGCTACTACACAGTATCTAGAAGAACATCAGAAAAGAATGGGAATTATAAAGACTCAGATACTCGACAGGCTCGCAACAAAACAGGAAAGGACACTAGAACGTCTGAATGAGAATAGGAAAGAACATGTACCGATAGACACGGACAAGCCTCTGTACTACAAGGGACACTTGTATCGTATATCCAGTAAGAAACAAGAACCTCTGTACAAAACGACAAAGGAGAAACCCAAAGTGATCAGTTCTCATAAAGTCAATTTAGGCAAGATCACTATACACCCCAGATTGACGAAGCCTCAACGGTTTGTTTCAGACAAGCAAAATGACGATCCTACTGCTAATAATGATACACCTCACGATGGGAATCGAGATAACACCGATACAGAACAGCCTTCTACCCATGAGATTGGGCAACGCTAAGATGATAGAAGGAAAGCATACATTCCAATACGGCATCAATCTGGAAATCTATAAGGAAGCTATGAATGACATAGAAAGGCAACTAGAAGTCATTCATAGAAGAGAGAACAACAAGAGCCAATATAAGACTTACTACAGAATAACAAAACAAATCATAAGGGAAATCAACGACGTAAAGGAACTCCTGCAAAATCTCGAAGAGGAACCTCGTACCAAGAGAGGAGCCGTCAATGCGATAGGCAAAGCAGCTAAATGGTTATTCGGTACCATGGATAGCGAGGACAAAGAGACCATACACGAGGAAATGGAATTACTTAAGAGAAATAAGCTACGCTTGAATACAGGTCTTACCAAACAAAAGACCATATTGCAGGAAATAACAAGAAGTCACACCACTGCTATAGAAAGATTGTATGCAAATCAAAAAGAACTGAGCAGGGCATTAGAACAAATAAATAGTAAGGATAGTTTTAAAGCACATGAAGCCGAATTAGAAAGTATGTTAATAGTAGAAGCATTATACATGGAAATAGAAGCAATAAAAGAAAAATTGAAAGAATTAGAGCTTTCCATATCATTCGGGAAATCGCATACGTTACATAGTTCAGCTATCAAACCCAAATTATTCGATCGAATCATAAAGCATTACAATAGAGACAATCAGGAAATGCAAATACCTACGCTTAGGTCCATATTCAATTACTATCAGCTAGCCGTAACACAAGTCAAGATTAGCAACAACACTGTATTATTTAAGATACACATGCCTCTAATCGGAGACACATACAAGTACTTTGAACTCCATTCCATTCCTCTTAATAACTCCATAACCATACCAGAAAACCCGTATGTATTGCTGAACAATGACCAAACAAAGACCATGTCATATCAATGCCCCGAAGTAGAAGATTTCTACTACTGCCAGAGGAGGGACACCCATGCAACCAACATTTGCATCTACAAGATGCTGACGGAAGGAACCAACACCTGCATTAGGACCAGAATCCGCAACAGAGGCGACAGTATGGAACAGATAAGCAACAATCACGTGATCATCGTACCGCTTCATACGATTAAAGTTACTATTAAATGTAACAATGAGGAAATTAAAGAAATTAACCGTCCTCACATAATCACGTTGGACGACTGTCAACTAAAGGGACAAGGACGCACCTTCTCGCAGACCGTCACATTCCACAACGAGACGATATTCAAACTACCAGCCGAAGAAGCCACGATCATAGGGAAACAACCAGAAATACACCTAAGAACTATTCGACGGGACGAATTGGAGAAGATTAAGATTCTCTCGGATAATCTGGAAATACCAATCCTAGAAGGAAGAGCACACCAACATGCCACATGGGCTAATATTGGCATTACCATATTCACAATGCTTGCTGTAATAGGATTAGTTGCAACCTATTATTTCAAAAACCACCTGAAAAGGAAAAACACTGATAACGGAGATACCAACCACACGCCCACGGCAAAACGAATGGTATCGTTTTCCGAACTTCGACGGGAGGAGTTATGATGACTACAGGAGCCTTACCGATAAGATATAGAGACACCAGACACCGGAAACCGAGGTGTCTTTATACCGAACGATTGAGAGGAAGCCAGTGAGAATTGACAGCTGAATCGAGCAGCATCACTCTTATTAATAATCATTTAGAATTAAGTTTATTTTGTAATCTTTTTAAAAAGTATAAATTCACATCGAACAACTTAATTCGCGTCTTTTATGTTTGAACAGTTTTTTCGTACAAAAATTGGTTTTCAAGATAAAATATAAAAACTTACTTTCATTCACCTGAAAAAATCCGTTAAATTTAATGTTTCTTGAAACCAAAACTTCGTTTTCTTGACAAATACTAGACCGAATCGCTTCAAATTCAAACTGTAGGTCCATGACTTTTTGGCGAAGCCTATGATGTAGATCACAATGTTGCAGTGCCATATTATTGATAAATATTTTAATACAAACCAAAAACCGTGTTTTTTACATTTCACCCAGCGAGGAAGTTTTTCATTATGAAAGTCTCATCAAATGTCCCCTAAAAATACTGGTTGTCAACGTTTGAATGTTACTCGACACTTTGTATCGAACAGTTATCTTCGCTAGAGCTTCGAGAATACACGCTTGAAATTTGAATCAAATCTGTTGACATGGAGCCGAAAAATTACAGTTTAAAGAAAACGAATACATGAACCCGGGCCGCGTGCGGCGGACGTCGCGAGAACGGCGCGCGGCAATACAGCCTTTTGTTTAAATCACAACTTTAATAATTTTCAATCAATTGCGATCAAACTTCGCTAAAAACTTGCTCAAACGTTGACGACCAGCATTTTTAGAGGACATTTGATGAGATTTTCATAATGAAAAACTTCCTCGCTGGGTGAAATGTGAAAAACACGGTTTTTGTTTTTCATTAAAATATTTATCAACAATGTGGCGCTAGAACATTGTGATTTACATCATAGGCTCCGCCAAAAAGTCATGGACCTACAGTTTAAATTTGAAGCTATTCGGTCCAGTATTTGCCGAAAAAACGAAGTTTTGGTTTAAAAAAACATTGAATTTAAAACAAATTATGTTGTTCAATGTGAATTTATACTTTTTAAAAAGATTACAAAAATAAACTTAACCCTAAATGAATATTAATAAGAGTGATGCTGCTCGATTCAGCTGTCAATTCTCATTGGCTTCTTCTCAATCGTTCTGTATGATGACACCTCAGTTTCCGGTGGCTTTGTATCTTATCGGTAAGGCTCCTGTAGTCATCATAACTCGCGTTTTTTCAGGTTGAAAAAAGTAAGTTTTTATTTTTTATCTTGAAAACCAATTTTTGTACGAAAAAATGGTTCAAAAATAAAAGACGCGCCTGGACGAGCCGAATCCAGTCGTATTTTTTATTTACCACATTTCGGACTTTCTATTTTCCACCAATTTGGACAACACTTTTACCGAATTTCAAACGCTTGTCGCCTTTTTCGATAAAACTCCTCAATCATTGTAAAATATTATAAAACAATATTGAACATCATCTCGATATGAGAATAGAAAGAAGTCAAACTGAGGAAATTTCCAAACAAAATTAAAATTCCAAACTTTCAGGACAGAAATCTTAATTGTTATTTCAATCCAAAGTGAATATAAAATTCCAAGCTCGATAAATTCGAATGAATCAATTCGTTCTTATCAAGATGTTCACTATAGTATAAGTGTGAGATGAATCTGATGAAATTTACTTTTAAGCAACCGCCAAACAAAACAAAAAGCATGCATGTTATTGCTAGTATTACTTGGAGTTACTAAATTGTATATATACATATGTAATTAAACTTACCCAGTTGAGAAGCAAACATTTTGGTAAACTAGTTTTTGTGTCGATAACACGACAAAATGCATACATAATGTCTCCACTATTCAGCTCTTCAATCATTTCTTCCCATCCTCCAACTCCTGTTCCAACCACTTTCAATGTATTTGTTTGGACTTCATAACCAAAAAGGGCCCTGTATAACATACTTCTGTTATTGTACTAATTTTAAAACTGTAGAACCTTCATCAAATGAAATAATGTATAACTCTAGATTATAGTCAGACTGCAACAACAGTTCCACTTTGAAAGACCATTTCCATACAAAGAAAAAAATAAATCTCAAAGTGGAACTGATGTCACGACCTGACTATATTTCATGTTAATTGTATCAAATACTACAAGGTAAATATAAATTATTTTTCAAAAATATTACAAATTTTTGACTGAATAGCTCTAACATATTTCTGTTTAGTACTGATACAATCATTAAAAATAACTCTTACTTAAATTAACTCTAAAAAAAAATTAGTGAACGAACATTCTCACAATGTAAAACGATAATAGTCAATTGTCTTTTACCAAGTTTCAAATTTGATCAACAAAGCATGTAGACACAAATACTCATGATGTGTTTACTAAAATATTGTTCAGTGATTAAAATTCAAGAAAAATTAACCTTTTAGCAGTAATGTCAAAGTATCCTCATTATTCACAATTAGTGTGAATTGTTTCAACCTGTTTAAAATACATAATTAGTGTTCATGGAATATTTACTATGACAAAGCATGACTATTCAGTCTTGATTTTACAGATGCCAATATTATTGTCATTACTTGAAAAAAACTAAAAAGACTAAAAAAATCTAAATTTGCTATTTAATTTAAATTCTGTCAAATAAAAATAAGAAACTAAAATCCTGACGCATAATGTTATTACGTGAAAAGAAAATATTTGAACAAATGGAATGGAACACAAAAATATAACAATGTACTAAAAAATTGTGAATTTCAATTTTTTAGAATTAAACATTCAAATGCTTACCAATTTGTCGGTGATTTATCATCCACAACGCTATGCCAAGCAGCAATCAGCGCGTCTTTGTTCTTTGTTAAATTAATTGACATTATTTTGCATTAACACATAAAAAATATGGCTATTCAGCACTTAGCTACTTTCACTACTCAAAACGTGTTGTAACCGTTAAAATGCATAGAACCAGGGGGTGGCATGTTATGTCGCGGCCTAGTGATAAATAATCTCACTAGAATTGAGCGGCGAATTCAAATGAGGGATTAAAATGGAATCACGATTTCTGTCTTCAAATTAGAATTCAATGCTTTCAAATACTCAGTCTGCCGTTAACGCATAAATAAAGCTGTATAAAGTTAGCCACCCAACATTAATTAAAATGTTTTTTATTAACTTTATCCGATTGGTGGTCGTTTGGTGGTCAATGGTAGTGTAATAAAATCGTTTGGTGGTCAGTCGTTTAATTACAAAAACTAATTCAAAAAATAAGGCCCAAAGTTAGCCCAACAATTTTTTTCTTCTTCAAAATCACTTCAATGAGGGCTTAATCGATGCAGAATCGTTTGGTGGTCAAGAATAATATAAGAAAATCGTTTGGTGGTCAGTCGTTTCGCCAATAAATACAAAAAACCGAAACAGAGATCCCAGTCAAATTGCGCATAATGGCGCATACGCAATTGGGTGTTATGTCGCGGCCTAGTGATAAATAATCTCACTAGAATTGAGCGGCGAATTCAAATAAGGGATTAAAATGGAATCACGATTTCTGTCTCCAAATCAGAATTCAATGCCTTCAAATACTCAGTCTGTCATTAACGCATAAATAAGGTATATTCTAAACAATTCGGAGAAGGCTTTCTAGCCGTTACACGTGCATAAACATATGGGCTACAAAGAATGCAGGCATGGGCCATTTGTTTATTGCTATCCTAACAGAGTGAGTTTCTCAAGAACTTCCACTCTTGACAATAAATCAAGTCACTTGAGAGTATCGACGGGCTAGCGGAATGTTCGGTTAAGGGATGACGCTGTCCATGTGCTTCCCCAAATAAACTAAGGATAGGGTGTGCATGAGTCCTTTGTGCATAAGACAAGGCCCTCGATCTTGGGCCCGGACAGCAAGGCGCCACACGCTGGGCCTCCACAAAGGGTGTATATACACATGAATGTGTATGAGTGCGGATGCATGCATGAGAAGTATGAAGGACTGTATCCCTTGGGATCCAGAAGACCAGTTCGATTTCTGGTCTTGAAGGGTATACTTCGAGTTCTATATCGTAGAGTCAATTAGCTAGATTCAGTTAAGATAGATTGATTTAGACTAAATCACGTTATAATTAAAGTAAATAAAGTTAGTTATAGTGCTCTCCAAAAGCACCTGCATTTTTATTTCTAAAGCCTTTATTCAGTTGAAATCCCATAACATCATCGTACCAGAAATCAACATATCTACAGAGGATTGAACACCGTTGGAGTGCTCATTAGAGCTTTGGTGGCTAACGAACCCACCTCGCCAGATTCACGCAGTCGAATCTGCCGCGAAAACGACAGTGGCGACGATCAGGACGTCACATGGGCATTGGTGGTGCTGCTCATGTCCTTGTGGTGGCATAATGAAACCTCAGATTTACTTCATATAGAGCTGATTCAATGTAGAATCGTTTGGTGGTCAGTCACGAACAGTGTGATTAATGAAATTTGTCGCCAGTTAAGCGGAGCAGATTTTGAAGAATGTTACAGTCAGGACAGGCATGTTACTTTTGAATGTTGCTGGAGACGAAAATGTTGGTAACTGTAATTATATCAATGGATAACTTTTAATTGCTAATCTTAACAAAAAATCTGCTCCGCTTAACTGGCGAGAAATTTCATTAATCACACTGTTCGTGACTGACGACCAAACGATTCTACATTGAATCAGCTGTATATGAAGTAAATCTGAGGTTTCATGATGCCACCGCAAGGACATGAGCAGCACCACCAATGCCCAATTGCGTATGCGCAATTTCACTGGGATCTCGGTTTCGGTTTTTTGTATTTATTGGCGAAAGGACTGACCACCAAACGATTTTCTTATATTAATCTTGACCACCAAACGATTCTGCATCGATTAAGCCCTCATTGAAGTGATTTTGAAGAAGAAAAAAATTGTTGGGCTAACTTTGGGCCTTAATTTTTGAATTAGTTTTTGTAATTAAACAACTGACCACCAAACGATTTTATTACACTACCATTGACCACCAAACGATTCTGCATCGATTAAGCCCTCATTGAAGTGATTTTGAAGAAGAAAAAATGGTTGGGCTAACTTTGGGCCTTATTTTTTGAATTAGTTTTTGTAATTAAACGACTGACCAATTGCGTGCGTATGCGCAATTGCACTGGGATCCCAGTTTCGGTTTTTTGTATTTATTGGCGAAACGACTGACCACCAAACGATTTTCTTATATTATTCTTGACCGCCAAACGATTCTGCATCGATTAAGCCCTCATTGAAGTGATTTTGAAGAAGAAAAAAATTGTTGGGCTAACTTTGGGCCTTATTTTTTGAATTAGTTTTTGTAATTAAACGACTGACCACCAAACGATTTTATTACACTACCATTGACCACCAAACGACCACCAATCGGATAAAGTTAATAAAAAACATTTTAATTAATGTTGAGTGGCTAACTTTATACAGCTGATCGCCGCTCGCCGAGCTGCATCGTGACAGAATAGTTTCGACGTGCGACCAAAATGGTAAGTCTTGTTTCCTTTTAATAGTATATCGTTTCTCTCTTTCCTTTACGATATCATCTTCTAGAGAGATGTGTCAGTTTAAATAGTATATTGCAATACAAAAACCTCATTGCAGGATATACTGAAATTTTAGGATATCTACAAAGTTTAATGTAATTTGAGCGATTTGACGTAAGTTTTAAAAAACATGTTCGTGATTAATGTACATATATTATTTTAGACATTCCATTCCAAATTATTTGTATTAACGTGTTTTTGTATTGTTTGTAGAACCAAGAAGCAGCAGCACGCGGTGGCAGAGGAGGCCACAAACATCCAAACAGAAGGAAAAGAACCAACGGGAAAACCTGGCGGTCAGGGACGAGGTGGTGGTAGTAAGTACAAATTTTGTATGAACAATTAGTAACTACGATACATTTTCTTTAAATACTATTATATATTTTGCTCTATTTTCAGATGGGAAACAAAAACCGAATTGGCGGTGGAGCCGCAAGCAGCGGCAGGCGGCCAAAGGTGGGCAGCAGGCCCCGTATCGTGGCCGCGGAGGGCAAAACCGCCGGCCCGATACGCGAAACACACCACCAGCAGCAGCAACAGAAGGGGCAGACCGCGCATTGCGCATAATGATGGAGGCAATCCTGGATAGGTTTTGATTATACAATACTTATCCAGAATTAGACTAATAAATTAATATATTTCTCTAATTATAATGTGTTCCCTTTATTCTCCCTCCCCGCCTATAGAGATAGTACTTTTGATAATAGACCCTTTATCTGTAGACTGGATCTTTCAGAGAACATATAAAAATTTGGGTGTGTAAAGTTGAACTTATATTAATGAAATTTTCTAACTACTGACAGCGAACTTTTAAATCCTGTATTAGACACTGTGTGAAGTTCACTCTAATAAGATTCAGTGTACAGACAAAAGGTATACCAGATAAGTATACAGATAGAAAGTTCATATTAACAACTCACCTGTACTTTTGATCCATATTGCCAGTCGAGGATCGTCTTTCTTAGGAAACCTGTACAGTCTGCACTTGGTCGTTAATTTTCCGTTTGCACATCCTCTGTACGCACAGAAATCATACTGCCTTTCCTTTTTCTTATTTTCGTATTCCATACTTGATACGCTTATATTCATTCACTCTATATTTGAAAACGCAGAGCGAACTGATACTCTCAAGCTAGAAGAAAGAACTGAAAAAGCCTAGTAGAAGCCGCGGGAATGTTTTCAGTTTGCTTGCAACATTGTATGCCTTCATGGGTTCGCGGCATATTCTTGAAAAGGTTCCGCTCACTATTACTTTTCTACGATTGCTATAATTCATTCTCGATTTTTATTTGTTTTATTTGACAAATGGAAAATAATGAAGTCTCTAGCAAGACGCACATGTCATTGCATAAAGTATTTGTTATAAAACTACATATGCAATGTCTTGAACTACACATATTTTATTTCGCATGTGGTTTGTTTAGGACTGCATTATTTTTGAACTTCGCCCTCCCATGCGAGTAATGCAATACCGGGTTAAAAAAAATTAAAAAAAAAAAGAAATGAAGAAAAAAAAAGTTTTCGTCTCTAGACGCGAACGCGTCACTTTACGATTACGAAGCTGAATCGTTGCCAACGCGCCCAATGCATGTTCTTTGTACATGATCATCCATACCTGGTGTAAATCCGCAGCCTCACTTGTTGCGATACGGACTCTCATAAAGATGTAAGAGAAAAATTGACAGCAATGGAAAAAATCTCGTTCCATTCGCTTAACGCTTAACGCTTTTGCATTTCTAACATAGATACAATTCTCCATTTCATTTTTTGTTTTAATGTGCCGTGGTCTGATTAAAAAAAAAATTTTGATAACACTCGCACGTATGGCAGGCTGTTTCACTTTTTGATAGTTTAAATATTATTCAGCCGAATCGAAAAGTAGTAAAAAATGTGCCAAAAAATTGCACTTATTAATATCGGGTAAAAAAAATGAAAAGCGTAAAAAACCCACACAATTATTTTATACATATGTATATAAATATGTCCACGGGATACATTCGGAACCCGAAACATTAAGGGGTCGAACCTGCAAGCTAATGTTTTAAAAAAAAAACTAATACCTTGGGGTGTCACAGCATTGGAATTCTAAGCTAAACCAACCTAACGAAACCTAACCTAACCTAACAATATAAACAATTTTATTAACAATAAAAAAATATAAACAAATTCGGTGTGAGAGTCTGAGATTCGGTGAGAGAATTAAAATTATACCTCGACATCATTTTCTGATAATTCGATGTATTAAAAAAGTTACCTTTACATAGCCTTGAATGGTAAAAATTAAATGAAAAAAAATCACTAACCAGATACATTATTCGTTTCATCTCACTATAGAAAATAATTGGTTCATTTTTATATGCTCATCATTATTTTTATGCCCGAGATTTATAAGTGCATTTTTGTTTATGGTAATTTTCCGTAATGCCTTCTTTATCCGTCTAAATATTATTTATGCTATTAAAACATGAAACAGCGTCACATAGGTGTTTGTCACAGGTAGGCTCTCGGGAATAAGAAACGTTCGCTGATTCATGTACCAATTTATTGCATGTATACGATGTAATGTAATACAATATTTGTAGATTAATATTTTCATGTATTTCATGAAACTTCAGTTAATTAGATGAACCAATAAGCATAGTTGATAATTAAAAAAAAAAGTGGTAATATGTGAGTTTTGAACCCGAGACTCTCGGACGTTAACTCAGCAGCAAGCACGTGTGTTATCGAGTCATTGTGGTATATCAATTAGCAAACTTATATTTCTGTAGTTACCCACGTTCGAGGTTTTTTTTAAGTTTTATTTGCTTACTCTATGATTGTCAGAGCTTCATATGGATATTAAGGGTATTGACTACCTTATTACTACGGTTTATGCAATATCCTGTAAAAAAAAAGGTAGATACAAGTCTCCCTATTTGAGTGTTCACGCGGTTTAAAATCGTGGATCTCGAGGAACACATGAATTCATTCAACCAATCAAAAACGTGGAACTGCTTCGAGAGTCTCGTTCAGGTGGCGCGTCGACGCGCCAAAACACAGCTCCAGATTAACACGCGTAGTATTACTATATATATACGACCAATCAAAAACGTGGAACTGCTTCGAGGGCCCTCCGCTAAGGTGGCGCGCCGAAACCAGAGAAAAATTGCGACCACCAAAAACAGGCTCATTGGCAATCTCCCTACTCATCTCTGCCCTGTATAAACACCATTTGGATCAAAATCGTAACCTCAAAATCTAATAACGAGATAACGTGTTTTTTTTTACAACTCGTAACTTCAAAACGACTACGCACAGGATTGTGTTAACCGCATGAAAACCCGGTTCAATTCACGCGGGCTACACACCGCGCATGTGTGAGCCAGAGGGCTCTACTTAGTAACGATACCAGCGCCAACCATCAACAGCGCATGCGCGCCTAGAAAACTCAAGAAGACGGAAGCGTAGCCGGGCAAGGAGCTTCCGCCGAGGAGTGAGGACGAACACGCTCAACGGGCCGACGCAACTAGTGATACGAATCAGCCAAAGACGCGATACGGTCAGTTGACCGTTTCCCTAGTGATAGAAATACGACATTACGTTTACCAGGGCTACGGCCAAACAATACTATCTATCTATTCCAAATTATCTTTAATAAAGTTTTCTATAATACACGGTGTGTGTGCCGAATACTTCGTGCTGATACTGTTGCGAATATCCTCCCACTCCGTTCATTACACCACCCCTGACAACTGAAAACTGGGCCCAATAACAATTGCAATTAAATTACGAAAACTTATGACAATTTTTGTACTTTAATGGTATTTGCAAATTAAACATTTTTCTGCCAAAATACACACATTTTCTTGCAGATATCAATTATCACTGCCGGCACCGAGGACGATCCAGTCATTTACATTTATTTTTCGCACCAGTTACCGACAAATCTTCTAATTACTTTATTTCTAACCTACAAACGATTTCGAATCGATTAAGTACCAATTAAATAAACATTTATCATTAATTACGATTTTTGCGGTCAACTTCCCGTGGTCATATGACCGTTCCGCGTAAAATGCACTAAATACGTTTTTTGCTTATTTTACTGAAATAACGATCCAACAAATATACTAATTGGATTATCTGTGACCTATAAACGATTCCGCATCGATTGGCCACGTGAAAAACGAAGATAGATAAAAAAATAAAAAAATTACGGCCAACTTAACGTACATTATTATTTTTGATTTTGTAAATAATCCGTTAACCGACAAACGTTTTAATTAATCCGTCAAATACCTATAAATGACCTACAAACGATCTACAAAAGAAAAAGTTCAAAAAGTTAAAGTGCACCGGCCACGTTCACGGAGGTGGGATAGCCTACTCTAGTCCAGAGATGAGTAGGGTAAAACTGCAGTATACGACTCCGAACTGAAGTTGGATGCTAGTGACTTAGGTTTTTTGAGGTAACGCCTTCTGCCGGATATAATGTGAATCGCATGGAATAGTTACGCCGCCTATTAGAAAAAAAAATTAACCATATTTAAAATTATAAAACCAATTTATTTTTATTCGAATACACATATGTATCAATTAATGAAGATCTAAAAAAATATATTGTACATAAATTTATATAATTTACTTACAAATTTCAAAGCTGAAACCTCTTCTTTCATCTTACGCAAAATATTGTGAATCGAGAAGTTGATGCTACGTCAATAAATTGGTGGCTCTGAAAAGTGCCGATTTTTTGGGATTTCCTCCGTCGACGATTCCACTTCAAAATCCACTTCCGCTTGCTTCCGCTGCGTCAGTGTCCTCTGCAGCGTCCACGTCGTTGGATGGAGGTGGATGAACGCGAGCAATGTCTTTCAAAAACGTTTCAAAAGGATCAAGGGCATCTGTTCGCAAGCGTCGGTACATAAACTCCCCTAAATATGAGGAGAACATGCCTTTGCTGCGATTGCAATCCGGCAGTTGCCGTTTTACCAATGCCCACAATCCTTCTATAGCGTTTGTGGAAGCACCAGTCTCGGGATCTTTGAAAGTCAATGAATGATTGACGGTCAGATGCTCGTAACCTTCTGCACCTAAGGATTCATAGGCTTTCCAACAATCGCTAACAATTGTGGTGCCAGGTGCAATAAATTCCTTAATGAGAGGCACGAGTGTGGCCGCCGATCGATCACTGACTGTTGTCAAAAAACACCGATTACTGCCGCGTTCTATCCCACCAAATACCCACTGCCCTGTCACGTGTTTACCTCGGTGGTACTTTCGCTTGCCGAACTTCGATTCGTCGATCTCTACAACAATACCCGGACCTCCAATTTGTCCACGTTCTTCTAGTACAATACCGACGCATAATTCGCGACAGAAATAATACCAGTCGACCGTCGTGTGCGGGGAACATTGAAATTCCCACTGAGCCTGAATCTGGGTGTACTTATGAATCCAAAAATATGTCAATTGTAAAATTTCGATCATTGATAACTTCGATTTGCCAAAAAACGAACCAGTTCTCACTGATCTCGTTGTTTTGCAACTACGACATTGCCAACGATATTTGTCCGAAAGAAATTCAGCAGTGCATAGAATCATGTCCTTATCGCAGACTGGACACTTGAAAGTCCGAGCTATGAGTCCGTATCTTTGTGCAAAGGTGATTACCTCAATAGAAGGTTTCTCACCTAGTTTGAACAAATCTACGAACCGTATCACCATTGTAATCGATCACACACAATCCAATTTAAGCAAAAGAAATAATAGCACACTTGTGTTACACGCTTTGCGAGCTACTAACGAAAATCACGCTTCTACATGTTTTACGAAAGCAGACGATACATTGTAGCAAAAAAATCTCGAAGCAGTAAATCAAATTTAATGCTCAATGTATAATCACGAGCTTGCACTTATGCATACTTATATTTTTAAGTAATATTATTTATAAATTAAATATACACATATTTAATATAAAAATATGTAATAATATCTTCATATCAAAATATATGTTGTGACGGGGCAGATTTTACCCCGTCAGGTCCTCGGCGGGAACTGTCGTGTTACGCGGGAAAACGCGTGTTAGAAAAGAATCCAGGGAAGAAGCCACCACCTCAAGGGCTAACGAAGTTGCGAATTGGTTGATTTCTAATTTTGTTGTTTGATTTTTGCTATGTCCCATGCCGCGAATATTGTATTCGCGGGCTTACCGAGTCTCGCGAAGAACCAGCGAGGGATCATCAGCGTGGGAGGAACGAGGACGAAAGGCTGAGTGACGTCAGAGCGCCGGCAGGACCCTAGCTGCGCGCGCTGTAGCTCACCGCACCAATCACCTCGCGACTTGGAGCACTTCTACGCACGCTATCACCCGAGCTACATGAACTGGTCTACGCGTACCGAGTAACTAGCAGGGAGCTATTACTCATTCCGCGTGACATCGACCTACGAACGACGGAGCACCTGTAACGCACCACAACTCATGACGGAGGCCCACCGCTATCGAAGAACGGAACGAAGACTCGCGAACTGGGAATCCGGGGACGCCTGGTGAACCGTTGCGAATTCCTATGGGACGACGGAGCCCATCGCGGGACAGCCAGTAATCGCTGTTCCCGAATCGAATGAATTGTCGCGAAGACGGATTTGAATAATAGCGCGTGGTGTCATTTTGGAGATTTCTGATTGGGGCCGTAGGACCAATCAGCGGTGGTTGCGAATAAGGGAGAGGATGATAGTCTCCGGTGCTGCCGATTACGATCGAAAGGGAAGGCAACTTCCTTCTTCTTGCCTGGACCGTCGACGACGCGAGTCGTGTTTTTGGAACCGTTTGTTTTCTGGGGTTAAGTCCTATGGAGAATCCGGACTTCGTCCGAAGCCGCGTATACGGGCTAAATTCTCCTTATCGAAGAGACATAGAGATTTCGGTAAGCGATTCGTTGTATTTTTGTGAGCGACGAAATCTCGTATAACTCCGCGTTGTTCGTTTGTGAATTGTGCCTGTAGGCACGTGGGAGATTTTCCCACACGTAGAATCGCGTTCGTTTTGGAAGTACGAGATTCCGCCGACCGGCAAGGGACTTTGTTCGCGTAAATATGTTGCCCATTGTGGACATATTTATCGCCCGTTGTGTAAATCGAAGTGCGTATGAATGTGAGCGAATGAGAAGTTCTCTCGGCAAAAATTTGAGTGTTAGATCTTCGAATTTTATTGTATCGCGTTCGCGTTAGGGACGTGTTGCCGAGAGACACGAATTAGTCCTTGAGGTCGTGTTGTTCGAAGTATCGCGAGTAGATCGCGTTGTAATTTTGACTCGACTCAAATATTGAGATGGTATGTGAATGAAACGTATGTCGAATTGTCCGAAAGTAATATTGTCATTCGTTGTTGTTTTAGTCGCGATCTTATTGGGTCCATTATTTATTCTGAAATTGTTAAATTTGGATTTTGTTATATCCGCGTGGTCGCGTCCGAAATCGGCGCAAAAATAAACGATCGATTTTGTTATTGTTGACCCAAAAAGCCGAAGTGTTCATTTGATTGAAGTTGTCCTTACTCTTGAAGATCCCCGACGCCTCCGCGGTACTGAGTTAGCCAACGTAGGCACGCGAAGAAGAACCGTAGACATTGATACGTGGTTCCCGTTTTGGAACCTGGCGCCCAACAATACCAGTGGTATTTTTTTTGAATTGTATGTATTAGCCCTGGGTTGCCTGGAACGCGAAGGAATCGCGTAAGTTGTGCGCCGGTCAGTCTCTCATCTCCCGACGAGGCTCGATCGCGAAATATACGTCACAACTTTTTGGCGCCCAACGTGGGGCTCGAAGAGGACCAAGGACCGACGGGAGAAAATTTAAAGCTTTTTGGGGACTCGAATGTTGATTTTGTGTTGACCACCGTAGTCGATTTTTCGGAATCGAAAATTTTTGAACGGGTTAGATCACATGTGACTAACCACGCGTAGAACAATCCGATACGAAATTTTGAACGTAAGAATGTACTGGAACATTCCAGACCGGATTAGAGAAGGTCGCGTTTCCAAACGTCTCTGTTTAGAGTTGACATCGTTAGTATGGCGATCGAAGTTTTGTTTTCGCGTCTGAAAGGTTGTCGCGAACGTACACAGCTGACTCAGGATAGCTCAGGACTTTAAATTTCGAATAAAGCCCATATCGAAAACATTCGGTGGGAAGTGTCGAGTCCGAAGATTCTATGATCACGAGCGAAGTAGTGTTGTTATTCGTCTTTCTTAGGATAGGAAGTCGAACCGGATTGAGGCTGTCAGATACCTTAGCGTAGTCCGCCTCCACCGAAGGAGGGTAGTTGTTCCAGACTCGTATATGAAAAAAGGGTGGTGAAAACCCCCGCGCGAGGAGATCGCAGAGATCTCATTGGGAAGGACTATTAGGGACAGGACGCGATGCAAGGGGCTTTCTGGAGCGCAGGATACCCTCGCGATAGGGTAATGGGAGGAGATCGTGAAGTTGAGTAGCGGTAAATCCGTCTGATAGGCCTAAGACGACCTGGGAACAGGTCTATTTTGTTTTGTTGAATTTCTCCTAAAGATTGGAGACCGAAGTGCGAATATGTCGAAGCGAAGTTGAAAAGTGATCATAGGAGACTCAACGTATTAGATCGAAAAGTCAAACCTCGAGCGAGATGCTGTGATTGGAGTAATGCCTTGTCGTCGATAAAGTCATAGGACTTCGCGAGGCAACGTCAGTGGAACGCGAACCTAACTTTTTTTGAATGTGATTATTGTTTGAATTTGCGAAGTAATACCATGTATAAAACCTCATCGCGCGTCGCGATTATTACTGAGAGTCAGGAATAGGCCTCGTAGTTAGGAGGACATGGGACCCCATGTCAGGAACACAGACGATGTTTCCTGGGGGGTTTGTTAGCGAACTGACCAGTGATACGCGGAAGTATTTTCAGTAGAGTTTCCCGGTTTGGGATTGAAAATCGCGTTAGGCAGTTCTCCGATTCGGGGAAGCGAACGGGCCTTACGTAAAAGGCTTCGCTCCCATTATGTTTATCGAACTTACCTTGTAGATCGGGAGATCACAAGTAATTCGCGGATTAGATCGAACGAATGTTGAACGAATGTTGATCGAATGTAGAACGAATGTAAAACCGATGTGAAATTTTGTGATGTCTTGAGTGTTCGTAATGTCGAAACTCATAAGACGTTGTGCCCGGCTGGTGGGATGGAATCTCGATACCTGGATTTGACCGAATTTGTGACGTGGGCGGCAACAAGACCGTCAGTCTTCCGCTCACAAATCGTTTACCCCGCGTAGTTCCCGCCTGGGAGGGGGCTGTTGTGACGGGGCAGATTTTACCCCGTCAGGTCCTCGGCGGGAACTGTCGTGTTACGCGGGAAAACGCGTGTTAGAAAAGAATCCAGGGAAGAAGCCACCACCTCAAGGGCTAACGAAGTTGCGAATTGGTTGATTTCTAATTTTGTTGTTTGATTTTTGCTATGTCCCATGCCGCGAATATTGTATTCGCGGGCTTACCGAGTCTCGCGAAGAACCAGCGAGGGATCATCAGCGTGGGAGGAACGAGGACGAAAGGCTGAGTGACGTCAGAGCGCCGGCAGGACCCTAGCTGCGCGCGCTGTAGCTCACCGCACCAATCACCTCGCGACTTGGAGCACTTCTACGCACGCTATCACCCGAGCTACATGAACTGGTCTACGCGTACCGAGTAACTAGCAGGGAGCTATTACTCATTCCGCGTGACATCGACCTACGAACGACGGAGCACCTGTAACGCACCACAACTCATGACGGAGGCCCACCGCTATCGAAGAACGGAACGAAGACTCGCGAACTGGGAATCCGGGGACGCCTGGTGAACCGTTGCGAATTCCTATGGGACGACGGAGCCCATCGCGGGACAGCCAGTAATCGCTGTTCCCGAATCGAATGAATTGTCGCGAAGACGGATTTGAATAATAGCGCGTGGTGTCATTTTGGAGATTTCTGATTGGGGCCGTAGGACCAATCAGCGGTGGTTGCGAATAAGGGAGAGGATGATAGTCTCCGGTGCTGCCGATTACGATCGAAAGGGAAGGCAACTTCCTTCTTCTTGCCTGGACCGTCAACGACGCGAGTCGTGTTTTTGGAACCGTTTGTTTTCTGGGGTTAAGTCCTATGGAGAATCCGGACTTCGTCCGAGGCCGCGTATACGGGCTAAATTCTCCTTATCGAAGAGACATAGAGATTTCGGTAAGCGATTCGTTGTATTTTTGTGAGCGACGAAATCTCGTATAACTCCGCGTTGTTCGTTTGTGAATTGTGCCTGTAGGCACGTGGGAGATTTTCCCACACGTAGAATCGCGTTCGTTTTGGAAGTACGAGATTCCGCCGACCGGCAAGGGACTTTGTTCGCGTAAATATGTTGCCCATTGTGGACATATTTATCGCCCGTTGTGTAAATCGAAGTGCGTATGAATGTGAGCGAATGAGAAGTTCTCTCGGCAAAAATTTGAGTGTTAGATCTTCGAATTTTATTGTATCGCGTTCGCGTTAGGGACGTGTTGCCGAGAGACACGAATTAGTCCTTGAGGTCGTGTTGTTCGAAGTATCGCGAGTAGATCGCGTTGTAATTTTGACTCGACTCAAATATTGAGATGGTATGTGAATGAAACGTATGTCGAATTGTCCGAAAGTAATATTGTCATTCGTTGTTGTTTTAGTCGCGATCTTATTGGGTCCATTATTTATTCTGAAATTGTTAAATTTGGATTTTGTTATATCCGCGTGGTCGCGTCCGAAATCGGCGCAAAAATAAACGATCGATTTTGTTATTGTTGACCCAAAAAGCCGAAGTGTTCATTTGATTGAAGTTGTCCTTACTCTTGAAGATCCCCGACGCCTCCGCGGTACTGAGTTAGCCAACGTAGGCACGCGAAGAAGAACCGTAGACATTGATACGTGGTTCCCGTTTTGGAACCTGGCGCCCAACAATACCAGTGGTATTTTTTTTGAATTGTATGTATTAGCCCTGGGTTGCCTGGAACGCGAAGGAATCGCGTAAGTTGTGCGCCGGTCAGTCTCTCATCTCCCGACGAGGCTCGATCGCGAAATATACGTCACAATGTATACATAATAGGTGCAAACCTATGTGTGGCGTAGCACGAAAATTAAACGAAAAAAATCTCCGAACATGGAATATTGCGATTACTAGATCATATTTTGTGAAAATATATTTTTATAACAAGATAATATATATGATAACAGTAAAAATATATTCATTTCCAATTTTTAAAAATAGTTGCGCTTTTTTCCGATCAGGAGGCGCCACTATTCTATGCAATTCGCATTACATTTGATAGATGGCGCTACGTTAAAAATCTAAGTCACTAGCAGCCAACTTCAGTTTGGAGTCGTATACTGCAGTTTACCCGATGAGTAGGGAGATGCACAACGCTACGGTTTTAGGCAGAGATGAGTGGGGAGATGCACAACGCTCCGGTTTTAGGCGATACCAATAGCATGGCGCTAAATCGTAGCGGCGAGTCCGGGAGTAGGATTTCGTGTTCATCGCCTCTGTCGATGTTACAGATTTCGCGTAGTCGCGCGGGTCATGATCATCATTCCAGCCGACATTGCAGTAAGCGAAAATTAATCCGCCAAAAAACACTTACGTGTAAAAAACTACGCCAAGTACAGGAGTGCTGTCTATTCCTCTAATAAAAAGTATTGATATCAGATTATTGAGGCCAAGTACATAAGTCACTACATGTTTGCCTATTATATGATCTAGCACTGGCCCATCATTTTAATTGTATTTTCAAAAGTTCCTATAACATTTTCACTACCCTTTTACATTCCTACTGCTTCTCGTAGTTGATTATGATTTAATGGTTATTTAATAATTAATAAAACTTTAGCTGATTCCTTATCGAGTACTACTTGGCGGGTCCGTGCCAGGAATTCCAAAATACTTACTTTGAACGTACTAATAGTATCCTAAAATTATATGTTTGTTATTAAGCTTTTACCGTGATTATTATTAACGAGTTATCGTTAATAAGCTCTATATAGAAAGTTGACATTGGTTTTGAGTTTAATGACTGACATAATGAACGCAAATTTATATCAAGAAATGCATGGACCCGCCAAGTAGTACTCGATAAGGAATCAGCTAAAGTTTTATTAATTATTAAATAACCATTAATTCATAATCAACAACGAGAAACAGTAGTAATGTAAAAGTGTAGTGAAAACGTTATAGGAAAATTTGAAAATACAATTAAAATGATGGGCCAGTGCTAGATCATATAATAGGCAAACATGTAGTGACTTATGTACTTGGCCTCAATAATCTGATATCAATATTTTTTATTAGAGGAATACACAGCACTCCTGTACTTGGCGTAGTTTTTTACACGTAAGTGTTTTTTGGGGAATAAATTGATTTACGAAAATCGTCTCGTGATAGTGACCCATTGTGCAACAGTGGTGCAACAGCCGTTGAACTGTGAAGGTGGGAATGGGTGGGAAGACACAAAGCGGTACTATTAGAAGGTTATATTAGATGACATCTTGAGTGACTTAAAGTAAAATAACGGCATTGAAGAATCAATGAATATAGTACTTTGCGATACAAGTGCGAGAAAGCGAACTTTATAGGCAGGCGGTGAAGTTGGTCGCACGAGCCGCATACGAGTAACACAACGGCACGAGCCGAAGGCGAGGCGTATAATGGTCGTTCTCTCGCACGCGTATCACATACTATTTTCTGTAACAAATGCATGAAAAACGCACTTGAGTGCCACGAGGGGGGAGGATTGTATCGAATGGGGTCCAGGGGCGAAGCCCCGGTGGGGTCCATAGGCGAAGCCCTGGTGGGGTCCAGGGGCGAAGCCCCTGTGGGGGGTTCGGGGGGCGAAGACCCCCAACCGAAAGAAATGCAATCTTTGAAAGTTTTAAGTACATAAATTCTCAAAACATGAAAAAATGGATAAATAAATGAATAACAAACAGCAGTGCAATAAAAACAGAAGGAATTTATTTAATAATACATAATATGGTAATTGTTATATATTATTAACGTTGTTATATATTATAATTTTGACGAAAATTAGAAAAATAAGGAACTTTCAAAATTACTAATATAAATAAAGACTAATAATAAATTAACGTAAATATCGTGAATATAACGTAAATATCGTAAATATCGTAAATTAACGTAAATATCGTGACTGAACCGGTTCAATTCTTAGCAATGTTGATTGTTACTTGACAATCCTTCAGTTGGATGGAAACTTTCCTATCTGACGTTATGTTCAGAAACTCTGAAGAATTTTCTTTATCGTCAGTTTCAGCGTTCCAGCATTCTGACGAGGTTTTCAACTTCGTTTCATCCTCCATTTTTTTGTCTAGCGGTTTGGTAATTGTCTCTGACACGGTTGAACTTCGTCGATTCAGATCTATGGATTTGCATATTTGCGTGCAGATCTTTTTCTTGTTGTTGATTGAGTCTTCTACGTATCCCATTGCAACCGTATCCGACTTCCATCCTCCATGGCGCTTGAGTGTCAGGAGATCTGCCCCTGCGTCTGCCAGCATCGTCGCTGAAGTTCGACGAAAAGAGTGTCCTGTGTATTTATTTGGCTCCTTCAGTCCCAAATATTGAGCTATCATCTTCGGCATTGCACCAAAAGTGTTAATTCCGATTACTTGTTGTGTACACTTTCCATTTCGTAGACTCAGGAAGAATCTGTCGTTAGAAACATCCTTGGGTCGTAGCGTTTCATATTTTTCGATAATTGAACAGAATTCTCTATCGACTATGAATTTGCGAGAGACATCATTTTTTGTCTGAGGAATCTTAACGATGATTACGTTGCCGTGGTGTTCAATGTCGTGAATTGTAATATTTTTTAATTCTTCCCTTCGACAAGCCCCACAAATTCCTAGAATGAGTGCCACCTGAAACCAATTTTATCAATATAGTCGTATATGACATAATCCAAAATTAACAGATTATGTATTTTTGTCTTAAAAAACTTGCGTTACAACTCACCTTGATAGCTAAATACCGGTCGTCCGGAGCTTCTGCCAAGAACTTCTCTATATCTTGCGGTTCCAAAATCTTGGATTTAGTCGGCACAAACCCCTTGCTGTTCTTGGACATGAACGCGGCCAATTGATTATACTTGCCAATATCCACATTTCGAAAGTTTACTAAGGTGCTTTTCAGCATTGAATATTTCGCCCAAAGGGATGAGGGCTTTAAGTTTTTTGCCAATTTGTCAAAATATACAAGCATTGTTTCCTCGGTTACTGAAGTTATACCTCGTGTTTTTTGCCATTCAAGGAACTGCTCGTAACATTGCTTATACAATTGTCCTGATTTTTCCGGTAACAAATCGTTGATAATGTTTCTCGCGGCTTCGTGTATCAATCGATCACAGTCTTCGACGTTTTTATTCTCATTCATTTTTCGAAGAGATTTTAGAATTTATCAACTGATATGAATGTTACAAACACGGACTGTTATATTGCGCTTCATGACAACAGGAGAGAACAAAACACTAACGCGAGAATAAAGCACTAGTGCGAGAAGAGAGCACTAGTGCGATAATGTAAAATTGGGCCGATTTGCGCATGCGCAGCATTTTTATCGTATCCTTAGCTATAAAATCCCACTTTCGCCAAACTTCGGAGGCACGAAAAGTAGCGTTTTTCATGCATGAGTTACATAATAGTAGTTTGTGATACAAGTGCGAGAAAACAAGTGAATCAATGAATAAAAATTTTATTGTTTCTATGGTAATTGATTGAAGTTGTCTAACAATTGTGTTGCATGAAAATTCTTTGAGGATTTCATCATTTTTTATTCTTTTTGATTTATTCTTTTTAAGATTTACAGGTAATATCATACTTAATATTATTTATTTTTAGCCGATCCATTAGTTTAATGTATTCATTTTTTAATAGATCGTGAATATTGAATTTTTTAGCAAACAGTACGTAGCGTTGAATAAAATTCTTTTTATAAAAGGTTTGTTCGTGTAGGCGTTTTTACTTAGTCGGGAATACTAAACTATGTTCAAAAATGAACCGAGAATATGTTATGTCTGGGTTAAAGGCATTTAACAAATAGAGAAACAATGTTGCACTCAACGCTCTTGGTTCATTTCCAAGCACGTCCATAGCATTCCTGAACACGTAAAAATACTTGCGCGAACAGGCGTAAAGTCTGCGTGTGCATGGTTTTACACTAAAATTTGTTTTAGTTCCATATGTATTTTATTTATGGATTTTAGAATTTCGAATGTAAGTAACAGTTTTTTATACAGGTTTTGACTATTAAGTTTTAAGCATGCCGCGTGCTTGTAGTATAACTGTTGAAGATGCAGTTGCAGTGATCGAAAAATTCATTGAACACTTTAGAGAGGAATCCTATCCTAAATATTCATCCAATATTTGGCAACAAATGAGTGAAGCATTAGAAGGAAAATGGACAAAACATAATGTTTATGTAAATGTCAAAAACAATAGGAGGAAAATTCTTTCGATAGCTTATTTAAATCAAGGAATAGCCTTCCCAGGTGACGATAAAAAATATGCAATAAACGATTCAACGCTAAATGAATCAGCATTAAACGTTATCGAGGACTGAAATGAATTTGAAACCGAATTAGCTGGGTTGGATGAATTTAAAATACGTATAACAGCTGATGAATGGAAACGAATGAAAGGCCCACTAACCAAATATAAAGAAAGAAACTACCGTATTTTAGAAAAAGATGTTTGGACAGATGTGCTGTCTATTATAGTTTCCGATCGAACAAATCTTCCTTGTGCATTTGTTTTTAAACATTCCAAAATTTATGAGACACCTAATAGCAGAGTTGGGAAAATGCATTATTTTTTAAATGCATTATCGTTTTTTTAACGCAATACTTAAAAAATGGGAGATATAAATCGAATCCATTACACATTACTTTATTAATGAGTAATGGAACTCAGATCCATTATCCATTACTTTTTTAATGAATAATGGAACTTAGATCGGTCACCCATTACTTTATTAATGAGTAATGGAACTCAGATCCATTATCCATTACTTTTTTAATGAATAATGGAAATCAGATCTGTCACACATTACTTTATTAATGAGTAATGGAACTCAGATCCATTATCCATTACTTTTTTAATGAATAATGGAACTTAGATCGGTCACCCATTACTTTATTAATGAGTAATGGAACTCAGATCCATTACCGATTTAAAAATCGGTAATGGTGGATGTCTATGGTAAAAATCGGTGGATGTCTATGGTAAAGAAATGGGTAATATCACATTACTTCCGAAAATTCTGTTAAATAAATAAATAAATTGAAAAACCGTGCGAAAAATAAATAAATAAATAGATTAATTGAAAAATCGTTCAAAAAATAAATAAATAAATAGATAAATCGAAAAATCGTTCAAAAAATGAATAAATAAATATATGACTAAATCGAAAAATCGTTCGAAACTAAATAAATAAAATATCGAAGTCTGCGGTCCTATGCATATGCGTAATTGTCAGGATGGGGATCACGGAAAATAGATTTCAAACCATTAATATCTTTAATAATAACATTTTAATATCACAGTTTATAATTTCCATTAATTTATATATTAATGTAAATATCCATAGTCTATTAAATTTGGTATTTTTCACGAGAAGTGAAATCACTTTTCACAAAACCAGCAATGTATCAATATATATATTTGATATCGCTACTTATCTGTTACAATTATTTTTTTCTTCATTGCTGGTTTTGTGAAAAGCGATTTCACTTCTCGTGAAAAATACCAAATTTAATAGACTATGGATATTTACATTAATATATAAATTAATGGAAATTGTAAACTGTGATATTAAAATGTTATTATTAAAGATATTAATGGTTTGAAATCTATTTTCCGTGATCCCCATCCTGACAATTACGCATATGCATAGGACCGCAGACTTCGATATTTTATTTATTTATTTTTCGAACGATTTTTCGATTTAGTCATATATTTATTTATTCATTTTTTGAACGATTTTTCTATTTACCTATTTATTTATCAATTTTTCGTACGATTTTTCAATTTATCTATTTATTTATTTATTTTTTGAACGATTTTTCAATTAATCTATTTATTTATTTATTTTTCGCACGGTTTTTCAATTTATTTATTTATTTAACAGAATTTTCGGAAGTAATGTGATATTACCCATTTCTTTACCATAGACATCCACCGATTTTTACCATAGACATCCACCATTACCGAGTTTTAAATCGGTAATGGATCTGAGTTCCATTACTCATTAATAAAGTAATGGGTGACCGATCTAAGTTCCATTATTTATTAAAAAAGTAATGGATAATGGATTTGAGTTCCATTACTCATTAATAAAGTAATGGGTGACCGTTTTGATTTCCATTATTCATTAAAAAAGTAATGGATAATGGATCTGAGTTCCATTACTCATTAATAAAGTAATGGGTGACCGTTTTGATTTCCATTATTCATTAAAAAAGTAATGGATAATGGATCTGAGTTCCATTACTCATTAATAAAGTAATGGGTGACCGATCTGATTTCCATTATTCATTAAAAAAGTAATGGATAATGGATCTGAGTTCCATTACTCATTAATAAAGTAATGGGTGACCGTTTTGATTTCCATTATTCATTAAAAAAGTAATGGATAATGGATCTGAGTTCCATTACTCATTAATAAAGTAATGGGTGACCGATCTAAGTTCCATTATTCATTAAAAAAGTAATGGACAATGGATCTGAGTTCCATTACTCATTAATAAAGTAATGGGTGACCGATCTGATTTCCATTATTCATTAAAAAAGTAATGGATAATGGATTTGAGTTCCATTACTCATTAATAAAGTAATGGGTAATGGAACCGAATTCTATTATTCATATTTTTCGTAATAAATAATGCATTATTTTCACATTACAATTTTCACAACTCTGCCTAATAGTGTTCATTACTTACGCATTAGAGGACGATGTAAAAGTAAGAAATGTGAGAATATCATTTTTTGTTACGTTAATCAAGACCCAGGGAACGCTGTCTTTGAAATGATTGTGAAGACTCGTGACACGTATCACGATGCACACGAAGATGTAAAACGACCTCTTAGAGGTCTTCGACGACAACAAGGTGGGCAACAAGTGTTTTACGAGGGCGCTGCTAATTGGCAAAAGCGCGAAGTAATGAAGGGCAAATTAGAACATCGTATATCCACATACATTCCCAGTTTGGAAATTCTTAGTGAAGGTAAAAAGGATTATGTTGATCAAATACTGGATATTAAGCAGTCAGATGGAAAGGGTGTTGTAGATACAATTGAAAAAATGAGACACACTGCACCATATCAAGGATTCATTCATGAAGTAAAACGTGAAAAGTTTTACGCCAGTTTCAATACTCCGGCACAACATCATGCTTATGATAAATACTGTCAAATAATGAAACAAGATTCATGTATATCTATTGATGGTACTAGAAGCATTGTGAAACTACTTATACGCTACGATGGATCTCAGTCAGGTCATATCTTTTTATATTCGATCGTTATTAATTTCGAAAAAACAACACTTTCTGTTCACGATCTGCTTACCGAGAGCCAAGAAACGGAAACGATCTGGTGGTGGCTTTGTCGTTGGCAAAAGTTAGGTGCCGCTAGGCCGGCGCAAGCAGTGTGCGATTCCTCAAGGGCTCTGTGAAATGGAATGTCGCAGGCATTCAACTATCAAACAATCAAAACTTACATTGAAACATGTTTCTTATATGCCTCTAAAGTCGAGGAGTACTACTACCGCCCACCTATAAACACATTCATCCGGTTAGACGTGGCACATTTCATGGCGATGATTTGCCGATGGCGCTGTATGAAGAATATGCGACATCGCATAGTGCGACAATTTTATTTATATTGCATTGCGTTGATGGTGGACTCCCAAACCTTAGAACAATTTCGTGAGATCTTTTTATTGACATGCATTGTCGCTTCTCATGAATTTCAAGATTCAAAAATTGAAGCAATCCCTGGTGGAACCGTACTAGATGCTCGAAAGCAATTGGAAGCTTATATCGCCACGCGAAATGTACTTACCATTTCTGAAGACGAAATAATTGAGAGTGATGACTTTCATAATGAATGTGATGTCGAGCATAGTACTTTACGCAGTCGGATTAAGGATTGGATAAACGATTTACGGACAAGTGCCATTGAAAAGTGTGCTGGCATTGAACCAAAATCTGTTTTTTTTCGACGATTTTATTGACCGTTTTGTTTCTGTAGTTTACGAATTCCCTTTATGGACATCAGATGCCATCTCACAAGTTACAGACCGTGCAACATCAACTCATTCAGAAGGAAATTTCCACGATGTGAAAAACCGAGTGTTCAAGAATTACGCCAATCCGTTACGATGTGATAAATATTTGAAATTCGAATATCAGGATAATTCTGGAAGTGCTGCTATTATTTCATCCAAATTAACAAATTTTGATCTTCAAAAATGTCAACAATCTAATCCGCTTTTTAAATGCTCACAGAACAGAGCATTTAAAGCACCAGCGAATAACGTGAAGCCGGATTTGGATGAAAATCAGAATGTAGCCGATACTAATATCAACAAAAATATTGATCATTCTACTCCTAAAGGCAATGGCAAATTAAGTTTCCCTATGAATGAAATTTTAGATGACATTAGTGAATTATTGACTGATACAGATTTTGATAATAATAATAATAATAATAAGCAAACGGATTGCTTTGACACCGAGAATAAGATTAATATTGTGAAACGTAAAAAGGAGTGTTTTAAAGAAAAAAAATTAATTTTGACTGAAGATTAAGATACAGATTTTTATTTGAAAGAAAATATATTAGCCATTCGACGAAAGACGGTAATAAACAAATCAAAAGGATTTTATTTTCGACCTCGTCCAGAAATTCAACATCAAACAACTCTAATCATGAATAACCGAAAATGCTCATCATTGAAAAATGATAGTCTTATGAACCGTCCTGTCTCTTTAAATGGTGTACATTATTTTGTGTATAATACCTGCGGATTTGACTCCATCATACAAATATTAGCAGCCGCTGCGATGGATGATCCATACTATATGGCAGCAGTCAAGAGCTCAAAAAATGAAACGCTACGGTTTGTTCACAAATTTGTCGAGATTGAACCTTGTGCTGCCGTATATAAGGAAAGAACAATGCTCCTGAACCTGCTTTTTTATTCAAGAGTGAAGTCACAATATAATGCATGCACGAAGCTATCGTCATATATAATTGATGTGTGGGAGAATTTGGCAACGATATGAAAAACTTGCTTTTATTCAGAACCAAGCGCTGTACATTGTCATAATTGCCCAAAATGTAAAATGTATAATTGTTCTGTTCCCACTTTAGGTGTTAATCACAAACTGATTGGTGAACATGGATTTGGTGCAATACAACAGGCTGTAGTACTCAATAATTCATTACGCAAAGTTCTTTGCCGTACACCAAATTGTTCGCAATTATGTACGGTTAATGTTATTTATAACTCTCTAATATTTATTGAATTAGACATAAGACCTGATACTCAAGCAACACATGGATTAGAATGCAAATTAGAAGATTTTCCTGCAATTCTAGACTTCCATGGTCATAAATATCGGTACTCTCATCGACTGTATATCCTGAAAATGTTCTACATTTCTGTGACATATATAAATCACTAGCATTTTTCTTCTACTTCTTCTGCAGACTGGTCGGCGTAGTAGAAGCGTTACCAGGACACTTCGTAGCTTATTGTAAAAGGCCAAGCGGCATTTGGGAATTGTACAACGACTGTTCAAGCAAAATTTATTAATCACCCAAATTCTTAAAAAAAATAGAACCTAACGGCATAATATATATTAGAATAACGACAGAAATCAACCATTTTCCTCTTATTCGTGAACCACTTGACGATTCAGATACAACATCCAGGGATAATTGGCGCAATAAAAGTTTTATTGAAGATTTCCATTCGGATATTTCGTTCAAGAACGAAATACTTGTGTCTAAAGAAAACAATATCCAAGTATGTCATCAAGTTCCTTCTGATAGACCTACTATCTCTGTCAAGGGTAAAACTCTTCATGTAATTGGCATTCAACAGTTAAAGCCATGATTGTAGTCTTTGGTGTTTGTGCATGTGAATAAAACAATGACATGATGAAAAAAAGTTCCTGTAGTATCAAATTTGTATGTATTTTTTTTTCGAATCCATAATGTAGGATCGCTTATTAAACTTGTACGTTTCTTCAGTGCAACCCTGAAACACTATTTTTCTCGGTTACAGTATATATGCGTGTCGCCAATAAAGAATTGTTAAAATTTTCATATATGGCTTGGTTCCTAAATTTAACTATTTATCTTGTGACGATTACATATCATATAAGAAAAAAAAATCGAAATGTGTGCTGGGACACATAGTAGAAGTGAAACTTCAACGGACAAGTGGAAAAACGAATCGCAACGGACAAGTGGAAAAACGAATCGCAACAAAATTTTAACTTGAAGTTTTACGGGCAGGTTTTCAAATTGGACAAGTACATTAACAATCTGCCCGTAAAACTTCAAGTTAAAATTTTGTTGCGATTCGTTTTTCCACTTGTCCGTTGAAGTTTCACTTCTACTATGTGTCCCAGCACACATTTCGATTTTTTCCGCAGGTTTACTGCAAATTATGATTTGGTTAGGTTAGGTACATTTTAATGAATGCATTTTTTATTTAAACATATTTTATTTTATCAAACAAAAAAACAGAATTCAATTCGGAACCAAAAAAACATCCATAGTCTACTCTAAAATTATACACATACAAAGGAACATTAACAAATGCACATCTTTCGTCATCAATCTTCATTCGGCTCATCTGCGTTATAATCAATGAAAGATACAATCATTTGTTTCTGACAGCCGAAATAACTCAATGCTTAGCAACCTATATGCCTCGACAAACAGTCTCGAGGTACCGCAACGGAGAACCCGCCCGTAGCGAAAGAGTTAAACAAAATTATGTTAACAATAAATATATGTATACAGGGTGTCCCAGAACTACCTGACCAACGGGGTATAGCGGTGTTCGGGAGGCACCACTGATCACGAAAATGACCTTCCTTTTGTCCGGAAGGTCATAGTTTTTAAATGGGAGCAGGTCAAAGTTGACCAATCAGAGGAAGGCGTCGAGAGAAACGTAGGCACCTGCGAACTCTGAGTTTTCTTCCCTCGCTTTTGTTTCTCGGTACTTCGGGCAGGATGACGTCAGCCGAAGACATACATATTGGAAACAAGAAACAAGCTACCGAGAAACAAAAGCGAGCAAAGAAAACTCAGAGTTCGCAGGTGCCTACATTTCTCTTGACGCCTCCCTCTGATTGGTCAACTTTGACCTGCTCCCATTTAAAAACTATGACCTTCCGGACAAAAGGAAGGTCATTTTCGTGATCAATGGTGCCTCCCGAACACCGCTATACCCCGTTGGTCAGGTAGTTCTGGGACACCCTGTATGTACTTACACACCGCGGAGAATACCAACAGAGCAGATGTTACACCTCTATATATGTATCCCCCAAAAAACACTTACGTGTAAAAAACCACGCCAAGTACAGGTGTGCTGTGTATTCCTCTAATAAAAAGTATTGATATCAGATTATTGAGGCCAAGTACTTAAGTCACTACATGTTTGCCTATTATATGATCTAGCACTGGCCCATCATTTTAATTGTATTTTCGAAATTTCCTATAACGTTTTTACTACTCTTTTACATTACTACTGTTTCTCGTAGTTGATTATGAATTAATGGTTATTTAATAATTAATCAAACTTTAACTGATTCCTTATCGAGTACTACTTGGCGGGTCCGTGCCAGAAATTGAAAAAGTACTTACTTTGAACGTACTAATATTAGGTAATTAAGTATGAAGTGTCCGCTTGCCTCAACTACTTTCAACTCGGGATCGGAAATTTCATACTTAATGACCTAATAGTATCCTAAAATTATGTTTATTATTAAGATTTTGCCGTGATTATTATTAACGAGTTATCGTTAATAAACTCTATATAGAAAGTTGACATTGGTTTTGAGTTTAATGACTGGCATTATGAATGCAAATTTATATCAAGAATTGCACGGACCCGCCAAGTAGTACTCGATAAGGAATCAGTTAAAATTTGATTAATTATTAAATAACCATTAATTCATAATCAACTACGAGAAACAGTAGTAATGTAAAAGAGTAGTGAAAACGTTATAGGAAATAAAACAAAGATGCTCAGTAAGTTTGGGAATGCATCCAGCGTTTATCAATGGATGCGTTCAGCAGAAACACCGCTGAGGGAGCAAATACATTTGATTGGTCGAATCTCACAAGTGTTTCAAGATTAACGATCAAATGACCAATCAAATGTATTTGCTCTCTCTCAGCAGGTTTCTGCTGAACATACCCAATCACGTTGATTTATTTTTATAAGCTTTGCACCATTCGTTAACTCTACCCTGCCTTTATATGTGTTGGATAGAACGTATGAGACCGGTTATAAAATTCAAATATTGAAAATGAGTATCAACCGCAATTGACGGTCATCAGCGGAGTATCATTATTTCATTGTGATTTGCAAATACAATAGCGAGTATTAGTCAGTACCTAAACGTGCAATTATGGCAGATGCCATTCTAGAAGAAGAAGAAGTAGATAATGTGCAGATACAAGAAGGCGTAAAAGTACCATATATCCTTCGAGGTGAATATTTTTGTATATTAAAAAAAACGGACACGAAAATTAAGGCAAAATGCAAAATTTGTATGGATGGAAAAGGTTCTTTGTCTGGCGATATCCGGTCGACCGGAAATTTTATCAGACATTTAAAGGTAAGTCTATACTCAAAATGTATTATTATAAAAACTATAAACTTTGTAATTGTATCTGCTGTTACATACCAGGCAGCTACAATTTCTTAAGATCTTGGAGAACGTGAAATCATTTTAGGGTTCATAAGTTAATGTTGTAATAAATCTTGATGTTATCTGTATTCTTGTGCAGAGCCATTTAAGAGCATTACAAATATGATTTATGCATTATTGTTAAGTGGATTATGCTTAACTTTTCATACATATATTGCAGGAAATGCATGAGTGGCACTACAACAAATATTTAAATCATAAGAATAATCTAAAGACACAAATGAAAACGTCAAAACACAAAGATCACTCTCCACCCAGTGTAAAGGCGTGGGTAAAAGGTTTCCATTCTGCAGTATCAAAAATAAAGGTATGTATAATTTTCTTATTAAATGTTCCTGTAGAAAAAATTCCATGTAATCTCAATGTTATAAAACCTTTTACGACAGCATAAAGCTTGCAAATGTATTCCTTATAAATATCTAAACAAATTGGAAACTGCAACATTAGCATTTTTAACTGGATCAGTGTGGTGGAGGTCGATTCGACCCAGGCCAACCACATGCTTAAGTTGTAAAAAAGAGCCCTACACTGATTCAGTTTAGAAAGTATTTAATTTAATTGAGCATATTAAACATGTGTAATATACATTATAAGTAGCAAGTGTTTAGTGAATGAATCATCTGTCATCATACCGACTAGTTAAACTAAATTAGAGTACTCTATTTCATGAATTATTGATGGATATTTTTCAGTTGTTATATAAACCTTACTTCATAGGACAATCTTAATAATAGGTTGATATCTCACTACAATATTATCTTAAAAATCATGTTTCTTACAGCTATTGCAGTTGGTAGCATCTTACATTATAGAAGAAATAAGACCTGTGGTTACCGTAGAAAAGCCAGCATTTAGGAGCCTTATTAAACAGCTTTCGGGATTGACACCTCCAAGTAGACAGACTGTAACTAATTACTGCAATGAGTTACAGGAATCAAAAAAGACTGCTCTGAAACTAGAGTTGCAAGCAGCAAAATACTGCTGTACCACTGCTGACATTTGGAGTCATCACAATCGAAGCTTCATGGGAGTAACAGGCCATATCATAGATAAGGATAATCTTCAACGAAAATCGTATTTGCTTGCATGTCGTAGAATGAAGTTTTCTCATAACTTCTTAGATATAGCTAAAACTCTGTTGGATATTCATGAGGAATATGATCTTCAAGCTTCAAAACTTGTTGCGACAGTGACTGATAACGCTTCTAATTTTGGAAAAGCTTTTCGAATCTTCCAAATGCCTTGCGCAGTAAATTCAGACGATGAAGAGTTTTTAGACGATCCGTTGCAATCGGAAATGGAGATAGTTCCAATACCCAATAATCTTCGCGATTTTGTAAGTGAAGATTATACTGGCATTATGGAGGATGCCAACCAGTATTTACCAGAGCATTTCAAATGTTGCTCGCATACATTGAATTTGATAGCAACAACTAATGCTGCCAAAGCCCTAGAAGATCGAAATTATAAGCGAGCCTACCAATCAGCATTTAGCAAATCATTTAGCCTGTGGAATTTGTGTAGCCGATCTACGAACGCTGTTGATATTGTTGAGGAAACTTGTTCTGTTAAACTTTCTATACCATGTCCAACTAGATGGAATTCTACATATGATAGTTTGTCTAAGCTCTTGTCTATAAAACAATACCTTCCAAGTCTCTGTGAAAAGCTAAAAGTGCCTAAGTTCAAAGTTGCAGACATAGAATTCTTAACAGAACATTTGGCAGTAACAAAACCTCTTGCTTTGGCAATAGATATTCTTCAAGGAGAAAAAAATTGTTTTTTTGGCATTGTGTTGCCCACTGTTGTGCAGTTGCAACAATCACTGGCACAAAATACACATTTAACATATTGTACTGCGCTTAATGAAGCATTGTTAGATGGCTTGAGAGAACGTTTCGGATATGTAATGGATTTTCATAACACAGCGAGTAAGCCATTTATTTTAGCAACGATAACTCATACAAAATTTAAACTGCGGTGGATATCAGCATTGTTGGAAAATGAGCAATCTCATGCAGAACAAATATGTCGAAATTTGCTTTTTAAACAAGCCGAAGTAATACGTGAATCTTTGCAATCGAGAGAAAACTCCGGGTCTGAAGAAAATATGACGCTCTCCTCCGATGATGATACTAAGTTTTTTAAATTTATGACTTTTCAAAAATCAGAAAGTGTGAGTAATAACAATAGTTCGCACATGGAATGTCTCACTTACCTTGACGAAAGAAGTAAGGATATCCAAGTTTTAACGAAATATCCAATAGTTAAGGAAATGTTTCTACAATACAATACTATAATTCCGTCGTCCGCACCTGTTGAAAGGGCGTTTAGTGTTGGTGGTCAACTTTTAACCCCCAGACGTAATAAGTTAACAGATGAAACATTTGAAAGGCTTCTTTTTTGCAAATACAACAGTGGGGTTGGTAATATTTCATAAATTAGATAACTATCGAATATTACAAATTTAATTTTAATTGCATTTGGGGATTATAAGCATAATAAAATTAATAGAAGATAGTTTCTTTATTTACGTCTTATGATTGATGATACTGTTTTGGTAATGCGAAAGCAGAAAATTGTAACCAGTGATTGTAATAGTGATTCTTTTTTAAATAAACATTGCATAGAACCTAATATTCATTCTTCTGATGAAATACAAAATCTACAATTCAATTAAACTTTATTTCTACATTTTGCAAACTGCTATATTGATTTTTTGTGGCGATAGTGGCAGAATCCTTTCTACATTGGGATGTATTTGGTGGTATTTTTTTTTGTCATGGTTCGATTCTATAAACCAATCGTAACATCGAAAAAAAAGTAGAGGATTTAATTCTAATTGACTTATGACTAATTTCTTCACCTTGAGATAATATTTATCCTGCGGATAAACTCCTAAAACATTAAAATGATTGGTTAGCTAGGGATTTATCCGCAGGATAAATTTTATCCGAAACTGAAGAAACTGGCCATTAGGGTCATTCTACAATGGGACGTTGTCGGTAGACATTTGTCGTAAGTCATTTTTATATACCAATCAAAATGATTTTTCCACTTTTTTCGTTGCTATGGTTGGCTTGTCGCAAGCGACTTGCGACAAACGTCTACCGACAACGTCTCATTGTAAAACGACTCTTATAGAAATGACTTTCGACAAACGTCTGCCGACAACGTCCCATTACAGAATAACCTTAATAAGTAGAAAACTCCCCACAGCATTAGGTGCATGCCAATTATTCAATTTGTGCCGACTTTTATTGACACGAAGTCTCGCTATTCGCTGGCTCCAACGGAGTATTTGCGAAACAACCAATGATATCGCTTGCGTTGACATAAGTCTACACAAGTGCGTAATCAGAAACCACAGATTGTTGTGTCTCGATTAAGGCCCGTGCACAGTTGATACTTTCTCCGGAGCACAAAAGACGCTATAAAGAACAGACCTAAAGCTGTGAAAGCTTCCTATATCTTAATTTTTTAATCCTTGGTTTGATCTATGATCTAGATGACCAATTGCGTAATCTTAAATCTAGATTAAAAAATGATAATATCATCTGTATCTGATCTAGATACATTTTGTGGATCAAAATCTTGATCTGCACTAGATTATCTATTTTTTAATCTTGCACAACACTGCAAATAGGTAAAGAAGGCACAACAGTCAGCGCCATCTGTCGTGTCAAAAGTGCGATGGACGTGCGAAGACGACGACGATGACACCGTCGGGAAGTTAGCGCGGGAAAATAAAAATTTGTATGTTTATAATGCTTAAAAAATTGCTCCTTAAATGCTCCATATGTTTCCGTAATTGCTCCACCGCTACTATGCAGTGATTAATAAATATTCATTAAAACAGAAAATTTTTATTTTTATTGAAATTCCAAATAACCGAGCAGATTTTCATATGAGTTTCTTGATGAATTAATTGCTGCCGATTTGCTCCCAATTGCTCCACAATTAGTTTTTTATTTAATTAAAGTATCTTTAAATAATAAGTAAAATTTGATTTTCACTTAGCTCGATGGCAAACGTGAAGATTATGATTGGTTTGCGAACACACCTATGACAATTCCGTTCTCAGATCAGCCGAGAGTGCGCGAACATCGTTGCCTCGGTTCATTTTCGAACACACTCGGTCAATTCAGGATTGGTCAATTCCTTTAGATCAGTATTAACTAAAGCGGTTTAAGACCACCTCCGTGAACTTGGCCGGCACATTTTGACTTTTTTAACTTTTTCTTTTGCAGATCGTTTGTAGGTCGTTTGTAGGTATTTGTTGGATTAATTAAAACATTTGTTGGTTAACGGTTTATTAAAAAAATCAAAAATAAAAAAGTACGTGAAGTTGGCCGTAATTTTTTTATTTTTTCATCTATCTTTGTTTTTCACGTGGCCAATCGATGCGGAATCGTTTGTAGGTACCGAATAAACTAATTAAAACATTTATTAGATGACGATTTTGCTTAAAATAGCGAAAAACTATCTACCGTCTCGCTGGCCGGGAGTGGGGGTAACGCATGGAATATGCGATGTGAAGATAGCCGGAAATATAATTAAGAGGTCAAAACTGCAAGCTAATGTTTTTAAAAAAAAAAACTAATAACTTGGGGTGTGACAGCATTGGAATTCTTAGCTAATCTAACCTAACTTTGCTACCGATAGCCAAATACCTGTAATTTTAAAACACAAATGATGGTACACAAAAGAATAGAGGTGAGGGATTTGGATAGAGTATGGAACTCATACGAGGGTGCTGCCATGTAATTAAGGTTAAAATGAAAACGAAAAATAGAATGACAGTGTCAGAAAGCTTAAATTGTGAATTTCACAGAAAACTTACATTTAAGAGAAAATTACAAGGTAGAGGTTCATGATAGGTATGATAAGATATGGATAAGGGATAGGAAAGTTAAAGGCTGAGATAATTCTAAGATATAAGGATCTGAGTGGTGATAACAAAAAACACACTAGGCAGGTCCAAATCAGAATTAAAGGTTCATGATAGGTATGATAAGATGTAGATAAGGGATAGGAAAGTTGAAGTCTTAGATAATTCTAAAATATAAAGATCTGAGTGGTGATAACAAAAAGCGCACTAGGCAGGTCCAAATAAGAATTAAAGGTTCATGATAGATATGATAAGATGTGGATAAAGGATAGGAAAGATAGAAACTTAGATAATTATAAAATATAAGGATCTGAGTGGTGATGACAAAAAGCGCACTAGGCATGTCCAAATTGGAAGTTAAAGTTCATGTAAGGTCTGTATGGATGTAATAAACAAGATATGGATAAATTACCTTGAGTGTTAAGCAGGGTTGAGAAGTTCTGTGTAAAAGACAAAGTGTCGAAGTTAATGCGCAATAGTTGAAAGCTGTGAAACAGAAGGTGATTCATAATTAATAAGTATCAGAGATGTGATTAAATTTAGTCAGGACAAATTAATCATAAGATTTTATGCGTTATATTGTTTATTTACAAAAATCTGTGGAAACATAAACTAAGAGTAGGGTATGATAATAAGATGTCATGTAATGCTCAAAAGTAGAAAAGTCAGGTTCTGACAAAGGACCAAAAGAATATTCTAAGTTTTCTGGAAGTTGTGTTGGTGCAAAAACATGAAAAATCTAAAGTACAATATTGTTAGAGATAATTTATTTCAAATTCGAGGCCGAATAATAATAAGAGAAAGGCGCAAGAGCGAAAATTGAGATAAGTTGTATAATAATAAAGTTTTGTGTTCAAGTGGGAGGGGTAATTCCTGGAAATGACGGTTGGAAAATTTTTCATCACAAAGATTGTGCGTAGTACCTAAAATAGGTGTCTAAGGATGAAAGTAAAACTCATAAGATTGAAAGGAATACAAAAGATAGAATTATCAAATATTGTAAAACTAGCAAAGTTTATTAACAAAAAGTTTTGTAGTATTTGCCAAAGTACAGAGCGTACAATTATAAAAATAGTCAGGGATGGATCGTAATGATTAATAAACAAATACTGATAACAATTATGATGGATAAGTTTGTTAATCCGGCCTGATTGTGGAGACCACAGAAAAATGTAAACCTAAAGATTATATAACAAGTTGTGTTCCTTAGATACTCTAGTTGATAAGTTTATTAATAAGCTGAATCATTATAATAAATAACAATAAACAATAAGGAGTTTAGTGTAAAAGAAAACGAGTGGTGGGGGCGCCATAGGGGTACCCCTACATGGGTATAAATACGGGAGCGCAGAAGGCTCCGCAGTCTTAGTCTCGGGAAGCGCGCCGAAAGGCTACATCGTCTATATCTTGCTAACGTTCGAAAATCTTATATATTTCGCGAAGTATACCTGATACAGTGTTGTAAATCTTCATATTATTATTAAATAAAGAATAGCTTGTGTTGTGTTGACAAATAAATCAAGTGTCTTTATTTATTTAAACAATTTGTGGTCCCGTGCCCAGAAAAAATAAAAAAATTTTCAGTTTAATCTCATAGAGGCGAAGGTCCTTGTAGTGGGAAGCTGGAAGACAACTATTGGAAGGTGGAAATATTCTACAACAGCAACATCAACAGGAGGAAACATATTTCCAGAGTTTAATTACGATTGGAAATCATCTTGTGGTTTAATTACTATAAGGAAGACAGTGATTGTGGTTGAGATTTGGGATAATACCTAGGGGAGAATCTATTTTTTAAAGAGAATAGCATATTACTTACCTGTGGCTAAATCATTAAAGAGATTTAACTTACCTCATCTGCTGACGGTGGAGCTGGATCTAGAAGACTGGAAACCTGAAAATAAAAAGAAAATTATTGCACAGTGGTAGTCCTGACGGATATCATTGATCAAAAAGAACGAAAGCATAGATACCGAGACTTGCTCATCACCAAAACCACCTTGCTCGTAGATCAGGTAAAACGAGCTGGCGACCGGAAGAAACATCGAACCGGTGGATCGTCGGTCTTAATTATTCTGGAACAATTAAAGGGGTTTCAGGGTGATAAGACGGTAAAGAGCTGCGATTGGGGTGGACAAGTTAAAGCTAGTCTACGAGAGAGTGAACCCAATAGGGCGATCACACCTACGCTGTGTAATTATAGAATGTGAATCAAGAGTGGGTCTACCGAAGTGAAAGGGAACCTCTTAGCATTGCTATCACGTGAAACGGTTACAACTTAACCTAACAAATGTTTTTATTAGTTTATTCGGGACTAACAAACAATTCCACATCGATTGGCCACGTGAAAAACAAAGATAGATGAAAAAATAAAAAAATTACGGCCAACTTCACGTACTTTTTTATTTTTGATTTTTTTAATAAACCGTTGCGTCACGGAACAAACGAAACTCCCGAGAAAAATTAAGAGGACTCCGGCTAGTAGGAGAGAAACGGAAAGGTATGGTAGAGGGGCGGGGAACGCACAGATGGTAAAGAAAGAAGATTGAGAAACCGCGAGATATTCAGTAACATATAACAATGGGCCCTTTTATTGGGGACTTAGTAAATCAACAATGAACAATTCAAAAAAACAATGGCGAAAATAAATAATTAGTAATACGAAGTCGCGCGAGACGAGGTCCCATACGGGACACGCGAACAAAATACAATCCGACGAACGTTACACGCTATACAAAAGATCCTTGCGAGACCCGTGAAAGAAAGATAAATAATTCGGCCTACGATACGCTATAATCCCGTGACCTACCGGGCTCGAGACAACGATGTGCCCTCGCGATACAGTTCTTTGTTACAATCGACACGCAGAAATTAAGCGATTCGCGGCCGTGAATTCACGACACGTTCTGCCCGATTCACGCAGCGCGCGAGCGAGACAGACGAACGGCAGACGGGGTAAGGTTCCCCGCAGATATTGGTAATTAGAACTGTCGAATATTAGTATCACGCGAGTAGGAAGATTTCACACAGAATGATACAGAGTCGAAAGCGTAAAAGGCTGTACAAAATAGAAAAGATAATAGCTAAAAGAAACAGGTCCGAGGTAAGGTCGCCAAATAATTATTCAAATTTCAATTTCATGAACGTACGGGAAGCGTAGTTCACGAGTTCTTACGAGCACGATCCAGGGTCACCGAGAACGTGGTTATTATACACAATTAATAGGAGATAATATAAAAGGTCACGCTAAGGCACGGAATCTTTTCCTCTGGCGAAACGCGAACTTCTCCTCAGTCGAAACCGGGAGGATAATTACGAGACTATAAGAAGACTGATATCTACAACGCACAGAGTAGTAAAGATTTCGTCCTTTCGGGCGTCGAGACGCTTACCGTGAACGATACAATTTCTCGAACAAACGATACTTTCTTCTCGAGACTTCACTTGAAACCACCGGCCAAGACGGCTGTCAACGCAAGAATCGCGCTCGAGGGGTTCGTCGTCTTCCCGGTCGGGGCTAGCTCCCTCGCGGTAAGTCTAGTTGGGCCCAATGGGCCAATCGCCTACGCGGATTATTGCAACCAATCAGGGCTTACGCGCAAATATTCAAAACATGCCTATGGACTAATTCGACACTTATTGATTCTTCGAAAATAATTCGTTAACTACCCGATGCGAGATGCTCTATACTAGAGTAGAGATTTAACCAGAGCCTCCAACGGATCGTATAATTACGATACTGGGAAGGATGGTACGTAAATTCTATGTTCCCTTAAAGTCTACGCGCGATACAAGGGCGTACGTCGCCTTTTCGCGAGACTCGGAACGTGCGGGTTCTCGACGGGGCTTCTTGCCGTGTCTTCTTGGCGTCCAGGTAGTGACGGGTAGATGCTGCAGTCCGGTCCTGGTTTGACGGGACGCTGCAGTGGCGGAGGTCGCGATCCCTCGGCCTAGGGTAGCTCCCTGAGCTCCCTCTTCGATACGGGTGCCTTTAGCTGGGCACCGGTACCGGGACTGACGAGACGTGATGTAGTCCATGGCGATGTTCTCTGCACTTCGGTTCCCTACTTTATTCGGGACCGGGCGTAACGGGGTGGAGGCGCCTGCTGACGTTGGCGTTCTTCCACGCTCCCTGGCGTAACCTTCGGCTGCTTTCCTCCGACGATACTAGAGAGGATGACTTCTCTCTGCTGGTTGCTTCCTCGGCGTTAAGTTGGCTCGGCGTATCGTATGAAAGTTATCGTATACAAAAACAATTAGTCTAATCTCCTTATTTTTAGTAATCAGGACCCTGGAGTTCTTGGCCGGTACAGTCGGATATTATCTCTCCCGAGGGACGGTACTGCGTCCCGTGATCAAGAGCACGCGAGTACCACATCGAGACTTTTGTGGCGTTAAAAATTAACGTCACAGTACATATATTCCGCATATAAAGATCGCGAGGCACATAATACATGGGTATGTCCAGTCTATTGACATATAGTGTGGACTACGCGATCCCTACCTTAGATCCTTTGAAAAAGTGTCCGCTCAAATAAACAAAGAGGAAATGAGGTGGCGGCCAATTGTTCTCCTTTTCTAATGTTTCCATTGCCTATGTTTTCTATACTCTCATACTACGGCTGCTGGATAGAAAAAGATAGGGCTTGGCCGCCACCAGTCGTTATCATTTTCTTTCAGTCGACCATTTTTTCTGTCTATGCGTAGTCCATACTATATGTCGATAAACCAGTCTATTTGTACTGATAAGAGGAGGAAACGGTATGAGAAATGAAGTTCCGAATGAGACTTCGTAATGATGAAACCTCATACCATGCTCAAGTTCTACAGACCAATGGGCAGCCAATTTTGAGAAAAAGAGCACTAAAGTTTGTATGGGAACTTATATATCTAAAGGTGTAAGTTTAGCTATAAGTGGTTTGGCGGGCGAAGCGGTAGCGTGTCAACTTGATAAGCCAAGGGTTCCCTGCTCGAATTTCTGTGCTCGAGATTTTTAATTTCACAAATTTTTTTGCATGTTACTTATGAGTTTGTTTAATATTATAATAATAATCATGCAAATATGTGTTGTCATTACAATTCTATTATTTTTGCTTCTTGTAAATAATAAAAATTTAGAAATAAAATACAAAAAAATTCATGAAAAAAAAAAGTTTACAAGCAGAGACACGATCACGAAAACTTAAGAAGTCACAAGCCTGCATGTTCAATTTTTTTTACATCCAATTTTTTTTAATTGTTATGAGTAGTTATTGAACTTTATAAATAAATTTTACAAAAATGATCAACAAATAAGTAATTTAAATAACTTTTTCAATGTAAAATTCCTTTCACTCTAGAAATGGACTTTGTTGTTGAAAAAGATGTGCTATTTGTGGCACATCTCGGTTTTCCGTCAGGATTATTCTAGTATTAAACGGAGACTCGGAACAACTTTTAAATCCAAAAATCTCGTTTATTGAAATATACGTCCGCTCCCTTCGAAATATGCCAACAGACTAATTGTTTAACTGTTACTAAGGAAAATCAATAACAACGCTCGCTCGCTTATATTTCATAGATACGGTGTTATTCATAAATATACCGCAATTTCGGCCGTCCTGATTTGTTGTCGTCCTCGACAATATCGTTTCCATTACTGCCTTAAGTTTATTTGCAGTTTACATTTTTTTTTATTACAATTGTTTTGAATTTTCGCTTGGCACTATTTTTAATCGATCTATCGCGATTATTCCTTTATAAAACCTCTGACTTTGTCGTTCTCCCTCGATATCCTGTATCAAATATCTATCATTTCCAATTTTTTTAACTACCTCGTACGGCCCGCGATATTTTTCTGTTAGTTTTCTGCTTTGGCCAGTTGCAGGTGCTTCATATCTCACCAGTACTAATTGGCCTGGCTCTAGTTTCCTGGCTTCCTTCCTTTTCTTATTAAATTGTTCGCAGAGCTTCGTTTTATTTTTTTTTAATAAATCCGAAACGTTTTCTCCCTCTAATTCTGTCCCGATTTCCACGTTCAACTCTCTGATCTCCTTTGTTAGCAAGCTATCTTGCCTTCCCATTGATTTATAATTAAATATCAACTCGGCTGGTGTTCGTTTCGTAATTCTGTGGGTACTGTTGTTAATCGCCCATTGTACATCATAAATTTTTTTGTCCCAATCACTATTTTCTAAATCTCGAGTTATCGTCGGTAGGCAATTGACGATGACGTTATTTACCCGCTCGATCTGACCGTTTGCTCGTGGTGTGCCGGACGCTATCTTCACATGTACAATCTCGTTTTGATTGCAAAATTCTTCAAATTTACCCGAAATATAGGCCGCACCCCGATCGCTAATTATTCTACTCGGTTTTCCATAGTGCGATGTAAATTTGCGGAGTTCTTCTATCGTCTCGTCTGAGCCTGTGGTTTTCACCGGCTGCAAAATTACATATTTGCTGAACGCACAAATTACTCCGATAACGTATTTATTTTCTCTGTCTGTCTCGACAAATGGACCCAGGTGATCTACGTGAATCGTCTCAAATGGGATACTCCCTTTATCTATCGGATGCAAGAACCCGGCTTTCTTTCCAGTTTGTGGTTTGTAATAGAGACAATTTATGCACCGATTCACGTAGGTAGTCACGCATTCGCGCATCCCGGGAAAGTAATATGTTTCCTTCAGTTTCGCTAACGTCTTATCGATTCCTAGATGAGCTAGACTTTTGTGAGTCACCGCCACGATTTCGTTTCGTAATTCTTTTGGCACATATAATCGCCACCGTCCTTTAGTTATTTTGTACACTCTCGCGTTCGCCATACTGAATTTTCTATGCGTTTCTTCGTCGCCTTCCTCCAACTTATCGCGAACTGCCAAGATTTCTGGGGACGACCGTTGCATCGCTGCTATCCAATTTGTATTTATATTTATTCCCAAAATTGGTATTCCGATTATCGGTGTCTCTTCCTCCGGTTCGACGGGAAATCTGCTCAATCCATCGGCGACCACGTTTTGTTCTTCTTTTATATGCTCAATCCGATAATTAAATTCCGCTAATCTAACGAACCATCGTCCAATTCGAGGACTCAAATCTCGTTTACTTTCCAACATCTTTAAACTATTACAATCCGTTCTTATCACAAACTCGATCCCAATCAAGTACACTCGAAATCTCTCTAGTGCACATACGATCGCCAAAGCCTCTAGTTCGAAAGAGTGATACTTCGACTCGTCTCTCGTTGTCTTTTTGCTATAATAGCATATCGGATGTATACGTTCATCTTCTTGTTCTTGGTACAATACCGCTCCTAGACCGTGTTGACTCGCATCCGTGTGGACCTCGGTTCTCGCTTGTGGGTTATAAATTGACAATATCGGTCTCGAAGTCAATCTCAGCTTTATCTCGTCAAAAGCACTCTATTGCTTTTTTCCCCACACGAACGTCTCATTCTTTGATAGTAAATCTGTCAACGGCTTAATTATTGTTGCGAAATTTTTCACGAACCTTCGGAAGAAACTCGCTAATCTCACGAAGGCTCGTATCGCTCGTACATTCGTCGGGATCGGAAACATCTTGACCGCTGTTATTTTCTTCGCTCCTGGTTCGACTCCGCTTTGTGATATCTCAAAGCCTAAGTACTCTACCTTGTTTTTAAAGAAATGACATTTTTTTAAGTTCAGCGTCAGTCCCGCAGAAACTAAAAGCTGCAATACCGCCTCCAATTTCTCCATTTCTTCCTCGAAAGATTTACAGGCTGTAATGATGTCATCGAGATCCCCAAAAAACACTTACGTGTAAAAAACTACGCCAAGTACAGGTGTGCTGTGTATTCCTCTAATAAAAAGTATTGATATCAGATTATTGAGGCCAAGTACTTAAGTCACTACATGTTTGCCTATTATATGATCTAGCACTGGCCCATCATTTTAATTATATTTTCGAAATTTCCTATAACGTTTTCACTACTCTTTTACATTACTACTGTTTCTCGTAGTTGATTATGAATTAATGGTTATTTAATAATTAATAAAACTTTAGCTGATTCCTTATCGAGTACTACTTGGCGGGTCCGTGCAATTCTTGATATAAATTTGCATTCATAATGCCAGTCATTAAACTCAAAACCAATGTCAACTTTCTATATAGAGCTTATTAACGATAACTCGTTAATAATAATCACGGTAAAATCTTAATAACAAACATAATTTTAGGATACTATTAGTACGTTCAAAGTAAGTATTTTGGAATTTCTGGCACGGAACCGCCAAGTAGTACTCGATAAGGAATCAGCTAAAGTTTTATTAATTATTAAATAACCATTAATTCATAATCAACTACGAGAAACAGTAGTAATGTAAAAGAGTAGTGAAAACGTTATAGGAAATTTCGAAAATATAATTAAAATGATGGGCCAGTGCTAGATCATATAATAGGCAAACATGTAGTGACTTAAGTACTTGGCCTCAATAATCTGATATCAATACTTTTTATTAGAGGAATACACAGCACACCTGTACTTGGCGTAGTTTTTCACACGTAAGTGTTTTTTGGGGATATCACAAGTTTTTGTTGTTCAACGGGACATAGACGCTCTGAGCACTGAAATCTATATTGTCACAGATATAAAATGTAAATGCATTATGATGTTGCTAATCAGAAAAATATATTGCGGTGTCGAAAATGTTTAATGGCATATAAATTTACTTTGTAAGTCCCTTTTTCTAGAAATGCATAAAGACATATACAAATTTTTAAAGAAAATGTAATCTTCAATGCATATAAGCGTCGTTAATGGTGTCCAGCTTGTTGAAGCCGTGTGGTAAATGTAAGAGAGGAGAGTATGCTGGATTATTTCAGGCCTTGTACCTTAGGCCGTGCGAACATCAAAGAGGATACTACAGTTTGAGCGAAGCGCCAAAGCTTGTTGCACACTTTTCTGGACTTCTACGTCCTACACTTAGGTACAAGAAACTACGGAGCGGAAAACCCTGGACTTCCACATCCAACACCTGGACACAGGAAACTACGGAGCGGAATACCTGGACACCCTGGACTTCTACATCCAGTACCTAGATACAAGAAACTACGGAGCGGAATACCTGTACACCCTGAACTTCCACATCCGACACCTAGATACAGAAAACTACGAAGCGGAATACCTGGACACCTTGGACTTCCACATCCGACACCTAGATACAGAAAACTACGAAGCGGAATACCTGGACACCCTGGACTTTCACATCCGGCACCTAGATACAGAAAACTACGTAGCGGAGTACCTGGATACCCTGGAATTCCTCATCCAGTACCTAGATACAAGAAAGTACGGAGCGGAATACCTGGACACCCTAGACTTCCACATCCAGTACCTAGATACAAGAAACTACGGAGCGGAACATCCGGACACCCTGGACTTCCACATCCGACACCTAGATGCAGAAAACTACGAACCGGAATACCTGGACACCCTGAACTTCCACATCCGACACCTAGATACAGAAAACTACGAAGCGGAATACTTGGACACCCTGGACTTCCACATCCAGTACCTAGATACAAGAAACTACGGAGCGGAACACCTGGACACCCTGGACTTCCACATCCAGTACCTAGATACAAGAAACTACGGAGCGGAATAGCTGGACACCTTGGACTTCCACATCCGACACCTAGATACAGAAAACTACGAAGCAGAATACCTGGACACCCTGAACTTCCACATCCGACACCTAGATACAGAAAACTACGAAGGGGAATGCCTGGACACCTTGGACTTCCACATCCGACACCTAGATACAGAAAACTACGAAGCGGAATACTTGGACACCCTGGACTTCCACATCCAGTACCTAGATACAAGAAACTACGGAGCGGAACACCTGGACACCCTGGACTTCCACATCCAGTACCTAGATACAAGAAACTACGGAGCGGAATACCTGGACACCTTGGACTTCCACATCCGACACCTAGATACAGAAAACTACGAAGCGGAATACTTGGACACCCTGGACTTCCACATCCGACACCTAGATACAGAAAACTACGAAGCGGAATACCTGGACACCCTAGACTTCCACATCCAGTACCTAGATACAAGAAACTACGGAGCGGAACATTCGGACACCCTGGACTTCCACATCCGGACACCCTGGACTTCCACATCCGACACCTAGAAGCAGAAAACTACGAAGCGGAATACTTGGACACCCTGGACTTCCACATCCGACACGTAGATACAGAAAACTACGAAGCGGAATACCTGGACACCCTAGACTTCCACATCCAGTACCTAGATACAAGAAACTACGGAGCGGAACATCCGGACACCCTGGACTTCCACATCCGACACCTAGATGCAGAAAACTACGAAGCGGAATACCTGGACACCCTGGACTTCCACGTCGGCCATCTAGATATAGAAAACTACGAAGCAGAACAGTTGGACAATCTGTCACCTAAAATACGAGGAATTATGCCGAAGCACACATATGTATACATACACCCATATACGCGCGCTGCACATGAATGCCATTAAAAACTGGATAATTCTATACTGTTGTGAAAGCACCCTTATACTAACTGGAAATTCGGTATGAACGGTAGCTTCACGTATAAAGTGTATTTGATTGTATTGTGTATTCGTAAATTACTACCACCATACAGAGTACAAATAGGTAAAGAAGGCACAGCAGTCAGCGCCATCTGTCGTGTAAAAAATGCGATGGACGTGCGAAGACGACGACGACGACGACGACGACGACGACGACGGAACTGAAATAAAATCATCTCGCTCGCCATCTCAATACGCCCTGATCTCGTATACTAATCGTACTGAACCTGGGAGCAATCAATTCAGGACCCTCAATTCCTATAGTGAATGTATCAATAACTTTTTCTCATGTATAGCGGTTAATAAGATATTTCGTTCCAAACACAGGTATAAGAGTTGACTCAAGTAAAGAGTCTCGGCGAGCTGCGCCCTGTACAGCCGGTTGCCTGTACTTGGCGCGAGACTCGACCGAGTCTCTTGATACGTCATTGCTAAATTTTCATTTTTTTTCCAAAAATAATGTTAATCATCCTCTGAAAAACCGCAGGCGCGTTGCATAGTCCAAAGGGCATCCTTTTGAACTGATAATGTCCATCCGGGGTTACGAAGGTGGTCTTCTCTCTCGAATCTCGCGATACAGGTACTTGATAACACCCGCTGAATAGATCAAGACTCGTAAAATACCGATGACCCCTCAAACCATCGATTTGATCGTCGATCAACGGCATGGGATATTTGTCCTTGACGGTTATTTTGTTTAGTGCCCTGTAATCCACGCACATACGCATTTCCCCATTTTTCTTTCGAACCAAAATAATTGGACTCGCGTACGGCGATAAGCTGTCTTCGATGACGTCGGCCTTTTTTAAATCTTCAACCATCGTTCTGACTTTCTCCTTCTCGTAATACGATAAACGATACGGTCTATAGAAAACCGGCTTGTCAGAAGATAACTTGATCTCCATTTCCGCTACACTCGTTTTTCCCATTTCGTGGACATTCCTCGATACTACCGTCTTATATTTATTAATTAATGTAATTAATTTCGTATGTTCTTTTTTATTCAAATCAGAGTCGATCTCGTCTTCGGTTATGTCCTTGGTATTGAATTCTCGTGACATTTCCCTTTCCTCGCATATTTCCCCGCGAGAAATCGTTTGTCCCTTCTTGATGTTTATCTCCTTATCGTTCAAATTCATTATCGGTATCACCGAACCGCCTTTTTCGTCGGTGCTGATTATACACCGGGGTATCGCGTCTCCACACTCTAAAACGCGAGCCTCTACGTAAGTAGTAATAGATCCGTTATAGCGAGACCTGGGGGCGTGGTTAAGTAGGGGTGGGGGTGAGTCCCAAAAGTATTACGGTTAAAATTTTTTCGTTTCAAACTCGACGCCCCCAAAAGTTTAGCGAATGAAATTTTTTCGTTTCAAACTCAACGCCCCAAAAGTTTAGCGAATGAAATTTTTTCGTTTCAAACTCGACGCCCCAAAAATTTTTGCGAATGAAATTTTTTCGTTTCAAACTCAACGCCCCAAAAGTTTAGCGAATGAAATTTTTTCGTTTCAAACTCGACGCCCCAAAAGTTTTACGACTGAAATTTTTCAAAAATGGGAAGTGGGCATTTTTCTGTACGAAAACTAAGCGGTAGCAGTAAAACTATCAGCCAAAACGATATGTCGGGAAGTAAAAAGGAAAATTAAAAGAGAAGCCGACATCTTGATAAAAAAGAGGCGCCGACCAGTCGCTGAGACATTTTTTGTGCAACGAAAATTTTCTCGAATCTTGGAAAAGAACTGCAACGAATGGCTAGGATTTTCTGGAGCCTTCACATTTCAGCCAGACAGTCTAACGCTCCTAGACGACCACGTGTTTCGTAGACAAAGAGTTTCAACCCACAATAGTAAGGGTAGCTACCTAAGTAAAAATTAGGATTGACTTTAAGATATGGGTCAAAAATAAATTAGGTTTGTAAACGATATGTCGGGAAGTAAAAAGGAAAACTAAAAGACAAGTCGACATCTTGATAAAATAAGAGGCGCCGTCCAGTCGCTGAGATATTTTTTGTGCAACGAAAATTTTCTCGAATCTTGGAAAAGAACTGCAACGAATGGCTAGGATTTCTGGAGCCTTCACATTTCAGCCAGACAATCTAACGCTCCTAGACGACCACGTGTTTCGCAGACAAAATATTTTATGACAGACGATTTCCAGTTTCAAAATTCTTCAAGGTGATTTTACGACTTTCGTGATACAAAAAGTATGACCGTTTAAGGGTTGGAAACTGTCTTCTAATTCCCGCTGGTATGAAAAAATGTCTGAAACCTACCTACGCCACCCGCAACCCCCACCACCTCACTATTCTAAACGTACTCTCATATAAACCCCTCCTCCGCTTTTGAATTCAGTAATGGTATAGCAGTACCCCCATCGATATCACGGTATCACTATGGCAGAATGTGATAAAAATTTGAAAAGAAAAAACAGTGAAAACAACGACAATAATGTCGCGGGAAGAAAAATTCAACGTGTGGGTTTAAACACACACATTGATAATGGTAAGTACATTTTAAGAACTTTTCGGTAGGTAAAATGTATATTAATACAAAATTGCATCTTCCTAACGAATAATGTTTTCACTTGCTAGACAGGACTGACGATGGGGCTATACAGTCAGAACTATACAACATCGTTAGCAATGAAATTGAAGAGGCTATCGAAATTGAGCGGATAAAACGATTTCTACAAGCTGGTCATGATAATGACATCATGAATAACGACGAGAACAACTCATGGATCGATCTGGAGGATATCATCGGTGAAGACACTACGTTAGTACATCAGATAGGCGGAGGCGCAGAAGATTCTACTATGTTGCCTGGAGGTAGAGTTAAAATTGTAGATCGGTCAACGAGACACTTTCAAAGATTTAGACTCGACGGAACGTGTACAACATTTAAAATTCAGGCTCCTGAAAAAGATGTAAATCCTATGACCTGGTTGAGAGAAGCTTTTGTAGATCTACATAGGCATATGATAGAAAATCAGGGTGAACCTTCAGATCTTGTAGGAATTACATTTAATTCTCCGGGATTTTCCCAAAACCGAGCAGCAGGCCTTTCATTCCGTCCTGCGCAAGACTGTAATTTCGAGCATCTCTGGTCGCTCGTAGAAAAAGTTGCTCAAAGTGGGCACGATGTTGCCATCGATGAGTCCTTCATGATAACAGTTCAAAGAGTTCAAATGATTACTGGCAAGGGTCGAGTTACGGTGGGCTCCTATGATCGTTTCACTCTAAGCAAGAAATCTATTGTTTTAATTACCAATAATGATAATTTATGCCTACCTCGAGCACTCGTTGTAGCCTTAGCGCATTATAAGCGTGGGGATAGTCGTGCAGGGGCGTTTCATAACGAATTTCGTAGATTAGCTCATTCTAGACTAAATAACAAATTACAACTTGAGGCTGCGCGGAAATTGATGACAGAGGCCGGAGTAGAAATACCTCCCGAAAATCGAGGTATGGGGCTAAGAGAACTTGCCATTTTTCAAAAATTCTTTAATCCTCAAGGCTTAGCAATAGAGGTCTACGAACCTAAAGAACTAGGTGGTCGTAAATTGAAACCCGTATATGACGGTCGTAGTGAAGTTTTAAAGCACGGTGCGGATCTGTCGGGTACCATGCGTTTGATCCTTAACGAAAATCATTTTGACGTAATACTGAACATGACCGGCGCTACCGCGATGAAAAAATTTTGTTACGCCTGCCGGACCACTTATAACAGAGAACATAGATGCGAGGGAACGTGTCCATTGTGTCGAGCATCCCCTGCTTGTAATAATAAGATGTTAGGTGTTAAATGTTTGAAATGTCGGCGTACATTTCATGGTAACGATTGTCTTGCTAATCATCTCAAACGAAACTCATATGCTAAGTCAAAATCTATATGTGACGCAATAAAAAATTGCGAGTATTGTGGAATATCAATCATGACTAAGAAAAGGCTTAAGCATAGATGTTACGAACGCTTTTGTCATACGTGTCGTGTTAATAGGCCGCTGAGACATTGGTGTTACATATCACCTCTAAAGAAAAATATTCAATTAGCCAAGCAAAAAGAAAACGCCCCTGTAAAAGAAAATCTTTTTGTATTTTACGATTTTGAAACGATGCAGGTTCGCGAGCAGGTGGGAAACCCGGATGTTAAAGTTCACGATGTTAATCTTTGTGTAGTTCAAAAAGTATGTGAAAAATGTATGTACAATAATGACATGTCCTACCTCTGTAGTTATTGCGGTATTCGTCAATTCGTTTTTGATCATGAACCCTTAAAACAGTTTATAGATCTCGTTATAGATATGAAAGATTTCAAACAGGTGATATGTATAGCACACAATGCTCGAGGGTTTGATGCTCAATTTGTACTGAAATATATTGTAGAGACACTGAAAATAACTCCACAGATTATATTGAACGGTACTAATATCCTTGAGATTTCTTTTGAAAAAGTTAGATTCTTGGATTCTTTATGTTACTTAAGTATGCCACTTTCCGGATTTTCCAAAACTTTTAATCTCGCTAGTTCATTAGTTAAAGGATATTTCCCCCATCTATTTAACAGACCTGAAAATCAGCACTATGTCGGACCACTACCAGACGCATTGTTTTATTCCCCTGACACGATGAAGATTGTAGATCGTGCAAAATTTTTTACCTGGTACGATGAGCTTGTCAAAGCTGAATACGTGTTTGATTTTGCTGCCGAGATTAAACGATATTGTATATCGGACGTGAATCTTTTGAGACAGGGTTGTTTATCTTTTCGTAAGATGTTTATGGAGATCACTGAAATCTGTCCGTTTGCGAAAGCTGTAACCATCGCATCCGCATGTAGTGTTGTTTACAGAACTAACTTTTTAAAACAAGACAGTATCGGCATTATCCCCAAGAGTGGTTATAGAGGATTTGATAACCAGTCGATCATCGCATTAGAATGGTTTGCGTGGGTTGAGCATGAACGCGGATATCGCATAGAGCACGCAGGTCGTGGTGCTGAAAAGGTATTACCCGGTGGTTTAAAGGTAGATGGATATTATGAAACAGATAGTGGAAAAACAGTATTTGAATTCCACGGATGTTGGTTTCACGGTTGTCCCAAATGCTATCCTAGCGATCGGGATAAAGCAAATATTGTTAATGATGTGTGGTTAACTTTGAACGAGCGATATGAACGCACCATGTTAAAGTCATCACGCATTAGAACATTAGGTTATCATTTAGAAGAAATCTGGGAGCATGAATACCGTCATTTACGAGCCACGGATAACAAGTGTAAAAACTTTATCGAACACGCGGCGCCACCAGTTTTAAAAAAGAGTCGCCTCGCTCCGAGGCATGCGTTCTACGGGGGCCGCACGGGTAATACTCGAACGTACTATAAGGTTAACGATGGAGAACAGATTCGATACCTCGATGTTACTTCGCTCTATCCCACTGTAAATAAATACGACAAGTTCCCCGTGGGACATCCTGTAGTGTATATAGATGAGGAGTGTAAACAGGTTACAGGCGATGATAATGACATATCAAAAGTTGAAGGACTGATAAAATGTACAGTTTTACCACCGAGAAATTTGTATCATCCTGTTTTACCTGTAAGAATGCATGGTAAACTAATGTTTGCGCTATGTCGTTCTTGTTGTGATGAGTTAAATCAGAATCGTTGTACACATGAAAATTCGGAAGATAGGACTTTTACAGGTACGTGGGTTTCTGTTGAACTTCAAAAAGCAGTCGGTATGGGTTATATCATCACGAAAATTGAAGAAATATGGCAATACGAGGTTAGTCAGTACGACCCTAGTACACGTATAGGTGGTTTGTTTGTCGATTATATTGATACATTCTTAAAGGTAAAACAGGAATCTTCGGGTTGGCCTATAACGTGCATCGATGAGGAGAGCAAACAGAAGTATCTAGATGATTACAAAAAGGTTGAAGGAATTACACTCGAACGTGAGCGCGTAGCAAAAAACTCAGGGCTGCGAGCCGTTGCAAAATTATGTTTAAACTCATTCTGGGGAAAATTTGGTCAACGTGAGAATCAAGCAAAAACAACGGTCGTAACTGATGGCAAAACATTCCTCGAGACAGTTAGCGATCCTAAGAAAGAGATACTTAGTGTTCTCCCGGTAAGCGATGATGTGGTATATGTTAACTGGTGTAACGTAGATGATACTATCGAGCCCTCGAAAATTACGAACGTTGTGATTGCCGCGTACACAACAGCTCAGGCTAGACTACGACTGTATGCTCTTCTTGAGAAGATTGGTAGACAATGCTTGTATTACGATACGGATAGTATTATTTTCATTCGATCGGACACTCCTGATTCTAAAGATTTAGAAACAGGGACGAATTTAGGGGATTTAACCGATGAGTTAGAAGATTACGGAGAAGGTAGCTATATAAGCGAGTTTGCATCGTGCGGTCCCAAGTGCTATGCGTACAAAGTTGAAACCCCTAAAAGTGTTACTAATTATATTTGTAAAGTTAAGGGTATTAGTCTTAACTATGCAAATACGAAAAGCATCAACTTTGACACATTAAAATCTTTTGCAACTACTGGTATCTCGCCCGAAGGAGACGAAGAGGTGGTTCTTTCTTATAAATCCTTAAGACGAACCCCAATGCACGATGTCATTACACGAAACGAAACAAAAACGTTTAAGAATAATTTTGTGAAGCGACGACTAGTTGATAACTACGATTCAGTACCATACGGTATGTTGTAAATTTATGTAATTTTAGACTATGGTAATGTCCTACGACTATGTACACTTTTTAAGGAATAATAAAAAGTAAATAAAGTGTTCACAGTCTTTAACGTTTTCCTTCTTAAACTGGGCGTGCACGATTTTTCACAAGACGGCTATCTAAAACTGTACCACCCCCAAAAACCCAAGGACCTATTGCATCACCCCATTGTGCAATAATAAGGAAAAGACTTGTAGGTCTGCGGAAGGGATGGTCACATTTTTTGACCACTGTGTGGTAGGGGTAGATCATCCTTTTTTATAAATAGTGGATAGAGATGGTACAGCACTTCAGTACTAGATACAGATATCCTAGAGACACTGCAACCAAACATAATGGAAAAAGATTTAGACAAAATTTTGCACCACCACCCGGCAACATCCTTCCTCAAGGATATAATGTGTGAAGAGTTTCAACGACCGGCTGGACCCGATAGAAATTCCAGAGTGCTACGCCGAATTTTTGAGAATGCGAAAATAGCAAAAATAGTGCAATGGTTTAAGAAGGGGTGCATGGCCCATCAGGGTACTATAAATCTATGCCTTGAAGCATTAAAAATTCGTGGTGAAGATCGCGATAGCCGAGTGCGGGTGATCAGAAACCGTGGTAAGTGATGCTCAAGTGGTGGCTCGTGTACCTCTACTTCTCTCTATCTAATAAAGTGCGTACTAACGTCATAAATTTATCCACAGCCATTCAAATAAAATCTTCCACCTCTATAACGACAACCGCCATCGTTCATGAGGAACCGGCGGTGCTATTACCAACGCCAGTTCCGTCGCCATCATCATCATCATCATCATCATCGTCATCGTCATCATCAGCTTCTCCACTAGGGCCAATACAGCCATCATCATCACCATCGTCACCACAACAACCATTATCATTTACTCCTCAGCCACAACGAGGCGTGAAAAGATTGTATGAGGAGGAGGCTGTAGAGACTAAGGATGGTAGGTTCTATAACTATATTATATATTTTTATTAACAAGAATTTCATTTAATACTTATTATTCCTGTTTATAGTAAAAAAACCCAACAATCTGGAGGATTTAGCCTTTATGCGACAACAGCTCGAGACTATATCTGCGCAGGTCGCGTCACTGCAAGAGAAAATATCGCAGCCTCCGGTTATCACGATATTCGACGATGAGGATGTCGTAATTAAAAAAGAGCCGACTTCGCCATCACCACCACCTATGGAGGAGGAACAGGCTGTAGATATATACCCTGAAAACAATATGCTTCTAATGTCTCCTGAGGTGCAGGAGGCATTAGAGCATTTACTAAATATCGACGAGGCTGTCAGAAATATACCTTTATAAGCTTGATAATAGCATAATAGTATAATATTAAGTAGTAAAAATAATTGTATAATAATATTAATAATAAAAAACATGTTTTATACTGTAATAACGTGTCCCTCTTTTACTCATCCTTCGCAAAATTACTCTCTTTAAACCTAAGGTGGGAATGTAGGGCCTAGTTGATAATAAAATAATAATTTTCGGGGTATAATATATATATATATTTATTATAAGTAAGATCGACAGCTTTGAGTACAATGATGTGTTTTATTGGTGTGTTTCTTAATTCTCCCGTAAAATTTTCTAACTATATAATCGTTCTTATTATAATTTGTTGAAAAAAAGTCTTGAAACTGCTGCATTGTGTATCCGCGGGACTTGTAATACAAAAACATCAGACAGTACTGCCCGCAAACTTGCGACTTGAGAGACTGCAACGGTTTTTGATTCCATGTAATTTTTCTTGAATTCGTTCTCATAGCCTCCTGATGATTCCTCACAAAAGGTTCTAACCCATAACTATCAAAGTATTCACATTCTCCTCGCTGATCGATATAAAATGCTACCCAGTGAGTGCCGGGTTTGTTATGAGGATCTGTATTCATAACTATAGCCGTCGGTCTATTAAGACGTAAGGGGATTCTGTCTGCTGGAAACACCCCCTTCGACTTAACTTGTATGCCCCGTAGAACTTTTTGAATCTCAGGTGTTGTCAACGCTTCTCGCCGTTTAAACATGCTTCTTGTTAGGTATGATGACTTACACAGTGTCAATGAAGAACTAGACATTTTCAGCTCTTGCACGTCTACATATTAACTCGACTAACTGGAATAATCGGCTATCACTTGTCGCGAGGAGTCTATTTCTATGATATTGTAAAATTCGGCATATACAATGCAGTTTATAGTAGCCTCCAGAGCATGAGCAAATCCCACTTCTATTCGGACGGTTCCATGCTTTATGAGATTCCAATGCATAGCACAAGATGCGCTCAAATCGGGTGTTAGATCAAACGCCGTGAAACAATGTCCGTTCGCATATTCCGTACGGCCAATGCCATTTCCTGTATTTCCGTAGTGAATACCAGTTCCCATAAAGAGAGTATAGTAGTTTCGGACTGATAACTCTTTATCATATGCAGGCTGAAGAGGTCTGCTGGGTATTTGAACGCCATCGATATAGAGCGATAGATTATTAATGTTGAAATGTTGGAAATTGAACGGATTTTTTGCAGGCGCTCCGTTGAAAGTCTTATTTGTGACAAAACCTACGATGATTCGTTTCGGTAATTGACCCATAAAAACATTGTCGAGAGTCTCTTGTTGTATACCGGATGGTATAGAAAGAGATTTTACTTCGACTCTTGTTATGGGGTACTTCGCCGGCGTCTGAGCCAGAGCTTTAGCGTGAGCTAAAAGAATCATTGGACTGATTTTCACTTTTCGCACGAGTAGCGTGGCTTCTGTGATATGGACCTTATAATCCCCAGTTCCAGATTGCATTAAGCAGAAATTATCTTTAGATCTAACAAGTCGTAGCTGCATGTCAACACCGTTTAACAAATATTTCTCCTGGTTGAAAACGTCACAATGTAACGGCCCAATGAGATCGAGTATTCTGCCATCTTTGATGGCACTTGCTAAAACACCAGCGTTACCGCTAGCAACAGATTTGGTAATGTCGTCAAAAGCACCTGGTGATTGGGGATAGTACAGGCCTGCCGTGAGGTGCGTATTTTTCGCTGTAGACTCATAGTTTAAAGTATTCTCAATGTATGCTCTGTATGGATATGTGTTACTCTGTGGTGATACCAGTTTTTGATTAAAAAATACATCCACTTGACTGAAGATGCTGTGTAAAAAATTATTGACAGGCGCCACTTTGTCTCCTGATGTAGGCTGGGCAGAGGGCTTTACCTGAACTTGCAGGTATAAAAAAGTATGAGCTAGATCAACATACTCATCTCCATGCCCTGATACAGAAAATTCGATCGGAGCATTATCGGAAAGTGATGAAACCGGTTTATAATGTATCCAATTGCCACTCTCAATAGATGTCTGCGTAGGCGGTATTTTAAAAAGATCCAGTTCTGTTTTTACACATTCACCTGAATGCGAATGTAGGAACGACATTTCTACTTTTACGATTATTCAAAAATATCTCGAGTTTTCTTGATAGTTTTTTTCTTGAATGTATTTTTTTTCTTGTTCGATGTTTTAGATTGCTTCTTCTTTTTCGTAATTTTATTTTTTGAATTACCTCCCGTAGTGAAACGTCTTCCCGGAGGTACGGTAACAAACTGACCGTTCCACTTTCGAGGTAATGATTTATAACCAGAACCTTTCATCAGGTCATCAAGTTTATCTACCGCTTTTCGTTTTAAATTTGCTTTTGATTCTTTAAATCTATTACTCAGCGCATCACGGAAAGGTGTCTTATTTTCGACATCGTTCACGACTCTAAGTCCTGCGTGAAGAGCCTCTTTTCCTACGGCTTTAAACCCTTTAGTAATTAGGGGCAGCGCCTGTCTAAATAATCGAGCCATAAACGATCCTAAGCCATGACCCCTCTGGTAAGGAGCACCGGCATATACAACGTCTACTCTACCGCCTACCTGGTTCAGGTAATATTCCTCATAAGCGTTCATAATGTCTTCAATTGTTGTGACGACGCCGAAAATGTAATGTAACCGTCAGTGTACCGTATTCAAATGGCGCTGGCCTACCAGCGTGATCGCTTATAACAGTTTCGATTGATTGAATTGGACCACCAACTATGGGGTAGTAATGGGGCATGGAGAAAGTCTTAGACTGGGTACTCCCAAAAGGATGTGTTTGAGCATCACATTCGACAATGCGTAAGAGCGGCGCATGAATATCGCTAACTACATGGGGAAGAATGATGTCTGAATATATAAAGAGCTGGCTCGGTAATCGTCGAGTGATACAGCCAGGATTTCCTGCTTTTACAAAGCTGGTGCCTGTAGAACTTAAGCTGAGTGTTGACATTGTAAATCCTAATATTTCGGTGAGGTCTTCTGGAAACTGTAGAATGTGTGTCTGTGGACAATTTTTGCAGACTCTCTGTATAAACACACGCCGTTCATTCTTGAATACTCCAATGTTGATGTGATCTCCAAAAAGCTTATCCATCAGGTCCGTTATAGACTTTAAATTTTCATATTCACCGCTAGGGAAAAAATGAATAGTATCGCTGACATTCACGGCGTTCGTCGTTTGAAGACTATCTTCTTCAGTATCTATTTTAATAGATTGTGGTGATAGTGTTGACGTGATATTTTTCTTAATACCGGCACCCCTAGCAGCGTGTGCTGTCTGAGAATGTTTAACTTTCCTTGGGTCATCAGTTGTTTGAAAATCCCTGCTTAGGGCCTTAGTATTCGAAGGCTTTTGAGGTTCTTTTACCGCTGGCGTCGCATCGATTTGCCTTATATAACTATCTTTGATAGCAATAAAAGTTATCGGTATTTGAGTTTCAACTAGAGCTGCTTCCCATTCGCCTTTCAAATTAATGGGATCAGGCAATTGTGTAGTGAATCGTGTTGTTGTGTTTTCTGGATAGTAAGACATTGAACTGTTCGAACATAGTGTTAAATAGAAATTTTCATTTACTTTCATGCTTCTATGCTATCGGCTAAAATCCACGAATTGAACTTTGAGGGATACCCCTTCCACTTGACTAACACTTGTCGACTACGACCTTTCCCCTTTGAGTCAATGATTTTATCTATAAGGAATATGTCGTCCTCCCTTTTTATTACCTTTTGTAATTCTTCTGCGTAATAACTGCCTGTAATTGTTTCACCGGCGAGATCCTTCAATGCGTATACAATAGGCCGTCGATGTTTAAGTATGCGTACTACTTTGAATATTTCCTCAGTCCAGTTGCTTTTATACCCTTTATCGAATATTCCTTTTTCTTTAGAAACTCTTACGGTATCGCCAACGTCAAATTTAGGACGCGAATCATAAGTTAAAAATTTACTCGTCATATTCTTATAAGCTCTGACTGCATTGTATAAATTAACATCTCTCGGCCTCATACGTATCGTTGAATGGATAGACGCGTTGTAACCCTTCACCAAGTCTTGAATTACGTCAATATATCGTTGACTATTTTTGTGTGTGAAGTATCTATACAGTTTTTCCATAAGAGTTCTATTAAAACGTTCAACTAAACTCGCTTTCGCGTCGGGATTCTGTGTAGTATAAAAATATACATTTTCATTTTCTAAAAATTTCTGAAACTTCTGTCCGACAAATTCTTTTCCTTTATCGGTCTGCAGGCTTTCAGGCTTCCGTTCACTATTCTCAAAAATATATTTAAATGCAGCGATTATAGAGTTATTTGTTTTATCTTTTAGTGGGACAACCCATGCGTACTTACTAAGAGCGTCAACGACAGTCAAAAGACAAGTGTAATCATCATTTAAACTTTTAAGGGATTGTAAAATAATTAAATCTGCTTGCCATAAATCATCGATGTTCGTCACATCGTAATGACTCCTGGAAAATTTTTTACGGATGGGTTTATGGAGGGTGTATGCATCAGTTTTTTTTAACCATTCATCAATATATTTTGTTTTGACTTTTTTATTTAAACATTTTTTCAATTTTACACTTCCACCATAACCTGCTGGATGTGCAGCGTTATAATACACTTGTTCAATCATTTCCTTTGCATAAGTTTCAAGGTCTTCCAAGTTTCATAGTTGGGGCTATATTTTCGCTGTTTAATTTCACGTGGTGTTACAAATGGTGTTGTACGATACTTCCGCTTGGCTTCGAACCCCCGTGGTGATGATCTTGCTACAGCTCTACCGGGCGTTCGATCTGGAGATGGTGATCGTGATGGCCTCTCAGAACTAACCGGTGTAGATCCCCGTTTTTTTTTCAAACCCTGATGTCGGTGAGGCGTACTGCCTGAAGATTTTATTCCAGTATCCGAACCACTGTGCTCAATTTGTCTAATTCCCGACACCTCGAGTTGCTTCTTCATGCGAATATAATTCAATATCTTTGAGTTTCCTATAAACTCATGCGGTATGTTACCTTTATGGCATACTTCGACAAACTGTTCCCAGCCGACTGGATTAGAGTTTTTTCTACTTCTCATAGCATCGTTAACTAAATCAATAATATTCGCTCCGGGTACCTCGGTGCCATCTATGAATACTTTCCCACTTGGTTTCCATGATACAAGACTGCGAGCGAGCAAATTTTTAGTCAAAAGTTCAGCCTTACGTCGAAATTTTTGAGGTACACTCTCGATAACATTAGCTACTAGATTGTCTTTCAGAGGTTCCTGTTCCTCCTCGTTGCTGGTGATTGTTGGTACTATTGGCGCTGGCGATTCCGCATTATCCACTATGGGGAGTGTTATCGTCTTTCTTGAATCTTTAGCAAAAAATAAATATCGCTGTAGAATCTGATTGTAGTGTTTCCATTTTTCGTCGGCTTGCAGTTTGGATCGTAATATTTCATCCATGTCTCGGTCCATTTCAAGGAAATGATCGCGTTCTTTTGGGAGCGGTCCCCGCTGCAAATTCTCCACAGTTTCATGCGGGATCAAAACCATCTTCTTAGCATGTTCCATCTTTCAATTATTTACTCCAAATACTTTTGAAGCAAGAATCGATAATAAAGGTCCTAACAATAAAGGCAAGAAGCCTGATCCTTTTTGAACGAGTAATTTCTTCTTTCCGTTCCAGGTACCTTTGTTACATGCCAGTTTACGAAGAATTTTTTTATGTTTAGCCAGATGTTTTTTCTCTTCGGATGTAAGTGGCACCCCGCCGTGTAGGAGATTAAGAGCGCATTCACAGATAACACGAACCAACTTTGAATCTGCTACTTTGAGTACAGCACGTCGATGTTCCGGTGCTAATTTACACAGAGCCTGCAGCGTGTGGATGTGTTTTTTGCAGCGCATCTCAGGCTAATAGTTTAACGTCGACGAGTACCGTTTGTTTTATGCTCCTTAGGAACGTAAACGATGTGTGCTGGGTCGTTTGGAAATAAACACGTTCGCACTCGACAATTTTCAGGTGTGGCCTGTTTGAGATCCAGAAGTAAATAGCCGTGAGGTATCAGTGTCGCGTCGTAATAAGCATCCTGAAGAAATCTGGGGTTGCTTGGATAAACCTGACGTGCAAGATGTTGAATCTGTGCTCGGTCTCGTGGGTTTTTGAAAAGGACAATGTAGTTAGCGTTTAAAGATATATCACGCTGACCTCGTCCCTGATGAAAAATATTTTGAGTAATGAAGAATACACTTAAGTTTTAATGATGACAACCTTTTGTAAAAATATCAACTATCTGCTCATTAGATTCCCGCATCATGTCGTCTATAATTATTAGTATGGGATGTTCTCCGGTGAAATCTGAGCAGGAAGGCAGCCCTTCCTGAAACTCAACACTCTTTAACTCCTTCGAACGATAGAGAGGCTGTGATTCGGAATAATACCAGATAATTCTAGGAAATTTAACATCGCTCATATCCTCGATGTAATTTATAAAGTTTTTAACGAAATAGCTTTTTCCGCATGAACTAGGCCCTGCCACAATGGCCGACCACGGGTGAACCCAGCGAGGATCCATAACTTAACACGATCAAACGTACTAGAAAACTGTAAAGTTTTTCAAAGTGTCGAGTTTAAATACTAAGAAAATATTTTTAAGATTTCGTATTGCTACCAGTTTCTATTATTATGTAGGGATGGTGGATAGAGAGTGGGGATGATGCTCTAGTCCTATAAGAAGCGTCGTTTCTCAGGATCTTCAATCAGTAACAAACATTGTTAGTTACATCTCAGATATCCTTGTTAAAATGACCAATTCTCAAAGTTCTGACTGGGATTGTCCAGCTACTCACGCCGCTTTATACCATGAAGAGAAGTGTGATGGTGTTGAACATTGGATATTGTGTGCGAACCCTCAAATGTACGAACAATCTCAACGTTTGGAAAAAGTCTGTACGAAAATGTGTCCAGTCTATCGTGCTGGGGGCGTAAGACGGCCTGAAGGTATAGATACGCCTGATCGTCTAGCCTTAAAAGAATCACTACCTGTGGAAACATCTGACGTGGAAAATGGCAAGAGGAAAAATAAGGAAAACGATGGCAATTGTAAACGAAAAAAGGTAGCACTTAACGAAGGAGAAAACAGGATGTCGCTTAAAAGATCTACGGGTGTGAATGCCACGCCTTCTACATCTACTTCGCCACCCGTTCCAAAACCATCACCATTGCTGATGATGCAAACTGTATACAACTTAAACAGTCAGAAGCGTATCGTCGTGGGACTAGACATTAACAATGGATATCAACCGACTTTACAACTCCTTGGTTGTAGAGGAGATGCCGTTACGCTTCTATCATTGGACTGGCGACTTCTTCTCGATCACTCTGAGAAATTCATAGCCCATTTTATAGATATTGCTACAAAGAGTAATGAATGGTCTACGATACCCCTCGCAAGTTGTAATATTGTATTATGTGAATTATATGGTGACCGCGCAATAAAAATAACATCGGGGAAAAATAGTATTGCTTTCAAGAGACAGTGTTTTGAAAAACTTTTAAAATTAGAATCATGTATATGTTCCTATCTAATACTCGCTGATGATCATTATACTACTACGATACGTACTCGTAATAGTTTTTTGAATGAAATTACAGAGGCTTTTGAAAGCGGTAAAATTTCGAACATCACACCTAGCACTGTAGCAGATCTTCTTGGTGCGCATTGCATATTTAATCATCTCGTCACAGAATTAGTAGCATTAGCAATACACGACTTAGTAAATAGTTCACTCGAGCGTTTAGATTGTAGTTATACCTGGAGTGATTGTATGCCTTAAATTAAAGCATAGAAAAATTGTATCAAAAGTAAATAAAAAACTGTTTATAACATAAATTATTGACTTTATTCCATTATCCTTATTCTTCAAAGTATTTAACTCCCCAATCTTCAAAAGGTCCTGTTGCAGAATGTATTTTCATTGCGAATAAAAAATGTAAATCAAAAATATCAAATGCCCAGGGAGCGTTTGTACATCCTTCGTACCACAACCAGGACATCCTTTCCCTTTTTTCGATTCTTCGCATACGCACATCACGCACCATTTTCCAATATTCTTTCCCTGTGTCGAAAGGGCCCTGTTTATTGTATCTTGCGGTTCTCCTCATGATGAAAGTTTATCTTTATTCACTCTGCAGACAGCTTTACAAAGCGTTTACAAACCTAATTTATCTTATGACCCATATCTTAAAGTCAATCCTAATTTTTACTTAGGTAGCTACCCTTACTATTGTGGGTTAAAATTCTTTGTCTACGAAACACGTGGTCGTCTAGGAGCGTTAGATTGTCTGGCTGAAATGTGAAGGCTCCAGAAATCCTAGCCATTCGTTGCAGTTCTTTTCCAAGATTCGAGAAAATTTTCGTTGCACAAAAAATGTCTCAGCGACTGGACGGCGCCTCTTATTTTATCAAGATGTCGACTTGTCTTTTAGTTTTTCTTTTTACTTCCCGACATATCGTTTACAAACCTAATTTATTTTTTGACCCATATCTTAAAGTCAATCCTAATTTTTACTTAGGTAGCTACCCTTACTATTGTGGGTTAAAATTCTTTGTCTACGAAACACGTGGTCGTCTAGGAGCGTTAGACTGTCTGGCTGAAATGTGAAGGCTCCAGAAAATCCTAGCCATTCGTTGCAGTTCTTTTCCAAGATTCGAGAAAATTTTCGTTGCACAAAATATGTCTCAGCGACTGGTCGGCGCCTCTTTTTTATCAAGATGTCGGCTTCTCTTTTAATTTTCCTTTTTACTTCCCGACATATCGTTTTGGCTGATAGTTTTACTGCTACCGCTTAGTTTTCGTACAGAAAAATGCCCACTTCCCATTTTTGAAAAATTTCAGTCGTAAAACTTTTGGGGCGTCGAGTTTGAAACGAAAAAATTTCATTCGCTAAACTTTTGGGGCGTTGAGTTTGAAACGAAAAAATTTCATTCGCTAAACTTTTGGGGGCGTCGAGTTTGAAACGAAAAAATTTTAACCGTAATACTTTTGGGACTCACCCCCACCCCTACTTAACCACGCCCCCAGGTCTCGCTATAACGGATCTATTACTACTTACGTATAAATCGTCTTCTCGGATATCCCCCATGACGTTCACGTAACCTAAATAGTTTTGCGGAATTTTAACGTCATCGACGGATACGAGTTTCGTCTTATTTGATCTCGAAGCTTCGATTTGACAGAGTTCGCGAATATCATTCGATATATTCAGCGATCCGTAGCTGTTGAGAATGTGCACGTTCGGCTGCTCGGTGAACGAATGCCCCACCAATAGAGGGACGATCTGGGAATCGCTCGGTACAACGTACACATCACATTTCACCGATACTCCATCTATCTCGAGATTAGTGGTCAATATTCCAATCGGAGTAACCTCTCCGCCTCCATAACCTGTCAACGATTTGTGCTCGCTCTCGAAATAAGACAATCCTAAATTATCTGCGTTTTCTTTTCGGATAATCGTCACGCCACTATCCAAGTCGACGTAGCATCGAATTTTTTAATTATTTATTAATGCCATTTTGAAAAACTTCGCGTGAGAATTACCTGGGATATGCAGAACTTTTTCCCCGTCGGTACTTTGACTCGATACCTCCTCTTTTTTTTTGCTCGATCTACAATTTCGCGCGTAGTGCCCTACCTTACCGCATTTGAAACAAGTATACTCTCGATTCTCTTTTCCTGCTGGAGCTGACGAAGTCTTCTCGTTTTCTTCTTTTCGACAAAATTTTGCTGTGTGTCCCGTGCGATGGCAATTGAAGCATTCTACATCCTTCCTTGCGTGTGTTGGCCTCGGAGTCGTTCTGACGTTGTTCTTGATGAACGCGTTACCACTCTTCAAGTCGGGTAGAAGATCAGCAGGTTCCGCATACCTCGAAAGTGGTCCTAAATATGCTCGATATTGTGAATCGTCCAATCCGTCGATAATCCACTCCATCGATTCACTCTTCCCCATGCGTGCTCGGTTGCATTTTGCGAATTTTTCATAGAAGTATTCCGTTATGTTTTGATTGTGACGACGCTTGTAGTTCTGAGCATCGAGCACCTCTCTCATACCCGTTTCTTCTGATAGAAAGGTCTTCTTCAGTAATTCTTTCCAATCTTTCCACGATCTATTAGCCTTTTCGAGGCTATCTTTCCATTTCTTCACCGCTCCTTCCAGTTTTGAAAGAGCGTAGTGTCTCGTCGCCAAATCGTCCCACCGGTACATCTCAGAATATTCTTCGATCTTCTCAATCCATTGATTGACATCGGCATCGTTATTGACAGGATCGAAGCTCGGCAGAACTTTGGATAAATCCATAAAACTCCGAGATCGAAACGTTGATTGGTTCAGTAGACTCAATCGATCTAGTTCCGGAAGATTGGGTTCCAAATCCAACAATTGAAGATTATTCAACGCGTCTCGTCGATCTCCGTCTTGTACGACATTTGTTTGCTGCTGTCCGGATGTTAGCGGAATCGAAGTTCGTCGTAATCTCTGTCCACCCAGATCCAATAACGGGCCACCATCCGCGTAGTCTCGTGGATCTCTTCCTTCCTCCGTATTATTTTGTTGACCCGATGTCGATTGAATTGGAGTCCGATCCATTATTCCTGATGCTCCGTGATCCGGTGCATTAATCGCGGCGTCAACTTGTATTTTCTTCGGCCGCCCTCTCTTCTTTTTCTGCGACGTGCTCTCGGCGTTTAAATCCAGCGTGTATCTCGAATATGGCGACGAATCCCGGATTCGTGTCGACAATTCACATCGAATTACTCACGCTATTAATCGATCAAGAAAGTCCGTTATCCTGAATCGACCGACGAATCCCAGATTCATCCACTTAAACGTGCACGACTTTCGGATTAAAATCCCACTTCTGATAATTGTGGCACATCTCGGTTTTCCGTCAGGATTATTCTAGTATTAAACGGAGACTCGGAACAACTTTTAAATCCAAAAATCTCGTTTATTGAAATATACGTCCGCTCCCTTCGAAATATGCCAACAGACTAATTGTTTAACTGTTACTAAGGAAAATCAATAACAACGCTCGCTCGCTTATATTTCATAGATACGGTGTTATTCATAAATATACCGCATATTGAAAACTAATATAAGAAGACAATAAACAATTAATGATTGTTAGTAAAACTAGGACTTTCTTAAAAAAAGTTGATAAATGTGAGAAAAATGGAATTTCACATTGAAAAAATTATTTAAGTTACTTATTTTTTAATTATTTTTGTAACATTTATTAATAAAGTTCAATCATTACTCATGAAATTTTTTAAAAATTTCATGCAAAAAGAATTGAACCTTGTGACTTTTTTTTAGGTTTTTGTGTCCGAGTCTCTGCTCGTAAACTTTTTTTTTCATGAATTTTTTGAATTTTTATTCTAAATTTGTTTAATAATATAATAATAATCAAGCAAATATGTATTGCCATACATATCTGTATGTCATACATGTCATACGTATCATACCTGATACGTTTATATTTATTCGCTGTTTGCTTCGAAATGTAGAGCGAACTGCCACTTTCGAGACGCAAGAAACAAATGATGAAAATGCACGGGAGTCACATTCACGGGACTTTTTGGAAAAAACACAGCGGAGAAGGATGGCACTCCATCTGAATTTTTAATATCATAAATAATATGTATTAAAATGAAGAGCATATTAAAAAAAAAACAATTATTTTATATCGTGATATAAAACGCAAAATATATCTGTTTAGACATATTTTGTTTCATATATTTTTGGGTAGCTTAATTAGGGTGCTTCTATGGACAATGGCATGAAATGCCATAAATTCCGAATTTTCCAGTATATTTGTCAACACACTGTGCAAGCTCTTACGAAGTTTTAAGGGGTTATATACAGTCAGGAGGCCCAGAAAAATCGATTTTTCAAGAATTTTTCTTAAGAAGACCTTTTAATGTATTAAAGTAAAAAATTGTACACATATTATGGTAACTTTTAACTGTATTTTAACATTTTTTATTTGTAAAAATAATTATTTTGAAAGCTGTTATAGCTGATCTCCGGGAGCACCTCTAAAAAAAGGCGTCTTGCAGTGAGCACGATATCTCTGGACTGGATCATTTAAAATGAAAAAACCAAAAATATTTCGTTAATATAATGTATTATCTTGTAATTGATCAAAGGAATAAGCAAAATAATAATTTTTGACAAAATGGGGGCTTCTTAAAAAAAAAAAATCGGTTTTTGACAAAAGTTTAGGCCTTAAATTGTTCATAAAATGAAAAATATTTATCGGTGAGAAAAAACCTTCGATTAATTACTAAAAAGTATACTTAAGAAGCTTGTGTTAAAATTTCAGACTGATCGGTTCAGCCGTTTCCGAGAAATCTTGCTCACCGACTTTAAAAACGCAGTTTTGAGAAAAACGCGTTTAAATTTTCAAAAGCACTTTACATATACTTGCCACGTCATTACAAATGTGCGTGTAACTTCGAGAATATTCGCCGGATTGACAAGAAATTTTCTGTGTGTGTACTTCAATATATGTACATTACGAAAATAAAATTTAAAAAAATCGATTTTTTGAAAATTTTAACTGTATATAACCCCTTAAAGTAATCGCTTACCTCGTTAGTTAAATATTTGAAGTCAAAAGTGACCGTTCTATTCAGCTTTATGCATAGGCCTTATAACGTTATAGGCCCACACATCGATATATCGCCCCATATCTTTTTCCAAACAAATTCGAGCCATATACAAAATTGATAATAAGTAGTGAACAATATAAAGAAGGTTTACAGAAAGTTTTACTGAGATCGCCTACGTTCTGAAAAATTAATATCTGTCAGCGTAAATGAATTTTGATTGAAAATGTGTCTAATGCCAAAAAATTGTGGTGAATTGACAACACTGTATTTGAGATAGGGGGGTCTAATGGTATGTGTAACGCACACACTCGTATTTTTGTTACATATATACACCTATAGTTCGCATGCAATTTGATAAATATAAGAATTACTCGAGCCAGCTGTTGCAATCTGTCAATCATATTATCAGAGCTGCTACGCGAAGCGCGCCGCTCAGAGTCGGCAACCAAAACAAATGAACACGCCATTGTCAAGCTATCTCAATAATTACGAGTAACTGAAACTCGCATATTTAGGTATACATATAGTCGAATGCAAATAATATCTCAAATCTTTAATAATCTAAATTAACGTTTTTTAAAAGATTTTATCGCTATCTAGCGATTTATTTATATTTCTAAAATTGCTGTCCATAGAAAAACCTTAATAAATTTTACAAAAATAATAAAAAAATAAGTAACAAATCATTTTTTCAATGTGAAATTCCATTTTTCTCACATTTATCAACTTTTTAAAAAAAAGTCCTAGTTTTACTAACAATCATTACTTGTTTAATGTCTTCTGATATTAGTTTTCAATAGCACATCGTTTTCAATAACAAAGTCCATTTCTAGAGTGAAAGGAATTTTACATTGAAAAAGTTATTTAAATTACTTATTTGTTGATCATTTTTGTAAAATTTATTTATAAAGTTCAATAACTACTCATAACAATTAAAAAAAATTGGATGTAAAAAAAATTGAACATGCAGGCTTGTGACTTTTTAAGTTTTCGCGTTCGAGTCACTGCTTGTAAACTTTTTTTTTTCATGAATTTTTTTGCATTTTATTTCTAAATTTTTATTATTTACAAGAAGCAAAAATAATAGAATTGTAATGACAACACATATTTGCATGATTATTATTATAATATTAAACAAACTCATAAGTAACATGCAAAAAAATTCGTGAAATTAAAAATCTCGAGCACAGAAATTCGAGCAGGGAACCCTTGGCTTATCAAGTTGACACGCTACCACTTCGCCCGCCAAACCACTTATAGCTAAAGTTACACCTTTAGATATATAAGTTCTCATACAAACTTTCGGGCTCTTTTTCTCAAAATTGGCTGCCCATTGGTCTGTAGAACTTGAGCATGGTATGAGGTTCCATCACTACGAAGTCTCATTCGGAACTTCATTTCTCATACCGTTTCCTCCTCTTATCAGTACAAATAGACTGGTTTATCGACATATAGTATGGACTACGGATAGACAGAAAAAATGGTCGGCTGAAAGAAAATGATAACGACTGGTGGCGGCCAAGCCCTATCTTTTTCTATCCAGCAGCCGTAGTATGAGAGTATAGAAAACATAGGCAATGGGAACATTAGAAAAGGAGAACAATTGGCCGCCACCTCATTTCCTCTTTGTTTATTTGAGCGGACACTTTTTCAAAGGATCTAAGGTAGGGATCGCGTAGTCCACACTATATGTCAATAGACTGGACATACCCATGTATTATGTACCTCGCGATCTTTATATGCGGAATATATGTACTGTGACGTGGCATTTCGACATGCACGCCACAAAATGTAACATTCTGCGATTTCCGGCTACATCGTGGGGCCCTATGCGTGAGGAAGGGATTTCGTGGCGTTGGACTGTATATTATTTGTTGAATTTGTATTTATTTCCCTTGTGGGAACGTTTTTTTTGTGTTTTATATTTTTCAAGCGGATCCGAAAGAATCTTGTCAAAATTTGAATACTGCGGGCCCCGAGAGTGCCAACCACGGGCCTGATGGAGCGCGCTGGCGACGCGACGCGACAGCCAGGCCGGAGCACACACCCTAAGAGGCCAGCTACGCGAAACATTCGGCGAGCGTCTCCCCGATCCAGAAGGCCTACGGAAGTTGCAGTAACGGCCTGGAGCCGTCCATCGAGGGAGCAGAGGTGGATGTGATTCCCACCTCCCGAAAATATCACTGCAGCCATCCCAAACACGAAAGATGCCAGGACCTACTTTATCGGAATCGGAGATAACAATTGAAGATCGCGAGCGCTCTGGCGAAGTCGATGGGTCCGCCAATCAGGTTGGCCTAAGGGATGTATTACAGCGCGCCTCTTGGGAAGGTTCCCGATTTTCGAAATTCTTAGCGTCACTCACGGTGTGGCCGAGCCTAGGAACAGACGTGTTTTCGTCTGATAAACTTTGTATAGTCTCGTATTATTTTGTTTTAGCTTTGTCGGATTTTTATCGTATTGTATAGTCTACCGTGCCGTTTTGCGACCGCTTGAGGAACCCAGTATCAAAGAGATTGTGTCTTGGGGATATCTGGAGCGACTAGGAGGGCGGTGAGTGACGCTTTTGTGAGTTGACCATATTTACGTGAATGAGAGATAGACCGTGACGCAGTGTCGTGCCTTACGCATTCCCGATCATTATTGTATCCGCGGATTGCTCATCGGTGGCGCTCTGGAGGATCGGTGCTATTTAATATCGTTTATTGGTCAAATATTGGTTTTGCGTTACCGCCGATACAGTCCACGCCTCGCGGAGTCGTTTCCTTAGCGCAAGGGTATCGTGAGTCCGTTAGCACTCGTTAACGTTAAATTCTGTATAATATTCTTTTGCTTGTATATTCTGTGAGGAATGGGGTATAGCGCGTACTTCCGTATAGTATGAAGTACGATGTATATTTTTGTAGAATATTAAGGTCCTGTAAATTTGTAGATATTAGTTTGCCAATAGGTCTTCGGGACCGACAGCTTAACTAATTCCTTTGGGGGATCTACGGTCCCGTTTTGCGTAAAGCGTGTATATTCTTATAGGAACCGTGGTTCCCTTTCTTTCCCTTGTGTATTTTGTTCAGGAATCGGGCCAAATTGTGGTTCCGTATTTAATTTTGGAAACTTTATTGGTTATTCGTTGTAGTTTTTGAGAGTGAACCTCCCTAGATTTCAGATTGCGTTTATTGTCTTCCAGACCCAGGACCCCACCGCACAAGAGCTGGCCAGGGTGTCCTTAGGAGACAGCGGTGTAACTCTGGTTATACCTGGCGCCCAATAATTTAGTATTTCATTAATTATTTCTCGCGGTGCCATTTATTTGTGCGTCACCGTCAAAAAGTGTCGTCACAGTACATATAGCATTTCAATAGTTAAAATCCATTTGCAGGTGGCTTTTTAATGCGGTTTTAAAGGTTCATGAAAATTCCGGGTTCCTCCTTCTACTTTACTTATATTTTTTATATGCTGTTTTCTGTGGAACGTATCAACGGCATAAAAATAGACACGACTGTATAATATAATAAAATGTATATAGTATAATATAATCATGCATTTGCTACATTCCAAGTTAATTAATAGATTCAATAAGCATTGTTCATGAATAAAAAAAAAGTAATAATAATCGGGTCTCGAACCCGAGACTCTCGCACGTTGACTCGTTACCATGCCACGTATGATGTTTGGTTACCGTGACGTACAGATTGGGAAAACTGTATTTCAGTTGTTATACACGTTTCGAGTTTGCTAGAGTACTCTGATACATACGCTTGACCAATCAAAAACGTGGGTATGGTTCGAAGCTTCTCCGTCTGGGTGACGCGTCGACAATAGAAAACATACGCTTTAAAGTGCCACCCGTTATAGTCCATGCGTCTCACGGAGCTCACGATCACGCGTAGTATATCTATATATACTCGACCAATCAAAAACGTGGGTATGGTTCGACGGCCCTCCGCTCAGGTGGCGCGTTTACTCTCAAATAAAATTGGTTTCAAGAATATCGGCTGATATCGGCCCATTGGCAATCTCCCTACTCATCTCTGCATTGACTACGTTTAGACAACGGTCTTAAACCGGTTAGTTAATACTGGCCAAACACCACTAAATGACCGCCAATCGATTGGTACAAAGAAAAATATCAAAAGTCAAAGGGCGGCGGGGGAGGGGGGGGGGCTAACTTTGCGGAGGTCCATGCATCTGATGGAGCTCACGAATATCACGCGTAGTATATCTATATATACTCGACCAATAAAAAAAAAGGTTATGGTTCGACAGCGCTCCGCTCAGGTGGAGCGTCGACGCCAAAATAAAATTGGTTTCAGAAATATCGGCCCCATGGTAGAAGTAGACCAGGTATGTTCAGTTCATGGACACATTTTCGACCACTTCTGCGCAGCCCGAAGATTCCGCCATTTTTTATAACACTGAACTACACTGAAGACTCTATGTCGCGGTGTCCATGGAAACGAGACGCCAAGACTGGGAGCCTCATTGGCTAGACAAATTACGCCGCAACAATGGCGGAATCTTCGGGCAGCAGCTTATTGGTCCTCTACGACGGAGATGCGTCAGAACATACCTGGTCTACTTCTACCAGAGATGAATAGGGAGATTGCCAATGGGCCGATATTCTTGAAACCAATTTTATTTGAGAGTCAACGCGCCACCTGAGCGGAGGGCCGTCGAACCGTACCCACGTTTGGGATTGGTCGAGTATATATAGATATACTACGCGTGATATTCGTGAGCTCCGTGAGACGCATGGACTATAACGGGTGGCACTTTAAAGCGTATGTTTTCTATTGTCGACGCGTCACCTAGACGGAGAAGCTTCGAACCATACCCACGTTTTTGATTGGTCAAGCGTATGTATCAGAGTACTCTAGCAAACTCGAAACGTGTATAACAACTGAAATACAGTTTTCCCAATCTGTACGTCACGGTAATTAAATATCATACATCCATGGTAACGAGTCAACGTGCAAGAGTCTCGGGTTCGAGACCCGATTATTATTACTTTTTTTTTATTCATGAACAATGCTTATTGAATCTATTAATTAACTTGGAATGTAGCAAATGCATGATTATATTATACTATATACTGTGACGTATTTTTACGCGATCGACCTCACCGGAAAATGCAAGACCGACCGGCGCACAACTTTACGCGATTCCTACGCGTTCCAGGCAACCCAGGGGCTAACAGAATTTACGTACGGAATACCTAAGGTATTGTTGGGCGCCAGGTTCCAAAACGGGAACCACGTATTAGTTTCTACAGTTCGTCTTCGCGTGCCTACGTTGGCTAACTCAGCTACGCGGAGGCGGCGGGGTTCGGAACAATAGGTCGGATGGGTCAGACGATCACGCGACACACAAAATCAGTCGAACACTTCGATTTTAATAAATGGTTCGGTTTATTAAATAAAATCGGCGGCGCGAAGCGCGACGATTTTGTACAATACCGAATTTAGGAATTACAGGAAAAACTAATTCAAAATAAATCGAAACGACAAAACAAAAGTACACAAGAAAAGAGTGACGGGTACTTCGCGTACCATACGAATTCAAAAACCAAATCGCAACACGGATAATCCGCGTTTCCCAAACTACGAAAACCGACCGTCAAGGACCTGTACACGTTCTTCGCGTTACAAAATCAACAAGGTATAATTGCCTGACGGGCGGACGGCACGAAAATAATTCGGATAACGTACAAAAGTCTATGTCCAAAAATAATATCAAACAAAAATTCTAAACCGTGAACCCTGCCGGTCGACGGACCTTCGTGCCGTGGTCTTCTTCGAGGTGAGAGATTGCCCCTCCGCGTGTTCGTTACACGCGCAGTCAAAAATTACAAAGAAAACAAACAAACTCCGGTACCACGTTTTGCACGAAGTTACGTCGCTCACAAAAGTCAGTTAGACTCGCTTACCGTGTTGTTCCCTGGTCGCGTAATCCCAGAAAACCAAATCGACAGCCCAATGGCACTTTGTGCACTCGCGTACTCACAATCCAATCAATCCGAAATAAAACGTCTAACGTCTACGCGTGTCCAAGCAGGAATCTCTCGATCTTCATGCGCTTTGTCTTCGCGTGAAGGATAGCACCCCCTCCCGTTAGGCTAATGGGCGGCGATTCGCCCTGCGGACGAATCCTTCAACCCAGCGTCTTCGCCACGCGCCAGTTTCGAACCTGTCATCGTGACCATTTACAATTTCCAGAATATCTCGTGGACAAGGTGTACAGATCGGGTCCCACGGAGAATATCAGTCGTTCTCGCGCGAGGGTGCACCAGGCGTCCCCTGGATTCCCAACTCGCGGAAATATAATTATGCGCACTGGCGATGGGCGCTATGCCATAGGGGTCGGTGGTGGTGCTCATTCGGGTGGCGCTGTGGGCGCCGCTTCCAGTCGTGGTTGAGTACCAGCTGAGTAGAGCGCGTTGCTGCCGCGTGACGTCAAGCTGTCCCGCGTTGCGCGCGCCTCCGGGGCCAGTAGAGCTGCTCTCCGCAGATAGCGCGAGTGTCGACCCTCGCGTGTCGCAGCTCCCTCCCTCCTGGGACTCCAGCTGGCTCTCCCTCTCTCTTCCTCCTACGCGTCTTCACGGGCACGGCGAGCGAGCACCTAGTCGAACTCCGGCAGAGTACACGCCAAACAAAAGAAAATAATAATATAATCTATCGAATTTTTCATTAGGCCCTTGCGGTCGGTGGATCCTGCCTGGACTTTGCAATGGCCTTTTAGGCCCGTATCGCGTTTCGGCGTGATTTTCCGCCGAGGACAAGACGGGTGAAATCCACCACGTCACAACACATTTTATTATATTATACAGTCGTGTCTATTTTTATGCCGTTGATACGTTCCACAGAAAACAGCATATAAAAAATATAAGTAAAGTAGAAGGAGGAACCCGGAATTTTCATGAACCTTTAAAACCGCATTAAAAAGCCACCTGCAAATGGATTTTACCTATTGAAATGCTATATGTACATATATTCCGCATATAAAGATTGCGAGGTACATAATACATGGGTATGTCCAGTCTATTGACATATAGTGTGGACTACGCGATCCCTACCTTAGATCCTTTGAAAAAGTGTCCGCTCAAATAAACATAGAGGAAATGAGGTGGCGGCCAATTGTTCTCCTTTTCTAATGTTCCTGTTACGTAGGCCGTAGTGGCCAGCGAGGCCTTTAAATTTGATAACAAGAATTTAGAAGTAACCAAAGAAAAGGGACGACCGGAGGTAACGTGAATAATATTTGAGTGAATTCCGAGCGGTAAGAATGCACTCAATGGTGGGTTCGCTGCTCGTTTAAGGTGTTGAAACACGCCTTGCTATTCCAACGTGGATAGATATTCTCTGAAATGTTAGAGGATGGGTAATAGATATTTAGAACGCGAGTAAAATATGAATTTGCGATATATTGTTACAATCAATATAGAAGTTTCAGTTAAATGTCATGTACAGTGTTTCGATTATGAGAAATACTGGGATAAAAATATTGTGATATTGGATTACAAAACCTGACTGTGTGTGAGGTTAAGGCAAGAAGAAATTTGGTGGAACAGAAATCTATCAAATCTATGCGTTACTTGGAAAGACTAGTCTTTGGAGCTCAATTTTGCCCGGTAACCGATCCAGCTTGTTCCCTAGGGTATGTAATAACGAATCCGTACCTAGGCCAGATTGCGAATATTACACTGAATCTAATACTCTAACGGTTAGAGCCACGAGTGACAACGTGCAGTCCGATGTTTTACGCGTGAAACTGAATGATTTTCTGAGCGTCAGTGCCATGATTTTGGCTGCTTATATAGTCGATTTTTGCTGATGCTCTAGGTACGGTTAGGACGTTAGGAATGCACTCGGCTAACCAGCTGGGTAGGTGGCACAGGCAATGCACTGGGTGACGTGCTGAGTCTGCAATTATACTCCCTGTCGGCTACGTTATTATTCTGTTTCGAAGTGAAGGTCGATATACGTAACATCTCCCCTCTTAGACAAAACATCGTCTATTTGGGCGATGCTTTTGCATAAATTTAATTTTCGTTGTGTTTCCCCGTATTTCTCATTTACTCACTTAGTTATGCATCTTCGGAGATAGTTTTCGAAAATATCTCGTTATCGATGCGCGGCCATGCTGCCCTGATACAATATGTCTTGGTCTCTTCCTTAGGGATTCCCCTGGTATGAAGTCACGGATGGTGTTGTCAGTGATGTCCTCTGGTTCTGACACATCCTGTGTGTCATAGGGTTTCCAGGTTTCCTTGGTGTTGCGGGGTTCCTTATCATCGGTGCTCGGTTCTCCAAACAGCTGTTGTGTGCGGATGGTGGTGAACAGAGACGTTTCAGTCTGGGTGCATCTATTGGCTCTCCGGATTTTGGTGGTTTGAGTTCCTCGTCCCTTACTGGGTGCGTTCGGTAGGTCCCCTTTCCAGGACCTAGCTTTTCGTAAGGTTGATGATTCTGGATCGGTTTTTGGACAGAGCTCGCAGGTTTTAATTTGTCGAAATGCTTTCTTTGATTTTTCCCTTGTCGGTTTTTATAACTGCGTTGTTCAATTCTAATAACTGCAAAATCTCGTACGAGCCTTCATAATGTGGGTCGAATTTGTGATGTCTTGGCTCCTTTAAAACGTACACCTTATCTCCTGAATTAAATTTGATTGGTTTTATTTTCTTGTCGTATCGTTCCTTTGTTTTTTCCTTGGTCTGAACTAACGTATTGCGAGAAATGTGTCTGATTTTGTCCAGATGGGTGATTAGTTCTGTTAAGTAGTCGCCGTACGTTTTTAGATAATTTGTGTCCGGATACGATGAAGGTATTCTTGCAGGTTTTTCCAAAGATGAGTTCATAGGGAGTGAAATTCGTTGCTTCGTGTACCGAGGTATTATATGAAAACATTGCGAATGGTAGCAGTAATTCCCAGTCATCATATGCATCCATGTAATGTTTCAGGTATTCCACGAGAACGTGATGGCTTCTTTCTAATGCTCCGTTAGTTTGAGGTCGGTAGCCAGACGTAGTGATTAATTTTATTCGAAATATTTTTGCCAAATTTTTGAAAAGTTCGCTAGTAAAACAGGTTCCTTTGTCCGTTAAGATGGCTTTAGGTGTTCCAAATTGACTTATGAAATGTCGTGCAAATGCATCGGCAATAGTTGTAGCTCGTATGTTGGGAATAGCTACTGCGAGACAATATTTGGTTAAATTATCCTGCAGGGTCAAAATGTACTTGTTCCCGTTAGGGGTTTCTGGTAAAGGACCTACTGTGTCGAGAGAGATTTTATGGAATGGTTCCACAGGTGTATCGGTGATGAGCATTGGTTCTCGCGTTTTTATGCGAACTAGCTTTTGCTTCTGACAGCTATCGCAACTCCGGATATAATTTTGAATTTGGTGGTGCATATCAGGCCAGTTAAAACGTTCTCGTATCCTTCGGTATGTCTTAGTGACGCCTTTGTGTCCCCCGGTGAGACTTTCGTGATGTTCCTTTATAATTTCTTGGCGGAGATCCGGTGGCGGTGTTTCGATGATTCCTGTGCAAAGAGTGATTTTACTTGCATAACCTTCAAATGCTATCTTTATGCACTGTATTAACGTTCCCATTGGCATTTCGTCGAGTCCGTTCCCTTTTGCGGGGATTCTAACATTGTCGACTTTGGATTTTCTCATAGCAACTTTTAATGCTTCCAGAGCTAATTGAACATCTTCTGTTGTTGGTTTCTCGTAGCAATAGTTCGTGTGTATAAGAGTGTAAATTCGCTTGATCCCTTGTCGGGAGATGAAAACATGTCCCCTTCTGGGTTTTTCTACCGATATTTTGTCCTGATCAAGGTGACTTAATTCCTTGAACGTTCGGTTTACTGGGTTCATTAATTGACCGTCGGCTGGTAGGAAGTGGACCAGGTTACCTTCTTTTCCTATAAGAGCGGTCTCCGATATAGTGATCTCGCAGTCAATGTCCGAGTCATCGCTTGAGGATGATATGTCAACCAGTGGTAGCATGACTCCTTTTTGTTGTGGTGGTGATCTATGGGTGTTATCTATGCAGGTGTCTATCGCTGTCTCGGGGTTCTGATTTCTAGCTCCTGGTGTTGATTGCGCTGTTGGTTGTAGGCTACGTCGAGGAGTAGGCATGAAGGATACTCTTCGTTGGGTGTGTTGTTTGTTTAATTTTGGCGTGCTGCCTGCAATGATTGTAGGATCCTGTAGGTTTTCGATGTTCTTCTTTGGTGGTGCTATGTTTTCCAAGGAAGGTAAGGTCTGAGATATTTCCTTAATTTTTTGCTTGGCTTCGTGCAGGGTTAAGTCTCCTAGGTCTTCATATATTTGCCTAGATTCGTTCTCGTCCTGTGCAAAATCTGCCCTTCTTAATTCGTCTTGGGGAGATTCCATAGCCTTCCCGTCTCACCAGAAGGTATCTATTTGGGTTAGGTCCGTGTCTTCGTCGGATGATGTCTCTGATGCTGAGCCCAGTTCTATTATTTTTGGATCTTTAATGAATAGATGTTTCAATCTTCCTACTGTCAATTGTTCCTTCGTAGGTTCTGATTCGTCATCGCTATAGGTCTCTTCAAACAGACTTTGGAGGTCAAAGTTCCGCGAGGGGGATGATTCTTTGTTAGCCTCTTTGGTTTCCTCTTCTTCCAGTATTGTCTCGGTCAGTAGGGAAGGTAACATGCTTCAATTTCCAGTTTCTTCATGACCCGTATCGTTGTCTGTATCTAGCGAGCTAGTAGATGACTCGTTGTAATTCACAGTTGGCCGTGATCTTGTTTTTATTCGTTTCCCAATTGTACTGTCTTCTAGGCTGATTTTCCTTTGATGTGGCAATGGCTTATATGACCGGTCTCCTTCCTTAGGTTTTATTGGATAGGAGAGCACTGTTGGATTGCGGGATAGTGCGTCTGCATTTAGGTTGGTTTTACCCGACTTGTATGTGACCGTGTATTCGTAATCAGCTAGTTTAAGTCTCCATCGCATCAGTCGTGAACTAGGGTCCTTGACGGAGTGTAGCCAGACTAGAGGACGATGATCTGTTATCAAAGTGAATTTGTGACCGTATAGATAGGGTCGGAAGTATGCTACAGCGTAGATGATAGCAAGACACTCCTTTTCAGTTGTCGAGTAGTTGGTTTCTGCAGAGTTCAGAAGTCTTGAGGTGTATGCTATTGGCAGGTTTAGACCAATTTTTCCTTGACTCAGAATAGCTCCGATGGCATAGTCAGAAGCATCAGTTGTTACAATGAAGGGTTCATTGAAATTCGGGTATTGGAGTATGGGTTCTTGGCACAGCATATCTCTCAAGGTTTCAAAACCAGCTTGTTGTTCTGGTCCCCAATGAAAGGTGACTTCTTTCTTCAGTAAGCTTGTCAGAGGTTTGGCTATTTTAGAGAAATTTGCAATGAACCTTCGATAGTATCCTGCTAAACCCAGAAACTGTTTAATGTTCTTCTAATTTTTGGGTATGGGGAAATTTTGTACTGCTATCAGTTTCTTTGGGTCAGGACGAACTCCTTCTTCTGAAAGTATGTGGCCTAAATAAGTGACTTCCTTACGTAAGAACTCGCATTTATCCGGTTGAAGTGTTAATCCGTGTTCCTTCAGTCGTTGGAGCATAGCTCGGACCTTCTGTCCATGTTCTTCAAGGGATGATGCGAAGATGACGATATCATCTAGGTACACAAATTGCTCTGTTCCTTGTAGTCCAGTTAGAACTTGGTCCATTAACCTCTGGAATGTTGCTGGTGCGTTTTTGAGGCCAAAGGGCATTCGGATGTATTCGTAGTGCCCATTGGGTGTTGTAAATGCTGTTTTTGTTCTGTCCTTGGGATCCATTCCTATCTGGTGGAATCCACTGGCTAGGTCGAATACAGAGAAATATTTAGCGCTACCGACTTGGTCTAGTATCTCCGTGATGCAAGGTAGGGGATAACTATCTCCAATCGTTTTTTCGTTAAGCGCTCTGAAGTCGATCACCATTCTCCACCTTGGGTTCCCTTGTGAATCGGCCTTTTTGGGGACAATCCACAGAGGTGAATTGTATGGTGATGTGGATGATTGAATGACGTCATTTTCAAGCAAGTTGGTAATTTGACGTTTGATCTCCTTTTGATGAATTGGCGGGTACCGATACTGTTTAGTATGGGTCGGTGTTTCATCTATAGTAGGTATTGTATGAACGACTGTTTTTGAAATTCCTAGTTTGTCACCGGTAAGGTGAAATTGATCCGGAAAGTCGTTGATAATCTCAGCTACGTGTTATTGTTCTTCCTTATTAAGGTGATCCAACCTTAAAGCCTTCTGAATTTGGTTAAAACGTTCCTCGTGGTCCATGGTTACTTCGCCATAGGAGTCTCCTGCTTCTGAGAGGAATTCGAAGGGTTCCAGTATCTGAGGATCCAATTCAAGTTCTTGATTTTTGTTGCTGACGTTTGTTGCAATAGTGTAGCAGATTCCTTGGCGATTGGTCACCAGATTTTCTCCGATTATAATATCTCGAGGACTTTTTATTCGAGGCAGGTATCCTTCGGTGATTTCCGTATTCACTATCCTTATCGCAACTTGTTGTCGCGAGCGAGCCTTTATGACGTGCTTGGTTCTTTGTGCCAAATATGCTGCCGTTTTTATTTCTCCAGCTTGGGCAAATGGCTTTGGTCGTATCGGGTTGTCGTCTGTCTCTATTGTTTTATGGTGGAAGGATATTTCTGCATTATCCTGCGTGAAATATGCGATTCCAAGTATTCCGCTGTATGGCCAAGAGAATCCTTTGACCACATAGAAGAATACTTTTCGATTACCGATGGTTAGTAACACGGCTCCCACAGTGGTGACGAAATGTCCTGATACACCTTCAACATCAATTATTTCCTTGTATTCTAACTTTGCATCATCGTTAAGACTTTCCAGTTGGATTAAGTTGACTGAGGATCCCGAATCGATTAGAAAGGTATTTTCCTTTCCTCTTAGCTCGGGGACTTGGAGGATGATTGTCGGTGGAGGAGCTTCCTTGACGTAGTATTCCGGTCTTCCTTGGGTGTTGTTCTGTCCGTGAACCTCACGGTCTTTCCTTCGTCCTTCGCTTTGGATTTCTTGTCGCTCACCGTGTGTGGAACGCGGTGAGCGCCTTGCGAGTTTAAAGAACCGGTGGATTCGGTAGAGGATGATCTATGGCGATCGGATCTTCGATGATTTCTCTCCCTACTAGGTGATGGGGATTTTGCTCGAGACTTCCGACAAGTCTTTCCGTCGTGACCCTTGCTGTCGCATTTCCAGCAAAATAACTTTTTTCGCTGCTTCCTACGTTCGGGCGTTTTCTCTCTATTCCGATCGCGAGACCTGGATGTGTCGGTGGATGCTGAGGAGGAACGATACCTCCTGACATGCATTCCGTAAGTGCGATGGTGATTGACTCTTTCGTCATCACTGGATTCAGAAGTAGAGCTCGCGCTTGAACTTGAACTAGAGACATCTCGGTAATGTTTTCTGTGATACCTATCGTAAGGGCTTGGAGAGTTTGGGTACGAAACTCGTTTGTGTGATCGCCTACTCGAGTAGTTTCTTCTGGACCTCCGATGGTCATCTGGCGAATCACTGTCATAATTATTGCGAGCTCGCTTATGATTTTTTATTTTCCTTTCTAGTTCCATGACTAGGTCGAATCCAGCGTCTAACGATTTTGGATTTTTTATTACAACCTCCTGGCGTATCTCACGAGGTAATCCGTATAGAAAATTTTCGAGAGTGTGTTCTTCTAATTCCGCTTTCCTTTCCTTATCGTTGCGATATTTGTCAAGTTGAGCAGCTCGTGCCCTTTGATATAGTTTCGTTGTTCTATTTATATATTTTCTAAGACTTTCCGTCTTTCCTATTCTCAGTCTTCCTATTTCACTAAGGAAGGAAGATAAATTCCTTCCTGGAGCGTATCGCTTCTGTAGGTGTTCTACTAGATCGTCAAGTGTGGTGAAATTTTTCTCTTCTACGCTAGCTCGCGCGGCTCCACGGAGTTTGTTTAATACTTGGAGCAGGTATCGCGTTTCTTCGCCAGCTACTAACTGTTGTGCTCCGGTTTTTGCAGCGCGTACAAAATTTGTAAGTAAGGTTGTCTCACCGTCGTATTTGGGAATTTCTAATGCTGCGTTTTGTATTCTAGCTTGCGATGTTGTGAAGTTGAATGCTTCTATTAGGGATCGAGATAAATCTGCATCTGCCATGTTGGAGTAACAAGTTTGAGCAGTTCCGAAATGGTTATTTAACAAACGTCCAATATGTATATGTGACTGAACTCGTTCGTGGTACCAACTTGATTAGGATGGTTTGAATTGATAGGATTTCCAAGATGACAATGGGGAAGTTGACCCGAAGTCCAACTTCCTTAGTCACGCTTAGAAAGGATGGGTTACTTCAAAAATAACAATGGGGAAGTTGACCCGAAGTCCAACTTCCTTAGTTGATTTCTGAAGGCGGTTAAGGTGCTCAAGAATAACAATGGAGAAGTTGACCCGAAGTCCAACTTCCTTAGTCGGTTTTCGAAGTTGGATAAGATAGGTGTTGGTATTTCAGGTTGAGTTAACACTAGTTCGGAGGGTATCCCACCGCTGTCACCAATTCTGTTACGTAGGCCGTAGTGGCCAGCGAGGCCTTTAAATTTGATAACAAGAATTTAGAAGTAACCAAAGAAAAGGGACGACCGGAGGTAACGTGAATAATATTTGAATGAATTCCGAGCGGTAAGAATGCACTCAATGGTGGGTTCGATGCTCGTTTAAGGTGTTGAAACACGCCTTGCTATTCCAACGTGGATAGATATTCTCTGAAATGTTAGAGGATGGGTAATAGATATTTAGAACGCGAGTAAAATATGAATTTGCGATATATTGTTACAATCAATTGTAACACGAAGGTTACAATAAACCCCCTCCGCTCCCCTGGCTCGAGGTCCCACAGGCCTTGAGGTTTGCGTTCCTAGCTGATAAGTATTGCGTATTGTACATTGTATTTCTTTAGTGTTTTAGGTTTACGGCATTTAGAGATAAGATCCCTCCCCTCCACCCTTCCCTCCCTACCACCACCCCTGTAGGACACTGGCTCGAGGACCATCGGCGAGGACCAACAGCACCCACCATCACCGAGGACACCACCGTGGACCAGCTCTGAAGGCACAGCATCCCTGGAAGGAGCAAGAGAGTGGCTACGTTGCCGAGGCAGCGGAAGGCAGGGATGGCATGGGCAGGAGGACCAGCTGATCCGGCCACAGGGAAATGACGCCAGCACAGCCCACCACGACCGCCACGATTATGCAGCCCCGGTGCAGTCCCGTCACACGGGCAAGAAAAGCGTCCCGTGTGACTGCGGCGGAGCCCTCTCCCTCCGAGACCGCGGACGTGCCCGGGAGGATTTTGACAGGCCCTGGAGGCCGCCATGTTTACCGGCGCGCGCAGCCAGCCCGCGCGCCGGCGACGCCAGCACCGTGTTGCCGCCACGAGGCCCTGGAAGGCCCGGCGGCGCTGCCAACTTCAAACGGACCAATGCCCTGCCATGCCGGAACTGCCAACCAATGCCAGAGCGCGTAGCCCTCTCAGCTGAGCAGCCACCACCAATCATCGAGGCCCTGGAGGCCCACGAGGTCCAGGAATCGGGAGGAAGACGACACTTCGAGCCAGGCCGCGGATAAATCAGGGTGTGAATTGCGAGAAGGAAAAAGTCAAGAATTGAGTGAGAGTGAAAGTACGCCAAGACTTTGGGATTATTTTGGATTACAGTGTGAAGAGCGAGTAGCGTGAGTACAGCTGAGTGATTGCTTTTCCTCCCTGTTTACCTCCCTTTTCCCCTCTCCCCTAGAATTTGCTTAGAGTTTGTAGGTCCCTTCCGGACACCGTTGGCCGTCCCCACGTGGGCCGGCATTTCAGTAGTATTTAGTATATTACCGACGGGCCTTCTGCCCCCACCCTCGAGGCCCGTGGTATATTGCGTGCGCCCTAGATTCAGTATTTCTGCGCTCCCCTTTACACCCTTCGTGCCCTTCCTTTTCCCACACCTGCCATCTTCCCAGCCCATTACCGAGGTAATTTATAAAGTAGCCATTTTGCGTTCGGGAACCTTCCTCCCTGAGATCCCCTCACCTCTCCCGCCGCTAGCCCAAGTAGTCCCAACCAGTAAACAAACGAGGACCTTGCGAGGTCACTCGTCGGTGCTACACCGTTATTGTAGCTGGCGCCCAAAACTATCCGAATCCGAGTCCCCAGCTGATCGCCCTCCCCTGCCCCGCCTGCCCCCTCCATCCTCACCCCCTAGCCCCCTGCGTGCTCCTGCGTGAGCCCCGCTTAGTATTAGTCCGATTATATTTTCTTTTCTATTGTTTCCTTTCTTGTACAGATTTTTTTCTGTATTGGCATTTGCTTTATTAATTATATTCTTTTCTTAGCCCACCCAGAGTTCCCATTTCTTTTCGCGTTCCCCTTTCCTTTCCCTCTTGCGATAGCTAAGTTGAGTAGACCCTGGGCGGTAATAAGCCGTCCAGTACGTCACACAATATAGAAGTTTCAGTTAAATGTCATGTACAGTGTTTCGATTATGAGAAATACTGGGATAAAAATATTGCGATATTGGATTACAAAACCTGACTGTGTGTGAGGTTAAGGCAAAAAGAAATTTGGTGGAACAGAAATCTATCAAATCTATGCGTTACTTGGAAAGACTAGTCTTTGGAGCTCAATTTTGCCCGGTAACCGATCCAGCTTGTTCCCTAGGGTATGTAATAACGAATCCGTACCTAGGCCAGATTGCGAATATTATACTGAATCTAATACTCTAACGGTTAGAGCCACGAGTGACAACGTGCAGTCCGATGTTTTACGCGTAAAACTGAATTATTTTCTGAGCGTCAGTGCCATGATTTTGGCTGCTTATATAGTCGATTTTTGCTGATGCTCCAGGTACGGTTAGGACGTTAGGAATGCACTCGGCTAACCAGCTGGGTAGGTGACACAGGCAATGCACTGGGTGACGTGCTGAGTCTGCAATTATACTCCCTGTCGGCTACGTTATTATTCTGTTTCGAAGTGAAGGTCGATATACGTAACAATTGTTAGTAAAACTAGGACTTTTTTTAAAAAAGTTGATAAATGTGAGAAAAATGGAATTTCACATTGAAAAAATGATTTAAGTTACTTATTTTTTTATTATTTTTGTAAAATTTATTAATAAAGTTCAATCATTACTCATAAAAATTTTTAAAAATTTCATGCAAAAAGAATTGAACCTTGTGACTTTTTATTTAAGTTTTTGTGTCCGAGTCTCTGCTCGTAAACTTTTTTTTTCATGAATTTTTTGAATTTTATTTCTAAATTTGTTTAATAATATAATAATAATCAAGCAAATATGTATTGCCATACATATCTGTATGTCATACATGTCATACGTATCATACCTGATACGTTTATATTTATTCGCTGTTTGCTTCGAAATGTAGAGCGAACTGCCACTTTCGAGACGCAAGAAACAAATGATGAAAATGCACGGGAGTCACATTCACGGGACTTTTTGGAAAAAACAAAGCGGAGAAGGATGGCACTCCATCTGAATTTTTAATATCATAAATAATATGTATTAAAATGAAGAGCATATTAAAAAAAAAAACAATTATTTTATATCGTGATATAAAACGCAAAATATATCTGTTTAGACATATTTTGTTTCATATATTTTTGGGTAGCTTAATTAGGGTGCTTCTATGGACAATGGCATGAAATGCCATAAATTCCGAATTTTCCAGTATATTTGTCAACACACTGTGCAAGCTCTTACGAAGTTTTAAGGGGTTATATACAGTCAGGAGGCCCAGAAAAATCGATTTTTCAAGAATTTTTCTTAAGAAGACCTTTTAATGTATTAAAGTAAAAAATTGTACACATATTATGGTAACTTTTAACTGTATTTTAACATTTTTTATTTGTAAAAATAATTATTTTGAAAGCTGTTATAGCTGATCTCCGGGAGCACCTCTAAAAAAAGGCGTCTTGCGGTGAGCACGATATCCCTGGACTGGATCATTTAAAATGAAAAAATCAAAAATATTTCGTTAATATAATGTATTCTCTTGTAATTGATCAAAGGAATAAGCAAAATAATAATTTTTGACAAAATGAGGCTTCTCAAAAAAAAAATCGGTTTTTGACAAAAGTTTAGGCCTTAAATTGTTTATAAAATGAAAAATATTTATCGGTGAGAAAAAACCTTCGATTAATTACTAAAAAATATACTTAAGAAGCTTGTGTTAAAATTTCAGACTGATCGGTTCAGCCGTTTCCGAGAAATCTTGCTCACCGACTTTAAAAACGCAGTTTTGAGAAAAACGCAGTTTTGAGAAAAACGCGTTTAAATTTTCAAAAGCACTTTACATATACTTGCCACGTCATTACAAATGTGCGTGTAACTTCGAGAATATTCGCCGGATTGACAAGAAATTTTCTGTGTGTGTACTTCAATATATGTACATTACGAAAATAAAATTAAAAAAAATCGATTTTTTGAAAATTTTAACTGTATATAACCCCTTAAAGTAATCGCTTACCTCGTTACTTAAATATTTGAAGTAAAAAGTGACCGTTCTATTCAGCTTTATGCATAGGCCTTATAACGTTATAGGCCCACACATCGATATATCGCCCCATATCTTTTTCCAAACAAATTCGAGCCATATACAAAATTGATAATAAGTAGTGAACAATATAAAGAAGGTTTACAGAAAGTTTTACTGAGATCGCCTACGTTCTAAAAAATTAATATCTGTCAGCGTAAATGAATTTTGATTGAAAATGTGTCTAATGCCAAAAAATTGTGGTGAATTGACAACACTGTATTTGAGATAGGGGGGTCTAATGGTATGTGTAACGCACACACTCGTATTTTTGTTACATATATACACCTATAGTTCGCATGCAATTTGATAAATATAAGAATTACTCGAGCCAGCTGTTGCAATCTGTCAATCATATTATCAGAGCTGCTACGCGAAGCGCGCCGCTCAGAGTCGGCAACCAAAACAAATGAACACGCCATTGTCAAGCTATCTCAATAATTACGAGTAATTGAAACTCGCATATTTTTTTAAAAGAGTTTTTAAAAAGATTTTATCGCTATCTAGCGATTTATTTATATTTCTAAAATTGCTGTCCATAGAAAAACCTTAATAAATTTTACAAAAATAATAAAAAAATAAATAACTTAAATCATTTTTTCAATGTGAAATTCCATTTTTCTCACATTTATCAACTTTTTTAAAAAAAGTCCTAGTTTTACTAACAATCATTAATTGTTTAATGTCTTCTGATATTAGTTTTCAATAGCACATCGTTTTCAACAACAAAGTCCATTTCTAGAGTGAAAGGAATTTTACATTGAAAAAGTTATTTAAATTACTTATTTGTTGATTATTTTTGTAAAATTTATTTATAAAGTTCAATAACTACTCATAACAATTAAAAAAAATTGGATGCAAAAAAAATTGAACATGCAGGCTTGTGACTTTTTAAGTTTTCGCGTTCGAGTCACTGCTTGTAAACTTTTTTTTTCAAGAATTTTTTTGCATTTTATTTCTAAATTTTTATTATTTACAAGAAGCGAAAATAATAGAATTGTAATGACAACACATATTTGCATGATTATTATTATAATATTAAACAAACTCATAAGTAAAATGCAAAAAAATTCGTGAAATTAAAAATCTCGAGTACAGAAATTCGAGCAGGGAACCCTTGGCTTATCAAGTTGACACGCTACCACTTCGCCCGCCAAACCACTTATAGCTAAAGTTACACCTTTAGATATATAAGTTCTCATACAAACTTTTGGGCTCTTTTTCTCAAAATTGGCTGCCCATTGGTCTGTAGAACTTGAGCATGGTATGAGGTTCCATCACTACGAAGTCTCATTCGGAACTTCATTTCTCATACCGTTTTCTCCACTTATCAGTACAAATAGACTGGTCCATCGACATATAGTATGGACTACGCATAGACAGAAAAAATGGTCGGCTGAAAGAAAAAGATAACGACTGGTGGCGGCCAAGCCCTATCTTCTTCTAACCAGCAGCCGTAGTATGAGAGTATAGAAAACATAGGCAATGGGAACATTAGAAAAGGAGAACAATTGGCCGCCACCTCATTTCCTCTTTGTTTATTTGAGCGGACACTTTTTCAAAGGATCTAAGGTAGGGATCGCGTAGTCCACACTATATGTCAATAGACTGGACATACCCATGTATTCTGTGCCTCGCGATCTTTATATGCGGAATATATGTATATCTACATATAGCATTTCAATAGGTAAAATCCATTTGCAGGTGGCTTTTTAATGCGGTTTTAAACGTTCATGAAAATTCCGGGTTCCTCCTTCTACTTTACTTATATTTTTTATATGCTGGTTTCCGTGGAACGTATCGACGGCATAAAAATAGACACGACTGTATAATATAATAAACTGTATGTAGTATAATATAATCATGCATTTGCTACATTCCAAGTTAATTAATAGATTCAATAAGCATTGTTCATGAATAAAAAAAAAGTAATAATAATCGGGTCTCGAACCCGAGACTCTCGCACGTTGATTCGTTACCATGCACGTATGATGTTTGGTTACCGTGACAGTACCGTACAGATTGGGAAAACAGTGGTTACCGTACAGATTGGGAAAACTGTATTTCAGTTGTTATACACGTTTAGAGTTTGCTAGAGTACTCTGTTACATACGCTTGACCAATCAAAAACGTGGGTATGGTTCGACGGCCCTCCGCTCAGGTGGCGCGTTTACTCCAAAATAAAATTGGTTTCAAGAATATCGGCCCATTGGCAATCTCCCTACTCATCTCTGGTTTTACCGTCAGTACGTCAGTGTTATGAGCCACTCGATTAGTTGGCGGTTCGCTCCTAGCTGTTATTCCCGTTGGGTCGTTCGTTTCAATGCCTAGCGAATAGAAATTCGACGCCTGAGATCCGAGAACGAGCGGGATATTAAAACACTAGCCTTTATGTTTTCACCAAACAGCACTAAATTCTTTTCTTTTATTATTAATAATAGGGAATCGTAATAATTATATACAAATATGAATCACGTCAATAGAAAGGAATCGTAATAGTGATACACAAATATAAATCTTTCTACGTCACGAAACTGATTGCACCACCTAGTACAAGGTTAGGCTTATAACTCTCCGTCTGGTGTGACCCGATTGAAGGAGTTCAGAAGACTTCAAATTGTTTCTATTTCTCCCAAAGTTTATCTAATAGGGAGAGATTGGGGAGTAAAAGAGGGTAAAGAAAGTAAAGCGGGCGTAGAGCGGGTGATTGCGCAGCCCCAATGGTCAAGGGTCGGTTCGAAACCCTGGAGGCCGACTCTTTCGTGAGATAAAACAGGCATCCCAACCCTTGCGTTCCTTCACGCGCGTTTTGAGACTTTTTAAGAGTCGTAAAACATTTGGCGAACACTTGAATATGGTTCTATAAAAACAATCTCTGAGCAGGGCTCGTCAGATGTTTCTCCTTGTCTAAAGGAAAAGTGAAATTCCAAATCTATTCTTAATCTTCGAGTCACGCCGTTTTCCAGACATTTGTATGTTCCCTTAACAATATGTACTTTCAGAGTCTACTAAATCTACAGGGAACATTACACTCGGCATTTTAACCGTACGTTAAACAGATATTTTTTGAAGGCGGATTTGTCCATTACCCTGGGCCTGCCCTCCAGATTTTTACCGTTCCTGGCATTTGCCCATGCTCTCGGGGAAACCAGGGAAAACCCGAGAGAGGAACAGACGCTTGATTAATTAATTATTTCTCTTAATATAATGTTTGTGACTTAAGGCTACGCTATGTTTAGGATACATACATATACATACATAACACATATCAAAGGCAATCGATTAATAAATATACGTATATACAAAATTAGGTTTAACATGTAAAGTCTTATTAATTAAACTAAGGATTTGTGTCTAGGAGATGAGCCGCATGTAAAAGGACATTCTTTTAAATCTACCTACCTTCCAATGATGCACCGTAGGTGGCAGATACGTGTCCAGCGTGCGCTCGTCACATCAATGTGACGTATGCGACAACGTTCGATATAGTTCAGGAATCCGGCTATAGTGGGTATACGTTTCAGCGATATCAAAACCCGCGATTATTCAAACGACAAATATAGGATATGCTTAATCGAAGACATTATTATTAAGAGATTCAGTTATAAAAGAATAACTCTGAGAGAATCGATACATGTAAGTGGTGACGTTGTAATTATTTAAGAAATTATATTATAAACTTTATAATAGACGTTCTTTTAGTTATGAATGCCAGAACTGTATTCCCTCTGTTATTTGAAAGGCGTCTAGCCTAGTTATGTTTATTTAAACCTTTTGATTTACGTTAAGAGTATTTAATGCCAGCAAGTCAAGTGCCAATAATTGAAATGGAGACGGTTGGCCCTTTCTTCGTAGAATCGACCGTCAGAAACGGCTAGTATAAGCACACAGTCTTCTTCCCTTGTTCCTTCTGAACTCGCACTTGATTGGCTAAAACTATGTTGGTAGGAGAATCTTTGTAGACTCCGGGGGTGAGCCCCAGGAGTTTCGAGTTTGAAATAAAGACTTGTGTATCGACCTTCGATCAGAGCAGATCGCAGTTGATATATATACGTTTATATCTTAATATTCACATTTATTTCGTAAATATCCTTCCAAATTCGCAAGGTGAGTTTCCACTCTTTACCAACGGAACCCAGCAGCAAGGAACATCGAGTGGGATTTTCAAGTATCCCGCGGAATTAGGCGCTTGGAGTGTTACATCAACATGCTGGTGGTGCCCTCACAGTTATTCAACTCTGATTATCGCACAATTTTTATATGTACAATAAAAAACGTAAAAACACATGGTCCTTAGAATTTGACAAGGAACGCAACTGTAATACTCCAGTGGATCTCAAACCGAACACCCTGTAATCTGTATATATTGAATTTGAATTGAATATTAAATTTTAATGACATTTAGAAAAAAGTTAAAATTAAAATTATACATGTACATATACGTTCTCATAATAATTCTAATAATAAAAGTTCATGTTTAGATTGCATAAAGTAAAAAAATAATTTATTGCTAACAAATTTTTATTTTACTGAATTACTTCTGCTAACGAAATTCCAACAATAGTTGTGCAAGAGAATTTGATTCGCTTGCTGCAACTATTGCTGAGCTTTTGCTTAATATTTACTAGAATTTTCTTTGTTTCTATTGTATAAAAAATTTAAAACATATTCTCAGCATTACTTCTATTGCAACGTTAGAATAACATTGTTTTTAATACGCTATATTGCGGTAATAATATGTGTTAGCTGTAAAGAATTCATACATTTTTTGGTGTTTGAATATCCATGTTTTACGTATTATAAAGTATTTGCACTTGGGTGTTATATAACTGTGTCGTTATGTATAAGCTAGGTATTTACTCTTTTATTCTTCATATTCTTATTGACGCTAACATCATCAATAATCGATACACCAACGTTGCACTATATTTGCGAACACCAAAGTGTATTTTGAACACCAATAACAAAAATTCTTGTTGGAATACGAATGAGCGCTGTTCGACAAAAGAAGATCTATATGTTGACGTTTTGTTCTTTCTGTCAATTTGTTAAAAACAAACACTTCCTGTTTTATCTGTCACACTGAATACACGTCCTTATTACGAATAAACCTTGATCTCGGATATCCATCCTCTCCTTTATTCCCTGTGAGAATATTCTGCGCAACAATTCTACATTTGCAAGATAATATTTTTCTAATTGATATTACGATATCCAACTAAAGCGTTAATATGTAATTAATTTTAATGAGTAAATTACAAGAATTAATATTTAATCATCTTCTATAATTGGGATTTTGTCCAGCACCACCACTAGCATGACTTAGGAACGCAAGATGTCCCTTGGGACATTTATTAGCATAATGTCCCTTAGTACCACACTTATAACAGGTAACTTCCTCCAAAGGTTTTTGAGGTCCTCTTGTGGGTGGACCATTATGTACATTCAAATGATGATGGGATGCGTGAGATCCCCCTTCTATTTCCAAGCGTACCTGTGCTTCTTTTGCATCAGCTGGCATTTTATTGCAATATATTGCTTTGTGCCCACCCTCTCCACAAAAATGACATGTAATCATGACTTTCTTTCCTTCTTTTGGTTGCATATCTTGAACAGCAGGTAATTCAAATCGTGGACTGTAAACATACAATAGAAATATAGATGTTTATTTTTTTACTATTATCATTATTGCTTGGTTTCTAGAACTTTTTGCTTACTGCATAAATTTACAGTTCTGTCCTTCAGGACAAAAACCAGCCAGATAGGCCATGCAGAGAACCCGACGTACATGACGATGTCTACATAAGGGTCCATGTCTACAAAATCCACGGTCATACCATGGACAGTCACGAACCTTTGTTTCTGGATCAATGTGCAGAAAGGGACACTCCTTATTATGACATGCATCTGTTAATTCAAAAAAATAAATCATTTATTTAATTATAGATTGTCACCACATACATAATACTTACTAAACCTGGAATAAAAATAACATTCTGGCATTTTGGTCATATCATATTCATGTAAAAATTCACATTGATCCCCTTTCTTGCATAAACCTCGTAACCAGTGCTTGCAAACGATTGTTCTATCACCACGAACATGTCTAAATGGACATGATGCACCTTTAATGCATGTTCCTCGTGGATAAAATTGGCACACCGCAGCTATTGACTCTGAAATCAATTACAAAATACAAAAATGAAATAAACTATATATTTTAAGAACAATGAATAACTCTAATATATATATATATATATATATATATATATATATATTTATACCATATGCCGAATCACACAATGAATATGTTTACTTAGATTGAATATAAAAATTATGTACTTGTAACAACATAACCGTATTTACGCGCATATGTGAAAATAATACGTACTATCCATTCCTGTAAATGGTAGCGGTAATGCTCCATACTGTTCATCAAGAGCTATTTCTATATCAAAACGCATGTGATCCACATTCGCAACTATACATTCCATCACTAACCGAACTACAGAATCTTGCTATCAGCACAGATGGGTAAAGAGATTGCCAATGAGCCGATCATGGTAGAAGCAGAAATGAATAGGGAGATTGCCAATGGGCCGATATTCTTGAACCCAATTTTATTTGAGAGTAAACGCGCCACCTGAGCGGAGGGCCGTCGAACCGTACCCACGTTTTTGATTGGTCGAGTATATATAGATATACTACGCGTGATATTCGTGAGCTCCGTGAGACGCATGGACTATAACGGGTGGCACTTTAAAGCGTATGTTTTCTATTGTCGACGCGTCACCTAGACGGAGAAACTTCCAACCATACCCACGTTTTTGATTGGTCAAGCGTATGTAACAGAGTACTCTAGCAAACTCGAAACGTGTATAACAACTGAAATACAGTTTTCCCAATCTGTACGTCACGATAATTAAATATCATACGTCCATGGTAACGAGTCAACGTGCAAGAGTCTCGGGTTCGAGACCCGATTATTATTACTTTTTTTTTATTCATGAACAATGCTTATTGAATCTATTAATTAACTTGGAATGTAGCAAATGCATGATTATATTATACTATATACATTTTATTATATTATACAGTCGTGTCTATTTTTATGCCGTTGATACGTTCCACAGAAAACAGCATATAAAAAATATAAGTAAAGTAGAAGGAGGAACCCGGAATTTTCATGAACCTTTAAAACCGCATTAAAAAGCCGCCTGCAAATGGATTTTACCTATTGAAATGCTATATGTACATATATTCCGCATATAAAGATTGCGAGGTACATAATACATGGGTATGTCCAGTCTATTGACATATAGTGTGGACTACGCGATCCCTACCTTAGATCCTTTGAAAAAGTGTCCGCTCAAATAAACAAAGAGGAAATGAGGTGGCGGCCAATTGTTCTCCTTTTCTAATGTTCACATTGCGTATGTTTTCTATACTCTCGTACTACGGCTGCTAGTTAGAAGAAGATAGGGCTTGGCCGCCACCAGTCGTTATCTTTTTCTTTTAGCCGACCATTTTTTCTGTCTATGCGTAGTCCATACTATATGTCGATGGACCAGTCTATTTGTACTGATAAGGGGAGGAAACGGTATGAGAAATGAAGTTCCGAATAAGACTTCGTAGTGATAAAACCTCATACCATGCTCAAGTTCTACAGACCAATGGGCAGTCAATTTTGAGAAAAAGAGCCCTAAAGTTTGTATGGGAACTTATATATCTAAAGGTGTAACTTTAGCTATAAGTGGGTTGGCGGGCGAAGCGGTAGCGTGTCAACTTGATAAGCCAAGGGTTCCCTGCTCGAATTTCTGTGCTCGAGATTTTTAATTTCACGAATTTTTTTGCATGTTACTTATGAGTTTGTTTAATATTATAATAATAATCATGCAAATATGTGTTGTCATTACAATTCTATTATTTTTGCTTCTTGTAAATAATAAAAATTTAGAAATAAAATGCAACAAAATTTATGAAAAAAAGAAGTTTACAAGCAGAGACTCGAACACGAAAACTTAAAAAGTCACAAGCCTGTATGTTCAATTGTTTTTTACATCCAATTTTGTTTAATTGTTATGAGTAGCTATTGAACTTTATAAATAAATTTTCCAAAAATGATCAACAAATAAGTCATTTAAATAACTTTTTCAATGTAAAATTCCTTTCACTCTAGAAATGGACTTTGTTGTTGAAAACGATGTGCCATTGAAAACTAATATCAGAATACATTAAAAAATTAATGATTGTTAGTAAAACTAGGACTTTCTTAAAAATTGATAAATGTGAGGAAAATGGAATTTCACATTGAAAAAATGATTTAAGTTACTTATTTTTTTATTATTTTTGTAAAATTTATTAAGGTGTTTCTATGGACAGCAATTTTAGAAATATAAATAAATCGCTAGATAGCGATAAAATCTTTTAAAGAACGATAATTTAGATTATTAAAAATTTGAGATATTATTTGCATTCGACTATATACCTAAATATGCGAGTTTCAATTACTCGTAATTATTGAGATAGCTTGACAATGGCGTGTTCATTTTTTTTGGTTGCCGACTATGAGCGGCGCGCTTCGCGTAGCAGCTCTGATAATATGATTGACAGATTGCAACAGCTGGCTCGAGTAATTCTTATATTTATAAAATTGCATGCGAACTGTAGGTGTATATATGTAACAAAAATACGAGTGTGTGCGTTACACATACCATTAGACCCCCCTATCTCAAATACAGTGTTGTCAATTCACCACAATTTTTTGGCATTAGACACATTTTCAATCAAAATTCATTTACGCTGACCGATATTAATTTTTTAGAACGTAGGCGATCTCAGTAAAACTTTCTGTAAACCTTCCTTATATTGTTCACTACTTATTATCAACTTTATATATGGCTCGAATTTGTTTGGAAAAAGATATGGGACGATATATCGATGTGTGGGCCTATAACGTTATAAGGCCTATGCATAAAGCTGAATAGAACGGTCACTTTTGACTTCAAATATTTAAGTAACGAGGTAAGCGATTACTTTAAGGGGTTATACAGGGTGTATCTTAAGCCCCGGACAAGAGACATACCGTTAGATCCGGCGTGAAAAAATAAAAATATTGGCGTTAACAAAAATCAAAAATTTTGATTAGTTTATTAATCATTAAAGATTAAAGTAAGCCAATAATAAGCGCGTGAAAACTGGTAACTCCTCCTCAGTCTCCTCCCATTGGGGACAGCCAATCATTATACGCACATTTGTAATGACGTGGCAAGTATATGTAAAGTGCTTTTGAAAATTTAAACGCGTTTTTCTCAAAGCTGCGTTTCTAAAGTCGGCGAGCAAGATTTCTCGGAAACGGCTGAACCGATCAATCTGAAATTTTAACACAAGCTTTTTAAGTATATTTTTTAGTAATTAATCGAATGTTTTTTCTCACCGATAAATATTTTTCATTTTATAAACAATTTAAGGCCTAAACTTTTGTCAAAAACCGATTTTTTTTTTTGAGAAGCCCCCATTTTGTCAAAAATTATTATTTTGCTCACCGACTTTAAAAACGCAGCTTTGAGAAAAACGCGTTTAAATTTTCAAAAGCACTTTACATATACTTGCCACGTCATTACAAATGTGCGTGTAATGATTGGCTGTCCCCAATGGGAGGAGACTGAGGAGGAGTTACCAGTTTTCACGCGCTTATTATTGGCTTACTTTAATCTTTAATGATTAATAAACTAATTAAAATTTTTGATTTTTGTTAACGCCAATATTTTTATTTTTTCACGCCGGATCTAACGGTATGTCTCTTGTCCGGGGCTTAAGATACACCCTGTATAACCCCTTAAAGTAATCGCTTACCTCGTTACTTAAATACTTGAAGTCAAAAGTGACCGTTCTATTCAGCTTTATGCATAGGCCTTATAACGTTATAGGCCCACACATCGATATATCGTCCCATATCTTTTTCCAAACAAATTCGAGCCATATATAAAATTGATAATAAGTAGTGAACAATATAAGGAAGGTTTACAGAAAGTTTTACTGAGATCGCCTACGTTCTAAAAAATTAATATCGGTCAGCGTAAATGAATTTTGATTGAAAATGTGTCTAATGCCAAAAAATTGTGGAGAATTGACAACACTGTATTTGAGATAGGGGGGTCTAATGGTATGTGTAACGCACACACTCGTATTTTTGTTACATATATACACCTGCAGTTCGCATGCAATTTTATAAATATAAGAATTACTCGAGCCAGCTGTTGCAATCTGTCAATCATATTATCAGAGCTGCTACGCGAAGCGCGCCGCTCATAGTCGGCAACCAAAAAAAATGAACACGCCATTGTCAAGCTATCTCAATAATTACGAGTAATTGAAACTCGCATATTTAGGTATATAGTCGAATGCAAATAATATCTCAAATTTTTAATAATCTAAATTATCGTTTTTTAAAAGATTTTATCGCTATCTAGCGATTTATTTATATTTCTAAAATTGCTGTCCATAGAAACACCTTAATAAATTTTACAAAAATAATAAAAAAATAAGTAACTTAAATCATTTTTTCAATGTGAAATTCCATTATCCTCACATTTATCAACTTTTAAGAAAGTCCTAGTTTTACTAACAATCATTAATTTTTTAATGTCTTCTGATATTAGTTTTCAATAGCACATCGTTTTCAACAACAAAGTCCATTTCTAGAGTGAAAGGCATTTTACATTGAAAAAGTTATTTAAATTACTTATTTTGATCATTTTTGGAAAATTTATTTATAAAGTTCAATAGCTACTCATAACAATTAAACAAAATTGGATGTAAAAAAAAATTGAACATACGGGCTTGTGACTTTTTAAGTTTTCGTGTTCGAGTCTCTGCTTGTAAACTTCTTTTTTTCATAAATTTTGTTGCATTTTATTTCTAAATTTTTATTATTTACAAGAAGCAAAAATAATAGAATTGTAATGACAACACATATTTGCATGATTATTATTATAATATTAAACAAACTCATAAGTAACATGCAAAAAAATTCGTGAAATTAAAAATCTCGAGCACAGAAATTCGAGCAGGGAACCCTTGGCTTATCAAGTTGACACGCTACCGCTTCGCCCGCCAACCCACTTATAGCTAAAGTTACACCTTTAGATATATAAGTTCCCATACAAACTTTAGGGCTCTTTTTCTCAAAATTGACTGCCCATTGGTCTGTAGAACTTGAGCATGGTATGAGGTTTTATCACTACGAAGTCTTATTCGGAACTTCATTTCTCATACCGTTTCCTCCCCTTATCAGTACAAATAGACTGGTCCATCGACATATAGTATGGACTACGCATAGACAGAAAAAATGGTCGGCTAAAAGAAAAAGATAACGACTGGTGGCGGCCAAGCCCTATCTTCTTCTAACTAGCAGCCGTAGTACGAGAGTATAGAAAACATACGCAATGGGAATGTTACGTATATCGACCTTCACTTCGAAACAGAATAATAACGTAGCCGACAGGGAGTATAATTGCAGACTCAGCACGTCACCCAGTGCATTGCCTGTGCCACCTACCCAGCTGGTTAGCCGAGTGCATTCCTAACGTCCTAACCGTACCTAGAGCATCAGCAAAAATCGACTATATAAGCAGCCAAAATCATGGCACTGACGCTCAGAAAATCATTCAGTTTCACGCGTAAAACATCGGACTGCACGTTGTCACTAGTGGCTCTAACCGTTAGAGTATTAGATTCAGTGTAATATTCGCAATCTGGCCTAGGTACGGATTCGTTATTACATACCCTAGGGAACAAGCTGGATCGGTTACCGGGCAACATTGAGCTCCAAAGACTAGTCTTTCCAAGTAACGCATAGATTTGATAGATTTCTGTTCCACCAAATTTCTTCTTGCCTTAACCTCACACACAGTCAGGTTTTGTAATCCAATATCACAATATTTTTATCCCAGTATTTCTCATAATCGAAACACTGTACATGACATTTAACTGAAACTTCTATATTGATTGTAACAATATATCGCAAATTCATATTTTACTCGCGTTCTAAATATCTATTACCCATCCTCTAACATTTCAGAGAATATCTATCCACGTTGGAATAGCAAGACGTGTTTCAACACCTTAAACGAGCAGCGAACCCACCATTGAGTGCATTCTTACCGCTCGGAATTCACTCAAATATTATTCACGTTACCTCCGGTCGTCCCTTTTCTTTGGATACTTCTAAATTCTTGTTATCAAATTTAAAGGCCTCGCTGGCCACTACGGCCTACGTAACAGAATTGGTGACAGCGGTGGGATACCCTCCGAACTAGTGTTAACTCAACCTGAAATACCAACACCTATCTTATCCAACTTCGAAAACCGACTAAGGAAGTTGGACTTCGGGTCAACTTCCCCATTGTTATTTTCGAAGATCTCCATACTTCAAAACCGACTAAGGAAGCTGGACTTCGGGTCAGCTTCCCCATTGTTATTTTGAAGTCCCTCATTCTTCAAAAACCGACTAAGGAAGTTGGACTTCGGGTCAACTTCCCCATTGTTATTTTTGAAGTCCCGTCTTTCAAGAACCGACTAAGGAAGTTGTACTTCGGGACACCTTCCCCATTGTTATTCTTGAGCACCTTAACCGCCTTCAGAAATCAACTAAGGAAGTTGGACTTCGGGTCAACTTCCCCATTGTTATTTTTGAAGTAACCCATCCTTTCTAAGCGTGACTAAGGAAGTTGGACTTCGGGTCAACTTCCCCATTGTCATCTTGGAAATCCTATCAATTCAAACCATCCTAATCAAGTTGGTACCACGAACGAGTTCAGTCACATATACATATTGGACGTTTGTTAAATAACCATTTCGGAACTGCTCAAACTTGTTACTCCAACATGGCAGATGCAGATTTATCTCGATCCCTAATAGAAGCATTCAACTTCACAACATCGCAAGCTAGAATACAAAACGCAGCATTAGAAATTCCCAAATACGACGGTGAGACAACCTCACTTACAAATTTTGTACGCGCTGCAAAAACCGGAGCACAACAGTTAGTAGCTGGCGAAGAAACGCGATACCTGCTCCAAGTATTAAACAAACTCCGTGGAGCCGCGCGAGCTAGCGTAGAAGAGAAAAATTTCACCACACTTGACGATCTAGTAGAACACCTAAAGAAGCGATACGCTCCAGGAAGGAATTTATCTTCCTTCCTTAGTGAAATAGGAAGACTGAGAATAGGAAAGACGGAAAGTCTTAGAAAATATATAAATAGAACAACGAAACTATATCAAAGGGCACGAGCTGCTCAACTTGACAAATATCGCAACGATAAGGAAAGGAAAGCGGAATTAGAAGAACACACTCTCGAAAATTTTCTATACGGATTACCTCGTGAGATACGCCAGGAGGTTGTAATAAAAAATCCAAAATCGTTAGACGCTGGATTCGACCTAGTCATGGAACTAGAAAGGAAAATAAAAAATCATAAGCGAGCTCGCAATAATTATGACAGTGATTCGCCAGATGACCATCGGAGGTCCAGAAGAAACTACTCGAGTAGGCGATCACACAAACGAGTTTCGTACCCAAACTCTCCAAGCCCTTACGATAGGTATCACAGAAAACATTACCGAGATGTCTCTAGTTCAAGTTCAAGCGCGAGCTCTACTTCTGAATCCAGTGATGACGAAAGAGTCAATCACCATCGCACTTACGGAATGCATGTCAGGAGGTATCGTTCCTCCTCAGCATCCACCGACACATCCAGGTCTCGCGATCGGAATAGAGAGAAAACGCCCGAACGTAGGAAGCAGCGAAAAAAGTTATTTTGCTGGAAATGCGACAGCAAGGGTCACGACGGAAAGACTTGTCGGAAGTCTCGAGCAAAATGCCCATCACCTAGTAGGGAGAGAAATCATCGAAGATCCGATCGCCATAGATCATCCTCTACCGAATCCACCGGTTCTTTAAACTCGCAAGGCGCTCACCGCGTTCCACACACGGTGAGCGACAAGAAATCCAAAGCGAAGGACGAAGGAAAGACCGTGCGGTTCACGGACAGAACAACACCCAAGGAAGACCGGAATACTACGTCAAGGAAGCTCCTCCACCGACAATCATCCTCCAAGTCCCCGAGCTAAGAGGAAAGGAAAATACCTTTCTAATCGATTCGGGATCCTCAGTCAACTTAATCCAACTGGAAAGTCTTAACGATGATGCAAAGTTAGAATACAAGGAAATAATTGATGTTGAAGGTGTATCAGGACATTTCGTCACCACTGTGGGAGCCGTGTTACTAACCATCGGTAATCGAAAAGTATTCTTCTATGTGGTCAAAGGATTCTCTTGGCCATACAGCGGAATACTTGGAGTCGCATATTTCACGCAGGATAATGCAGAAATATCCTTCCACCATAAAACAATAGAGACAGACGACAACCCGATACGACCAAAGCCATTTGCCCAAGCTGGAGAAATAAAAACGGCAGCATATTTGGCACAAAGAACCAAGCACGTCATAAAGGCTCGCTCGCGACAACAAGTTGCGATAAGGATAGTGAATACGGAAATCACCGAAGGATCCCTGCCTCGAATAAAAAGTCCTCGAGATATTATAATCGGAGAAAATCTGGTGACCAATCGCCAAGGAATCTGCTACACTATTACAACAAACGTCAGCAACAAAAATCAAGAACTCGAATTGGATCCTCAGATACTGGAACCCTTCGAATTCCTCTCAGAAGCAGGAGACTCCTATGGCGAAGTAACCATGGACCACGAGGAACGTTTTAACCAAATTCAGAAGGCTTTAAGGTTGGATCACCTTAATAAGGAAGAACAAGAACACGTAGCTGAGATTATCAACGACTTTCCGGATCAATTTCACCTTACCGGTGACAAACTAGGAATTTCAAAAACAGTCGTTCATACAATACCTACTATAGATGAAACACCGACCCATACTAAACAGTATCGGTACCCGCCAATTCATCAAAAGGAGATCAAACGTCAAATTACCAACTTGCTTGAAAATGACGTCATTCAATCATCCACATCACCATACAATTCACCTCTGTGGATTGTCCCCAAAAAGGCCGATTCACAAGGGAACCCAAGGTGGAGAATGGTGATCGACTTCAGAGCGCTTAACGAAAAAACGATTGGAGATAGTTATCCCCTACCTTGCATCACGGAGATACTAGACCAAGTCGGTAGCGCTAAATATTTCTCTGTATTCGACCTAGCCAGTGGATTCCACCAGATAGGAATGGATCCCAAGGACAGAACAAAAACAGCATTTACAACACCCAATGGGCACTACGAATACATCCGAATGCCCTTTGGCCTCAAAAACGCACCAGCAACATTCCAGAGGTTAATGGACCAAGTTCTAACTGGACTACAAGGAACAGAGCTATTTGTGTACCTAGATGATATCGTCATCTTCGCATCATCCCTTGAAGAACATGGACAGAAGGTCCGAGCTATGCTCCAACGACTGAAGGAACACGGATTAACACTTCAACCGGATAAATGCGAGTTCTTACGTAAGGAAGTCACTTATTTAGGCCACATACTTTCAGAAGAAGGAGTTCGTCCTGACCCAAAGAAACTGATAGCAGTAAAAAATTTCCCCATACCCAAAAATCAGAAGAACATTAAACAGTTTCTGGGTTTAGCAGGATACTATCGAAGGTTCATTGCAAATTTCTCTAAAATAGCCAAACCTCTGACAAGCTTACTGAAGAAAGAAGTCACCTTTCATTGGGGACCAGAACAACAAGCTGGTTTTGAAACCTTGAGAGATATGCTGTGCCAAGAACCCATACTCCAATACCCGAATTTCAATGAACCCTTCATTGTAACAACTGATGCTTCTGACTATGCCATCGGAGCTATTCTGAGTCAAGGAAAAATTGGTCAAGACCTGCCAATAGCATACACCTCAAGACTTCTGAACTCTGCAGAAACCAACTACTCGACAACTGAAAAGGAGTGTCTTGCTATCATCTACGCTGTAGCATACTTCCGACCCTATCTATACCGTCACAAATTCACTTTGATAACAGATCATCGTCCTCTAGTCTGGCTACACTCCGTCAAGGACCCTAGTTCACGACTGATGCGATGGAGACTTAAACTAGCTGATTACGAATACACGGTCACATACAAGTCGGGTAAAACCAACCTAAATGCAGACGCACTATCCCGCAATCCAACAGTGCTCTCCTATCCAATAAAACCTAAGGAAGGAGACCGGCCATATAAGCCATTGCCACATCAAAGGAAAATCAGCCTAGAAGACAGTACAATTGGGAAACGAATAAAAACAAGATCACGGCCAACTGTGAATTACAACGAGTCATCTACTAGCTCGCTAGATACAGACAACGATACGGGTCATGAAGAAACTGGAAATAGAAGCATGTTACCTTCCCTACTGACCGAGACAATACTGGAAGAAGAGGAAACCAAAGAGGCTAACAAAGAATCATCCCCCTCGCGGAACTTTGACCTCCAAAGTCTGTTTGAAGAGACCTATAGCGATGACGAATCAGAACCTACGAAGGAACAATTGACAGTAGGAAGATTGAAACATCTATTCATTAAAGATCCAAAAATAATAGAACTGGGCTCAGCATCAGAGACATCATCCGACGAAGACACGGACCTAACCCAAATAGATACCTTCTGGTGGGACGGGAAGGCTATGGAATCTCCCCAAGACGAATTAAGAAGGGCAGATTTTGCACAGGACGAGAACGAAGCTAGGCAAATATATGAAGACCTAGGAGACTTAACCCTGCACGAAGCCAAGCAAAAAATTAAGGAAATATCTCAAACCTTACCTTCCTTGGAAAACATAGCACCACCAAAGAAGAACATCGAAAAACTACAGGATCCTACCATCATTGCAGGCAGCACGCGAAAATCAAACAAAGAACACACCCAACGAAGAGTATCCTTCATGCCTACTCCTCGACGTAGCCTACAACCAACAGCGCAATCAACACCAGGAGCTAGAAATCAGAACCCTGAGACAGTGATAGACACCTGCATAGATAACACCCACGGATCATCACCACAACAAAAAGGAGTCATGCTACCACTGGTTGACATATCATCCTCAAGCGATGACTCGGACATTGACTGCGAGATCACTATATCGGAGACCGCTCTTACAGGAAAAGAAGGTAACCTGGCCCACTTCCTACCAGCCGACGGTCAATTAATGAACCCAGTAAACCGAACGTTCAAGGAATTAAATTACCTTGATCAGGGCAAAATATCGGTAGAAAAACCCAGAAGGGGACATGTTTTCATTTCCCGACAAGGGATCAAGCGAATTTACACTCTTATACACACGAACTATTGCTACGAGAAACCAACAACAGAAGATGTTCAACTAGCTCTGGAAGCATTAAAAGTTGCTATGAGAAAATCCAAAGTCGACAATGTTAGAATCCCCGCAAAAGGGAACGGACTCGACGAAATGCCAATGGGAACGTTAATACAGTGCATAAAGATAGCATTTGAAGGTTATGCAAGTAAAATCACTCTTTGCACAGGAATCATCGAAACACCGCCACCGGATCTCCGCCAAGAAATTATAAAGGAACATCGCGAAAGTCTCACCGGGGGACATAAAGGCGTCACTAAGACATACCGAAGGATAGGAGAACGTTTTAACTGGCCTGATATGCACCACCAAATTCAGGAATATATCCGGAGTTGCGATAGCTGTCAGAAGCAAAAGCTAGTTCGCATAAAAACGCGAGAACCAATGCTTATCACCGATACACCTGTGGAACCATTCCATAAAATCTCTCTCGACACAGTAGGTCCTTTACCAGAAACCCCTAACGGGAACAAGTACATTTTGACCCTGCAGGATAATTTAACCAAATATTGTCTCGCAGTAGCTATTCCCAACATACGAGCTACAACTATTGCCGATGCATTTGCACGACATTTCATAAGTCAATTTGGAACACCTAAAGCCATCTTAACGGACAAAGGAACCTGTTTTACTAGCGAACTTTTCAAAAATTTGGCAAAAATATTTCGAATAAAATTAATCACTACGTCTGGCTACCGACCTCAAACTAACGGAGCATTAGAAAGAAGCCATCACGTTCTCGTGGAATACCTGAAACATTACATGGATGCATATGATGACTGGGAATTACTGCTACCATTCGCAATGTTTTCATAGAATACCTCGGTACACGAAGCAACGAATTTCACTCCCTATGAACTCATCTTTGGAAAACCTGCAAGAATACCTTCATCGTATCCGGACACAAATGATCTAAAAACGTACGGCGACTACTTAACAGAACTAATCACCCATCTGGACAAAATCAGACACATTTCTCGCAATACGTTAGTTCAAACCAAGGAAAAAACAAAGGAACGATACGACAAGAAAATAAAACCAATCAAATTTAATTCAGGAGATAAGGTGTACGTTTTAAAAGAGCCAAGACATCACAAATTCGACCCACATTATGAAGGCCCGTACGAGATTTTGCAGTTATTAGAATTGAACAACGCAGTTATAAAAACCGACAAGGGAAAAATCAATGTAAAGCATTTCGACAAATTAAAACCTGCGAGCTCTGTCCAAAAACCGATCCAGAATCATCAACCTTACGAAAAGCTAGGTCCTGGAAAGGGGACCTACCGAACGCACCCAGTAAGGGACAAGGAACTCAAACCACCAAAATCCGGAGAGCCAATAGATGCACCCAGACTGAAAAGTGTCTGTTCACCACCATCCGCACACAACAGCTGTTTGGAGAACCGAGCACCGATGATGAGGAACCCCGCAACACCAAGGAAACCTGGAAACCCTATGACACACAGGATGTGTCAGAACCAGAGGACATCACTGACAACACCATCCGTGACTTCATACCAGGGGAATCCCTAAGGAAGAGACCAAGACATATTGTATCAGGGCAGCATGGCCGCGCATCGATAACGAGATATTTTCGAAAACTATCTCCGAAGATGCATAACTAAGTGAGTAAATGAGAAATACGGGGAAACACAACGAAAATTAAATTTATGCAAAAGCACCGCCCAAATAGACGATGTTTTGTCTAAGAGGGGACATGTTACGTATATCGACCTTCACTTCGAAACAGAATAATAACGTAGCCGACAGGGAGTATAATTGCAGACTCAGCACGTCACCCAGTGCATTGCCTGTGCCACCTACCCAGCTGGTTAGCCGAGTGCATTCCTAACGTCCTAACCGTACCTAGAGCATCAGCAAAAATCGACTATATAAGCAGCCAAAATCATGGCACTGACGCTCAGAAAATCATTCAGTTTCACGCGTAAAACATCGGACTGCACGTTGTCACTCGTGGCTCTAACCGTTAGAGTATTAGATTCAGTGTAATATTCGCAATCTGGCCTAGGTACGGGTTCGTTATTACATACCCTAGGGAACAAGCTGGATCGGTTACCGGGCAAAATTGAGCTCCAAAGACTAGTCTTTCCAAGTAACGCATAGATTTGATAGATTTCTGTTCCACCAAATTTCTTCTTGCCTTAACCTCACACACAGTCAGGTTTTGTAATCCAATATCACAATATTTTTATCCCAGTATTTCTCATAATCGAAACACTGTACATGACATTTAACTGAAACTTCTATATTGATTGTAACAATATATCGCAAATTCATATTTTACTCGCGTTCTAAATATCTATTACCCATCCTCTAACATTTCAGAGAATATCTATCCACGTTGGAATAGCAAGGCGTGTTTCAACACCTTAAACGAGCAGCGAACCCACCATTGAGTGCATTCTTACCGCTCGGAATTCACTCAAATATTATTCACGTTACCTCCGGTCGTCCCTTTTCTTCTTACTTCTAAATTCTTGTTATCAAATTTAAAGGCCTCGCTGGCCACTACGGCCTACGTAACACAATCATTAATTGTTTAATGTCTTCTGATATTAGTTTTCAATAGCACATCGTTTTCAACAACAAAGTCCATTTCTAGAGTGAAAAGAATTTTACATTGAAAAAGTTATTTAAATTACTTATTTGTTGATCATTTTTGTAAAATTTATTTATAAAGTTCAATAACTACTCATAACAATTAAAAAAAATTGGATGCAAAAAAAAATTGAACATGCAGGCTTGTGACTTTTTAAGTTTTCGCGTTCGAGTCACTGCTTGTAAACTTTTTTTTTCAAGAATTTTTTTGCATTTTATTTCTAAATTTTTATTATTTACAAGAAGCGAAAATAATAGAATTGTAATGACAACACATATTTGCATGATTATTATTATAATATTAAACAAACTCATAAGTAACATGCAAAAAAATTCGTGAAATTAAAAATCTCGAGCACAGAAATTCGAGCAGGGAACCCTTGGCTTATCAAGTTGACACGCTACCACTTCGCCCGCCAAACCACTTATAGCTAAAGTTACACCTTTAGATATATAAGTTCTCATACAAACTTTAGGGCTCTTTTTCTCAAAATTGGCTGCCCATTGGTCTGTAGAACTTGAGCATGGTATGAGGTTCCATCACTACGAAGTCTCATTCGGAACTTCATTTCTCATACCGTTTTCTCCACTTATCAGTACAAATAGACTGGTCCATCGACATATAGTATCGACTACGCATAGACAGAAAAAATGGTCGGCTGAAAGAAAAAGATAACGACTGGTGGCGGCCAAGCCCTATCTTCTTCTAACCAGCAGCCGTAGTATGAGAGTATAGAAAACATAGGCAATGGGAACATTAGAAAAGGAGAACAATTGGCCGCCACCTCATTTCCTCTTTGTTTATTTGAGCGGACACTTTTTCAAAGGATCTAAGGTAGGGATCGCGTAGTCCACACTATATGTCAATAGACTGGACATACCCATGTATTCTGTGCCTCGCGATCTTTATATGCGGAATATATGTATATCTACATATAGCATTTCAATAGGTAAAATCCATTTGCAGGTGGCTTTTTAATGCGGTTTTAAAGGTTCATGAAAATTCCGGGTTCCTCCTTCTACTTTACTTATATTTTTTATATGCTGGTTTCTGTGGAACGTATCGACGGCATAAAAATAGACACGACTGTATAATATAATAAAATGTATGTAGTATAATATAATCATGCATTTGCTACATTCCAAGTTAATTAATAGATTCAATAAGCATTGTTCATGAATAAAAAAAAAGTAATAATAATCGGGTCTCGAACCCGAGACTCTCGCACGTTGACTCGTTACCATGCACGTATGATGTTTGGTTACCGTGACGTACAGATTGGGAAAACTGTATTTCAGTTGTTATACACGTTTAGAGTTTGCTAGAGTACTCTGATACATACGCTTGACCAATCAAAATCGTGGGTATGGTTCGAAGCTTCTCCGTCTAGGTGACGCGTCGACAATAGAAAACATACGCTTTAAAGTGCCACCCGTTATAGTCCATGCGTCTCACGGAGCTCACGAATATCACGCGTAGTATATCTATATATAGGGTGTTCCGAAACTACCTGACCCGGTGGGTATGGCGGTGTTCGGGAGGCTTCACTGATCACGAAAATGACCTTCTTTTTGTCGGGAAGGTCATAGTTTTTAAATAGGAGCAGGTCAAAGTTGACCAATCAGAACGAGGCGTCAAGAGAAACGTAGGCACCGACGTACTCTGAGTTTTCTTCCCTCGCGTTTGTTTCTCGGTGGCCTCGGGCAGGATGACGTCAGCCGAAGACATGCCTATTGCAAACAAGAAACAACCTACCGAGAAACAAAAGCGAGGGAAGAAAACTCAGAGTTCGTAGGTGCCTACGTTTCTCTTGACGCCTCGTTCTGATTGGTCAACTTTGACCTGCCCCTATTTAAAAACTATGACCTTCCCGACAAAAGAAGGTCATTTTCGTGATCAGTGAAGCCTCCCGAACACCGCCATACCCACCGGGTCAGGTAGTTTCGGAACACCCTGTATACTCGACCAATCTAAAACGTGGGTATGGTTCGACGGCCCTCCGCTCACGTGGCGCGTTTACTCCAAACAGAGATAAGTGGGGAGATGCACAACGCTCCGGTTTTAGGCGATACCAAAAGCATGGCGCTAAATCGTAGCGGCGAGTCCGGGAGTAGGATTTCGTGTTCATCGCCTCTGTCGATGTTACAGATTTCGCGTAGCCGCGCGGGCCATGATCATCGTTCCAGCCGATATTGCAGTCAGCGAAAATGAATGGATTGCTCGGTGGTGGGGAGAAAGTTGCCGCCCCTCACAAACCGTTCTTGAGAAACACGCGGTGCAGCAAGGTCTTCCGTCCAACCGAACGCTGCTGGTTACGGGTTCGATCCCCCATGAAGAACTCTTTTTTCATCTTTTTTTTTTTCATTTTACTACAAACAATGTTCAAGGTTCCTCTCTTTTAAGGACGTTGTTCGGCGACAATCTCACCAAAAAGTTATACCGTACCGCTAGCATGAATGCCATTGCGCGTAGTACGACGAACAGTACAAACTTTTGTTTCGGATTGGTCTACGCACACGCACAAATGGTGTGCACCGACAAGCACACACTAATACGGTAAACGAGCTGGCAACATCGGACTGCCCCATTACGCTCAACGACCAAACAGACATAGGCATATCTACAAGTAACGCGCTGTCCCCTCCACCGACCCAGCTACGCTGTTGCCACGTCGCGAGCGTTCCCCCAACCACACACCTCATACTAAAAGTTGCTGCCCCTCACAAACCGTTCTTGAAAAACACGCGGGGCAGCAAAGTTTTCCGTCCAACCGAACGCTGCTGGTTACGGGTTCGATCCCCCATGAAGAACTCTTTTTTCATCTTTTTTTTTTTCATTTTACTACAAAAATTGTTCAAGGTTCCTCTCTTTTAACCTTTTTAGGTTGCCCAAACTTTTTTTAAGTTTATATATATTTTTTTTAAATTTTATCTATGACAGAATCTACTAATATTTTAAACGCCCGCTCGTGCCGTGCGACCGGCGACTTGAGCGATTGTGGGTCCTCTCTCCCTGAGGGGTCTGCTATTGCTGTTACTGCTGCTGCTGGTTCTTATAATCTTGTAAATACTTTTTTATTTGCAATCTTCAGTTCCAGCCCCCAGTGTAAACTTAATAAGATTTACTATGAGAAAATAATTAGCTCACTTCATTACCTGGAATCAATAATCTTGAGAAGCAAATATGGAAATGAGCATTATCTCTGTCTGTAATAATTGTTCGTCCCCGTGGAGAAGGGCGGCGCAAAAGTTCCTAACTGGTGTGCATCTTCATATTATTCTGCTTACATGTAAAGTAAGCAAAACGACAATAGTAAACAGTTGAATAAACGATCAAATTCTAGAAATACAAGTTCCGAAAATAGTAAAACAAACAGATGTTTCTGGCGTCTGGCTAGTGCATCCGGTTACGAATCGGGAGGTCTATGGTTCGAGACCCCTCTATGAAGAGTATTTTTTTACAAAAAAAAATGTGCTTTTGCTAATTGGATTAACAGATTAAAGAGTATATCCAATTAACTTATTTATCTTAGTACAATACAGGCATAAACAACGACAACCTAGCGGGTCCCCACTAGGCCTATACTACGATCGGCGATATCAACATTACACAAACGATCTATTTAAGTAATTAAGGTATAAACGAATGGCAATAGGAGTTCTGCACTCAAATATAAAGTTTCTTCATTGAAGATGATTACGACAATTATTTTACATTATATTTCACACACACATTACGCGTGTAAATATCTAAAAGTAAGAGAAATTGAGAAAAGGACAATTGGAAAGAATAGTATATCGGTCTTATTGAGATCACGTACTGGCGACTCCAACACAACAGTCTAGGAATCTGAGCGGGCGTCTGCAACATTGTTGCTAACTATCGCGCGACTAGCAATACACATTCACAGTCGTACAGGCAGCAGAGAGAGAATATTGTGAGTTAATAGAAAATGATTTTCGATCCCGATGACAACCTTTTTTTTTAAATATTTTATATAAGCTTAATATAAAGTTTGGGCAACCGAGAAAGTTTGAAAGAGAGGAACCTTGAAAAATAGTATAGGCCGATCGTAGTATAGGCCTACAGGGGACCCGCTACGTTAAATAATGGGAACGCATCGACTGCGGCACCTCTTGGGTGATGTGGAAGCCCGCAGGTTGTCGTTGTTTATGCCTTTATTGTAATAAGATAAATAAATTAATTGGATATATTCTTTAATCTGTTAATCCCATTTGCAAAAGTACATTTTTTTGTAAAAAGAAAATGCTCTCCATAGAGGGGTCTCGAACCACAGACCTCCAGATTCGTAACCGGGTGCACTAGCCAGACGCCAGAAACATCTATTGGTTTTACTTATTTCGGAAGTTGTATTTCTATAGTTTGATCGTTTATTCAACTGCTTACTATTGTCGTTTCGCTTACTTTACATATAAGACACCCTTCTCCACGGGGACGAACAATTATTACAGACAGAGATAATGCTCATTTCCATATTTGCTTCTCAAGATTATTGATTCCAGGTAATGAAGTGAGCTAATTATTTTCTCATAGTAAATCTTATTGAGTTTACACTGGGGGCTGGAACTGAAGATTGCAAATAAAAAAGTATTTACAAGATTATAAGAACCAGCGGCAGCAGTAACAGCAATAGCAGACCCCTCAGGGAGAGAGGACCCGCAATCGCTCAAGTCGCCGGTCGCGCGGCACGAGCGGGCGTTTAAAATATTAGTCGATTCTGTCATAGATCAAATTTTAAAAAAATATATATATAAACTTAAAAAAAGTTTGAGCAACCTAGAATGGTTAAAAGAGAGGAACCTTGAACAATTTTTGTAGTAAAATGAAAAAAAAAGATGAAAAAAGAGTTCTTCATGGGGGATCGAACCCGTAACCAGCAGCGTTCGGTTGGACGGAAGAATTTGCTGCACCGCGTGTTTCTCAAGAACGGTTTGTGAGGGGCGGCAACTTTCTCCCCACCACCGAGCAATCCATTCATTTTCGCTGACTGCAATATCGGCTGGAACGATGATCATGGCCCGCGCGGCTACGCGAAATCTGTAACATCGACAGAGGCGATGAAAACGAAATCCTACTCCCGGACTCGCCGCTACGATTTAGCGCCATGCTTTTGGTATCGCCTAAGACCGGAGCGTTGTGCATCTCCCCACTCATCTCTGCTCCAAAATAAAATTGGTTTCAAGAATATCGGCCCATTGGCAATCTCCCTACTCATCTCTGGTTTTACCAGAGCCTGTTTTTGGAGGTCGCAATTTTTCTCTGGTTTCGGCGCGCCACCTTAGCGGAGGGCCCTCGAAGCAGTTCCACGTTTTTGATTGGTCGTATATATATATAGTAATACTACGCGTGTTAATCTGGAGCTGTGTTTTGGCGCGTCGACGCGCCACCTGAACGAGACTCTCGAACTAGTTCCACGTTTTTGATTGGTCGAATGAATTCGTGTGTTCCTCGAGATCCACGATTTTAAACCGGGTGAACACTCAAATAGGGAGACTTGTATCCACCTTTTTTTTACAGGATATTGCATAAACCGTAGTAATAAGGTAGTCATTCCCTTAATATCCATATGAAGCTTTGGAAACAATAGAGTAAGCAAGTCCAACTTTTAAAAAAACCCTCGAACGTGGGTAACTACAGAAATATAAGTTTGCTAAATAATATACCACAATGACTCGATGGCACACGTACTTGCTGCTGAGTTAACGTCCGAGAGTCTCGAGTTCGAAACTCACGTCTTACCTCGTCTTTTTTTTTAATTATCAATTATGCTTATTGGTTTACCTATTTACCTGACGTTTCATGAAATACATGATAATATTAATCTACAAATATTGTATTATATTACATCGTATACATCCAATAAATTGGTACATGAATCAGCGAACGTTTCTTCTTCCCGAGAGACTGTGACAAACACCTATGTTACGCTATTTCATGTTTTAATAGCATAAATAATATTTAGACGGATAAAGAAGGCATTACGGAAAATTACCAAAAACAAAAATGCACTTATAAATCTCGGGCATAAAAATAATGATGAGCATATAAAAATGAACCAATTATTTTCTATAGTGAGATGAAACGGATAATGTATCTGGTTAGGAATTTTTTTTCTTTCAATTTTTACCATTCAAGGCTATGTAAAGGTAACATTATTAATACATCGAATTATCAGAAAATTATATCGAGGTATAATTTTAATTCTGAATTATTTTTTATATCAGAACATACTGATAATTCGAGATATTAAAAATACAATTATCTTTCCGTAGGCTTGAATAAAAAAAATTACTAAATTGAATCAGGCTACTCAAAAATGTATGAAACTAACAATTTCTAAGCAGATACACTATTTGTCTCATCTCACCATAAATTTGGCTATCGCATACTTTGGAGTCGATTTCTTTTACGAACACGCTTATTCGAGGTCTTATGGCTGTTTGGGGTCCGACCTCAAAGTTTTTCCAGCGTAATGACTGTTTTGAGGCCCATAAAGGTGACTCTCACACCGAATTTGTTTATATTTTTTTATTGTTAATAAAATTGTTTATATTGTTAGGTTAGGTTAGGTTTCGTTAGGTTAGTTTAGCTTAGAATTCCAATGCTGTGACACCCCAAGGTATTAGTTTTTTTTTTTTTAAAAAAACATTAGCTTGCAGGTTCGACCCCTTAATTTTTCGGGTTCCCAAAGTATCCCGTGGACATATTTATATACATATGTATAAAATAATTGTGTGGGTTTTTTACGCTTCTCATTTTTTTACCCGATATTAATAAGTGCAATTTTTTGGCACATTTTTTACTACTTTTCTATTCGGCTGAATAATATTGAAACTATCAAAAAGTGAAACAGCCTGCCATACGGGCGAGTGTTATCAAAATTTTTTTTAATCAGACCACGCTGCGACCACGGCACATTAAAATAAAAATTGAAATGGAGAAATGTATCTATGTTAGAAATGTAAAAGCGTTAAGCGTTAAGCGTTAAGCGAATGAAACGAGATTTTGTTCGATTGCTGTCAATTTTTCTCTTACGTCTTCATAAGAGTCCGTATCGCAACAAGTGAGGCTGCTCAGTTCCACCAGCTATGGATCATCATGTATGAAGAACATGCATTGGGCGCGTTGGCAACGATTCAGCTTCGTAATCGTAAGGTTGCCGCGTTCGCGTCTAGAGACGAAAACTTTTTTTTCTTCATTTCTTTTTTATTTAATTTTTTTAAGAGGTAATGCCACTCTAACGGTTCAAAAAAATAAAAATGTATGGTCAATTATTATTAAAAAATAGCATATGAAATATAAAGTCTATTTAGATGAATTTATTGTACACTGAACGTCATTAATGTTGTCCAGTTTGTCGATGCAGTGCGGTGAGGTAAGAGAAAAGAGTGGACAGTGACTGCTTGACGGACGTATGTACCAGGATAGGTCCGTGAAACGCAGCTAGCACTATGGTGCGAGCGAGACGCGAAAGCGTCCTACGGTGCGTCCTTTTTGAACGCATGAGTGGGAGTGAGACGGCAATCCATGAGTCCCACTGAGTCGTACCTGGGAGCTTGGTGGAACATTAGCGCTAGCTAGCCTGGTCGACAACGCAGGAGAAGATGCCCCACCAAGCTCCCTATTGCGAGTGAGGGGCCGCATTGCCGTCTCGCTTACACTCGTGCTGTGCAACAAGGATGCACCGAGCGACGCTCTGGCATCTCGCTCGCATCGTAGTGCTCTCTGCGTTGCACACACAGACAGAGGTACGTGAGTAGGCATCGCCCAGTCTCCTCTCTTACCTCACTGCACTACGTCAACAAGGTGGACCCATTAATAACGCTCAGTGTACATGATTTTAAGAGTATACTACAATTTTTTTTTTCAAAATGGTGACTTCGCAGCTTATTCAACAAAACCTCTTGTTCATAACCGTGTTCTGCGGCTGGACGAATTACTTTTTGGAGGTTTGACCTGAAACAAAAATCCAAATAATTTTCAATTCTATATAAGAATAGCTGCAGAAGGTCTAATCAGAACTTTGATTTTAGACGTGCGCCATTTCTACAAAACATGTCATTTTTTAATTTCCCTACGTATTTCTCTAGCTATTCTTACACAGAATTGAAAAATGTTTGTTTTTTTGTTTCGGGTTAAACTTCCAAGGAGTGATTTGTCTGGCCAGAGAACACTGTTCTATACAAGAAGGTTTGTTGGGTACGCCACCATTTCGAAAAAAAATTAAATAAAAAATTTTTTTATACTCTTAAAATCATAGTGCCTTTCCTTTTTCTTATTTTCGTGTTCCATACTTGAAACGCTTATATTCATTTACTCTATATTTGAAAACGCAGAGCGAACTGACACTCTCAAACTAGAAGAAAGAACTGAAAAAGGCTAGCAGAAGCCGCGGGAATGTTTTCAGTTTGCTTGCAACATTGTATGCCTTCATGGGTTCGCGGCATATGTATTCTTGAAAAGGTTCCGTTCACTATTACTTTTCTACGATTGCTATAGTTCATTCCCGATTTTTATGTGTTTTATTTGACAAATGGAAAACAATGAAGTCTCTAGCAAGGCGCACATGTCATTGCATAAAGTATTTGTTATAAAACTGCATATGCAATGTCTTGAACTACACATATTTTATTTCGCGTGTGGTTTGTTTAGGACTGCATTATTTTTGAACTTCGCCCTCCCATGCGAGTCATGCAATACCGGGTTAAAAAAATTAAACAAAATAGTATATTACACTACAAGGGCAGAAAACTGAGTTTTCGGCTCTATCGAGCAGTTCCGGGTGCTCAGTTTACTGCCCGTGTGGTGTATCCTATTTTTCTTTATACCATGGTTGAAAATACATGATCGATGCATCAATTTCAGTGCAGAAAGCCTTGGATCTTTGCTGTGTAGACCCCTGTCGGAGCACAGCAAAAATCCAAGGCTTTCTGCACTGAAATCGATGCGTCAATCATGTACTTTCGACCATGGTATAAAGAAAAAGAAATGAAGAAAAAAAAAGTCTTCGCGTCTCTAGACGCGAACTCGGCACCTTACTGTTATGCCGTGGTGAACTATATCGTCATAGATTCAATACGACATACAAGATTCCGCCGCTATGACTTCACGAACGGATTTTGTTAATTAAAGAATCAGTGAAGAGCAGACAATCTTTTGCTTTATTTCTCTAGAGAACCTTCTCTTACAAACTCACGACTAAAACTAAACTTAGACGTTATGTTTTCTAATAAGGTAAACTTAGTCTAACGGGAAAGAGGAATAGGAAGGGAGGGTTTTTTGTGTAATTGGGAAATTCCTATTTTAAAAATGCAGGGAACAAGGGTTTGTATATTTTTAGGATTAAGGATAGTTTTATGATAGGAAAGGTAGGGAATTTTCAGGGTAACGGTTCCTTAATAGTTATTTTATGATAGAGGGGTATAACATTACGATTACGAAGCTGAATCGTTGCCAACGCGCCCAATGCGTGTTCTTCACACATAATAATCCATAGCTGGTGGTAGTCAGCAGACTCACTTGTTGCCACACGGACTCTCATGAAGATGTAAGAGAAAAATTGACAGCAATGGAAAAAAAATCTCGTTTCATTCAATTAACGCTTAACGCTTTTGCATTTCTAACATAGATACATTTCTCCATTTCAATTTTTATTTTAATGTGCCGTGGTCACAGCGTCGTCTGATTAAAAAAAAAATTTGATAACACTCGCACGTATGACAGGTTGTTTCACTTTTTGATAGTTTAAATATTATTCAGCCGAATAGAAAAGTAGTAAAAAATGTCCCGAAAAATTGCACTTATTCATATCGGGTAAAAAAAATGAAAAGCGTAAAAAACCCACACAAATATTTTATACATATGTATATAAATATGTCCACGGGATACTTTGGGAACCCGAAAAATTAAGGGGTCGAACCTGCAAGCTAATGTTTTTTAAAAAAAAAAAAAACTAATACCTTGGGGTGTCACAGCATTGGAATTCTAAGCTAAACTAACCTAACGAAACCTAACCTAACCTAACAATATAAACAATTTTATTAACAATAAAAAAATATAAACAAATTCGGTGTGAGAGTCACCTTTATGGGCCTCAAAACAGTCATTACGCTGGAAAAACTTTGAGGTCGGACCCCAAACAGCCATAAGACCTCGAATAAGCGTGTTCGTAAAAGAAATCGACTCCAAAGTATGCGATAGCCAAATTTATGGTGAGATGAGACAAATAGTGTATCTGCTTAGAAATTGTTAGTTTCATACATTTTTGAGTAGCCTGATTCAATTTAGTAATTTTTTTTATTCAAGCCTACGGAAAGATAATTGTATTTTTAATATCTCGAATTATCAGTATGTTCTGATATAAAAAATAATTCAGAATTAAAATTATACCTCGATATAATTTTCTGATAATTCGATGTATTAAAAATGTTACCTTTACATAGCCTTGAATGGTAAAAATTGAATGAAAAAAAATTCCTAACCAGATACATTATCCGTTTCATCTCACTATAGAAAATAATTGGTTCATTTTTATATGCTCATCATTATTTTTATGCCCGAGATTTATAAGTGCATTTTTGTTTTTGGTAATTTTCCGTAATGCCTTCTTTATCCGTCTAAATATTATTTATGCTATTAAAACATGAAATAGCGTAACATAGGTGTTTGTCACAGTCTCTCGGGAAGAAGAAACGTTCGCTGATTCATGTACCAATTTATTGGATGTATACGATGTAATATAATACAATATTTGTAGATTAATATTATCATGTATTTCATGAAACTTCAGGTAAATAGGTAAACCAATAAGCATAATTGATAATTAAAAAAAAAGACGAGGTAAGACGTGAGTTTCGAACTCGAGACTCTCGGACGTTAACTCAGCAGCAAGTACGTGTGCCATCGAGTCATTGTGGTATATTATTTAGCAAACTTATATTTCTGTAGTTACCCACGTTCGAGGGTTTTTTTAAAAGTTGGACTTGCTTACTCTATTGTTTCCAAAGCTTCATATGGATATTAAGGGAATGACTACCTTATTACTACGGTTTATGCAATATCCTGTAAAAAAAAGGTGGATACAAGTCTCCCTATTTGAGTGTTCACCCGGTTTAAAATCGTGGATCTCGAGGAACACACGAATTCATTCGACCAATCAAAAACGTGGAACTAGTTCGAGAGTCTCGTTCAGGTGGCGCGTCGACGCGCCAAAACACAGCTCCAGATTAACACGCGTAGTATTACTATATATATACGACCAATCAAAAACGTGGAACTGCTTCGAGGGTCCTCCGCTAAGTTGGCGCGCCGAAACCAGGGGGTCGATTGTGTAACTCGGGTGAGATTGCTCACTTCTCGCATCTTCATCTCACGTGAGATGATTCGCTCGATTGTGTAAGCGTCGAGTGAAAATCCGACATCACTAGATTAAAAAATGTAGGGTAGGCGATAAATGTAAACCAAACTTACAGTTTTCTTGGGTTTCCCGTGACATTCATTCTTCAACGATCGTGATTAACAGTTCTTAATATACAACGTGCAAAATTTTAATGAACGTCACCAAATTTCTCTCACAACTAATTTGATAACTTTCTAACTATAGTCGTTCATTATTATTTTTAAATTATATTATATTTATTATATGTAAAAGAAACAAATGTGGGATGGATACAAATAAGATTTCGCCTTGATATCGCCTGTCCATTGCATGGACAGTTGTATGCAGAGATGTGCTAATTGAAGTTTGCGACATGCACGCCAAAAAATCTTAGCCGACTCTTCTTTGATATGATCCGGATGCTAACAAATTTAAAGATGCAAGTATCTGAAAGAAAATAACAGTTTTTACATAATATCGATGTTTGGAAAGAAAATATTAAAAATGTAAAAATGTTGAAAATGTTTACAGGGAAGAAAAAAAATTATTTATTTACTTGGGCAAAGGTGTATTAGTAAAAGGGATAATTTACTCCAAATATGTCATAAAATAATATGTACCTGTAACTCAATAGAGATAGCTGTACTTCTTCTTTTAACTGGCATCAACGGTCTCAATTCTTCAATGAGCACTCGGCAAGCTTCTCTCGATAAACTACGAAATATTGAAAAATAAAACATATTTATAAGGGAGGCTATCCTTCTTACTTAGAATAAAACTATCGAAAATATAAACCGATAGATCGAACAAAATTCACTTTCAGGAACTGTAAATGGATCATTTTCATCTCTCATTCGTTTTCTTGCTATCCTTATCACTTGCACATCCTCTTCATCATTGTCGCCATAATTCTAGTCACCAAATAATAAAGAAATCGCAATAGCTGCTGCCATGATGCGACACGCAGTTCAACTTTGAAGGTTAACTTTGTATATACGACCGATGTATGCGTGGCCGCATTACTAGCCATTTCCTTCTTTATTCTCTCTATCTCTCTCGTACTTCAACATTCGACACGGAATTTCTTGTCGAACAAACTCACGCGAGAAATCTCACATTTTCACCATAGTGAATTTTACACAATCGCGTGAGTCGCTCACTTTTCGTATTTTCACTACATTTGAGTTACACAATCGACCTCCAGAGAAAAATTGCGACCACCAAAAACAGGCTCATTGGCAATCTCCCTACTCATCTCTGGACGGACGAGTTTTAACATTATTTTCCAGGAGCTGTATAAAGTTAGCCACCCAACATTAATTAAAATGTTTTTTATTAACTTTATCCGATTGGTGGTCGTTTGGTGTTCAATGGTAGTGTAATAAAATCGTTTGGTGGTCAGTCGTTTAATTACAAAAACTAATTCAAAAAATAAGGCCCAAAGTTAGCCCAACAATTTTTTTCTTCTTCAAAATCACTTCAATGAGGGCTTAATTGATGCAGAATCGTTTGGTGGTCAAGATTAATATAAGAAAATCGTTTGGTGGTCAGTCGTTTCGCCAATAAATACAAAAAACCGAAACCGAGATCCCAGTGAAATTGCGCATACGCAATTGGGCATTGGTGGTGCTGCTCATGTCCTTGCGGTGGCATCATGAAACCTCAGATTTACTTCATATACAGCTGATTCAATGTAGAATCGTTTGGTCGTCAGTCATGAACAGTGTGATTAATGAAATTTCTCGCCAGTTAAGCGGAGCAGATTTTTTGTTAAGATTAGCAATTAAAAGTTATCCATTGATATAATTACAGTTACCAACATTTTCGTCTCCAGCAACATTCAAAAGTAACATGCCTGTCCTGACTGTAACATTCTTCAAAATCTGCTCCGCTTAACTGGCGACAAATTTCATTAATCACACTGTTCGTGACTGACCACCAAACGATTCTACATTGAATCAGCTCTATATGAAGTAAATCTGAGGTTTCATTATGCCACCGCAAGGACATGAGCAGCACCACCAATGCCCAATTGCGTATGCGCCATTATGCGCAATTTGACTGGGATCTCTGTTTCGGTTTTTTGTATTTATTGGCGAAACGACTGACCACCAAACGATTTTCTTATATTATTCTTGACCACCAAACGATTCTGCATCGATTAAGCCCTCATTGAAGTGATTTTGAAGAAGAAAAAAATTGTTGGGCTAACTTTGGGCCTTATTTTTTGAATTAGTTTTTGTAATTAAACGACTGACCACCAAACGATTTTATTACACTACCATTGACCACCAAACGACCACCAATCGGATAAAGTTAATAAAAAACATTTGAATTAATGTTGGGTGGCTAATTTTATACAGCTGACGAAACTTGACTTAGATCGGGTTCTTAATTTCACCACAAGCGTCGCTGTAAACTTTAAAGACTGGCGTGAAGTAACCGTTTGGTGATAGAGTGAAGTGACGTACATTCCATGGAGACTAGAGTAAAGGAGCACGAACGTAGCGTTGGGGACGTGGTCTATGAAAGTGATGAAAATTTTATATTGCATATTGGGGTGGCGCTGCCGTCGTCTGTAGACCGCCGACAGAGACGACTATAAAATGAGCGAGAGGGAGCTTGACATACATTTCGCCATGTATGGTGGTGAAATGTCAAGCATTATTCTATTTACTTAGTTATATATTTTTTAATGTTTTTAAAGTGACAATTCATCAGGGTCTTTTATACCAATGAATATGCTGCAAACACAGTAATAAAGTCTGTTTGGTTGGATACTTTGTAATAAATTTCAAAATAACTTAATTTGTCAATAACTAATATAATAAGTAAAAAAAATATATCAAGTGTCAGAGTCTCAGTGCTTGATGTAAACAAGTCTTTTTTTTACATTCTGTTAAAGATTAATAAATTAATTCATGTTTTTTTAGAATTTATCAGTGCTTCATTAAAACAACCCTACCGATCATTATCCCTGAAGTGTATATCCGTATCACATGAACATTGTTAATGTGAACAAACGTTTTTATAGATTTCACTGAAAATTAATGAATAGGTCGTTTTGACCAGAATTATGGTCTCATTTAGGCAACCCCAATCTGAGAATAGTTTTGCTTCCGGTAAGAAAAGTATTTTACGCACTCCAGCTGATTCCATGCAATGTGGAGCGGCACCAAGCAGCTTGTTAATTTTGTGCCTAACTAAAAAAAAAAAAAATGTATTTTCACCCCAGAGTTGATAAATTGAAGAAACCTTACATGGATGAATGCACATGTGCTTGTCAAAACATTGTAAAGTGAGTATATGGGACAGCTGTAGTATTCTTAAGACTTTGATTAAAAGAACTTGACGTCAAGAAGCTGATGCAATCTGCAATTGAATTTTCAAACTAACAATTATGGAACTAATAGAATGAAACAGACGTCACCATAGCTCTGGAAACGGTAAAATGTGACATTTTGGCTACTTGGTGCCATATTTAATCACATGGAGCAACTCCGAAATATAATTTAAGTACTAAGGCAAGGCAAGCTTTCGTTGGACTGATATACTGTATACATTCTAATAAAAATAATAGGATATATTTTTATACAAAAAAATAGGATAAGTTCTGAGGATAAATCTATAAAATCACACTGCAAAGCGGGAAATGGTATGATCTATTCAATGCTGTTCACTATGCTCACTTCAAGAAGACATTTTTAACAGCTTACTTCGCGTGGTTTACAGGTGACCAAAGCGACGCTAGTGGCAATATATCGCAACATAATTTTCTACCGTTTCACGACCCACAGTTTCGGCTGTTTCTCTGCAGCCGTGCGTGCTCCTTTACTCTAGTCTCCATGGTACATTCGATCGTAGAAAATCCCTGCTTACGCTGCAGCATGGAGCCTAGAGTAGAGGAGGACGAACGCTTAATGCTAACGGGACAAAATTATGGTCGACGAAACTTGACTTAGATCGGGTTCTAAATTTCACCACAAGCGTCGCTGTAAACTTTAAAGACTGGCGTGAAGTAACCGTTTGGTGATAGAGTGAAGTGACGTACATTCGATCGTAGAAAATCCCTGCTTACGCTGCAGTTTCAAGTGATCGCTGTCTCTTTTTATTCTCAGTCCGTCTTTCTCGTAGTCGCTAACGTCGTCGCGCCTCTATCGGCTTCAGTCGAAACAAGTGGAGCATGATTCGTAGACCATTTACATAGCACAGAGATGAGTGGGGAGATGCACAACGCTCCGGTTTTAGGCGATACCAAAAGCATGGCGCTAAATCGTAGCGGCGAGTCCGGGAGTAGGATTTCGTGTTCATCGCCTCTGTCGATGTTACAGATTTCGCGTAGCCGCGCGGGTCATGATCATCGTTCCAGCCGATATTGCAGTCAGCGAAAATGAATGGATTGCTCGGTGGTGGGGAGAAAGTTGCCGCCCCTGACAAACCGTTCTTGAGAAACACGCGGGGCAGCAAGGTCTTCCGTCAACCGAACGCTGCTGGTTACGGGTTCGATCCCCCATGAAGAACTCTTTTTTCATTTTTTTTTTTTCATTTTACTACAAACGATGTTCAAGGTTCCTCTCTTTTAAGGACGTTGTTCGGCGACAATCTCACCAAAAAGTTATACCGTACCGCTAGCATGAATGCCATTGCGCGTAGTACGACGAACAGTACAAACTTTTGTTTCGGATTGGTCTACGACACGCACAAATGGTGTGCACCGACAAGCACACACTGATACGGTAAACGAGCTGGCAACATCGGACTGCCCCATTACGCTCAACGACCAAACAGACATAGGCATATATCTACAAGTAACGCGCTGTCCCCTCCACCGACCCAGCTACGCTGTTGCCACGTCGCGAGCGTTCCCCCAACCACACACCTCATACTAAAAGTTGCTGCCCCTCACAAACCGTTCTTGAAAAACACGCGGGGCAGCAAGGTTTTCCGTCCAACCGAACGCTGCTGGTTACGGGTTCGATCCCCCATGAAGAACTCTTTTTTCATCTTTTTTTTTTTCATTTTACTACAAAAATTGTTCAAGGTTCCTCTCTTTTAACCTTTTTAGGTTGCCCAAACTTTTTTTAAGTTTATATATATTTTTTTTTTAATTTTATCTATGACAGAATCTACTAATATTTTAAACGCCCGCTCGTGCCGTGCGACCGGCGACTTGAGCGATTGCGGGTCCTCTCTCCCTGAGAGGTCTGCTATTGCTTTACTGCTGCCGCTGGTTCTTATAATCTTGTAAATACTTTTTTATTTGCAATTTTCAGTTCCAGCCCCCAGTGTAAACTCAATAAGATTTACTATGAGAAAATAATTAGCTCACTTCATTACCTGGAATCAATAATCTTGAGAAGCAAATATGGAAATGAGCATTATCTCTGTCTGTAATAATTGTTCGTCCCCGTGGAGAAGGGCGGCGCAAAAGTTCCTAACTGGTGTGCATCTTCATATTATTCTGCTTACATGTAAAGTAAGCAAAACGACAATAGTAAACAGTTGAATAAACGATCAAATTCTAGAAATACAAGTTCCGAAAATAGTAAAACAAACAGATGTTTCTGGCGTCTGGCTAGTGCACCCGGTTACGAATCGGGAGGTCTATGGTTCGAGACCCCTCTATGAAGAGTATTTTTTTTACAAAAAAAAAATGTGCTTTTGCTAATTGGATTAACAGATTAAAGAGTATATCCAATTAACTTATTTATCTTAGTACCATACAGGCATAAACAACGACAACCTAGCGGGTCCCCACTAGGCCTATACTACGATCGTCGATATCAACATTACACAAACGATCTATTTAAGTAATTAAAGTATAAACGAATGGCAATAGGAGTTCTGCACTCAAATATAAAGTTTCTTCATTGAAGATGATTACGACAATTATTTTACATTATATTTCACACACACATCACGCGTGTAAATATCTAAAAGTAAGAGAAATTGAGAAAAGGACAATTGGAAAGAATAGTATATCGGTCTTATTGAGATCACGTACTGGCGACTCCAACACAACAGTCTAGGAATCTGAGCGGGCGTCTGCAACATTGTTGCTAACTATCGCGCGACTAGCAATACACATTGGGGCCTGCAGCGACAGGTCGTTCACAGTCGTACAGGCAGCAGAGAGAGAATATTGTGAGTTAATAGAAAATGATTTTCGATCCCGATGACAACCTTTTTTTTTAAATATTTTTTATAAGCTTAAAATAAAGTTTGGGCAACCGAGAAAGTTTGAAAGAGAGGAACTTTGAAAAATAGTATAGGCCGATCGTAGTATAGGCCTACAGGGGACCCGCTTCGTTAAATAATGGGAACGCATCGACTGCGGCACCTCTTGGGTGATGTGGAAGCCCGCAGGTTGTCGTTGTTTATGCCTTTATTGTGATAAGATAAATAAATTAATTGGATATATTCTTTAATCTGTTAATCCCATTTGCAAAAGTACATTTTTTTTTGTAAAAACAAAATGCTCTCCATAGAGGGGTCTCGAACCACAGACCTCCAGATTCGTAACCGGGTGCACTAGCCAGACGCCAGAAACATCTATTGGTTTTACTTATTTCGGAAGTTGTATTTCTATAGTTTGATCGTTTATTCAACTGCTTACTATTGTCGTTTCGCTTACTTTACATATAAGACACCCTTCTCCACGGGGACGAACAATTATTACAGACAGAGATAATGCTCATTTCCATATTTGCTTCTCAAGATTATTGATTCCAGGTAATGAAGTGAGCTAATTATTTTCTCATAGTAAATCTTATTGATTTTACACTGGGGGCTGGAACTGAAAATTGCAAATAAAAAAGTATTTACAAGATTATAAGAACCAGCGGCAGCAGTAACAGCAATAGCAGACCCCTCAGGGAGAGAGGACCCGCGATCGCTCAAGTCGCCGGTCGCGTGTCACGAGCGGGCGTTTAAAATATTAGTAGATTCTGTCATAGATCAAATTTAAAAAAAATATATATATAAACTTAAAAAAAAGTTTGAGCAACCTAGAATGGTTAAAAGAGAGGAACCTTGAACAATTTTTGTAGTAAAGAGAAAAAAAAAGATGAAAAAAGAGTTCTTCATGGGTGATCGAACCCGTAACCAGCAGCGTTCGGTTGACGGAAGACCTTGCTGCCCCGCGTGTTTCTCAAGAACGGTTTGTCAGGGGCGGCAACTTTCTCCCCACCACCGAGCAATCCATTCATTTTCGCTGACTGCAATATCGGCTGGAACGATGATCATGACCCGCGCGGCTACGCGAAATCTGTAACATCGACAGAGGCGATGAACACGAAATCCTACTCCCGGACTCGCCGCTACGATTTAGCGCCATGCTTTTGGTATCGCCTAAAACCGGAGCGTTGTGCATCTCCCCACTCATCTCTGCATAGCATTACGTTCGTCCTCCTCTACTCTAGGCTCCATGCGCTGCAGTTTCAAGTGATTGCTGTCTCTTTTTATTCTCAGTCCGTCTCTCTCGTAGTCGCTAACGTCGCCGCGCCTCTATCGGCTTTAGTCGAAACAAGTGGAGCATGATTCGTAGACCATTTACATAGCATTACGTTCGTCCTCCTCTACTCTAGGCTCCATGCTTCTACGATTCGTCCACCTCAGAAAATGGCTGTTGTCAGAAAAAGTGATACTGTGTTCAAGCTGTGCGTTTTTAATAATTTTACAAAAATACGCATGTATTAATTTTGGAATGGTGTTAACGAAAGTTAGTCTTATTCACATATAATTTCTGGATTATCCAGATGATAATTTCATTAGGAAAGATACTTTCATAACCTCAAATTGGCAAGTGATTAGCTTATTTTACTGAAATTGAACAGGTAAAATCAAAATAAGTGTGTGGATGTAAAAAGAACAAATTTTTAATAGTGGCCTTCTGCAAAAATTGTTATATGATATACAAGAAATCTTGAATCTAATCTCTTGGTAAAATTACTACTTGTCTACATTCAATCAATTAAAACAATAAGTAAGTAACAGCTAGTTTATGTAAATATGTTATATAATGTGCAAACTTGATCATGGATACTAATAATATTAATACATTTTATAACTTCTGCCATTCGTAATTGGTTTGTTAAAAGTAGATGTATATCGTCTTAAAATTCAAATCTGTATAAATTGACTGTAGTATATATAATGCAAAGTCAAAAGTAGAACGACTTTCATTCTTCTAAGATAATATTTATACTATAGTTTAATGGAAGTGTTTAATTTTCATGAAGTTGCAAAGAAGTATAGTAATTAAGAATATTTCTTGATATATTTCTTTCTTTCATAATTGTTTTACTGTTTGAATATGATAGAATTATATAAATGTATGTTTAATAAATACTATTATCAAAAATAAAAATTTATGTAAAGTATTGTATTATAAAGTATTACCTCCAAAAATTGTTAATCAAAAAGATCGAAACTATATCAATAAACAAAATTGACTCTATTATAACATATATTTTTGTATCAATTATAGGATCATTGGAAAAGACCATTATAACTTAGAATAATGGAATCACTTGAAAGGAATCATACTGCTGAAGACAATGTGAATGACAGAAATGTCGATTGGTCTAGGTTTGGACTTGGAAACAATGACAATCAAAGAGTTGAACGGAGAGACAATGATGGATATGAAGAGTTTAATCCTGAAATGTATCAAACTGGAGTAAATGAATTATTTGCACAGGAATATGTAAGTTTAATTCCATTTTATCATAATTGTGTTGTTCGTTATTAAACAATTTATTAGAGATTAGTCAACAATGTTTTTATGTCTTTCAAAATTGTTTTTGTAGAATTCTGATCCATGGTGGAAATCAAATTTTTTTTTGTCACAACCAGTTCTCTTTGGTACTTGGGATGGTGTCTTCACTTCATGCCTTATTAATATTTTTGGAGTAATAGTTTTTCTTCGATCTGGATGGATTGTTGGTCAGGCTGGTGCTTTAAATGCTGTTTTAATCATCTTGTCAACTGGTAATAAATTTAAAAAATGAAGTGTGATGAACAATGATTGTGTTGACTTTAGTAATTTCCAACTTCTTTAGTTAGCGTAGCGCTAGTCACTGTACTATCTGCTGTTGGAATTTGTGAAAGATGTCGAGTGGAAAGTGGAGGAGTATATTTTCTTCTTTCACACGTTCTTGGTTCCAGATTTGGTGGTTCTATTGGTTTACTATACTGTTTTGGTCAGGTATGTTTAAACATTTCTTGAAAGTCAAATATATATAACTCTCAACCTTTATGATAACTAACTGTTCATTAGGTGTGTGGTCTTCCATTGTGAACCACTTCCCTTTCACATAGGACAATTTGTGTAAAGGTTGTATGCATGTAATGTATTTTAATTTACTCATCGACCAAATATATAATTGGGCCAAATATCTATCCACATATATCATCAAATGCTATGTCATAAATGTATTACCTACCTAGTTTTAAACTATCAAAATCAGTTTTCTTATTTGATAATTTAAATGGTCTCTAAATGTAGACCACACTTCTGCACTTGTCAGGAATATACATATGTCAAAAGCAATGTTAAACTATACACAGTAAATAGAAGCAAGATTTCGGAATATAAATTAAATATTATATGCATAACAATAGAATATAAATAACAAGAGTAAATAGATATAGGAATATAAATATTTGTAATAAAGTACATATAATTGTTTATAAACAAAATTTCTAACTTTTTTAGTAAATAGCAATAAGAAATAGGGATGCCGATTTAATATCGATTATTTCAAAAATCAATCTTTTCAAGAAATTTTCAAACATTGAATAATTAATAAAATCAACCTATCCCTTCCAGATTGATTTTCGAAATTCTTGTATGTATGTAATTTTATTTGTTTATTTATGTTAGAGTAGCGATTACTGCGTGGAGTATTGGTAACACTAAATTACACAGTCGAACGATACTTTTATTATCGATAGTATTAAAATTCTCATTGTTCAATATTATAGCTACTGGCTATTCAAGGGTATATATGGGACATTCCACGCCAAATCGGACGATTTCAAAAACTTTTTTTTTTGATTTTCCCAATTATTTGATATTTTTTAGTACCTATCAAAAGACCCAATCTGGTAAATTTTTAGATTTTTTTGATTACTGGTTCCGAAGATATGGATTTTCAAAAAAATCGCTGTTTTTTTTGTTTTTTCGTCCTAACTTTTTCAAAAATGTTCCAAATTTAAACTTTTTTTTTTCGAAATTTTTGTTGTTTCATATCAATCATATCAATTTTTTCTGTGTGATTTTTGTGTTTGGAGTTTTAAATCCTTTTTTTCAAAGTGATTACATATTTTGTATTTTTTGAAAATTTTTGACGGCAAACTAGTATATTTTCCACAACTCTTAAGCCCGGTCCGATCGTGGGACCACCATGGCTACTATTTTTTTTCGATTTTTGAAAATCTGAAAAACTTTTTTTTTTATTAATCACTTAAATACACGTTTCTGGCACTATCTATTATTTTTATAATTATTTCTAAGTATTTTTTACAAAGTTTTACTGTGAATAAGTATTTAAAATTAATAAATAGTCATTAAGTCTGTTTATTAACAATGGTAACGAAAATATTTATTTATTTCCGTATTTCTTTTTAAATTTTACATATTCGATCATTATTTGAACTAGAATAGTCTTTAGCTCGTATATTTCCGTTATCCATTGGAACGATAGAGTGAAATTGTTGTGTTCCTGTGACTGATTTGGCTGTTTTGTATAGTAGATCCAATTTTTCTTTGGCATCCAAATAATGCTTTTCCGGTGAAAATTTTACGCAATATTAGGTAAAGTAGCATGGAAAATATAACCTTTAAGAGACTTTTTTAAAAAATACGGAAATAAATAAATATTTTCGTTACCATTGTTAATAAACAGACTTAATGACTATTTATTAATTTTAAATACTTATTCACAGTAAAACTTTGTAAAAAATACTTAGAAATAATTATAAAAATAATAGATAGTGCCAAAAACGTGTATTTATAGTGATTAATAAAAAAAAAAAAATTTTTTCAGATTTTCAAAAATCGAAAAAAAATAGTAGCCATGGTGGTCCCACGATCGGACCGGGCTTAAGAGTTGTGGAAAATATACTAGTTTGCCGTCAAAAATTTTGAAAAAATACAAAATATGTAATCACTTTGAAAAAAAGGATTTAAACCTTCAAACTCAAAAATCACACAGAAAAAATTTTTTTTTAATTGTTTTGTATTTTTTTTTGAAAAGTGTATGAAACAACAAAAATTTCGAAAAAAAAAAGTTTAAACTTGGAGCATTTTTGAAAAAGTTAGGACGAAAAAACAAAAAAAACAGCGATTTTTTTGAAAATCCATATCTTCGGAACCGGTAATCAAAAAAATCTAAAAATTTACCAGATTGGGTCTTTTGATAGGTACTAAAAAATATCAAATAATTGGGAAAATCAAAAAAAAAAGTTTTTGAAATCGTCCGATTTGGCGTGGAATGCCCCATATGCAGAGTTGTGAAAATTGTAATGTGAAAATAATGCATTATTTATTACGAAAAATATGAATAATAGAATTCGGTTCCATTACCCATTACTTTATTAATGAGTAATGGAACTCAAATCCATTATCCATTACTTTTTTAATGAATAATGGAAATCAGATCGGTCACCCATTACTTTATTAATGAGTAATGGAACTCAGATCCATTGTCCATTACTTTTTTAATGAATAATGGAACTTAGATCGGTCACCCATTACTTTATTAATGAGTAATGGAACTCAGATCCATTATCCATTACTTTTTTAATGAATAATGGAAATCAAAACGGTCACCCATTACTTTATTAATGAGTAATGGAACTCAGATCCATTATCCATTACTTTTTTAATGAATAATGGAAATCAGATCGGTCACCCATTACTTTATTAATGAGTAATGGAACTCAGATCCATTATCCATTACTTTTTTAATGAATAATGGAAATCAAAACGGTCACCCATTACTTTATTAATGAGTAATGGAACTCAGATCCATTATCCATTACTTTTTTAATGAATAATGGAAATCAAAACGGTCACCCATTACTTTATTAATGAGTAATGGAACTCAAATCCATTATCCATTACTTTTTTAATAAATAATGGAACTTAGATCGGTCACCCATTACTTTATTAATGAGTAATGGAACTCAGATCCATTACCGATTTAAAACTCGGTAATGGTGGATGTCTATGGTAAAAATCGGTGGATGTCTATGGTAAAGAAATGGGTAATATCACATTACTTCCGAAAATTCTGTTAAATAAATAAATAAATTGAAAAACCGTGCGAAAAATAAATAAATAAATAGATTAATTGAAAAATCGTTCAAAAAATAAATAAATAAATAGATAAATTGAAAAATCGTACGAAAAATTGATAAATAAATAGGTAAATAGAAAAATCGTTCAAAAAATGAATAAATAAATATATGACTAAATCGAAAAATCGTTCGAAAAATAAATAAATAAAATATCGAAGTCTGCGGTCCTATGCATATGCGTAATTGTCAGGATGGGGATCACGGAAAATAGATTTCAAACCATTAATATCTTTAATAATAACATTTTAATATCACAGTTTACAATTTCCATTAATTTATATATTAATGTAAATATCCATAGTCTATTAAATTTGGTATTTTTCACGAGAAGTGAAATCGCTTTTCACAAAACCAGCAATGAAGAAAAAAATAATTGTAACAGATAAGTAGCGATATCAAATATATATATTGATACATTGCTGGTTTTGTGAAAAGTGATTTCACTTCTCGTGAAAAATACCAAATTTAATAGACTATGGATATTTACATTAATATATAAATTAATGGAAATTATAAACTGTGATATTAAAATGTTATTATTAAAGATATTAATGGTTTGAAATCTATTTTCCGTGATCCCCATCCTGACAATTACGCATATGCATAGGACCGCAGACTTCGATATTTTATTTATTTAGTTTCGAACGATTTTTCGATTTAGTCATATATTTATTTATTCATTTTTTGAACGATTTTTCGATTTATCTATTTATTTATTTATTTTTTGAACGATTTTTCAATTAATCTATTTATTTATTTATTTTTCGCACGGTTTTTCAATTTATTTATTTATTTAACAGAATTTTCGGAAGTAATGTGATATTACCCATTTCTTTACCATAGACATCCACCGATTTTTACCATAGACATCCACCATTACCGATTTTTAAATCGGTAATGGATCTGAGTTCCATTACTCATTAATAAAGTAATGGGTGACCGATCTAAGTTCCATTATTCATTAAAAAAGTAATGGATAATGGATCTGAGTTCCATTACTCATTAATAAAGTAATGGGTGACCGATCTAAGTTCCATTATTCATTAAAAAAGTAATGGATAATGGATCTGAGTTCCATTACCCATTAATAAAGTAATGGGTGACCGATCTGATTTCCATTATTCATTAAAAAAGTAATGGATAATGAATCTGAGTTCCATTACTCATTAATAAAGTAATGGGTGACCGATCTAAGTTCCATTATTCATTAAAAAAGTAATGGATAATGGATCTGAGTTCCATTACTCATTATTAAAGTAATGGGTGACCGATCTAAGTTCCATTATTCATTAAAAAAGTAATGGATAATGGATCTGAGTTCCATTACTCATTAATAAAGTAATGTGTGACAGATCTGATTTCCATTATTCATTAAAAAAGTAATGGATAATGGATCTGAGTTCCATTACTCATTAATAAAGTAATGGGTGACCGATCTAAGTTCCATTATTCATTAAAAAAGTAATGGATAATGGATCTGAGTTCCATTACTCATTAATAAAGTAATGTGTAATGGATTCGATTTATATCTCCCATTTTTTAAGTATTGCGTTAAAAAAACGATAATGCATTTAAAAAATAATGCATTTTCCCAACTCTGCCCATATGTATATTCCGCATTTGTACTACGATTGCAATTATTAAATTTCAGCCAATTGCCTCGATTGATCTCGCGGTTGAGGCTAAAAAATCAGTTAATGACATTGGTTGATCTTTCAATTTAATTTTGGAATATATCTTAAATTTTAGCAGTTAAATTTATATTGTATCAACTTTTACTTGACTACGTAGAAACGAGTTTTCTGCATTATGCAGTGTGCAGTATGAAAATTGATGATTGTACCCATATAAAAAATCTACTACAATATCAATCTCAAAGATCAATACTTTAGCATTGATTCGGCAACCCTAATAAGAAATATAATTTTTTTTAAAACTGTTTATATTTTAGGCTGTGGGTTGTGCACTGAACGTTCTGGGATTCGGCGAGTCAATGGCAGGACTTGTTGGCCTCGAATCAGCTTGGGTGCAGCGTGGGTTTGCATGTGCTGCTGTTATTCTTCTGTCCGTAATTAACGTGGCGGGTGTTAAATGGGTCGTAAAGCTCCAATTTGTTTTGCTTATCATTCTTCTATTGGCTGGCGTGGACTTTATAGTTGGGAGCTTCATTCACGAAAACGTTGGTATGCAAGTCTTGATATATCCATTTTATTGCGTGATTTGTAAACTTGTCACATGATTACGTTTGAATATTTTTCTTTTATTCTCCAATACACACAACACATTGTATACAATATTAACGCAGCGTTGTATACGCATTAATCTAAACGTATGGTCATTTAGTAAATTATAGTCAGTCCTATAGTTTCATGAGTTTTTTTAACAAATTGAAAATAAAGTCCTTAGCAATGCATACGTATTAGTATATAAAATGTTTATTACAAAGTATGTATACGCATGATTATGTACTAAATATATTCATTTGTTTTATTTTAGTATATATTTACGTTATCTTGTAGAAAACCACGTGTGATTTACTAAGGATTGCATTGGTTCTAAACTATCAAAATGACTTACTGTCAAACTAGCGAGTATTGTATTGTCTGTGTTTAGCTACATGCATTCGAGAAGGAAACTAGCACTAATAACAATATTGGTAGGGAGTATTAAAATACACACAATATAATTTTATATTACACACAAGACTCATTCCCTCACTTTTGCACAATGTTCTACATCAATATGTACAGTAATGTGCAATTGAAGTGGAACACTTGAATTTTTGTGTATTTCGGCGCACCTATGACCGATTTCAAAAAACCAAAGACATAATTTTTAGGAAATTTCCTTCCCGTTCGAATGGTAAAGGTTTTATCCCAATCGGATACAAAATGGATGAACGGCAGGGGTTGGAGTGAAATAGTGCATTTTGGGACTTTTTGAAAAGTGCGAGAACTGGTAGTTCCGGGAGAAAATTTATATTTGTAATTATGGCAATAGAGAGAGCATCCTTCGACATTAGAAAAACACCCCCATTGACTCCCTGTAGGATCACTCTAGGGGGAGCTACACTTCCTTGAAGTGAAAACACTTAATTGGCCATAACTTCCGACCGCGCCGGCCAATCTGGTCCAGTTTTTGCATGATATCATCTTTAATGATACTGATAATGACAATGATAATGATAATGACAATCGCTTGGCGCGCGTAGTAGGGTAATAGTCACGCGAGTACCTTGAGCAAAACTCGTAAAATTTAGGCGTTTTTTCAAATGAAAAATTTAACCCCTTAGCAAACTCATTTTTGGATGTTTAAAAGCGCGTTTTAATCGTTGAAATCTCAGCTACAACGTGGAATAAATATGAAACTTCTATTTCGTCGCATTCCTAATGAAAAATGGCAGGGAAGCTTGGGGCGGGGTTGCGATATCTCGAGATCTCCGTCACGGGATCATCTTCGAGAACAATAGTTTTGTGAAAATCTGCAGTATCATTAAAGATAATATCATGCAGAAACTGGACCAGATTGGCCGGCGCAGTCGAAAGTTATGGCCAATTAAGTGTTTTCACTTCAACGGAGTGTAGCTTCCCCTAGAGTGATTCTACAGGGACTCAATGAGGGTGTTTTTTTAATGCCGAAGGATGCTCTCTCTCGTGCCATAATTAGAAATATGAATTTCCTTCCAAAACTACTAGTTCTTGCAATTTCCAAAAAGTCCCAAAATGCACTATTTCACTCCAACCCCTGCCGTTCAGCCATTTTGTATCCGATCGGGAAAAAACCCTTACCATTCGAACAGGAAGGAAATTTCCTAAAAAATAAATCTTTGGTTTTTTGAGATCGGTTATAGTTTTGCAGCAATACACAAAAATTCAAGTGTTCCACGTCAATTGTACATTACTATATGTAGTACGTTTAAAGCATTTGCATTTGAATATTTATAAAAAAAAATCTCGTCTGTTTTTATATTTCAGAAGCGGGATTTGAAGGCTGGTTGTCAGGAAATTTAAAAAATAACACTTTTTCTGCATACGAAGACGGTTACGGCTGGTTTACCGTTTTCGGTGTTTTTTTTCCAACAGTAACTGGCATATTAGCTGGCATTAATATGAGTGGTGATTTGAGGCACCCTTCTACTGACATTCCGAATGGAACATTGGCAGCTTTGGGCACAGGGTAATGCATTACAAACAAATAATACAAACTGGCAGTTATTAATTTTACTTAAATCATTTTATATTTTCAGGACCTTCTTTTACTTGTGTTTTTCCCTGTTTCTCGCAGCAACCTGTACTAGAACTGCATTACTCACAGATTTTATGATTGCTTCTACCGTTTCTGCATTCTCAGTCCTATTGCTTGCTGGACTTTATGTGTCTTCATTTAGCAGTTGCTTAGGTGCCATGTACGGTACTCCTCGTGTTCTTCAATCTATCGCCAGTCAAAATGTCATTCCTGGAATGAGCTGTTTGCAACGAGGAGTGAGTAAAATTCTTCAATTTTATTATTTCATTTTTATTATGTCTTTAATTAGTAAACTTGGCAAATTTTGTATGTAATGAAATTTATATTTGTTTATATATTCAACTATATTATATCAAAACAATGTGGCAATATTTTTGTTTGTGACAGAGGGGGCCCAACAAAGTTCCAGTTTATGCAATGATAGTCGTGGCTATAGTAACACTGACTTTCATTATTACTGGCCAGATCAACACATTAGCGCCAATCGTGACGATGCCATTCCTTCTAACTTATGCGTGCATGGATTATGCTTATTTCGCGTTAGCTCAAACATTTGATATTCGACATACACGTGAACGGAGGTTTGATGTGCAGTCACCGACCTTTGGTCGAAATTACGGTTCAGCAGCGGATCAAGATAGTATTTCGGAAATTGAGAACGACTTAGATAGCCTCTTTCCAGAGAGAATCCGTCATAAAAATCTAACGGTAAATTTTGTGTATGCATCTTCAACATTTTTAGAAGATATAAAGTTCAAAAATGTCCACCTTAATCTCTTTAACCTATGCTGAATGCTAACATAAGGTACTTTTTGTAGTACCACTACAAGAACACGGTGATGATTTATGAAAGTTCTTGTACATACATGAATTATTAACAAACACAATCATATATTCTGTAAATGTACAGCTTATGATTATTATATTTATGTAAATCATGAACTTTGTAATGATTTGAATTAGATTTTTTTTTTTTTTAAAATAGAGAAATCCCAGTATTTCGGAAAGTACTAGTCATTTAGAATCATCTCCCAGTATTGAGGGAAATGGAAGTGTTGTCAATGATGGATCTGTGCCAAGGCCAAATATTCATAAGAAGTTGGGAAACTGGTATAGTCCGCTTTGCAACAGATGGTTTTCTTTGCTTGGGGTAAGTTTAGTTAAAAGTTCTTTAAATTATATGAGTCAACATAACTTTTTTTAGTGGTGCTATAATATAATTAAAAGTTAATAGTCTAAGAATGTTAATAATCTAAACGTCTTACGATTTTCGAATCTGCAATATTTTATTAAGAAAGTTTTTGATACATCTATATTTTGGTATAATCTCTAACTATTAAGGTAGCGTTCTGACTGGAGGCTTCTACTACGGTTTGATAGTGGAGGTGTCGTAATTAACACGTTAAGCGCCACGCCGGTCCCTAGGGACTGGCGCAAAACTTTCCGTTCAGGCCTCGCCGGTCCGCACGTACTTGTGAGACAGAACGTTCATTTTAGGCGGCATCGTTTTTGTTTGGTCAATGCTTTAAGGAAAACAATATAATACTTAAAAACATTAATGTAATTTATTGAAACAAGATAAGCAAAGGTTACCCGACATCTCTTTATACTCTGGCTCGCCTATCGGCGAGCGGCCAGGCAGGGGCGCGCCTGACGGCTAACTGTGGCCTGAACGGAACGGCACAAGAATTCGGCGTGGCGCTTAGCGTGTTAAGTGAAAAAAATAACAAAAATAAATCATCAACTCACGACTGATTTTTTTTTTAAATAACACCTAGTGAGGTTAACTATCATCTAATAATATTATAATAAAACATTGAGACCTCAATAAGATAGTGCAAGAATGATATAAAACTGCATGAACCAGTATGCCATTCACATCATAATATCAAAGTTGAACTTTAGATATTTATTTAAACTACGTCGTTAGTATCATACATAACATGTCTAAAATAAATATTCACTATTTTACAATCAGCAAATAATGTTGCGGTGACTATTATTTATTTCTCTGAGAATGGAACAATCTTTAATGGCCATAGTTATCTTTGCAGTGTCATTTTTTAAATGTATTTTAAATGAGGTAAGGAGATATGTTTATACATATAGTTATGAAGTGCATTTTCATTAAAAGTATAAAAGTGACATAATAATTAATAATGATTTAAGATTAGAGGAATCAATTATATTTTTAAGTTTATGGCTCCTCAAGATGTAAAAAAAAACTTTCAATCGTAAATTTACTGCAATCTCTTAATCGCTTTTCCTTCTTTGCTGCGACTATTCTTAAATGCATGAGAATCTATCAAAATTTGCACTCTGATGTGATCTGTCGATATGTTACAAATGGAATTTTTTGTCTTATTTTATATTAGGGGTACTGACGACGTGTTTTAAATAAATATCTAAAGTTCAACTTTGATACTATGAATTGAATGTCACAATTGTATATAATACTTGCACTACCATAATACTGCACTTGTCAAGGCTCTAATGGTCAGAAAATATTATTACATGAAGTTAACTTTACTATGTGTTATTTAAAAAATCAATCAGCCGTGATATAATAATTCATTTGTGTTACAAAATACAATTTTAACAATAAAGAATGTGGCTAAACGAATAATGTATCAAATTAGTTGAAAACAAAAGAGAAAAAGGATGATAAAGGTTTCTTAGCTTCTAACATCATCTTTTTGTGTTACAGCTGATCAGTAAGCTTAACATTATAATATTGATATGTTGCAGGCCCTGATAAAAATACTCATAATGTTTCTGGTCCATTGGGGCTATGCCATTGCGAACATTGTTGTCGTTTTCGTGGTTTGGAGCTATGTAGGTCACGCAAACCCAGCAGTCAAACCAGGAGTCTCGGCTGAATTTAAGTTCTTCGAATGGCTAAGGAATTTGCTTCTTAGAATAATGGGGTATGTCACATTGCATTTTTTCTCTAAGTATTTTGTCTAAAAAATTCCCATTTCTTCTTTACGCTGAAAAATAATTTCTAATGTAGGCAGTAAAAAATTAACTAAATGATTTTTTGATATTATTAATTTTTAATATGATTATTTTTCTAGGAGGCGAGTATATGATTATGAGCAAATAATTGTGACCCCAGTTCATCCAGGTGTTGAAACTCGCTCAGCACAACTTAATGAGGAGAATGAAGATTTTGCTAGTAGACGAAGATATCATCAAACAGCAACAGTAACAGGTCACTATGTTAATGTTGATTAGCAATATAACTGTATCTTAAGTGTGCTTCGCAAAAGACTTCCTGCCTATAGTCAAAAAAGTTACTACTGTTAATGAATTTAGACATTTGGAGCTACTGTATTTTATGCTTGTGTTATTCTTAATAGTAGTAGAATAAGAACAAATATCGTGGGCACAAATTCGCAGATAATGCTGCTATTTATATAATTTATGAACAATCAATGCTTTTGTACTCACTTGAATGTAGAGTCGATAAAATTGTACTACAAACGGATGAATTAGCTTAAGTAACCATGTGAGTGAAATGTAATTGTTGCTCATAGAATTATGGATGAGCAAGAAACCTTTTTTTAATTTTAAAACCTTTAATTTAATAAGTATTAACTTATAAAGACTTATCTTTGCGATAAGAATAATGTTTGTATTACATTCAAGTTTAGTAGTCAAATTAAAAGATGAATATTAAGCTCTCAATCAATCGCACAACTGAATATATCATGTCAATACAATGCAATGCAACTTTAAATATTTAAAAATTTCTCGAATAATACATTACCGGATATGCGTATTATATTTAGGCCTATATAGTCAATCCACGAGTTCAATGTGTTTCTTTGATAGATCGGAAATGATGAAATCTTCAATCAGCTACATATAGCTTTGTACAAAATGAGTGCTTTATATTTTTCTCCTTGAACATATAGTTTAGTAATTTTTTGGTAAACCACGTGCGATTTTTTATATGTTTGATATTTGATAGAGTTTTCTAAGAAATATTTTTGTTACGAATGAAAAAATCATATGTTTCTGTGACACCAACAAGATTGTACTGAATACATAATGTGATGCATATTAATGATTGTAATTGATTTAAAAATGAGTCCATTTTTACAATGAATTTTGTTCTAATGCGTTTTGTATTAAATGAAAGACACTGACAAGGGAACATTCCCAAGTGGCCCACCCCGATTTTGATCATTTTTATATATGTGTAGAGCTCGAAAATCTAAGTCATACGTATTTTTTTTTATCGGCGGAGATTGATATTTAGGGGTTGAAACTGCCCCTCAAAGTTTGGCAAAAAATCGACCAAATTTTTTTTTTTTCATAGAAGCACTCGACGAATTTCAATGAAATTTGGTATGAATATATCTCGTGTATATATACCAAATTTCATTGAAATCCGTCGAGTGCTTCTATGAAAAAAAAAATTTGGTCGATTTTTTGCCAAACTTTGAGGGGCAGTTTCAACCCCTAAATATCAATCTCCGCCGATAAAAAAAAATACGTATGACTTAGATTTTCGAGCTCTACACATATATAAAAATGATCAAAATCGGGGTGGGCCACTTGGGAATGTTCCCTTGTGAGTACTTTTAAAACTGTCTGAAAATTCACAAATAGTCGTAAATGAACAGCAGTTCTTTCCAGTGAGAAGTGCATAATGAATTTGGTAATATAACATGATTATTATGAATATTTTTATGAGTCATATGAATCATGCAACGTAATTTGTAATACTCTGTAAATAACTTGTTCATCATTTATACAAGCCATTCAATGCATTTTGATAAAAATGAAATATGTGTAAATGCTTGAAATACATTTGATCATTAACGTCAATCTTGTTTTGTTTCTTATTTTGAATACAACTTTGTATTAAACTTTAGTTATCAGAAGAATATTTATATGAGACATTCTTAAATGTTTTGTTATCCATATGGCTTACTCATATGTGCTATTCTCAAAATCTAAAAAATGTTTGATTGACTAGGAATTAGAACCAGTTCGTCATATTTCAACCTTGGATAATTCATAAGCTTTAGGAAGAATCAATACGTGATCATAAATAGATTGCTCAGTTGGATCTACCTGAATTACTTTACATAAATTGTTTTAAATGGGGAATTGGACTGTAACGGGAATTCGAAAACTGTCTGAGTAGTTTACTGGAATATGATCGTAGAATGCCAGAACGCTGATTAGATAATTTATTTATTACTTAAATATTAAGAAAATCGATATCAAAATTTGCTAAAATATTGCTATAATGTGCGGGAGCGAAAACACTTTGTGATTGGTCGTGACGTTACAACATCATTTCCATATATGGAGTTTATTTTATAGCCAATGAGGAATGCCTGTATTCGAGCTTCGCCCCTGAACTCTAACCAGAGATGAGTAGGGACATTGCATCTGGAGTCCCTCGAGTAAGAGTCTGGCGAAAGCGGGGACACATTTTGATTGGTGCAATCCGTTTGGGGCTAACCGGAAACCGAATTGAAAAAAGGCGCGAATAACTTTATGACCAATTAATGGAAGAAATGAATGAAAATGAATATTTTCATATTTATTGCATTATTATTAAAAAATGGATCTGTGATTTGGAGACCCTACCTTTGTTATCAAACTAAATTTTTAGAACAATTGAATCATAGATTCCTTAGATACACTGCTTATAGAATTGGCAAGCCAATGAGTTGGATCAGCCATGACTACACTGATATATCAAAAATAATGCGCATTCCAAGTATCGAATCAGCTTGGATTAGACAAGACATAATCTTTGCATATAAACTTATTAATAATCTTATTGATAAAAGCAAATTATTAGCAAAAATTAATTTTTTTGTACCTAGCAGAACACTTAGAAATAACAACTTATACTTCACTCAATTAGCTTCACTCAATTAGCTTCAGACTCAGCACACTATGCAATGCTAACTCCAATTGGCTTGATATATAGGGTGATTTTTTTTAATCGCCTCAGGCTGATATCTCGTAAATTAAGCAACATACGAAAAATACATTTTATATGAAACTTTCTTGATTTTGAGGGGGAAAGAAGATGGTATAGTCAGATTTATCGTAGGTGGAGCCGCCAAGGTTAGATGAAGGTCAACTTGGATTTTCTAAATAGAACGGTGCACTTTTTTTCACAAAACCTGAAAGAGCATCCAATTTTACATAAAAAACATTAGAGGTACTTATGGTCTACAACCAAATGGTAATGAGATAAGAGCTGGGCAAGTTAGATAAAAAGATGCATCGGCCGGGTGCCGGTATCGGAGCAACACGCATGTTTCAACGTACTTGAACGCAATTCTCAATTTGTAGTACCTGATTGAAAGGATAAAAACTGTTCAAACTATTCTTTTACTTCAAGTTGCCAAAGTCTGGTCAAGATTATCAACTTTGATTGATAATGATGCTTCTTTTTATCTAACTTGCCCAGCTCTTATCTCATTACCATTTGGTTGTAGGCCATAAGTACCTCCAATGTTTTTTATGTAAAATTGGATGCTCTTTCAGGTTTTGTGAAAAAAAGTGCACCGTTCTATTTAAAAAATCCAAGTTGACCTTCACCTAACCTTGGCGGCCTCATCTACGATAAATCTGACTATACCATCTTCTTTCCCCCTCAAGATCAAGAAAGTTTCATATAAAATGTATTTTTCGTATGTTGCTTAATTTACGAGATATCAGCCTGAGGCGATTAAAAAAAATCACCCTGTATACGACTCTACTCTTTACTCAGTTAAAACACAGTCATTCCAATTATATAAATATGAATGAATTCCTAATACTATCATGATACATTGTATTTATAACACAATTGCTTGCGACTCTTGTGAAATAATGCATTAAGTTGTATATTGGGTTATCCCGTTTGAAAATAAATAAATAAATAAATAAATAAATAAAAAAATATTAATATAAAATAATATTGACAATAAAATCTCTTAAGATATATATATATATATATATATATATACCTAACCTAACCTAACAAAAATGCTACAATAAACTCCTCCCCGCCACCTGGCTCGAGGGCACCACTGGCCCCGAGCACATTTATGGCGTATATTATAGAGAAGTATTGTTATTGCGAGTATTTAGTGTTTTAGGTATGATATATCTACCAGAGATGACTAGGGAGATTGCCAATGAGCCTGTTTTTGGTGGTCGCAATTCTTCTCTGATTTCGGCGCGCCAACTTAGCGGAGGGCCCGTGAAGCAGTTCCACGTTTTTGATTGGTCGTATATTGTGACGTGGTGGATTTCACCCGTCTGGTCCTCGGCGGAAAATCACGCCGAAACGCGATACAGGCCTAAAAGGCCATTGCAAAGTCCAGGCAGGATCCACCGACCGCAAGGGCCTATTGGAAAATTCGATAGATTATTTTATTATTTTCTTTTGTTTGGCGTGTACTCTGCCGGAGTTCGGCTAGGTGCTCGCTCGCCGTGCCCGTGAAGACGCGTAGGAGGAAGAGAGAGGGAGAGCCAGCTGGAGTCCCAGGAGGGAGGGAGCGGCGACACGCGAGGGTCGACACTCGCGCTATCTGCGGAGAGCAGCTCTACTGGCCCCGGAGGCGCGCGCAACGCGGGACAGCTTGACGTCACGCGGCAGCAACGCGCTCTACTCAGCTGGTACTCAACCACGACTGGAAGCGGCGCCCACAGCGCCACCCGAATGAGCACCACCACCGACCCCTATGGCATAGCGCCCATCGCCAGTGCGCATAATCAAGAGACTCGGTCGAGTCTCGCGCCAAGTACAGGCAACCCGCCGTACGGGGCACGGCTCGCCGAGACTCTTTACTCGAAGCATCGCTTGTACCTGTGTTTCGACTCAAATATCTTATGAACGGCTGTATGTGAGAAAAATTTATTGATACATTCACTCTAGGAATCAAGGGTTCTGAATTGATTGCCACTAAATTCAATACGATTAGTATACGAGATCAGGGTGTATTGAGATGGCGAGCGAGATGATTTTATTTCAGGTCCGTCGTCGTCGTCGTCGTCGTCGTCGTCGTCGTCGTCGTCGTCGTCGTCGTCGTCGTCGTCGTCGTCGTCGTCGTCGTCGTCGTCATCGTCGTCGTCGTCTTCGCACGTCCATCGCATTTTTTACCCAACAGATGGCGCTGACTGCTGTGTCTTCATTACCTATTTGTACTCTGAATGGTGTTAGTAATTTACGAATACACAACACAGTCAAATACACTTTATACGTGAAGCTACTGTTCATACCGAATTTCCAGTTAGTATAAGGGTGCTTTCACACCGTATACAATTATTAAGTTTTTAATAGCATTCATGTGGAGCGCGCGTGTATGGGTGTATGTATATGTGTGCTTCAACATAGTTCCTCGTATTTTAGGTGACAGTTTTTAGAGACACAGAATGTCCAGGTGTTTCTCTCCGTAATATCCTGTATCTAGGTGGCGGACGTGGAAGTCCAGGGTGTGCAGGTATTCCGCTTCGTAGTTTTCTGTGTCCAGGTGTCGGATTTGGAAGTTCAGGGTGTCCAGGTATTCCGCTTCGTAGTTTCTTGTATCTAGGTACTGGATGTGGATGTCCAGGGTGTCCAGATATTCCGCTTCGTAGTTTTCTGTGTCCAGGTGTCGGATGTGGAAGTTCAGGGTGTCCAGGTATTCCGCTTCGTAGTTTTCTGTGTCCAGGTGTCGGATGTGGAAGTTCAGGGTGTCCAGGTATTCCGCTTCGTAGTTTCTTGTATCTAGGTACTGGATGTGGAAGTCCACGGTGTCCAGGTATTCCGCTTCGTAGTTTTCTGTGTCCAGGTGTCGGATGTGGAAGTTCAGGGTGTCCAGGTATTCCGCTTCGTAGTTTCTTGTATCTAGGTACTGGATGTGGAAGTCCAGGGTGTCCAGGTATTCCGCTTCGTAGTTTTCTGTGTCCAGGTGTCGGATGTGGAAGTCCAGGGTGTCCAGGTATTCCGCTTCGTAGTTTCTTGTATCTAGGTACTGGATGTGGAAGTCCAGGGTGTCCAGGTATTCCGCTTCGTAGTTTCTTGTATCTAGGTACTGGATGTGGATGTCCAGGGTGTCCAGATATTCCGCTTCGTAGTTTTCTGTGTCCAGGTGTCGGATGTGGAAGTTCAGGGTGTCCAGGTATTCCGCTTCGTAGTTTTCTGTGTCCAGGTGTCGGATGTGGAAGTTCAGGGTGTCCAGGTATTCCGCTTCGTAGTTTCTTGTATCTAGGTACTGGATGTGGAAGTCCACGGTGTCCAGGTATTCCGCTTCGTAGTTTTCTGTGTCCAGGTGTCGGATGTGGAAGTTCAGGGTGTCCAGGTATTCCGCTTCGTAGTTTCTTGTATCTAGGTACTGGATGTGGAAGTCCAGGGTGTCCAGGTATTCCGCTTCGTAGTTTTCTGTGTCCAGGTGTCGGATGTGGAAGTCCAGGGTGTCCAGGTATTCCGCTTCGTAGTTTCTTGTATCTAGGTACTGGATGTGGAAGTCCAGGGTGTCCAGGTATTCCGCTTCGTAGTTTTCTGTGTCCAGGTGTCGGATGTGGAAGTCCAGGGTGTCCAGGTATTCCGCTTCGTAGTTTCTTGTATCTAGGTACTGGATGTGGAAGTCCAGGGTGTCCAGGTATTCCGCTTCGTAGTTTTCTGTGTCCAGGTGTCGGATGTGGAAGTTCAGGGTGTCCAGGTATTCCGCTTCGTAGTTTCTTGTATCTAGGTACTGGATGTGGAAGTCCAGGGTGTCCAGGTAGTCCGCTTCGTAGTTTTCTGTATCTAGGTGTCGGATGTGGAAGTCCAGGGTGTCCAGGTGTTCCGCTCCATAGTTTCTTGTGTCTAGGTACTGGATGTGGAAGTCCAGGGTGTCCAGGAGTAGATACACACCACCATTGGCCGTCACAACAAACCCCCACCACTGTCCCGATGAGTCATAGAGCGCATCGCGTTGGGTCCCCCCGCGCTGCACTATGGCGCCACCCCCTCGCCCATGTGGGCAGCTCTCCCCACCGCCACCCTACGCGACACTCCCCCCACCACGCAGCCCCGGTCCTAAGGCCCGAAACCCTGCGTAGCAACAGCGCTGCATGTCCCCCCAGGGGACGTACCACGGTCGGTAATTATGCGGTGACCGCCGGCCGGTAATTTTTTTAATTACCCTAAGGGGGGTAACATGGTAAAGTAGAACACAGCTGTTTTTTGTAAAAAATACCTTATAATATAGAGGTATCGTATACACCGCCGTTTATTTTTCGATACTTTTAACTATCGATGATATCCAACCCCTAATATTTTTGGGGATGAACCCTCCACATACAACGTAGCTGCTTCTGGAATGCTGGGGCCCCTCTTTCGCTCAATCTAGCGAACGATGCGCAAATACGGCTGCCGTGGGGGTACCTCTGTCTTGACCAGCCCTATGAAATCCCGGCCAGCGTAAACCCCTACTACGGGTATCTCTTATTTGCAACTATGCAAAAATTTATGGTCATGGCGGGGGAAAAAGACGGTGACCTGTGAACCATCTTCGCAGCATCTTGTCAGTACTGTGACAACGAGCAGTAGGTGAAAGTAGAAAATAAAAAAAGAATAAGTGCTATTACTGCTATTGGATCGGTAAGTGTAATAAGACTATACGTTTTTTTTTGTTTTTTATTTGCTTTAATAAATACACGTTTTATTTGATTTTAAAAATGTATCGCACAATTCTCACATTTACCCTTATTTCTAGACGACTTGTAATTGGCGCAAGGATAGAATGACAGTGATAAGGAAGGCGGACGTTAGAGGAATGAAGGATGGTCCAACGAAGGTAACCTTGGCGTATTATAATACGCCAAGCAACTTCACCATCCGCCTACACGAAGAAGCGCATCATATGGAGGAAATCCGCCAAAGGATAATCCGGGAAAGAAAACATCCTATGGACCCAGGGGCAATCGCTGTAGGAGAAGGGTGCCTAGTCAACCAGGAAGGTCCGTGGTTCCGGGCAACGATCCATGGGATCGAGGAGGAAAATGTGACGGTAAAATTAGTGGATTTCGGCGAATACATAACAACCACACGGAGCGCGATATGCCACATCTCGGACGATTTGGCCAGTGTTCCCGAAACCACCATGACGGTGGGCTTACACAGGATCCGGCCAACGATGGGCGCAAGGTGGTCGCGGGAGACCTGCGCGTGGTTATGGGAAATCCTAAGGAACCGTGCATACTTCTTCGCTAGTGTGATGCAAAGAGACCTCCCGAACACCGCGTGCTGGATAAACGTAAGACTGGCACCGCAGGGGATACCACTGGGCCATTTTATGGTCGAGAAAAAAATGGCCAGATTCGGATATCCGGATATGGCTGAGATAGATCCGGACGACGTCTTCCTGGGAGCCGACAGCGAGCCCGAAGGAGAGGCAACGGATGAGGAAGACGACGGATACGACTCGACGCAGGAGGAAAGAAGAATAAGAGAAGCGTAATAAAAGAAACAACTAGCCTAGTATTATTTACGTTATTGTTATTCCTATTTTAATTTTCTAAGATGTCTGACGTGATACATTTTCGATGATTAGCCTGAGCCTAACCTAGCTTAGTATTATTTACACTATATATATTATTGTTGCTATTATTATTATCCTTATTATTATGAATTGCTTACATTTATACTCTACGCCTATTATTATACTTATTTGTTACTTATACATCTAACCTAGCCTAGTATTATTTACGTTATTATTATTCCTATTTTAATTTTCCATTATATTATTATACAAACTATAATAAAAAAAAAATTACAGACCATTCGGTTTCCATGAAACAGGGCTTAACACGTGTAGCCTGATTTACACCGTGAATATTGTATCCTACCACCACCACCGCCGCCGTAGATCTTGTTATCGTGCGCATACTGGCGATCAGCCAAACGTTTCTTTCGCACAAACGCGTCGTAATACTCTCTGACGATTCTATCGTTTTTCCGCAAATCACCACTAAACACATTCTGGAAGGCATGCATCCCGAACCCGGAAGAGAGGTAGTGTAGAAACATCATGCAGAACTGGCCGCACACCGTCGACGTCTCGCTCTGAAGCTGCTGAGTGTTCCATCGGAAGGATCGACAGTTCCGTCGTAGTCTCGATGCATGGTGATGATTCAGCGGTGGTAATCCGTAGCTGTCAAAGTAGTAACCGTCTCCGTCAGCGTCCACGTACATGGCAACCCAATGCGCTCCTGGCTTCGTATGATCGTCCGTGTTGGCTATAATGGCAGCGGGCTTCGACCAGTTTCGGGGTATTCTATCAGCTGCGTAGACACCCGTTGTATGAGCCAATATACCGCGAAGACCGAGGTAGAGGTCTAGCGTGTTCATATATGCGGTCCGTTATTCCGAAGCCAAAATTCAAGGCGTAAGGCGTTGTTCAGAGCACAGGTAAACGATCCTCGGGTCTCCTTACAGGCGTGAACGATGCACTCGTAATGGTCACAATTCGGTGGGAAGTCCTCGTATGGTGAGTTATTGGGGGTTTCATCCAAATTTATAACTTCCCGGGCCATAACGGTCTGCAGAAAAAGTACGCTCTCCGAACCCCTCGTGTATATGCACCGTGAAATACCAGCTATATTTCGGAGATTGGTGTATAACTGCTTGTACGTTACACCACCGTCGAACCACTCTAGGCCGTGTTGATAGCGGGTCATGGTGTTGTTCTCGCTTCTGATCGCCGGTGGTAATTCGTTGAAATCGCAGGGTGGTGAAACGATCCAGTGGCCTATGTATTTTCTTTCCACAGCCACTACGCCGATCTCCTTCGGAGCCAGATGCCCCTCGGAGTCTTTGAAGTATTCGATTTCGATGACAAAATCCATGGTCGTGATGCTAACTCGAAGGCGTTCAACGAGAAACTAACGGCGATGCTGACGATCACTCACGATACAGGGTATCCAAAAGATGATGACGCAGACCCCAAACTGCTGACCTATGCATTTTCTTCGATTGTTTAGCCGCCGTAATCTACGACGATTTGCCGCGCAGCGTCGATCTCCAAAACATTATCGTACTCTGCGTAGACGATACAGTTCACGGTGGTGGCCAGCGGTTCGTCGAAGCGTACCTCGATTCGTACACTACCGTGCTTGATCAGATTCCAGTGGGTGTTGCTATTTGCCGAGAGATCAGGTGTAAGATCAAAAACGAACAGGCAGTAACCGTTTGCGTAAGCGTTCCTAGATATCGAATTACCCTCGTTGAGGAAGTGTATACCCGTGCCGCTGAAGAGGGTGTGATACGCGTCCACGTAAAGACCGGCTTTGCCGAAATCGGTCTGCAGTGCTTTCGAGGGTACTTGAACACCGTCGACGTACAGCGATAAGAAATTAATACAATAGTTTTTAAAATTGAACGGGTTGAGCTGATAGTTGCCGTTGAAGGCCTTATTATCGACGAAACCTATTATAATACGCTTAGGTAATTGGCCGAGAATCACGTTGTCCATAGTGCCACCGTGCAAACCGGCATGCATCGTCAGTGCCTTGACCTCTACACGCGTAAGCGGATACTTTGCAGTTGTCTTTGATAGCATTTTAGAATGCGCAATTAGAATACCGGGGCTTATTCTGGCGCGTCTAACGAGGAGCGTGGCCTCCGTTATATGTAAAGAACACTCGCTCTTTGGATCCATGAGGGAGAAACCGTCTCTCGTGCGTACGAGGCGTAAACGGAGCTCAACACCATTTAATAAAAATTTTTCTTGGTTAAACACATCGCAGTGTAAATGACCAATCAGATCGACCGTCCTGTCTTTACCGACGAACGCTTGCCTATTCGCGAGGCCTATATTCTTGCCCGCTGTATCGTCCATATGGCCGGGCGTATCGTTGTACCAGAGCACGCTCGAAAGGTGCGACCCCTTAGCAGCGGGCCCGTAATTTAATAGCGTCTCTATGTAAGCTCTGTAAGCGTACGCGTTATTAGGCGGTGATACGAGCTTCTGATTAAGAAATACGTCCACCTGATTGAATAGCGAGTGTAGCAGGTTGTTAACAGGGGCCGCTTTGCTCAGAGCGTCCGCTGCTGACGCGTCCTTGGAGCGCAGCTGTACGCGTAAACTCAGCATGGTGTGTGCTAGATCGAGGTACTCATCCCCGTTACCCGGCACGACAAATTCAATGGGCGAGTCATCGGTCAGCGATGAGATGGGCTTGTAGTGTACCCACTGCGCGCTCTCTATAGTGGTCTGCGTCGGTGGTAGTGTAAAGAGTTCGAGCTCCGATTTCATGCACTCGCACGAGTGCGCGTGTAGGAAGGCCATGATAGAGGTATCGTTTAGGAGAAGATATCCAGCACACTCCGCTTTACTTTCTTACTAGCGATCCTACGACGATTTTTGGGTTTCTTGGTTTTTGACTTTATTTTTTTTACTACTTTTTTTTGTCGACGCGGAGCAGCCTTCTTCCCCGTACGTCTCTTACGCTTGTTAGCAGTTCTTGAGGCGATGCTCCTTCCAGCGACTCCGATGATAGAGTGGGCGCCGCGTGATCGTTTTACAGATTTATAACCCGATCCTTTCATGAGCTCGTCAATTTTCGTCTCCGCCTTACGTTTAAGATTCATACCCGATTCGGCGGCCCTGGTGCGAAACGCCTGCTTGAGCGGAGCACCGCGTTCGCTGACGTCCGTTAAGATATTCATACCAGCGCGCACCGCTTCCTTACCGACTGCTCGGGCCCCCCTCGATAGTAGGGGTAGCACGCGCCGAAAAAGACCACCGAGAAAGCTACCGATACCATGACCCCGCTGATGCGGCGACCCCGCGAACACCCGGAACTTCGTGGAATATCCCCCGCCTATCTGCGAATCGTAGTAATCGGTGTAATGAGTCATCACTCTAACCGTTTAAAGTGTAGTGTTACGGAGAGCGTTCCTGATTCAAATGGTATGGGGTCGCCCAGGTGGTCTCTTATATCGATGTCGATCGTTTGAAAAGTCGTTCGGAGCAGCGGTATGTACTTTAACGGCGAAAACGAGAGCACTTTTACAGCCGCGTACGCGTATTTGTTATCTGGTTGTAGGGGAACCACGCGGAGCAGGGGTGTTTGGACGTCTCCGGTGATATACGGCTCGCAGACATCCGTGTAAACGAAAAGCATCTTGGGTAGGGCGTTGATCAGACTAGCCGGTTGATCGGCCATCACAGGGGATTCTGCTTTCGATACAACGACCGACTCGGTAAAGCCAAGGATGCGAGCCAGAGAGCGGCAGAGTCTCAGTTCGTGCGGATCGTCTAGATCGTTATCGGTAGAGACGAGCGATACGCTCACGTAACCACCTCTGCAGAGCTCTAGTTTCAGACGGCCCGTCATAGCCGTGGTAGCGTTTATTTCGTCAATGAGGCTCTTTACGTCATCGTAAACGCCGTGCGCTACGTTAGAACCCGACACTATAAAGCCGGTTAGCGGTTCTTTGTGGTTCTTCTGCGGTTTGGTACGGGTAGTGACCACGACCACGTGATCCCAATCTTTTAGCGCCACCGGCACGTGCAGAAAGGTCATAGGAATCTGTATTTCAACCAGAGCAACTGACCATGCCCCGTGTAAATCGATCTGATGCGGTAGATGTGTCGTAAAACTGGTAGTTTTATTTTCGGGATAGTACGACATACTGCTGTTACTGGGAAGAACGAGATAAAATTGGTCCTTCATTGTTCTTCAAGTGGGATGCCGGTATCCACGAATTAAATTTCTCGGGGTAACCAACCCAACTGACCAGTACTTTTTGGGCTTTCCCACGACCGCTTCGTTTTATTACACGATCGACGAGAAACGCGTCCTTTGCGAGGTCCTTGCGAACTCGAACGAGCTCCTCTTCGTAAAAAATACCGTCAATCTCCTCTCCGGCGAGATCTTCTAAGATGTAGACGGGTGGCTCCCTCGTTGTACCTAGGCGTACGATTTTAAAAATCTCTCGAGTCCACCCACCCTCGTAACCTTTCGCAAAAGGGTTCCTAGCGCTACTGATGCGTACCAGGTCGCCGACACTGTATTTAGGGACATGCGGGCGCACTGGGGCGTATCGCATAGATAGATTCATACGAGCCTTAGCGGCATTATACAGGGTTACGTCAACCGGGCGCATTCTTATCGCGGAGTGGCGTGTCCTGTTGTACGAGTCCACGAGATTCTGAAGAACGTCTATGTACCGCCGAGTGTTTCTATGTGTAAAGTAGCGCCACATACGATCCTTCAGAGTACGGTTGTAGCGTTCGACGATAGCAGCCTTTACGTCGGGGCTGCGCGCTACACGGAATCCTATACCAAGCTCCTCGAGTAGACGCTGCAGTACACCGTTGATAAACTCTTTACCCTTGTCTGTCTGTAGGTACATGGGTATCCTATTCTTACTACGTGTCAAAACCCTCCGGAATGCCGCGGCTACCGTCGCACCGGTCTTATCGCGTAAAGGCTCCACCCAAGCGTATTTGCTGAGTACATCGATTATTACAAGTATATACGTGTAACCATCGTTGTACTCCTTCAACGATCGAAGGTCCACAAGATCGGCCTCCCAAACGTCGTCGATATTGCTGACGGTGTAAGAGCGACGCTGAAACGTATGTCGCACGGGCTTATGCAACGTATACGCGTCCTGCGCCTCTAACCAACGCGTGACGGAATCTCGTTTTACCCTGCCCCTAGCCGCTCGCTCTAGGTTACCGATACCGGCGTACGAAGACGGTTCTGCTGGCGTGTAATAAAGACGCCTCAGAAAGCTATCATCAGCCGATATCTTTTTCTTCTTCCGTTTCACGGCAGCCTTAACCATTCTAATCTTTTCTTTTTCTCGCTATCGGTGGTTGTACCGGCCGACGCGGATCGCGTATATTTTTTCCCCACGCGCTCTTCTTCCCCGGAGTCTCTAAACACTTCCTGAAACGCCTCGCCGAATTCCTCCTCTGTAGACGAGCTCTGAGTCTGCTCGATTGGGCGCGGTACGATTGTTACACGGCGCGGTGTCTGATTACCGAGAGACGTCGTGTTGCTCCCCTCCCTCCATAGACGTTGATTGCCGATATATTCACGCGGTATACCTGCAGTACGGAGGAACCGCGCAAACTGGCGACTCCCCGCCGGTCTCGCTGTTTTTCTCTCACGCATAGCATCGTTGATTAAATCCACAATGTTGGCGTCCTGCACGACGGCGCCGCCGATACGCGTAACACCCTGTTTACTCCACGAGATGCGTGGCGAACCAGCGTTGCGCAGCCTTCCTAGTAAGAGCTTAGCCTTAGCTCTGTACTTTTGGGGTACGCTAGCGATGATGTCGTCGTCGCCATCGTCGGTCAAACTCCTGACATTATCCTCCGCAGAACTGTTATTTTTTTTCTTGGCATCGTTATCGCCTCGCCTATCCTCGTCGACGTTATTTCGCAGATCCTCGATAAAGTGTAGATAACGCTGCAGCACCTGATTGTACATCTTCCACTTTTCGCGCTCGTCGATGAAATTCGGTGAGTGTAGGATCTCCTTCATGGATGCGTCTAATCTGCTTAAGGGGGTCCCGGGGGTCTGCACGGTGTTTACGGTGTCGACACCCTGCTCCTGCTGCTGGTGGTGTTGGTGGTGGGCTGTATGAGGCATTGGCCGGTAGTGCTGCTGCTCCACGCTCTCCTGAGGGATTAGAACCATCTTTTTGGCATGCTCCATCTCGCTCTTCGTGACGTATACCCCTAGCCGCCTCCCCCTATGAGTTTCGAAATGACGGTGCCTAGTATGGGTGCTAGCAGAAGAGGTAAAAAACCGCCGCTCTGAACGATAAGACGTTTTCTAGTTTTGACGGCTGAACCCGGTCTGGATAAACGTCTCAACAGCGATGCGTGTTTTCGTAAGCGGCGTTTCTGCGTCGTCTTGAGAGGCACGTTACCGCGAAGAATATTCAGAGCACATTCGCATATACAGTTGACGAGTCGTGAGTCGGCCACTCGTAACAAAGCGCTACGCTGTTTGCTATCCAGATGGCAAATAGCCTTTAACACTGCGGCGTGTTTGCGCCCTATAGAGCAGCGTGCGCCGGATACCATTACAACCGAATGACTGGTACGTCTCGATCGGTGTGCCCTCCCTTTATACCCTTTCGCGGTACGTACACGTAGTGGAACGGGTCCGAAGGAAACACGCAAGTGCGAAAGCGGCAGTTATCGGGGGTCGACTGCTTCAAATCGAGTAGTAGATAGCCATGCGGTTGGGCCGTGGCATCGCGGTAGACTTCCTGTACGAAGCGCGGATTTTCAGGAAACACCTGTCTGGCCAGATGCTGTATCTGCGCTCTGTCGCGCGGATTTTTAAATACAACGATGTAGTTGGCGTTCAACGAGATATCGCGCTGTCCGGGCCCCTGATGAAAGAGATTCTGCGTAATGAAGATAACGCTGATGTTCTTATGATGGCTGCCTTTGGTAAAAAGGTCGACCACCGTGTTATTGGACGATTCCCTCATGAGATCGTCGATGATGACGAGTTTCGGGCGTGGGTCGTTGCCGTAATCGGTGTTTTGCGGCAGTCCCTCGTGAAACTCTATAGCGCTCCCGTACTCCCTGTACCCCTCCTGCCACTCTGCATAGTGAAAGAGAACACGTGCAAATCGCACGTCGCTCATGTCCTCGATGAACCGTAGGAATTTCTTTACGAAAAACGTCTTCCCGCACCCCGTTGGCCCACAGATCATCGACGTCCACGGGTGCTTCCACCGTGTGTCCATTATGTCAAATGAGGCAATTTGGCGGTGTTCTTTACGAATATACTGTTAAAGAGTCTGCTGGATTTTACACGCTCCCCCCTTCCATCGCGGGGCCCGGCCGCGGCGGGCGCGCGACACGCGTGAGGCTCGTGACGTCGCGCGCGCTTGCTAGCTCTTATCGGTGACGTTGCTAGCCCCCTCGTCCGGGTGAGCTCATCGTGCACCTGTGAGCTAATAGTCGCCATGTATGTGTGTCAGCCGCATAGCTAGCCATAGTGCACGGCTAGCATGTCCGAAGCGCCACTGAAAAAATAAATAACATGGGCGGGTTGGTGGAGCCTTCGGGAATAGATCGATAAAGAGGTTTTTTGTTTTTCAAATAAATATGTTTTATTATTGTACAGGCGATGTATATACATTTGTACATTTTTTTTTTTGGTAATATTAGTTACATAAGACTGTACGGTAAAATATTGTTCAGGGTTGTATATACATTTGTACAATTTTTTTTGGTAATACTAGTTATATAAAGCCGTACGGTAAGGATCCGAAACGACCGTCGCGCCGCCGTTTTTGAAGTTCGGTCGGTTTACACGTTTTTGATTCGAGGCGTGTAACTACGTCGTGAAACGGCGTACGACGTATCGCGTCGTAGTGTAAAACAACAGGCTCGCTCGTCTCTCCCGTTACATAAGACCGTATCCAGTCATAATTAATGGCAAGACTCGTCGCGTGGTCGATCGTGATACCTTTAACTTTGCAGACCTCTGCGTGAGAACCGTCTGGCTTACGTACCCGGTACGCGTAAAATTTCGGGCCTCCCGATACAAAAGACGTGATATAACTACCAACACCGTACGACTCCAGCTCGTCCGTTAAATCGCCTAAAAGACTGCCGAGCGGCGGTTCGTAAGCGTTATCGGCGTGACGGCCACCCGATACGTATATACACGAGTCGGTGTCGTAATATAGTACACGTCGATCTAATTTCTCGAGATAGTCATATAACTTAAGACGAGCTTGAGCCGTGGTGTACGCGGCTATAACAACGTTTGTGTACGCTGTGGGTATCACCGATTCGCTCGTACTACTCGTGTTGACGTAGAGTATTTCGTCATCTACGGGTAAAATACCCGTAATTTCGACCTCCGGGCATGTAAGCAAACTCACGAGCTTCTGACGAGTCGTTACGATTTCCGTTTTAGGTAGATTTTCGCGCTGCCCGAACTTACCCCAAAACGAATTCAGACATAGTTTGGCGACTGCCCGCAGACCGGGATTTGATTTTATGTTAGTAGAGTCTAGTCGAATACCCTCGACCCGATCGTACTCCTCTACATACAGCTTCTTAGACTCGTCGTCGCTGCACTCACGCGGCCACCCGCTAGCCTCCTGCTTAATCTTCAGGAATGTATTTATGTAATTGGCAAAGTGACCGCCCTTTCGCGTGACCGGATCGTACTGGGTGATCTCGTACTGCCATATCTCGTGTATCGTCGTTATTTGATATCCTTTACGTACAGCGCGTCTGACCTCGTCCACAACCCATGTCCCTTCGAATACTCTATCCTCAGGATTCTCGTGAGGACACGAGCCCTGTAGCGTTGACTCTGCACAGGAACGACACAGTGCGAAAAGCAATTTACCGTGCATGCGTGTCGGTAGCACGGGGTGATACAGATCTCGCGGTGGTAACACGACACACTTAATCAGACCCTCTACGCTATCGACGTTATTGTGATCACCCGTTAGTTCGCGACAATCGTCGCCCACGTACACTCTAGGGTGCCCTACAGGGAATTTCCCCGTTTTCGATATGAAGGGGTAGAGCGAACACACATCTACGTAGTGTATCCTCTCAGACCCCTCGACTTCGTAAAAACTGACGGTATTCCCTGTACGTCCACCGAAGAAAGCATCGCGAGGTTCCAGCGGTAGTTGCGCTACCAACGGGTTCTCATTCAATGCTCTATATAATGCGGCCTGTGCTGGATCGTTTATCCAGCTATCGAATTCACACTCCCAGATTTCCGTCAATTCGTAACCGAGATATCGAATCTTATCATTCGTTGCCTGCGTTCTCTCGAAGCGCGCATCCATAGATTCGCCCGTGTGCAACCGCGTATCCCTGTTTATGCGATAACATTTTGGGCACCCGTGCCAGAAGCAACCCTGAAACTGCAAGACGTGTCGCAGCCCTGTATCGGTGTCATGGTAGTAACCGTCGACGGGCGTACCCTCCGGTAGACGGTACTCCCGAGTGCGCCCCGCGTGAACTATGGTACAACCCCAACGATGCTCCAGCGAGAGGAGCCATAACAGGGCCTTACGTGATTGTTTCTCGCAGTAACGGTATCCACCCGGTGGTAAAATGGCTATCTGCTCGTCCCGTAAAAAGTTTTTTCTAAAAACTCTCGAACACGCCGAGGCTATGGTGGTGCTCTCCGAGAAAGGACAAACGCCACCGTGCTGGAGAAACATCGCGCGGAAAGAAACGCATGCCTGTCTGAGGATGGTGACGTCGGATCTACAGTAATCAATAAACTCTGTTCGAAAGTTAAATACGTAGCCCGCCGACCGTTGTTCGTTATACCATGCTAAGAATTGATTACGTTGGGCCGTAGGCATAGTGTCGGGTGAATAAAACTCGAGTGGTGGTAGAGGACCGATATAATGCTGATTCTCGGGAGTATTGAATAGATGCGGAAATACACCTTTTTGTTTCAAACCAGCCGAGTCCACGAGACCGAAGGCTTTTGGTAGGGCACTCAGAGACATGTGAAAATAATTAAGGCTGTCTATGAATGTTACACGACCCGTCTTCATCATTATGATACTCGTGCCACTGAGTATCAGCGTCGGTGGCTTTAGAGTTTTCCGTTTACGCTTCACGATATACTTCAGTATAAACTGCGCGTCGAAACCCTTGGCGTTATGCGCCACACAGATCACTCTCTGAAACGATTTTCTTTTAGGGTCGCACGCGTAATCTACAAACTGCCTTACGGGGTCATCTTCAAAGACGTACTCGCGTACACCGCAAGACGGGCATACCCTCGCGAGATCTGTATCGTTTATGCACGCTGTACACATTTGCTGAACGATACACAGGTTTGGTGTGTGGATGCGTACCGTGTCGTCACCGGGCAGCTTCTGTATCTGCTGTGTTTCAAAATCGTAAAAAATGAATAGAATATTTTTTTCCACGGGCGCCTTTTTTACCGGTCTGACGTAACACTGATGGCCTACTCTGTTAACGCTCTTGCAGACTCTGCAGTACACCTTATCGCAAGAGTGTTTACGCAGCGCTCTTTGAAGCGGCCTGAGACACTGTGGACAGCTGCGAACGGCCTGACATACGCTCTTTTCTTTTCCCTTCTGTTTGATAAATAGCGTGTTTATATGGTTATCGAAACAGATTTGGCCAAAAAAGTACCTATGGCACTCGCGACAATACAGTGTGGGGAGAGCTGAATCGCAGAGCGGTTTTCCGAAACATCTAGCGCATTTGTGGGAACACTTATGCTCTGCCTCGTACGTATAAGATCTGTTACATGGTATGCAAAAACCACGACTACCGACCGCACCCCGCATATTTAAAATAGGCTGATAATGCTGCGAATTATTATAATACAGGATGCGGAGCGTTTGCCGTGGTCTCCCTGATCCGTACGCGTTATCGACTGCTTGCGAACCGTCGTACAGCGGTTTCTCGCCGCTGCCTATGCTGTCAAAATCGTAAACAACGATTGCTATACCGCTCGGGGCTAGGTAACATTGAAATTTATCAATTTCTGGAATACCGCAGCCGTCCGGCGGTATGTCTACACACGCGTTTGTCACAAGTTCGAGAGCAAATTGTTTTTGTAATTTACCCCGTTGACGCCGTACAGCGTTCCATCGCTCATGCAGCTCCCCAGAGCGCACCTCCCCGCGTTCAGCGTGTACCATCGCCACAACGAGCGACCTAGGTAGACAGAGGTTATCGTTATTCACTATGGTCAGTATAGAATTTTTTTTTACAAATTCGTGCGCTAATCGCACGCGTCCTGTACCCCGCGGTACTTCGACTATACACGACTCGATGACGAAAGACCTATCTATTTGGAATGCCTGGGCGCTCTGCGCGACGGACGATATCACACCCCACACATCGTTTTCGAGAAGTTCTCGAGCCGGTCTGTACGACAGCCACGCTGCCCCGCACGCAAAACTGTCGGATTTGATCGTTAGACCTATATAGTCCCGCGCGGTACACGAACTTGTGAGGTACGCGTGTATATCTCTGACTGCCCCGTGTAACCATGATACCGTATTTGTATCAGGGTCTTCGGGCGGCCTCCGGATAGCCATTGCTATTTCACGCCCGTCTAAACGGAACCTATTTATACGACGCGTCGTTTCGGACAGTATTGTAAATCTATATCCAGGCGGTAGCACGTTGTTACTGATATCTCCGTCGCCGTCATCGTTGTCGCTCTGCGGTCGAAGAAGGGGACCACCACCGATCTGTCGACATACCCCGTCGTCCTCTGCATCTAGCGTTTGGAAAAAAAAAAGTTTTTTATTTTTTACTTGTTAAACAAAAAAAAAAAAAAGTGTTAAGCGCATACTGACTTATCATTCCTCGCGAGGATTAAGCATTGACCCTATGTATGAGAATAGCGCGTCTAACTGCCTTTCATCACCCCCTACATTTTTTTTTAAAGTTAGCAATTTCGACAAAAAAAAAAGCTAAGGAACATAACTTTATACGCTACCTTCTTCCGAATCGTTTGGATTCTCATCATCATCAGTATCATCGAGCTCTGCTAATACTTCAGCAGCCTCGTCGGCATCCGCCGCTACGTGCACACCGTTCCTGGCAACCCAGAGTATCGGTTCTTCAGCATTGGCCTGATCAGGTGGTGGTAGCAGGTTACCCTGTACACTAGGCTCTCGACCATCGTTGTCTATATCCGTATCGAGCGAATCTACAATTTTTTATTTTTTTTTTATTTTCACACAAATAAATTTTCAGCGGTTTCTGTACTTTATCATTATTACCTGGATCGTGCTCGTTTGAATCGTTGGAAACGGTGGAGCGATCTTCGACATCGTCCTGGTCGTCGTCGTCGTCGTCTTCGCTGGCGTCCGACGTTATAGCCGTGAATGCGTCTGTAAAAATTTTTGAATAGCACAACACATTTTTTCTTTTTTTTTTTCGACGCTGTATGACACATACCCTGTGTGTCGTAACGTGTTTCTCCTTCTTCTTCTTCAGCCACTCGCGTGTTCAGGGCTGTCGATGGTCCTGGCACTTTTTTTTTTAAAAAAGGCGTATATTAGCCGTAAACTTTTTTTTAAAAGTATATGCTTTACCGTTTACGTAGTGGATCACCGCTGTGCTGGTGCTTGGCTCCGGGTAAATCTCCTCCTCCACACGATTGAGGCACCCTAAAAGCAACCGGTCCTCCTCCTCGGGTGCATCGTCGTTGCGAAATCGCGTCAATTCTTGTAAAATTTATTTAGTTTTTAAAAGCAGTTTATTTAAGTAATATTACCGGTAGGTGGAAAATACATACCTTCGTGGAACGCATGATCGGCTATAATAGCCCTGGTGATACGGTTATCGCGCACTCCCCGTTTGTTAATACCCGCTACGGCTAACGAGAGTATGTACGGGTCGTTTTTAAAATATCCTCTCTCGTGACCCCTGGCTAGCACGCGTAGAGTGCAATGGGCAAATACAGTTTTTAATCTAAGAGTTAACGTACGTAAACCAAAATATCTTAATTCTCTGCACCACGCCGGCGAGAATAATCGCGCGTTTGTAGGTGTTATCAGACGACGGGTCTTTACAAAATCGACAATACATTCGCGAATATGCGTTACAGATGACATTTTTTTTTTTTTTTTTAAACTGTTGATTGCTGTAGGTGATCAGTCTGTCTACCGGGACGTCGTGATACGAACTAAAGCAGGGTACATCTAGCCCGTGCCCATCTTACAGTCGTTGCGATATTAATTTCAAACCAGTGTCTTAAAACGTGACCATGCAAAACAGCTGATTCAGCGGTAAAAAATTACGATTCTCTTATGGCAGCGTTATCCGTCGAAAATCGGGAAAAATCGAGTAAACCGTTTCAATCGTAGCAAACAGACAAATATATATACAGAATTTATCGATCGTTCGTTCACTGATCCCGAAATACCGTGTATCCATAATACGTGTAAAACAGTATAGAGGTGTTGCATCGGTAGTTGCAACGATCTGCTGACGCACACCGCTCCAGCATGCATCACCATCGCTCTCTCTCGCCATCGCGATGTAAGGGTCAGAGACGCGTATCGTGTTACTCTGTTTTACAATCCGTAGCTACCAGAAGATCGCACCAATCTTTTACAGTATCGAACTCATCGATATCGCCACCTATGAGTTGCACGGCGATATCCTTTCCGACGCGACCATCTTGCAGTAGTGTCTCGCAGCTCTCGTCGCGAAAAATTGCCATACACCGTACGTGTCGAATGTTGCGTCGGGCTGCTGTTCGCGTGTCCATTGCATAGTACCCCAAATTGTTCGATTCCTCCGCGTGCTCTCCCTCCTCATCGTACACATCGTGGCTTGTATAGACATCCCACGCGTCGTCGAGTGCTTCCAGGTACGCGTAAAGGCCGCTGGGCATGCTGACCACGCTCGTTCGGCATTCCTTATATTTCAGGTGTGGTGGACCATCCCGTGTCGCCAGGGTAACGCACCCTATAAACTCTGCCAGACTGCATCGTTTCTCCAGAGTGTGTAGCGCTGTCTCGTAGGCCCGCATAGCCCTCAAACACCATAGGGTGACGCAGCTTTCGCGTAATTTCTCGAGGTGATTGAATGCCGCCAACCACGCCTGCGATTCCAGACGCATAGGTGCGTGACGCGGTAACTCCTCCGGTGTGGGCCGTTCACACCTGCTTCGTAGCATCGCTAGGGCTGACCTGATCATCGGACGTCGATATGTGATGCGGCACTTGGGGCTACCATCGTCGGACATACGCCACTCGTCTTTTGCCAGCCACTCGTGGGTGCATACGCGCTGTGCGTAAGGGCTATCGTTACAACGCTGATCACCGATAAAACCCAGCGTCACGCTACACCGTGTGAAATCGCGGTATCCATCGTCCAGTATAGCAGCGATAGATAGCTCCGGTAGTATCACTGGCCTCACACCAGAGGCCCAACCCTTGCGGCAGATCATGTCAGGATTATCACCGTATAGCTCATCAGCGTCCGGGGCTCCCGGTTTCGACATGTATATCGATACTAGCGGTACACCCGTTAAATGACCTAATCGCAGCCACTCTCGTATGGTCTCTTCCTCTGGATATTGTTCGGGGTTTGCATAGCGGTAGAGGGCTCGTGTCTTCGCCCTTTGTATACGCCTATGCCGCAAAAATTCCTCGCCGTCGTAGTGCGCCATTTCTTCTTCGTACAGCTTTATAAATTTCTTTGTGCAATGTACCACTGTAGCGATTCTACTGACTTTCTCAGACTGTACATCGGTGGACGCTCGCGCGTGCCGCTGGATCATGTTAACGCTGATGTAGATGCACGCGGGAGTGACTCACTCGCTATAGGGTATCAGTATCTAGTCATCTCTGATACATCCTACGGTATCAGCAGAATACTCTGTCAAGGCCCTGTACTCTTTGTCCGCTGTATCCTGTGAATACAGTGTGTGGCGGAGGCTGTGGTGGTGGGGGTATATGTTCAATGATATTTCGATGATCCGTTTTTTAGATGCCGCCTTAGGCAGTACTGCTCAGACACCCGTACTGGTTGTATACTATCGCTTCCTACAATCACCATGTACAAGAAGCAAGTACTGCTGTCCACTGTGTACGGGTTAAACCGCTCGTTTTCGAAACAAATAATTACCGGCTTCTCTTTAAATCGATCGGGAGGCTTGTCGCCTGTAATACGCCTCGTTAATCAAGATTATTCCGGTGTGGAGTTTGAACCTAGCGAGTGGGGTATCGTCGCCGAACACTTCCCCGTCATCGACAAGTTCTTCGTCGCCGAGGACAACATGAAGGAAGTACCTGAGGCTTTTAACACACCTATTGCCACGCCCGCTCACGAAATAATCTTCACGTACTCGTATGGCGAGCGGGCCATTATTTTCAAACCATCTGTACCGCTATCTACGAGTAGCGACGACTCGGGCGTTAAAAGAGCTAGAGCGTACACACCCATGGTCGTAATGAAGAGGGTGTCGTACCTAAATCTCCAAAGGGTCTTGCGCTGCGTGACCGTCCAAATAAGCAGACTACGCGAGATCACCGACTGCGCTAACAGCTGCAAAGACACGCTGATTGCGGAGCTCGATCGCCGCGGGGATGACCCCTCCAGGGCCAACATATTCACCGATCTTCGGCTGGTTTTGGAAAAGAAAGGCCTGTGGTCGCCGGCTCTTTATCAGCTATTGGTGGAGCTACTCTCCCTGTATAACCACGAGTACCTCTCCTTCGTGCGGAGCGCCACGGCTGTCCAGAATGGCCATGCTTAAGGACTTATTCTCTTAATAAATATGTACAGCTACTGTTTCTTGCAATATACAATATACTATATTTAAAATATCTATTTTTCTTCTTTTCTGTTTCCTTCACCTCCATCTCCTCATATCTTGTCAATAATGGTAACGGGTGGTAGGGAATAAACATTAAGCGTATTCCTCTATACAGGGTTCAGGCTAATCATCAAAAATGTATCACATCAGGCAGTTTTTATAATAAATATATAGCATTTCTTACAAAAACACTGGTCTACTTCAGCACTTACCTCCTTAGGATAATTAAAAAAAGTTACCGACCGGCGGTCAGTGCATAGTTACCGACCGTGATAGGCCCCTGGGGACATGCAGCACTGTTGCTACGGGGGGTTTCGGGCCTCAGGACCAGGGCCGCGTGGTGGGGGGAGTGTCGCGTAGGGTGGCGGTGGGGAGAGCTGCCCACATGGACAAGGGGGTGGCGCCATAGTGCAGCGCGGGGGGACACAGCGCTGCGCGCTCCATGACTCATAGGGGACAGTGGTGGGGGTTTGTTGTGACGGCCAATGGTGGTGTGTATCTACTTCCAGGTATTCCGCTTCGTAGTTTTCTGTATCTAGGTGTCGGATGTGGAAGTCCAGGGTGTCCATTGTGACGTGATTTTTCGAATCACGGTCCCAAGGCGGCTCCGGTTACCGATACAGATAACGTTCTCGATTTCTGGTTCTCTTCGGATCGCCACCCTGCTCAGAAGCTACGCTCTCGGATTGATTCGTATAGATATGTCAAGGCTCTCGGAAGATTTCGTTATTGTTTAGGTGAGGTCGAGGTGCTCGAATCTGCCGTGGGGGGATAGTCTCGACGTACCGAGTTGCCCGGCAGAGGAGAGTACCCGACGGAGACGTCTCCACGGACCGGCAGAAGCCCGGGTGAAATACCGGCGCCCCGCTGGAGATGGGCAAAGGGCTGTAGAGCGGGCGGAGATAGTTTTGATACGGTTAAGGGCAGGAGAGGAACCTCCTGCCCGAGTTAAGGATATGGTGCCCAGCTGTCGCCCGATGCCCTGGGGAAGCGGCCGTGGAGGATCTCCAGAATTACGTACCGATTCGTTAAGGAACACTCTCGATTTGGTTTAAAGGGACGATTCGGAGCAGATAGAAGTGTTATCGGTTAAAAGGCTCTCGACCAATCAGAATGATTAGTTCTCGGATTTGGCTATTGTCAAAGCAGTCTGTCTCGGGGCACCGACCGAGGTGTCACGGGCTGGCTCGTGCTCCCGTGCTATCTGTTGATAGTTTTTCTTGCCGTGTTTCGCTCCGGTATAGCAAGTTCTCGATTCGTACAGTTCTCGCGTTGTTCTCGCGATATCCAGGGATTCTATGAATTCCTGTGAGTGTTACGGAGGTGTAGTGCTGTGCCTTAGTGCAGTGCTCACCAGAGTGTCCTTTGGATACAGTTCTCGACCTCCCCGGATTAGCTGTACCAGCTCCGGTGAGTCTTCCAATTTATTAATTGGTTAAGGGATCTCGATGGATAGTTTAGATTCGTTTTGATACGTTCTCGGTTCGTCGCTCTCTATCCCTCGCACTATTTGCCGGACTCGTACTCCGACCCTCTCTACCTCAAACCTAGCAGCCTGAGCGGCCGTGCATTTCCGTAACCGTCCGCTCCCGTTCGTGTATCCAGTTGCGTTTGCTGATTTTACGCGACCCCAAAGATCAGCACCTACGGTTGCGTTTCTCGATTTCACGCGTCAACAAAAATCGAAAGGATCCGTTAAGCTACCGCCTCGTCTGATAGGTTCCGTCAGAGCTCTCGTTCTTGGTGGAGTTGGGCCTGTTCCACCCCAACTCCCAGTTTATACCGGCTCGTCAGTTCCCGGTGAAAAAAGAATTGACTGGCGCCCGCCTGGCTTGCGGATGCACGAACGACGGGTGGACGGCCGAAGGTAACGTAGGTTGGCTCTCGAAGATAGTTCGTTCTCTGAGTTTTGCTATCGGTGTCGGGTCTCGAAAAGAAATACGTTACAAATGGCGCCCAACGTGGGGCCAGCCAGCAAATAGTGTGTTACCGTATGCTCTCGACTACTTTTGCTCGCGAAGAGATGCTCCCGAGTACATCTCGTTCTCGACCTATGCTCCCGGTTACGATGATTCTTCGTAGATCCCGAAGCGGTCACGCTCGTTCGGCGATCGGTCCCCGATCTGCTGTAGTTCTCGAACCCTAGAAAAATTCTGATGCACTTTCTTGCATCAGGCTATCGTCTAGCGAAAGCAAAAAAAAAATCGCCAGTTATCGAAAGAGTTCTCGGTGAGGAAATTTCAAATTTCCTCCTCTCGCGATCCCCACCCAACGGTGACGTTCTCGACGCGGTTACCCCTAGGTGACAGCAAGGTTACCGCTTTATTGTGAAGCTTAGGCTAAACACGGTAAACGGTCGCGAATATTCCCCTCCGGGAATCCTCGACTTTGAAAAGTCGCGTTCTCGTTACCCGCTGGTGACGCTCCTTGAGTTGTCATACCCGGGTGACCCTATCGGTCATCGAGGTATTGTTACACCGAAGACGGTTACCGAAACGGTTCCCGAATTCTGAAAACAAGTTTTTCAGAAGATTTCGAAGGACCCCCTACCCTAGCGTCCTGGGTCGCGACAGCCGAAATCGGCAGGTACTCGGTCACTCCGTCCTGGTACCTCGCTGTGTGCAGACCTTTTCTTGGGAAGCGACACGACACCAAGGCACCTTAGTAGATCGACTCCGATCACCGTAGCTCTCGAATATAGAATCTTGCTCTCGATTTAAAGGACCTTCTCTAGGTTTGCTCTCGTTTAAATAGTTCTCCCGAATCGCCGGTCAGTTGGGAATTTCGAGGTTCCGAATCTCTTGTGTTCCGTGGGCGAGTTCGCGAAGTCCGACCTTCCGGTATAGGATACCGTCGGTGCTCTGGTACACGCGCACACGCGTAGGTTCGCGGATTCCTTCGGTGGAAACTGTCAGTGACAGCCAGCTCCCGATTTCCTTCGTCGGCCATCCGTCATGGCCGAGGAGCAGGGAAAGGTGTTGCTCCCGAGCCCACCCCTGGGTGAAGAAAGCGCGCCTTTCAACGCCTCAGGGGAGGACAGCGATCCCGAAACCGCCGTCCCGGAGATCCCGGCTTCGCATCGAAGGAGGGCTCAGGCCTGGGGTCCGATGCCCGCGATCGCGACGTCCCACCGGCCCACCGCCGTGAGGACACATGCTCCCGTCCCCGACGACACTCGTCGACGGCTCTCGGTGAAACCCGGTCCCTCCAGGGGTACTCCCGGCACGACGCGCCGAAGGGTACAGCCCCTGCGTGAGGAGTTCACGTCATCCGACGAGGATAGGCTCACGCGACGGCGGAGGCGATTTCTGTCTCCTCACCGCGTGCTCCAGGAGGTCCGCCGATGGGGCCTCTCGTTCTCGGGCCGCCCCGAGGAAGACGTAGAGGACTTCATCTCTATCGTCGAGGAGGGTCGCGCCATGGTACCGGTTCAGGATGAGGATCTCATCCGAACGCTCTCGTTCTGCCTAAAAGGCGTAGCCCGAACGTGGTATCGGGAAGCTAGCGCCCTGCTACCGGACTGGCAGGCTGCCAAGGCCGCGCTGCGGGAACGGTTCTCGGATCCTGATTATCAGATCGCGCTTCGCGAGGAGATCTCGCGGAGGACCCAAGGCGAACGGGAATCGGCTCTCGAATATCTCGGGTGTATGAACGGGCTATTCTCCCGCCTGAGTCCACCATGGACCGACGGGGAACGCGTTCGGTATGCACACCGAAACATGCTCCCGACCTACCGTTTGGTGATCCCGATGCACGATCGCCTGACGATGCGCGATCTCGAGCGCACCGCCGCCCGCCAGGAGCAGATCCTGAGGAGCGTAGGGACTCGACGACCGCCACCGGGGCCGGAGGTATCCCTCTGCCCGGGGTTCGCCTATCGAGGCCCACCAGCACCGCGCAGGTTTTCCCGGCGCACCGAGCTACTGGCCGTAGCCGATCTCGACGTTGCGAGCGACGAACAGCTCTCGACAGGGGAAGAAGACCCAGCTCACGACCTGCTCGAAGCAGTGCTACCGCCGCGCCAACCACGCGCAAGGGCTACCGGAGGAAAGCCACCAGGCCCCTCCGCATCTCGTACGGTTCCGAGAACGGAACCGATCCCGACTTCCTCGCGGACCAACCACGCTCGGAGGGAGGCTACCGCCGAACCGCCACTGCTCCCGAAACGGGAGACATCAACCGCTCCAGCTCCCGATCAACGTGCCTTCGACTGTTGGAACTGCCGCCAGCCTGGGCATCGACATAGAGAGTGTTCGGAACCCCGACGTCTCTTCTGCTATCGCTGTGGGCTCTCGGGCGTGAGTACGGCGCGTTGCACCTTCTGCAACCAGGGAAACGGGCAGAAGGGCGCGTGAGCAAACCTCCCGCGCCTCCAGCCTCGCCAAGCTCTCGTGTGCCGAAGCCTCGCCGACACGCTACCGGTCGTAAGAACGGATTGAGGCCGCTATCGACAGAAGACACCGATCCCGGCACGTCAGCGCAGGGAGTAGACGCGCCAGAAGAAGACGTGGTAGTTAACGCAGCCCCGGATTCGGGCGTTATCGCATTTCGGGTCGAGGTAAATATTTACGGTCGGTCCGTCAAAGCTCTCGTGGATTCTGGTGCTACCAGAACTTTCATAGGTCCCGGCTTAGTGAAATACCTAGGCGATCTCGGCAGGCTAACCGTGCAAGTACCGCCACGTCGCGTGGTGGTCGCGAACAGTCAGGTAGAAACCGTGGACACCGCCTCGGAGTTCTCGGCCATCCTGAACGGGCGTCAGACCAACGCTCTCGCTTATCACTTGAATTCGCTCTCGGAAAATCTAATCCTTGGGTTGGATTACCTACGCAACGCGAAGATAGTTGTCGACTTCTTTGCGGAGTCGTGGCATTTCCGCGACACCCCGAGGACGCACTACTCGTTTGCTCCCGAGGGAGGCGTGCTGCACATTTCAATGTGCTGCGGTCTCCGCACTCCCGATACCGACGAGGCAAAACGCTTGGGCGAATTCCTCGAAGCTCACGTACCGAAAGTTTCCGCCGAGTCGGCGGTCACCTCACTCGTTGCCCACCGCATCGACGTGGGAAACAGCCCGCCGATCAAGCAGAGACCGTATACCGTCACGCCGATCATCCGTGACGTCATGTGGGCGGAGGTAGATCGAATGCTCGCGACAGACGTTATCGAGCCCTCGCAGAGCGATTGGGCGAGTCCCGTTGTCATGGTTAAAAAGCCAAATGGCAAATATCGTTTCTGTATAGACTACAGAAAGGTTAACGCCGTCACGAAGAAGGATGCTTACCCCATCCCGAACATGACAGCGATTCTCGACGAGCTACGGCAGGCCCAATACATCTCGACTCTCGATTTGAGTCAGGCGTATTGGCAGGTCCCCATGGACCCTGGTTCTCGCGAAGTTACCGCATTCGTAGTACCGGGCAGAGGCTTGTTTCAATTTAAGCGGATGCCCTACGGTCTCACGAACGCTCCCGCAACGTTTCAGCGTATGTTGGATCGACTTATCGGCGCGGAGATGCATCCGCACGTTTTCGTTTACTTGGACGACATTATTATTGTCACCAAGACTTTCGAAGAACACTTAGTGTGGCTTCGAAAGGTTCTCGAAAAGATCTCGACGGCCGGACTAGCCATTAATCGCGAGAAAAGCGAATTTTGCCGTCCACAGGTCCGCTACCTAGGTTTTCTCGTCAACAGGGAAGGCTTACAGGTCGACCCTGAGAAAACGGCTCCCGTTCACAAGTTCCCGGCTCCGCGCAATATTCGCCAGCTGCGTCGATTCCTCGGCATGGCCTCGTGGTATCGACGCTTCTTGCCGGACTTTGCCACAGTGGCAGAACCACTGACGCGGCTCACGAAGAAGGGACACGCATGGGCGTGGGACCCCGAACAACAACAAGCTCTCGATACGCTGAAACGGCTGCTGACGAGTGCACCTACACTCGCCTGCCCCGATTTCTCGCTCCCGTTCACGCTACAGACCGACGCCAGTGGCGTGGGCCTCGGCGCAGTGCTCACGCAAGTTATCGACGGTCACGAAAGAGTTATCGCTTACGCGAGTCGAGCCCTGAACGCCGCGGAAAAGAAGTATACCGTGACGGAACAGGAATGTCTCGCCGTGATCTGGGCAATACGGACATTCCGTTGCTATCTCGAGGGGTATTCATTTACGGTTGTGACCGACCATAGCAGCCTACGGTGGCTGCATAATTTGAAGAACCCTACGGGGCGACTAGCCCGGTGGGCCCTGGAGTTGCTGGAATACAGCTTCGTCATCGTCCACCGCAAGGGCGCGTTGCACCACGTTCCCGATGCGCTCTCGAGGATCCCTGAGGGTCAACAGGACACCCTCGCGTGTGTTCTGGACACCCAGGATGCCTGGTACCGGCGGAGGTTCCGCGACGTTTAGCGAGCTCCCGCGAAGTTCTCGAATTGGCGAATTGTCGAGGGAAGGTTGTACTTCCACCGACCGTCCGATCTCGCCGGTCCCGATCTCGAAGATCTCGACGCGTGGAAGCTAGTGCTCCCCCGCGAATCCCGATCCGCGGCCCTCCACGAGTGCCACGCGCTACCGCAAGCAGGTCATTTGGGTATCGACAAGACGTACCGGCGTCTGGCGAACTCATACTACTGGCTTGGCCTATTCAAGGATGTGGTTGCTCACGTAAGACAGTGTGATACCTGTCAACGCTGTAAAGTAGAACAGCAAGCTCCCGCAGGTCTAATGGGCCATCGAGTAATCGAACAGCCCTGGACAGTTATCGCCACGGATATAATGGGTCCGGTCACTCCTAGTACTACGGGGAGTGCCTACGTTCTCGTTGTCCAGGATCTCTACACGAAGTGGGTGGAGATCTGCCCACTACGGAAGGCCACTGGGGCCTCGATCGCGAAAGCTCTCGATGAAGTTATCGTCACCCGATGGGGAGCCCCCCGGGTTCTGCTCACGGACAACGGCACCGAGTTTATTAACCGGGACATACGCCAGTTTACCGAGCGTGTGGGAATACGGCACAGTACAACGCCGCCCTACCACCCACAGGCTAACCCTACCGAGCGGGTGAATCGCGTGGTGAAAACCATGATCCGCGCTTTTCTAGACGGGAACCACCGCGAGTGGGACCGTCACCTGCACGAGTTCCGGTTCGCCTACAACACGGCATATCACAGCTCTCTCCAGGCGACGCCGGCGTTCGCGAATTTCGGTCGCGAACCGCTCCCGGCTTCCTCCTTGCGACGAACGGCGGAGGGAGATCCCGAAATCACTCCACGTCCTCCAGAGGAGTGGATGAGGCGTATGGCACGCCTGGATACCTTGCGGATGGCTTTCACGCACGCTCTCGACGAAGCTTTCCGGAGACAATCCGAGCAGTACAATCTCCGTCGCAGGGATCGTATGTTCGAGGTTGGCGATCTCGTCCTGCGAAGATCGCACGTGCTATCGTCGGCCGCCAGACATATATCTGCGGCCCTGGCACCTCCGTTCGAGGGGCCATATGTGATCTCGAAGAAGTTATCGCGAGTGGTTTACCACCTCTCCGATCTCAGCGGGCAACCGATGGGGAAGATTTCCATAAAGGACATCAAACCATACCGGCCGCCGGATCTCGACCGAGCGGCACCTCAAGAGATGCCGGATCTCGGAGATGGACCGTAGCCCGGCTACGCGGGCCACAAGACCTCAGCTCCCGAAAAGAAAAAAAAAATCATTAAAACTTTCTCGGGGCGAGAGAGGATCAACCTCTCACGCGTTCTCGGTTCGCCTGCGAAACATATTAAATCAGTTCTCGGCAGTAAACAGCAGGTGAACAAGGCTCGCTATCGTTATGGCTCCCGAAATAAGCCATGATTAATACTTTCTCGAAGCGAGGGATGACACATCTCTTGCGGGATCTCGACCTACCCGCGCAAAATAAGAAATTAGCTCTCGACAGTAACCAGCGGGTAGAACATCGTGCTATCGAAGAGGAATAAATTCAGTTCTGGGTCTCTAGACTTAGCTCACGACAGCGAGGATAACTGACCTCAGCTCTCGTTACAAAAAAAAAAGGAATGTTAGATCTCGCTTCGCACGTGGATAGGGAATCACCGAGAATAATCGGTGAAGGAGAAATCCCCGCGTGAAGATACCGAAATTATTCCTGTCTGGAAACGGATAGTAGCTCTCGATATTATGGTTCTCGAATATTATTGTCACGTCGAGGAAAACAAAATCTCCCGTGCTGCTCTCGGTTTACCCGTGCCAAGGTAAACGGCTCTTGCGTGTAAACACGCGTAAGAAGGCAAACGATCTCGGAAAGGAATTAAGTCGATTCCCCGCTCTCGAATTAATTCGCCACTTGGTCTGAGGACCATGCGAAGGGATATCGCTACAAAAAAAAAAATATAATAGTTCATTTCTCGAGCCGAGAGAGTAAACATCTCTCGCGCGATCCCGGCTTACCCGCGAAATATTAATTGAATAGCTCTCGACAGTAACCAGTGGGTAAGACATCGTTCGCTCTCGGATTATCGTATTCTGCTTTCTCGTTCCAGGAGACCTCGGTCCCTGAAACAGTTCTCGATTTCAGTTCACGACTTAAGTACGGCCTAAGGGCCAGAACTAGCTCACGATCGGAAGCAGGACAGAAGGGTCTAGTTACCGAGTTCTCGAACAGTGATCTTTAAACATCTTCTCAAGCCTACGAAGTATCAGGCAGCTCTCGCCTTACCTACCTCAATGTTATTGTTTTCACTCTGTCTCACTCTCGCTCATAACGGTGGGTAAGAATACCGGCTATCGAAACTGGTTTTAACTGACCACAGTTCACGAAGTAAATTAGTAAATGTCGTAATTGACAAGCTATCGGCCGAAATATTAATTTCGGAAAAGTAAATTTTCTCGAGCTGGAGAAATTTCTCCGGCTGGTTTTCGATCTTCCTCGCCATCATCTAGCTCTCGACAGTAAACAGGGGAATGAATAATAAGCTATCGAAAGAAACCAAATTATATAATCAAGTTCCCGAATATGTCGGAATACCGACGAAAATATTCTAATCAGAAAGTTAGCTCTCGGTCAGATCTGCTTGCACTAGCTCTCGTTTCGATCTCTAAGCCTCAACCACCCTTAAGAGGTGGGGAGTTGTGACGTGATTTTTCGAATCACGGTCCCAAGGCGGCTCCGGTTACCGATACAGATAACGTTCTCGATTTCTGGTTCTCTTCGGATCGCCACCCTGCTCAGAAGCTACGCTCTCGGATTGATTCGTATAGATATGTCAAGGCTCTCGGAAGATTTCGTTATTGTTTAGGTGAGGTCGAGGTGCTCGAATCTGCCGTGGGGGGGATAGTCTCGACGTACCGAGTTGCCCGGCAGAGGAGAGTACCCGACGGAGACGTCTCCACGGACCGGCAGAAGCCCGGGTGAAATACCGGCGCCCCGCTGGAGATGGGCAAAGGGCTGTAGAGCGGGCGGAGATAGTTTTGATACGGTTAAGGGCAGGAGAGGAACCTCCTGCCCGAGTTAAGGATATGGTGCCCAGCTGTCGCCCGATGCCCTGGGGAAGCGGCCGTGGAGGATCTCCAGAATTACGTACCGATTCGTTAAGGAACACTCTCGATTTGGTTTAAAGGGACGATTCGGAGCAGATAGAAGTGTTATCGGTTAAAAGGCTCTCGACCAATCAGAATGATTAGTTCTCGGATTTGGCTATTGTCAAAGCAGTCTGTCTCGGGGCACCGACCGAGGTGTCACGGGCTGGCTCGTGCTCCCGTGCTATCTGTTGATAGTTTTTCTTGCCGTGTTTCGCTCCGGTATAGCAAGTTCTCGATTCGTACAGTTCTCGCGTTGTTCTCGCGATATCCAGGGATTCTATGAATTCCTGTGAGTGTTACGGAGGTGTAGTGCTGTGCCTTAGTGCAGTGCTCACCAGAGTGTCCTTTGGATACAGTTCTCGACCTCCCCGGATTAGCTGTACCAGCTCCGGTGAGTCTTCCAATTTATTAATTGGTTAAGGGATCTCGATGGATAGTTTAGATTCGTTTTGATACGTTCTCGGTTCGTCGCTCTCTATCCCTCGCACTATTTGCCGGACTCGTACTCCGACCCTCTCTACCTCAACCCTAGCAGCCTGAGCGGCCGTGCATTTCCGTAACCGTCCGCTCCCGTTCGTGTATCCAGTTGCGTTTGCTGATTTTACGCGACCCCAAAGATCAGCACCTACGGTTGCGTTTCTCGATTTCACGCGTCAACAAAAATCGAAAGGATCCGTTAAGCTACCGCCTCGTCTGATAGGTTCCGTCAGAGCTCTCGTTCTTGGTGGAGTTGGGCCTGTTCCACCCCAACTCCCAGTTTATACCGGCTCGTCAGTTCCCGGTGAAAAAAGAATTGACTGGCGCCCGCCTGGCTTGCGGATGCACGAACGACGGGTGGACGGCCGAAGGTAACGTAGGTTGGTTCTCGAAGATAGTTCGTTCTCTGAGTTTTGCTATCGGTGTCGGGTCTCGAAAAGAAATACGTTACACCATGTATTCCGCTCCGTAGTTTCTTGTATCTAGGTAGTGAATGCGGAAGTACAGGGTGTCCAGGTATTCCGCTCGGTAGTTTCCTGTGTCCAGGTGTTGGATGTGGAAGTCCAGGGTATCCAGGTATTCCGCTACGTAGTTTTCTGTATCTAGGTGTCGGATGTGGAAGTTCAGGGTGTCTAGGTGTTCCGCTCCGTAGTTTTCTGTATCTAGGTGTCGGATGTGGAAGTTCAGTGTGTCCAGGTGTTCCGCTCCATAGTTTCTTGTGTCTAGGTACTGGATGTGGAACTCCAGGGTGACCAGGTATTCCGCTTCGTAGTTTTCTGTATCTAGGTGTCGGATGTGGAAGTCCAGGGTGTCCATGTATTCCGCTCCGTAGTTTCTTGTATCTAGGTAGTGAATGCGGAAGTCGAGGGTGTCCAGGTATTCCGCTCGGTAGTTTCCTGTATCTAGGTGTCGGATGTGGAAGTCCAGTGTGTCCAGGTGTTCCGCTCCATAGTTTCTTGTATCTAGGTGTCGGACGTAGAAGTCCAGAAAAGTGTGCAACAAGCTTTGGCGCTTCGCTCAAACTATAGTATCCTCTTTGATGTTCGCACGGCCTGAGGTACAAGGCCTGAAATAATCCAGCACACTCTCCTCTCTTACGTTTACCGCACGGCTTCATTAAATTTATATGCCATTAAACGTTTTCGACACCGCTATATATTTTTCTGATTAGCAACATCATAATGCATTTACATTTTATATCTGTGACAATATAGATTTCAGTGCTTAATACTTCTATTTCCCGTTGGACAACAAAAACTTGTGATATCCCCCAAAAAACACTTACGTGTAAAAAACCACGCCAAGTACAGGTGTGCTGTGTATTCCTCTAATAAAAAGTATTGATATCAGATTATTGAGGCCAAGTACTTAAGTCACTACATGTTTGCCTATTATATGATCTAGCACTGGCCCATCATTTTAATTGTATTTTCGAAATTTCCTATAACGTTTTCACTACTCTTTTACATTACTACTGTTTCTCGTAGTTGATTATGAATTAATGGTTATTTAATAATTAATCAAACTTTAGCTGATTCCTTATCGAGTACTACTTGGCGGGTCCGTGCCAGAAATTCCAAAGTACTTACTTTGAACGTACTAATAGTATCCTAAAATTATGTTTATTATTAAGATTTTACTGTGATTACTGTGTGTGTTTATTATTAAGATTTTACTGTGATAATAAACTCTATATAGAAAGTTGACATTGGTTTTGAGTTTAATGACTGGCATTATGAATGCAAATTTATATCAAGAATTGCACGGACCCGCCAAGTAGTACTCGATAAGGAATCAGCTAAAGTTTGATTAATTATTAAATAACCATTAATTCATAATCAACTACGAGAAACAGTAGTAATGTAAAAGAGTAGTGAAAACGTTATAGGAAATTTCGAAAATACAATTAAAATGATGGGCCAGTGCTAGATCATATAATAGGCAAACGTGTAGTGACTTAAGTACTTGGCCTCAATAATCTGATATCAATACTTTTTATTAGAGGAATACACAGCACACCTGTACTTGGCGTGGTTTTTTACACGTAAGTGTTTTTTGGGGGATTCAATTTACGACCACCCAGTTCTTTAGATTCGTTGACCTCTATTGCTAAGCCTTGAGGGCTAAAGAATTTTTGAAAAATCGCAAGTTCTCTTAGCCCCATACCTAGATTTTCGGGGGGTATTTCTACTCCGGCCTCTGTCATCAATTCCCGCGCAGCCTCAAGTTGTAATTTGTTATTTAGTCTAGAATGAGCTAGTCTACGAAATTCATTATGAAATGATCCTGCACGACTGTCACTACGTTTATAATGCGCTAAGGCTACAACGAGAGCTCGAGGTAGACATAAATTATCATTATTGGTAATTATAACAATAGACTTTTTACTCAAAGCGAAACGCTCGTAGGAATCCACAGTAACTCGGCCCTTACCAGTAATCATTCGAACTCTTTGAACTGTTATCATGAAGGACTCATCGATGGCAACATCGTGACCACTTTGAGCAACTTTTTCTACGAGCGACCAGAGATGCTCGAAATTACAATCTTGCGCAGGACGAAATGAAAGGCCTGCTGCTCGGTTTTGGGAAAATCCTGGAGAATTAAACGTTATTCCTACAAGATCTGAAGGTTCACCCTGATTTTCTATCATATGCCTATGTAGATCTACAAAAGCTTCTCTCAACCAGCTCATAGGATTTACATCTTTTTCAGGAGCCTGAATTTTAAATGTTGTACACGTTCCGTCGAGTCTAAATCTTTGAAAGTGTCTCGTTGACCGATCTACAATTTTAACTCTACCTCCAGGCAACATAGTAGAATCTTCTGCGCCTGCGCCTATCTGGTGTACTAACGTAGTGTCTTCACCGATGATATCCTCCAGATCGATCCATGAGTTGTTCTCGTCGTTATTCATGATGTCATTATCATGATCAGCTTGTAGAAATCGTTTTATCCGCTCAATTTCAATAGCCTCTTCAATTTCATTGCTAACGATGTTGTATAGTTCTGACTGTATAGCCCCATCGTTAGTCCTGTCTAGCAAATGAAAACATTATTCGTTAGGAAGATGCAATTTTGTATTAATATACATTTTACCTACCGAAAAGTTCTTAAAATGTACTTACTATTATCAATGTGTGTGTTTAAACCCACACGTTGAATTTTTCTTCCCGCGACAATATTGTCGTTGTTTTCACTGTTTTTTCTTTTCAAATTTTTATCACATTCTGCCATAGTGATACCGTGATATCGATGGGGGTACTGCTATACCATTACTGAATTCAAAAGCGGGGGAGGGGTTTATATGAGAGTACGTTTAGAATAGTGAGGTGGTGGGGGTTGCGGATGGCGTAGGTAGGTTTCAGACATTTTTTCATACCAGCGGGAATTAGAAGACAGTTTCCAACCCTTAAACGGTCATACTTTTTGTATCACGAAAGTCGTAAAATCACCTTGAAGAGCCGTAACGAGTGGCTAGGATTTCTGGAGACTTCACATTTCAGTCAGACCACCTTGGCGCTTCTACCCGACCACGTGTTTCGTAGACAAAGAGATTTAACCCACAATCGTAAGGGTCCACTCGATTTTTTTTTCTTTTTTCTTTTCGAAAACATTATCTACATGGGAAAATCTCCACTCGATTTTTTTTTCTTTTTTTTCTTTTGACGAAAAATTCCACTTCGAATTTTTTGAAACGAAAAAATGTTTGCCCAAAACTTTTTCGGGACTCACCCCCACCCCTAGTTAACCACGCCCACCCAGGTCTCGCTATTGTTACGTCCGACGCAACGCAGCCCCATCGCCCCCCCCCCCCTCAGCACCCCTCAGTACCCCATTAGCAAAGGTCAGAGATCACGATAGATGTAACCGATCCTCCACGAACATGGGTTAATCATTATAAACCATAGATTACGTATATATATATTAATAATTCAGGGATATCATTTTATATTATACTTTACACGATACCTCATACTCTCACATACTTCCATAAATCACACCAACACCGCAACATTGCAGGTGGACGAGCAGGAAGAAAGAGAGAGCACAGGAGAACGAAGAACGAGAACGGCACGCGCAACAATGTTGAGCAGGATACCTAGAATTGAGGTGCTTAAAGAGCATTTTACCACAGTACCGCGAATACCGCACACAGCAGAACTCCTACCCATCACCTTCGCACCCTCCTCACCACCAAGATAATCCTGATCATGCACTAATCCAACGAAGAATCCGCAATCGATGACCTATAATCAAAATTCGATCGAACAACAGGGTTCAATCGCCCCGATCATGCCGCAATACCTATCCAAATTCCCCTGACATTGCATTCAGTCCCCTCCAAACTCAAAATCTTCCTCATGAATTCCAATACCGATCACCGGCAGTTACTAATCAATCCTCTGGTAGAGTAGTATCCCTTCTGGAGTCTTGAGCCGATTGTCCGCGCCAGTTAAGTGTTGTGCCGATCAGATACCTTAGGGCCTATTTTGATCTAGCTTGCCTTAGGACCCAAGCGAAAAGTGCATCACCTCAGTGCCGGGCGTCCACGCGAAAAGAACTCATTTCTTGGCATATTGTAACGCATTCGTCTAGGCGAGTGTCCACCTTAGGGCTGGACCAAGAATCTCCTGTTCAACCACATCTATTTCACTATCCACGAGTACCGAGCTCTCTCTCTCTCTCTCTCTCTCTCTCTCTGCTCACCCACCGGTAAGTAACTCACACTCTTACACCTTAATATATATATCTTTGTAATCCACAAAAGCTAACGATCACACCTACAATAGTATTCAGATTTCATCTAGTTAGTAGATTAATGTACACTCACTACCATATATAACTGTGACAGTTACTTGTACTCCCGCTTATCATTTCATTATATTGAGTTAATCTATATTTTTCTTCTCTTGATTTCAAACCCTTAAACCTATTACCCAGTAGCTTCAACCAGACTCACGTAGAAGGAGTGAGTTTTCCGAATCAACATACCTAGTATCTAGCTGTGATCCTCACCTTAACTATCGACCAAGGGACATAAACGCAAATAGGCGTGCTTTAGCACCTTAAAGTGGCAAGAACCCAATACCTTTTACGTGATCTTTGATCCCAACACCTATGCTAGCTCCCTGATGCTCCTGCAAACGGTCGCTCACGCATAGGACGTAACACTATAACGGATCTATTACTACTGAGGCCCACAATAGCCATGTTTAAGGATTATTCTCTCAATAAAACTGTACGATTGATGTTTCTTGCAATATATAATATATTTTTATTTAAGAACCTATTTTTCTTTTTTTTTTCTTCCACCTCCATCTCCTCATATCTTCTCAATACCAATAGTGACCAGCGGGTGGGAATAAATCATTAAGCGTATTCCTTTACATACATGGATGGTTCGTACGATGTTAATCTCCGCATCATAGTCACGGTTGACAACGACCTTTATATGACGCCGCCGTACACCTGCAAGGATTTTCAGGACCACTTCACCGAAATAACGACATTCTTCAGAGGCGATCTGAACCCAGATTATATCATTGTTCAGAGAATGTCTTCAGCATATAGCATAACATTCATATAGTCGCACGGCTCGCGTATTATACACCTGGCGTGGGAGCTTAGCAGAATCGGGGAACTGGCCTTACCCATCCACTAAGACACGCCTAACGACTTGAAACAGGTAGCGAATCGTGTCAAAAATGCGCTAATGATCGAAAATGTACCACACCCTATATATAATATATTGAGATGTTTCGTGATTTTGGAGAATTAGGAGTCATGAGACTTTTTATAGGGTTTGTGCACTGGGCAGCCGTCTTCAGAAGGAATTAGACACTTGAGTTTAAAAAAAAACAAATTGTGCTATATTGTCCTATAGATTACACTCTAAGATATTCTTAATATTCTATTCCACTCTCTGACACACATATGCACTCTTATAGTTTTCTCTAGTTCTATTATCGTACCATAGGCCACATGAAGTGTGTTTATTTACTTATTCTCTCTTCGAATCTTTCGGAATGGGAAAGAGGTAACTAGAACCACAACACAGCAGATTGCATAATGCGTCCACTAACCGTGGGCCAGATGATGATGAGGATGATAATGATTCAGTACCCATAGATGATCACAATGAATCCCGTTTGCTGAATCTCTTATCTTGAGGATGGGTTAGACTCAGACAGCTACTAATCACAATGATATTGCGAGCTGAGATTTTTAAGGAGCATGGTTGGATATTTTTGCTCGATTTCTAACAGTTCCAGCACAATGCTTTTGAAGCAGAAGATCTACATGGGTGGCAGATTTCCTGATACCGGGTGGAGACACAATGCTTTCCAAGACCAGGAACTGCCAAGGATGAGTTCCCACAGTTTGCAGTACAATACTGTTCACTGGTTCGCTATGGAACAGAGGATCGGTTTTCTACTAGCTTTTTGATAATTCTACTTTCCAAATCTTCACTTGCTTCTTGTCGTCTTGTGGTGTACACGAGTCTGAGTGACTAGTCTAGACTGAACTCCTATCGACGACGCCGCTGCTTATATCCTCGACAGGAATACGTTAATTCTACGGGGGATAACGGTGTTTATCCTCCCACGACATTAACGTCGCTTTTTGGATTCAATATTTTGATTTATTGATCGTTTTGACAGTTTAATATAAGTAATTGGATTAGCGGTTTCTTCAACTATCGGCTTACTGATGTTTCTGTTGTGTTTGACGCGTGCCGGCTGATAGCGTCTGGGCACTTATTTGTTTTGGTTTCACTCAGTCGACTGGATTTCGGATTCTTAGAATATTAAAAGTAATAAACTAATATTATTTCTTCATGATTGTCGCTGTGACTAGTTTCAAGGGAATTATGCAATATTAGCAATTTCGGCGTCGCTGTGAGGGGTCGATAGGAGTTTCGAGGAATTCTAGGATGTAAGGAGTTCTCTCAGATACTATTATGCACATTAACAGTGCGCTATGAACTCTTATGTGGGGCTCTTGACATACCCATAATCGAGAATGGGTGATGGGGTTGGAAAAAGGATAGAGGATAGAGGGGTATAAGGACGGAACGTCACAATATATAATGTTTCTTACAGAACACCGTGTTCTACTGTACTCCGGCTACACTTACCTTCTTAGGATAATTAAAAATGTTATCGACCGGGGGTCACTGCATAATTACTGACCGTGATAGGTCCCTGAGGACATGCAACGCCGCTGCTATTAGGGGGTTTCAGGCCTTAGGACCGTATGGTGAGGACCCATCATATGTGTAAGGGGGGGGGGGGGGGGCACATGAGTGTGAGGGTGGTGCCATAGTGCCGTGCATAGGGGCTAACCCACTATTTCAGTTGACAGATCGGCGGAGAATGAGAGAATTGATCGACTATTTCGGTTAACGAATCGGCGGACAATGAGAGTGAGTCTTGGAGAAATTGGTTCAGCTAGAGAAATTTTTAGGAAAAGAGTATGTGGTGGTTAACGAAGTTAGCTCATTGGTGCTGTAAATTTCGGCGGGGAGTTTTGCATGGGGAGGAGGAATTTACTAGGTCAGGATTGGACAAGGATGATTTCTTCGGAGATGAGTAAGGAAGGAGTCTAGTGGGGTTTTTGAGGAAAAGCCATAAAATCAGGAATGTCCGATTTCAGTGCACATTTGTCACATGGATGAAAAGCTTTAAGGTATTACTACGGTAAACTCAAAACCGCGTAATCGAGCTGAAATTTGTTTTACGTCTTATTTGTATAGCAGTACATCTCTCTACAAATTTTTAACACGATTCAATCATCAATTTCCGAGTATTTCCGAGTTAAAGTCAGGACTCGTAACACGTATTCCTTATACCTGGCCAATAAAAAACGCATGGTTTTTTTATTGCATTTGACTCGTCCGCGTAATTCCGATGAAATACTAGTATGTGGCAAAGAAAAAAATTAGGAATTTTTTAGATTTTTAGTCAGAACTTTTTACTCATAGGATTTATTGATGGACATGAAAGAAATCGATATTTATCAAGAGAATCGGCCGAGTCTCGCGCTAAGTACAGGCAACCCGCCGTACGGGGCACGGCTCGCCGAGACTCTTTACTCGAAGCATCGCTTGTACCTGTGTTTCGACTCAAATATCTTATGAACGGCTGTATGTGAGAAAAATTTATTGATACATTCACTGTAGGAATCAAGGGTTCTGAATTGATTGCTACTAAATTCAATACGATTAGTATACGAGATCAGGGTGTATTGAGATGGCGAGCGAGATGATTTTATTTCAGGTCCGTCGTCGTCGTCGTCGTCGTCATCGTCTTCGCACGTCCATCGCATTTTTTACCCAACAGATGGCGCTGACTGCTGTGTCTTCATTACCTATTTGTACTCTGAATGGTGTTAGTAATTTACGAATACACAACACAGTCAAATACACTTTATACGTGAAGCTACTGTTCATACCGAATTTCCAGTTAGTATAAGGGTGCTTTCACACCGTATACAATTATTAAGTTTTTAATAGCATTCATGTGGAGCGCGCGTGTATGGGTGTATGTATATGTGTGCTTCAACATAGTTCCTCGTATTTTAGGTGACAGTTTTTAGAGACACAGAATGTCCAGGCATTCCGCTTCGTAGTTTTCTGTATCTAGGTGTCGGATGTGGAAGTCCAGGGTGTCCAGATGTTCCGCTCCGTAGTTTCTTGTATCTAGGTACTGGATGTGGAAGTCCAGGGTGTCTAGATGTTCCGCTCCGTAGTTTCTTGTATCTAGGTACTGGATGTGGAAGTCCAGGGTGTCCAGGTAGTCCGCTTCGTAGTTTTCTGTACCTAGGTGTCGGATGTGGAAGTTCAGGGTGTCCAGATGTTCCGCTCCGTAGTTTCTTGTATCTAGGTACTGGATGTGGAAGTCCAGGGTGTCCAGGTATTCCGCTTCATAGTTTTCTGTGTCCAGGTGTTGGACGTGGAAGTTCAGGGTGTCCAGGTATTCCGCTTCGTAGTTTCTTGTATCTAGGTACTGGATGTGGAAGTCCAGGGTGTCCAGGTATTCCGCTTCGTAGTTTTCTGTGTCCAGGTGTCGGATGTGGAAGTTCAGGGTGTCCAGGTATTCCGCTTCGTAGTTTCTTGTATCTAGGTACTGGATGTGGAAGTCTAGGGTGTCCAGGTATTCCGCTTCGTAGTTTTCTGTATCTAGGTGTCGGATGTGGAAGTCCAGGGTGTCCATGTATTCCGCTCCGTAGTTTCTTGTATCTAGGTAGTGAATGTGGAAGTCCAGGGTGTCCAGGTATTCCGCTCGGTAGTTTCCTGTGTCCAGGTGTCGGATGTGGAAGTCCAGGGTGTCCATGTATTCCGCTCCGTAGTTTCTTGTATCTAGGTAGTGAATGTGGAAGTCCAGGGTGTCCAGGTAGTCCGTTTCGTAGTTTTCTGTATCTAGGTGTCGGATGTGGAAGTTCAGGGTGTCCAGGTATTCCGCCACGTAGTTTTCTGTATCTAGGTGTCGGATGTGGAAGTTCAGGGTGTCTAGGTGTTCCGCTCCGTAGTTTTCTGTATCTAGGTGTCGGATGTGGAAGTTCAGGGTGTCCAGGTATTCCGCTTCGTAGTTTCTTGTATCTAGGTACTGGATGTGGAAGTCCAGGGTGTCCAGGTATTCCGCTTCGTAGTTTTCTGTGTTCAGGTGTCGGATGTGGAAGTCCAGGGTGTCCAGATGTTCCGCTCCGTAGTTTCTTGTATCTAGGTACTGGATGTGGAAGTCCAGGGTGTCCAGGTATTCCGCTTCGTAGTTTCTTGTATCTAGGTACTGGATGTGGAAGTCCAGGGTGTCCAGGTATTCCGCTTCGTAGTTTCTTGTATCTAGGTGTCGGATGTGGAAGTCCAGGGTGTCCAGGTGTTCCGCTCCATAGTTTCTTGTATCTAGGTACTGGATGTGGAAGTCCAGGGTGTCCAGGTATTCCGCTTCGTAGTTTTCTGTATCTAGGTGTCGGATGTGGAAGTCCAGGGTGTCCATGTATTCCGCTCCGTAGTTTCTTGTATCTAGGTAGCGAATGTGGAAGTCCAGGGTGTCCAGGTATTCCGCTCGGTAGTTTCCTGTGTCCAGGTGTCGGATGTGGAAGTCCAGGGTGTCCATGTATTCCGCTCCGTAGTTTCTTGTATCTAGGTAGTGAATGTGGAAGTCCAGGGTGTCCAGGTATTCCGCTCGGTAGTTTCCTGTGTCCAGGTGTTGGATGTGGAAGTCCAGGGTATCCAGGTATTCCGCTACGTAGTTTTCTGTATCTAGGTGTCGGATGTGGAAGTTCAGGGTGTCTAGGTGTTCCGCTCCGTAGTTTTCTGTATCTAGGTGTCGGATGTGGAAGTCCAGGGTGTCCAGGTATTCCGCTTCGTAGTTTTCTGTATCTAGGTGTCGGATGTGGAAGTTCAGGGTGTCTAGGTGTTCCGCTCCGTAGTTTTCTGTATCTAGGTGTCGGATGTGGAAGTTCAGGGTGTCCAGGTATTCCGCTTCGTAGTTTCTTGTATCTAGGTACTGGATGTGGAAGTCCAGGGTGTCCAGGTATTCCGCTTCGTAGTTTTCTGTATCTAGGTGTCGAATGTGGAAGTTCAGGGTGTCCAGGTATTCCGCTTCGTAGTTTCTTGTATCTAGGTACTGGATGTGGAAGTCCATGGTGTCCAGGTATTCCGCTCAGTAGTTTTCTGTGTTCAGGTGTCGGATGTGGAAGTTCAGGGTGTCCAGGTATTCCGCTTCGTAGTTTCTTGTATCTAGGTACTGGATGTGGAAGTCCAGGGTGTCCAGGTAGTCCGTTTCGTAGTTTTCTGTATCTAGGTGTCGGATGTGGAAGTTCAGGGTGTCCAGGTATTCCGCTTCGTAGTTTCTTGTATCTAGGTACTGGATGTGGAAGTCTAGGGTGTCCAGGTATTCCGCTTCGTAGTTTCTTGTATCTAGGTACTGGATGTGGAAGTCCAGGGTGTCCAGGTAGTCCGTTTCGTAGTTTTCTGTATCTAGGTGTCGGATGTGGAAGTCCAGGGTGTCCAGGTGTTCCGCTCCATAGTTTCTTGTATCTAGGTACTGGATGTGGAAGTCCAGGGTGTCCAGGTATTCCGCTTCGTAGTTTTCTGTATCTAGGTGTCGGATGTGGAAGTCCAGGGTGTCCATGTATTCCGCTCCGTGGTTTCTTGTATCTAGGTAGCGAATGTGGAAGTCCAGGGTGTGCAGGTATTCCGCTCGGTAGTTTCCTGTGTCCAGGTGTCGGATGTGGAAGTCCAGGGTGTCCATGTATTCCGCTCCGTAGTTTCTTGTATCTAGGTAGTGAATGTGGAAGTCCAGGGTGTCCAGGTATTCCGCTCGGTAGTTTCCTGTGTCCAGGTGTTGGATGTGGAAGTCCAGGGTATCCAGGTATTCCGCTACGTAGTTTTCTGTATCTAGGTGTCGGATGTGGAAGTTCAGGGTGTCTAGGTGTTCCGCTCCGTAGTTTTCTGTATCTAGGTGTCGGATGTGGAAGTCCAGGGTGTCCAGGTATTCCGCTTCGTAGTTTTCTGTATCTAGGTGTCGGATGTGGAAGTCCAGGGTGTCCAGGTATTCCGCTTCGTAGTTTTCTGTATCTAGGTGTCGGATGTGGAAGTTCAGTGTGTCCAGGTGTTCCGCTCCATAGTCTCTTGTATCTAGGTGTCGGACGTAGAAGTCCAGAAAAGTGTGCAACAAGCTTTGGCGCTTCGCTCAAACTATAGTATCCTCTTTGATGTTCGCACGGCCTGAGGTACAAGGCCTTAAATAATCCAGCACACTCTCCTCTCTTACGTTTACCACACGGCTTCAACAATCTGGACACCATTAACGACGCTTATATGCATTAAAGATTACATTTTCTTTAAAAACTTGTATATGTCTTTATGCATTTCTAGAAAAAGGGACTTACACATTAAATTTATATGCCATTAAACATTTTCGACACCGCTATATATTTTTCTGATTAGCAACATCATAATGCATTTACATTTTATATCTGTGACAATATAGATTTCAGTGCTTAATACTTCTATTTCCCGTTGGACAACAAAAACTTGTGATATCCCCCAAAAAACACTTACGTGTAAAAAACCACGCCAAGTACAGGTGTGCTGTGTATTCCTCTAATAAAAAGTATTGATATCAGAGTATTGAGGCCAAGTACTTAAGTCACTACATGTTTGCCTATTATATGATCTAGCACTGGCCCATCATTTTAATTGTATTTTCGAAATTTCCTATAACGTTTTCACTACTCTTTTACATTACTACTGTTTCTCGTAGTTGATTATGAATTAATGGTTATTTAATAATTAATCAAACTTTAGCTGATTCCTTATCGAGTACTACTTGGCGGGTCCGTGCCAGAAATTCCAAAGTACTTACTTTGAACGTACTAATATTATCCTAAAATTATGTTTATTATTAAGATTTTACCGTGATTATTATTAACGAGTTATCGTTAATAATCTCTATATAGAAAGTTGACATTGGTTTTGAGTTTAATGACTGGCATTATGAATGCAAATTTATATCAAGAATTGCACGGACCCGCCAAGTAGTACTCGATAAGGAATCAGCTAAAGTTTGATTAATTATTAAATAACCATTAATTCATAATCAACTACGAGAAACAGTAGTAATGTAAAAGAGTAGTGAAAACGTTATAGGAAATTTCGAAAATACAATTAAAATGATGGGCCAGTGCTAGATCATATAATAGGCAAACATGTAGTGACTTAAGTACTTGGCCTCAATACTCTGATATCAATACTTTTTATTAGAGGAATACACAGCACACCTGTACTTGGCGTGGTTTTTTACACGTAAGTGTTTTTTGGGGGATTATATTTCCGCGAGTTGGGAATCCAGGGGACGCCTGGTGCACCCTCGCGCGAGAACGACTGATATTCTCCGTGGGACCCGATCTGTACACCTTGTCCACGAGATATTCTGGAAATTGTAAATGGTCACGATGACAGGTTCGAAACTGGCGCGTGGCGAAGACGCTGGGTTGAAGGATTCGTCCGCAGGGCGAATCGCCGCCCATTAGCCTAACGGGAGGGGGTGCTATCCTTCACGCGAAGACAAAGCTCATGAAGATCGAGAGATTCCTGCTTGGACACGCGTAGACGTTAGACGTTTGATTTCGGTTTGATTGAATTGTGAGTACGCGAGTGCACAAAGTGCCATTGGGGCTGTCGATTTGGGGTGTCTGGGATTACGCGACCAGGGAACAACACGGTAAGCGAGTCTAACTGACTTTTGTGAGCGACGTAACTTCGTGCGAATCTTGGCATCGGATTTTGTTTGTTTTCGTAAGTTTTGACCGCGCGTGTAACGGACACGCGGAGGGACAATCCCTCACCTCGAATTTGACCAAGGCACGAAGGTCCGTCGACCGGCAGGGTTCACTGTTAGAAATTTTGGTTTGATATTATTTTTGGATTCGAAGTTTGTCAGTTATCCGAATTGTTTTCGTGTCGTCCGCCCGTCAGGCATTTATATCTTGTTGATTTTGTAACGCGAAGAACGCGTACAGGTCCTTGACGGTCGGTTATCGTATCTTTTGAGAAACGCGGCTTATCCGTGTTACGATTGTAATTTTGAATTCGTATGGTAAGCGAAGTACCCGTCACTATTTTCTTGTGTACTTTTGTTTTGTCATTTCGATTTACTTTGAATTATTATTTTTTTTGTAACTCCTGAATTCGGTCTTGTACAAAATCGTCGCGCTTCGCGCCGCCGATTTTCTTTAATAAACCGAACCATTTATTTAAATCGAAGTGTCCGAATGATTTTATGTGTCGCGTGATCGTCTGACCCATCCGACCTATTGTTCCGAACCCCGACGCCTCCGCGGTACTGAGTTAGCCAACGTAGGCACGCGAAGAAAACCGTAGGAACTAATACGTGGTTCCCGTTTTGGAACCTGGCGCCCAACAATACCGTAGGTATTTCGAGAGTAAATTTTGTTAGCCCCTGGGTTGCCTGGAACGCGTAGGAATCGCGTAAAGTTGTGCGCCGGTCGGTCTTGCATTTTCCGGTGAGGTCGATCGCGTAAAAATACGTCACAATATATATAGTAATACTACGCGTGTTAATCTGGAGCTGTGTTTTGGCGCGTCGACGCGCCACCTGAACGGGACTCTTGAACTAGTTCCACGTTTTTGATTGGTCGAATGAATTCGTGTGTTCCTCGAGATCCACGATTTTAAACCGGGTAAACACTCAAATAGGAAGACTTGAATCCACCCTTTCTTACTGACGTACGTGAAGTTAGCACTGTAACTTTTACTATTTGAATTTTTTCTTTTGCTAAAAAATTGTTGGTGTTTTGGAACAATTACAAAATTTGTTGGTTGCTCATTTGTTTGGAAAATGGAAAATAAAATTTGGAATGTGAAGTTAGCCCCAAAAGTCTTATTTTTCATAAAAATAACTTTCTATTGTGTGCAATCGATGCCAAATTTTTTGTTGGTCACGAATTACCTAATTAAAAAATTTGTTGGTAAGCGGTTTCGTTGAAAACAAAAGAAAACCATTCCTCGACAACGGGGGCAGCCATGTTGCGTGGCTGTGAACTGGGCTCCATACGTCTAATTCGTATTTTTCAATTTAAATCATCTGCAGAAGTCGACAAGGGCTTAATCGATGCCAAATTTTTTGTTGGTCACGAATTACCTAATTAAAAAATTTGTTGGTAAGCGGTTTCGTTGAAAACAAGAAAACCATTCCTCGACAACGGGGGCAGCCGTGTTGCGTGGCTGTGAACTGGGCTCCATACGTCTAATTCGTATTTTTCAATTAAAATCATCTGCAGAAGTCGACAATGGCTTAATCGATGCCAAATTTTTTGTTGGTCACGATTTACCTAATTAAAAAATTTGTTGGTAAGCGGTTTCGTTGAAAACAAAAGAAAACCATTCCTCGACAACGGGGGCAGCCATGTTGCGTGGCTGTGAGCTGGGCTCCATACGTCTAATTCGTATTTTTCAATTAAAATCATCTGCAGAAGTCGACAAGGGCTTAATCGATGCCAACTTTTTTGTTGGTCGCGAATGGCCTAATTAAAAAATTTGCTAGTAAGCGGTTTCATTGAAATAGTAAAAGTTACAGTGCTAACATCACGCACGTTTCTTACTGCATATTACATAAACCGTAGTAATCAGGTAGTAAATTTTGCCGATATTAATTCCTTTAATATCCATACGAAGCTCTGGAACTAATAGAGTAAGCAAATAAAACTTTAAACAAACCCTCGAACGTGGGTAACTACACAAATATAAGTTTGCTAAATAATATACCACAATGACTCGATAGCACACGTGCTTGCTGCTGAGTTAACGTCCGAGAGTCTCAGGTTCGAAACTCACGTCTTACCATTTTTTTTTAAATAATCAACTATGCTTATTGGTTCACCTAATTAACTGAAGTTTCATGAAATACATGATAATGTTAATCTACAAATATTGTATTATATTACATCGTATACACGCAATAAATTGGTACATGAATCAGCGAACGTTTCTTCTTCCCGAGAGCCTACCTGCGACAAACACCTATGTTACGCTGTTTCATGTTTTAATAGCATAAATAATATTTAGACGGATAAAGAAGACGTTTTATCATTCAAGGCTATGTAAAGGTAACTTTTTTAATACATCGAATTATGAGAAAATTATGTCGAGGTATAATTTTAATTCTGAATTATTTTTTACATCAGAACATACTGATAATTCGAAATATTAAAAATACAATTATCTTTCCGTAGGCTTGAATAAAAAAAATTACTAAATTGAATCAGGCTACTCAAAAATGTATGAAATTAGCAATTTCTAAGCAAATACACTATTTGTCTCATCTCACCATAAATTTGGCTATCGCATACTTTCGAGTCGATTTCTTTTACGAACACGCTTATTCGAGGTCTTATGGCTCTTTGGGGTCCGGACTCAAAGTTTTTCCAGCGTAATGACTGTTTTGAGGCCCATAAAGGTGACTCTCACACCGAATTTGTTTATATTTTTTTATTGTTAATAAAATTGTTTATATTGTTAGGTTAGGTTTCATTAGGTTAGTTTAGATTAGAATTCCAATGCTGTGACACCCCAAGGTATTAGTTTTTTTTTTTAAAAACATTACCTTGCAGGTTTGACCCCTTAATGTTTTGGGTCCCCAAAGTATCCCGTGGACATATTTATATACATGTCGGAGTGTAGCGTGTTATCAAGAGACTCGGTCGAGTCTCGCGCCAAGTACAGGCAACCCGCCGTACGGGGCACGGCTCGCCGAGACTCTTTACTCGAAGCATCGCTTGTACCTGTGTTTCCACTCAAATATCTTATGAACGGCTGTATGTGAGAAAAATTTATTGATACATTCACTCTAGGAATCAAGGGTTCTGAATTGATTGCCACTAAATTCAATACGATTAGTATACGAGATCAGGGTGTATTGAGATGGCGAGCGAGATGATTTTATTTCAGGTCCGTCGTCGTCGTCGTCGTCTTCGCACGTCCATCGCATTTTTTACCCAACAGATGGCGCTGACTGCTGTGTCTTCATTACCTATTTGTACTCTGAATGGTGTTAGTAATTTACGAATACACAACACAGTCAAATACACTTTATACGTGAAGCTACTGTTCATACCGAATTTCCAGTTAGTATAAGGGTGCTTTTACACCGTATACAATTATTAATTTTTTAATAGCATTCATGTGGAGCGCGCGTGTATGGGTGTATGTATACAGAGTGTATCACCAGGAATGCACGTTTGAGATTTGCGGTGAAACGGTGCACAATTTTGAAAATCTGATGTCACAACCATTGAATATTTTTTGATTGCGCATCGAATGGGCATATTATTATTGTTCGCTCAACTTCCGGTCGCAAATAAAAAAAATTATCTTCGCCATTTCAAATGATATTGAAACAAGTTAAATGCAAAAGTTGTAGAGCAAGAAAAAATAATAGAGATGAAAAAAAAATTCGGACGGATTGCACACATAATAAGAGAGATATTTGCGTCCGAATTTTTCTCATTTTTTGACAAATTTCTGATACTGGAGGAACGCCTTACCTTCGTGCAGCAGCTTCACGCCGAACTCACGATTCGAAATTGTTTTGAGGTAAGCGTTCAGTCAGACGCAAACCCGTACAAGGTGGCTAAAGGAACACGAAGACTCGAAAATCCACGTCCAGGAAGACGAAAACTCGAAAACCGACTTCCAGGATCACGGAAATCTACAGCAGGAATAGTTTGGCTTCTAACTTGTAATGAAAGATATCATTGTAGTATGTTTTAGCCACCTTGTACGGGTTTGCGTCTGACTGAACGCTTACCTCAAAACAATTGCGAATCGTGAGTTCGGCGTGAAGCTGCTGCACGAAGCTAAGGCGTTCCTCCAGTATCAGAAATTTGTCAAAAAATGAGAAAAATTCTGACGCAAATATCTCTCTTATTATGTGTGCAATCCGTCCGAATTTTTTTTTCATCTCTATTATTTTTTCTTGCTCTACAACTTTTGCATTTAACTTGTTACAATATCATTTGAAATGGCGAAGATAATTTTTTTTATTTGCGACCGGAAGTTGAGCGAACAATAATAATATGCCCATTCGATGCGCAATCAAAAAATATTCAATGGTTGTGACATCAGATTTTCAAAATTGTGCACCGATTCACCGCAAATCTCAAACGTGCATTCCTGGTGATACACTCTGTATGTGTGCTTCAACATAGTGCCTCGTATTTTAGGTGACAGTTTTTAGAGACACAGAATGTCCAGGTGTTTCTCTCCGTAATTTCCTGTATGTAGGTGGCGGACGTGGAAGTCCAGGGTGTCCAGGTATTCCGCTTCGTAGTTTTCTGTATCTAGGTGTCGGATGTGGAAGTCCAGGGTGTCCAGGTATTCCGCTTCGTAGTTTTCTGTGTCCAGGTTTACTAAAACTTTAGCTGATTCCTTATCGAGTACTACTTGGCGGGTCCGTGCAATTCTTGATATAAATTTGCATTCATAATGCCAGTCATTAAACTCAAAACCAATGTCAACTTTCTATATAGAGTTTATTAACGATAACTCGTTAATAATAATCACGGTAAAATCTTAATAATAAACATAATTTTAGGATACTATTAGTACGTTCAAAGTAAGTACTTTGGAATTTCTGGCACGGACCCGCCAAGTAGTACTCGATAAGGAATCAGCTAAAGTTTGATTAATTATTAAATAACCATTAATTCATAATCAACTACGAGAAACAGTAGTAATGTAAAAGAGTAGTGAAAACGTTATAGGAAATTTCGAAAATACAATTAAAATGATGGGCCAGTGCTAGATCATATAATAGGCAAACATGTAGTGACTGAAGTACTTGGCCTCAATAATCTGATATCAATACTTTTTATTAGAGGAATACACAGCACACCTGTACTTGGCGTGGTTTTTTACACGTAAGTGTTTTTTGGGGGATTATTGTTATTCGATGAGAGTGTTTGCGATCCGACCCTATATGGTTTGGGGTGCTACCTGACGGACACCGTGTGTGCTCGCGGTCGTGGGATGTAAACACCCAATCTAATGATAGGGGTGGGGACCTTCAGGATATAAGGTGGATAGATTGACGAGGGAGTCAGTTTTTAGTTTTGATTTGAGAGAAGAGCTCTGTGTGACCGCGAGTTCGTCGAAAGTTCGAAGATGGAGCCTTTCTCCGACATATACATTAATCACGAACATGTTTTTTTGAAACTTACGTCATATCGCTCTGTTGCAGTAGAGCCGCCAACTTGTCTGTCTCGCTCTCGAGTGTTTCTTCCTTACTCTGTAAAATAAACCAAACGAATTGTATTAAACTTTGTAGGTATCCTAAAATTTCACTATATCCCGCGATGAGGTTTCTGTATTGCAATATAATTTTTAAACTGATACATCTCCTCTCTAGAAGATGAAGTCGTTAAGGACAGGGAGGAACGATATGTTATTAAAAGGAAACAAGACTTACCATTTTGGTCGAACGTCGAAACTATTCTGTCTTGATGCAGCTCGGCGAGCGGCGATCGGGGATCGCGTGCGAGCATGGAAGGGCGGCGGCGGTGGGAGGTGTAGTACACGAGCGCATGGCATGAAGGTGACAGGCAATAGAGCGCTTAAAATAAAGGGATTTTTTGAAATTTCTTTAAAGAAAATCTTTGAATGTATGATTTACATTTTTTTCTAGACGTTGACAAATATTTCTTATGTGTATACAAAATTTATAATGTTTAAATTAAAAATCAATTTGAAATATGTTTTATTAGGGCTCATATGCAGTGCTTGGACTACAGACTTACTGTCTGGCGTGCATTGTAGTATCTGAACTGTTAGTCTGAAATAAAACAAAATATTTCGTTGGTTCACGAATTTTTGTGTACTATCAATGAATAATTAAATTAAAAAATGCATGATTAAAGAATCTGCGGCGCCTTGAAAAGAAGTAGACATTCATGAAAAAAAAAACTTCATATTAGATAATAGTGATTTCTACAAACTTGCAGCGGTTTAATTCGAATCTGCCATGCAGGACTCATGCAGTAATTTTTCTTTATTTTCAAACTGTCGCAGCACAGCTGCATATTTGCACTTTTGTACGAGCAGCTCTTGTCCCCTTTGCGATGTTAAGACTGCGGCGCTCTTGCCACCTAAGTCGCTGGGCATCACACTTAGGAGAAAACATCTTGCACTGCTGTTTGATTATTACTAGTTATAATTGTTGCAAAATTTCTAAGATGCAATTATATTGATCATTGAACATGTTCTTTCATTGCGTTCTAGGTAATAAGCGACTGAAAGGGTTATCAGCGTCTATTCTTCGAGTTTGCGGACTATGCGAAGAACACTTTGAACCGAGCTGTTTCATTGGTCCGAAGCGCCGTTTGACTCATGATGCGGTTCTAAAGATGTTCATCGAGAATGAAGATGTTTGGCCGGAAACATCAGACGCACATGTCACAAAGGCAGTCGGAGAACTGCATGTGACATTGGAAAGAGACGAGACTCCGGTAAGTTTAATCACGTCTCTAGAACCATTGCGTTCGATCGATTCGGATTTAGTAACTCGTGATAAATCCGGTGATCAATTAAGTGATAGTCTATTCACTTCGGCGGTCAATACGGCTACTGGCACATCTACCAGTACTGCCGCGATGGCGGAGTTTTCAGGTACGAAGCATGTTCGCACATATAGGAGAGTCGCAGTAAACTTTTCTGAATCTGAGGATGAAAATTGTGCGTGGACAAAGGTCGAACCGCCGGCGCATTCGACTGTCCCATCCTGCGAACCTTCTACTGTAAAATCTCTAGAAAAAATGACCAGTCGTCTTAATGAACAGATTGCAAATCTTAAAAAATATAAAACAGCTCTAAAACGAAAAGAGTCTGTGAGCCGCAAAAAGATTGCATTACTGCAGCGAAAACTGCGACGAGCTTCGGCAAAAAACGCGCGCCTTACGAGTAAGGCTAAAAAAGAGTCTATCGACGACTTCCTCGATCGGCACGAGTGCAGGGAACCCGCGGCCAGGACGATGGTAAAACTCCAGTTGCATCGCAAGAAGGCTCCTTACTCCGAAGAGGAAAAAGACCTTGCGAAGCAGCTATATTACTACTCTGCATCGGCGTATACGCGTTTGAGGAATGCAGGCTGCTCATTTCCTTCGGAGAGTAGCGTACGCAACTGGATTTCGGAAGTTGATATTAAACCCGGATTTTGCGATTTCATCTTCGGAAAATTAGCCGATAAAATCTCGCATCTCCCGCCAGAAAATCGTGTGTGCGCATTGAAATTCGACGAAATGACAATCAAAACATTCGAAGAATATTCTGAGAAGTTTGATTGTATCGAGGGCCTTGTCGACCTCGGTTCTCTTGGCCGCAAAGACGAACGTGTTCGATACGTCTTTTTATTTTGCGTCGATAGCATCAATGCAAAAAATCCTTGGCGTCAACCGTTAGCATATTTTCTTACGGGAACCGGAATGAAGGCTTTCCATATTTACGAATTGCTAAAAGAATGTTTATGCAGATTGTCCGCTGCAGGAGCTGAAGTAGTGCTTATAACTTGTGACCAGGGTCCATCGAATCAAAGTCTTTTTGGCTCATACCTCAAAGTATCAGCGGAAAAGCCTTTTTTTACGATTGGAGAAAAACAATTCTTTGCTTCTTTCGATTTCCCGCACCTTATCAAACGACTGTTAAGCACTCTCCGTACGCATAAGGTGTTATATTGCAAGGGAGAGGTAATGGTCAATTATCAGGACTTTGTCGATGCGTGGGAGTATGATAATTGCTGCAGCACTTCTAATCTGCTCTCCCACATCACGAAAGCGCATTTGCATCCGTCATCCTTCGAGGCGATGAATGTCAAACGTGCCTTTCAAATGTTGAGCCATAAATTTGCCGCAGCCATATTAACCGCGGGTAATGATCCGAAAGGGTTGAAGAGCAATACGTGGCAAGTGACCGCTGCTTTCGCGGAACGTATGAATAAAGTCATAGACGCGTGCAACGCGTATAGGCTTTTCAGCGGAAATCCAACGAAACGTCCCCTTGCTGACAGAAATCCGGAGATTGAAAAAATCCTTCGCGAATTCGTTCAGTGGTCTGCCGACTGGACTGTTGCTGATGCTAGGAAAAAAGAAATGAAGAAAGTTCCTTGCATAAAAGGTCTACCGCTTTCGGTAAATGCGATTTTGGAGTCGTATCGAACGGTAAAAAACAAACAGCCCCAATTCGAATTAGCTGCAGCCTTATGTAATCAGGATTCGGTCGAGCATTTGTTCGCCAAACTGCGACAACGCGGAGGCCACAATCCGAATCCGACAGCGAGAATGGTTCGATTGTCATTGAGACATATACTCTCCACTGGATACATCGGGGGTGGTAGCAGAGGGAACGTAGAATGTCCCGAAGCTGCTGCTTTGATTCAGCCAAGCACAGTGGTAGCCAGAGCGTTCGACCGATCAGAGGGAATGTTCGAAAACCCCCTCGAACATGACAGAGACGACGAAATGATCGAGGTCCAAGAGGCTGCAGAGATGCTGCAGTATGAAAGTGAAGAGGTCGAAACAGTGATGGAATCCCAGGAACTTCATGAAAGCACGCGATCTGTTTACGAGCAGAATGCTGTCAACTTTTTCGCAGGATACGTAGCTCAGCGCCCAATGCGCAGGTATCCGTGCGACAATTGTCGCAACGACATATTAAAAACACCAATGGACGAACGATCTTCTAGTGAGATGTACACCGAATTTGGGGAGTACGAACATCAAGATGAAGAAGTTCCAACGGTGACATGGCTCAGTCGACCAACTCAAACGTTTGAAAGTATAGTGGGCGTTCAATTTGAGGCTTTCGGTCGATTGTGGAAGAAACACTGGGTGTGCAACGGCATCTTGAATAATCTTACAGGAGAGATTATACAAGAAACTAGCCAGCTGCATTCTGACTGGTTTGACGAACATCACGAGTGCCGAGAGCATCGTGTAAAGCTTGCACTTCTTGATTAAAGTGAAGTTGTTCGCACAAACAAAGTTCAATAATCGAGCAGACCGTGTAAAAAGAACAGGTAATATTGATTATAAATGCAAAAAATTAAACAAAATTAAAGGTATTTGATTTATCGTTCCTGACTCTTGTCAGAGACTCTCTGAGTTGCGATATGATCAAGTCTAATTCACGAACTCGTTCCTGGGCATTAATACCAGAGGCTTTTTAAGCTGCGACTCGTGTGTTTCTATCTAATTATTAGTAATAAAATAATGGAACGTACCCTGACTTCTGTCAGAGGCTCTTTTAGCTGCGTTCCAATTTGTTCACGAAGTCGTTTCCCGGGGTCTCTCGGAGGCTTTTCAAGCTGCGCTTCGTTCATTTATTATGTTTACTAAATATGGGGGGTGATGTTGATTGCCTTCTCGTGGTGCCCCCCGAAAACGAGTGCACTTATCATATTCATCAAACATATAGACGGACATTGTAAGCTTTACCGCATTATCAATTGCAAAATTAGTGTAACCATCATAATGTCTACTGTTCAATGAAGGTCGGTGCACTCGGCTAAACAATCAACACAAATTATTACTACTTTGGTGTATATTTGTAGAAATACAATAAAGCTAATGCTACAGTTTTGTATGAACGAATAGGAATTTTATACATGAAAGCTGACCCGATCTTGCATCATTTGCACCCCCATTCGATCGATGCAACGCCGGATCATCAAGGAGTAATGCCACTTTAGCAGCTCAAAAAATATATATAAAATTAGGAACAATTATTATTAGAAAATATCATGTGCAATATAAAGTTTGTGAAGATGAATTTATTATACATGATTTTAAGAGTATACAAACATTTTTTTTCATTTTTTTTCGAAATAGTGGCGTACCCAACAAACCCTCTTGTTTAAAACAGTGTTCTCCGGCCAGACAAATCACTCCTTGGAAGTTTAACCCGAAACAAAAAACCAAATATTTTTCAGTTATGTATAAGAATAGCTAGAGAAATACGTAGGGAAATTAAAAAAGTACGTCTAAAATCAAAGTTCTGATTAGACTTTCTGCAGCTATTCTTACATAGAATTGAAAATTATTTGCATTTTTGTTTCAGGTCAAACCTCCTAAAAGTAATTCGTCCAGCCGCAGAACACTGTTATGAACAAAAGGTTTTGTTCGATAAGATGCGAAGTCACCATTTTGAAAAAAAAATTGTAGTATACTCTTAAAATCATGTACACTGATTTCATGTACACTGATGTCATTAATAGGTCCACCTTTTTAACGTAGTGCAGTGAGGTAAGAGAGGAGACTGGGCGGTGCCTGCTCACGTACCTCTGTCTGTGCGTGCAACGCAGAGAGCACTACGGTGCGAGCGAGATGCCAGAGCGTCGCTCGGTGCATGCTTGTTGCACAGCACGAGTGTAAGCGAGACGGCAATACGGCCCCTCACTCGCAATAGGGAGCTTGGTGGGGCAACTCCTCCTACGTTGTCGACCAGGCTAGCTAGCGCCAATGTCCCACCCATGGAGACTAGAGTACAGGAGGCCGAACGTATACGGAAAAATGCCGAATTTTTGGTTCAAGAATTGTGTACCGGTAAGCTTCAAAAATTTACCATAAGCGTCGCTCTAGTCACGCGACCGAAGTGAAGTTGACAATTGGTGGTACAAGTGAAGTGAGCTAAGAATGGTTTGAAAAAGAAGAAGAGTAACAGCAAAGAACATATTTGTTCTCTATAACGATTTATTAGCGCCCATTACACGTGTGCGGTGCTGAATTCTTTCTCCGTGAAAACAAGAGGTTCGTGACGGAATCGGTGGCAGGGGGATACGAGAAGGTAAGCAAAAAAAATTCTCTTTTCATAATTCCCGCTAGAAGGCGTGTGTATAACGAAGATATCTGGGTCTCTCTAACTTCTCTGTCTGTCTTTCTCTAGGTCGCTTGACTACAGCGCCACCATGATGTGCAACTGACGTTACTGTACACCGTTTCGGGACCACATCCAAAGCATTGCGTTCGGCCTCCTTTACTCTAGTCTCCATGGTCCCACCCATGGTAGAAGTATACCAGGTATGTTCTGACGCATCTCTGTCGTAGAGGACCAATAAGCTGCTGCCCGAAGATTCCGCCATTGTGGCCGCGTAATTTGAAACGAGGCGGAGAGTTTTAACTGTTGAAAACCGTTGTTACAAATATTATTTCTAATTAAAATTAATTTCATTCCTCTGAATATTTTATAGAATCCTGAAAAGAGAAATAAATTGTTAATTTATAAGTGTGGTTATATTTAAACTATGTGAATAATTAAATTTATTTACAGAATGCAAAAAAATATATATTGTAAAGAATAATAAATGCTTTAGATCAGCATGATCAACTTGGGAAATAATAAGGAACTTCAGAGGGAAAAGGATATATTTAAACATATTTTCAGGATTTTGTATAATTATATTGAGTATTACTTGTTTTATACATTTTTTTACCTTTTCGTCGGTTTTTATTTCTTAGCTCTGCTAATTTTAAATTTAAGTTCCGAAGACGAATATATGTACGCACGCGAATTAAAGTTAATAAAACTTTTCGAGGAATTTTATTTTCTGTTGCAATGTTTAAATTTGCTATGTCGGCCAATTTTTGAAAGATATACAGGATGTCCCAGAATTGGTTTTGGACCGGCAAGTGGGCGATACCTGGAGGTGCCCTGAGTACCCTCCCGCAAACCGTTTGCCAAAATTCGCAATAGTTTTTAAATGAGAAGCATTTAAGTGCGGCCAATCAGAACGAAGGATTTCCGCGGATTCATTCGCGGATGCCAAAGATCGCTGCTTTGCAATAGCTTCCTACAAATTCCGCTCCTAGCAATTGTTTCATAGCCCAAGCGAGCGTCATAGGATTCGTTGACAAACTCCCAATATGGGCATGGGCGTGACTTAGGCTGGCGCAGCAGCTACACGTGCAATGCGCGATCGGCAATTGTTTCGGGATACGCATTCAGCCAGACGAAAACCGGTACACGGTGTCCAAAACGTCATGCACTGAATTTTATAGCAGTCCGGAAGAAAACAGATTATTAAAGTGAGAGGGAGTCGGGAGGGTGGGTGGTGGGACTGATGCATTAAAATTAACATGAATTGATAACTAAGCATAGAAGTATTATTTCTTCGTCCTGTGAATAGCCATATGGAATTTCCAAGATATCGTGATTGCTGATTTCAAAGTTACAGAGTACTCATCGATTTTGGAGACTGTAAAAAATACGTAAAATAGGAAAATAGATTAGGAGAGAAACGCAAAGACACGTATCCCTTTTTTTCATCCCAAGAATCGGTATACCAAATTACAGCCCTTTGCGACTTCCGGTGGCAAAGTTGCGCAACACTTGTCGACTTTGAATTTTCAAAAAAATACGTCAAATTGAAAAAATGGACTAGGAGAGAAATGCAAAAACACGTATCCCTTTTTTTCGTTCCTAGAATGCCCACACCAAATTACAGCCCTTTGCGACTTCCGGTGGCAAAGTTACGCAACACTTGTCGACTTTGAATTTTCAAAAAAATACGTCAAATTGAAAAAATGGACTAGGAGAGAAATGCAAAAACACGTATCCCTTTTTTTCGTTCGTAGAATGCCCACACCAAATTACAGTCCTTTGCGACTTCCGGTGGCAAAGTTACGCAACACTTGTCGACTTCGAATTTTCAAAAAAATACGTCAAATTGAAAAAATGGACTAGGAGAGAAATGCAAAAACACGAATCCCTTTTTTTCGTTCCTAGAATGCCCACACCAAATTGCAGCCCTTTGCGACTTCCGGTGGCAAAGTTACACAACACTTGTCGACTAAAAAATCGGCTATCTCTCTGTAACTTTCACATCGTAACTCGCAAAGGTCTGAAAATTTGCATACTCATTCGAGTGACGAAAAAAGGGGATACGTATTTGTGCATTTCTTTCTCAGATAATTTTTTCAATTTGACGTATTTTTTTGAAAATTCAAAGTCGACAAGTGTTGCGTAACTTTGCCACCGGAAGTCGCAAAGGGCTGTAATTTGGTGTGGGCATTCTAGGAACGAAAAAAAGGGATACGTGTTTTTGCATTTCTCTCCTAGTCTATTTTTTCAATTTGACGTATTTTTTTGAAAATTCAAAGTCGACAAGTGTTGCGTAACTTTGCCACCGGAAGTCGCAAAGCGCTGCAATTTGGTGTGAATATTCTTGGGACGAAAAAAAGGGATACGTGTTTTTGCATTTCTCCCCTAGTCCATTTTTTCAATTTGACGTATTTTTTTGAAAATTCAAAGTCGACAAGTGTTGCGTAATTTTGCCACCGGAAGTCGCAAAGGGCTGTAATTTGGTATACCGATTCTTGGGACGAAAAAAAGGGATACGTGTTTTTGCATTTCTCTCCTAGTCCATTTTTTCAATTTGACGTATTTTTTTGAAAATTCAAAGTCGACAAGTGTTGCGTAACTTTGCCACCGGAAGTCGCAAAGGGCTGTAATTTGGTGTGGGCATTCTAGGAACGAAAAAAAGGGATACGTGTTTTTGCATTTCTCTCCTAGTCCATTTTTTCAATTTGACGTATTTTTTTGAAAATTGAAAGTCGACAAGTGTTGCGTAACTTTGCCACCGGAAGTCGCAAAGGGCTGCAATTTGGTGTGAATATTCTTGGAACGAAAAAAAGGGATACGTGTTTTTGCATTTCTCTTCTAGTCCATTTTTTCAATTTGACGTATTTTTTTGAAAATTCAAAGTCGACAAGTGTTGCGCAACGTTGCCACCGGAAGTCGCAAAGGGCTGTAATTTGGTATACCGATTCTTGGGACGAAAAAAAGGGATACGTGTTTTTGCATTTCTCTCCTAGTCCATTTTTTCAATTTGACGTATTTTTTTGAAAATTCAAAGTCGACAAGTGTTGCGTAACTTTGCCACCGGAAGTCGCAAAGGGCTGCAGTTTGGTGTGAATATTCTTGGAACGAAAAAAAGGGATACGTGTTTTTGCATTTCTCTCCTAGTCCATTTTTTCAATTTGACGTATTTTTTTGAAAATTCAAAGTCGACAAGTGTTGCGTAACTTTGCCACCGGAAGTCGCAAAGGGCTGCAGTTTGGTGTGAATATTCTACGAACGAAAAAAAAGGATACGTGTTTTTGCATTTCTCTTCTAGTCCATTTTTTCAATTTGACGTATTTTTTTGAAAATTCAAAGTCGACAAGTGTTGCGCAACTTTGCCACCGGAAGTCGCAAAGGGCTGTAATTTGGTATACCGATTCTTGGGACGAAAAAAAGGGATACGTGTTTTTGCATTTCTCTCCTAGTCCATTTTTTCAATTTGACGTATTTTTTTGAAAATTCAAAGTCGACAAGTGATGCGTAACTTTGCCACCGGAAGTCGCAAAGGGCTGCAGTTTGGTGTGAATATTCTTGGAACGAAAAAAAGGGATACGTGTTTTTGCATTTCTCTCCTAGTCCATTTTTTCAATTTGACGTATTTTTTTCAAAATTCAAAGTCGACAAGTGTTGCGTAACTTTGCCACCGGAAGTCGCAAAGGGCTGCAATTTGTTGTGAATATTCTTGGAACGAAAAAAAGGGATACGTGTTTTTGCATTTCTCTTCTAGTCCATTTTTTCAATTTGACGTATTTTTTTGAAAATTCAAAGTCGACAAGTGTTGCGCAACTTTGCCACCGGAAGTCGCAAAGGGCTGTAATTTGGTATACCGATTCTTGGGACGAAAAAAAGGGATACGTGTTTTTGCATTTCTCTCCTAGTCCATTTTTTCAATTTGACGTATTTTTTTGAAAATTCAAAGTCGACAAGTGTTGCGTAACTTTGCCACCGGAAGTCGCAAAGGGCTGCAATTTGGTGTGAATATTCTTGGAACGAAAAAATGGGATACGTGTTTTTGCATTTCTCTCCTAGTCCATTTTTTCAGTTTGACGTATTTTTTTGAAAATTCAAAGTCGACAAGTGTTGCGTAACTTTGCCACCAGAAGTCGCAAAGGGCTGTAATTTGGTGTGGGCATTCTAGGAACGAAAAAAAGGGATACGTGTTTTTGCATTTCTCTCCTAGTCCATTTTTTCAATTTGACGTATTTTTTTTGAAAATTCAAAGTCGACAAGTGTTGCGTAACTTTGCCACCGGAAGTCGCAAAGGGCTGCAATTTGTTGTGAATATTCTTGGAACGAAAAAAAGGGATACGTGTTTTTGCATTTCTCTTCTAGTCCATTTTTTCAATTTGACGTATTTTTTTGAAAATTCAAAGTCGACAAGTGTTGCGTAACTTTGCCACCGGAAGTCGCAAAGGGCTGCAATTTGGTGTGAATATTCTTGGAACGAAAAAAAGGGATACGTGTTTTTGCATTTCTCTCCTAGTCCATTTTTTCAATTTGACGTATTTTTTTGAAAATTCAAAGTCGACAAGTGTTGCGTAACTTTGCCACGGTAAGTCGCAAAGGGCTGCAATTTGTTGTGAATATTCTTGGAACGAAAAAAAGGGATACGTGTTTTTGCATTTCTCTTCTAGTCCATTTTTTCAATTTGACGTATTTTTTTGTAAATTCAAAGTCGACAAGTGTTGCGTAACTTTGCCACCGGAAGTCGCAAAGGGCTGCAGTTTGGTGTGAATATTCTTGGAACGAAAAAAAGGGATACGTGTTTTTGCATTTCTCTCCTAGTCCATTTTTTCAATTTGACGTATTTTTTTCAAAATTCAAAGTCGACAAGTGTTGCGTAACTTTGCCACCGGAAGTCGCAAAGGGCTGCAATTTGTTGTGAATATTCTTGGAACGAAAAAAAGGGATACGTGTTTTTGCATTTCTCTTCTAGTCCATTTTTCCAATTTGACGTATTTTTTTGAAAATTCAAAGTTGACAAGTGTTGCGTAACTTTGCCACCGGAAGTCGCAAAGGGCTGCAGTTTGGTGTGAATATTCTTGGAACGAAAAAAAGGGATACGTGTTTTTGCATTTCTCTCCTAGTCCATTTTTTCAATTTGACGTATTTTTTTGAAAATTCAAAGTCGACAAGTGTTGCGTAACTTTGCCACCGGAAGTCGCAAAGGGCTGCAGTTTGGTGTGAACATTCTTGGAACGAAAAAAAAGGATACGTGTTTTTGCATTTCTCTCCTAGTCCATTTTTCAATTTGACGTATTTTTTTCAAAATTCAAAGTCGACAAGTGTTGCGTAACTTTGCCACCGGAAGTCGCAAAGGGCTGCAATTTGGTGTCAATATTCTTGGAACGAAAAAAAGCGATACGTGTTTTTGCATTTCTCTCCTAGTCCATTTTTTCAATTTGACGTATTTTTTTGAAAATTCAAAGTCGACAAGTGTTGCGTAACTTTGCCACCGGAAGTCGCAAAGGGCTGCAATTTGGTGTGAATATTCTTGGAACGAAAAAAAGGGATACGTGTTTTTGCATTTCTCTCCTAGTCCATTTTTTCAATTTGACGTATTTTTTTGAAAATTCAAAGTCGACAAGTGTTGCGTAACTTTGCCACCGGAAGTCGCAAAGGGCTGCAATTTGGTGTGAATATTCTTGGAACGAAAAAATGGGATACGTGTTTTTGCATTTCTCTCCTAGTCCATTTTTTCAATTTGACGTATTTTTTTCAAAATTCAAAGTCGACAAGTGTTGCGTAACTTTGCCACCGGAAGTCGCAAAGGGCTGCAGTTTGGTGTGAATATTCTTGGAACGAAAAGAAGGGATACGTGTTTTTGCATTTCTCTCCTAGTCCATTTTTTCAATTTGACGTATTTTTTTCAAAATTCAAAGTCGACAAGTGTTGCGTAACTTTGCCACCGGAAGTCGCAAAGGGCTGCAATTTGGTGTGAATATTCTTGGAACGAAAAAAAGGGATACGTGTTTTTGCATTTCTCTCCTAGTCCATTTTTTCAATTTGACGTATTTTTTTGAAAATTCAAAGTCGACAAGTGTTGCGTAACTTTGCCACCGGAAGTCGCAAAGGGCTGCAGTTTGGTGTGAATATTCTTGGAACGAAAAGAAGGGATACGTGTTTTTGCATTTCTCTCCTAGTCCATTTTTTCAATTTGACGTATTTTTTTCAAAATTCAAAGTCGACAAGTGTTGCGTAACTTTGCCACCGGAAGTCGCAAAGGGCTGCAATTTGGTGTGAATATTCTTGGAACGAAAAAAAGGGATACGTGTTTTTGCATTTCTCTCCTAGTCCATTTTTTCAATTTGACGTATTTTTTTGAAAATTCAAAGTCGACAAGTGTTGCGTAACTTTGCCACCGGAAGTCGCAAAGGGCTGCAATTTGGTGTGAATATTCTTGGAACGAAAAAAAGGGATACGTGTTTTTGCATTTCTCTCCTAGTCCATTTTTTCAATTTGACGTATTTTTTTCAAAATTCAAAGTCGACAAGTGTTGCGTAACTTTGCCACCGGAAGTCGCAAAGGGCTGCAGTTTGGTGTGAATATTCTTGGAACGAAAAGAAGGGATACGTGTTTTTGCATTTCTCTCCTAGTCCATTTTTTCAATTTGACGTATTTTTTTCAAAATTCAAAGTCGACAAGTGTTGCGTAACTTTGCCACCGGAAGTCGCAAAGGGCTGCTATTTGGTGTGAATATTCTTGGAACGAAAAAAAGGGATACGTGTTTTTGCATTTCTCTCCTAGTCCATTTTTTCAATTTGACGTATTTTTTTGAAAATTCAAAGTCGACAAGTGTTGCGTAACTTTGCCACCGGAAGTCGCAAAGGGCTGCAATTTGGTGTGAATATTCTTGGAACGAAAAAAAGGGATACGTGTTTTTGCATTTCTCTCCTAGTCCATTTTTTCAATTTGACGTATTTTTTTGAAAATTCAAAGTCGACAAGTGTTGCGTAACTTTGCCACCGGAAGTCGCAAAGGGCTGCAATTTGGTGTGAATATTCTTGGAACGAAAAAAAGGGATACGTGTGTTTGCATTTCTCTCCTAGTCCATTTTTTCAATTTGACGTATTTTTTTCAAAATTCAAAGTCGACAAGTGTTGCGTAACTTTGCCACCGGAAGTCGCAAAGGGCTGCAGTTTGGTGTGAATATTCTTGGAACGAAAAAAAGGGATACGTGTTTTTGCATTTCTCTCCTAGTCCATTTTTTCAATTTGACGTATTTTTTTCAAAATTCAAAGTCGACAAGTGTTGCGTAACTTTGCCACCGGAAGTCGCAAAGGGCTGCAGTTTGGTGTGAATATTCTTGGAACGAAAAAAAGGGATACGTGATTTTGCATTTCTCTCCTAGTCCATTTTTTCAATTTGACGTATTTTTTTCAAAATTCAAAGTCGACAAGTGTTGCGTAACTTTGCCACCGGAAGTCGCAAAGGGCTGCAATTTGGTGTGAATATTCTTGGAACGAAAAAAAGGGATACGTGTTTTTGCATTTCTCTCCTAGTCCATTTTTTCAATTTGACGTATGTTTTTGAAAATTCAAAGTCGACAAGTGTTGCGTAACTTTGCCACCGGAAGTCGCAAAGGGCTGCAATTTGGTGTGAATATTCTTGGAACGAAAAAAAGGGATACGTGTTTTTGCATTTCTCTCCTAGTCCATTTTTTCAATTTGACGTATTTTTTTCAAAATTCAAAGTCGACAAGTGTTGCGTAACTTTGCCACCGGAAGTCGCAAAGGGCTGCAGTTTGGTGTGAATATTCTTGGAACGAAAAGAAGGGATACGTGTTTTTGCATTTCTCTCCTAGTCCATTTTTTCAATTTGACGTATTTTTTTCAAAATTCAAAGTCGACAAGTGTTGCGTAACTTTGCCACCGGAAGTCGCAAAGGGCTGCTATTTGGTGTGAATATTCTTGGAACGAAAAAAAGGGATACGTGTTTTTGCATTTCTCTCCTAGTCCATTTTTTCAATTTGACGTATTTTTTTGAAAATTCAAAGTCGACAAGTGTTGCGTAACTTTGCCACCGGAAGTCGCAAAGGGCTGCAATTTGGTGTGAATATTCTTGGAACGAAAAAAAGGGATACGTGTTTTTGCATTTCTCTCCTAGTCCATTTTTTCAATTTGACGTATTTTTTTGAAAATTCAAAGTCGACAAGTGTTGCGTAACTTTGCCACCGGAAGTCGCAAAGGGCTGCAATTTGGTGTGAATATTCTTGGAACGAAAAAAAGGGATACATGTGTTTGCATTTCTCTCCTAGTCCATTTTTTCAATTTGACGTATTTTTTTCAAAATTCAAAGTCGACAAGTGTTGCGTAACTTTGCCACCGGAAGTCGCAAAGGGCTGCAGTTTGGTGTGAATATTCTTGGAACGAAAAAAAGGGATACGTGTTTTTGCATTTCTCTCCTAGTCCATTTTTTCAATTTGACGTATTTTTTTCAAAATTCAAAGTCGACAAGTGTTGCGTAACTTTGCCACCGGAAGTCGCAAAGGGCTGCAGTTTGGTGTGAATATTCTTGGAACGAAAAAAAGGGATACGTGATTTTGCATTTCTCTCCTAGTCCATTTTTTCAATTTGACGTATTTTTTTCAAAATTCAAAGTCGACAAGTGTTGCGTAACTTTGCCACCGGAAGTCGCAAAGGGCTGCAATTTGGTGTGAATATTCTTGGAACGAAAAAAAGGGATACGTGTTTTTGCATTTCTCTCCTAGTCCATTTTTTCAATTTGACGTATTTTTTTCAAAATTCAAAGTCGACAAGTGTTGCGTAACTTTGCCACCGGAAGTCGCAAAGGGCTGCAATTTGGTGTGAATATTCTTGGAACGAAAAAAAGGGATACGTGTTTTTGCATTTCTCTCCTAGTCCATTTTTTCAATTTGACGTTTTATTTTGAAAATTCAAAGTCGACAAGTGTTGTGTAACTTTGCCACCGGAAGTCGCAAAGGGCTGTAATTTGGTGTGGGCATTCTAGGAACGAAAAAAAGGGATACGTGTTTTTGCATTTCTCTCCTAGTCCATTTTTTCAATTTGACGTATTTTTTTGAAAATTGAAAGTCGACAAGTGTTGCGCAACTTTGCCACCGGAAGTCGCAAAGGGCTGTAATTTGGTATACCGATTCTTGGGACGAAAAAAAGGGATACGTGTCTTTGCGTTTCTCTCCTAATCTATTTTCCTATTTTACGTATTTTTTATAGTCTCCAAAATCGATGAGTACTCTGTAACTTTGAAATCAGCAATCACGATGTCTTGGAAATTCCATATGGCTATTCACAGGACGAAGAAATAATACTTCTATGCTTAGTTATCAATTCATGTTAATTTTAATGCATCAGTCCCACCACCCACCCTCCCGACTCCCTCTCGCTTTAATAATCTGTTTTCTTCCGGACTGCTATAAAATTCAGTGCATGACGTTTTGGACACCGTGTACCGGTTTTCGTCTGGCTGAATGCGTATCCCGAAACAATTGCCGATCGCGCGTTGCACGTGTAGCTGCTGCGCCAGCCTAAGTCACGCCCATGCCCATATTGGGAGTTTGTCAACGAATCCTATGACGCTCGCTTGGGCTATGAAACAATTGCTAGGAGCGGAATTTGTAGGAAGCTATTGCAAAGCAGCGATCTTTGGCATCCGCGAATGAATCCGCGGAAATCCTTCGTTCTGATTGGTCGCACTTAAATGCTTCTCATTTAAAAACTATTGCGAATTTTGGCAAACGGTTTGCGGGAGGGTACTCAGGGCACCTCCAGGTATCGCCCACTTTCCGGTCCAAAAGCAATTCTGGGACACCCTGTATTTATCACTGTTTAAAGTGGAGCCGTGATAAATTTCGAATTCTCTGTTTATAATCTTAGCTGCCGATAATAAACAATCTGAGGGACGTAAAAGATTGTTTCCTCTTGAAATAAACTGAATTCAATCATCCGAGGGCTGATTTGATTCAGAGTTTGGTTCCGTATCTATTTGATTCTTCAAAGTCAACGTTCGATATCCATCTTCTTAAAGTTGATGGTGCCGGTAGGGGGATCTGTCTTTTTGTTCTGAAGTAATTATAACCTTTCAGAGTTATAGACCTCATCGATATTGCTAAAGCAATATCTTTCGGAGACCACTTCACATGCTTCAGGGATGGATGCAACATCCTTCGGACAGTGCCTTTTGGAAAACTGACGCAAAGACGTTCAGTCATTTCTTTCACGTGAGGTTCAACCTCTTTTAATTTCCGTTTTAAATTTATCACTTCCTTCTCCATTGCTTGGATTTTTTCTCTCATTGCTTCCAATTCAGTCTCTTGTTGGCTGTCCTTCCTGGGAAATTCACATATATCCCTGCTACAAGAAGCTATTTCCGTAGTGCTTGTTGAAGAAGTTGCAACGTTTGGTGACTCCTCCACTTCCGCTTCTTTCTTCTGTGGACTGCAATTCCTATATAACGCAAACAGTAATGTTTATTGCTATATTTCCAGATTAACTATATTTTGGACACGTTACTTACTCTTTGGTATCTGGAGATTCAGAAAGGAGACTGCAACTCATTGAGTCCATTTCGATCTTATGCATTTGATCCGTTGAATCAATTTTCTTTGGTCTTTCTTGATTAATCCTTTTTGTTACCGGCATTCGAAGAAAAAGTGTCGGTATGGCATCCGGCTTAATTTTTCGACACTTCACCGGTGAGTAATTCATTACCTTATTTCTCCAATCTTTTTCAAAACATGATTCTTCCAAATGTATGGAACATACGGTTCCTAAAAAGAAAAATGTTCAATTTTACTTGATGCTCCACGTAATATGTACGGACTTTTCAATTTATTTACACTTATATAAGATGCATTTAATGTATCGCAGAAAATAAAAAAAATTACCAAAAATATTATCGATTTATTTGATTTTAAATTTGCATCTGAGTGTATAACTTACCGTGCTTGATGTTAACATTTGGGTAGTCACACCCTTCAACCCACTTTTCAACCATTTTTTCATCTCGAGGAAACGAAAAATATTTGACACCAGGCTCTACACTTTTTTTATTCCCCGTTCTATTCTTGCAACTTCTCACTGCACACGATGGCATTGTTGTTCAAATTGTCGCCTTTATTACGCACAATACAAATGTAATTATGCACTTCACATTCGATTAGGATGTTGTAAACCATAATATAGATTTGGAAACGCGCCTACGTCAGAAGCGACGGAATGGCCACGCTGCGACGCGGCACATTCCGCTCGCCAATATTATGGAAACAAAGGAGACACATCACCGACTCCATGGCGAAATATAGAAACAATCATTGGTTATTGTATCTCTAAAAAATTCCATAATTAAGCTATAAAAAGCAGACGGCCTGTCGGCACGTCAGACGAAGTAGAGAGCTACGAGTGAAGTGTTACCTCGGTAACTTAGTCGAAGTACTAACCTCCAGCCTCGTGATTTCGTACTCACCACGTTTACGGTTAAATTCTAATAGTGTACTCTAACGTAACTTATTTTGTTCCAAATAAATCTTTACTTGTTATCGAGAGTTAAGTTCCAACTTTTTACTCGGGCAACGAATCCCAAAGTACCTGACTCCCGAAAACCCTTTCCGGCAGTCAAACCCGTGAACCCAGAATTTGGGCGCACAACAATTGGTGGCAGCGGTGGGATTGCCAAAGTGTTTCGGTAAAATAACCAAACGCGATCGAGACTCTCAAAATCCAAGTATAAAGTAGAACAAGATTTACGTGCGCGCTATTAAACGAAACCTAAGTGAAACAACAAAAACAAAACCTAAGTGAAACAAGAAAAACGAAACCTAAGTGAAAAGGAAAAAACAAAACCTAAGTGAAACAAGAAAAACAAAACCTAAGTGAAAAGGAATAAACAAAACCTAAGTGGAACAAGAAAAACGGATCCAACTTCCCAAAGAGGAACCAGGGTTCAACGCCAAAAGGCCAGAGCAACGACTCACGACCTACGGCAAGCAGAAAGACGACATCTCCATTGGCAGCTCAGATTTCAACAAGGAATGCAGAACTACGTGTTACTGTAAGTTAAGATAATACTAACTCAGCATTAAGCAAATCATTGTAAACCGAGCCTAGCATAACTGCAAATGTCTCCTGATGCCTCAAAACGATCCTAATCGCGACTCCGTGTTAGGGCAGACAGGTTCGCGATCAGTAGATTCATATTTAAACCGCCACTCAGAGCCAGTAGTCGGAGAGAACCTCCAAATAAACCGAAGAGAGGGTCCCAGCAGGACACCCCTTCCTTCAGCTCAAAGAAATCTCTTACCTACTTTAGAAAGGCTAGGAAACGACAACGTCAACCTAAATAGACAGTGGGCACACGAGTCAACAAATTACTCTCTACTTGATAATATGGCTCAGCCAGAGCAGGAACAAGCGGCACCCATAAGGGAATCCCCTAGACCGCCTATTGAATCATTCGTAATAAACGAATCCGCAATAGATCAAGAAATAGCAAGACTGCGAGAACAGGTCGCAGAGTTAGAAGCCCGTGTTCCGGCACCAATAAGGCCTAATAGGAGAAGAACTCCAACTACTTATATGACATTAAAGGAAGCCAGAGGGACACTTAAAGTATTTAACGGGGAAAAACCCGAAACATTGCCAGAATTTTTGGATGTATGCACGTACGTACTTGAACAGAGCAACCCTGCGGATCATGATAACATAGTCTTAGCAATATTAAAGACTAAATTAGAAGGCAAAGCAAATCAAGCACTTAGACACAAGAGCATTCTCTCTTTTGAAGAATTAAAAAACGAATTAGAGTCATTGTATGGTCAATCAAGATCAGCAACCTCTTTGCAACTAGAGTTGAACGCCAGTAAACAAAAACCCCATGAAGATGTAAAAACATATGGACAGAGGGTAGAAAATTTGCTTACAGAGTTAATAAAGGCTTCAACGTCTTCAAAAAATAGCCACACAGAAAATCAAGTTATTGAAAAATTATTAAGAAATCAAGCCCTAGGTATATTTGAACAGGGATTACACGATAGAATTCGAATGATAGTCAAAGCAAATCATTATGAAACACTCCAGGCGGCAATTACTGGAGCAATAGAGGAAGAAAAAAGTAGCGGAACTCGTGACTCCATTATAGCTAAACGTTATTCTGGACAGGAAAATACAAGGAGGACTATGCCCCCTACTTGCAGCAAATGCAACCGAATAGGACATTTTTCTAGAGATTGTTACTCTAAGACAGTAGCACCGCGAAGAAGCCTACCCACTCCTAGCATTTCTAGGGAGATAAACAAACTACAAATAAAATGTAACTTCTGTCACAAATTGGGACATAAAGAACAAGAATGTTGGACAAAGAATAAGCATTTACGTCCAGGAAACTCTAGGCCCGGAAGAAATGAATTCTTCACGCGAGGCAGAAACTCAACAAAAGAAAATAGGAACGTGAACAATAAAATTTCGGAAAACGAATCAAAACCAATAGAATCATACGGCGTAAACCATATCAAAGAAAACATGGGAGGAATAAACCTCGTCCAAATAGAAGCAGTAGAAATAGCCGACTCAAAATCTATGATGTTAGTCGACTCCGGAGCAGAAGTCAGTCTAATTAAAATAGGGAAGCTGCACAAACATGCACTAGCCCAAGATGAAGTATTAACCTTAAAGGGAATCGGAAATACCGAAGTAACTACATTATGCAAGATATTGCTAACCATTCGCATAGGAGACGCGTGCATTACGCACCTCATGCGTGTGGTAAGAAATGACTTTCCAATAGCAACTGATGGAATATTGGGAAACGACTTCCTCGTGAAGCATCAAGTAATTATCCGAGCAGGCAAATGCCTCCAGTTATACGGAATAACCTGGAAGTTAGAAAACTCCATTAAGAAAATCTCGCTAAGGCCGAGATCAGAAACAATAATAAAAGCTATAACGAAAGATAAAAAGGAAGGAATCATTGAAAGAACCGAATTAATACCTGGTGTAATATTAGGTGGTTGTATTACTCAACCAGAATCTGAAGAATGCTTGGTCAGCGTCCTAAATACGACCGAGCGAGTGGTAAAACTTGACACTCCTACTGTAACCGTTCAAGAATTGCAATGTGAGTCCGTAGAGACCGATTACCAGAAGGGAACATCAATGTATAAAATTACGCCTATTCCCTTAGCCGGCAGAATGGCCAAATTACGAGAAAATATAAGGACAGAGCACCTAAATGAAGAAGAGAAGGAAAAATTGATCGAAGTATGCGAAAAGTATCACGACGTTTTCTATCTAGAAGGCGACCAGTTGGGATGCACTAATGCAACAGCGCATGAAATCCAGGTCAGCCCAGGGACAGCACCCATTAATATTAAACCTTATAGGTTACCAGAAAGTCAAAAGACGGAAATAAATAAACAAGTACAGCAAATGCTGAATGATGGAATAATCCGACATAGTACCAGTCAATGGAATGCACCACTGTTAGTGGTACCAAAGAAAAGTGATGCGTCAGGCATACCAAAAATGCGCATCGTAGTAGACTTTCGAAAGGTGAATGATGTAACCATCGGCGATTCTTTTCCACTGCCTAATATCAACGAAATATTAGACCAGTTGGGTAATGCCAAATACTTTAGTACTTTAGATCTGGCATCCGGATTTCACCAGATCCCAATGAAGGAAGATGACAAATGTAAAACTGCATTTTCTACTTCCCACGGTCACTACGAATACAATGGCATGCCTTTCGGACTAAAGAACGCACCTGCGACATTTCAAAGATTGATGAATTCCGCTCTTGCAGGAATACAAGGACTCCGATGTTTCGTATATCTAGATGACATAGTCATTCACGCTGTAAATCTGAAGGAACATAATCTACGACTGGAAGAAATATTTCAAAGACTAAGAAGAAACACTCTAAAACTACAACCAGACAAGTGCGAATTTTTAAGAAAGGAGGTAAACTACCTAGGACACGTGATAACTGAAGAAGGGATAAAACCGGACCCTTTAAAGATAACGGCGGTTCAAACCTTCCCTACTCCGCAAAATGTAAAGGACGTCCAATCGTTCTTAGGGTTAGCAGGTTATTATAGACGATTCATCCATGACTTTTCAAAAACTGCTAAACCCTTAACACAGTTACTAAGAAAAAATGTCACTTTTGAATGGACAGCCCTGGAACAAGAGGCTTTCGAGAATCTAAAGAAAACATTAACTAGTGCACCATTATTACAATATCCAGACTTTTCAAAGCCCTTTGTAGTCACCACAGACGCCTCAGATAAGGCAATAGGTGGAATATTGTCTCAAGGACCAGTAGGCAAAGATTTGCCCATAGCTTATGCTAGCCGTACACTGAATAAAGCCGAGAAAAATTACAGCACGACGGAAAAGGAATTACTCGCTATCGTATGGTCTGTCAACCATTTCAGACCGTACTTATATGGTACCCGTTTTAAAATAGTAACGGACCATAAGCCACTAACTTGGCTCTTTAGTATAAAAGATCCAGGCTCCCGTCTGATGAGATGGCGGTTGAAGCTGGAAGAATACGATTACGAGATCGAATATAAGGCAGGAAAAGCCAATGTGAACGCAGACGCTCTAAGCAGGATATGCATCACTACCAGGAGCAAAGGAAAAATAGCAGAAACTGTTCCAAAAGAGAAACCTGACCGAGAATACTCAGAAGAAGAACGGCAACAAATTATTTACGAATACCATGATACTCCTATTGGAGGTCACCAAGGGGTATCTCGAACGATTGAGCGAATCCGACTGAGCCACGACTGGCCGGGATTACGCCGAGACGTAGAAGACTTTATATCGAAATGTGAAAAATGCCAAACGAACAAATTAGGAAAACGGGTTAAAGCACCAATGGTAATTACTGACACTCCAGCACAACCTTTCGAAAAATGTGCACTGGATATCGTTGGACCATTAGTAGAAACCCATCAAAGAAACAAATATATATTAACTTTCCAAGATAGTCTCACAAAATTTAGCAAAGCCATACCAATACCAAATCAAGAAGCCAGGACTATAGCCAAAGAATTCGTCACAAAAATCATTTGCGAACATGGAATACCTGAGAAGATACTAACGGATCAAGGAACTAATTTCCTGAGCGAAATGTTCAAAAATACTTGTAAGCTTTTGAAAATAGAGAAAATACAGACTTCCGCTTACCATCCAGAATCTAACGGAGCTCTAGAACGCTCTCATCGGACGCTGGCGGAATATTTACGGAATTTCATCAGTCCAGATCAGGAAGACTGGGATGAATGGCTCCCTTACGCCATGTTTACTTATAATACTACTCCGCATACAGCTACAGGATTTACTCCATTCGAATTAATCTATGGCAGGCAAGCCTTACTGCCTAGCACATTCAAAAGGGAACCAAAACCCACATACAATTACGATGACTTCGCATTTGAATTACGAGAACGACTCAGAGCCGCAAACCAAGTCGCTAGAGATAACCTCATTGTGGCTAAAGAAAAATCAAAAGACTACTACGACAAGAAGACCGAAATGAACGAATTCGAAATCGGCGACAGAGTCCTCCTATTCGACGAGGCATTACGAAGAGGACGTTCCAAGAAGCTCTCTGCTAAATGGACGGGACCTTATGAAATACTAGAAAAGAACTCTAAAGTGAACTACACTATAAAAGTGAATAAGAAATTACTAAAGGTTCATGTGAACCGCCTTAAGCATTTCCTCGCTTAAGTTAAAAGGAAAGAGGTGTGCAGAGGATTGGAGTGAGGACAAAACCAACTTAGATAAATTAAAACAATACAATTTATTCAAAAAAAAAAAAAAAAAATTTTTTTCTACAAATTTGGACTAGAACCAACTCTCTGGTTCGTAGTCCTCCTCTCCGAACAGCTTTCGGAGGCAGAAGAGGTCTGGCTCCGTAACACTTCCCTCTCCCCAGTGCCAGTCCACCAGGGAACGAAGGTCCGCCCGGACTCGCCTCCGCATTCGCATTTCGCGAATGTTAATGAATTCGAGCTAGAAAAGGAAAAAGGGGAAAACAGACAATGAAAAAATGCAAGGACAAGCAATTTCAAAAAAAAAAAAATAAAAGTTCAAATACTCACTCCGGCCAACGAAATAGTTAGCGCCCTCTCAATTCTATTTCGGAGAGCCACCTCAGCCCTCCGCAAAAGAATGGCGGTCCTCTCCGCCTCCGAAAGAACCCTTACCCCAGTTGGGAAAGGAGCCTCTTCCGACACCCGTGAAATAATTGAAGTATTAGGGCACATATTTCAATGTCTAATGCGCAGCCACAGTTAATTCACGCTTTATATAGCTACAAAACTAATACGTCACAAAAGCTGAATGGCAATTCTCTACTTACCTTTTCGTACAATGCCAAACTGCACATGTTGCAGGTTCACCGCGCTATGGTTCGGGACGACCCTAATCCAAAACGCACTAGCTCAGCAATTGACGATAAAGGAATTCGATACCACTCCAGGAATATACTTCGAAAAAATGGGAAACCTCGTGAACTATAAGGACACTTGGAAGTTGGTCATTCACACTGACCTAAGCCCCATATTCGAAAGAGAAGCTAACATCAAACATTACTTATCGAAAACAAAAAAAATGTGTGGAACTACCACTTTAGAATTGCAAAGAATATGCAAGGCCTTCAGCACTTCTTCTAAGGTTCGTCTCCAAGAAATAGAAGCTAAATTAGAATACGTTAAAGAGACCACACTTGAACCTCCATCAAAAAGGAAAAGAGGACTTATTGACGGACTAGGATCTTTAGCCAAATCTTTGTTCGGTACAATGGATGCCGAGGATGCCAAACTAATAAATGAGCAGATAATGACTCTTAATAAAGAAGGAAGCGCGTTAAAAACCGCTCTAAAAAATCAAGTGCAAATCACCAAAGCAAATTTGCGGATGATAAATGAAACCGCAGCTAACGCTGAACACAACGAGATGATGCTGTTTAACCTCACATCTCATATCAAACAACAAATGGACGAAGGATTCAGACTGGAATCTTTCCGAGAAGAACTCGATGAGCATTTTATTATCCTTTCTTTATACATCGAAATGTTCCATGGATGTGTTCAGGATCTTGTAGAATATCTGGTAGAAATCCAAAAGGGAGTCTTATATCCAGGGATAGTATCATATCCAAAAATAATTAAACTACTGAAAGAATCTTTAGAACACTTACCTCAAGGGTTAAACTATCCAATAGCCTTGATACCCGAAAACGCAAGATACCTCAAAGAGATTTCAGAAATAGAGGCCTATAGCGAGGGTAGCTCCATCGTTACAATAATTAAAATACCGCTGATATCATCCCAAGAGTACCACGTAAACCGAATACACTCTCTGCCTGTCCACATGAAAAATGGCACGTACGCCTACATAAAGGCGGAAGAGAACTACGCAATAGTGGGACACGAAATGCAAACATTCATCAGGATGACGCGAACCGAGTTGGACAACTGTAAGAAAATTATGGGTCAATACCTGTGTGAAGCAAGACATCCAGTATTCAAAATTAGACCATACGGTTCCTGCGAAACCCAACTTTTTACAAATCCATCGTCGTACCCCCTATCATGCGAAACAAGGCAAATCAAAATTGAAAACACACTCCTAATTGAAATGGAGAACCCCAACTCTTGGCTATATGTAGCGGACCAACCAGAACAAATGATGGTATCATGTAATAATGAAAATCCAAAAAGGGTAGTTATGCAAGGCTCTGGTATAATCGAAATAAAAGGAAAATGTAAACTAACAGCCGAAGGTTTTACTCTAGAAACCGAAGGAAAATATAAGTTAGACGTAACTTTAAACTATTAACCTCCCCTAAACCTAACACTTATTACTGACAACTTTGTACCCTATATCGCATCTAATAATAATTATATACAACCTAAGCTAAGAAGTCTCATAAAGGATCCTAGCGAACTAAATGCACTAAGCAAAAAAATATCGGAAATAGAAAATAACTTAAAGGGGGATAATATCGATACCTTCATAGATATCATATCGTCACCTATATCCTATTCAATAGGGACAATTTGTTGTATCGCTATTTTTATACTAATTATAGTAATTTATTTCCTAAGAAAAAAGGGAAACTTGACTACTTCCGGAGAAACTACTCCACCTAGTGTAATAGTTATAGGAAACTCTTCCCCAAATACAAATCAAGTCACACCGTAATTTAAGACTCGATTGTAATAAAACCAATGTACACGGGTAGTAAAACAAATGTATAATTTACAAAACATTCAGGTGACTGAACTCGCTGTCAGCAAAAATTTTATGTAAGCAAAATTACGAGGCAGGAAAACAGTACAACGTCCTACGAAGCAATTGAAAGACTAAAAGAAAAGTCCATGAGAATGGATCTTTCCTTTTTCTATGGGGGTAGGCATGTTGTAAACCATAATATAGATTTGGAAACGCGCCTACGTCAGAAGCGACGGAATGGCCACGCTGCGACGCGGCACATTCCGCTCGCCAATATTATGGAAACAAAGGAGACACATCACCGACTCCATGGCGAAATATAGAAACAATCATTGGTTATTGTATCTCTAAAAAATTCCATAATTAAGCTATAAAAAGCAGACGGCCTGTCGGCACGTCAGACGAAGTAGAGAGCTACGAGTGAAGTGTTACCTCGGTAACTTAGTCGAAGTACTAACCTCCAGCCTCGTGATTTCGTACTCACCACGTTTACGGTTAAATTCTAATAGTGTACTCTAACGTAACTTATTTTGTTCCAAATAAATCTTTACTTGTTATCGAGAGTTAAGTTCCAACTTTTTACTCGGGCAACGAATCCCAAAGTACCTGACTCCCGAAAACCCTTTCCGGCAGTCAAACCCGTGAACCCAGAATTTGGGCGCACAACAAGGATCAGGTTATGATGGGTTATGGCATGGGACGCACATCACGATATAAACATAAAACATTTAAAAATGGCGGAATCTTCGGGCTGCGCAGAAGTGGTCGAAAATGTGTCCATGAACTGAACATACCTGGTATACTTCTACCATGGTCCCACCAAGTTCCCAGGTACGACTCAGTGGGACTCATGGATTGCCGTCTCACTCCCACTCATGCGTTCAAAAACGACGCACCGTACGACGCTTTCGCGTCTCGCTCGCACCATAGTGCTAGCTGCGTTTCACGGACCTATCCTGGTACATACGTCCGTCAAGCAGTCACTGTCCACTCTTTTCTCTTACCTCACCGCACTGCATCGACAAACTGGACAACATTAATGACGTTCAGTGTACAATAAATTCATCTAAATAGACTTTATATTTCATATGCTATTTTTTAATAAAAATTGACCGCAATTTTTTATTTTTTTTAAGCCGTTAGAGTGGCATTACCTCTTAAAAATATTAAACAAAAAAGAAATGAAGAAAAAAAAAGTTTTCATCTCTAGACGCGAACGCGGCACCTTACGATTACGAAGCTGAATCGTTGTCAACGCGCCCAATCTATGTTCTTGACACATGATCATCCATAGCTGGTGTAAGTCAGCAGACTCACTTGTTGCCACACGGACTCTCATAAAGATGTAAGAGAAAAATTGACAGCAATGGAAAAAAATCTCGTTCGATTCGCTTAACGCTTAACGTTTTTGCATTTCTAACATAGATACAATTCTCCATTTCATTTTTTGTTTTAATGTGCCGTGGTCGCAGCGTGGTCTGATTAAAAAAAATTTTGATAACACTCGCCCGTATGGCAGGCTGTTTCACTTTTTGATAGTTTCAATATTATTCAGCCGAATAGAAAAGTAGTAAAAAATGTGCCAAAAAATTGCACTTATTAATATCGGGTAAAAAAATGAGAAGCGTAAAAAACCCACACAATTATTTTATACATATGTATATAAATATGTCCACGGGATACTTTGGGAACCCGAAAAATTAAGGGGTCGAACCTGCAAGCTAATGTTTTTTTAAAAAAAAAAACTAATACCTTGGGGTGTCACAGCATTGGAATTCTAAGCTAAACTAACCTAACGAAACCTAACCTAACCTAACAATATAAACAATTTTATTAACAATAAAAAAATATAAACAAATTCGGTGTGAGAGTCACCTTTATGGGCCTCAAAACAGTCATTCTGCTGGAAAAACTTTGAGGTCGGACCCCAAACAGCCATAAGACCTCGAATAAGCGTGTTCGTAAAAGAAATCGACTCCAAAGTATGCGATAGCCAAATTTATGGTGAGATGAGACAAATAGTGTATCTGCTTAGAAATTGTTAGTTTCATACATTTTTGAGTAGCCTGATTCAATTTAGTAATTTTTTTTATTCAAGCCTACGGAAAAATAATTGTATTTTTAATATCTCGAATTATCAGTATGTTCTGATGTAAAAAATAATTCAGAATTAAAATTATACCTCGATATAATTTTCTGATAATTCGATGTATTAAAAATGTTACCTTTACATAGCTCTGAATGGTAAAAATTGAATGAAAAAAAATCCCTAACCACATACATTATCCGTTTCATCTCACTATAGAAAATAATTGGTTCATTTTTATATGCTCATAATTATTTTTATGCCCGAGATTTATAAGTGCATTTTTGTTTTTGATAATTTTCCGTAATGCCTTCTTTATCCGTCTAAATATTATTTATGCTATTAAAACATGAAACAGCGTAACATAGGTGTTTGTCACAGGTAGGCTCTCGGGAAGAAGAAACGTTCGCTGATTCATGTACCAATTTATTGGATGTATACGATGTAATATAATACAATATTTGTAGATTAATATTTTCATGTATTTCATGAAACTTCAGTTAAATAGGTAAACCAATAAGCATAGTTGATAATTAAACAAAAAAAGAGGTATGACGTGAGTTTCGAACCCGAGACTCTCGGACGTTAAAGCAGCAAGCACGTGTGCCATCGAGTCATTGTGGTATATTATTTAGAAAACTTATATTTCTGTAGTTACCCACGTTCGAGGTTTTTTTTTTTAAAGTTTGATTTGCTTACTCTAATTATTTCCAAATCTTCATATGGATATTAAGGGTATTGACTACCTTAATACTACGGTTTATGCAATATCCTGTAAAAAAAAAGGTAGATACAAGTCTCCCTATTTGAGTGTTCACCCGGTTTAAAATCGTGGATCTCGAGGAACACACGAATTCATTCGACCAATCAAAAACGTGGAACTAGTTCGAGAGCCTCGTTCAGGTGGCGCGTCGACGCGCCAAAACACAGCTCCAGATTAACACGCGTAGTATTACTATATATTGTGACGTGGTGGATTTCACCCGTCTTGTCCTCGGCGGAAAATCACGCCGAAACGCGATACGGGCCTAAAAGGCCATTGCAAAGTCCAGGCAGGATCCACCGACCGCAAGGGCCTAATGAAAAATTCGATAGATTATTTTATTATTTTCTTTTGTTTGGCGTGTACTCTGCCGGAGTTCGACTAGGTGCTCGCTCGCCGTGCCCGTGAAGACGCGTAGGAGGAAGAGAGAGGGAGAGCCAGCTGGAGTCCCAGGAGGGAGGGAGCTGCGACACGCGAGGGTCGACACTCGCGCTATCTGCGGAGAGCAGCTCTACTGGCCCCGGAGGCGCGCGCAACGCGGGACAGCTTGACGTCACGCGGCAGCAACGCGCTCTACTCAGCTGGTACTCAACCACGACTGGAAGCGGCGCCCACAGCGCCACCCGAATGAGCACCACCACCGACCCCTATGGCATAGCGCCCATCGCCAGTGCGCATAATTATATTTCCGCGAGTTGGGAATCCAGGGGACGCCTGGTGCACCCTCGCGCGAGAACGACTGATATTCTCCGTGGGACCCGATCTGTACACCTTGTCCACGAGATATTCTGGAAATTGTAAATGGTCACGATGACATGTTCGAAACTGGCGCGTGACAAAGACGCTGGGTTGAAGGATTCGTCCGCAGGGCGAATCGCCGCCCATTAGCCTAACGGGAGGGGGTGCTATCCTTCACGCGAAGACAAAGCGCATGAAGATCGAGAGATTCCTGCTTGGACACGCGAAGACGTTAGACGTTTTGTTTTGTTGGATTTTAAGTCGTGAGTACGCGAGTGCACACAGTGCCATTGGGCTGTCGATTTGGTTTTTCTCTTGGATTACGCGACCAGGGAATCTCACGGTAAGCGAGTACCATTGACTTTTGTGAGCGACGTAACTTCGTGCGAATCTTGGTACCGGATTTTGTTGTTTTCGTCAGTTTTGACCGCGCGTGTAACGGACACGCGGAGGGACGATCCCTCACCTCGAATTAGACCAAGGCACGAAGGTCCGTCGACCGGCAGGGTTCACTGTGTAGACCTTTTTGGTTGATAGTAATTTTTTTTTTGATTAGAATTTTTGAACGTTATCCGAATTGTCTTCGTGCCGTCCGCCCGTCAGGCAATTATACCTTGTTGATTTTGTGACGCGAAGAACGCGTACAGGTCTTTGACGGTCGGTTATCTGATTTCGGGAAACGCGGATTAGCCGTGTTACGATTGTAGTTTTGAATTCGTATGGTACGCGAAGTGCCCGTCAGTATTTTCTGGTGTACTTTTGTTTTGTCATTTCGATTTACTTTGAATTATTATTTTTTTTTATAACTCCTGAATTCGGTATTGTACAAAATCGTCGCGCTTCGCGCCGCCGATTTTCTTTAATAAACCGAACCATTTATTTAAATCGAAGTGTCCGAATGATTTTTTGTGTCGCGTGATCGTCTGACCCATCCGACCTATTGTTCCGAACCCCGACGCCTCCGCGGCACTGAGTTAGCCAACGTAGGCACGCGAAGAAAACCGTAGGAACTAATACGTGGTTCCCGTTTTGGAACCTGGCGCCCAACAATACCGTAGGTATTTCGAGAGTAAATTTTGTTAGCCCCTGGGTTGCCTGGAACGCGTAGGAATCGCGTAAAGTTGTGCACCGGTCATCCTCATATTTTCCGGTGAGGTCGATCGCGTGAAAATACGTCACAACTTTTTGGCGCCCAACGTGGGGCCTACGAAATAGGCCGGAACAGAAAACTTAGGTCAACGATCCGCGAATCGGTTGTGTTCGTTAGAAACAATTCGGAAAAGAAAATTTGAACGGTTCGATAGAATTTGAATACCCGAAGGTTACAGATAGTCGAACGTTTTTTTTTGTCCCTCTGTCTTGTGGCAAGTGGCAACGATATCGGGTGACGAAAGTGTTTACGCGGAACGTAAACACACGCGACCGGGTCGAAGAGTATCATTTGTCCATCGAAGATTTTGAAATATTGTTTGTACTACTCGTTTGAAAAATGTTTGTCCAACGAAGCCCCACTCGCGACTCACACGTAGGAATGGCGGTAACGACCGCCACGGATCCGTTACACGGATCTCCCAGAAATATCGTTCACGGAATGAACGATTCCTGGATCGAAGGGCTGACGTATGCTCAGCTAAGGCATATGCTTGTAGGATTCAATGCGAATCCTCACGGAACGATCGCGGTTCTTCGCGATCGCTTATGTCGTGCCACTCGAAGGGCACAGTTCCCAAATACGACGTGGACAGCCGAATACGAACCGTTAGTGAATGTTAGGGGTGGACCGACCGCGTTACGCGCCCAATCGTTCGCAGATTACGACCCCGCGGTCGTAGCTCAAGGACGCGTGATTAGCGCTCACTTAACAACCACCACGACCGTAACGACCATTACGCCGTCGGTAGCGACATCGTCCGTGGTAGTTGCAAGTTCACCCTCTGGAAACGGAATGCCGGTGTGCTCACCGGTCGCGGTAACGACACAAACGCCGTTATTCTCCTCGACCCAGCTGTATCTCCCGAGTGTGCCCACGGAGACTCCTCACTCGAATCGCGTGCGATTCCAAGAGCGAGAAACGGAAGAAAGTTCCTCTGCATGTTATCACCGCGCGGAGCAGGACGAAACCCTGCGTTATAATCCCGCTATGTATGATCGCGTAAAGAATTGGAATTTGAAATTCTCGGGAAGCGGTACCGATAACGTCGATGTATTTTTGGACCGATTAGAGGAATGCCGACAGACGTGCGGGCTGACGGAATCGGATATAGTTCGCGTGCTTCCGTTATTGATGAAGGATGTCGCGAACAATTGGTGGACGCACAAGAAAGTGCATATCCACAGCTATGCCGAATTTTGCGAAGAAATGCGCAAGCGTTTCGGAGTCCCGTCAGTTCGTAGCCGATTGCTCGGAGAAATTGTCGCGAGAACGCAAGGCCGTTATGAGAATGGTCTTGATTACCTCGATTGCATCCAGAGTATGTGGCAGCGCGCGGAATCGCGAATGCCACTCGAATTACAGCTCGATCTGGCGTTTAATAATTTACGACCGGAATATCATACGGAAATTCGTCGCGAACAATTCACGAGTTTTTCCGCGTTGGAAGATGTCGTCCGCGAATACGACATGTGCCGCAGGAGGCCCGAGCATCGCGCACCTCCCGCGGCTAACGAGAGTATCCTCCCGGAGTGCGCCTATGACGAAAGGCGTTATTCCAAACCGCGAACAAAAACCGCGGTTCACGAAGTAAATGCCGTCGAGCACGAACCGGAAGCGAAGAAGAAAGGCGCCAAGCCTAAGGCGCCCGAAAGCGAACGACCGAAGGACCAAACCGCCGCGAAAAATACGGGGAACAAGTCCAGATCCGGTTGGACGAAAACGAGATCGAAACCCTCGAATGACGTAACGGCAGCTAGAGATAATTCGCCGAATTCAGGTGCAAAACGCGCAACCCCGGACGGATTGCCGATTACGTGTTGGAACTGTCGCGAAAAAGGACATTACCATAGCGATTGTAAGAAAGACAGGAATGGTATCTTTTGCTACTGGTGCGGACTGCGGGGGGTGACGGTCAGCGAGTGTTCGCGGTGCAAAGATCGGCTCGCAAACCGTTCGGGAAACGCAAACGGAGGGCAGCAATAGACGGTCCCCGGCTGCCTCCGATACGCGAGCGGACCGGAGTGTCCGTCATTCCTAAGGAGGGCGAGCAAAACGAACAACCGCGTTCGAGCTTACCTCCAGTCGAAAGATTTACGAAAGACCGACTGAACTTATTGACGAAGGACCAAGATGAATTGACCCGTAGTGTTTCACCATTCGACGCCAAATTAACAATTTCGTTAGCACCTGCCAGCGTAGCGGAAACGTGTCGTAGTGGCGACCCCGAAGATTTAGATTTGCGAAGGGGCGAAAATTTCTCTGTCTTACCGTACCCCGAGATGTATTCGGAGGCGGAGGAAGCGGAGGGAGCACGCCTCTCGGGAGTGGTTTCAGAGGGGGGTAGTACCGGAAGAAAAGAAGATGACGCAATAGGCGTGATTTCGCGCGTTAAGCAGGGCCCGCCTGACCGCGAATCAAAATTGTGTCCGATTGCCCCGCGACCTCGTGGTACGCGAATTTATTTACCGGTCCGAATAGGCAAAGATCTTTTACACGCCCTACTAGATACAGGTGCGACAGCATCCTGTATTCGAGAGATTAAAAACGAATGGATAACGGAGTTGGGGATAACGGTGAACGAAGTTCGGGGAAGAACTGTCGCGATGGCCAACGGGGCGAAAGCACGTGTAGGCGGTCACGCGAGGATCCCCATGTCAATTCTTCATGAAACGAATGTAATCTCATGTCAAGTCATACCGGAGTTAATGAGCGAATTGATCCTAGGAATTGACGCGATACGACGATTTGGAATCGGATTAGACGGCCTCACCGAGCTATGGTGGACGGCCACAAGTAACGAAACGATCCCGTGGGAAACGCGGGATGGCCTCGCGATCAACGAAGTCGCCGGACTTCGCGAGGTGACGACAGACCAGAAACGACAGTTAGACTCTTTACTCGCGAGGATGATTCCTGCGCTCGAGGGATCGGGAACCTTTACGACCCTTATGACGCACAAAATTGATGTGCAGGGTCATGCGCCGATTCGGCAGCGAAACTATCCCGTGTCGCCGATAATCGAGCAGGAGATGCATCGCCAACTCGACGAGTTACTCGCGGACGGAGTCGTCGAACAATCTTCAAGCGAATGGACCAACCCGATAGTTATGGTTAAAAAATCGAACGGATCGTACCGAATGTGTTTGGATTTTAGAAAGTTGAACGACGTCGCGAAGAAAGACGCGTATCCCTTGCCGAATTGGACAGGTATTCTCGATCAGTTACGGTCCGCGCATTATATCTCCACGATTGATCTGAAACAAGCTTACCATCAGGTAGCTTTAGATCCCGGAAGTCGGGAGTATACCGCGTTTGTGGTGCCGGGAAGAGGACTCTTCCATTACATCGGGATGCCATTTGGGCTTTCGGGAGCCCCGCCGAATTTTCAACGTCTCGCGGATAAAATCATCGGTCCGGAGATGGGTGGGAACGCGTTCGCGTACTTAGATGATATAATAATTGCGACTAAGACATTTGACGAACATTTCGTATGGCTAGAAAAGGTTTTAAATCGACTGAAGGACGCGAACTTGAAAATTAATCCGGAGAAATGTGAATTTTGTCGGAACGAAGTACAGTACCTCGGATTCATAGTGAACGCGAAAGGATTGAGTGTAGATCCGTCGAAAGTTGCCCCGGTAGTCGAGTACCCACCGCCGCGAAATCTCCGTCAATTGAGACGTTTTCTTGGGATGGCGTCGTGGTATCGACGATTTGTAGAAAATTTTGCATCGGTAGCAGAGCCTCTCACTGCTAAATGGGAGTGGGGGAGGGCACAGGAATCCGCATTTGAGACGCTTAAGCATGCCCTTGCGACTGCACCGATACTCTCGTGTCCGGATTTTTCGGTACCGTTTACTCTCCACACGGACGCGAGTAATTACGGGATTGGCGCGGTATTGACGCAAACGATAGACGATGAAGAACGAGTAATCGCGTTTGCTAGTCGCGTCATGAATAAGGCCGAACGAAATTATACAGTAACGGAAAAGGAATGCCTCGCGGTAGTGTGGGCAGTTGAGCATTTTCGAAGATACATCGAGGGATACCATTTCGCGATTATTACCGACCACAGTAGTCTCAAGTGGTTGAATAACTTGAAAAATCCGACAGGTCGTTTAGGGCGATGGGCCTTGAAGTTGCAAGGCTACGACTGTGAAATATTCCACCGAAAGGGATCTCTGAATATCGTGCCGGACGCGTTGTCGCGAATGTACGAGGAAGATCCCGAGGATGAACTATTGGCGGTTGAAATGGACGCGCATGAGGCAGTCCCAAGCATGTCGATAGCTGAAGTGACTGACGAATGGTATGCCCGACGGAAGACCGACGTCGCAAAAAATCCAGCGAAATGGAAAGGCTGGACCGTAGAAAACGACTGTTTATATCGATTCCGACCGAACGCGTTAGTGACTCGAGTGACGCAGGATCTCGACGCGTGGAAGTTCGTTCCCGCGAAATCGTCGCGTGAGGGGATAATACGGGAAAACCACGATGATCCGCAAGCAGGCCACCAAGGAGTCGAAAAGACGTATGATCGTGTGGCATTAGATTATTATTGGCCAGGAATACACGAAGACGTAGAACAGTATGTCCGAAAGTGCGAGGTGTGCCAGACGAGTAAAGTCTCGCAGCAAGCACCCGCCGGGTTGATGAGTCAACGCGTAGTTGAAACCCCGTGGACTGTCGTGGCCGCGGACATCATGGGACCATTTCCCCCGAGTAAGTCGGGACACGCGTACTTACTCGTATTCCAAGACCTGTTCACAAAGTGGATCGAGATATGTCCTCTCAGAAAGGCCGACGGAAAATCGATTGTCGCGCGCTTCGAGGAGAAAATTATTTGTCGATGGGGAACACCGGAAGTTTTGTTGACCGATAATGGAACAGAATTTGTGAATCGAACGATCGAAGAGGTTGCACGAACCGCCGGGGTATACCACGCGACCACGCCACCATATCACGCGCAGGCGAATCCCGTGGAACGCGTGAATCGTGTGTTAAAGTCAATGATTATTGCTTTCATTAATTCGGACCATCGGGAATGGGATGTGCACTTGCATGAATTTAGGTTCGCGTACAACACGGCAGTGCACAGCTCCTTGCATGTATCTCCCGCGTTCTTGAATTTCGGGCGACAACCGCGCGCGCCGAAATATCAGCGGCGGCTGCTTGAAGGAGACGTCGAAATTCCCGTACCGAACACCGACAAGTGGAAAGCGCGTTTAGAACGGTTATCAGAGTTATACGATTTAGTGACCGATAATTTGAGTAAAGCTTTCGAGAGGCAGGCGCGTTATTACGATCGTCATCATCGTGATGTGCGATTCGCCGAAGGCGATCTCGTTCGTCGGAAAGTACGCGTGCTGTCCTCCGCCGCGAAAAGTTTTACTGCGAAACTAGCGAAGAAATATACGACCGAACGATATCGAATTAGTAAGAGTATCTCCCCGGTTATGTATGAGCTCGAAGACGAAAAGGGCAAACCGGCCGGTAGATACCATATCAAGGACCTGATTGCATGTCGCGACGAAAGGTCTCGAGAAAATGAACCCGAAAATGACGATGAGTAACCCGCGCTACGTTACGCGGGATGTAGTAAAGATAATGAATCCGTTTAGTAAATTGTGTTGTGCTGAATTTCCTTATGTGTCTGGTGATGGTCCATGGTTAAGGAAAGAAACGGATTGAACCGCCCTGATAGGGCCGAAGAGCTCGGCCGGAAGGTGGATTGACGTGCCTGGACTCGCGGTAGATTCGAGTAGTACGACAGCAGCATGACTGTCGAGAATCGCTCACAATCGTTTACCGCGTGAGTTCCCGCCTGGGGGAGGGCTGTTGTGACGTGGTGGATTTCACCTGTCTTGTCCTCGGCGGAAAATCACGCCGAAACGCGATACGGGCCTAAAAGGCCATTGCAAAGTCCAGGCAGGATCCACCGACCGCAAGGGCCTAATGAAAAATTCGATAGATTATTTTATTATTTTCTTTTGTTTGGCGTGTACTCTGCCGGAGTTCGACTAGGTGCTCGCTCGCCGTGCTCGTGAAGACGCGTAGGAGGAAGAGAGAGGGAGAGCCAGCTGGAGTCCCAGGAGGGAGGGAGCTGCGACACGCGAGGGTCGACACTCGCGCTATCTGCGGAGAGCAGCTCTACTGGCCCCGGAGGCGCGCGCAACGCGGGACAGCTTGACGTCACGCGGCAGCAACGCGCTCTACTCAGCTGGTACTCAACCACGACTGGAAGCGGCGCCCACAGCGCCACCCGAATGAGCACCACCACCGACCCCTATGGCAATGCGCCCATCGCCAGTGCGCATAATTATATTTCCGCGAGTTGGGAATCCAGGGGACGCCTGGTGCACCCTCGCGCGAGAACGACTGATATTCTCCGTGGGACCCGATCTGTACACCTTGTCCACGAGATATTCTGGAAATTGTAAATGGTCACGATGACATGTTCGAAACTGGCGCGTGGCGAAGACGCTGGGTTGAAGGATTCGTTCGCAGGGCGAATCGCCGCCCATTAGCCTAACGGGAGGGGGTGCTATCCTTCACGCGAAGACAAAGCACATGAAGATCGAGAGATTCCTGCTTGGACACGCGAAGACGTTAGACGTTTTGTTTTGTTGGATTTTAAGTCGTGAGTACGCGAGTGCACACAGTGCCATTGGGCTGTCGATTTGGTTTTTCTCTTGGATTACGCGACCAGGGAATCTCACGGTAAGCGAGTACCATTGACTTTTGTGAGCGACGTAACTTCGTGCGAATCTTGGTACCGGATTTTGTTGTTTTCGTCAGTTTTGACCGCGCGTGTAACGGACACGCGGAGGGACGATCCCTCACCTCGAATTAGACCAAGGCACGAAGGTCCGTCGACCGGCAGGGTTCACTGTGTAGACCTTTTTGGTTGATAGTAATTTTTTTTTTGATTAGAATTTTTGAACGTTATCCGAATTGTCTTCGTGCCGTCCGCCCGTCAGGCAATTATACCTTGTTGATTTTGTGACGCGAAGAACGCGTACAGGTCTTTGACGGTCGGTTATCTGATTTCGGGAAACGCGGATTAGCCGTGTTACGATTGTAGTTTTGAATTCGTATGGTACGCGAAGTGCCCGTCACTATTTTCTGGTGTACTTTTGTTTTGTCATTTCGATTTACTTTGAATTATTATTTTTTTTTGTAACTCCTGAATTCGGTATTGTACAAAATCGTCGCGCTTCGCGCCGCCGATTTTCTTTAATAAACCGAACCATTTATTTAAATCGAAGTGTCCGAATGATTTTTTGTGTCGCGTGATCGTCTGACCCATCCGACCTATTGTTCCGAACCCCGACGCCTCCGCGGCACTGAGTTAGCCAACGTAGGCACGCGAAGAAAACCGTAGGAACTAATACGTGGTTCCCGTTTTGGAACCTGGCGCCCAACAATACCGTAGGTAGTTCGAGAGTAAATTTTGTTAGCCCCTGGGTTGCCTGGAACGCGTAGGAATCGCGTAAAGTTGTGCACCGGTCATCCTCATATTTTCCGGTGAGGTCGATCGCGTGAAAATACGTCACAATATATACGACCAATCAAAAACGTGGAACTGCTTCGAGGGCCCTCCGCTAAGGTGGCGCGCTGAAACCAGAGAAAAATTGCGACCACCAAAAACAGGCTCATTGGCAATCTCCCTACTCATCTCTGTATCTACTCGTAAGATCCCTCCCCTCCACCCTTCCCTCCCTGTCTCCATTCCCCGTAGGGCACCGGCTTAAGGACCAACAACAACCATCCTCGAGGACATCATCGTGGACCAGCTACGGGGACCCATCATCCCTGAATGGACCGCGAGAGTGGCTACGTCGCCGAGGCAGCGAAAGGCAGGGATGGCATTGGCAGGAAGAACAGCTGATCCAGTCGCCCGTGGGATGGATGCCCAGCCACCACCATCGCCACCAATGTATACAGCCCCTGTGCAGTCCCGTCACACGGGTAGGAAAAAGTCCCGTGCAATCCCGTGTGACAGCGGTGGAACCCTCTCCCTCCGAAACCGCGGATGTGCCTGGGAGGATTTTGACAGGCCTGGAGGCCGCCATTTTTGCCGGCGCGCGCAGCCAGTCCGCGCGCCGGCGAAGCCAGCACCGTGCCGCCGCCACGAGGCCCTGGAAGGCCCGGCAACACAGCCATTTGAAAACGGACCAATGCCCTGCCATGCCGGAACTGCCGACCAATGCCAGAGCGCGTAGCCCTCTCAGCTGAACAGCCCCAGCCAATCATCGAGGCCCTGGAGGCCCACGAGGACCAGGACGACCGGAAATTTCAGCACTTCGAGCCGGGATATCGTGGGCGAAAGTGTGGGAGTTTGTATATACAGGGTGTCCCAGAACTACCTGACCAACGGGGTATAGCGGTGTTCGGGAGGCACCACTGATCACGAAAATGACCTTCCTTTTGTCGGGAAGGTCATAGTTTTTAAATGGGAGCAGGTCAAAGTTGACCAATCAGAGGAAGGCGTCAAGAGAAACGTAGGCACCTGCGAACTCTGAGTTTTCTTCCCTCGCTTTTGTTTCTCGGTACTTCGGGCAGGATGACGTCAGCTGAAGACATACATATTGGAAACAAGAAACAAGCTACCGAAAAACAAAAGCGAGCGAAGAAAACTCAGAGTTCGCAGGTGCCTACATTTCTCTTGACCCCTCCCTCTGATTGGTCAACTTTGACCTGCTCCCATTTAAAAACTATGACCTTCCGGACAAAAGGAAGGTCATTTTCGTGATCAGTGGTGCCTCCCGAACACCGCTATACCCCGTTGGTCAGGTAGTTCTGGGACACCCTGTATATTGTAACGTGGCGTCCACGGGACGGCCACGTAAAAGCGTAGGCGCACGGAGAGCCGTGCCGCCGACGAAAACCGCCGAGAGAATGCCGACGACGCCGAAGGTTCGTGGCGAGAGGGAGCCGGGGAGAGAAACTGGCATCGCCGAGCCCGACGATCGGGCGCACTCGGGTAAGATCGGCGCCGCTCAGAGACTGGCGGGCTATGAGCGCCGAAAAACGGAGAGCGGACCGAGGCGAGAGACAACGCACGAGTTCGGGTGAACTCGGGATTCTTCGGGAATCCTCGGGCCGGGGGGCCGAAACGGGGGCCAATTCGTTCTGAACCGCGAACCAGGGTGAGCATGTGCGAACGAGCGATAAGCGAGTGGATTTTGGAATTGTGCGTGGAAAGAGTGATTGGGACTGTTACCGGATAAAGACGACTTGGCATTTTCAACGGACCCCGATTTTGTGGATTGCGACATCGCCGGAAGGAGCGAGCTAGAGGGCAACAGAGAGAGAACATGGGCGGGGACCGGAAAAGAGCCAGGGCGACGAGGAAGGAGTCGAGTACACCGGAAGTGGTAAATCCAGTCAGTTTACCATTTACCGAGCGAAGCCGCGCGCTGGCCGGGGATGAAGCGCATCCGCCGGTGCAGCGAGGCACGCGGAGTGGGGCTACGGGCCCGCCACCGATCCACACACGAGAAGATTGCCGCCGCCCGGGAGAGCAGAAGACGACTGCCGCGACCGCGTCCCTTATTAGAATTGTATCGAGTCGCGTTCGTCAGACCACCCGATTGTACTCGTTTGCCTAGGAGGAAATAAATGTAGATTGTGGAAATGAAAGCCCACCGTGTCGATCATTGCGGAAAGGCCGACCGATTCCTGTAGATAATCGTCGCCCTCACGTTCCCCTCTACCATGTTGGATTAGGAGCTAGCGGGAAGATCCGGTCGAGAGGACTCCCGGAGGTGATGCGCCGCGGATTAAACAAAAATTAAAGGCCCGATGCGTCGGGCTGGTGCAAGGATACACCTGGCGCCCAAGGAATCCGTGGAAAGCCGCGTTGGGGTCAGAGATAGGACGTAGGCCAGGAAATGCGTTACAATATATATATTGTAACGACGAATCGCACAAATAAAGGCACCTCAGGAAATAAGGAATAAATTCTGCTATTACTGGGCGCCAGGTGTACCGAGAGATACACCGCTGTCTCCTATGGACACCCTGGCCAGCTCTTATGCGGTGGGGTCCTGGGTTTGGGAGACAATAATCAAGATCTGAAAGTTAACAACAACAAAACAACACAAAAGGGGCGTTGAGAAATCAAACAGATCTGAGGCTTCGTTTGACAGCACGGAACCCACAAACAGGCCCGATTTATTGAACACCAGAAAATTGGATAAAATATAATATGAGAAGATAAAATATAAAATATAATAATGAGATAATGAAAAGGAGTAATAACGAAACACGGTATGGAACAACAGCTCCAAAATAATAAACGCTAATGGGAACAACTGTCCCTTCTAACATACAATAGATGCTACAACACAAATAATACATCCCCGCAGGACTAGAAGAACCTGAATTCCGCGCTCGGAATTCTTTCCTAAAAGGCCGGACGCTTCCGGCAACAATACGCGCGTTAGATAATAGACCCGCAACGAATATAAGCAGTAATATTTACAAAGTTAGCTGACGAGTGGCCTAGTGCCCTACTCGTCGGCTTCACAATATTTACAAGTTTGAGCGCGGTAACCCTAACAGTCCCTGACCTTACCGAATCCGTAGATTCTTCGTTAGAAATCTCGATATTTCGCTGGCCGTCAAACGCGTGTCTTTTATCCCGTCACGAATATTTCCGCGGTCGGAATCAGTCCCGGAGACCTATTTGTCTACTGAAACTATCAGTCAGAAAATACGCAATCCCCGTGTGTCTTCTTCGCACCCACGGATATCACCGGGAGGAAAACGTACCCCTGCGCGGTACACGACGACAGGCCGAAACGATTACGCGTAGCGTGGACTGGATATTCACAATTTGCATGCAGGTACTTCAAACATGCTCTACTAATAATTAAATACAGAAAACTAGAAACTACTCTTTGGTGCGAGATAACTGATCCTCCAGATCGCCACCGAATTCTTAATTATTGAATCTCAACGATCGTATAAGCGAAAAGCGACACGAGCTGTCTGAATCCAAGATCCAGCAGTTAACTCTACTGTCCAGTTAATCTCGACCAATTACATAATTCGGAAGCTCGGTAGCGTCACTCACCCAGCATAGCCCGAGCCAAATCGTCCATCGACTCCGGGTTCATCTTTCTATCTTCCTCTCGTTCTCTCTCTACCCCTCCTGCACTTTCACTCTCACGCTAACTCCTTATTTTATTCGCACTGCTTCGCACCGTACTCTAGATACACCGCAAGTGACGCTACCCGATCGCTCGCCCGCTAACGTGCCCTAGTGGCGCGGAGGAACATTACCCTTGGGCCCAATCAAATTGGCGCTAGCCCCTACGTGGCCCAATTCGCCCGCGATCTTCAATTATCTCCGGGATCCTGCAAAAATAGATCCGCGCATCTTCTCCTCTTCTGAGCGATTGCAGTGTCTTTTCTCGGGGCGGGAGTCTCATCCGCATCCTATCCCTCGATGTACGGCTCCAGGCCGCCACTGCATCCTCGGATGTTGCCCAAATCTTCAATCTTCTCGCGGCGTCCTTTCGCGTAGGTGGCCTCGCTCAGTGGTGCTCTGCGGTCGCGCTGGCCCTCCTCCTGCTGGCTACGTCACGTCAGTGCTGCTGATCGCACTGGTCGGGCCCCTTTGCTGTAGTCAGGGCCGTTGCTGCTTCTTATTTTTCTCCGATCGGTTCCCTTACGGGACCGATCACCGCTAGTAACATTCAAAATACAGACCCCGAAGGGAATTAATAGATACTCTACACGCTACATTCAGTCCACGCTCGATGCAAATGTTAGGTTGCCTTGCGGGCCTCACGGTGTAGCTCCTATTTCGCCTTTTTCCTCTCCCTTTTGTGACGTGCATAAAGTGCCACGTCACAATATATATATATATTGTGACGGTCTGGATAAGTGGTTTTTATCCAGGGTCCCTCGAAAACAGCTATCGAAATGAAAGGGAGGGCTTCGAAAAGAAGAGGGAACACGGGGTAGAGTAAGAATAGAATATAATTAATAAAACAAATGCCAATACAAAATAAACTAGAAAAGAAAAAGAAAAAAGAAACCAAAGGGTAATTAACTAAGAACACTACAATCCAAGGCGCAACATTCGCCTAGGCGGCTTCACACGTCCGCACGGGTGCTCGCTCTAGCACGCGTGGGCTTGCGCGGGAGCACGCAGTGGCGGGGCTTCCAACGGACTAGTGGGCAAGGATGGGGGGGGGGAGGGCTATCAGCTGGGAGCTCGGATTCAAATGGTTTTGGGCGCCAGCTACTGTAACGGTGTAGCACCGACGAGTGACCCCGAGAGGTCCTCGTTTGTTTACTATTTGGGACTGACAGGGCTAGCGGCGGGAGAGGTGAGGGGATCTCAGGGAGGAAGGTTCCCGAACGCAAAATGGCTACTTACAAATTACCTCGGTTTTGACTGGGCGGAGAAGGGCAGGTGGTGGAAAGGGGAGGATACGGAGGGTGGCTAAAAAGGGCGCACAAATACTAAAACTAGGGCGCACGCAATATACCACGGCCCTCGAGTGTGGGCGGAAGGCCCGTCGGACATGCAAAAGAACTACGCACAATGCTGGGCCTCGTGGGCCGGCTAACGGTGTCCTGAAAGGACCTACAAAATCTACCGCGGAGATACTAAAGGGAGGGTAGGACACAGGGGCTGGAAAGGGAAATAACGCAAGCACTCGGTACTCACTCGAAAACGCTCGTCACACTGGTAATCCTCAATCTCACTCACTCCCTTTACAATTCCTTCCGTTTACACTCTTCGCAATTCACACACTCTCTCTGTTAACGCCTGACTCGAAGTGATGAGATTTCCGGTGGTGTCTGTCCTCGTGGACCTCCAGGGCCTCGGGGATTGGTGGTGGCCTCTCAGCTGAGAGGGCTACGCGCTCTGGCATTGGTTGGCCGTTCCGGCATGGCAGGGCATTGGTCCGCTTTGAATGGGCTGCGTTGCCAGGCCTTCCAGGGCCTCGTGGCGGCGGCACGGTGCTAGTTTCGCCGGCGCGCGTGTCAGCTGCGCGCGCCGGTCAAGATGGCGGCTTCCAGGCCTGTGAAAATTCTCCCGGGCACGTCCGCGGTCTCGGAGGGAGTGGGCTCCGCCGCTGTCACACGGGACGTTTTTCTGCCCGTGTGACGGGACTGCACCGGGGCTGCATATTGGTGGTGACGGTGTCGGGTTGGTGGGCATCCATCCCACGGACATCTCGATCAACTGTTCTCCCTGCCAATGCCATCCCTGCCTTCCGCTGCCTCGGCGTCGTAGCCACTCTCGCGGTCCATCCAGGGATGCTGAGTCCTCGGGATAGGTGTACGGTGGTGTCCTCGATGATGGTGTTGTTGTTGGTCCTCGACGATGGTCCTCGAGCCAGTGCCCTACGGGGAAGGGGACAGGGAGGTAAGGGTGGCGGGGAGGGATCTTATCCTAAATACAATTTACCTAAAACACTAAAGAAACGCCATAAACAGTATGCAATACTACTTACAAACTATCAACGCTATCTTCGAGGCCTGTGGGACCTCGAGCCAGGGGGCGGAGGGGAGTTTGTTTTAACATTTTTGTTACAATATATATACAGTGTGTTCGTTCTGAAACGCACTGTAGTAACACCGTTACATTCCTTTTCAAATTCTAATGAATACGCGTATTGTCATTTTTTGTTTCATGTATCTAAATTTCGAGATAATCAAGGTTGAAGTTGCAGTAACGCGACCAATCAGAACGCGTTTAAACGGAGCGTAGATGACGTCGCGAGCCAGCCCGCAAGGCCTGCTTACAGTAGACCAATAACACTAAAAGTATCGTCTCTTGTATTTTACTCAATTACATGCAGATAAACAGGGACACTACAACGATATTCTTAGTGTTATTGGTCTACTGTAAGCAGGCCTTACGGGCTGGCTCGCGACGTCATCTACGCTCCGTTTAAACGCGTTCTGATTGGTCGCATTACTGCAACTTCAACCTTGATTATCTCGAAATTTTGATATATGAAATAAAAAATGAAAATACAGGTATTCATTAGAATTTGAAAAGGAATGTAACGGTGTTACTACAGTGCGTTTCATAACGAACACCCTGTATATGTGTGTGTAAGTTTGAGACTAGCCCAAACTATAGCGCGACACGTCAGAGGTCGTCCGCCCGACACTCATACCAGGCCCGAGGCACGCAGCCGTCGCGCTCGTCAGTCGTAACTGCGTGATACTACCAGTAACCACGTTGGTATACATGGAAGACTAGAAGCAATAAGCACTAAGCATTTGAATAAATCAATTTAATTATTATAATAAAGCCAAGCTGTACTTGTTGTTGATTCAGGTAAATCTGTGTACAGTCTTGTTTTATAATTAGTGAAACGCTCCGAATAGGAGTGTACAACTGTACAGTGTAAATATATTTTCAGTTATTACAAGCATCAACCGCAGTACATATTATTTGCGACGAAGTTACCTTTGCTATTAAGCGAAAGGAATGGTTATATACATACATATACATTAATAAAGTATAGTTTGGGGACAATTTCAATAATACAGCCGCTAGTTTGAGAACAATTGTATAGTTTCGGGTCGGACCTCAAAGTGTTATCAATATAACGTATGTTTTGAGGCCAATAAAGCGACTGTCACACCAAATTTATTTACTTATTTTTAATGCTACACATTCCGAGTTGTGATGAGCTTAGAAAGTGTTTCGTTAGGTTAGGTTAGATTGGGTTAGAATTTCAATGCTGTGATGCGTGAGGGTTTTAGCTAAAAAAAAAACGTTAGCTTGGTATTGTGAATGCCCCTTAATCGCCTGGGTCCTCAAACTATACTTGTTACATGATTATATACAGGGTCCGCCAGAACTACCTGACCCGGTGGGTATGGCGGTGTTCGGGAGGCTTCACTGATCACGAATATGACCTTCTTTTTGTCCGGAAGGTCATAGTTTTTAAATGGGAGTAGGTCAAAGCTGACCAATCAGAGGGAGGCGTCAAGAGAAACGTAGGCGCCTGCGAACTCTGAGTTTTCTTCCCTCGCTTTTGTTTTTCGGTGGCTACGGGCAGGATGACGTCAGCCGAAGACATGCCTAATGGAAACAAGAAACAGCTACCGAGAAACAAAAGCGAGGGAAGAAAACTCAGAGTTTGCAGGCGCCTACGTTTCTCTTGACGCCTCCCTCTGATTGGTCAACTTTGACCTGCTCCCATTTAAAAACTATGACCTTCCGGAAAAAAAGAAGGTCATATTCGTGATCAGTGAAGCCTCCCGATCACCGCCATACCCACCGGGTCAGGTAGTTCTGGCGGACCCTGTATATATTGTAACACCTGTTCCCGGATTCCCCTAAGATCAAGTCACGGTAACGGGACTCGGGAACAGAGAGTACCTTCGCTCGATCGGTCCAGTATCTTCGAATTCGTAAGCAACACGAAACCTGTGAGATATGCCGGTGGGCGCCAGGCATCCAGTGATGCCACAAGGGAACGATAATGAAAAGCACCAAGGTAGCGATAAGAAACGAAAATCTAACGACACTAGGACCGATGCGTCGCGGAAGTCTGACTAGCTCAGCCCCGTTAGGTATAGGAGAGGGGCGGGGTAATTGGGAAGTAAGAGCCGTAAGCCAGGATTACGTAACCAAAAACTTAACAATTTATTGCACCTGGCAACCAAAATATAACAAACCATCAAAACCCGACAGAGATACGAAAGGGCTACCAGAGGTAGTCGCGGTAAGGTTCGGCGATTACAGAGTTCGGAAAACAGATAGCGAAGAGCGTAGATGCAACGCGCGCACCAATTACGGCCGATCTGCCGATTACAATATTACTATTTTCCAAGGACCTTTCGCATTCCAGGGAACACAAATAATACGGATAACGCAAGCGGTACAATCAAACAATAAGTAAAGTCAGCGAAGTCAATAGATCATCCGAAGATAAAATTACACAGTCATAAGTAACGAGAGAACATCACATAAAAATTCGAATCCAGACCGCGTGGTCGACACTCAGATTAACTTCTATAACAGAGAGCTCGGGTTGTCCCAGGTAGCATATAACATTGTGCCGACGAACTCCTATTCTCGCGAATTCCGGGAGTCTCGAGGACTCAGGTAGCCGCGGCGGGATTTACACTATCCCAGGTAGCTGTGCGTATTCACACCCGTACGAGAAAATCTTACACGCGCGGTCGGATCAACTAAAAGGAAAAGTCACGTCCTACTCACGGAAATATCCGATGAAGTAAGCTAGCACAAGGTAGCCGCGACGTAAAAGAAACTATAACGAAATTACACAAGACAGACGAAACACGACAGGCTCTTCGCCGTGGCCGTAATCGGGGAACCACTATTTATATAAATCACACTACACTCGCGAACTAGCATATATCACTTATGACTCCGGCGACGAAGCTCTTCCATGGACGCTGGTTTAAGCCCTTAGGCCGGAGATAGCTAACAGGTAGCGTGAAATTCTATGGCTACCGTAGATAGCGTGAAGAGATTCGTACCCGGTTACAGAAAAGATTGCTTACCAAAAAGATATCGAAAAATATATTCCACACAAAGGAAGCTTTCGCAGGTATTTCCGGAGCAGTGTAGTAAAACGTCCACCAGGTAGGGAGGTCCACGACGAAAGAGAACGATTACAATTTCTTTCCCGACACCCGGGGTACTATCCTCCCACCCGACCCTTAATTTTGCTGATTATAATTGGTTACTTATTCACCGCGATTACTTCCGCCAATCCTAGGTGCGTATTGACAATAGATCGTCAGGATCTAGGATTCGCAATCCTATCAGGTAGCTTTAACGTTGGAGCGGTTGCGCGCGGATCGTTCGCGCAGCCCTCTGGGCAATAGTAGTTCGCCCGCGCTCCGAGGTGAGGCGGTGCTAGCGTCTTCCGCGTTGCCATGCCGCTGTCCGAATGTTATTGTCGCGGTGTTTTGAAGTGCTCCCGTACTCTCCGACTTTTCCCACTTGTGCTTCGAAATGGTGTTTTGACCACTCCAGGCAGCTGTTGGCCGATGCAGGTAATCCAGAATATTGGCAGCCACAGGTAGCGTATGCAACTCCTCCGCAGGTAAGTGAGCTTTTCCTTCTACTCCGTCATTTAGACATTGATGTTACTCCGAGTGACAGCTTCCCGCGCCTTACAGGTTGCTGACCGGGGCCTCGCTCCACGTCTTTGGGGAAAGCCTTATCGTGCCCACAGGGCACAAGGATCTCCTAGGACGGGAGACGAGGTGGCCCTTCACCCGTCTCTGTCGAGGAATCGTCCTGGGCGTAGTGGATTGGCATGCGGTGACTCCGAACTCGCCTTCCGATGTCAGATAGCCGGAAAGTCTTGGTGCAGGTAGCAGCAGTCTCGTGGCGTGTCAGCAGGTAAGACAATAACTCCTTTACAGGAAATTCTGATGGTGAGCCGGTTGAATTTGGCTGGCTCCAGCAGTGATGATCGGGTCGAGCAGTCGGTATATCCGTCCCGTCGGGGTCGGTAATGTCGTCCCACGTAGATCTCCAGCTTCCAATCCTCCGTGTTGGTGAGTGTGCGCTCGTTCATAGGTATCAGTTAAAATTAGATAGCATTAATTTACAGATCTTATGTTTTCTAGGTGGCTCCCCGACCCCCGCCTGTGGACGTTCATGCAAATAGCAGGCTGTAAATCCAGCCCGCACTCCAACTTCCCATGACAACAACCCTGTGACGCGCATTTTGAAAATGCAACGTCACAATATATATTGTGACGTTGCAAAATTTGCCGTCACAGTGGAGGCTTAGCTCTCGCGTTTTTAGGCGTGACGCATTACCGCCACGCACTCTAAGCACCATCACGGCAACACACTCCATGGGTCCTAATATAATTTCGTATATGTCGGAGAAAGGCTCCATCTTCGAACTTTCGACGAACTCGCGGTCACACAGAGCTCTTCTCTCAAATCAAAACTAAAAACTGACTCCCCCGTCAATCTATCCACCTTATATCCTGAAGGTCCCCACCCCTATCATTAGATTGGGTGTTTACATCCCACGACCGCGAGCACACCCGGTGTCCGTCAGGTAGCACCCCAAACCATATAGGGTCGGATCGCAAACACTCTTACCGAATAACAATAATAACAACAATAATAACACGCTACACTCCGACACGGCCATTCTGACGCTCACACGTCCTCGTGTGCCTGAAGAATTCGGCACCCGCGCCATATCAGACCGCACAAAAAAATCTCATTTCACAAAGAATCCAAAATTCAAATTACAACTTGAACGGAGGCTTAATGCCTTACATCCTTGAATAGGGCCAGAATCGCCGTCCCCAGCATCAACGGATCAAACATTCCGTCCAATACACCTCCCATGGCTCTTGCGGACGTACGCAACTATACCATGTACCCATGTACACCGTGGTCCCCTCCGGACCCAGGCCCTCGCCGCATTACCAGCTGCCCCTCGCTCGATGATCAAACCCATATGGGTTTGCACTTGCGATTACAGCGTGATACATGCAGTGCGACCTCCAGCCATTAGTGCTTTGCATCAGTACCTGCACTAGTGCCCTTTTCGCACTCGGCACTACTTTCGGTGCTCTCTTCACCGCATATATCCAGTTCATCGGGGACGCGATTGTCAGGCATCCTTTTCAAGTTTTCATGCGCGTACTTGTAAGTCCTCTTATTCATCAGTGATTTTAGGGTATATCGATCACCCTCAAGAACCTCTACTATTAGGAATGGACCCCTGAATTTGGGATCTAACTTGGTCTGATTTAGCGCAAATGTTCACCACCTTAGCTCTCGAAATGCTGAAACTACTTGATGTCATGCTAACATCAAAACCGCGGCTAAGGATCTCACGACCGATCATTATGTCATGCTTTAAATACTCGCTCGGTAAGATGTGGAACAAAACTTCCAGGATATAGCCGTTTATCGTTACCTCTGACGGTATCTGCATAGTAGTGTATACAGTAGAATTCCCGATACCCCTGAGTGCGATAACGTCGTCGATTCTCTTACCCCCAAATTTCGCGGCTATCGCTTCTTTTAACAGGGAACACTCAGCTCCCGAATCGAAACAAAATGAAAACGACTCACCGGATCATGCTAATACGCCTGTGGGTACAGCAACCGTACACAGATCGATGTCGATCCCACTTCTGATGTCGGAGAAAGGCTCCATCTTCGAACTTTCGACGAACTCGCGGTCACACAGAGCTCTTCTCTCAAATCAAAACTAAAAACTGACTCCCCCGTCAATCTATCCACCTTATATCCTGAAGGTCCCCACCCCTATCATTAGATTGGGTGTTTACATTCCACGACCGCGAGCACACCCGGTGTCCGTCAGGTAGCACCCCAAACCATATAGGGTCGGATCGCAAACACTCTTACCGAATAACAATAATAACAACAATAATAACACGCTACACTCCGACATATATTTTGTTAAACCAACTCTTTTCGTATCTTAACTTATTGGTAACACGACATCACGGACGGCGTGAGGAGCATCTACAAGCCAAGAAACCAAGGAGGGACACACCGAACCAACGCCACATGGGAACATGGAGGATCACCCATACCATCGGGTGACCTCCATCCCAGGGAAGAGGAGGACCCGCTATCGTTTACCGAATGACTGGCAGCGGAGGAGGCAGGAGTCGCAGGCCCAGCCGTGCCAAGCTAGGGGCACGCGCTAAAGGCCGGAAGCGCTCCATACCGAAAAGCGCCTCCCCATACCTCGCACACGAAGAGAGGCTGCAGGGAAGAGGTCACGAGGACCCTCCGGAAGAAGAGAAGAACCGCAGCAGCCAGAGGACTCGAGGAGCCAACAGTATCGTGGCTACAGCAACTAGTGGAGGACGCGCCTTCACGCCCCTAGAAGTTACGACAGCGAGGAGGATGTTCCCCACGGAAATTACCGAAGGGTCAGCAGCAAGGCTGCCACCATCTTACCGTCCAAGGAGGGAAGAACGTTACTATCGAGAACCGGCCCCGTATATGGGGAAGCGTGCACCTCGAGGGAGTAACAGCATCCGTTTTCACTGGCAGAGCCGTGGAACCTCGCCGGGGAAGAGTCAATGTAGTCCAAGAGAATAGTATTAACGAACTCTTTAGTATATAATATTATAGAAAGTACCGTATCGCCTTATCGAATTTTCGACGGCCTCGAAACTCAGTTTGAATTGTGGCGCGGGCGAATAAGTTCGGCAGAGGGCCCAACGCGTTAGATTAAGGGTGGGGATGTCACCACCTACCGAGCGTACGCGAGCCGATAGATCGCTCTCTCGCTGGCAGTCCGTGGTGGTGCAAAGACGTTTCGTTGTCGTTATTACCGGTGAGTTCTATAGTTCGATTACCGTGGAATTTTCCTAGGGCATTATCGTCCCCTGCTACCGTTCCTTGCTACCGTTCTCGAATCCTTCCGATTAGAGACAAGTGTATCGCGGGTGAATTCCGTGGTTATCGTCTCTCTTTCTATTGTAACTAAGAATTGTATAATTTAGCTTAATATTAGTGCGTTGTAATTAATCGAGTGATTTTCTGGATCCTGGAGTGTGGCCACGGAGCCTACGTATCGTTATTGCTTCTCAATATCGGCACGTACGTTAGTCTATATTTTGCTATCGCTTTGCTTTGCTTCGATTTCTTGAGAGAACTACGACTTTGTAAATTTATCTGTTTCTTATGTATTTCCTTCTTGCGAATATTAGTTGGTTCCCCATTGTCGTATTACTGTTGTATCTGTACTTTATTCTGTTCAAATTCCGGGGTATTGTGGTATGCTATCGCTTCGCGTTCTTTGGTAATAGGGCTATCGTAATACTTCCAACTTTAGAGCTATCGGTCCGTGAAGGATGCGTTAGTGGCTACGCCAATGTAGTACAGTTGCTAGGGCTATCGTACGATTCTTACTCGACCAGGAGTATTTCCTTTGTAATCTACACGCGACCGATTTGCGGCATATCACTCCCGTTATTAATAGTGTCGATATTGTAGTACCCAATTTTGTTCTTTCGTACCCGGGTATTCCCCGGAATTAGGGACCTAGCTATCGAGCGGTCCATTTGTCTATAGGGGAGAGTCCGCCAGTACCGTCACCCTAAGGATGATTCAAAATAAAACAAAAATTCCACAAGTTACATGTACAAAACCTATTGATATGTGTACAGGAACTCCTGTATTATAAATGAAAATAATCAAACATCGATATATTTAAAAATAATCAACTTTATTAATAAAATATTAAATTAGAGAAAAATCAACATATAGAAAATTGGCCTCCAGTACCGGCCACTAAAGATACTTATAACTATATTAGGCAATAATCGCAAATATATTGTTGTGACAGCTCTGATACATTAGCACACGTTTCATGAACCCAGGCCATACATTTTTCACATTGTATCCAATCTTCTTCATGTGATTCCAGACACAAAGCACAAATTGTCTCTTCTTTATTGAAGGTATGAGGACTTTGATTTTCTTTTTCCTTTTTTTTACTATTTTCGCTAACATCTTTACCCGATAGCAATCTCTTACCTTTCTTGTTAACATCTTTTACAGAAAACAATTTATTTCCTTTCTTAGCTGATCAAAAAAATATTGAAATAGTGGCCAGTACTGGGGGACAGTTTCGTGGCCGATACTGAAGGAAACGTAATTAAATATTATGTCCACCTATTGACAAGATTATACGCGTAAAAGTTTAAATAATATATATTTTTCAGCAGCAATATAAATAGTCAATACATACCAGATTTGATTATTTTCGAACACGTCTTCTAAATTCTAGCAATCGCTCACGAACTTTACTCGTGTATTGTAGGTTAAATAAGCGCAACACAAATCCTTATACTGACAGTGAGCAGGTCGCGACATCTCGCCGCCGCGCAAGATATATCCCTATACGAGCGTACCATTAAAGGCACAGTAGCCGTCACAGCGCTATTTCTTACAAATATTCCAAAACTGCAAATGGCCGGTACTGGATGCCGGCCGGTACTGGGGGACTCTCCCCTACTTGTTGTTTGATGGATGTCCTAATAAAAAGGGCTTTGTTACAATTTGTTAAAATCCTATTCTGTTACTTTCGTAATTTCGCTAGCTCTTAATCCAAGAACCCTGCCCCTCTATTATTTTGTTCCACGGTGAACAGGCTGAGCTAGTGTGTTGTCGCCCGAATTTTCGTGAGAGCAGTTACCGAATATCTTGTCGTCCCGAAGACGGTATTCTTCGAGAATACCTGGCGCCCAAGATTTTTCGCCGGCTACCGTCCGTATAAGTGCTCTCGCGGAAGTTCGTGGATTTGTGGCGAGATTTATAACCCCGCTATCGTCTAGCAATTTTCGCTGGTTAGAGCTATCGTTACAATATATATATTGTAACGCCTGTTCCCGGATTCCCCTAAGATCGAGTCACGGTAACGGGACTCGGGAACAGAGAGTACCTTCGCTCGATCGGTCCAGTATCTTTGAATTCAAAAGCGACACGAAACCTGAGAGATATGCCGATGGGCGCCAGGCATCCAGTGATGCCACCAGGTAACGAAAATGAAAAGCACTAAGGTAGCGATAAGCAACGAAAATCGAACGATACTAGGACCGATGCGTCGCGGAAGTCCGACTAGCTCAGCCCCGGTAGGTATAGGAAAGGGGCGGGGTAATTAGGAAATAAGAGCCGTAAGCCAGGATTACGTAACCAAAAACTTAACAATTTTATTGCACTTGGCAACCAAAATATAACAAACAATTATAACCCGACAGAGGTATGGAAGGGCTACCAGAGGTAGTCGCGGTAAGATTCGGTGATTACAGCGTTCGGAAAATAGATAGCGAGGAGCGTAGAGGTAACGCGCACCAATACGGCCAAACTGCCGGTTACAATATTATTCCTTTCCCAGGGCCCTTCGCATTCCCGGTAACACAACGAATACAGGCAATGTAGGTGGTACAATCCACGCAATAAGTAAACTGAACGAAGTCAATATATTGTCAAAAGATAAAATTCGGTAATATAAGACAATAGAACAGAACAAAGAAAAATCCTAATATTACATTCGATTCGAGACCGCGTGGTCGACACTCAGATTGACTCCTATCGCTAAGGGAGCCAAGGCTATTCTAGGTAGCGTGTAAAGCCTTGCCGTCTGACTCCTATTCTCGCGAATTTCGGTAGTCCCAAGGACTCAGGTAGCCGCGGCGGGATTTATGCTATCCCAGGTAGCCGTTCTTATTATGATCCGTACGAGGAAATCTTACACGCGCGATCCGATCAACCAAAAAGACAAACGGTACGTTACCACTCACGAAAATATCCGGACAAGTGTATCCACGCCAATTAATAAAACCTAAAGTAATGTAGCACGAACGGACGACACAAAACAGGCTCTTCGCCGTGGCCGCAATCGGGGAAACCACCACTAGTATAAGTTAACACATCACTCGCGAACTAGCATACTTAAGTTAATACTCCGGCGACGAAGCTCTTCGAGGTACGCTTGTTCAGGCCTTTAGGCCGGAGTTAGCCACTCTCTCGCTACTAGGTAGCGTATCACAATATTACTCCCGAAGAGAGCGTGAAGAGTTTCGTACCCGGTTACAAGAAATGCTGCTTACCAAATAATAGAGAGAAGAGTACTCCATACAAAGGAAACTTTCGGTAGTGCCGTTTCGGAGGGATGACTAAAACGCCCACCTGGCAGAAAGGTCCACGACGAAAGAGAACGATTACAATTCCTTTCCCGACACCCGGGGTACTATCCTCCCACCCGACCCTTAATTTTGCTGATTATAATTGGTTTCTTATTCACCGCGATTACTTCCGCCAATCCTAGGTGCGTATTGACAATAGATCGTCAGGATCTAGGATTCGCAATCCTATCAGGTAGCGTCAACCGTCCAAGTGGTTGCGTGCGCATCCTTCGCGTAGCCCTCTGGATAATAGTAGCTCGCTAGCGCTCCGACGTAGGGCGGTACTGGCGTCTTCCGCGCTGTCATGCCGTCGTCCGGATGTTATTGTCGCGATGTTTTGGGAGTGCTGCCGTCCTCCCCGACTTTTCCCAGTTATGCTCCGAAATGGTGTTGTGATAGCTCAAGGCAGTTGCTGGCCGGTGCAGGTGATCCAGATAATTGGCGGCCACAGGTAACGTATGCAACCTCTCCGCAGGTAAGTGAGCTTCTCCCTCTACTCCGTAATTTAGACACCGATGTTACTCCGAGTGACAGCTTCCCGTGCCTTACAGGTTACTGACCGGGGCCTCGCTCCACGTCTTTGGGGAAAGCCTTATCGTACCCACAGGGCACAAGGATCCCCTAGGACGGGAGTCGAGGTGGCCCTTCACCCGTCTCTGTCGAGGATTCTTCCTGGGCGTAGTGGCTTTGCATGCGGTGACTCCGAACTCGCCTCCCGCTGTCAGATAGCCGGAAAGCCTTGGTGAGGTAGCAGCAGTCGCGTGGCGTGTAAGCAGGTAAGACCATAACCCTTTTGCAGGGAACTCCGGGTGTTGGCGGCAGCGGCGATATGGACAGCCTGCGTTGAGTCATTTGAATTTGGCGGGCTCCAGCAGTGGCGATCGGGCCGAGCGGTCGGTATAGCCGTCCCGTCGGGGTCGGTAATGTCGTCCCACGCAGGTATCCAGCTCCACCGTTCTTCGTATTGGTGAGTGTAGGCTCGTTCAGGTATAAGTTAAAATTAAATATAATTAATTTACACATTTTATATTTTCTAGGTGGTTCCCCGACCCCCGCCAGTGGACGTTTATGCAAATAGCGGGCTGTAAATCCAGCCCGCACTCCAACTTCCCATGACAACAATCCTGTGACGCGCATTTTGAAAATGCCACGTCACAATATATACAGGGTGACCGACGACTTATTCCCCAACGGGCACTGGCATATTCTCCGTTGAAAATAGAACAAAATGTAATTTGTCCGAATGAAATCGGTTGCAGTGTTCTCAAGAAAATAAATATCCCCCAAAAAAACACTTACGTGTAAAAAACTACCCCGAGTACAGGAGTGCTGTGTATTCCTCTAATAAAAAGTATTGATATCAGATTATTGAGGCCAAGTACATAAGTCACTACATGTTTGCCTATTATATGATCTAGCACTGGCCCATCATTTTAGTTGTATTATCAAAATTTCCTATATCGTTTTCACTACTCTTTTACATTACTACTGTTTCTCGTAGTTGATTATGAATTAATGATTATTTAATGATTAATAAAACTTTAGCTGATTCCTTATCGAGTACTACTTGGCGGGTCCGTGCATTTCTTGATATAAGTTTGCGTTCATTATGCCAGTCATTAATCTCAAAACCAATGTCAACTTTCTATATAGAGCTTATAAACAATAACTCGTTAATAATAATCACGGTAAAAGCTTAATAACAAACATATAATTTTAGGATACTATTAGTACGTTCAAAGTAAGTACTTTGCAATTCCTGGCACGGACCCGCCAAGTAGTACTCGATAAGGAATCAGCTAAAGTTTTATTAATCATTAAAAAACCATTAATTCATAATCAACTACGAGAAACAGTAGTAATATAAAAGAGTAGTGTAAACGTTATAGGAAATTTTGAAAATACAATTAAAATGATGGGCCAGTGCTTGATCATATAATAGGCAAACATGTGGTGACTTATGTACTTGGCCTCAATAATCTGATATCAATACTTTTTATTAGAGGAATACACAGCACTCCTGTACTTGGCGTAGTTTTTTATACGTAAGTGTTTCTTGGGGGATATCACAAGTTTTTGTTGCTCAACGGGACAGAAGTTTTAAGCACTGAAATCTATATTGTCACAGATATAATATGTAAATGCATTATGACGTTGCTAATCAGACAAATATATTGCCTTGTCGAAAATGTTTAATGGCATATAATTTTAATTTGTAAGTCCCTTTTTCTAGAAATGCATAAAGACATATACAAATTTTTAAAGAAAATGTAATCTTCAATGCATATAAGCGTCGTTAATGGTGTGGTAAAGCCGTGTGGTAAACGTAAGAGAGGAGAGTGTGCTGGGTTATTTACGTACCTCAGGCCGTGCGAACATCAGAGATGATACTATAGTTTCAGCGAAGCGCCAAAGCTTGTTTTACACTTTTCTAGACTTCTACGTCCGACACCTAGATACAGAAAACTACGAAGCGGAATACCTGGACACCCTGGACTTCCACATCCAGTACCTAGATACAGGAAATTACGGAGCTGAACATCTGGACACCCTGGTCTTCCACGTCCGCCATCTAGATACAGAAAACTACGTAGCGGAACACCTGGACAAACTGTCACGTAAAATACGAGGAACTATGCCGAAGCACACATATACATACACCCATCTACGCGCGCTCCACATGAGTGCTATTAAAAACTGAATAATTCTATAGTGTTGTGAAAGCACCCTTATACTAACTGGAAATTCGGTATGAACGGTAGCTTCACGTATAAAGTGTATTTGATTGTGTTGTGTATTCGTAAATTACTAACACCATATAGAGTACAAATAGGTAAAGAAGGCACAGCAGTCAGCGCCATCTGTCGTGTAAAAAATGCGATGGACGTTCGAAGACGACGACGACGACGACGACGACGACGACGACGGAACTGAAATAAAATTATCTCGCTCGCCATCTCAAAACGCCCTAATCTCGTACACTTATCGTACTGAACGTGATGGCAATCAATTCAGAACCCTCAATTCCTATAGTGAATGCATCAATAACTTTTTCTTAACACGTGCATGAAAAAGGCCCTTTTTCATGCATTTAAAGTGAATGGAAAGTTGCTCATTTCGAGCGTGCGGGAGGGAATGATTCCCTCCCGCTCTTCAAAAAATTTTGAAAAATTTTGAAAATTTTGAAAAATTTTGAAAATTTTAAAAGTTTTGAAAAATTTTGAAAATTTTTGAAAATTTTGAATATACTATTACCTGCACTTGTCAAAAAAAGCACAGTGTGCAACTAGGGGAGGAGGACAATTTCTAGCGAGGGCGAGATTTCAGCACTCGTCTCCGTCTAGGGCGCCTTCGGCGCCCTCGACTCCAACTCGTGCTCAAATCTCGCCCTCGCTAGAAATAGCCCTTTTCCCCCCCTAGTTGCACAATATACTATTTCTTATGTATAGCGGTTAATAATATATTTCGTTCCAAATACAGGTATAAGAGTTGACTCAAGTAAAGAGTCTCAGCGAGCTGTGCCCTGTACAGCCGGTTGCCTGTACTTGGCGCGAGACTCGACCGAGTCTCTTGATATTGATTCAAAGAGGTTCCCCTTTTTGTCGTAGTCCTCCTCTTTTGATCGCACTCCACCAGCACAAAGCGTAGGTGTGATCGCCCAACTGGGTTCACTAACGTGTGGATAACCTTTAAATTGTCCACCCCAATCTCAGATCTATTCCACCTTCTTACCCTAGAACCCCTTTAATTGTTTTAGGATGAAGAAGATCGACGACCCACCGGTTCGTTGTTTTCTCCGGTCGCCAGCTTGTTTTACCCCCTCTACAAGCAAGGTATCTTTTAAATGTGAGTATGTCTCGGTATCGATGCCCTTGTTCTGATAGTTCAATGGTATCTGTCAAGACTACCACTAATGTTCGTTGTTTATTTTCCAGGTTTCCAGGTTCTTCAATACAGCATCCAACTCGCCGGGTAAGTAAGTTCAACTCCTTTAATAATTAAACTTTTTTCTTTTCAGGTATCTCGTTTGCACACCAATCTTCAGTCACCAACTCTAACAGGTAAGTATCTACACTTTATTCTCTTTAAAGAATAAAATTCCCTCTCAGAATTGTCCCGAATATCGATTAAGATCCTTTTCCTCAAATAGTAATTAAACTATCAGATGATTTTATCCTTCCCAGTGATGAATCCGTTAAATAGAATCTTTCTTCCTTTCAAATAATTTTCTTTCCAGCTTCCCACTGCAAGGTACACTGCCTCTATGAGAATTAAACTGAAAATTTTGTTCTTATTGGGGCACAGGTCCACACAATAATTAAATAAATAAATAAACTTGGTTTATTATTGAACACAACACAAGCCTTTATTTATGAAAGAATAATTCGATGCTTTACAACACACTGTTATGAATACTTCGCGATATATTTTATATTTTCGAACGTAAGTGAGCAATTGACGACGTAGCCTTCCGGCGCGCTTCACGAGACTAAGACTGGAGAGATCCGTGCGCTCCCGTATTTATACCCATGTAAAGGTGCCCCTATTGCGCTCTTACTTATTTTTTATTGCCCTAAACTTCTTATTACTTATTAATATTTAATGTAATGCTTTAATATAACAATAAACTTATCGCCTAGAGTACACAAGTAACACAGTTTGTTACATAATCCTTAAGTCTATATTTTTCCGTGGTCTACACAACCCGGCTTTATCAATAAACTTAACAATATTAATTGTCGTTAGTATTTGTTAATTAACCCTTATGGTCAAACCCTGAGTATTATTTCCATTGTACGCTCTATATTTTGGCAAATACCACAAAACTTTTTGTTAATAACTTTTGATGCTTTCAAAATATTTTATAACTTTACCTTTTGTTCTCCTAACAACTACATGAGCACTAAATCTAGTCTTAAACACATATTTTAGGAGATGCGCACAACCTTTGTAACGGAAAATTTTCCAACCGTCATTTCCAGGAATTACCCATCCCACCGGACTACAAAACTTTATTATTACATTATTTATCTCAATTTTCTCGCTTGCGTTATTCTCTTATTATTATTCCGCATCGATTTTGAAATAAATTAGTCTTGACATTATCATACTTTAGAATTTTCATGTTTCTGTACCTACACAACTTCCGGAAAACTTACAATATTGCTTTTACCTTTTGTCAAAACACAACCTTTCAACCCTTAAGCATCTCATGACCTTTCTTTATCATCTCATACTCTTAGTTTTCGTTTCAACAATTTTTTGTAAATAAACAATATTATGCTGAAAGTCTTATTATTAATCCTTCCTTAATAAATATAATCACATATTTGACTCTTATCATCTATGTATCACACTTATTTTCCTGGCTTTTCGCTTTTGCGCATTAACTTCTTCAAACCGGATGTAACACAAAACTCCTGAACCCTGCTTACTTTTTCAGGTTACTAATACATATATTGTTTATCACTACAATCTATGCTACTTATGAACTTAAAATCCAGTTTTACATGTAAATACTGCCTTTTTTGTAATCATCACTCTTCTCCTCCAATATAATGATTATTTAAGTTTTTATTGTAATAATATGTTAGACTTATCTAACCTTAACTATCATGAACACTATCCATGTTAATTTTAAATAAATGCAAGTTTTTTGTGAAAATAACAAATTACTCTTTTTTTGTACTCCCACCACACTTTCCATTTTCATTTTAACCCATATCAGTTCTACGTACCCCTATATGAGATTCCTTCTACATCTAGTTGTACACCCCATATATTTTTGTGTACTCGCTGTTAGGTTTTAAAATTAAAGGAATTCGACTATCGGTAGCAAGGTTAGGTTAGGTCAGGCTATTTTGTCGCAGGTTATTAAATTCAGGTTATTCTGATGGTGAGGTTATTATGACTGGATTATTTTGTCGCGGGTTATTGTTTTTTAGGTTAATACGTCGGTAAACCTTTCACAACAGTATAGAATTATTTAGTTTTTAATAGCATTCATGTAAAGCGCGCGTGAATGGGTGTATGTATGTATATGTGTGCTTCGACATAATTCGTCGTATTTTAGGTGTCAGTTTTTAGAGATACAGGATGTCTAGGTGTGATGTCAGGATGTCTACGTGATTCTCCCGAATCGCGCCACAAAAATTAATAAATTTTCTTTTCCGCTCAACCTGGGCAACACCTAGGCGGCACAATAATCCACTAGCGAAATTCCGTATGCGACATTGCTATTAAGTTTTCCATTTGTGAACGTCTACTATCGTCCTTGATGTCAGTTCCGATTACGTTTTCTACGACTAATTATTCTTTTGTTTTTTTACGTTACACTCAATCTCGACTCTCGAGTCTCTCGACAACGACATAAAGGCGTGAGGACAGGACAGCCACATTGGAGATTTTGGAGGATTTTATGGCGATTCCGTTTGGCTGTTGATGCCGATTTTGAGATTTTGACGTAAAGGACAACCTTGGAGGGACCAGCACGTCGCTCCCACCGACCAAGAGATGCCCGCCGGTTCCGTCGACCTGGATGTCGCCGGGATCCTGCTGCTGTCATGACGCCAAAGAAGTCTTGGAGCACCCGGGAGGGGACTTCGCCGTTTCCGTCGGCAGGCAAGGGCTACCCTCTGGGCCTATCCGCCGCCGATACGGCCGGCAGGGAGATGAGGGCTTTCCTCCCTGGCCCGCCTAAGATCTGCCGATCGCCCACGTCAGCGCCTCCGTCCGGCCGAGAAGCCGCCGACATTCCTTACTCGCCAGGCCCAGAGTACTTCGAGGACCGTGCCGTCAGGATCGCCGTTCGACTCCGTCCGGTGGTTTCCGCCGCTGCGCGTCGACGCTCGGGAGAGCTCGGCTACCCTGGTCAACGTTCGTCCTGTTCCGGTGCCGTCCCGCCTCTCCTGCGTCCGCGTGCCAACGATCGACGATCGATCAGTCATTGTCGTGCGAAGTCTTGAAGAATCCTTACGTGCTAATTATTGAGGACTGAGAGCAAAAGAGAGAGACAGCGAGATATAGACCGATTATTGAGATTGAGCTGGTTCCGTTGCCTGGAGATCTGACTCTTTTGAGCTTTACGCTTTACATTTGCTATTTTTGTGGTGAGATCTTTTGCTTCCCTTAATATTTTCTGATTTTGGTGTATTGAAGATTATAGACATGTGCTCGGCTAAACCATCCGTTCAGCCGGTGAGGAATTTTCCTTGCCGTTATCGTGCGAATGTCTTTCCGCCTACTATCATATAAAGGACGATAGTGCCGTTATTATTTATATTTTTGAGTTTCCGATTTTGCGGTTTTCTTGTATAATTTGGTGTGCTATTCTTTTGTAATTAACGGACCTTCTGGAATCTTCGCCTCGTGTACACGTGGGAATCTGTCTGCCAGAGTGTTTGACCCCAGATTAACCGGCTTGGTTGTTCTATAGCCAGATTCTTGCGCGGCCGATTATATCATTTAGCCAATTACTCTAAGATATCGTTTACCGACAAATTATTGTTCTCTTTTTTGTAAAAATATTGTGAGACTTCCGAACCCTAAGTTCTATTAAATTTAGTGGCAAGCCCACGCCATGTTTGCTTTTCTTAATCGGAATCGTAGTGTTTCGCCTATTTTCCTCTTTCGAAGTGAACTAAGTTAAACGAAATTCTTTTCTTGTTTTTGCTGATCTTTCGTGACCTTTGCTGAAGTGTGATTCTGAATTTCATATTTCTACTTTTGTATGCGATATCTTCTGTTCTGATTTTTGTGATTTATTGAGGATGTACTGTATCTGATTATCGTTGCCGAACCTTATTGTAATTTCGTCTTTATATTCTTCGTGGAACATTTGTGAATTTTGCGTATCGCACACGTCCTTCCGACGTCTTGCGCTAGCCGCCCTCCGAGGCGACCTTGCTTGCTGACGTCAGTAGATACACACCACTACTGGCCGTCACAACAAACCCCCACCACTGTCCCGATGAGTCATAGAGTGCACCGCGCTGCGGTCCACCGCGCTGCACTATGGCGCCACCCCCTCGTCTATGTGCTCAGCTCCCCCCTCCCCCCTGCGACTCGGTGGTGATCCCCCACCGCGTGGGCCTGGTCCTAAGACCCGAAACCCCCAGTAGCAGCGTTGCATATCCCCCCAGGGGGCGTACCACGGTCGGTAATTATGCATTGACCGCCAGCCGGTAACTTTTTTAATTACCCTAAGGCGGGTAACATGGTAAAGTAGAACACAGCTGTTTTTTGTAAATAATAGCCTTATAATATAGATGTATCGTATACAGCGCCGTTTATTTTTCGATACTTTTAACTATCGATGATATCCAACCCCTAATATTTTTCTCGGGATGAACCCTCGACATACAACGTAGCTGCTTCTGGAATGCTGGTGCCCCTCTTTCGCTCAATGTAGCGAACGATGCGTAAATACGGCTCACGTGGGGGGGTACCCATGTCTTGACCAGCCCTATGAAATCCAGGCCAGCGTAAACTCCTACTACGGGTATCTCTTATTTGCAACTATGCAAAAATTTATGGTCATGGTGGGGGAAAAACACGGTGACCTGTGAACCATCTTCGCTGCATCTTGTCAGTAGTGTGACAGCGAGTAATAGGTACAATTAAAAAAAGCACAAGAGTAATTAAAAAAGCATAAGTGTAAGTGACCTAGTGAAGTTAAAAAAAAAGAAAGTGGTATGTATAACAGCATTAAGCTAGTACACGTTTTTATTCGATTTTAAAAAAATGTATCGTACATTTCCTACCTTTTACCCTTATTTTTAGACGCTGCACCGCAGGTCAGCCAGGACGGTGACATCACATATCCAGACATATATTAACCAGACAACTATTACTGCTATTGGAACGGTAAGTGTAATAAGACTATACGTTTTTATTTGCTTTAAACAAATTTATTAAAGAAACTGAAATTTTTACAGACTATGCCACCGAAGAGGCCCGATACACCACCCTTGGGGATCGAGGGGCCGTTTGAGGGGTCCCTACTGGACGGCATTAGACCACCGCGGAATGAGTTTTTCGCCCCCCTCCACGGTGGCCAATGTTTTTATGGGTGCCTATATGTCCGCGGCCCTGTAAAACTATGTTACTGCTGTATGCGCGTGCAGGCTCCCGAAAGCAGGGCAGAGTACACCCCGGCAGTGGTCCATTATTTATTGTTGGATCGCGACACACGGATAGGCAGCGGGGTGTGCATGCGCTGCGAACGGAGCGTCCTGCACGCGTACAATCTATTAGATTGTATAGCGTGCATTAGCTACTATGTGGACCACAGGGCCGTGGTCATAGCCCAGGGCGGTGATGAGGTGGTGGCCGTTCGATTGTAACTACATATTTTTTACATACTACGCCTATTATACATACATAATATATTTATCACTTTTTGTCATACTTACTAAATAATTGATTAGATATATATATACGCATTATGCCCGTTATTCCTTTTTTTTATTATTATTATACATATATATTGTAACGTATTTCTTTTCGTGACCCGACACCGATAGCAAAACTCAAGAGAACGAACTATCTTCGAGAACCAACCTACGTTACCTTCGGCCGTCCACCCGTCGTTCGTGCATCCGCAAGCCAGGCGGGCGCCAGTCAATTCTTTTTTCACCGGGAACTGACGAGCCGGTACAAACTGGGAGTTGGGGTGGAACAGGCCCAACTCCACCAAGAACGAGAGCTCTGACGGAACCTATCAGACGAGGCGATAGCTTAACGGATCCTTTCGATTTTTGGGGACGCGTGAAATCGAGAAACGCAACCGTAGGTGCTGATCTTTGGGGTCGCGTAAAATCAGCAAACGCAACTGGATACACGAACGGGAGCGGACGGTTACGGAAATGCACGGCCGCTCAGGCTGCTAGGTTTGAGGTAGAGAGGGTCGGAGTAAGAGTCCGGCAAATAGTGCGAGTGATAGAGAGCGACGAACCGAGAACGTATCAGAACGAATCTAAACTATCGATCGAGATCCCTTCACCAATTAATAAATTGGAAGACTCACCGGAGCTGGTACAGCTAATCCGGGGAGGTCGAGAACTGTATCCAAAGGACACTCTGGTGAGCACTGCACTAAGGCACAGCACTACACCTCCGTAACACTCACAGGAATTAATAGAATCCCTGGATATCGCGAGAACAACGCGAGAACTGTACGATTCGAGAACTTGCTATACCGGAGCGAAACACGGCAAGAAAAACTATCAACAGATAGCACGGGAGCACGAGCCAGCCCGTGACACCTCGGTCGGTGCCCCGAGACAAACTGCTTTGACAATAGCCAAATCTGAGAACTAATCATTCTGATTGGTCGAGAGCCTTTTAACCGATAACACTTTTATCTCCTTCGGATCGTCCCTTTAAACCAATTCGAGAGCGTTCCTTAACGAATCGGTACGTAACTTCTGGAGATCCTCCACGGCCGCTTCCCCAGGGCATCGGGCGACAGCTGGGCACCACATCCTTAACTCTCCTGCCCTTAACTGTATCAAAACTATATCTCCGCCCGCTCTACAGCCCTTTGCCCATCTCCAGCGGGGCGCCGGTATTTCACCCGGGCTTCTGCCGGTCCGTGGAGACGTCTCCGTCGGGTACTCTCCTCTGCCGGGCAACTCGGTACGTCGAGACTATCTCCCCACGGCAGATTCGAGCACCTCGACCTCAACTAACCAACAACGAAATCTTCCGAGAGCCTTGACATATCTATGCGAATCAATCCGAGAGCGTAGCTTCTGAGCAGGGTGGCGATCCGAAGAGAACCAGAAATCGAGAACGTTATCTGTATCGGTAACCGGAGCCGCCTTGGGACCGTGATTCGAAAAATCACGTCACAATATGTATCATTATTTTTGTTGCTTACTTACTACATAATTGCTTACATATACACATATTATTAATATATTTAATTTATATAATTATATATTTAATTTATACTTACATATTATTACTTTGCTTATACAAGGTCCGCCAGAACTACCTGACCCGGTGGGTATGGCGGTGTTCGGGAGGCTTCACTGATCACGAATACGACCTTCCTTTTGTCCGGAAGGTCATAGTTTTTAAATGGGAGCAGGTCAAAGATGACCAATCAGAACGAGGCGTCAAGAGAAACGTAGGCACCTACGAACTCTGAGTTTTCTTCCCTCGCTTTTGTTTCTCAGTAGCTTGTTTCTTGTTTCCAATAGGCATGTCTTCGGCTGACGTCATCCTGCCCGAAGCCACCGAGAAACAAAAGCGAGGGAAGAAAACTCCGAGTTCGCAGGTGCCTACGTTTCTCTTGACGTCTCCCTCTGATTGGTCAACTTTGACCTGCTCCCATTTAAAAACTATGACCTTCCGGACAAAAGGAATGTCGTATTCGTGATCAGTGAAGCCTCCCGAACACCGCCATACCCACCGGGTCAGGTAGTTCTGGCGGACCCTGTATATACTGTGACGTGTACCGTTCATCGGCGTCGCCTACAAATAATCCGTGGCTGCTCCCAACGTGCTGTTATCAAAGAAAAGATCCGAAGACCTAATTGTTGGGCGCCAGGTGCGGCTTTCCCGCACCACCATCCCTTACCACGGCCGTTTTCAGGTCTCCCGGCGGCTCAGCCTCAGCGTACTGAAAATGGTAGAGGGGAACATGGGGGCGACGAGAGAGAATTTTGGAGTCAACGGATAGGCGCGCAAAATAATAAAACAGCGAGTAGAATACCGTTCCGTTTATTACCATTAAATAAACGGCGGATTGTACAATACAAATCCCGTCGCGTACAGTGTGTCCTCCAACGGCGGCTCACGACTATTCCGAGTCGTGACTTCTAGCCTGCCCAAGACCTATCCCTACCTCGGTGTGCCTACCGAATTCGCGAATCCCCTCGCGATCCTAACAGGTCTCGTTGGAGACGAGCCTTCCCTTCCTCGGGAGTGTGCCCTCCGACGTCGGTAGCCACCTGAGGCCTCCGTGTGTCCGCACCACTCCCGCTCGGCTATCTTCTCGCACAAGCTATTCTCTAAATAAGACCGCTCTCGCGGTACTTACCGAGAACTGGCTGTCCCATCAGTCCCGTACCAAATCCAAATCATGGTGGCCGTGTCCCTTCCGCCTATCCCCGTGGTGCCGCCTCCCGGCTCCACGAAGGTGTCTATCAAGCACGCGGAATTTCACCCACTCGGCCACGCACTGGCACTAGACCACACAAAAAAAACCCGGGAGCCATGGCTCTCTGCGAGAGACCCCGATAATCGCAATCCGCGATTATCCGATAGCTCCGCTATCGCCCGAGCACGGAAGAAGGACTCATTTTTCGCGGTCCGCCGGACACGCGTGTCCTTACGCACGGACTCCCCGCGACACACTCTCTATCCTACCTACCGCTCTTCGCGGTAGGTCAAAAATCAAAACAAACTCCTCTCCGGCGCCCTCCCCGCGGACCCGCAAACCGTAGCCGATCAAAGTTCCCGGGGTACCGGCCGTGCGTCCAGGCGGTTGGGCACCCCTTGCGTGCGGGCTTTCAACCCAAAAGGGCCCTGTGCCTCCGCCGCCAGTCCACTGCTTTCCCCCGTTCCCTCCTCCCGAACCACGGACCTACGAACTCCTTGGAGATGGAGGCCGGAGGCACTGCCGTGCCGTCGGCAGCGCGCGGAGGTGTGGGGCTCTTGTAACGTGTCGTCCTGACGCCACGTTACAATACATATCGCGCCGCCTTATTAATTATTACTGTTTGTATACTCTTAAAAAAAAATGATATTGTAATAAATACAAAAAGGAAAGCATTAACCCATGTACCATGGTTTACACCGTGAATATTGTATCCTACCACCGCCGCACAGTGGTTCAGAACGGCCTAATCCCTGGCCAAAAGTCGAAAAGTGAGAATAATAATTCCAAAATTTCCAATTTTAGGTTTTTGGGGTCGCTGATTACGAATTTGATATCAAAATTATGAAATTCAAAATGGCGGACATTTTGGAAAAAATAATCACTCCATCGGTCCGAAAATTTGCACCATTGGGTGCTGATTACGAATTTGATATTAGATTAATGACATTTGAAATTCCAAAATGAAAAACAATTTTGTAGAATATGTAAATTTTTATTTTATCTCACGTACATAATTCCATACAATACATCCTGTTAGATTAATTCCATTGAATTAATTAAAAATCATAATCTGGGTCAGATGGATCCGTCGTACATGTGTCGATTTCTGCTGAGGGTAAGCTACTATTTGTGACATTACCTTCTGGTGTTGCCAATAGAAGTTCTATTACATCAGAGGGTAATGGTGCACTCTTCTTCATTTTTAATTTTTGAAAATTTGTTATGAGTGGGTCCGAGGATGCAAGAAGCCGACGAAAAACGTCAGACATTGTCTTCTCTCGCGTACATTTTCGAGCAAAATGTTCGCGATACCGACGAATGTCCTTGTTCCTCGCTTCTTGAGCGTCCTCGGAAAGTTGTCCGATTGGCAAGGCACTCATTTCTATTATCGCGTAGCCATGAATTAAAACGGTATGTACCGATGTTGGCATCGGGTACCAGGAATATAGCTCAACATATCGTTTCGCGACGTCTAAGCAATAAACCCTGAACTTGTCGATATGTACAGCGAAACCGCTCGTAATTGTCTGCAAAATTACTTTACAACTAGCTATGAATTTCTCGTCCAAATTCAAAATTTCTGCTGTTAAGGCAACGTTCTCAAAAAAACGTCGGGCTGTATTGCCGTCGTTTGTACTGCCAAATCCTTGCTTAGGCATATCAATATTTAAACCTGAAGCGGCTTTAAATTTCTTGTGGATTTGTTGCTTACGATCGCCAATTGCTTTCTTTTCATCGATTGATCGCGCCTGCCATTTAATCGTCCCGTCATTTAATTTATATGCAATATGCAGCATCCATTCCATAAACCTTATCCACGCGTGTAAGGAAGAAATTCCAAAATTTAGTTTCGAGCTGTCACATTCTGTTTGTTCCACCAATTGTAAATTGTTGAAATTTTTCGACGTCAAATTACATAAATAACATCTTTGCGCAGATTTAGTGTCAGTAATAGCATTTCTCACCTTTCCATCTATCATTGTGAACGATAATTCATATTTTACTTCAACGTTAGTACCCTCCGTTACTGTAGCGAATGTGACGAGAGATGCTATCTGCTGATCAACGATATTTTTTTCATCAACAGTTGACTGCACGGTTTCTTTCAAAAATTGCAATCTCAACGGTCTGCAGTAACGGGGTGAAGAAGGCCTTGGGTTCTTCCAAACGACAAGTTGCCGCTCAGATTTGTCGTCTGAAGCTAGCATTTGTAACGGAACCACGGACGTAAAAAATACATGAGCGTCAGAGCTGTCGCTTTCGTCAAATTTTTGCTTATACTGCTGCGATGACGAACCATCGCATCCCCACTTCAAAATTAATGTCATGTTATTCGTGAAGGAACTGTCGAGTGTTTTTATGACATCAGATTGTACTTGAACCAATCGAGCTGTAGTATGGTCTAGTAAAGCCTGCAATGATACTTCCGCGCTTGTTTCCGTTATACGTATTGAACACTCTGGTGGGTAACAACGAGATTTAGCAGCTAATATTTTACGATAACTGGGATAAACCGACCCGTTGCTGTTTTCATTGGTTAATTCCCGGACCATATTGTACGTTTCTTTCGTCATTTTACCGCTTATTATCAAGTTCAAAGCAACATCTGCGCTAATTTCTTGACGTACTGGTCTACAACTTTGTGCGAATGCTAACTGATACCGAGAGGCTCGCGTAGGAGAAGAGGTTGTAATATCCTTGAGCACCTTTGCTGCAGCGTGGGACCCAGAAGCACGAAGATTCATTTCCGTTGCGAATGCCAATGCCCTTGAACTTGTTGATCTCCGAAGATCATCGACTTTTCGGCGCTTACTCCGTTCGCTGGATGATGAAAAGTCCAATGAGGGTCTTCCACATTTGTGGATTTTATCCGATCCTGGTATATCAGAATTAGGAGAAGGTACGTCCCTGTTTTTGAAATCCGCATTCTACAACAAATCGCAATAACATCAGCTCGAAAGTGAAAAAAACGTTTGAATGAAAAATTTCAATGATATAAGAAATAGGAAAATAGACAAACCGCAATAGCTACGTCCTGGTCAAGCCATTCATCATGATTGGCGTAAAAGCGCTTCAGAATTCTGCGGCTATCCTGCCATTTTTTCTTCATTGTAAATAGGAGATTCCTCAAACATTTCCTTTTATCAATTGAAATTGCGAAAGGACATCCTTCCGATTCGGTAAAATATTTTTCAAGAACTTCTACTTGTTTGTCAAATTTCGAGCTCCATTCATTACGTAGGGCCAAGAATATTTGTCTGCGTGTACAAATGATTTCTTTGCATGTATGTCCTGTTTAAATTTAAGAAGTTGTATATATATTGTATTATATTGTATTAGTCACAGTGCATAATGCGCACGACAGCGTGCACGGTAACACTAAAATCGTTATTATTCAAAATGGGCAACTTTCGAGCAGCTAATTCTTGAAAATTTCATTAACAGATAGTTCAACAAACATGTCCCTGTCAATGCCAGCGTTAAAATGTGTTAAAATTTTTTTGTATCGACACAAATGTATTTTTAAATAAGCGAAAAAATATGATAATCACGACTACTTTTAGCATAACGTTTGATAAATAAGTTTGATAACGTTTGGCCAGGGAATCAGCTATTCTGAACCACTGTGCGCCGCCGTGGATCTTGTTATCCTGCGCATACCGACGATCCACCAAACGTTTCTCTCGCACAAAAGCGTCGTAATACTCTCTGACGATTCTATCGTTTTTCCGCAAATCACCACTAAACACATTCTGGAAGGCATGCATCCCGAAGCCGGAAGAGAAGTAGTGTAAAAACATCATGCAGAATTGGCCGCACACCGTCGACGTCTCGCTCTGAAGCTGCTGAGTGTTCCATCGGAAGGATCGACAGTTCCGCCGGAGTCTCGATGCATGGTGATGATTCAGCGGTGGTAATCCGTAGCTGTCAAAGTAGTAACCGTCTCCGTCAGCGTCCACGTACATGGCAACCCAATGCGCTCCTGGTTTCGTATGATCGTCTGTGTTGGCTATAATGGCAGCGGGCTTCGACCAGTTTCGGGGTATTCTATCAGCTGCGTAGACACCCGTCGTATGAGCTGATATACCGCGAAGACCGAGGTAAAGGTCTAGCGTGTTCATATATGCGGTCCGTTATTCCGAAGCCAAAATTCAAGGCGTAAGGCGTTGTTCAGCGCACAGGTAAACGATCCTCGGGTTTCCTTACAGGCGTGAACGATGCACTCGTAATGGTCACAATTCGGCGGGAAGTCCTCGTATGGCGAGTTATTGGGGGTTTCATCCAAATTTATAACCTCCCGGGCCATAACGGTCTGCAGAAAAAGTACGCTCTCCGAACCCCTCGTGTATATGCCCCGTGAAAGACCAGCTATATTTCGGAGATTGGTGTATAACTGCTTGTACGTTACACCACCGTCGAACCACTCTAGACCGTGTTGATAGCGGGTCATGGTGTTGTTCTCGCTTCTGATCACCGATGGTAATTCGTTGAAATCACAGGGCGGTGAAACGATCCACTGGCCTATGTATTTTGTTTCCACAGCCACGACGCCGATCTCCTTCGGAGCCAGACGCCCCTCGGATTCTTTGAAGTATTCGATTTCGATGACAAAATCCATGGTCGTGATGCTAACTCGAAGGCGTTCAACGAGAAACTGACGATCACCCGCGATATCGAGTACCCAAAAGATGATGACGCAGACCCCAAACTGCTGACCTATGTATTTTCTTCGACTGTTTAGCCGCCGTAATCTACGACGATTTGCCGCGCAGCGTCGATCTTCAAAACGTTGTCGTACTCTGCGTAGACGATACAGTTCACGGTAATGGCCAGCGGTTCGTCGAAGCGCACCTCGATTCGTACACTACCGTGCTTGATCAGGTTCCAGTGGGTGTTGCTATTTGCCGAGAGATCGGGTGTAAGATCAAAAACGAACAGGCAGTAACCGTTTGCGTAAGCGCTCCTAGATATCGATTTACCCTCGTTGAGGAAGTGTATACCCGTGCCGCTGAAGAGGGTGTGATACGCGTCCACGTAAAGATCGGCTTTGCCGAAATCGGTCTGCAGGGCTGTCGAGGGTACTTGGACACCGTCGACGTACAGCGATAAGAAATTAATACAATAGTTTTTAAAATTGAACGGATTGAGCTGATAGTTGCCGTTGAAGGCCTTATTATCGACGAAGCCTATTATAATACGCTTAGGTAATTGGCCGAGAATCACGTTATCCATCGTGCCACCATGCAAGCCGGCGTGCATCGTCAGGGCCTTGACCTCCACACGCGTAAGCGGATACTTGGCTGTTGTCTTTGATAGCATTTTAGAATGCGCTATTAGAATACCAGGGCTTATTTTGGCGCGTCTAACGAGAAGCGTAGCCTCCGTTATATGTAAAGAGCTCTCGCTCTTGGGATCCATGAGGGAGAAGCCGTCTCTAGTACGTACAAGTCGTAAACGGAGCTCGACACCGTTTAATAAAAATTTTTCTTGGTTAAACACATCGCAGTGTAAATGGCCAATCAGATCGACCGTCTTGTCTTTACCGACGAACGCTTGCCTATTCGCGAGGCCTATATTCTTGCCCGCTGTATCGTCCATATGACCGGGCGTGTCGTTGTACCAGAGCACGCTCGAGAGGTGCGACCCCTTAGCGGCGGGCCCGTAATTTAATAGCGTCTCTATGTAAGCTCTGTAAGCGTACGCGTTATTAGGCGGCGATACGAGTTTCTGATTTAGAAATACGTCCACCTGATTGAATAGCGAGTGTAGCAGGTTGTTAACAGGGGCCGCTTTGCTCAGAGTGTCCGCTGTTGACGCGTCCTTGGAGCGCAGCTGTACGCGTAAACTCAGCATGGTGTGTGCTAGATCGAGGTACTCATCGCCGTTACCCGGCACGACAAATTCAATGGGCGAGTTATCGGTCAGCGACGAGATAGGTTTATAGTGCACCCACTGAGCGCTCTCTATAGTAGTCTGCGTCGGTGGTAGTGTAAAGAGCTCGAGCTCCGATTTCATACACTCGCACGAGTGCGCTTGTAGGAAGGCCATGATAGAGGTAGCGTTTAGGAGAGATATCCAGCACACTCCGCTTTACTTTCATACTAGCGATTCTACGACGGTTTTTGGGTTTCTTGGTTTTTGACTTTATTTTTTTACTACTTTTTTTTCGACGCGGAGCAGCCTTCTTCCCCGTACGTCTCTTACGCTTCTTAACAGCTCATGAGGGTAAGGCGATGCTCCTTCCAGCAACGCCGATGATAGAGTGGCCACCGCGTGATCGTTTTACAGATTTATAACCCGATCCTTTCATGAGCTCGTCAATTTTCGTCTCCGCCTTACGTTTAAGATTCATACCCGATTCGGCGGCCCTGGTGCGAAACGCCTGCTTGAGCGGAGCACCGCGTTCGCTGACGTCTGTTAAGATATGCATACCAGCGCGCACCGCTTCCTTACCGACTGCTCGCGCACCCCTCGATAGTAGGGGTAGCACGCGCCGAAAAAGACCACCAAGAAAGCTACCGATACCGTGACCCCGCTGATACGGCGACCCCGCGAACACCCGGAATTTCGTGGAATATCCCCCGCCTATCTGCGAATCTTAGTAATCGGTGTAATGAGTCATCACTCTAACCGTTTAAAGTGTAGTGTTACGGAGAGCGTTCCTGATTCAAATGGTATGGGGTCACCCAGGTGGTCTCTTATATCGATGTCGATCGTTTGAAAAGTCGTTCGGAGCAGCGGTATGTACTTTAACGGCGAAAACGAGAGCACTTTTACAGCCGCGTACGTGTATTTGTTATCTGGTTGTAGGGGAACCACGCAGAGCAGGGGCGTTTGGACGTCTCCGGTGATATACGGTTCGCAGACATCGGTGTAAACGAAAAGCATCTTGGGTAGGGCGTTGATCAGACTAGCCGGTTGATCGGCCATCGCAGGGGATTCTGCTTTCGATACCACGACCGACTCGGTAAAGCCAAGGATGCGAGCCAGAGAGCGGCAGAGTCTCAGCTCGTGCGGATCGTCTAGATCGTTATCGGTAGAGACGAACGATACGCTCACGTAACCACCTCTGCAGAGCTCTAGCTTCAGACGGCCCGTCATAGCCCTGGTAGCGTTTATTTCGTAATGAGCGTCTTTACGTTATCGTAAACACCGTGCGCTACGTTAGAACCCGTCACTATAAGGCCGGCTATCGGTTCTTTGTGGTTCTTCCGCGGTTTGGTACGGGTGGTGACCACGACCACGTGATCCCAATCTTTTAGCGCTACCGGCACGTGCAAAAAAGTCATAGGAATCTGTATTTCAACCAGAGCAACAGACCATGCCCCGTGTAAATCGATCTGATGCGGTAGATGTGTCGTAAAACTGGTAGTTTTATTTTCGGGATAGTACGACATACTGCTGTTACTGGGAAGAACGAGATAAAATTGGTCCTTCATTGTTCTTTAAGTGGGATGTCGGTATCCACGAATTAAATTTCTCGGGGTAACCGACCCAACTGACCAGTACTTTTTGGACTTTCCCACGACCGCTTCGTTTTATTACACGATCGACGAGAAACGCGTCCTTTGCGAGGTCCTTGCGAACTCGAACGAGCTCCTCTTCGTAAAAAATACCGTCAATCTCCTCTCCGGCGAGATCTTCTAAGATGTAGACCGGTGGTTCCCTCGTTGTACCTAGGCGTACGATTTTAAAAATCTCTCGAGTCCACCCACCCTCGTAACCTTTCGCAAAAGGGTTCCTAGCGCTACTGATGCGTACCAGGTCGCCGACACTGTACTTAGGGACACGCGGGCGCGCTGTGGCGTATCACATAGACAGGTTCATACGAGCCTTAGCGGCATTATACAGGGTTACGTCAACCGGGCGCATTCTTATCTCGGAGTGGCGTGTCCTGTTGTACGAGTCCACGAGATTCTGAAGAATATCTATGTACCGCCGAGTGTTTCTATGTGTAAAGTAGCGCCACATACGATCCTTCAGAGTACGATTGTAGCGCTCGACGATAGCAGCCTTTACGTCGGGGCTGCGCGCTACACGGAATCCTATACCAAGCTCCTCGAGTAGACGCTGCAGTACACCGTTGATAAACTCTTTACCTTTGTCTGTCTGTAGGTACATGGGTATCCTATTCTTACTACGTGTCAAAACCCTCCGGAATGCCGCGGCTACCGTCGCACCGGTCTTATCGCGTAAAGGCTCGACCCAAGCGTATTTGCTGAGTACATCGATTATTACAAGTATATACGTTGTGACGTATTTTCACGCGATCGAACCTCACCGGAAAATATGAGGATGACCGGTGCACAACTTACGCGATTCCTTCGCGTGTCCAGGCGACCCAAGGGCTAACAACTGTTCCTGTAAAATGTCTACGATAGTGTTGGGCGCCAGGTTCCAAACGGGAACCACGTATCCTTCAAGTCGATCCTTTCCTTCCGGCCTTCCTTGGCTAACTCAGTACCGCGGAGGCGTCGGGGTTCGGAACAATAGGTCGGATGGGTCAGACGATCACGCGACACATAAAATCATTCGGACACTTCGATTTAAATAAATGGTTCGGTTTATTAAAGAAAATCGGCGGCGCGAAGCGCGACGATTTTGTACAAGACCGTATTCAGGAGTTACAAAAAAAAATAATAATTCAAAATAAATCGAAATGACAAAACAAAAGTACACAAGAAAATAGTGACGGGAACTTCGCGTACCATACGAATTCAAAACCAAATCGCAACACGGATAATCCGCGTTTCCCAAACTACGATAACCGACCGTCAAGGACCTATACTCGTTCTTCGCGTTATAAAATCAACAAGATATAAATGCCTGACGGGCGGACGACACGAAAACAATTCGGATAACGTACAAAATTCTATGTCCAAAAATAATATCAACCAAAGTTCTAAACCGTGAACCCTGCCGGTCGACGGACCTTCGTGCCGTGGTCTTCTTCGAGGTGAGGGATTGTCCCTCCGCGTGTTCGTTACACGCGCAGTCAAAATTTACGAAACACACACAAACTCCGGTACCACGTTTTGCACGAAGTTACGTCGCTCACAAAAGTCAATGGTACTCGCTTACCGTGAGGTTCCCTGGTCGCGTAATCCAAGAGAAACCCAAATCGTCAGCCCAGTGGCACTTAGTGCACTCGCGTACTCACAAATCAATCAAAACAAAACGTCTACCGTCTTCGCGTGTCCAAGCAGGAATCCCCCGATCTTCATGCGCTTTGTCTTCGCGTGAAGGATGGCACCCCCTCCCGTTAGGCTAATGGGCGGCGATTCGCCCTGCGGACGAATCCTTCAACCCAGCGTCTTCGCCACGCGCCAGTTTCGAACATGTCATCGTGATAATTTACACTTTCCAGAATATCTCGTGGACAAGGTGTACAGATCGGGTCTCACGGAGAATATCAGTCGTTCTCGCGCGAGGGTGCACCAGGCGTCCCCTGGATTCCCAACTCGCGGAAATATAATTATGCGCACTGGCGATGGGCGCTATGCCATAGGGGTCGGTGGTGGTGCTCATTCGGGTGGCGCTGTGGGCGCCACTTCCAGTCGTGGTTGAGTACCAGCTGAGTAGAGCGCGTTGCTGCCGCGTGACGTCAAGCTGTCCCGCGTTGCGCGCGCCTCCGGGGCCAGTAGAGCTGCTCTCCGCAGATAGCGCGAGTGTCGACCCTCGCGTGTCGCAGCTCCCTCCCTCCTGGGACTCCAGCTGGCTCTCCCTCTCTCTTCCGCCTACGCGTCTTCACGGGCACGGCGAGCGAGCACCTAGTCGACCTCCGGCAGAGTACACGCCAAACAAAAGAAAATAATACAATAATCTATCGAATTTTTTCATTAGGCCCTTGCGGTCGGTGGATCCTGCCTGGACTTTGCAATGGCCTTTTAGGCCCGTATCACGTTTCGGCGTGATTTTCCGCCGAGGACAAGACGGGTGAAATCCACCACGTCACAACGTGTAACCATCGTTGTACTCCTTCAACGATCGAAGGTCCACAAGATCGGCCTCCCAAACGTCGTCGATATTGCTGACGGTGTAAGAGCGACGCTGAAACGTATGTCGCACGGTAAACTTATGCAACGTATACGCGTCCTGCGCCTCTAACCAACGCCCGACGGAATCTCGTTTTACCCTGCCCCTAGCCGCTCGCTCTAGGTTACCGATACCGGCGTACGAAGACGGTTCTGCTGGCTTGTAATAAAGACGCCTCAGAAGGCTATCATCAGCCGATATCTTTTTCTTCTTCCGTTTCACGACAGCCTTAACCATTCTAATCTTTTCTTTTTCTCGCTATCGCTGGTTGTACCGGCCGACGTGGATCGCGTATATTTTTTCTCCACGAGCTCTTCTTCCGCGGAGTCTCTAAACACTTCCTGAAACGCCTCGTCGAATTCCTCCTCTGTAGACGAGCTCTGAGTCTGCTCGATAGGTCGCGGCACGATTGTTACACGGCGTGGTGTCTGATTACCGAGAGACGTCGTGTTGCTCCCCTCCCTCCATAGACGCTGATTGCCGATATATTCGCGCGGTATACCTGCAGTACGGAGGAACCGCGCAAACTGGCGACTCCCCGCCGGTCTCGCTGTTTTTCTCTCACGCATAGCGTCGTTGATTAAATCCACGATGTTGGCGTCCTGCACGACGGCTCCGCCGATACGCGTAACGCCCTGTTTACTCCACGAGATGCGTGGCGAACCAGCGTTGCGCAGCCTTCCTAGTAATAGCTTAGCCTTAGCTCTGTACTTTTGGGGTACGCTAGCGATGATGTCGTCGTCGCCATCGTCGGTCAAGCTCCTGACATTATCCTCCGCAGAACTGTTATTTTTTTTCTTGGCATCGTTATCGCCTCGCTTATCCTCGTCGACGTTATTTCGCAGATCCTCGATAAAGTGTAGATAACGCTGCAGCACCTGATTGTACATCTTCCACTTTTCGCGCTCGTCGATGAAATTCGGTGAGTGTAGGATCTCCTTCATGGATGCGTCTAATCTGCTTAAGGGGGTTCCGGGGGTCTGCACGGTGTTTACGGTGTCGACACCCTGCTCCTGCTGCTGGTGGTGTTGGTGGTGGGGTGTATGAGGCATTGGCCGGTAGTGCTGCTGCTCCACGCTCTCCTGAGGGATTAGAACCATCTTTTTGGCATGCTCCATCTCGATCGGTCTCTCTCTCCCTCTTCGCGGCGTATACCGCTATCCACTGCCCCCTATGAGTTTCGATATGACGGTGCCTAGTATGGGTGCTAGCAGAAGAGGTAAAAAACCACCGCTCTGAACGATAAGACGTTTTCTAGTTTTGACGGCTGAACCCGGTCTGGATAAACGTCTCAACAGCGGTGCGTGTTTTCGTAAGCGTCGTTTCTGCGTCGGCTTGAGGGGTACGTTACCGCGAAGAATATTCAGAGCACATTCACATATAAATTTGACGAGCCGTGAGTCGGCCGCTCGTAACAAAGCGCTACGCTGTTTGCTATCCAGATGGCAAATAGCCTTTAACACTGCGGCGTGTTTGCGCCCTATAGAGCAGCGTGCGCCAGATACCATTACAACCGAATGACTGGTACGTCACGATCGGTGTACCCGCCCTTTATACCCTTTCGCGGCACGTACACGTAGTGGAACGGGTCCGAAGGAAACACGCAAGTGCGAAAGCGGCAGATATCGGGGGTCGACTGCTTCAAATCGAGTAGTAGATAACCATGCGGTTGGGCCGTGGCATCGCGGTAGACTTCCTGTACGAAGCGCGGATTTTCAGAAAACACCTGTCTGGCCAGATGCTGTATCTGCGCTCTGTCGCGCGGATTTTTAAATACAACGATGTAGTTGGCGTTCAACGAGATATCGCGCTGTCCTGGACCCTGATGAAAGAGGTTCTGCGTGATAAAGATAACGCTGATGTTCTTATGATGGCTGCCTTTGGTAAAAAGGTCGACCACCGTGTTATTGGACGATTCCCTCATGAGATCGTTGATGATGACGAGTTTCGGGCGTGGATCGTTGCCGTAATCGGTGTTCTGCGGTAGGCCTTCGTGAAACTCTATAGCTCTCCCGTACTCCCTGTACCCCTCCTGCCACTCTGCATAGTAGAAGAGAACGCGCGCGAAGCGCACGTCGCTCATGTCCCCGATGAACCGTAGGAATTTCTTTACGAAAAATGTCTTTCCGCAGCTCGTTGGACCGCACACCATCGACGTCCATGGGTGCTTCCACCGCGTGTCCATTGTGCCGAATGAGGCTATTTGGCGATGCTCTTTACGAATATACTATTAAAGAGTCTATCGGCCTTTACATAGGCCCTCCGCCATAGCCGGGGACGGGCCGCGGCGGGCGCGCGACACGCGTGAGGCTCGTACGTCGCGCGCGTGTGCTAGCTCTTAGCGGTGACGTTGCTAGCCCCTCGTCCGGGTGAGCTCATCGTGCACCTGCGAGCTAATCGACTGTCTGTATGTGCGTCAACCATATCGCTAGCCGCCGTGCTCTGCTAGCATGTCCGAAGCGCCGCTGAAAAAAAAATAACGTGGACGGGCTGGTAGAGCCTTCAGGGATAGATGGATAAAAGAGATTTTTTTGGTTTTTCAAATAAATACGTTTATTATTCGTACTATTATTGCTCAGGGTTGTATATACATTTGTACATTTTTTTTTTTTTTTTTTTGTAATATTAGTTACATAAGACTGTACGGTAAAATATTGTTCAGGGTTGTATATACATTTATACAATTTTTTTGGTAATACTAGTTATATAAAGCCGTACGGTAAGGATCCGAAACGACCGTCGCGCCGCCGTTTTTGAAGTTCGGTCGGTTTACACGTTTTTGATTCGAGGCGTGTAACTACGTCGTGAAACGGAGTACGGCGTATCGCGTCATAATGTAAAACGACCGCTTCGCAGGTCTCCCCCGTTACATAAGACCGTATCCAGTCATAATTAATGGCAAGACTCGTTGCGTGGTCGATCGTGATACCTTTGACTTTGCAGACCTCTGCGTGAGAACCGTCTGGCTTACGTACCCGGTACGCGTAAAATTTCGGGCCTCCCGATACAAAAGACGTGATATAACTACCAACACCGTACGACTCCAGCTCGTCGGTTAAATCGCCTAAAAGACTGCCGAGCGGTGGCTCGTAAGCGTTATCGGCGTGCCGTCCACCTGATACGTATATACACGAGTCGGTGTCGTAATATAGTACACGGCGATCTAATTTTTCGAGATAGTCATATAACTTAAGACGAGCTTGAGCCGTGGTGTACGCGGCTATAACGACGTTTGTGTACGCTGTGGGTATCACCGATTCGCCCGTGCTACTCGTGTTGACATAGAGCACTTCGTCATCTACGGGTAAAATACCCGTAATTTCGACCTCCGGGGACGTAAGCAAACTCACGAGCTTCTGACGAGTCGTTACGATTTCCGTTTTAGGTAGATTTTCGCGCTGCCCAAACTTGCCCCAAAAGGAATTCAAACATAGTTTGGCGACTGCCCGCAGACCGGGATTAGATTTTATGTTAGCAGGGTCTAGTCGAATACCCTCGACCCGATCGTACTCCTCTACATACAGCTTCTTGGACTCGTCGTCGCTGCACTCACGCGGCCAGCCGCTAGCCTCCTGCTTAATCTTCAGGAATGTATTTATGTAGTCGGCAAAGTGACCGCCCGTCCGCGTCGTCGGATCGTACTGAGTGATCGCGTATTGCCATATCTCGTGTATCGTCGTTATTTGATACCCTTTACGTACAGCGCGTCTAACCTCGTCCACAACCCATGTCCCTTCGAATACTCTATCCTCAGGATTCTCGTGAGGACACGAGCCCTGCAGCGTTGACTCTGCACAGGAACGACACAGTGCGAAGAGCAATTTACCGTGCATGCGCGTCGGTAACACGGGGTGATACAGATCTCGCGGTGGTAACACGACACACTTAATCAGGCTCTCTACGCTATCGATGTTATTGTGATCACCCGTTAGTTCGCGGCAACCGTCGCCCACGTACACTCTAGGGTGACCTACAGGGAATTTCCCCGTTTTCGATATGAAGGGGTAGAGCGAACACACATCTACGTAGTGTATCCTCTCAGACCCCTCGACTTCGTAAAAACTGACGGTATTCCCTGTACGCCCACCGAAGAAAGCATCGCGAGGTTCCAGCGGTAGTTGCGCTACTAACGGGTTCTCATTCAATGCTCTATATAATGCGGCCTGTGCCGGCTCGTTTATCCAGCTATCGAATTCACACTCCCAGATTTCCGTCAATTCGTAACCGAGATATCGGATCTTATCATTCGTTGCCTGCGTTCTCTCGAAGCGCGCATCCATAGATTCGCCCGTGTGCATCCGCGTATCCCTGTTTATGCGATAACATTTTGGGCACCCGTGCCAGAAGCAACCCTGAAACTGCAAGACGTGTCGCAGACCTGTATCGGTGTCATGGTAGTAGCCGTCGACGGGCGTGCCGTCCGGTAGACGGTACTCCCGAGTGCGCCCTGCGTGAACTATGGTACAACCCCAACGATGCTCCAGCGAAAGTAGCCATAACAGGGCCTTACGTGATTGTTTCTCGCAGTAGCGGTATCCACCCGGTGGTAAAATGGCTATCTGTTCGTCCCGCAAAAAGTTTTTTCTAAAAACTCTCGAACACGCTGAGGCTATGGTGGTGCTCTCCGAGAAAGGACAAACGCTATCGTGCTGGAGAAACATTGCGCGGAAAGAAACGCATGCCTGTCTGAGGATGCTGACGTCGGATCTACAGTAATCAATAAACTCTGTTCGAAAATTAAATACGTAGCCCGCAGACCGTTGTTCGTTATACCATGCTAAGAATTGATTACGTTGGGCCGTAGGCATCGCGTCGGGTGAATAAAACTCGAGTGGTGGTAGAGGACCGATATAATGCTGATTCTCGGGAGTATTGAATAGATGCGGAAAGACACCTTTTTGTTTCAAACCAGCCGAGTCCACGAGACCGAAGGCTTTTGGCAGGGCAGTCAGAGGCATGTGAAAATAATTAAGGCTGTCTATGAATGTTACACGACCCGTCTTCATCATTATGATACTCGTGCCACTGAGTATCAGCGTCGGTGGTTTTAGAGTTTTCCGTTTACGCTTCACGATATGCTTCAATATAAACTGCGCGTCGAAACCCTTGGCGTTATGCGCCACACAGATCGCTCTCTGAAACGATTTTCTTTTATTATCGCACGCGTAATCTACAAACTGCCTTACGGGATCATCTTCAAAGACGTATTCGCGTACACCGCAGGCCGGACATACCCTCGCGAGATCTGTATCGTTTATGCATGCTGTGCACATTTGCTGAACGACGCACAAGTTTGGTGTGTGGATGCGTATCGTGTCGTCACCGGGTAGCTTCTGTATCTGCTGTGTTTCAAAATCGTAAAAAATGAATAGAATATTTTTTTCCACGGACGCCTTTTTTACCGGTCTGACGTAACACTGATGGCCTACATTGTTAACGCTCTTGCAGACTCTGCAGTACACCTTATCGCAAGAGTGTTTACGCGGCGCTCTTTGAAGCGGTCTGAGACACTGTGGACAGCTGCGAACGGCCTGACATACGCTCTTTTCTTTTCCCTTCTGTTTGATAAATAGTGTGTTTATATGGTTATCGAAACAGATTTGGCCAAAAAAAGTACCTATGGCACTCGCGACAATACAATGTGGGGAGAGCCGAATCGCAGGCCGGTTTTCCGGAACATCTAGCGCATTTGTGGGAACACTTATGCTCTGCTTCGTGCGTGTAAGATTTGTTACAGGGTATGCAAAAACCACGACTACCGACCGCACCCCGCATATTTAAAATAGGCTGATAATGCTGCGAATTATTATAATACAGGATGCGGAGCGTTTGCCGTGGTCTCCCTGATCCGTACGCGTTATCAACTGCTTGCGAACCGTCGTACAGCGGTTTCTCGCCGCTGCCTATGGTGTCAAAATCGTAAACAACGATTGCTATACCCTTCGGGGCTAGGTACCTTTGAAATTTGTCAATTTCTGGAATACCGCAACCGTCCGGTGGTATGTTATATGGTGGTATGTATATGGTGGTATGTTATATGGTGGTATGTATACACGCGTTTGTCACAAGTTCGAGAGCAAATTGTTTTTGTAATTTACCCCGTTGACGCCGTACCGCGTTCCATCGCTCATGCAACTCCCCAGAGCGCACCTCCCCGCGTTCGGCGTGTACCATCGCCACAGCGAGCGACCTAGGTAGACAGAGGTTATCGCTATTCACTATGGTCAGTATAGAGTGTTTTTTTACAAATTCGTGCGCTAATTGCACGCGCCCTGTACCCCGCAGTACTTCGACTATACACGACTCGATGACAAAAGACCTATCTATTTGGAATGCCTGGGCGCTCTGTGCGACGGACGATATCACACCCCACACATCGTTTTCGAGAAGTTCTCGAGCCGGTCTGTACGACAGCCACGCTGCCCCGCACGCAAAACTGTCGGATTTGATCGTTAGACCTATATAGTCCCGCGCGGTACACGAGCTTGTGAGGTACGCATGTATATCCCTGACTGCCCCGTGTAACCATGATACCGTATTTGTATCAGGGTCTTCGGGCGACCTCCGGATAGCCATTGCTATTTCACGCCCGTCTAAACGAAACCTATTTATACGACGCGTCGTTTCGGACAGTATTGTAAATCTATATCGAGGCGGTAGCACGTCGTTATTGATATCTTCGGCGGCGTCATCGTTGTCGCTCTGCGGTCGAAGAAGGGGCCCACCACCGATCTGTCGACATACCCCGTCGTCCTCTGCATCTAACGTTTGGAAAAATAATTTTATTTTTTTTACTTGTTAAACAAAAAAAAAGAGTGTTAAGCGCATACTGACTTATCATTCCTCGCGAGGATTAAACATTGACCCTATGTATGAGAATAGCGGTTTTCATCACCCCCTACATTTTTTTTACAGTTAGCAATTTCGAAAAAAAAAAGCGTTAACCGCTAAGGAACATAACATTATACGCTACCTTCTTCGTAGGTATCCGAGTCGTTTGGATTCTCATCATCATCTGCATCGAGCTCTGCTAATACTTCAGCAGCCTCGTCGGCATCCGCCGCTACGTGCACACCGTTCCGGACAACCCATAGTATCGGTTCTTCAGCATTGGCCTGATCCTGCGGTGGTAGCAGGTCACCCCGTACAATGGGCTCTTGACTATCGTTGTCTATATCAGCATCGAACGAATCTACAATTTTTACTTTTTCATTTTCACACAAATAAATTTTCAGCGGCTTCTGTACTTTATCATTATTACCTGGATCGCGCTCGTTTGAATCGCTGGAATCGGTGGAGCGATCGTCGACATCGTCCTGGTCGTCGTCGTCGTCTTCGCTCGCGTCCGACGTTATAGCCGTGAATGCATCTGTAAAAATTTATGAATAGCACAACACATTTTTTTTTTTTTCTGACGCTGTATGACGCATACCCCATGTGTCGTAATGCGCTTCTTCTTCTTCTTCTTCTTCTTCTTCAGCCGCTTGCGTGTTCAGGGCTGTCGATGGTCCTGGCACTTTTTTAAAAAACGTATATTAGGCGTAAACTTTTTTTTAACGGGTGCGTCGTCGTTGCGAAATCGCGTCAATTCTTGTAAAATTTATTTAGTTTTTAAAAGCAGTTTATTTAAGCAATATTACCGGTAGGTGGAAAATACATACCTTCGTGGACCGCATGATCGGCTATAATAGCCCTGGTGATACGATTATCGCGCACTCCCCGTTTGTTAATACACGCTACGGCTAACGAGAGTATGTACGGGTCGTTTTTAAAATACCCTCTCTCGTGACCCCTGGCTAGCACGCGTAGAGTGCAATGGGCAAATACGGTTTTTAATCTAAGAGTTAACGTACGTAAACCAAAATATCTTAATTCTCTGCACCACGTCGGCGAGAATAATCGCGCGTTTGTAGGTGTTATCAGACGACGGGTCTTTACAAAATCGCCAATACATTCGCGAATATGCGTTACAGATGACATTTTTTAAACTGTTGATTGCTGTAGGTGATCAGTCTGTCTACCGGGACGTCGTGATACGAACTAAAGCAGGGTACATTTAGCCCGTGCCCATCTTACAGTCGTTGCGATATCAATTTCGAACTATGTCTTAAAACGTGACCATGCAAAACAGCTGATTCAGCGGTAAAAAATTACGATTCTCTTATGGCAGCATTATCCGTCGAAAATCGGGTAAAATCGGGTAAAACGCTTCAATCGCAACAAACAGCCAAATATATATATATATATATTATAACCCGGTGGAGGGGTTATTTTTCAAGGGACAATCCGGGAAAAATGCGGGGCGTCTGGGCCGGGATTCGAACCCGGGACCTTTCGATTACCGGTCGACTGCTCTGACCACTGAGCTACGCCAGCCGCTTACCACACCTCTCCCGAATCGTCCCTACTAACGAAAATTCATTTTTTGTTACAATATATATATATATATATATATATATATATATATTGTGACGTTGCATTTTCAAAATGCGCGTCACAGGGTTGTTGTCATGGGAAGTTGGAGTGCGGGCTGGATTTACAGCCCGCTATTTGCATAAACGTCCACTGGCGGGGGTCGGGGAGCCACCTAGAAAACATAAGATCTGTAAATTAATGCTATCAAATTTTAACTGATACCTATGAACGAGCGCACACTCACCAACACGGAGGATTGGAAGCTGGAGATCTACGTGGGACGACATTACCGACCCCGACGGGACGGCTATACCGACTGCTCGACCCGATCATCACTGCTGGAGCCCGCCAAATTCAACCGGCTCACCATCAGAATTTCCTGTAAAGGAGTTATTGCCTTACCTGCTGACACGCCACGAGACTGCTGCTACCTGCATCAAGACTTTCCGGCTATCTGACATCGGGAGGCGAGTTCGGAGTCACCGCATGCCAATCCACTACGCCCAGGACGAATCCTCGACAGAGACGGGTGAAGGGCCACCTCGTCTCCCGTCCTAGGGGATCCTTGTGCCCTGTGGGCACGATAAGGCTTTCCCCAAAGACGTGGAGCGAGGCCCCGGTCAGCAACCTGTAAGGCGCGGGAAGCTGTCACTCGGAGGAACATCAATGTCTAAATGACGGAGTAGAAGGAAAAGCTCACTTACCTGCGGAGAAGTTGCATAAGCTACCTATGGCTGCCAATATTCTGGATTACCTGCATCGGCCAACAGCTGCCTGGAGTGGTCACAACACCATTTCGAAGCACAAGTGGGAAAAGCCGGAGAGTACGGGAGCACTTCAAAACATCGCGACAATAACATTCGGACCGCGGCATGGCAACGCGGAAGACGCTAGCACCGCCTCACCTCGGAGTGCGGGCGAACTACTATTGCCCAGAGGGCTGCGCGAACGATGCGCGCGCAACCGCTCCAACGTTAAAGCTACCTGATAGGATTGCGAATCCTAGATCCTGACGATCTATTGTCAATACGCACCTAGGATTGGCGGAAGTAATTGCGGTGAATAAGTAACCAATTATAATCAGCAAAATTAAGGGTCGGGTGGGAGGATAGTACCCCGGGTGTCGGGAAAGAAATTGTAATCGTTCTCTTTCGTCGTGGACCTCCCTACCTGGTGGACGTTTTACTACACTGCTTCGGAAATACCTGCGAAGCTTCCTTTGTGTGGAATATATTTTTCGATATCTTTTTGGTAAGCAATCTTTTCTGTAACCGGGTACGAATCTCTTCACGCTATCTACGGTAGCCATATAATTGTATGCTACCTGTTAACTACCTCCGGCCTAAGGGCTTAAACCAGCGTCCATTGAAGAGCTTCGTCGCCGGAATTATAAGTGATATATGCTAGTTCGCGAGTGTAGAATATTTTAGATAAATAGTGGTTCCCCGATTACGGCCACGGCGAAGAGCCTGTCGTGTTTCGTCTGTTTTGTGTAATTTCGTTATAGTTTCCGTTACGTCGCGGCTACCTTGTGTTAGCGTACTTCATCGGATATTTCCGTGAGTAGGACGTGGTTTTTCCTTTTAGTTGATCCGATCGCGCGTGTAAGATTTCCTCGTACGGGTGTGAATACGCACAGCTACCTGGGATAGTGTAAATCCCGCCGCGGCTACCTGAGTCCTCGAGACTCCCGGAATTCGCGAGAATAGGAGTTTGTCGGCACAATGTTATATGCTACCTGGGACAACCCGAGCTCTCTGTTATAGGAGTTAATCTGAGTGTCGACCACGCGGTCTGGATTCGAATTTTTATGTGATGTTCTCTCGTTACTTATGACTGTGTAATTTTATCTTCGGATGATCTATTGACTTCGCTGACTTTACTTATTGTTCGATTGTACGTCAATTTGCGTTATCCGTATTATTTGTGTTCCCTGGAATGCGAAAGGTCCTTGTAAAAGAGTAATATTGTAATCGGCAGATCGGCCGTAATCGGTGCGCGCGTTGCATCTACGCTCTTCGCTATCTGTTTTCCGAACTCTGTAATCGCCGAACCTTACCGCGACTACCTCTGGTAGCCCTTTCGTATCTCTGTCGGGTTTTGATGTTTGTTATATTTTGGTTGCCAGGTGCAATAAATTGTTAAGTTTTTGGTTACGTGATCCTGGCTTACGGCTCTTACTTCCCAATTACCCCGCCCCTCTCCTATACCTAACGGGGCTGAGCTAGTCAGACTTCCGCAACGCATCGGTCCTAGTGTCGTTAGATTTTCGTTTCTTAACGCTACCTTGGTGCTTTTCATTATCGTTACCTTGTGGCATCACTGGATGCCTGGCGCCCACCGGCATATCTCACAGGTTTCGTGTCGCTTCTGAATTCAAAGATGCTGGACCGATCGAGCGAAGGTACTCCCTGTTCCCGAGTCTAGTTATCGTGACTCAATATTAGGAAATCCGGGAACAGGCGTTACAATATATATATATATTGTGACGTGGCACTTTGTGCACGTCACAAAAGGGAGAGGAGAAAGGCGAAATAGGAGCTACACCGTGAGGCCCGCAAGGCAACATAACGTTTGCGTCGAGCGTGGACTGGAATTAGCGTGTAGAATGTTTATTAATTCCCTTCGGGGTCTGTCTTTTCGAATGTTACTAGCGGTGATCGGTCCCGTAAGGGAACCGATCGGAGAAAAATATGAAGCAGCAACGGCCCTGACTACAGAAAAGGGGCCCAACCAGTGCGACCAGCAGCACTGGCGTGACGTAGCCAGCAGGAGGAGGGCCAGCGCGACCGCAGAGCACCACTGAGCGAGGCCACCTACGCGAAAGGACGCCGCGAGAAGAGGAAAGATTCCAGCAGCATCAGAGGGTTGCAGTGGCGGCTTGAGGCCGTACATCGAGGGATAGGGTGCGGATGAGATTCCCGCACCGAGAAAAGACACTGCAATCGCTCAGAAGAGGAGAAGATGCGCGGATCTATTTTTCTAGGAGCACCTAAACAATTGAAGATCGCGGGCGAACTCGGCCGCGTAGGGGCTAGCGCAAATTTGATTGGGCCCAAGGGTAATGTTCCTCCGCGCCACTAGGGCACGTTAGCGGGCGAGCGATCGGGTAGCGTCACTTGCGGTGTAGCTAGCGTCCAGTACGTACGTGCGTCCAAAAGTGTGTGAGAGTGAACGAGAAACAGAGACGAAAGCGAAGTGATGGATATAGGAGAGACAGATGAGGTGTTGCAGGCGATATTGGGTGAGTGACGCTACCGAGCTTCTAAATTTGCAATTGAGCGAGATTTACGGGACAATAGAGTTAGCTACTGGATCTTGGATCCAGATAGCACGTGTCGCCTTCCGCTGACTAGATCGCTCAGATCAACTCGTGGCCAATCGGTGACGATCTGGAGAGTCCGAGGTCTCGCCTCAAAATAAAGTTCCTAGTTGTGTTTTAGAATATTCGTAGTGCATGTTTGGGAATATCGGCATGTTAAGTAACCTTCTTCAGTCCACGCTACGGGTAATCGCTTCGGGTTTGCGTCATGTACCGTATGTACCGCGCCGTGGCGCGTAATTCTCCCGGGGATATTCGTAAAGACAGGTCGAGGAGTGCGTAGGGTCGGGCTGATAATTTCAGTCGACACGTGGGGCTTCAGAGCCGATCTGGATCACGGAAATCTTCGAAACGGGATAGGATACACGTACGTGATGGTTCGTGAAACCGTGACATTCCTAACGGGAAATCTACATATTCGGTAGGTCAGGGACCGTTAGAATTACCGAGCGACAAATTGTAAATATTGTGAGGCCGACGGGCCAGGCACTAGGCCACGCGTCAGCTGTTTGGGTAAATATTACGGTTTAGCCTCGTTGCGCGCGTATTGCCGAGTGCAAGTGTTGTTGCCGGAAGTGTCCGGTTTTCTAGCAAGGAATTTAGACTCAGTTAATCCGTAAGGGAATTAGTATTTGTGTTGTTGCGGTTACTGCATTTTCGAAGGGACCGTTGTCCCTAGTAACGTTTATTAATTTGGAGCGGTGATTCCATACCGCGTTCTGTATTTGCACCTATTCACTATCTAATTTGTATATTTTAAATGTTATCTCTTCCGTTATCTTTTATTGTTTTGTGTTAAATAAATCGGGCCCGTTTGTGGTCCCGTATTGTTAAACGAAACCTCAGCTCTGTTGATTTCTTAGAGCCCCGTTTGTGTTGTCTGGTTGTTATTAATTTTCAGGTTTCGTTATTGTCTCCCAGACCCAGGACCCCACCGCACAAGAGCTGGCCGGGGTAACCTCTGGAGACAGCGGTGTATCTCTTGATATACCTGGCGCCCAGTAACATTCTAATTATTTCTAGCGGTGCCTTTATTTGTGCGATTCGTCGTTACAAAATTGGCGCCCAACGTGGGGCCACGTTGAAATATTTATCTTTGCTTTTGCGTGGAAAAGACTGAGGTTTCGTTAAGTTAAGAATTACGTTGAAGAGGAGGATATTATTTAAAATAAGAAATCCAACTTCGTTATATTTTTCTGGCGTAGTTAGAAACGCTGTTCGAAAAATTCTGTCTAGGGATAGAATATTCGAGACGCCTAACAACATTGTAGCGCGGAGAAGTTTGGCGTCCTTTGTCGGATCGTGTGTGTGTCCGTGAGGCCCATACGTGTGATAGGCGCGCACGGGTTAGTTGTTTAGAATATTCTAGAACTAAACAAACGACTGTCGACATGGCAACAGGAGACTCGGGTAGGGGAACCGGCGATACGCCGAAAGGGGCATGGGACGACTCAGCGGAGGGGGAAGGATACCCCCTCAAAACAAATGCCACGGGCGCACGTACTCGAATACCGAGCGGCGTACGGCTGTTTGGAGATAGATGGCCCGATGCACCACCGAGTCAGCTCACCTTTAGGACCCCTACTACGACAACCGTCACCTACTCGACTGGGACTCCGACGACAACAAAACATACGTCGATCATGACAACGCGATCGTGGGAAGTGCCCCGACCGGAGACTGCGAGCCAAGAAGATTCAGAGGAGCTTACCTGGTCCAGATTGGATCCTCCGAAGGGAACGCCAAGAAACTCCTTGGAGAGGTCAACGGAACCGAGGGCCATAAGAGGATCGAATCCGAGGGCCATGAGGGAACAAAATCCGACTCCGCTAGCGTCACATTCGGTTGCGAATATGCATCGCATCCAGGACTACGCAAAAACTATAAGGAACTGGAAAATCACGTTCGATGGACAAACGGAGAATAATGTCGAAGAATTCCTCACCCAACTGGAGGAGTGTCGGCAATATACACCGTTGACGGACGCGGAGATGTTAAGCGTCCTACCCTTAATTTTATCTGGGATGGCACGCCAATGGTATCGCATGGAATGTAGAAATTGGGTTGTCTTCGAGGATTTCGTTGAAGACTTTCGTCAACAATATAGCCAAGACAACTTCCAATGGCAACTGGAAGAAGAAATTCTGAGTCGCACACAGGGGGACAAGGAACCGGTGAGGGATTATCTTGTGTGCGTACGACGCTTATATGCCCAGATGGACAGAAGGGTTCCGGAAGAGGATCAGTTAAATCGCGCCTACAGGAATCTCCTCCCGAAGATCCGCCGAGGGTTCCGCCGACAGGAGTTCAGGACCTTCAAGCAGCTACGGGACCTGGCTAGGGAACGGGAGCAGGAACTAGCCTCGGCCGAATGGCATAAACCTCCCCGAGCACCGGAAAGAAGTCTGATACCGGAATTAGCGTATCGTGAGAGGAAATCCGCACAGGTGGCCTCGATGGTACAAATTGAAGAAGTGGAGGAGGGAGTATCCGTAGCGGGAGTGGAGATAAGCAAGGAGGCTCCGAAAAAAGTCGAGGCCGAGTCCGAGATAGCAAAACAGCTGATCGCCCTCACAGAGAAATTGGAGAAGATGGCGAAGCAACAGGATCGGCTGGAGACAAGACAGGGAGAAATGAGCAAGCGATTAAATGCGTCGAGTTCCAACAGCAAAAATAAGCCCTCTGGACCCGGAAAGAAGAAGGAAGGCGGGACGAAGGGGGAGGAGAAGGATCAGAAAACGGAATTTAGTGCTAATTGTTGGAACTGTGGCGAGAAAGGGCATCGGTTCAGTAAATGCGAAAAGGAGCGTGCCCTATTCTGCTATAAGTGCGGAGAAAAAGGAGTAACCAGCCAGCGTTGCAACAAGTGCTCGGGAAACTCCAACAGGGACGAGAAGTAGGGGTCTCTTTCGTTCCCCAGGTGTCAACAGTGACCTCAGTCGTAGCGTCTACCGATTCCTTTATCTCGTGCGGTCCCATTCATGCTATAGAATCGGGATCGCGATGGTATTTGAACGTGAAAGTAGGCGGACGAGGGGTACGCGCATTAGTGGATCCGGGATCGTCGCGGACTTTCTTGGGACCTATAGGAAACAGTATTGCTCAGGAATTAGGAAAATCTGTCGACCGACCACAATTTACCTCTATTCGCTTAGCCGACGGACACACTGCCAGTGTTATCGGGGAGATCGGGTTGAAGATCGAGCTCAAGGGAGTGTCCCACGAACTCGCGGTTCGCATCGTCCCCTCACTTTCGGGTGAATGTGTTCTAGGCATAGATTTTGTGCGGCAATTTGAGATGGTATTAGATGGGAGTCGCGACACTTGGAGTTTCGCGGCGGCGCCAAATACTCGTTATACGTTCGACAAAAGTCCTCCACAGGGTTTCAAAACTGGTGGCTCCGTATGCGGGATCGCCGAACTCGGTAGATCCGAAGAAGTTCGCTTGAAGGAGTTCTTAGAGAAGGAACTGCCTCCAGGGAATTCACCTTTAGGGTGGACCCAGTTAACCGAGCATAAGATCGACGTGCAGGGGCACGAGCCGATTAAGCAACGGTATTACATGGTGTCCCCCAAGGTAAAGGAAGCCATCAATGAGGAAGTGGATCGGATGTTGAGCGAGGGAATAATCGAGCCATCTCGAAGCGCATGGTCGAGTCTGATAGTGATGGTCCGCAAGCCTAACGGGAAATATAGATTTTGTCTGGATTATAGAAAGGTAAATACGGTAACGAAAAGGGATGCTTATCCGATCCCCTATATCAACGGGATATTAGATAAATTACGTTCTGCAAGGTATATCTCCACCATTGACCTAAGTCAAGCGTACCATCAGGTGCCAATGGATAGTGGGAGTAAAGAAATCACGGCGTTTACTGCTCCAGGCCGCGGCTTGTATCAATTTACGCGAATGCCGTATGGCCTGACGAACGCGCCGGCGACATTTCAAAGACTGCTAGACAAGTTAATTGGGCCTGAGATGGAGCCACATGCCTTTGCATACTTAGATGACGTAATAATTGTGACAGAAACTTTCGAAGAGCATTTGGAGTGGTTGCGCAGGGTGCTGCAGCGCATTAGTGACGCGGGACTGACCATTAATCCAGACAAATGTGACTTTTGTCGCACCGAGGTGAAATACTTACGGTTTTTGGTCAATCAAGAGGGCTTGAAGGTAGATGCCGGGAAGATCAAACCGATTATAGAGTATACGGCTCCGAAAAATATTCGACAATTGCGCCGGTTTCTTGGTATGGCCTCTTGGTACCGCAGATTCATAGATAATTTCGCTACCGTAAGCGAACCACTGACCAGACTGTTACGAAAAGAGAAAATATGGGAGTGGGACCAAGAGCAGGAGGATGCCTTTCAGGGGCTGAAGAAAGCCTTGGGGTCTGCACCTATTTTATCATGTCCAGATTTTACAGTGCCATTCGTGCTACAAACGGACGCAAGCAGTTACGGGATTGGGGCAGTATTAACGCAGACAATCGACGGGATAGAACGCGTGATCGCATATGCTAGCCGCACCATGACAGATGCCGAAAGAAAATATTCCGTTACGGAGAAGGAGTGTTTAGCGGTAATCTGGTCGGTTAGGAAATATCGCGAATACTTGGAAGGATTCCACTTTACCGTGATAACCGATCATAGTAGCCTGCGTTGGCTGCATAATTTGCACAACCCGACGGGCCGATTAGCACGATGGGCATTAGACCTTCTTGAATACGACTTCGAAATTATACATCGCAAGGGTGCAATGCATCATGTGCCGGACGCACTGTCGCGAATGTTTGAGGAGGAGTCTTTAGAGGAATTAGCCGTAATAGACGAGGTAGAAGATACATGGTATCGAAAACGTCTCCGCGATGTAGAGAAGTATCCACGCAAATTCTTGGGGTGGAAGGGGGTCGATAATAGATTGTACTATTACCGCCCAAATAAAAAGACAGATGACGTCTTGCCTGACTTAGACGGCTGGAAGCTAGTGATTCCTACAGAACAGCATAGGAAAGTCTTCGAGGAGGTTCATGCGGAACCACAGGCTGGACATTTAGGAATCGAGAAGACCTATTCCAGAGCGGCAGTATTGTATTACTGGCCGGGAATGTACAGGGATTTGGCAAAAATGGTACGCGAATGTCAAGTATGTCAAGCTAGCAAGGTAGAGCAAGCCTTACCAACAGGCTTAATGGGTAGGAGGGTAGTAGACCAGCCATGGGCGGTGGTAGCGGCTGATGTAATGGGTCCGTTTCCCCGAAGTAAGGCAGGCTTCGAATATGTGCTGGTGTTTCAGGACCTTTTCACTAGGTGGATAGAGTGCGTAGCATTAAGAAAATCTAATGCTAAAAATATCTTGGCGGCGTTTGAGGATGTAATTCTTTCTAGATGGGGTACTCCGGAGGTTCTCCTGACAGATAATGGTACCGAATTTGCAAATAGGGCCGTTAAAGAATTCACAAACGCGTACGGTATAGTACATTCGCACATTCCACCTTATCATGCGCAATCCAATCCGGTGGAGAGGGTCAACCGAGTACTGAAAACAATGATGGTAGCCTACATTGAGAAAGATCATCGGGAATGGGACGTACATTTAAATGATTTTAGATTTGCGTTTAATTCGGCCTGCCATAGTTCCACTCAAGTGTCTTCCGCGTTCCTTAACCTAGGTCGAGAACCGAAGGCTAGACATTCGCTGCGGCGAGACGCAGAAGGGCCCGCCGATATAGCCACGCCGAATACAGAGAAATGGAAGGCCCGGATAAGTCAATTGGACGAAATCCGAGACTTAGTAAAGAAGAATATAGATCAGGCTTTCGACCGTCAAGCAAAATATTATGACAAGCGTCATCGAAATATAGAGTACGCGGTAGGGGATCAGGTCTGGAAGCGCAATCGGATTCTATCATCGGGACAACATAATATAGCAGCCAAATTAGCTCCGAAATATGCAGGTCCATTTAAAGTAGAACGGGTAGTTTCTCCTATCGTAGTAGAACTAACGGATACGAGCGGTAAACATGTAGGTCGACACCATGTTACTGATTTAAAACCGTATATCGTCGAAGGAGGCGAGGATCCCGGATCCGACGACGAGAGCATAGAGGAGGGTCCGTCTACTTCTAACGATGGCGCGACAGCGTGATTCCCGTAGAACCTAAGTCCCCAAAAGACCTGTAAAATAGTGTGTTTTTGTTAAGCCTAGTAGTTAAGTAGTTTTATTTACCTATCGATAAGTTCCAACATTCCTTCCAACTCCAGTATCCTGCGAATGCCCTGGGTAGACCCGTAGTACGAGGATTGGGCTGCATGCAGGGGTAGTATTCGGGATTTTGGGAAACTATTTGCCATGTGACGTACACCGAGGGAACTCAACTAAGAACGAGGACCGTTGTATTCTCTCAACAGCCTTGAAGATACCCAAGACAAGGTGTTACGAGACCGTCGGCGAGTCGGAGGATGACCGAGCCGACAAGGGATCGGAGGACGGGTCCGAAGTGAGCTGGACAACGGCAGTTGGGGGGGAGGCCCCAAACAGCGGGCCCGTCGGAGAGGAAGAGGAGGGCTGTTGGGCAGGCCCACCTAGACCTTCCGGGAAGCTTGGGGAGGAACCTGCAGCTCGCGGGGGTGGAGAACCCCCGGGACTGGTTCTATCCCCCACCGGCTCAAGGAGAGCTCCTGGTCTCGGTGAGGGAGACCGTGGGGATGATGCCACCAGCAGGCCCCAGCAGCGGGCCCAGCAGACCTGCAGCGGCTCCGAGGAAGGAGTCGATGTGGGAGGAGATCCGGCGCCGGAAGGAGGAGGCCAGTAGGGCACGGAGACCGTGCTGGAACTGTGGCCGACTAGGCCATAGGCACACAGGGTGCGATCGACCGTGGGGGCGATTCTGTCGCCACTGCGGAACTCGCGGGGTGCTGGCAGAGGAGTGTCCGGTCTGCGAGCACGACCGGCGCAAGGGCACCTTCCGTGGGCCGAGGGCCCCGGAAGATTAAAGGAGTAAGGGGGGGTGGGTTTTTCATTTTTTTTTGGTGGGTAGGGTTGCCGGGAAGGGGGGTTGCTTGTGTTTTTTTTTTGGGAATCGGGGAATTAGCTTATTAAGGGTATCGAGTCAGCTGTAGAGTCTGGGGGTTTGTTTGGCTGAAGGGGGGAGGGGGGTAACTGATAATTTAAAAACTTAAGGGAAGGGGTTAGCGTGTGCGTGTAAAATAAGAATGCGAACTATTAAGAGTTAGATATAAGAAGCGTTAGTATTCAATAGCTGTTAGTGATATCTTTTGGTACCGTCTGTATTAGTCAGCAGTCGGTACGACCGTCCACGGTCTGTGTATGGTTAGCTCATTAGAATAAATTTGGAGTCTAATCATAGATTTAGTATTTGAAGAATTAGTATTTAGCCTAAGTCGAAGCGATTCCGGAGCGGTGTAGTACGTTAGCGTTTCCGATCTTACGGGATACCCACAAGGATTGAATCCGAATTCCGAAACCCTCCAAATCGAACACCTCGCGTCGTTGTCATGCAAGTCCTATGAATATTTTGGACTCGGTGCTTCACTCAACCCCAGTGGCAACAGCTAAGGGGGGAGGAGTTGTGACGTGGCACTTTGTGCACGTCACAAAAGGGAGAGGAGAAAGGCGAAATAGGAGCTACACCGTGAGGCCCGCAAGGCAACATAACGTTTGCGTCGAGCGTGGACTGGAATTAGCGTGTAGAATGTTTATTAATTCCCTTCGGGGTCTGTCTTTTCGAATGTTACTAGCGGTGATCGGTCCCGTAAGGGAACCGATCGGAGAAAAATATGAAGCAGCAACGGCCCTGACTACAGAAAAGGGGCCCAACCAGTGCGACCAGCAGCACTGGCGTGACGTAGCCAGCAGGAGGAGGGCCAGCGCGACCGCAGAGCACCACTGAGCGAGGCCACCTACGCGAAAGGACGCCGCGAGAAGAGGAAAGATTCCAGCAGCATCCGAGGGTTGCAGTGGCGGCTTGAGGCCGTACATCGAGGGATAGGGTGCGGATGAGATTCCCGCACCGAGAAAAGACACTGCAATCGCTCAGCAGAGGAGAAGATGCGCGGATCTATTTTTCTAGGAGCACCTAAACAATTGAAGATCGCGGGCGAACTCGGCCGCGTAGGGGCTAGCGCAAATTTGATTGGGCCCAAGGGTAATGTTCCTCCGCGCCACTAGGGCACGTTAGCGGGCGAGCGATCGGGTAGCGTCACTTGCGGTGTAGCTAGCGTCCAGTACGTACGTGCGTCTAAAAGTGTGTGAGAGTGAACGAGAAACAGAGACGAAAGCGAAGTGATGGATATAGGAGAGACAGATGAGGTGTTGCAGGCGATATTGGGTGAGTGACGCTACCGAGCTTCTAAATTTGCAATTGAGCGAGATTTACGGGACAATAGAGTTAGCTACTGGATCTTGGATCCAGATAGCACGTGTCGCCTTCCGCTGACTAGATCGCTCAGATCAACTCGTGGCCAATCGGTGACGATCTGGAGAGTCCGAGGTCTCGCCTCAAAATAAAGTTCCTAGTTGTGTTTTAGAATATTCGTAGTGCATGTTTGGGAATATCGGCATGTTAAGTAACCTTCTTCAGTCCACGCTACGCGTAATCGCTTCGGGTTTGCGTCATGTACCGTATGTACCGCGCCGTGGCGCGTAATTCTCCCGGGGATATTCGTAAAGACAGGTCGAGGAGTGCGTAGGGTCGGGCTGATAATTTCAGTCGACACGTGGGGCTTCAGAGCCGATCTGGATCACGGAAATCTTCGAAACGGGATAGGATACACGTACGTGATGGTTCGTGAAACCGTGACATTCCTAACGGGAAATCTACATATTCGGTAGGTCAGGGACCGTTAGAATTACCGAGCGACAAATTGTAAATATTGTGAGGCCGACGGGCCAGGCACTAGGCCACGCGTCAGCTGTTTGGGTAAATATTACGGTTTAGCCTCGTTGCGCGCGTATTGCCGAGTGCAAGTGTTGTTGCCGGAAGTGTCCGGTTTTCTAGCAAGGAATTTAGACTCAGTTAATCCGTAAGGGAATTAGTATTTGTGTTGTTGCGGTTACTGCATTTTCGAAGGGACCGTTGTCCCTAGTAACGTTTATTAATTTGGAGCGGTGATTCCATACCGCGTTCTGTATTTGCACCTATTCACTATCTAATTTGTATATTTTAAATGTTATCTCTTCCGTTATCTTTTATTGTTTTGTGTTAAATAAATCGGGCCCGTTTGTGGTCCCGTATTGTTAAACGAAACCTCAGCTCTGTTGATTTCTTAGAGCCCCGTTTGTGTTGTCTGGTTGTTATTAATTTTCAGGTTTCGTTATTGTCTCCCAGACCCAGGACCCCACCGCACAAGAGCTGGCCGGGGTAACCTCTGGAGACAGCGGTGTATCTCTTGATATACCTGGCGCCCAGTAACATTCTAATTATTTCTAGCGGTGCCTTTATTTGTGCGATTCGTCGTTACAATATATATATTGTAACACGAAAGTTACAATAGACCCCCTCCGCTCCCCTGGCTCGAGGTCCCACAGGCCTTGAGGTTCGCGCTAATATAATAGTTGATAAGTATTGCGTATTGTATATTGTATTTCTGTAGTGTTTTAGGTTTACGGCATTTAGAGATAAGATCCCTCCCCTCCACCCTTCCCTCCCTACCACCATCCCTGTAGGACACTGGCTCGAGGACCATCGTCGAGGACCAACAGCATCCACCATCACCAAAGACACCGCCGTGGACCTGCTACGAGGACAGCATCCCTGGAAGGAGCAAGAGAGTGACTACGTTGCCGAGGCAACGGAAGGCAGGGATGGCATGGGCAGGAGGACCAGCTGATCCGGCCACAGGGAAACGACGCCACCACAGCCCACCACGCCGCCACGATTATGCAGCCCCGGTGCAGTCCCGTCACACGGGCAAGAAAAGCATCCCGTGTGACAGCGGCGGAGCCCTCTCCCTCCGAGACCGCGGACGTGCCCGGGAGGATTTTGACAGGCCCTGGAGGCCGCCATCTTGACCGGCGCGCGCAGCCAGCCCGCGCGCCGGCGACGCCAGCACCGTGTTGCCGCCACGAGGCCCTGGAAGGCCCGGCGGCGCTGCCAATTCGAAACGGACCAATGCCCTGCTATGCCGGAACTGCCGACCAATGCCAGAGCACGTAGCCCTCTCAGCCGAGCAGCCATCACCAATCATCGAGGCCCTGGAGGCCCACGAGGTCCAGGAAGAAGGAAGAAGACGACACTTCGAGCCAGGATATCATTGAGAGCGCGAGCGAATTTAGAGTGTGTCGAAAGTGAGTGAGAGTGTAAGAGTGTAGCCACTGGGATTATTGTGCCTGTTGGATACTGTGTAGCGAATTGAGTGAGTAACTTGAGTGATTGAGTTTCACCTATTTATCATTCCTTCCCTAGCACCCCCGTTACCCTAATTTGAGTAGTAGATTTTGTAGGTCCCTTCAGGACACCGTTAGCCGCCCCCACGTGGGCCGGAATTTCAGTAGCACTTAGTATATCTCCGACGGGCCTTCTGCCCCCACCCTCAAGGCCGTGGTATATTGCGTGCGTCCTAGACTTAGTATTTCTGCATCCCCTTTGAAACCCTCCGTGCCCTTCCTTTTCCACCACCTGCCCCCTTCGCATTCCATAACCGAGGTAATTTTGTAAGAAGCCATTTTGCGTTCGGGAACCTTCCTCCCTGAGATCCCCTCACCTCTCCCGCCGATAGCCCAGTCATTCCCAAATTGTCAACAAACGAGGACCTCTCGAGGTCACTCGTCGGTGCTACACCGTCACAGTAGCTGGCGCCCAAAACCATCCGAGTTCAAAGTCCCAGCTGATAGCCCTCCCCTGCCCCGCCTGCCCCCTTCATCCCCACCCTCTAGACCACTGCGTGCTCCTGCGTGAGCCCCGCTTATTGTTAGTCCGATTATATTCTCTTTTCTATTATTGATTTTTCTACTGTTTTACTCTCATTGCTTGCTATATTGACATCCGAATTATTAATTATATTATTTCTTACTCTACCCCGTGTTCCCTTTTATTTTCGTGTTCCCCACCCCTCTTGTTCTTGTTCTTGTTGTTGCGATAGCTAATTTGAGAAGACCCTGGGCGGTAATAATCCGTCCAGTACGTCACAATATATATATATATATACAGAATTTATCGAACGTTCGTTCACCAATCCCGAAATACCGTGTATCCATAATACGTGTAAAACAGTATAGAGGTGTTGCATCGGTAGTTGCAGCGATCTGCTGACGCACACCGTTCCAGCCTGCATCACCATCTCTCTCTCCATCGCGATGTAAGGGTCAGAGCCGCGTATCATGTTACTCTGTTTTACAATCTGTAGCTACCAGAAGATCGCACCAATCTTTTACAGTATCGAACTCGTCGATATCGCCACCTATGAGTTGCACGGTGATATCCTTTCCGGCGCGACCATCTTGCAGCAGTGTCTCGCAGCTCTCATCGCGAAAAATTGCCATACACCGTACGTGTCGAATGTTGCGTCGGGATGCTGTCCGCGTTTCCATTGCATAGTACCCCAAATTGTTCGATTCCTCCGCGTGATCTCCCTCCTCATCGTACACGTCGTGGCTTGTATAGACATCCCACGTGTCGTTGAGTGCTTCCAGGTACGCGTAAAGGCCGCTGGGCATGCTGACCACGCTCGTTCGGCATTCCTTATATTTCAGGTGTGGTGGACCATCCCGTGTCGCCAAGGTTACGCACCCTATAAACTCTGTCAGACTACAGCGTTTCTCCAGAGTGTGTAGCGCTGTCTCGTAGGCCCGCATAGCCCTCAAACACCATAGGGTGACGCAGCTTTCGCGTAATTTCTCGAGGTGATTGAATGCCGCCAACCACGCCTGCGATTCCAGACGCATAGGTGCGTGACGCGGTAACTCCTCCGGTGTGGGCCGTTCACACCTGCTTCGTAGCATCGCTAGGGCTGACCTGATCATCGGGCGTCGATATGTGATGCGGCACTTGGGGCTACCATCCTCGGACATACGCCACTCGTCTTTTGCCAGCCACTCGTGGGTGCATACGCGCTGTGCGTAAGGGCTATCGTTACAACGCTGATCAACGATAAAACCCAGCGTCACGCTACACCGTGTGAAATCGCGGTATCCCTTGTCCAGTATAGCAGCGATAGATAGCTCCGGTAGTATCACTGGCCTCACACCAGAGGTCCAACCCTTGCGGCAAATCATGTCGGGGTTATCACTGTATAGCTCATCAGCGTCCGGGGCTCCCGGTTTCGACATGTATATCGATACTAGCGGTACACCCGTTAAATGACCTAATCGCAGCCACTCTCGTATGATCTCTTCCTCTGGATATTGTTCGGGGTTTGCGTGGCGGTAGAGGGCTCGTGTCTTCGCCCTTTGTATACGCCTATGCCGCAAAAATTCCTCACCGTCGTAGTGCGCCATTTCTTCTTCGTACAACTTTATAAATTTCTTTGTGCAGTGTACCTCTGTAGCGATTCTACTGACTCTCTCAGACTGTACATCAGTGGACGCTCGCGCGTGCCGCTGGATCATGTTAACGCTGATGTAGATGCACGCGGGAGTGACTCACTCGCTATAGGGTATCAGTATACCCCAAAAAACACTTACGTGTAAAAAACCGCGCCAAGTACAGGTGTGCTGTGTATTCCTCTAATAAAAAGTATTGATATCAGATTATTGAGGCCAAGTACTTAAGTCACTACATGTTTGCCTATCATCTGATCTAGCACTGGCCCATCATTTTAATTGTATTTTCGAAATTTCCTATAACGTTTTCACTACTCTTTTACATTACTACTGTTTCTCGTAGTTGATTATGAATTAATGGTTATTTAATAATTAATCAAACTTTAGCTGATTCCTTATCGAGTACTACTTGGCGGGTCCGTGCAATTCTTGATATAAATTTGCATTCATAATGCCAGTCATTAAACTCAAAACCAATGTCAACTTTCTATATAGAGTTTATTAACGATAACTCCCCAGTAAACACGTTTCATTGCGGCAATGTAACATGGAAGTTACATCTAATGTAACAATGTGATTCCTGAGATATGTAGCGATTATATAACATGACAGTAACAGGTAACGTTACATTTGTGATATTCAAATAACGTAACTGTTACATTTCATTTTAACGTTACAATTATGTGACAAAACTTACGTAGTCGGTACGTACCATGCCTGTAACAATGTTATTGTAACTTCAGTGATATATATTCATGTAATGTTGATAGGAGTTCACGTAATAATACATAACCATAACCGTCATGTAACACCCCATTAACATTACCCGAATATCAGTAAAGTTATAAATAATTATCACATTTCTAGCAATGTGAGAGAGATGGGCTATAGTAAAACATATAATAGTAATATAACTACCGATCAGATGGCGCTGCTGCTCGTGCTAACAGTCTGTAGCATGGAGCCTAGAGTAGAGGAGGACGAACGCTTAATGCTAACGGGACAAAATTGTGGTCGACGAAACTTGACTTAGATCGGGTTCTAAATTTCACCACAAGCGTCGCTGTAAACTTTAAAGACTGGCGTGAAGTAACCGTTTGGTGATAGAGTGAAGTGACGTACATTCGATCGTAGAAAATCCCTGCTTACGCTGCAGTTTCAAGTGATCGCTGTCTCTTTTTATTCTCAGTCCGTCTCTCTCGTAGTCGCTAACGTCGCCGCGCCTCTATCGGCTTCAGTCGAAACAAGTGGAGCATGATTCGTAGACCATTTACATAGCATTACGTTCGTCCTCCTCTACTCTAGGCTCCATGGTCTGTAGCATGGGAGCGCCGTGTCTCTAATAAGTGGTCTGTGGCGAGTGTCGAGTTGTGTATGTGATGCGCGGGCCGGCGTCTTTTCTCGCTCTTTCTTCCATCCGGAACAAAGGTATGTATCTTTGCCGACATAATATTAAAATCTGCTGTTACTTCTGTTAGTTTAACTGTTTTAAGTATTAAGAACGACGAGAAAAGTCATTGGCTAAATATAAAATGTTTAGTGTGAACTAGTTTTTTTGTGTAATTTGAAAGTACGCACATGCACACGGTAACCTCACTTCTAATCTCAATAATAATATATAAACACGTTTAAGAACCATGTTTTTGTCTTACAATTTTATGTAGTATTGTATTTAAGGATATAACAACTGAGACTCATTAAATCAATACTATGTCAAATTGAAAAATACATAAATTAGTCTTTGGAATGAATTTCATCGTAGCTATTCAGATTATGATTATGTTAACCTTTGTATGCACTTTCTAGTTTACTAAGTAGTTATGCACTATCTGAAATATCTGGTTAGCTTATGATTGTCCTCTTGTCTTCAATCAATTGCAAATCAACCTTTCAATTGATGTTGGTGAATAAATATAATGACGTGACTTTTATTTACAGTCACTTGGTACTATAAAAGACATTCTCTGGAGACGTAAAAAGACAATAAGAGACCATTTGCCAGAGACGAATTCAGGACAAAGTGGCAAAGTGTTTTGCCCAACTTTATACGGTAAGCAGTATACCATGTTTGCAAAAATTAAAACAAAATGTATTTGCAATTTCATTAATAAGAAAATTAATTGCATTCTCTTGGAATAAACTTAGCAAAAAAGAATCATATTTGAGAATTTATTCATTAATGATATTGAGAATATTGCTTTTGAATAAGAATGAAACCAAAAAGTTATTTCAAAATCAGTAGACAAATATTGGTAACTAACTTTTTGAACTGATTTCTTTTTTACGAATCGAATACGTTGATTTTTCCGAAAAGATGATTGTTTAAAGAATTTTTTTATATTTGTGCATTTCTTGTTTTCCAGATTTTTGAAAGGCTTTTTTCATAAAAAGCTTCAATTAACTGAATATTTATTAAGAAGTGTGCTTTTACTGAAATTGATTTTAAAACATGCCAAAAGATATTTCTAGTTTGTCTAAACGTAGACAGAATCAGCTGATTCATGCACAAATTGCACGGTACATTCCCAATCGACCATCTACTTCTCATCAGGCTCCTTCAGATTGTGATTTTCATACCATTAGTATCAAACCGCTCAAAGATGCACTGGCTAAAAACGTGCAAAACGACCATTTCTCAACATTGCTCGCGATTTCTAATAGTGCGATTCAAAATAACGTCGTTACAATGACGAATAATACCGATAATATAAATGTAGGACATATACCGGAAACGGCTATTCCGATGCGTGAACACGTTCACCAGTATTTGTCAAGTAGTTCTAGTGATAGTGATGAATATTGCGTCGAAAGCAATCATCTTGCCTTTCCGAATACTAATAGCTTAGCTGATGAGTTACGCTTTTGGATTGCACATAATAACGCATCACACGGATCTATGACTGCATTGTTGAAAATTCTTCGTAAATATGGACACAGTGATCTACCGACGGATGTTCGAACTCTTATGAACACACCTCGAAGCGAAACACACAAGATTCGGGAATTTAATGATGGTAGTTACGTGCATTTTGGACTAGAAGAAGGGCTGAAACGTTCGATTGTATCGTATTTCCCAGTTGTCCCTGATAACATAGAAATAAATATAAACTGTGACGGTCTACCCCTGTTCAAAAGTTCGCGAGGTCAATTCTGGCCAATTTTAGTATCAATCGAAACTGATTTTTATACGGAGCCTGTTATTGTCGGGATATATTACGGCAACAAGAAACCTGCTGACGCTAATTTGTATCTCAGGGAATTTATCGTGGAAGCAATCGAAATTCTCGGCAGCGGCCTCAATATTGATGACCATAAGTGTCATGTATCTATTAAGGCAGTTGTTTGCGATGCACCAGCAAAAGCATTTCTTACCTACACAAAAGGTCACAATGGATATTTTGGGTGCTCTAAATGTGTGCAAGAAGGAAATGTAGTGTGTAACCGAACTACTTTCCCGGAAATCAATTGTGATTTAAGGTCGGATTATTCCTTCCGACATCAACAACAGCCCGAGCATCATCGAGATCGCTCTGATTTACTTAAATTAAATATCGGTATGGTTACCCAAGTTGCATTGGATTATATACATCTTGTATGCTTAGGAGTTACTAAACGTCTTCTCCAATTCTGGATTAGAGGCCCTAAAAATGTTCGATTAACAAAAGATGCGATACATGCTGTGTCCGAACATTTAGAGTCAATGAAACGTTTCATAATTAAAGAATTTTGCAGAAAACCAAGAAGTCTCGATGATATAGATAGGTGGAAGGCTACTGAGCTACGGCAATTTCTTTTGTACACTGGGCCCATAGTCTTGCAATCAGTTTTGCCAAAAGATCTGTACAATCACTTTCTTGCGATAAGCATAGCGATCCGTATTTTATCTGATAAAAAACTGTGTGTAATTCAGAATAATTATGCTCGATCTTTGTTGCGTTGGTTCGTTACTCATTACGGTGAATTGTATAGTGCGGAACACATTTCTTACAATGTCCATAACCTCGTCCATCTCGCTGATGACGTTCTACGCTTTGGCTGTTTAGACAGCTTTAGTACGTTCAAATTCGAAAACTGTTTGCAAGGGATAAAGAAAAAAGTTAAGAACTCAAAACGACCGCTACATCAAATTGTTAATCGTATAAAGGAAGAAAATTCTGTCCCTTTTCAAACCCGATATCGCAAAACGTACCCAGTCATACACTATTCGAGGTTTACAACAAAGATCGAACGTCTAGAATTTGATGGATTTTCCATATCAAGAAATGATGTTGAAAATTGCTGTCAATTGAATGATCATTCAACATTTATCGTTACGAAGATTTTTAACAAGAGCAATGATCTTTATATAAGAGGGTATAGGTACACGAAGACGAGTCCCCTTTTTTTGTACCGTGCAATTCTGAGCAATTTAGTATCTCCCTGGTTGATGAACGATCTGCATCTGAACAGATAACGATGCTAGCATCGAGAATACAAAGAAAGTACTTGAAATTAAATCATTCCATGCAAAGTGGCTTAAGCGTCGTGATTCCCTTGCTACAATATAATTATTGATGGATACAAGTCAATCCTCAAACCAATTTGAACATTTCTTTTTATAATTGTTTCTTCGCATTGATTTCCTCTAACTGACTACGTTGAATGCTCTTCACATACGATCTTCAAAGATGGATTACGCAGTAGTGACATTCATGGACGATGAAGATGTTTCGGAAGTGCCGTCCAAATGGATTGAGGAGACAGAGGACGACAGACCTCTTTGTTGGTGGCCAAAAAATAAAAACGTTACGACGCTAATAGCAAAGCAGGCTGAACCAGATACAAAGTCTTGGATTCCAATGCCTGTTATTGTCGAGAAATACTGCAGTACGCATATACTTAATTCTTTACACAATAATACGATATTAGTATTCCTGCGACATTCACATTTCAAATCAATGCTTCTTTTCAGAAACACTCGCAAAGGCTCGAAAAATTGCGGAGAATGCGAATTACGAGAGCACTGACGACGGGAATCTCGGCAAAGGGCACAGAAAAGTGATACAGAAGAAACAAACTTTCAGCTCTTCCGATGAGGAAAATGAAGATGAACAGCCATGCAAAGTATTCAAAAGGTTGAAAGCACGAGCGATGCGTAAGTTAAATTCTACATCATTTTATTTACAATATTGACGATGAAACGTTTTCAAAAATAATATGTGGATTTGTAGGTCAACACGACATATTATCAGACTTACCAATGGTGGTCTCGAATAGCTCCGTTCAGTCATCAGAACCGGAGGTCCAGGAAGAGAACGACAAATGTTGCAGCGCTAATAGGATGGGGACCTTGAAAAATACTGAATTACAAAAAAACATCTGTGGTTCGAATTCCATGGCCATAGATACTTCAAGTGGTGAGAAATTGAAATGTTTATAATAAATATCATCTGTTCAGAATTCGGATTTTTTTAGTGAGATAGTCAAAAACTCTTTATTAATGAAGTTGAAATGTTTTGCACTCCCTGTTGAGGAAATCCCATTAAAATCGACATTAAAGCAGTGCTAAGTATTTTTCGTCGTTTCTCCAGAGTTCAACCGATGAATTTACTACAGTACCATTGTATTACAGTAGTATGTTAAGAATTACTCTATGAATTTACGAATTCTTAGAAACAACTCAACGAATGTATCTCTTTAAAAATCAATTCCGGTTGAAACCATGAAACATCATCTGAAAAGTATGTTGTGTATTCATTAGACGAATTGGAAGCAGACGAGCCACTAAATGACGTGGGCGATTCCACTTTGACTCCATGTGTGGCGTCAGCAACGTACGATCAACAACATGTAAAAGTGTCAACGCGAGCTGGAACCGACATCGACATTGGTCAACTGAAGGAGAAGTCTCCAGAAGGTGGATCTGCCTGGGCCTACTTGATATTTTCAGACATGTTCCTGCATAATTTACATTTTCCCTATCCTTAATCCTTTATACTACTAACACAGAATATTCGAGAATAATTATTCGGATGCTGGCAAACATCCAAGTGGACATAACCGATTTCGCTCAAAGAATTGAACGTAGCAGATACACTGCAGTCTCTGGGGATGTTAACATCATTAAAGAATTTCTGCCGTTGAAATCAATTCAGGCGATTGAAAATTTTGAAAAAAACATCGGCAGCAACTCTAAAATGAAGGAGCAATTCGTAAATATTTTTCAAATGCAAAATAATTAGAATGTACGATGATTTCAAACTGTTGAAAGTGTATCATTGGCACTTCTATTGTAGAATACATTTATACGAAAAATTGGAGGTCGCACAGCTCGCGAGGACATCCAAAGAATCTATGGAAAGGTCTTCTCAAATTCGTGCGCAGAGTTATGCTCGTGGAAAGGACGCAAGGGAAATTTTTGCATCGAAGACCTACTCATTACAAAAGCAATCCAAAGTAAGTAATAATTGTGAGATGACAGGACATGAGGATGTTTGGAACTTGAAGTGACTAGACCGATAACAGATGATGCCTCGTATATATTAAACTATGAGAACTTTATTATGCATTTTCACATTATTTATTATATTTGCTTTGTTCACAGATGCATTTCTAGAGATATATCCGGCAACGAAGGAGATTGATGTTGAAAACAACGTCTCCGATTGGTTCAGATTCGCGAAACAGCGATGCAGTCGAGAATCTGAAAAACAGAAGAAAAAACAAAAAAAATAATATTAATCATAATAAAGTTCCTACGATATTAAAGGTTATTTTTTATTTGATTCTTAATAATAAGCGTACCTCCTTGTAACGTAACAATTACGTTAAAACTACATTACCATTAATATAACTAGAATGTAACAGTTACGTTACCTGCTATATTACCATTGATATAACTGTAATATAACAGCTACGTTCATTTGTTACATTTCATTTTAATGTTGCAGGTATATAACTTTTGTTACATTAGTTGCAATATAAATGTTATGTAACAGTTATGTAACACGTTATATAACTATGTTACATTGCTGAGTCGGAAATTGTGACTTACATGTAACTTACATGTAACATCCCGGTAACATTACCTGTTACAATTGGTTACATTGCCGTTACATTGCTGCAATGTAACCGTGTTTACTGGGTCGTTAATAATAATCACGGTAAAATCTTAATAATAAACATAATTTTAGGATACTATTAGTACGTTCAAAGTAAGTACTTTGGAATTTCTGGCACGGACCCGCCAAGTAGTACTCGATAAGGAATCAGCTAAAGTTTGATTAATTATTAAATAACCATTAATTCATAATCAACTACGAGAAACAGTAGTAATGTAAAAGAGTAGTGAAAACGTTATAGGAAATTTCGAAAATACAATTAAAATGATGGGCCAGTGCTAGATCATATAATAGGCAAACATGTAGTGACAAGTACTTGGCCTCAATAATCTGATATCAATACTTTTTATTAGAGGAATACACAGCACACCTGTACTTGGCGTGGTTTTTTACACGTAAGTGTTTTTTGGGGGATATCACAAGTTTTTGTTGTCCAACGGGAAATAGAAGTATTAAGCACTGAAATCTACATTGTCACAGATATAAAATGTAAATGCATTATGATGTTGCTAATCAGAAAAATATATAGCGGTGTCGAAAATGTTTAATTGCATATAAATTTAATTTGTAAGTCCCTTTTTCTAGAAATGCATAAAGACATTTACAAATTTTTAAAGAAAATGTAATCTTCAATGCATATAAGCGTCGTTAATGGTGTCCAGATTGTTGAAGCCGTGTGGTAAACGTAAGAGAGGAGAGTGTGCTGGATTATTTCAGGCCTTGTACCTCAGGCCGTGCGAACATCAAAGAGGATACTATAGTTTGAGCGAAGCGCCAAAGCTTGTTGCACACTTTTCTGGACTTCTACGTCCGACACCTAGATACAAGAAACAATAGAGCGGAACACCTGGACACACTGAACTTCCACATCTGACACCTAGATACAGAAAACTACGAAGCGGAATACCTGGACACCCTGGACTTCCACATCCGACACCTAGATACAGAAAACTACGAAGCGGAATACCTGGACACCCTGGACTTCCACATCCGACGCCTAGATACAGAAAACTACGGAGCGGAACACCTAGACACCCTGAACTTCCACATCCGACACCTAGATACAGAAAACTACGTAGCGGAATACCTGGACACCCTGGACTTCCACATTCACTACCTAGATACAAGAAACTACGGAGCGGAGTACATGGACACCCTGGACTTCCACATCCGACACCTGGACACAGGAAACTGCCGAGCGGAATACCTGGACTCCCTGGACTTCCACATTCACTACCTAGATACAAGAAACTACGGAGCGGAATACATGGACACCCTGGACTTCCACATCCAGTACCTAGATACAAGAAACTATGGAGCGGAACACCTGGACACCCTGGACTTCCACATCCGACACCTAGATACAGAAAACTACGAAGCAGACTACCTGGAAACCCTGGACTTCCACATCCAGCACCTAGATACAAGAAACTACGAAGCGGAATACCTGGACACCCTGGACTTCCACATCCAGTACCTAGATACAAGAAACTACGAAGCGGAATACCTGGACACCCTGAACTTCCACATCCGACACCTGGACACAGAAAACTACGAAGCGGAATACCTGGACACCCTGGACTTCCACATCCAGTACCTAGATACAAGAAACTACGAAGCGGAATACCTGGACACCCTGAACTTCCACATCCGACACCTGGACACAGAAAACTACAAAGCGGAATACCTGGACACCCTGGACTTCCACATCCAGTACCTATATACAAGAAACTACGAAGCGGAATACCTGGACACCCTGAACTTCCACATCCGACACCTGGACACAGAAAACTACGAAGCGGAATACCTGGACACCCTGGACTTCCACATCCAGTACCTAGATACAAGAAACTACGAAGCGGAATACCTGGATACCCTGAACTTCCATATCCGACACCTGGACACAGAAAACTACGAAGCGGAATACCTGGACACCCTGGACTTCCACATCCAGTACCTAGATACAAGAAACTACGAAGCGGAATACCTGGACACCCTGAACTTCCATATCCGACACCTGGACACAGAAAACTACGAAGCGGAATACCTGGACACCCTGGACTTCCACATCCAGTACCTAGATACAAGAAACTACGAAGCGGAATACCTGGACACCCTGAACTTCCACATCCGACACCTAGATACAGAAAACTACGAAGCGGACTACCTGGACACCCTGGACTTCCACATCCAGTACCTAGATACAAGAAACTACGGAGCAGAACATCTGGACACCCTGGACTTCCACATCCGACACCTAGATACAGAAAACTACGAAGCGGAATGCCTGGACACCCTGGACTTCCACGTCCGCCACCTAGATACAGGAAATTACGGAGAGAAACACCTGGACATTCTGTGTCTCTAAAAACTGTCACCTAAAATACGAGGAACTATGTTGAAGCACACATATACATACACCCATACACGCGCGCTCCACATGAATGCTATTAAAAACTTAGTAATTGTATACGGTGTGAAAGCACCCTTATACTAACTGGAAATTCGGTATGAACAGTAGCTTCACGTATAAAGTGTATTTGACTGTGTTGTATATTCGTAAATTACTAACACCATTCAGAGTACAAATAGGTAATGAAGACACAGCAGTCAGCGCCATGTGTTGGGTAAAAAATGCGATGGACGTGCGAAGACGACGACGACGATGATGACGACGACGACGACGACGACGGACCTGAAATAAAATCATCTCGCTCGCCATCTCAATACACCCTGATCTCGTATACTAATCGTATTGAATTTAGTGGCAATCAATTCAGAACCCTTGATTCCTAGAGTGAATGTATCAATAAATTTTTCTCACATACAGCCGTTCATAAGATATTTGAGTGGAAACACAGGTACAAGCGATGCTTCGAGTAAAGAGTCTCGGCGAGCCGTGCCCCGTACGGCGGGTTGCCTGTACTTGGCGCGAGACTCGACAGAGTCTCTTGATCTAGTCATCTCTGATACATCCTACGGTATCAGCAGAATATTCTGTCAAGGCCATGTACTCTTTGTCCGCTGTATCCTATGAATACAGTGTGTGGCGGAGGCTGTGGTGGTGGTGGGGGTATATGTTCAATGATATTTCGATGATCCGTTTTTTAGATACCGCCTTAGGTAGTACTGCTCAGACATCCGCACTGATCGTATACTAACGCTTCCTAAAATCATCATGTACAAGAAGCAAGTACTACTGTCCACGGTGTACGGGTTAAACCGATCGTTTTCGAAACAAATAATTACCGGCTTCTCTTTAAATCGATCGGGAAGCTTGTCGCCTGTAATACGTCTCGTTAATCAAGATTATTCCGGTGTGGAGTTTGAACCTAGCGAGTGGGGTATCGTCGCCGAACACTTCCCCGTCATCGACAAGTTCTTCGTCGCCGAGGACAACATGAAGGAAGTACCTGAGGATTTTAACACACCTATTTCCACACCCGCTCACGAAATAATCTTCACGTACTCATATGGCGAGCGGGCCATTATTTTCAAACCATCGGTGCCGCTATCTACGAGTGGCGACGACTCGGGCATTAAAAGGGCTAGAGCGTACACACCCGTGATCGTAATGAAGAGGGTGTCGTACCTAAATCTCCAAAGGGTCTTGCGCTGCGTGACCGTCCAAATAAACAGACTACGTGAGATCACCGACAGCGCTAACAGCTGCAAAGACACGCTGATTGCGGAGCTCGATCGCCGCGGGGATGACTCCTCCAGGGCCAACATATTCGCCGATCTTCGGCTGGTTTTGGAAAAGAAAGGCCTGTGGTCGCCGGCTCTTTATCAGTTATTGGTGGAGCTACTCTCCCTGTATAACCACGAGTACCTCTCCTTCGTGCGGAGCGCCACGGCTGCCCAGAATGGTCATGCTTAAGGACTTATTCTCTTAACAAATATGTACAGCTACTGTTTCTTGCAATATACAATATATATTTAAAAATACCTATTTTTTTTATTTCTTTGTTTCCTTCACCTCCATCTCCCCATAGCTTGTCAATAATGGTAGCGGGTGGGAGAGGATAGAATGTATGCATTTAGATCCTCGTTTCTACGAGGTACAAGTGGGGGTAAGCTGGAGCGCTTCATCCGCCTCGCCTCGACTCATCCGTTCGACTCAGAGTTAGAACAGAAAAAGCAGCCATGACGGGTCGCCGGTGTGAAATTCGCTTGATAGTGAGTGTAGTGTCCTCTAAGTTTCTATTCATACACAAACTAAATATTTCAAAGACGTTTATTATATAACGTGTTGTTTATTTATTAAAGCTCAAAGGATATATATCCATCCGCGACATGATGGAGAAGAGGAGCCGGCGTTGTGCTCGGAGGGGTACCCTCAACGGCTGGCTCCTCTTCGAGGAGCTAGACTGGGGCGCCGAGGATATTTTTGGGTTGAGGCAGCTCTTTGGGCTGCCTCAAATCTCATATTATAATTGGTGCGTATTAATCGATTCTATATATGGAACACCATGTATGTGTCACACATGAGTAGTAATATTATTATTTATTTTTTGCAGGGACTCGGACTATGATACGGGCGACGAATGCTAATTTTTTTTTTTTTATATTTTACATTAATAAGTTTTGTTTTTCAAATTTTTGTATATTTTTATCTTTTTTATATTTATGTTTTTTAGTAATATACAATATTTTAAAATTTTTATATTTTGTGTTTTTATATTTTATATTAATCAAGTTTTTTCTTTCTAATAATAAATTTTATATATTAAAATTAAGTAAGCTGTGTTTTATTTCAAACTCCTTATGCCCCACCTATTAATCCTGGTATTACTACTTAAAACCGGTAGCGATTCATGTCAGCAATACGCTAATAATCGAAAATGTATCACGCGCTACAGCTTTTTATAATATACATAATATGTCTTACAAAATACGGTGTTCTATTTTACCACGGGTACACTTATCTCCTTAGGATAATTAAAAAAGTTACCGGCCTGCGGTCAATGCATAATTACCGACCGTGATAGACCCCTGGGGACATGCAGCGCCGCTGCTACTAAGTTTTGGGCCTTAGGACCAGGGCCGCGTGGTGGTGGGGGCTCGGCATAGGGCGGTAGTGGGGAGAGCCGCCCACATGAGCGAGGGGGTAGCGCCATAGTGCGGTGCGGGGGGACACAACGCGATGCGCTCTATGACTCATCGGGACAGTGGTGGGGGTTTGTTGTGACGGCCAGGAGTGGTGTGTATCTACTGACGTCCCTCGATGTCGCGCCTTCGGCCGATTTCGAAATTGTACTACCCGTTCCGAGAACATCTTTCAGCTGCAACGATAATGAAGTACTCCTTATAATATTCTATCTTTTTCTGACTGTGATATTTTTCTGTGCCGTATCATGTATTAATTTATTGTGATATTTCGAGTTATTGTGCTACTCTTCGTGTCCGTAATTTTCGAACTGGTGTTTGCGAACCCGCGTCTATTATCCTTTGTCGGGTTCCTTCGTAGTATAATTTCTTTTGCGTGACTCTTTCGTATTACGGTTGTCGACCGCGGTTATAATTTCGCGCGTGCGAGAATTGGAACCGCGCAGCACGTTCCGCTGCCGTTCCTTGCGTTCCGATTTTTGTCATTATCGTTATTTGGTTATTTGATTTCAAAACGAATTTGTTAGTTTATTCCGAGTCATTCGATTCTTCCGACCATCAAGAGACTCGGTCCAGTCTCGCGCCAAGTACAGGCAACCGGCTGTACAGGGCACAGCTCGCTGAGACTCTTTACTTGAGTCAACTCTTATACCTGTGTTCGGAACGAAATATCTTATTAACCGCTATACATGAGAAAAAGTTATTGATACATTCACTATAGGAATTGAGGGTTCTGAATTGATTGCCCTTACGTTCAGTACGATTATGTACGAGATCAGGGCGTATTGAGATGGCCAGCGAGATGATTTTATTTCAGTTCCGTCGTCGTGTTATATCTCAAAGCGGATCTACTCAAGTAAATGCAATCGGTAAATTCTTTTCGGCACATCGAACTTTTCGATTGCCTCATGTAATTCCTAGAACGCTGAGTAGCAGGCCACGCGCTCACACTACATGCCAGCGCGAGGAATGAAGCAAGATTCTTTCTGCAAGATCATCAATATTGCGGTGCATTATCCCCAAAATTAGAACTAACGCACCTACAGTATTCGGAGCCAATAGGCAGTCTTTCGTGAATCCTGGCAACAGACGGAACTCCTCTAAGAGTCACCGTCTAAATCATCGAGTCTTGCTTGTTCCTCAGCTGGTAGTATTTTACGTGTCTTCGGATCCTTGAGACCAAGCCTTCCCACCCGAGGGCCAGGGAAGTCATCGTGGTGAGCGTTCTATTAAATCTATCGCGAGTGTAACAACAGGCGACGGATTGCCACAGAAAGAACTCAGTGAAGTGCCACATCAACTGTTTCAACTTATCGATCATTGTAAGTCAATTTATCCTACCTGTAATAAATAATCAATCTACATACCTACACGTCGCTCTCATTCGTTGGCATTACATCCCCCAATTCCACAGGAAACAGATACGCCTAGCGTTAAATTGTAGCCCACAATTAGATATATCTACGCCCTAGCAGTTTCACTAGCTAAGGCCTAACAGTCGTCGTCGTCGTCGTCTTCGCACGTCTATCGCATTTTTTACCCGACAGATGGCACTGACTGCTGTGCCTTCTTTACCTATTTGTACTCTGTATGATGTTGGTAATTTACAAATACACAATACAATCAAATACACTTTACACGTGAAGCTACCGTTCATACCGAATTTCCAGTTAATATAAGGCTGCTTTCACAATAGTACAGAATTATTAAGGCTTTCATGTGGAGTGCGTGTTTATGGGTGTATGTATATGTGTTTTTCAACGTAGTTCCTTGTATTTTAGGTGACAGTTTTTAGAGATACAGGATGTCCAAGTGTTCCTCTCCGTAGTTTCCTGCATCTAGGTGTCAGACGTGGAAGTTCAGGATGTTCAGGTGTTCCACTGCGTAGTTTCTTGTACCTAGGTGTTGGGCATAGAAGTATAGAAAAGTGTGCAACAAGCGCCGCTTTGGCGCTTCGCTCAAACTACAGTATCCTCTCTGTTGTTCGCACGACGTAAATAATCCAGCACACTCTCCTTTCTTACGTTTACCACACGGCTTCAACAAGCTGGACACCATTAACGACGGTTATATGCATTGAAGATTACATTTTCTTTAAAAATTTGTATATGTTGTGACGTTACATTTTGCATGTCCTGCCACTATGGGCAGGATACCGTTTTGTTGTTACGAGACGAATTTACGTCTCGTACCCCGAGGCACTCGTACGGACAATCGACACTCCAGGGTCACTCATGAGTCCGAAAATTAGATTAATTAATTACATTTTTCTTTGTATCTTTGGTAACTCGGCACGGCGGACAAGCGAATCCAACGACTTTCCCGGAATACGGGAATTCCAACGGACAGACAGAAGGAAGGTGGAAATCTCGAGGACAGTGCCAGATGGAGGGGCCCCATGGTCGCCAGGAGGGCGAGTGTCGCGGGAGAGGAATAACGAAGCTTCAGAGCAATCGGCAGGGAGGCCGGTACTAAAGACCCAAAACTCGAAGGAAGCTGTCGAGGAGGGCCGAAGGAGAAGATGACGAGTACGGATCAGTACTACCGTGTCGAAGACCTACCGACTGATCCTAAGCGTCGCCCAGGGACGGCGGCCTCATCCACCTACGTCCCGTCAACGACGGAAAGCTAGAGCCCAGGGCCGGAACGCGGTGCGGAGGGCCCGAGAAGAATTTCCGATCAACTGGATCTACGAAGGCGAAATCCGTCTGACGGCGTGACTCCCGGAGGACGCTTCGGGAAGCTAGGAAACTACCTGGAAGCCAGGTCGCTACCGGTGTAAACCATCGCGAGGCCAATGCGGAGAGAGTCTGCCACTCTAGTGTACCATACTGGTCATTATACCGAGCTACTTCCCGTGTCTCACCGATGTTACCGTTCGCCCGATAGGAAGGGATGTACCGAAAGTTCACACCACCCTGGATTGGGGAAAGACGACCGCCACTTCAAACCTGTAATGGACCGGCGAGCGAACTTCCCGCCACTAAAATTTCGCGCGATACCATGGGCCCGGAAATCAGTCCGGCCACCCTTGAAGACCCAGACGTCGATCAATCAACGACAGGCGCAGAAACTATCGGAACGTCACCACCGCCAATTAGGAAAGGAACTATTCATTCGTCCGCTTACCGTCCGTGCGAGTGCCAGTTTTCCTAGTTTGTCTCGACACTAACTTTAGTAAAGTAATTGGATAATTGTTTGAATACCTGCTCCCGGATCATTGTGAGGTGAGCCCTTACGTTACCATTTAACATCTGATGTATTAACAAGCCAACATATTATAGTAGAGTCAGTAAAGTTGTGTCCGGAATCGGCAACGATTCCGGTGACCTGCATTGAACATTCCCGGCCGGTGTTTGCTTTCCCGTTTGACGAGTATTCGATGCTGGGATATCGTTCTATGATTTGTATCTGACGAGTTTGTATCATATTGTAAGGAATTATCTACTTCGTTTGTATTTGAGTGACCAAGTGCCCTGGAGTGTCCTCTGCGGATGAATCCATGGTCTACCGCTTCCCGGTGGACTTCGTATTGTACATTTATTTTAGGTTGCTTTTCCTCACGAATAGTATTTCGCATCCCCCAAAAAACACTTACGTGTAAAAAACTACGCCAAGTACAGGAGTGCTGTGTATTCCTCTAATAAAAAGTATTGATATCAGATTATTGAGGCCAAGTACATAAGTCACTACATGTTTGCCTATTATATGATCTAGCACTGGCCCATCATTTTAATTGTATTTTCAAAATTTCGTATAACGTTTTCACTACTCTTTTACATTACTACTGTTTCTCGTAGTTGATTATGAATTAATGGTTATTTAATGATTAATAAAACTTTACCTGATTCCTTATCGAGTACTACTTGGCGGGTCCATGCATTTCTTGATATAAGTTTGCGTTCATTATGCCAGTCATTAATCTCAAAATCAATGTCAACTTTCTATATAGAGCTTATTAACAATAACTCGTCAATAATAATCACGGTAAAAGTGTAATAACAAACATGTAATTTTAGGATATTATTAGTACGTTCAAAGTAAGTACTTTGGGATTCCTGGCACGGACCCGCCAAGTAGTACTCGATAAGGAATTAGCTAAAGTTTTATTAATTATTAAATAACCATTAAATCATAATCAACTACGAGAAGCAGTAGTAATGTAAAAGAGTAGTGAAAACGTTTTAAGAAATTTTGAAAATACAATTAAAATGATGGTCCAGTGCTAGATCATATAATAGGCAAACATGTAGTGAATTATGTACTTAGCCTCAATAATCTGATATCAATACTTTTTATTAGAGGAATACACAGCACTCCTGTACTTGGCGTAGTTTTTTACACGTAATTTTTTTTTGGGGGATAGTACTGGACACGGTCTTACATACAGGCCTTGAAACGAATGTGGTGGGGGTGGGTTGCTTAGTGAAGCAATTCCGAATAGCCGCATAGAGTCGCTGTGATCGCATAACCCATATTGACGAGGGTCGCGGGGGGCCGGGAGGATCTCTCCATCTTTGTCCTATTCGTGGTTTCCACGGTGGCATCGCTTGAATGTTGACTATAAGTACCTACGCGAAACAGTTTATAATGTCTAGTAAAAAGCGTAAATGCCGATAGACTGACTTGATGTGATGAAATACATATACCTATAATCCCAATAAAATCTTAATTATTCTAAATCCGAATAAATGCGAAAAACATGACTGATTTTGAAACTTTTATTTTCTCCGTTTCAATTTTTCCAAACTCTTATTATTTGTTTTGCAGGTTTCCAGTTTTTAATGCAGGTAAGTATGGATAGTCATCAACTATTGCTTTTTTCTAATTTTCACAGGTTTGTTTTTCGATCACTATAAAACGTAGGTAGGTAAGATAAAAATCATTCTTTCAATTTTATCTATTTTATTCCAATTTTCGCAGCATTGCAGGTATTGGAAACAGATAGTGACGCTTTGACATATTTACGCTAATACTATAGTATATTTACACTACTTATTCGTTGGTAAATTTGGCGAGTTTTTTCTTTACAACAAACTTCTTTGTCTGTTTCAGATTCTCCTGATGAGCGTTTTGCCTCATTCTTAATCTAATATAGTATACTATCGCATAGGACAGGATAAAGTTCTCCTGTTCTCAAAAGATGAATATGCGTTCTAAGCCCTCTGAGAAACCAATGGATTGTCTCCCAGATGATCGCAACTCGATACTGACATGGATGAAGATGACATTCCAGTATTTGGAACAGCGAGTGGAACTCGATTAATATCTGCAATGAAAACTTAAGAAATGTATATCTCAATCACCTACATTACATATCTTTGTATAACAATATAATAAATATTTCCTGTTTAAGGAAACTTACCAGCATACACACTGAACCCTTGAAGTGGCGATTTCATGGGAAACGAGAACATTGCTCCAATTGAACCATTGTTCTGATCAACAACACTGGAAAAATCTAATTGCGATGGCTCACGGTTCTCCTTGCCATCATGAAATCTTGTTGGCACAACAAGCTTTTTGAGCTGTGGAGACTCGTACGAAATCTTTGATGGAAAAGCAAACTATTTGAAGACAAATATTTTGAAATTGCATGTGTAATTTTTTTATTTAACTTACTCGTGCAATAACTCGGCTATTCGCGTCGAAATTGACCCATTCGCGAGCAATAATCCTCCTCGTTAAAATGTTTCTCACACACAACATCACTCTGCTGCAACTTTACGATGCCCGGTATTGTTTGTTCCCACTTTTTCCAGGTCGTAATATCTTTCGGCACACGGAATACGGGAACGTTTCTCTGCCGTTCTACTGCCGGTTCTACATCCCGGTACCGCACACCACTTTCCCATTTTGAAGCACTCACTTCTTAGTTCATAGTCTGCACGATTGCAGGTTATGTTCATCTGCGGAACCCGATCACAGCGCCGCTTGTTTGAAACTAAATTCTACCTCAGTAAGCGACCATACCCCCACCACTGAAATTGGAGGTCGTTTCAAGACCTGTATGTAAGACCGTGGTACTGGATTGCTCACTGTTGCCGCAGAAAGTGTAACCGGGAATAGAAAGACAGAGTAAATCGTAAGAACCGTTTTGTCCTTTTCTATCATTTTTCTATTGGTCGAAAGTTGTCTGGATGGAAGGGGTTCAGGACTGTAATATGCAAAATAAGAACCATGTGAAATATTACTTCGCACATCTAGAATCTAAGTTGTTACAGTCGAATCTTGGAGACAGAAGCCTCCGTGAGTCAAATCCATCGGTCAAATTTCAATTATCGTGATTGCTTTATGGTAGTTGAGTTTATAAAAATTCGATATTAAAAAATGGTGATTCATTGTGTCATGTGTGGGCTATGGCGAGACGTATACTTTGAGCCCAATACGATAAGCTTTCACAAGTAAGTAAAGTAGAAATATGACCCTAAATTTTATGGTTAACATGATATTAAATCAATTCTTAAACTTATAAAATATATAAAGTTCATCATGAAACATACATTTTACTACGCGGGGTTCCCTTATTCCTGATTCCGCTCCTGCCCAAAAGAAGGACAGAACTAGAGATGGGCGATGATCAAAAAAGCATGGGTGCAAAAATAATCGATTTAAAAACAGATCGATGTTTCCGAATCAATTTATTTTCTAAAATATCGATAATTATCGACGCATCGTTGAATCAAAGAAAGCGCGCACTAATTCAAACGCTGTATGAAAACGAAATTGTTCATTTTGCTTCTTCATAGAGGAAGCTATGTGACGGTGGAAAATTTTTCTTTCGAGATTTTCATGTCACCACGTTCAGAATGTGCTGAAACCTCGAGAAAACACATTTGGAGAAAATGTCCGGATGTACGTGTATGTGTGTGTGTGTGTAATGGCCTCCCAAAATTCAAACATGTATAACTCGTTAACGGTTTTAGTTACAGCCCCCAAGTTTTGCAGGCATGTGCAGCTCTGTAATCCCTTCATTGACTATATTTTTCGTCATAATTCAACCTGCGGATCCGATTTTATGTCGTTTTCAAATTCCCCCCAAAAAGACGTTATCATTCTAGCAATCGCAAATTTTGTGATACTCGTCTAAATAATTGTTGACGAAGTTTTGATTTTAAATTTCAAATTTTTCGAAAAATCATCTTTATCGCTTTAACTAGTTCTTACTTCAACGAATCAAACCGCACTTCCTTGCAAGTATGGAATATCATCTAGCTGTAATACATGTGAAATTTGGCGAAGATCGGCCAAACGGATATAATTTTATAGCAATTTGAAATTTCGCGGTTCGGTAGTAAATAAAGATTCATTTATGAGGAAGCCAAAAATTAAAAAAAAATGAAAATGCTTCCTCATATAGGGACTTCGTACACTACCTCCGATTCGCAGGAAGCAAATTGCAAGTTGAAACTTGTAGCTTTTTTTATACGAAAAAGCTAAACAGCAAGATGAACAAACTTGTAATACAGTAAGTATCCTTTTCCATTTTTTATATAAAAATATAATTAAACATTTTCATTATTACGAGTACATGGAGTATGTAATGTTGAAATGCTTTGTGTAATGCTGCATGGTTTTCGATTCCAGATTTGCTCATTGAGTTCGAAGGTTCCAACGGTTGGTATTCAAATAGATCACAGAACGCAAATTTAAATTATTTAGCATATATGTACATTTTTATAATACATTTCTATGAGACATACCAGAAAGAAGACAGAAGCAAATTTAATTTAAAAAAAAAAGCGAAAAAAATTGAATGAATCTTTTGGTGAATAGTGCAGTTCAATGAATACCCCAATACTTTTTATTAAGAGAGCCTAGGAAAGTTAATTAATTTAATCTTTTTCCCGTGAGCCGGCTACGACGCTCATCTTTGATCGCTCCTGCTTTGGATAATAATCGTTCACACGGACGGACGTAGCAACGATGCTTAAATATTTTAGAGCATTTGGATACAGTTTCGGATATCCCGATTTTAATGTTTCCCAGTATCCGAGAGGGTCTTCGGACCGCGAAACAACAGGCTGCCTCAAATATTGTTTGAGTTCAAGATCAATGTCGTTGCTGTTGGATTGCAGCGTTTGATTTTCTGTTATCATTAAAGTATCGTGAATACTCCAAACGCTAGCATCATTTGCTTTCTGCGAATTAATTTTAACATCCTCTCCGATAGCCACGCAAGTTTCTTTTAAACGCGACTTGACCATAGTGTCTATTTTCCTGACAGCTGCTGCGTAGATGATTGGCTTTTGGAAATTAATTTTTTTGAATCCCGGGTCAAGAATTGTGGCGATTGCTAATATTTCTGAAGCCTTATAATCGTTGAATCGACGCTCGGATTGCTCCAGGAGCTTAGTTTGTAGTATCGTTCCGGCTCGAGTAAACGGTTTTCATTTGCTGATAGTGAGCGTCATACACCGAATTATTGGTATCACCAAACTCAATAGTAGTTATACAAGGAGAGTTCTGGACCAAGATTCCTGCACCGACATATTACCGGCATCCGGGTTCTCGTCCGTGCTAAGTTGGGACGTGGGGCCCCCTAGGTTAGCGACGTTGGCGCCCCCTAGGTTAGCGACGTTGGCGCCCCCAAGGTTAGCGACGTTGGCGCCCCCTGTGGATGGTAAGTTAGGACGATTGGGCCCCCTATGAAAGATTTCTGCTTACTGACGGCACCGAAAATTTTGGGTGCTGCGCGCGCGCAGGAGTCGACGGCGCCGACCCCTTCGTCGGCTGACGTCATCGGAAGGGGGCCCTAGTTTTACGTCAGGTGTCAGGGATTTTACGTCAGGTGTCAGGGATTTTACGGCAGATTTCAGAAATATTACGGCAGGTATCAGGGATTTTACGGCAGATTTCAGAAATATTACGGCAGATTTTAGGAATTGTACATCAGACGTAATTGAGTACATTGACCTTCCGAATTTTGTACTTGCGATCCCGAGGCAGCTCTTACCCCTTTACACTTCCCCGCAGACTAGCATGTAGAGTCGGTGGAGATCAAAAATGACCCTTCGTATGTCACCCGAATAATTCCAATGACATTTCATCATCGTCATAACCCCCCTGTTCCTCCTCCTCCGCCTCTATCGTTCCGCTACGAAACAGTGGCCTTGGGGAGACGGTAAAATCAAAGGACATGTCAAATTACCCTTTGTACGTTACCGAAAAATTGTTTACAATATTTTAATGTGCACTATTTATTATAGGGTTACTCGAAGGCTAGATGAGGTGTTCGGCATGTGTCTTTGATGGTTAGCAGCTACCAACGAGTTGTTTATATCACGGCCGAGCTGAATACTGTTCTTGGAATGACACACACACACACACACACACACACACACACACACACACACACACACACACACACACACACACACACACACACACACACACACACACACACACACACACACACACACACCATTAATGAAGGGATAGACAATTAGAACCGTTGCCGATTTTAATGCACAAGTTTTCGCACCGCTTTGAATATTATTATTATTATACCTAAAATAGGTAATGATGAGGGAGCTCATGCATTAGACGTATAAAAAGACCGCTCGTGATGTAGAGCAACCATTGACGTTCAAACCTCATCGAGTGTATCTTATTGTAAACGAGTGAAAAATGGATTCTGCAAAGTGTAAGAAACTGATTAAGATTATGGAAGAAGCATATAAATTTCTCAAGAAAGAATCATCGATTGTGGAAATTACAAAATGGACAAAGTTTGGTACTCAAAATATTCGACTTCTGAACAAAATTCTGAGGAACGTTGCGCTTACGAACGGGGAGAAAACCAAAATCTTGACAACCATTGGAATACTAAAATCGTTGAATGAAAAATTTAAACAGCACCTTCAAAAAAGGGGTGAAGGAACTGTGAGAGAGAGAAGGAGTGACAGAGTACGTTGGGATGACTTGGAATCAGCCTTCAAGGGGAGAATAAGAACGGGAGTGATAGCAAATTTGCGACACAAGGATTTGAAGCGTTTTCTGGAAGATTCAAGAAAACTGTTCGCTGTTAGAGTAAGAAATGCGCTCCGAAAAGATGGAAATTTGAAAGTGAACGTCGTTTTGTCCTGTAAATTCGAGACTATGAAAGGCGGTGAGCTTATTGAGGACCTAAAGTTCTTTAATACGAAAAACGAAGTAATTCTATCATCCACGGAGATCAACGAGTGGTTCAATGTCAACGTAGTGGAAAAATTATTAACTAAAATCGAAGACTTCCAAGAAAAAGAATCGGGCTGGTCGTTGTTGGAAATAATAAACTTGGCGGTAAATATCAACAGATATATACCGATACATGGTGGTCTGTCGACATTCATCGAGTTGCCTAAGAACGTGCGGAACAAAAAGGCAGTGGTGAATATTATAAATAACGATCCGTATTGTTTTCTCTGGTCGGTTACGGCAGCTCTTCATCCAGCAAAAGATCATGTAGACAGGATCAGTTCGTACCCACATTTCAGCTCAGTACTAAAGTACGAAGGTATAAATTTTCCTATTGGCTTGAAGGACATTCCAAAATTCGAAGCGATTAATGATTTAGTGATTAACGTTTACGGTATAGAACGCGATGCGAATAAAGATGGTAATGAAATAGTACCACTTTATTTAAGCCAACACAGATCAAACAAATCTCCAATTCATCTTCTGATGGTGGAAAGTGAAAATGACGTGGAAAGTGATGATGATGATGATTTGAACATGGAATTTTTATCAAAAAGTGTAATTCACCATTTTGCTTGGATCCGAAATTTATCTCGACTGCTAAGTTCTCAAATTTCAAAACATAACGGTCATATTAGACTGTGCGATAGATGCTTGTGCCATTTTCAAACTGAAAACTCTTTCGAAAAACATAAACTCGATTGTGCGAATATAAATAAGTGTAGAGTGATTTTGCCAAATGATGAGGAAAAATGGCTGAAGTTCAAAAATTACAAGTATCAGGAAAGTGTACCGTTCGTCATTTATGCTGATATCGAATGTATGTTGAAACCAGTTGTAAATGCGTCCAAAGCTTCAAACACGATACTGTACCAAAATCATGTTCCACACAGTATCGCATATTACCTAAAGTGCGCCTTCGACGAGTCTCTATCCAAATTCAAAATTAATCGTGGAAATAATTGTATCGAGTGGTTCATGGATGAACTGCAGGAATTAGCACGATCTTTAGAAATTTATCATAAACGTATTGTACCCATGGAACCACTGAGTCTCGAACAGACGCAACAATTTTATTCCGCAAAGATCTGTCACATTTGTGAGAAACCATTCACATTGCAAGATGTCAAGCATCACGATCATTGTCACTTTACAGGCAAGTATCGCGGTGCGGCGCATCCCGGTTGCAATTTGAATTATAAAAATTCACATACTATTCCCATAGTTTTTCACAACCTGTCTGGCTACGATTCGCACTTTCTGATTAAGGCTCTAGCTACTTCCTTCGAAGGTTCCGTAAATCTTTTACCGGTCAACAAAGAAAGATATATATCGTTTACAAAGAACGTTAAAGATACAATTATAAATTTCCGATTCATCGATTCATTCAGATTTATGGCGAGCAGCATTGAAAAATTATCCTCCTATCTTAATGATTCTGAGAAAATAATTACACGTAAACATTGTGACAATGCGGAGAAATTTAAACTGTTAAGGAGGAAAGGTGTATTTCCATACGACTATGTTGACTGTTGGGGAAAACTCGAAGAGACGCAATTACCATCGAGAGAAAATTTTTTTTGAAATTGAATAACGAGGAAATTTCTGAGAGTGATTATGCGCATGCGTCTAATGTTTGGCGTACGTTTAATATTAAAACTTTGGGTGAATATTCCGATTTGTATCTAAAAACTGATGTTTTACTTTTGACTGATATTTTCGAGAATTTTAGACGCAACTGCTTCTCTACATATAAGTTAGATCCTTTGCATTATTACACCGCACCCGGACTTGCGTTCGATGCTATGCTCAAGTGTACGGGCGTTGAAATGGAACTCCTCGATGATGTAGAAATGTTATTGTTTGTCGAGCGAGGTATTCGTGGCGGCATAGCCCAATGTTCTAACAGATACGCCAAGGCTAACAATAGATATATGGGCGCGGATTTCGATCCAAACGAAGAAGAATCATACCTCATGTACTATGATGTCAATAATTTGTACGGTGCAGCTATGAGTCATTTCCTGCCGTACAACTCGTTCGAATGGGAGCAAAATATCGAACAACTGGATATTCTTAAAATTCCCGATAATTCCACTATAGGATATATGTATATATATATTTAAGTAGCAAATAGGTTATAATAGAACTATAAACGATAAACCAATAATAATAATATATAATATATATGTACGTAATAATAATAATAATACGTAATAAATGTAATAATAATAATAATACGTAATAAACGTAATAATAATATATATGTACGTGTCATGTAAGTTTTAATAATAACATAGCAAATAGGTTATAATAGAGCTATAAACGATAAACCAATAATAATAATATATAATATATATGTACGTAATAATAATAATAATAAATGTACTGCATATATATATATATGAGCATAGTTTTCTTCTTTTTTTTTTTTCACGCGTCGAGTGTGACCTCCCCGTAGCCGTACCGCACCAGTGAATCCCTGTACCTGGTATAATACAACACACAGACGGGGCATGCACCGGCTGCGTGCTCACGAAACACGCTCCGTGCGCAAGTTGTGCAACGCCCCACGTTGAACACCATCATGGTGTCCAACAGCAGATAATGTATGCTGTGGGACGTGTAGATGGTCTGAGCGTCTGCAGGCAGGGCGAGCACGCACTCGGTGCATAGTTCCTCGTCCCGGTGGGCGTATATGTACCCGTAAAGGCATAGGCCACCGTGCAGGGCCTCGAAAAAAAGGTCGTCCGGCCTGGGCGATGGAGTGTCCCGGGCTCCACCCACGCCGTCCTCATCCCTCTCGGGAGCCGTTCGTGGTGCCATTTCTAGAAACAAGTGTGAAAAAAAAACGAGAGTAAGTCTAAAGATTACAAAAACCACACACACGTATATATATATATATATATATATATATATATATATATAACTTACAATTTAAGTCCGGGGTGGGGGAGGAACTTCTGCAGCCCCCTGCCGCAATAGCACCTCCCGGTTATCACAAAAGTAGGCTATGCATGCTATGCAATCACAGGGTGCATACGCGTGCATCACACGCCGAGCACAGCGTACACAGACGCCCGCACGCAGATGTATTGCGGGGTCGATCTGTAAGTAATGAATTACACGGACCATAAACTGGCCCCTGTGCTCGGCGGGCTGCTCACGCATGCACCCGTAGCATAGCGCCTCCCCCACACCCCGCACGTACAGGCACCCGAACAAACACTGCCCTTCGTGAAAGGGGGCGAAGAACGCATTGAGGGGTGGTGGTATTCCGTCAAGCAGCGGTCCCTCAAATGGTCCTTCGGCCCCCTCAGGCGGTGTATCCGGGCGCCTTGGTGCCATAATCTGTAATATTTAAGTTTTTTAATAATAATAAATCTGTTTAAATCAGATAAAAACCGGTGCGGCCTTAAAATTATTACCCTTACCGGACCCGCAATATACGACGTTAACTCGATGCTCGATACTGTGCGTCGTTCTGTTTTGCAGCGTCTAGAAATAAGGGTAAAAGGCGCTAGATATACAAAAACTTTTTTTTTTTTAAAAATCAAATAAAAACCTGTGCAGGTTTAAAATTATTGCACTTACAGTTCCGGTAACAGGTGGCTGTAGCCCTGAGACTGGCGCTGCTCGTTCTTTTTTTTTGTAATATCTAGAAATAAAAGGTGAAAGATGTCCGATACAAAATAATTTTTTTAATCTAATAAAAAAAAATGTATACAAATTCGACACCGATATACATACCACTTTATTAATATTTTTTTACTCTCAGATAGCTGTAACCCAAAGGAGGCTGACGCGACTCGTTCTTTTTTTTGTAATGTCTAGAAATAAAAGGTGAAAGATGTCCGATACAAAATAATTTTTTTAATCTAATAAAAAAAAATGTATACAAATTTGACACCGATATACATACCACTTTATTAATATTTCTAACTCTTTTCACAGCACTATCACTTTTTTTTTACTCTCGCTTCTACTTCACTTGTCACCAAGGTAATGACAGGATGCTGTGAGGACGGCTCACAGGTAACCATCTTTAGCCCCACCATGGCCCTTATTTTTTGCATAGTTGCAAATAAGAGATACATGTAGCAGTTTACGCTGCTAAGACAATGGTACCCCCACGCCTGATGTATTTGACGCATCGCTCGCTAGATGATCCAAAAAGGAGGGTACCATCATTCCAACAGTTACGTGGTATGTGGAGGATTCACCCCTAGCAAAATATTAGGGGATGAATAGCCACCCGTCGCTAGTTAAAGGTATCGAAAAAATATCGCCAATACGTGCGATACTTGTATAATATAAGGTATTTCTTACAAAAAAGAACCGTATTCTACCTTACCACGCTACCTCCTTAGGGTAATTAAAAAAAGTTACCGACCGGTGGTCAGTGCGTCATTACCGACCGCGATATGCCCCTGGGGCCATGCAACGCCGCTGCTACAGAGTTTTGGGCCTTAGGACCGGGGCAGCGTGGTGGGGGAACACTGCATAGGTTCGCGGTGGGGAGAGCCGACCATATGGGCGAGGGGGTGGCGCCGTAGTGCGGTGCGGGGGACACAGCGCGGCGCGCTCCATGACTCATAGGGGATAGTGGTGGGGGTTTGTTGTGACGGCCAGGAGTGGTCTGTAACTACTACCGCGTCGTGCACCTATGCGTCTGGAGTCGCAGGCCTGGTTAGCGGCATTCAATCATCTTGAGAGATTACGCGAAAGTTGCGTCACACTGTGGTGCCTGAAGGCTATGCCTGCATACGAGACAGCGCTACGTACTCTGGAGAAACGATGCAGTTTGACAGAGTTTATTGGGTGCGTTACCCTGACGACGCGGGATGGTCCACCGCTCCTACACTACAAGGAATGTCGAACAAGCGTGGTCAGCATGCCTCACGGTCTTTACGCGTATCTGGAGGCACTCGACGATGCGTGGGAAACCTATACACCCCACGATGTTTACAACGATGCGGAGGGGGAACACGCTGAAGAATCGAGCAATTTGGCGTACTACGCAATGGACACACGAACAGCATCCCGACGCAACATACGGCATATACGGTGTATGGCAATTTTTCGCGACGAGAGCTGCGAAACACTGTTGCGGGATGACCGTGGCGGAAAAGATATCGGTGTACAGCTTATCGGTGGTGATATCGACGAGTTCGATGCTGTAAAAGATTGGTATGATCTTTTGGTACCAGTCGATTGTAATTGATAAATATAAATAAAGTAAAAAAAAAAAAAATACCTATGTACACGGCGTAGTATGATTCGTATCTCTAACCCTACACTACGACGATGAGATGCTGATGCAACCTCGAACGGTGCGCATCAGCAGATCGCCGCAGCTTCCGACGCAACACATCTATACAGGGTTTTTTTTTATCCGTATTATGGATACGTAATATTTCGCGTTCGGCGAACGAGCGATCAATAATATGTAATTCATTTTTACGATTAAAACGCTTCTATCCGATTTTTGACGAATAACGCTTCAATTAGAAAGTCGTGCCATTTTTTGCTGATTCAGATGTATCGCATGGTATTGTTTTGAAATTAATATCGCCGTGACTGTAAGACGTCCGCGGACTGGACGTACCCTGGTTTAGTTCGTATCACGACGTCTTGGCAGATAGTGTGATAACTTACATCAATCACCAGCTGTAAGCAAAGAAAAAAAAAATGTCATCTTTGGGGAATATTCGCGATTGTATCCTCGATTTCGTCAGGACACGTCGTTTGAATAACCCTAGAAACCCGAGATTATTCTCACCGGAGTGGTGTCGCGAGTTAAGATATTTCGGTTTTCGCACGTTAACGCGTAGATTAAAAAGTGTGTTTGCCCATTGTTCTCTGCGCGTGCTAGCGAGGGGTCATGAAAGAGGATACTTCAAGAACGATCCGTACATACTCTCGCTAGCCGCAGAGTGTATCAACAAACGCGGAGTGCGCGATAGCCATATCACCAGGGCTATTATAACTGATCATCTGTTTCACGAAGGTATGTATCTGTCGCTTGCCAGCAATAGCGCCTACACAAATTGCTTTTTTTAAAAAAAAAAAAAATAAATAAAATCAAATTTTACAAGAATTGACGCGCTTTCATCACGAGGTCGTCCCCGAGGAGGAGGAGCAGTTGCTCCTAGGGTGCCTCGATTGTGTAGAGGAGGTTTACTCGGAGCCCCGCACCAGCACGGCGACAGTGATGCAACGTGATAACGGTAAAACATACTTTTTTTTAAAAAAGATTACGTCTAATTTACGTTTTATTTAAAAAAAAAAAGTGGCAGGTCCATCGACAGCGCTGGACATACAGTCGATGGAGGAAGAAGAAGAAGAAGAAGAAGAAGAGGACGAAGAATCATTCCACGATACGTGGGGTATGCGTTAAAACAGCATCGGAAACAAACAGTATGAGCCGAATACTCTTTCTTTTGTGTTTAATAACAAAAAAAATAATAAAAAACTCTTTTTCCAAACGCTAGATGTGGGCGCGGAATACCAGACCGGCGTGGGACCCCTTCCCGGCGGGGGGACCTTCGCAGAGATGCGCCGGCGAAGACACCCGCAACGATGGAGTCAGCGATAACGACGTGTTACCACCAGGGCATAGGTTTACCGTACAAGCCGAAACGACGCGTCGCATAAATCGGTTTCGATTAGACGGCCGCGAAATAACAATGCCTATCAGGCCACCGCCCCAAGATCCTGATACGAATACGGTGTCTTGGTTGCAGGGCGCAGTCCGGGATATACACGCGTACCTTATAAGTTCGTGTACCGCGCAAGATTATATAGGTCTGACGATTAAATCAGACAGTTTTGCGTGCGGGGCAGCATGGGTGTCGTACAGACCGGCTCGAGAACTTCTCGAAAATGATGTGTGGGGTGTGATATCGTCCGTCGCACAAAGCGCCCAGGCATTCCAAATAGATAGGTCTTTTGTCATCGAGTCGTGTATAGTCGAAGTACCGCGGGGTACGGGGCGCGTGCGATTAGCGCACGAATTTGTAAAAAAAACGCACGATCCTGCGACACGGACGGGTGGTCACTTTACCGATTACATAAACACGTTCCTAAAGATCAAGCAGGAAGCTAGCGGGTGGCCGCGTGAGTGTGGCGATGATGACGAGGCCAAGAAGTTGTATATAGATGAGTACGATTGAGTCGAGTGTATTCGTCTGAACCCTGATAATATAATCAAACCCAGGTCTGCGGTCAGTCGCAAAATTATGTTTGAATTCCTTTTGGGGCAAGTTTGGGCAACGCGAAAATCTAGCTAAAACGGAAATCGTAACCAGTCGTCAGAAGCTCGTGAGTTTGCTTACGTGTCCGGAGGTCGAGATTACAGGTATTCTCCCCGTAGATGACGAGATACTCTACGTCAGTACGCGTAGTACAAACGGATCGCTGATACCCACGGCATACACAAACGTCGTTATAGCCGCGTACACCACGGCTCAAGCTCGCCTTAAGTTATATGACTATCTCGAGAAATTAGATCGGCGTGTACTATATTACGACACCGACTCGTGTATATACGTATCAGGTGGACGGCACGCCGATAACGCTTACGAGCCGCCGCTCGGCAGTCTTTTGGGCGATTTAACGGATGAGTTGGAGTCGTACGGTGTTGGTAGCTATATTACGTCTTTTGTCTCGGGAGGCCCGAAATTTTATGCGTACCGAGTGCGTAAGCCAGACGGTTCTTACGCTTAGGTCTGTAAGGTCAAAGGTATCACGATCGACTACGCGACGAGCCTGGCCATTAATTACAACTGGATACGCTCTTATGTAACGGGAGAGACCAGTGAGCCTGTCGTTTTACACTACGAAGCGATACGTCGTACACCGTTTCACGACGTAGTGACGCGGCTGGAATCAAAAACGTGTAAACCGACAGAGCTTCAAAAGCGGCGACGCGTCGGTCGTTTCGGATCTCTGCCCTATGGATTTATGTAATTAATATTACAAACAAAACCTGTATAAATGTATATACCCCGTCTGTAGAATAATAATAATAATAAAAACATATTTATATGAAAAAACAAAAAAAAACCTCTTTATCGATCTATTCCCGAAGACTCCATCAACCGGGCCATGTTATTTATTTTTTCAGCGACTCTTCGGACATGCTAGCCGTGCATTATGGCTAGCTATGCGGTTGACACACATACATGCCGACTATTAGCTCACAGGTGCACGATGAGCTCACCCGGACGAGGGGCTAGCAGCGTCACCGATAAGAGCTAGCAAGCGCGCGCGACGTCACGAGCCTCACGCGTGTCGCGCGCCCGCCGCGGCCGGGCCCCGCGATGGAAGGAGGGAGCGTGTAAAATCTAGCAGACTCTTTAACAGTATATTCGTAAAGAACACCACCAAATAGTCTCATTTGGCATAATGGACACGCGGTGGAAGCACCCCTGGACGTCGATGGTCTGTGGGCCAACGGGTTGCGGGAAGACGTTCTTCGTAAAGAAATTCCTACGGTTCATCGAGGACATGAGCGACGTGCGATTTGCGCGCGTTCTCTTTCACTATGCAGAGTGGCAGGAGGGGTACAGGGAGTACGGGAGCACTATAGAGTTTCACGAGGGACTGCCGCAAAACACAGATTACGGCAACGACCCACGCCCGAAACTCGTCATCATCGACGATCTCATGAGGGAATCGTCCAATAACACGGTGGTCGAACTTTTTACCAAAGGCAGCCATCACAAGAACATCAGCGTTATCTTCATTACGCAGAATCTCTTTCATCAGGGGCCCGGGCAGCGCGATATCTCGTTGAACGCCAACTACATCGTTGTGTTTAAAAATCCGCGCGACAGAGCGCAGATACAACATCTGGCGAGACAGGTGTTTCCTGAAAATCCGCGCTTCGTACAGGAAGTCTACCGCGATGCCACCGCCGAACCGCACGGTTATTTACTACTCGATTTGAAGCAATCAACGCCCGATAACTGCCGCTTTCGCACGAGCGTGTTTCCTTCGGACCCGTTCCACTACGTGTACGTACCGCGAAAGGGTATAAAGGGTGGGTACGCCGATCGAGACGTACCAGTCATTCGGTTGTAATGGTATCCAGCTCACGCTGCTCTATAGGGCGCAAGCACGCCACAGTGTTGAAGGCTATTTGCCACCTGGACAGCAAAAAACGTAGCGCCTTGTTACGAGCGGCCGACCCACGCCTCGTCAACTGTATATGCGAATGCGCTCTGAATATCCTTCGCGGCAACGTACCTCTCAAACCGACTCAGAAACGGCGCTTACGAAAACACGCACCGCTGCTGAGACGTTTATCCAGACCGGGTTCAGCAGTCAAAACTAGAACACGCCTTATCGTTCAGAGCGGCGGTTTTCTACCTCTTCTGTTAGCACCCATACTGGGCACCGTCATATCAAAACTCATAGGGGGAAGCGGATATGATATACGCCGCGTAGAGCGAGATGGAGCATGCAAAAAAGATGGTTCTCATTCCTCATGAGAGCGTGAATACCGTGCACCAGCAGTACCACCGTGCAGCGCCTCATACGCATCAGTACAGTCAGGAGGGCATTGACACCGTTAACACCGTACAAACCCCTGGGACCCCCTTAAGCAGATTAGACGCGTCGATGAAGGAGATCCTACACTCGCCGAATTTCATTGACGAGCGCGAAAAGTGGAAGATGTACAATCAGGTGCTGCAGCGTTATCTACACTTTATCGAGGACCTGCGCAATAATGTCGTCGAGGATAGGCGCGCCGATAGCGATAACAAGAAGAAAAATAACAATTCTGCGGAGGATAACGCCCGGAACCAGACCACCGATGCTGACGACGACGACATCATTGCCAGTGTACCCCAAAAGTACAGGACTAAGGCGCGGCTCTTACTAGGCAGACTGCGTGGCGCTGGTCCACCACACATTTCGTGGAGTAAGCAGGGCGTTACGCGTATCGGTGGAACCGTCGTGCAGGACGCCAACATCGTTGATTTAATCAATGACGCTATGCGTGAGAGAAAAACGGCGAGACCGGCGGGGAGTCGGCAGTTTGCCCGGTTCCTCCGTACTGCTGGTATACCGCGCGAATTTATTGGCAATCAGCGTCTATGGACGGAGGGGAGCAACACGACGCCTCTCAGTAATCAGCCACGGCGTCGTGTAACAGTCGTACCGCGCCCAATCGACACGACTCAGAGCTCGTCCACGGAGGAGGAATTTGGCGAGGCGTTTCAGGAAATGTTTAGAGACTCAGGGGAAGCAGAAGAGGTCGTGGGGAAAAGACATACACGATCCGTGTCGGCTAGTACAGCCAACGATACAGAGAAAAAGAAAAGATTAGAATGGTTAAGGCTGCCGTGAAACAGAAGAAGAAGAAGAAGTCGGGTGATGACAGTCTTCTGAGGCGTCTTTATTACACACCAGCAGAGCCGTCTTCGTACGCCGGTATCGGTAACCTCGAGCGATCGGTTAAGGGTAGGGTAAAGCGAGATTCCGTCGTACATTGGTTAGAGGCGCAGGACGCGTATACGCTGCATAAGCCCGTACGTCGTACGTTTCAGCGCCGCTCTTACGCCGTCAGCAATATCGACGATGTTTGGGAGGCCGATCTCGTGGACCTTCGCTCGTTGAAGGAGTACAACGATGGTTACACGTATATACTTGTAATAATCGATGTGCTCAGCAAATACGCTTGGGTCGAGCCTTTACGCGATAAGTCCGGTGCAACGGTAGCAGCGGCATTCCGGAGGGTTTTAGCCCCTGACGCTCTGAGCAAAGCAGCCCCTGTTAACAATCTGCTACACTCGCTGTTCAATCAGGTGGACGTGTTTCTTAATCAGAAACTCGTATCACCGCCTAATAACGCGTACGCTTACAGGGCCTACATAGAGACGCTATTAAATTATGGGCCAGCCGCTAAGGGGTCCTACCTCTCGAGCGTGCTCTGTGACGACGACACGCCCGGTCATATGGACGATACAGCGGGCAAGAATATGGGTCTCGTGAATAGGCAGGCGTTCGTCGGTAAAGACAAGACGGTCGATCTGATCGGTCATTTGCATTGCGATGTGTTTAACCAGGAAAAATTTTTATTAAATGGTTTTGAGCTCCGTTTACGTCTCGTACGCACGAGAGACGGTTTCTCCCTCATGGATCCAAAGAGCGAGTGTTCTTTACATATAACGGAGGCCACGCTCCTCGTTAGACGCGCCAAAATAAGCCCCGGTATTCTAATTGCTCATTCTAAAATGCTATTAAAGACAACTGCAAAGTATCCGCTTACGCGTGTAGAGGTCAAGACGCTGACGATGCATGCCGGCTTGCACGGTGGTACTATGGATAACGTGATTCTCGGCCAATTACCTAAGCGTATTATAATAGGCTTCGTCGATAACAAGGCTTTTAATGGCAACTATCAACTCAACCCGTTCAATTTTAAAAACTATCGTATTAATTTCTTATCGCTGTACGTCGACGGTGTTCAAGTACCCTCGAAAGCACTGCAGACAGATTTCGGTAAAGCCGGTCTTTACGTGGACGCGTATCATACCCTCTTCAGTGGCACGGGTATACACTTCCTCAACGACGGTAATTCGATATCTAGGAGTGCTTACGCAGACGGCTACTGCCTGTTCGTTTTCGATCTTACACCCGATCTCTCGGTAAATAGCAACACCCACTGGAACCTGATCAAGCACGGTAGTGTACGAATTGAGGTACGCTTCGACGATCCGCTGGCCACCACCGTGAACTGTATCGTATACGCCGAGTACGATAACGTTCTGGAGATCGACGCCTCGCGTCAGATCGTCGTAGATTACGGCGGCTAAACAATCGAAGAAAATACATAGGTCAGCAATTTGGGGTATGTGTCATCGTCTTTTTGTGCACTCGGTATCGCCTGTGATCGGCAGCATCGCCGTTAGTTTCTCGTTGAACGCCTTCGAGTTAGCACCGCAGCGATGGATTTCGTGATCGAGATTGAGTACTTCAAAGACTCCGAGGGACGTCTGGCGCCGAAGGAGATCGGCGTCGTGGCTGTGGAAAGAAAATACATAGGCCACTGGATCGTTTCACCGCCCTGCGATTTCAACGAATTACCACCGGCGATCAGAAGTGAGAACAACACCAGGACCCGCTATCGACACGGTCTAGAGTGGTTCGACGGTGGTGTGACGTACAAACAGTTATACAACAATCTCCGAAATATTGCCGGTATTTCGCGGAGCATATACACGCGAGGCCCGGAGAGCGTACTTTTTCTGCAGACCGTTATGGCAAGGGAAGTTATAAATTTGGATGAAACCCCCGATAACTCACCATACGAGGACTTCCCACCGAATCGTGACCATTACGAGTGCATCGTTCACGCCTGTAAGGAGAGCCGAGGATCGTTCACCTGCGCTCTGAACAACGCATTGCGTCTTGAATTCTGGCTTCGAAATAACGGACCGCATATATGAACACGCTAGACCTTTACCTTGGCCTTCGCGGTATATCGGAGCATACGACGGGTGTCTACGCAGCTGATAGAATACCCCGAAGCTGGTCGAAACCCGCCGCGATTATCGCCAACACGGACGATCATACGAAGCCAGGAGCACATTGGGTTGCCATGTACGTGGACGCTGACGGAGACGGCTACTACTTTGACAGCTACGGATTACCACCGCTGAATCATCACCACGCATCGAGACTCCGACGGAACTGTCGATCCTTCCGATGGAACACCCAGCAGCTTCAGAGCGAGACGTCAACGGTGTGCGGCCAATTCTGTATGATGTTTCTACACTACCTCTCCTCAGGCTTCGGGATGCATGCCTTCCAGAATGTATTTAGTACTGATTTGCGGAAAAACGATAGAATTGCCCGAGAGTACTACGACGCTTTTGTGCGAAAGAAGCGTTTGGCTGATCGCCAGCATGCGCACGATAATAAGGTCTATGGTGGCGGTGGCGGTGGTAGGATACAATATTCCCGGTGTAAATCTGGATACACGTGTTAAGATCTGTTTCATGAAAAAAGGTGCGTGTTCTGGGCATTTAATTATATAAATTAAAGATATAATTTAGCTAATTTTTTTTTTTTATTATGGACTGTATATTAATATAATAACGATAATATATATATAACGTAAATAATAATAATAGGGGTAGAGTATATATATGTAAGCAGTTCATAATAATAGTAAGTATAATGATAAAATTAAAAAAAAAAAAATGGGAGTAATAATAACAACAACGATATATATGTAGCGTAAATAATGCTAAGCTAGGTTAGATATATAAGTAATGTAAGCAATTAATAATAATATGTATGTAGGAAAATATATATACAGGGTGTTTCTTTTATCTCTGCCACCCGAAATAACTCAGTAATTATCGATGTCACAAAAAAATGTTCCAGACAAAAGTTGTACGGTGTGGAGGGGGCCACCAAATGCGACCAATTTTTTTTATTTCGGTGGAGGTGTTAACGCACAGTGAAGGGCACCTCCACTTTTTTAAATAGAAGGGTATATTTTTTTTCAGCCATTTTGTGGAATACCTCAAGCTGAATAAAAAAGATTAAGGGGTCAAAGTCGTACAAGGTCATTTAAGGTCAGTATCAATGATATAAATCTAAAATATCTCGGATCACTACCAAAGAAATATTTAAACATTTAAGCCCGTATTCAGAACTCGCTTTTAGTGCTAATAGTGCGCTTTTAAGTTTTTTCTTAGTGAGTTTTAACTACAAGCGACTCTGTTAGTGACCTTAAGAGCGAGTTGTGAATACGGACTTTAGTATTTTCAAATTTACCTTTTATTTCAATAGATGCTCGAAATGACCTCCACCAGCCTCCAAGCATTTTTCCAATCGGACAGTCAGACACTGTTTCGATCGTAGAATGCTTTCTGGAGTGATGGTGTTACATGCATTGATGATGCGTTCTCGCATGTTCTCCGGTGTTGTGGGTACATCTTGATAGATTTTATCCTTCAATGTCCCCCATAAGGAAAAATCGAGTGGAGTTAAGTCCGGTGATCGAGCAGGCCAGCTTATCCGTGATCCTCGGCTAATCTGCTTATTACCAAATTTCTGGTCGACAACATTGCGAGCTATTCGTGCAAAATGAGCTGGACAACCATCGCTGCTTTTCTAGAAGATACATTACCTGTGCTGCTTGAAGATCTGAGCTTGTGGGATCGGCAAAAACTCTGGTATCAACACGATGGTTGTCCAGCTCATTTTGCACGAATAGCTCGCAATGTTGTCGACCAGAAATTTGGTAATAAGCAGATTAGCCGAGGATCACGGATAAGCTGGCCTGCTCGATCACCGGACTTAACTCCACTCGATTTTTCCTTATGGGGGACATTGAAGGATAAAATCTATCAAGATGTACCCACAACACCCACAACACATGCGAGAACGCATCATCAATGCATGTAACACCATCACTCCAGAAAGCATTCTACGATCGAAACAGTGTCTGACTGTCCGATTGGAAAAATGCTTGGAGGCTGGTGGAGGTCATTTCGAGCATCTATTGAAATAAAAGGTAAATTTGAAAATACTAAATGTTTAAATATTTCTTTGGTAGTGATCCGAGATATTTTAGATTTCTATCATTGATACTGACCTTAAATGACCTTGTACGACTTTGACCCCTTAATCTTTTTTATTCAGCTTGAGGTATTCCACAAAATGGCTGAAAAAAAATATACCCTTTTATTTAAAAAAGTGGAGGTGCCCTTCACTGTGCGTTAACACCTCCACCGAAATAAAAAAAATTGGTCGCATTTGGTGGCCCCCTCCACACCGTACAACTTTTGTCTGGAACATTTTTTTGTGACATCGATAATTACTGAGTTATTTCGGGTGGCAGAGATAAAAGAAACACCCTGTATATATAATATAAACCTATACTACTATTATTCAAGAAATTAGGTTAACCTGCCCATACCCAAACCGCACCAGGGTGTCTCTAGTGGCCTCATAGAGCAGGACACACCCTGGTCATGCGCCGGGTGCGTGCTCGAGTAACACACTCCGCGCACAGGTTGTGCACCGCGCCAAGTTGAAGACCATTGTAGTGTCAAGCAACAAATAGTGCAAGCTGGGGGGAGTGTATAACGCTTGCATGGTAGCTCACTCACACACCCGGCGCATAGCTCATCCCAGCGGTATGTATAGATGTAACCGTAAAGGCAGAGACCGTTATGTAAGGCTTCGAAGAATGCGTCGTCCTGCCTGGGCGACGGGGTGTCCCTATCGTCACCCACACCGTCGCCACCCCTTTCAAGTGCCCTTCGCGGCGCCATTTCTAGAAACAGGTGTGAAAAAAAAACGAGCGTAAGACTAAGGGTTACAAAAAGTACATATATACATATATATATATATATATATATATATTGTGACGTGAATTTTGGACAATCCACGCCACAAACGACCCGCCAGTATAGGGATTTAGTGATTCACTGTTTTACGCTCCAAACGTCAGACCTAGGTTAAGACGCACAGATTCCTTTAGTATTAAGTAACCAGCCTGTCGTCCGCTTTAATGTTTCTTTGCTTGGTTTTATTTGCACACTGCTTGCTTTCTTTTTCTTTTTCTTTCTTTGGGTATTGTATAACGCTTTGGTGAGCCGCATTGGTGTAAGAGCTGGTGGACCGACGACGAACAACGGGGGAAGGGAGGAAAGAGGCGCTGATTTTGGTGACCCTTGGGGGACCGACTGCCGCCGTTGCACGAAGAGTGGATGCTGCACCAAAGGAAACCAGAGAGTTCCAGAGTACCCGGGATGGGGCTCAAGCTTTCGTCTGCCGGCCGTCCAGCTGGGACGCCCTACGATCGACGCCGCCTTCGCCGCCGACCAGGAGTTGACGTGTCCTCCTCGTCCTGCCGCGAGGCCGCGAGAATATCTACGGCGGGCTCATGCCGATGTACCGCCGGAGACAGGGAGGGAGAGCAGCCAGCACCGTGGACTCCCGCGCTCCCTGGCCTACAAACGGACCGCAGCACCCGAAGACTCCCGAACGTGCCGCCGACAGCTTCGCTCATTTTCGTGACTAGCGATGATCCTCACCGCCAAAAATCCCCTTAAGGAATTTATACGTTTGAAGTTCGATATATTGTCACGGTTCCGCCAGCGCCGAAATAATGTAAATAGTGGGGGTCAAGAGGTCTCGAGCTGAGTGAAATTAAACGAGTACTTCACTTACGTTTGGAGCTTCTTAGCTAGTGGTCGTACTTTAGGGACAGTCAGTAAGGACAGGCAAGAGAAAAGGATAGAAGTTATGAATAGAATAAAAGAGAGAAGGAAGGGAGGAAGGAAGGAAGGAAGGAAGGAAGGAAGGAAGCCCTTCTGGCCCTTTCGAGATCCGTAGACGGACGATTCGTTGCCGCTGCTAGATTTGGTGAGACCCTTGACTACCCTGATAAACTTGGCGAAATAATTTCTTGGTGTTAGTGAAAAAGTACCGCCTAGGCCTTCTGCCTCAGCGGACGCAACTCTGATTTTGAGAGTCCCGATGTGAATGTCTTTCCGCATCGGGCTAGCAAAAAGGACGATAGTGCTGGGATTTGCGCATTAGTGATAGTTTGATAATTTACTGTTTGTTGGATTTTTGCTTCATGAGGCCCTAACGTAAGCTCTATACTGGAATCTGTCTGTAACATAAGTTTCTTATATTGTCGAGTCTTTCTGTAGCGCTGCGCTTTTTGGCGATATTTCATATTATAATTCATTGATGTCTCGCATCTTCTAGTTGCTGTGTATTGTTTAGAGATTTGTCGAATTATTTAACGGCTGAGTATTGAGCGCCCCTCTGGCCTAATAGACTAGTAGAAATCCTTTGTTCGCGAGATACGCGCTCGACCTCGCGGCGACCGCGTGTGTTTTCGCCGGCCGGTTTTGCCGTTCCTTCTGAACACGGCCGATTAATACTTACCATTAAGATCGTAAAATAAATTTATTGTATCCAAAAGAGTTTGAAACCGGCAACTATAGGATGCTTTTAGTGATAATTATTATATTTTATGCTCTCGCTATTTATGTGATTTCTTGGTGTTATCTATGCTGTATTGTATATTTGTCGCGTGCTTTTCTGTTACTCTTCGACTCTCCGCGTTCTGCGATGGACTCTTTCCTATTCGCGTAAAGCTCTATTAAAATCTAGAGAATTGTAGTAACGAGTACGCCGGACTTTTTGTTCGTGATCCCTATTTATTCGTGTGTTCTTCCGCGCCCGTGATCCGTATTATTTATCTAGCGTTGTTTGTGAAAATATAAATTATTGGAAAGTCGAATTGCTAGGGACGGTCCTGTGCCCGCGAGCGCGTCACGAGCCTCACCGCTCCCCGCGATTACACGCTTAGCCCGCGCCTACAAACTCGCCGAGCTAGCCGCTCACGCGTGCGCCGACAACCGCGCGATAGCCGCCGTGCTACGCTAGGCGAAACGCCGTAGATCTCTGTACGCCCGATAATACCTTATTATAAACTATTTCTGAGATTATGGTCGAATGTTCTAGGTCTGATTGATGTTAGTGGATTCGTTCCGCATTATTAGCGTCTTTTGCGTTAATCTTTCCGCGTTAGTTTAAGTCAATTCTTTAGTGTAATCTTTCCGCATGTCAGTAAAATCCATTTGAGCGTATCATTTAATTTGGCGAACTTTGTACGCGTAGAATCCGTAAGCTTTGCATTTTGGAATTATATAGAGTGATCCTCGTGAAGTTCAACTGATGTAATTAGTTAGTAGATTTTCTTACTTATGTTCCTGCGTTTGCTTATATTTCTATTGCTTGCTTATCTCTACCTACGCTTTTCTTTCCGCATATACGTTATAGTAATTTCCTTAGATTAACTTCACTTTGGTTTATATAGAATCCTTTTTCTTTGCTTTGTAAATTTGGTATATGACTTTTGTTATTTCGAATTGCTTGGCTCTGCACCGCTCTTGGTTGTTGCTTTATTCTGCCGCATGTCTTTACTTATATGAATTGTCTTTTGGCTACCTTTTCTAATTGCTTTTGATGGCTTGTTTTAAAATATAGCTCTGGTGCGTTAACGTAGTATTGTGCTTTTCCTACTTTCACTTACTATACCTCTGTTCCCTGCCTGAACGCCACGACGCTTCCGTCTAGCTAGCCACCGGACCGGGCAATTTGGTGACTTAGTGTTTAGCGACTCTCTCTCCTCCGCTGCTTAGTGGACATCTTACGGATCGGCCGTTGTCCTTTGGTGCATCTCGTAGTGAGATTAGATTAGTGACTTTGAGAACGGGTGGCACGTCTTAGGACCGTTGGCGTCGCCCCCGGATCCGTTAGAAATTTGGTGATACCTTTGAGAACGAGAGACCCGTCTTAGGTTGTTGGCGTGGTCCTCGGGTCCGTTATATTAGTGTTTAGTTTTAGTGTAACCCGGCCGATTCCGAATTGGGTAAAATTTAATTAGTGACAAAGAGAGTGCGTTGCACTCGTGGTACTCCCGCGAGGGATACCTGGCGCCCAACCCGTGAATTCGTGTTGGTGATAGGAGGCAGAGAGGGAGGACCATTGCGGGTCCTTTTTGCTGACGTAGACTGTATGGGATCCTTCGGAAACCTTGAAACTAATTTGGTTTTTTTTTTTTTTTGGGGCTTACGTCGCAATATATAGCTCACAATTTATATTCGGGGTGGGGGAGGAACTTCTGCAGCCCCCTGCCTTAATAGATCCTCCCGGTTATCACAAAAGTAGCTTATACAAGCTATACAGTCACCGGGTGCATACGCGTGCAGCACACACCGAGCACAGCGCGCACAGGTACCCGCACGCAGATGTATTGCGGGGTCAATCTTTAGGTAGTGGATTATGTGTACCGTAAACTGTGTCCTGTACTCGGCGGACTGCTCGCTCATGCACCCGTAGCATAACCACTCCCCCACACCCCGTACGTAAACGCACCCGAACAAGCACTGCCCTTCGTGGAAGGGGGCGAAGAACGCATTTAGGGGCGGCGGTATCCCATCAAGGAGCGGCCCCTCAAACGGTCCTTCTGCCCCCTCGGGCGGCGTATCCGGGCGCCTTGGTGCCATAATCTGTAATATTTAAGTTTTTAATTATAAATAAAATATGTTTAAAGCAAACCCTGTAGACTTAAAATTATTACACTTACCGGTCTAGTAATATACAGCTGGCGATTGCGTCTGCTGGGGCTATGCGTCCTTGCAGCGTCTAGAAATAAGGGTAAAAGGCGCTAGCTGTACAAAAACTTTTTTTTTTTTAAATCAAATAAAAACCTGTGTAGGTTTAAAATTATTACACTTACAGCTCTGGTAACAGGTGGCTGTAGCCCGAAGGGGACTGGTGCTGCTCGTTCTTTTATGTAATATCTAGAAATAAAGGTGAAAGATGTCACATACAAAATAAATTTTTTTTAATCTAATAAAAAAATGTATACAAATTCAACACCGATATACATACCACTTTATTAATATTTCTTTTTTTATGCTGTGTGGCGCTAGATAACCGACAGGCTGACGGATCGTCTAGAAATAAAGGAAAAGATAACAGATATGCAAAAACTTTTTAAATCAAATATCATACTAAATAAATATCCCCCAAAAAACACTTACGTGTAAAAAACTACGCCAAGTACAGAAGTGCTGTGTATTCCTCTAATAAAAAGTATTGATATCAGATTATTGAGGCCAAGTACATAAGTCACTACATGTTTGCCTATTATATGATCTAGCACTGGCCCATCATTTTAATTGTATTTTCAAAATTTCCTATAACGTTTTCACTACTCTTTTACATTACTACTGTTTCTCGTAGTTGATTATGAATTAATGGTTATTGAATAATTAATGAAACTTTAGCTGATTCCTTATCGAGTACTACTTGGCGGGTCCGTGCAATTCTTGATATAAATTTGCATTCATAAAGCCAGTCATTAAACTCAAAACCAATGTCAACTTTCTATATAGAGCTTATTAACGATAACTCGTTAATAATAATCACGGTAAAATCTTAATAACAAACATATAATTTTAGGATACTATTAGTACGTTCAAATTAAGTACTTTGGAATTTCTGGCGCGGACCCGCCAAGTAGTACTCGATAAGGAATCAGCTAAAGTTTCATTAATTATTCAATAACCATTAATTCATAATCAACTACGAGAAACAGTAGTAATGTAAAAGAGTAGTGAAAACGTTATAGGAAATTTTGAAAATACAATTAAAATGATGGGCCAGTGCTAGATCATATAATAGGCAAACATGTAGTGACTTATGTACTTGGCCTCAATAATCTGATATCAATACTTTTTATTAGAGGAATACACAGCACTCCTGTACTTGGCGTAGTTTTTTACACGTAAGTGTTTTTTGGGGGATATCACAAGTTTTTGTTGTTCAACGGGACATAGAAGTATTAAGCACTGAAATCTATGTTGTCACAGATATAAAATCTAAATGCACTATGATGTTGCTAATCAGAAAAATATATTGCGGTGTTGAAAATGTTTAATGGCATATAAATTTAATTTGTAAGTCCCTTTTTCTAGAAATGCATAAAGACATACAAATTTTTAAAGAAAAAGTAATCATCAATGCATATAAGCGTTGTTAATGGTGTCCAGCTTGTTGAAGCCGTGTGGTAAACGTAAGAGAGGAGAGTGTGCTGGATTATTTCAGGCCTTGTACCTCAGGCCGTGCGAACATCAAAGAGGATACTATAGTTTGAGCGAAGCGCCAAAGCTTGTTGCACACTTTTCTGGACTTCTACGTCCGACATCTAGATACAAGAAACTACGGAGCGGAACACCTGGACACCCTGAACTTCCACATCCGACACCTAGATACAGAAAACCACGAAGGGGAATACCTGGATTCCCTGAACTTCCACATCCGACACCTGGACACAGGAAACTACGGAGCGGAACACCTGGACACCCTGAACTTCCACATCCGACACCTAGATACAGAAAACTACGAAGCGGAATACCTGGACACCCTGGACTTCCACATCCGACACCTAGATACAGAAAACTACGAAGCGGAATACCTGGACACCCTGGACTTCCACATCCGACACCTAGACACAGAAAACTACGAAGCGGAATACCTGGACACCCTGGACTTCCACATCCGACACCTAGATACAGAAAACTACGAAGCGGAATACCTGGACACCCTGGACTTCCACATCCGACACCTAGATACAGAAAACTACGAAGGGGAATACCTGGATACCCAGAACTTCCACATCCGACACCTGGACACAGGAAACTACGGAGCGGAATGCCTGGACACCCTGGACTTCCATATCCGACACCTAGATACGGAAAACTATGAAGCGGAATACCTGGACACCCTGGACTTCCACATCCGACACCTAGATACAGAAAACTACGAAGGGGAATACCTGGATACCCTGAACTTCCACATCCGACACCTGGACACAGGAAACTACGGAGCGGAACACCTGGACACCCTGAACTTCCACATCCGACACCTAGATACAGAAAACTATGAAGCGGAATACCTGGACACCCTGGACTTCCACATCCGACACCTAGATACAGAAAACTACGAAGCGGAATACCTGGACACCCTGGACTTCCACATCCGACACCTAGACACAGAAAACTACGAAGCGGAATACCTGGACACCCTGGACTTCCACATCCGACACCTAGATACAGAAAACTACGAAGCGGAATACCTGGACACCCTGGACTTCCACATCCGACACCTAGATACAGAAAACTACGAAGGGGAATACCTGGATACCCAAAACTTCCACATCCGACACCTGGACACAGGAAACTACGGAGCGGAATGCCTGGACACCCTGGACTTCCATATCCGACACCTAGATACGGAAAACTACGAAGCGGAATACCTGGACACCCTGGACTTCCACATCCGACACCTAGATACAGAAAACTTCGACGGGGAATACCTGGATACCCTGAACTTCCACATCCGACACCTGGACTGAGGAAACTACGGAGCGGAATGCCTGGACACCCTGGACTTCTACGTCCGACACCTAGATACAGAAAACTACGAAGCGGAATACCTGGATACCCTGGACTTCCACATCCGACACCTAGATACAGAAAACTACGAAGGGGAATACCTGGATACCCTGAACTTCCACATCCGACACCTGGACACAGGAAACTACGGAGCGGAATGCCTGGACACCCTGGACTTCCATATCCGACACCTAGATACGGAAAACTACGAAGCGGAATACCTGGACACCCTGGACTTCCACATCCGACACCTAGATACAGAAAACTACGAAGCGGAATACCTGGACACCCTGGACTTCCACATCAGACACCTGGACTCAGGAAACTACGGAGCGGAATGCCTGGACACCCTGGACTTCTACGTCCGACACCTAGATACAGAAAACTACGAAGGGGAATACCTGGATACCCTGAACTTCCACATCCGACACCTGGACACAGGAAACTACGGAGCGGAATGCCTGGACACCCTGGACTTCCATATCCGACACCTAGATACGGAAAACTACGAAGCGGAATACCTGGACACCCTGGACTTCCACATCCGACACCTAGACACAGAAAACTACGTAGCGGAACAGTTGACAAACTGTCACCTAAAATACGAGGAACTATGCCGAAGCACACATATACATACACCCATATACGCGCGCAGCACATGAATGCTATTAATAACTGAATAATTCTATACTGTTGTGAAAGCAGCCTTATACTAACTGGAAATTCGGTATGAACGGTAGCTTCACGTATAAAATGTATTTGATTGTGTTGTGTATTCGTAAATTACTAACACCATACAGAGTACAAATAGGTAAAGAAGGCACAGCAGTCAGCGCCATCTGTCGTGTCAAAAATGCGATGGACGTTCGAAGACGACGACGACGATGACGACGACGACGATGACGACGACGACGGAACTGAAATAAAATCATCTCGCTCGCCATCTCAATACGCCCTGATCTCGTATACTAATCGTATTGAACGTGGTGGCAATGAATTCAGGACCCTCAATTCCTATAGTGAATGTATCAATAACTTTTTCTCATGTATAGCGGTTAATAAGATATTTCGTTCCAAACACAGGTATAAGAGTTGACTCAAGTAAAGAGTCTCGGCGAGCTGCGCCCTGTACAGCCGGTTGCCTGTACTTGGCGCGAGACTCGACCGAGTCTCTTGATATACGCTATTATACATACCACTTTTTTAAAAAATACACTCTGCGTATGTCACCTCTTTTCACTGCACTATCAATTCTTTTCTTTATTATCCTCCCTATCAACCCTTTTCGCTTGTCACCAAGGTAATGACAGGATGCTGCGAGGACGGCTCACAGGTAACCATCTTTTTCCCCACCATTGCCCTTATTTTTTTGCATGGTTGCAAACAAGAGATACATGTAGCAGTTTACGCTGCTAAGACAATGGTACCCCCCACGCCTGATGTATTTGGCGCATCGTTCGCTAGATGATCCAAAAGAAGGGTACCATCATTCCAACAGTTGCGTGGTATGTACAGGATTCACCCCAAGCAAAATGTTAGGGGTTGGGTATCAGCCCATCGGTAGTTAAAAGTATCGAAAAATGAACGGCAATGCATACGGTATCTCTATATTATAAGGTTATCATTTACAAGAAATTCGTTTCTACGAACTACAAGTGGGGGTAAGCTGGAGCGATTCAGCAGCCTCGACTCGACTCATCCTGTCGACTCAGAGTTAGAACATAAAAAGTAACGATGGTGCGAGGGCATAGTGATGTGCATTTCATAGTGAGTGTAGTGTCCTCTAAGTTGCTATTAATACACAAGCTTAATATTTAAAAGAAGTTTCATTATATAACGTGTTGTTTATTTATTAAAGCTCAAAGGCTACATCTGCATTAGCCAGATGCTGGAGAAGAGGAGCCAGCGTTGTGCCCGGAGGGGAGCCCTCAACGGCTGGCTCCTCTTCGAAGACGACAACTGGGACGAGGAGGATATTTTCGGTTTAAGGGCACTGTTTGGGCTGATGCCCATTACGAATTATAATAGGTGCGTATTAATCGATGCTATATATGGACCACCACGTATTTGTGTGTGTGTGTGTGTGTGTGTGTGTGTCATACATGAGTAGTAATATTATTATTTATTTTTTTGCAGGGACTCAGACTATGATACGGGCGATGAGTGTTAATTTTTTTTATTTTTTTATTTTTATATTCTAATAAATTTTTATATATTTAAATTAGGTAAGCTGCGTTTCATTTCAAACTCCTTATGTACCACCGATGTTTCTTACAATATACGACATATATTCAAAAATGCCTATTTCTTCTTTTTTTTTTGTTTCCTTCACCTTCACCTTCATCTCCCCATATCTTGTCAATAATGGTAACGGTCGGTAGGAAATCAAAACATTAAGCGTATTCCTCTACACAGGGCTCCGGTTCATCGAAAACGTATTCACGCGCTACAGCTTTATAATATACATAAGGGGCCTTACAAAATACGGTGTTCTATTTTACCGAGGGTACACTTATCTCCTTAGGGTAATTAAAAAAGTTACCGACCGGTGGTCAGTGCATAGTTACCGACCGCGATAGGCCCCCTGGGGCCATACAACACCGCTGCTACTGAGTTTTGGGCCTTAGGACTAGGCCCGCATGGTGGGGGGAGTGCCGCGTAGGGGGGCGGTGGGGAGAACAGACTACGTGGCGAGGGGGTGGCGCCGTAGTGCGGTGCGGGGGGCACAGCGCTGCGCGCTCCATGACTCATGGGGGCCAGTGGTGGGGGTTTGTTGTGACGGCCAATAGTGGTATATAACTACTTTCATATATATTTAATGTCTACTAAGTGAGTAGACCCAAATAAATCTCCAAAGAAAGGATTGTCTTTACATACATAAAAATAAAAGCATATTCGGTTAACTCAGGCGGTTTTGGCATGTAACCTTCATAATCCACTCCATCGCATTCGTAACCCGCACTTCTCTTTAACAATTATAATTAAAAAACGAATTAAAATAAATAAGGCAATCTTATCTGTCGGTTATTCTGTCAATATGATGCTCATTGTGACCGTTGATTTACTCATAGAGGAATTGGCTGTTATGTTCCGTTTAATTTGTAGAAGTCCTAGTTGATCACGGACGTATATTAGCCATCCATTGTAACAAATCTCTCCGTTATTCCTTTGCGGTTTAGGAACAGTCCCGTCAAGAGTTGCAAACCGGCTTTTAAATAAAAGCCCTTTCTATCCTTAAAGTACACCCTGCATTGAGGAATGAACAAAAATACTAATGAAAATCAACGACTCTAATTCTTAAGAAATTTGCCTTTTACCTTAAGTATGTGACTTTTCTGTGCTGCCTGTTGACGTCCGTTCGCAATGAAAGTCCGAGACAGAAAGGGACGACACCAGGCAGCAACAGGACAAATTTCAAGAAGTATAAACTGAAGTAAGACTAGCTTCCGATCTTAGCCTATGGATGTCACTACTCTTTACGTTTGGGCTCGTTACAACGTAAAATTAACGTAAGTATATTTACATGTGTTAACTCAAAATAATTTTCACATTTTCGTATAAACAAAAATATAGCGGATATCGCAGCTTGGGGGTTAAACTACCCCTACATAATGCGTTCATATGTAGCGATCATCTAACAATAAGTGTCAGTAACCAATTTCAATGAAACTGTTGTTATTTTGTAGAGGACAATAAATACGAATGTTCTTTTTTATCTGCCGATAAACACTTTTACGAGGTTAAAACCACCCCCAAAGTTCACCCCCCCCCCCCCCCCCAACAGTTTTTTCACGGTATCTCTGTGTTTTTGTAAATTTCTTTGTAAAACTCTCTTTGAAAAACCGATTAGAGATATTTGCAATAACATCGGAAAGATCTATAGTGGCAATGCTCTTTAGGGTTTCTCTTTTTGGAAATTCTGAAAAAAATTTGTTCTGGTTAAATAACAATATTTTTAAATTAATCTATTCATCATAAGCTTCTCTAGATATTAAAGATTTCTCTTCTTACAATTAATTTTAGAATCTTAATTTATTGATGCTTCAGCTAATTATAAAAAATGCATTCTTGCAATATAATATTTTACAAAATATTATTAAAAATTAAAGCATTATGGATTATAAGTAGAACAATAATGAAAATCTTCAAAAAAGTGTTTCAGACAAAGTGACTTTTTGCACCAAGAACACCGAATTATGGCAATATTATTACAACCGCCGATTATATATTGTTACGTCTCAGCCCTCCTATATACGACAATCGTTAACCCATACATATACACAGCCATTTATACCCATGGCCAACCCATATTATTATTGTTAAACCCTAACCCATACATACATTATACACACTATACATGCATTATTACTATACTTGATTTATATTCCGTTATATTATTGGAACCTTTAATTGTGTTATCATTTATTTGACCGGAAAAATGTTACGATTATTATTTCTATCAGGTATTATGTTCTTAAGGAATTTGTCATACCAATCCTTTATTATGTCTTGAAATAAAAGTTAAACCTGAAGCTCCTCGAGTCTAGCAGTACTCGCGAGGTTTCAGGTACAGAATTGGAAGACTCAGGTATGCAACAACAGACAGATAATTGTTAGCACTCTGATTTGTTAAATGATCATTGAGAAAGGGAATTAAAGACCAATCAAATTCATGAGAAGTAATGAAAGGGATAAGAAACGAAGTCCTTAAAAAGGGTTGGAGAGGCTAAAAAGGTGTTCAGTCCAGTCTTGTTCAGTTCGAGTTCTAGTTCTTGTTCTGTGGTAGAGGTGTGGCGTTGTGAAGTACATCAAGAAGTTCTGTAAAAGGAAGTGCAAAAAGGAAGCATCACTGATGACTCTAATCTGCGAGTTGTGAACCATACTCATCACTATCATTTACAAAATCCTTGACTACAAACTCATCTGGACTGAGGGTCCATCCAAACCACCTCACTGAATCTTCATACTTCCAAGGAAAGCAATAAAAGGAAACGGTTGAATTCCTTAGAAACCATTGGGTAAGCTTATGAGTACACTCACATACAATCAGGTACACGCAATAATTCATTTATACCCAGAATATCTAACTTACATAAAAAGGATAAAGAATACCCGAGCAAAGAATCAATCAATTCGTTTAAGTTAAACTTCGTTCTAATTTCATAAATCAGGATATCATATCAGACTCAAAGAACAATCTCCCTTATATCGATCAGGGTATCCTCTGGAACCTATTTCCTATTCCTCTCGAATCTTATCCGCCGGAACAATCGACATAACGCGTGGACGTACCGTTTAGCACCGGCAAGTCTGACCAACGAACCATCCTAACTACCTTTTCTAAATCAGCATTCACGAAATCTCAATAACACTCAATCGGTCCTCTCGAATATTGAACGTAAGAACATAACCATATTCCGTGTATTTGGAGAGCGATCGTAACAATATACATATATAAAAGATCGTCATTCAATAAGAAGCAATCTTCAATTGGTTTAAACAAAAAAAAACAGCATAGAAATAGAGATATCATGAAAAAACTGTTTTTGGGGGTGAACTTTGGGGGTGGTTTTTACCCCTTTAAAGTGTATATCGGCACATAAAAAAAACACGTGTCTCTTATTTTTTTGTCCTCTACAACATAGCAAAGTTTCATTGAAATCGGGGGGTGACACTTCGATACCCTTCCTTGTCAGAATTTTGTTCAAAAGTCTGATATTTTGAGTGCCAAATTTTGTCCATTTTTCAATTTCTGCCGTCGATGAACCCTTGTTCAGAAGTTTATACGCTCCTTCCATAATCTCGATCAACTTTTTACACTTTGCAGAATCCATCTCGTTAGTAGCAATAATGCACTTGAAGGTTTAACAAACAATGATCGCTGTGCACCATCGAAGGGCCTTTTATACAAGGTTTTCAAGGATTTCCAGGAATTGTTTTGCATCGGTTCGAGCGATAAGACACCTACCCGAATTGCGAAATCGAGAACGCATTTTCTAGAATATTCAGTTACAAGTAAGATGCAACTATATCATAAAATTAGTTTGCAACGAAAATCCTTTGAGGTAGCATCTGTGAAACATAACCTAAAAATGGGGCAATCGCATGGGAAAGAAGGAGAACGAGAACGAGCCAGAACAGGAGAGAGAACAGTTTCGACGAGGTCGGTACCACGAATGGGTACGGAGCGCGGATCTACCTGAAAGACGCGATCGTATCACTTTCGATAACAACACATTATTCGGAATGAATGAAAATTCTGCACGATCAAATCGTGTTCATGCCGCGGGAGATTCTTCTGACAATACAAGCTTGAATCAAGGTCAAACAGAAAGATCTGAAAGAGGGAATCGAACAATAGATAACAAGTGATCCTTATTCGATTCACTCAAATACACACTGCTGTAATCAATAAAATTTTGAATTCGACTACATGAACCTGTATGGGTAATTATTCTTGTCATTGGAACCCTATACCTTAGATTTTTTATGACAGTTCTTAGGAAAAACTCTTAAGGGCTAAAACGGGGGTCCATGCATCTTCCGGAATATTCCTTAACCCTCCTCCAACGACGACGACGACGAAGTTGCGTCGCGCGCGCTTACGAGTAATTTGACACCTCGGGGGGATGGGGAACTGCATTCTCGACGCACGACTCTGCGAGATAACTTTTGGTATTGCGTATTCGAACAACCGATACATAGATAATTCTAGAATGACTTTGAACTCGCCGGTGCTCTCGCACGAGGCTGGGGGATGGGGAATTCGCGAAGATTCTCAGTGAGATGAGGAGGCTGACGAATCGGGGGATTCTCGAAGGCTCTCAGTGAGATGAGGAGGCTGACGAATCGGGGGATGGGGGATTCTCGAAGCCTCTCAGTGGGATAAGGAGGCTGACGAATCGGGGGATGGGGGATTCTCGAAGCCTCTCAGTGGGATGAGGAGGCTGACGCGCGACCACTGCGAGATAAAGTTCGAGGTCGAGTCGCCTGCCGTCCGAAACCTGCATGGGAAGGGGGATATCGTTTTTCCTGGAATCAAACTCGACGCAAAAGTCGCCGAAACCGCTTTTCGGCACTGCGCTCAAAAGGGATGCCGCTCGCCTCTCTGATTCACCGATGCTACAAACTAGTCTGCGCGATGAAGTTAGGGACAAATGTTCTGGAAAATTCCTGCAGGACTGCATCAGCGATGCTGCACAATTCTGCGAGATAACGTTCGAGGTCAAACGGGCTGAGGGCTGACGTCCGAAACCTGCACGAACGTGCACGGGACCGTCGAAGCTTCTGAAAGGCTTTCCGGGGTGGGGGGCAAGGGGCTGCCTCAAAACGTCGCGCGAGAGGACCGCCGGCTCTGGGAGCGATCCTTCCCGACTTAGCACGGACACGAACCGTCGAAGCTTCCAGAATGTTCTAGAAGGTTCTAGAATGTTCTAGAGGGTTCTCGATCGTGCGTAATTCCTAGAATCCAGCGCAAAATTTCCGGAATCGAGCGAAAATTCTTGGAATCGAGGGGTTTCGGTGACGTCACTTCCGGAAAACGTAGAGCTCACGACGGCAACTTAGCACGGACACCCACCTTCGAAGGTTCTCGAGTGTCGGTATATGTCGGTTACAGGTCTCCTGGTCCAGAACTCCCCAACTTATACTACTTGTAAAATATTCAGACAACTAGATAAACCATATACTCAAAAACAAACAAAACCAACGAGCCAAAAGGATCTTGACGCGACAAAATATCGAGTTAACGAACAAGACAATTCTATTCAATACTTACCGTGGAAATTGATTCCCATAGAATTTTCAAGTTTACCAAAAGATTTACCTACTGAAGAATGACTTAAAAATAGAATATTTCCTGATCCGCGAAGACACATCTTGAGAAATTATCACAACTCCAAATCATAAAATTCGATAGGCCTTGAATTAACACGTGGACGTGCTGTTAAAGTAGACCGAACCTACGAATCATCCTTTATATTACAAACCTCATTTACGATTGCCTGATTTTCCGGATTTAGCAATCGTAACACTAATAACGGAAGGCCCATAATCTTTTCCTGGCCAGCGAAACGCGAACATCTCCTAGGCCGAAACCGGGAAGAATAAACGAAACAGATCTAGACGTGCCAACACACGGAAGCTAAGATAGAAAAGATTTCACCCTTTAGACAAAAGTGCTTACCTAAGCGTTACATTTCGATACTAGGTATGGAACAGTTACTTTAGCGAGACCGGCCAAGACGGCTAATAAAGAACGAATGTCGACACACTACCGAGATCGCCAATCATCGTCGCGGGCGAATTGCTCACTAGTATTGCTACGCACAAATATGAAAGCATGCTACTGGACACAAAATATGAACTTTACGAAATTAATATCAACGCGATATATCACCAATAACCCTTCACGAGTAGGACGCGACAGACTCGATAATTAATTGCCGGAGCTTATTAGTGATTGCTGATATGCGATGCATCCAAGGTCGGTCAAAACTTAAATAACCAAATCCCGTTCGCAGTCTAAACCAACGGTATGACGTCACATCGAATCGGTTGACCTGGGATCTTCAAAACTGTCACTAGCTCGTTGCTGTAGCTTCAGGGTGTCCAGTTTGCTTTGGTGGTGACCTTCGTCCGGACCAGGTCGGGACAGCTGGGTGGCGGAGTTCATGAAATCTCACGCCGGGGTAGCTTCTGCTCCCCATCCTCTTTGATACCGTTGATGCCGCCCCTTTCGGGACATCGGTACCGGCCATAACGAGAAGAACGCAACGGTCCATGGCAATACCTTCCTCGATGCCGAGCCCTTACTCAATTCGGGCGTCGTCGGCGCCGAGGTGGAGGCGCCTATTGATTTTGGATCGTTCTCCACTATCCCAGTTGTAGCCGCGTGGTGATTCTTCTCCAACGACGTGTAGATGTTGGATGTCGTGGCCGAATTCGTAACGCATGAAATGGTTTTACAAAAGAAATTGATCTAATGTTCGATATTTGCAATAATTGTGACCCCGGAGTTCTTGGCCGGTAGTTTTCGTAACGCGATCTTAAGGGACGGCAATACGTCCCGCATGATAAACACGACAGTCAACTTATTCCAAACTCGTGACGTGAAATAACGTCACAATGTATATGCATTCATCGTACTAAAAGCATATGATAAGGAAGATCACTGGGGAGGTTGTCAGCATACGACGGTTGATTTCACATCCGGTTTGTTTAAGCCACATAGCTGGTATATTACATGATAATCTTTATAGAAATTCTATATCTATTTAGACAGTCCATTCAATTGAATATTTCATTATTTTTATTCTATATTTCGTTAAATGTACCCAATGTACGATTACGTTACCAAAATGTTTACTTCAATTAATAGTTTATCTCTTGTATCCAATTATAGTAATAGTCTGCAGAGAAAAAAAATGCATTCAATGTGAAATCAAAAAGTTTTACCCGAAACTACACAAAATATCGTCAGTATTCAATATTTATGTTGCTTGATTATGTATATATTTTTTGAAAATATCGTAGGGTATTCGGGTAATTCAGTGTAACGTATTAGGCTTCGCTTTTAAGGGGTCGGAGAGGATTTCTGTAAATTATAAATTAGTTTATTGATTCTAAAAATTTGATATCCAAGCACTGCGATGGATTGGACTACTAGGTGCTGTACATTAGTAGCTTTTCTCGCCTCTTCGTCTCTTTCATAATTCTATAAGAAAATTTGAAGGTTATAGGCTCATTGAGCCACTTTTGTTTGCGGGTATGCATGTCCATTTTGTGGCCAGTGGCTGTATTACGCCGCTTGGCAGTGGGCCTTACTGTGCGGCCCCTTCTCTCGGTGGATGGTTTGAGAACATTATATTAGTAAATTTGTTTCATAGATAAAAAAAAGTGTTCTAACAAATTTGTTCAGGTATTTTTATTTTAAGTGATTGAAACCTTTTTAGCCCTTCACATCTCCACTGTATACATATATGTTGTGACGAAAATTCTCTTCTTGAATTATAACCGAATTTGAGTACTCGAGCCGTTCGTAGCAAAACAGCTGATTTTCCGTCGACAAATTATAAACCCCTATCCCCCTGGAATACGATACCGAAAAAGACCGATTGGGCGCCAGACGCACCTTTGCGTCACGAGACAAAATCTGCAAAATAATTCCAGAAGGGACGGAGAAAGTGCCACCGACCAGCACAGATAATTCGCGAGATGGTAGAGGGGCAGGGATCACCGAGGTGTTGGTAAGGGACTTGATTAGGAGAATGAGAACCTCGGAGTAGAAAACAATAACAGGTGTCCTTTTATTTAGGACGATTGAGAATTTCAACAATTAGCAAATAATAGTTTTGAAACAAGTCAAATAAAGGTAACTAATAACAATTTAGGCAAATCAAACGAAATCTAAAATAATTCTTTTACGAAACTTTCGGATACGATACGTGAACTCCCGTGAAGCGGGACACACGCGACGCTACGTGAAGTCTCGGGAAGCGAGACAAACACGATACACTACACGCGTTCTCGTGAAGCGAGAACTCGCGGATTCTTTCTGTTAGGTCTCCAGGGTCACGAGAGTTTTGCGCTAAGAAAAGATTACAAAATCAAGAAATAATAATTCACTAGAAAAATAAAGGCGATACACGGAATCTTTTCCACGTTAGCGACACTGAAATCATCCATAGGCGGAGGCCCTGGGAAAAACGCGAACGCGAAACGATAGGAAAGTTAGCTGTATGGAAAAGATTTCGTGACTCGTTACAAGATTCTTACCGGTACTATTGAAACTACTGACGATACAAAATTCGCACCCGACCACGATGGTAACTCAGACAAGAATGTTCTACACCCAAAGTTCACTGTAGGGCCGGGACTCGCGTCCCCACCAACAATCAAAAGTAATGCCCTTCGATAGCCAATCAGATCCTCGGGAGGATTTACAATACTCGTATTACTACGCCGTTACAAAAGTCATGCCGTTGGACTATTCCTCGATAAAAACACACGATATAATACTCGAGTGACATCTGTGGCTCAATCGCCTTACCCCTACGAGACGGACTTCGACAATATTCGATAGATGCCGGAGCCTTCCTTTGAGAAACGATACATAGTACTCGGAAGGACGGCGCAAAATAAAAGTTCCAATCGCGGACTAAACGCAACACTTTGACGTTCTGGTCGTAAGTTCGCTAGCCACGCGGAACATAGTCACAGCCTCGTTGCCGTAGCTCGGGGTGTCCAGTGGCCTCTGGCGGCGATGAGATTCCGACTCTGTCCTCGACGACATTGGCTGAGATCCTGATGACTTCGGTAGGTCTGGTCGTTTCTGCCTCCTATGGCAAGCCAGTTACGGTGCCTCCACGCAGGGGCCCGTTGATTCTTCAGCATGAGGAGTCTTGCGGAACTCGAGACCTCCTCGTCTTCGTTACTAGTCCCATTCCTAGGGACTATCGGTATTGACGATATAAACGATAGGTAGGGTGAAGTCCATGGCTCTGTCCTTTTGGGTTGACCCTCCGTCTTCTTTGTCGGGTAGGGTCCCTTATAGGGTAGAGTCGTCAGGTCGACACGGCAGCTCTCCACGTTCCTCGGCATAAAATCTGCTTATCCTCCTTCGTTGGCTTCCAACTGTCCGGATGGCTGGGTTCCGGTGAAGTGGTCGTGACGCATGAAATATTTGTATACGAAAATATTAACTTAATATTCCCTATTGCTTATGACCCTGGAGCTCTTGGCCGGTTGCGTAATATTTGATTGGAAAAAGGGACGTAAATGCGTCCCGAAATCGAAAAACGGAAGTAACCAATACGGGACCTTTGTGACGTCCAAATATAACGTCATAATGTATAATCAGATCCGTTTTATCGATCTCCGCCAAATTTGAGACATATCACGGCTAAATGATACTCTATACTTTTCGAAAATTGGAGCTCAATCGGTCAAAGTTGACGGGAGTTATATTGATAAATTTAATTTTTCGAAAAATTCAAAATATCATAAAATCAAAACTTCTCGATGGATTCGGCCCAAATGCAATACCAAGCAACCTTGGATACAAATCTCTTTCTCAAGAACTATTTAGACGATTATCACAAGATTTGCGATCGCTAGAGTGATAACGTCCTTTTTTGGGGAATTTAAAAACGACATAAAATCCGAGCCCCAGCATGAACCATGACGAAAATTATAGTTAATGAAGGGATTATAGAGCTGCATATGCCTGCAAAATTGGGGGGCTGTAGCTAAAACCGTTCTCGAGTTATACACATTTGAATTTTGGGAGGCCATTACACACACACACACACACACACACACACACACACACACACACACACACGCGCGCGCGCGCGCGCGCACACACACGCGCGCGCGCGCGCGCGCACACACACACACACACACACACTAACAAAAATGAATTTTCGTTAGTAGGGACGATTCGGGAGAGGTGTGGTAAGCGGCTGGCGTAGCTCAGTGGTCAGAGCAGTCGACCGGTAATCGAAAGGTCCCGGGTTCGAATCCCGGCCCAGACGCCCCGCATTTTTCCCGGATTGTCCCTTGAAAAATAACCCCTCCACCGGGTTATAACACACACACACACACCCGGAAATTTTGTCAAAACGTGTTTTCTCGACGTTTTGGCACATTCTGAACATAGTGACATGAAAATCTCGACAGGAAAATTTTCCACCGTCATATAGCTTCCTCTATGAGAAAGAAAAATTCACAATAGTTTTTAAATGAGGAGCATTTAAGTGGGACCAATCAGAACGAAGGATTTCCGCGGGTCATAGCATCGTGGTGGAAGATACACTCACGGATGCCAAAGATAGCTACAAGATATAACGACTGTACATCCGATTAAGTTGAAAAAAAGAGTTTTGAGTAAATTCCGTTTTAGTTTATTTTGATACTGTCGTGCAATCGAGATAAGTGTAGTACACATTCGAAACAACTTTATCAGTTTTATTACTTCTAGAACATTGTAATGAATTCAAAGTTGTTTCGATTGATTCAACCAAATTTTTCGTGATCGCAGCGGGGTAGTTGATATTACCAAACCTTTTTCTCAGTGTAATAATACTACTTATTATTATTTTATGAATTACATTAATAGTTTCTTTTACTAAACTTTAGATATTATTTGAAATGTTAAATTTGGTTAAATAATTAAATATTTGCAAAATAAATCAAACTGAATATATTTAATATATTCTCTTTTACACGTATTTAGTCATCAAGTTTTAATTTTCTAAATGCAAAAAACTCAAATTACTTACAGAATTGTTACAATTCTGATAAGTTAGTAATAATTATTTTTATTTACTTACACATCACAAAGATTGTCGCTGCCCCGTCCGTGGTTTATGAGATAATCTAGGCCAGTAGTCCATTTGGTTATTTTTAAACAATTGGAATAAGTACTCCGATGATGTTGAAGTGAGACTCGAGCGAAAGCTTACCATTAATAAATGATAGATCATGAAGGTTTAGTTGTTACATATTCTCTATACCGGAAGTTAAATGATTTTTTCTCATCATAATGATGTGGATGTACTCAGATTGATCTACAGCTACTACCATTAGTTTAAAGTAAATACATAGCAGCTATGCAAATTGCGCAAAAAGTATGCAGTGAATTTTTAATTAGTAGTCTTGAAAAATTAACTAAGAATGTAATTAATATTGAATCAAAAAATTTACACAATCTTGAAATATATGATAACGTATGCCACTCTTATTATTCTGTTTTCCATATTTATTAATATGAAATTGAGAATATGTGGCAAAATGGCTAATCTCTATATGAGATCTTAATAATATAATACATGAAACTTATCATTACATAAATACAAATTTTTCATCGATATGCATTACACTCTCTGGAGTAATGATGTTTGACTTGAATTAAATGCACATGATGCGTATTACAAAACTGTTTAAAATTGAGCATTTCAACATCTATGTAGTAAATTATATATCTGTGTAGAAATTCTAATGGGAACGCATAAAATGTGTTGTCACGTTCAACCAGGTGTGTAACATGAATATGTAGAAGTAAGTAAGAGTTTCGTGCGACGAAAATGACGACCTAAATTAGAAGTCAATAGATATCAATGTATGGTATGCCCTAGAATTTCTAGGAAAAATTCTTGACTTACGAAAAATCAAAATTAATCAATACTAGAACATGGAATGCTTTAAATCCACGGTGGTTCAATATTTAAGTCATTCTCACAAAGATGGACCTACATATTATGTTGACCTACATATTATATGTAAATACAGACTATACATATCTGATATGTTATTGAACTACTCATACTTTGGTTCTTTGCTACAAAATATACAACATTTAAAGTGAAAAATATGCACAGATTCTGTATACAATGTCCTTGATGTAACCATATATTGTTATATGAATCGTGTAGACGTGTTTGAACTTACTATAATTAGATGAAGAGAGAACAAGTTATATAATTAAAAGAAAGAAGTCTTTGAAGACTTTATTAAACATCATTTAAATGAAATTTTTTAAATATGTACAAATTAAAATACGTTACTACATAGAGTGATTATTATATAATGGAAAAGCAAAATATTATATATCCTTTTCATGGAAAATAATTATGTAAAAATGATACGTAATTTAAGATAATATAGCCGCCAGTACAAAATCATATTTTATTAACCCATAAACGAAAGAAATACAGTTCCTTGTAATGCTTCTAGAATGTTCTATAACAAAGTATAATCGAAGTAGTTCGTAGAAAGTTTGCAAATGTTCAATATAACATTATCGTATACATATATTTCGTTATATAACTTTTTAGCTTATTTATATATCCGGAAAAATGTATTTGTAAATAACAAATATGAAATAATAATGAGAATAACAAGAAATATTATTACTATTAAACTTTTATAAAAAATTTGATACATTTCTAATAACAAAATGTATGTAAAACCAAATAAAATTTGTAAACTAATTTCGAATTTCATGCAAAAAAGAATAGCAACAACTATATTAAAATCTTAAATACATTCACGGTATTTTTAGTGTGTTCGGAATAGTTTTAGATTAACAGTTAAGCAGTTTTAGTACTGTATAAATGGAATTGTGTTCTAAAATAATACTAAAAGATAAGTACGTGATTAATTAATAGATGTCGACTGTCAGTGGGTAGCACTTGATCGAAAACTATGGTTGTCAAATTTTTTAATGGTGGGAAGTATATATATGCATGGTTGTACTACATAACGCACAGAATGCTAAGTCTTACCATCCATGTAAACCGGATATACATATATAGTTTCGAGAGTCCACAATTTTATCAAAATATTTATTTACACGTACAAACTAAAACTATTAGGTCAAACTTAAGGAAAAAAATTACTTTTATACTCATTTAATTAATATATTCTATAATATATAATCATTTATCACAAGTATTAGTTAGCCGTGAGGAAAAATTACTGAAAAGTTATTGATAGTAAGAATCAGAGGAAGAGATATAAATTTCAATTTGGCACACTACCTATATTTCTATTACTCCTGTAAACACTTTAATACTATTTACATGCGAATTAAACTATGGTTCATTGGTTTAGTTGCAGTGTGGTATTCCTGCATAAATCTCCCCTCCCTCCCCTACCCATCGCTCTCTAAACAAGTTTTCCGTGAAACAGCGTTTCTTTTCTTTTAGCTTTTAGGTATTCACTTGAGGTCGATGGAACCTGGCTTTACTTAAAAAAGATGTTTCTGCATACTTTTTATGATCGAGGTATAGTTAAATATAAAATTCAAACAAAAAAAAAAGACCGCAAAATATAATGACTATAGTTGTAAGCAGGATTTTTTGTATATATATATTAATACAAATTTTTCAGATGTACGTCCTGATGGCTATAGTTTCTAGTGACATACTTAAAGATCTCACGATGAACGCGAATACTTAAGTATTAAGAAAATAAGAAATTTTATAGTATAACATATGTATTTACTTACAATAGAAATGTACAATAAATGTCTGCATAATGAGAATTTTTACTTTTCCTATATGACATAAAGTATAAATATCAGTGCTACACAAATTAGCATTATATATATTTAACATTATTGGATTGTACACATTTGTATACACAAATACGTACACATGATTATATTCATAAACCACGTAACGTCACTACCGGTTAGTCTACTTCTCTTCTAGAATTCATATTAGCATCTGAAACTTTCTTAAGTAATTATGTCATAACTGAATCTTCTCGTATCTACCAGATGATTCGACCGTAATTTCTCATTGTATTTATAGTGCACGTGTATATGATCTATAAGTATATGAATTGTGATTAGCTTGAAGTGTAACATTAAGCGAGTCAAGATATTCTGTCAAAGAAGTGATATCAAAGTATATCTCATCACTTTTTATACAATAATTATGTATATATTTAATGCATTGTCTCCTACTTATTTAAAATGAGTTACAACTGCAAGAAAGCTTCTATGGTATTATAGAATGGACACGATGAACTTTAAAAAATATTTTGAATAATTAAAAATTCCAAAAAACGAAATATAAATTGAATGCGTAAATAAAAAAATATAATATACGAATAAGAGTCCGACACCGTACAAAAAAAAACTTAAAAAAATATACATCATGAAAATAATATATGTAAATTTACACCAATACATTTTGTTACTAAATCATGACAATATTCTATACCCTGAGCAAAAATGATTCAATATCTATCGTAAAATATCAATAATTCATATTACCCTGTAAGTAATTCATAGAAAGCGAATATTGAATTGTTGAAAAATAAGCGAGAGAACGAGGTTGAAATTGAGGAGAATGAAGAAAAGGTAATGATGAGGTTACATGATGGGAGCAATGGTTGGAAGGTAGAACGTAGTCACGTGAAGCCTACTTTCTTTTGATTTCATCGCTCGAGAGGGGAAACAAGTTGTTAGTTGGAAAGGCGAAACGTTTGGGCCCAACGCTGACTGGTTGCAGGATCTGTGGTCAGTATTTCTGCGGAGTCGCGTACTAAATGATCTTAAAGTCGAGAGAATTCGAATCTCATATAGATAGAATTTCATATCGATTCGTGTAACGATTTTTAAGTAAATCTTCTTAGAGTTGTTTTTGGAATTATTTACGTATTTATTTTGTGTGTGAAACTCGACATATATGAATGTGTCTGTGTGATATATACAAGTAGTACAAGTTTCCTAATGTAAGTATCAATGTGCAGACTTATAACATTTTGTCTCTTATTTACTATACATTATGAACATGGTATTTAAATTCTTGTTTTATGCAATTTTTGATTGTAGAGTATTAATTTTTGTTATACATATGTCGATGTGGTCTACATATCTATTTAGGTATATGACATACTGTGAGACAAATTCTTCTTCGAAGGGCCATCTTCTCTAGTATATTGCAAAAAAGTCTCCGGTTATAAAAATGTTGGTTTTGTCGTATTTATTGTGGCACACTATTATATTGTGCGGGATAAATAATTTACACAGGTTAGGAATTGATATCTGCAACATTCTATTGCAGTATAATTGATAAATATTATAACATGGAACATCAAATCGTGAGAACAATTACTGTCAATCGCAGGATAAATACAAAGTTACACTTGTTTGCTTAAAAGCTTCTTCATGATAATTTTTACGAAGTGAAACTAATTGATCACTTAAAAGAATTTAAATTAGACATACATTTCAAATTTGAAGTAATATTGATATTTTAATTTTTAAAATATTTATGTGGAGGAGTATATAAATTCATTTAGATACATTTATTTTTGTAAATAGATATGTATAACTTGTATCTTACGATACTAGATCTATATAATTAATGTATTATTCTAAAGAATGAATAATATTAAAATCCCCATTAAGTTACCTATGGCTTTATACATTATTTAACACAGTGGAACACTCATTGTTTTAGATTTAAAAATATGCCACATAATAAGAATGAAGTAAAATGATGCCAAACTATTTTCTAATACATATGTTTCAATCAATACACCTATATTATACTTAACAGGTTTTCATTGGACACTTCTTATTCCCATTTTGGTAACCTATATATAGTCAGTCCAATAGCTTAAAGTGACAGATAGAAAAACGAGAGCCGTAATAAAATTTTCCATTGTGTTTTTTATCAAAGGTAATGTGTGGTAAATCAATAGAAATCAATGAAAAATCATTCATTCCAGGAAAAGGGCATTGGCAATTGGGAAATTTTGCTACGAGAGTCCCTAGCAGGAAACACGTGTTCTCATTTGTCATTTCTAGCGATTTTACTCCTAGACTGACTATAGTAATGTTATTGATGAACGGTATTTTCTAAGAAGCATAAATTGCGATACTAAGAACAAATATTAGCACGTGAGAGAGAATCTCCAATATAAGAATAAAATGGGTAGTTTTATTAGTAGAATGTCAAATACCGCTGATTGATAATTCACATTGAATCAATTCGGTTCGCTTTTACGTACTCAAAAGATGAAGAATAAATAATCGCTCAAGTTTGATTGTCGCTTTTCACGGACAATTTAGAATTCGGAACGGAGAGATTTTGTTGTGTTGGCAGCACAAGTGAACCAAAGTTTATAAATAATTATTAAACTTATTTTTTATTAAGGTTAAACCGCAACCTCGAATAATATCATTACAATAACATAACTAGCGAAATACAAATTTAATCAAATAAAAAGTTTTGATACATTACACTTTGTATCATTGTTGATACTCATAGACACATATACCCATATTACTGCACGTAATTATATATTATTTAAATCATAAGCACAAATAATAATTATAATATTTTATTATTTACGTTATTGGTGCAATATATGTATACTATACATTATTTATATCTATATAAACTTAATGGTAAATAGGTTGGTAGTCGGTGATTGGTAGTCGGACGTTTAGGAAACGTGCTGGGATAAAAGTAACTAAGAAGTGGATATCTAGGCTGTTACGGATTCATTGTTATATTTTCTTCTGCCGGTATAATGTGGGAAGCATCGCCATTAATTAATTTCATCTGCACATCTGACGAAAGTATTATCGAGGTTTTCATAATGAAATAAATGAAATAAATGAATAAATTATTTTATATCATTTATTCTATCTATATACTACTTTCATAAAATAATTCATGATAATAATCCATGTAATAATTCGCAATGAATTATATCGTTTAAAATCTACCTAATATGTGGAGTACGACTTAAAAATTATTTTTTAATATTCAAGTTTTATATATGAAAGTTAAGTAAGAACAGCAATATCACGCTTAACTATTACAAATGACAAACCTATTAGAATGTACATTGCTGGGTGCGGTCTTATGACCATTACTCAACTGTTAATTCTGTAGTGTACCCACCTTACTTATCGTACAAATTATAATTAATTCTTGAGTTCCTTGATACATAATTCGATATATTCCAGAATATCTTAACCATTATTTAACAGAGAAAATAAAGAAAAAATATAGCACAGTTTCGTATTCTTAAGATACTCAAAATAAAAGTAGGTGAGGGTTGCTGTAAAAATTTGAGCTTCTTAAACTGTCATTTGCAAAAAACGGAAATAACATGAATTTGACAGATACTTCTCGCTCGTACGTACTAACTTACATACACTGTAAGGTTAAGTTGTTTGAATATCACTTTTCAAAAAAGAAATCCGGAGCAAAAGTGAAATTGAATGAACAATTGGATCCAAAAATTTCTATCTGAACCTAATATACGTGAAAATATTTCTGTCGGATTACGTTTTGAATATTTTATTTATATCAAAAGTGCTGTATGATTTCTTCATAACTATGCAGAATACATTAACGGGTATATTTGAAGCAGAACAACCGCTAAATAGATCATCGTTTTCATCATTGGTAATTCAAGACTGCTGCTTAAGTTTCACAACCCTTTTAAGTAGCTATGTCATATAGGCACAAGTGTACACACGTATAATATTTGAACGTGTCGAATATTATGATAAATCGCGTATGCAGAGCGGAAGCAGTATTTTCCTTCTTGGTATGGTCATCTAGGTTGCATCAAAGTGTTACAGTTTTCGCTATACGTATGTATATATATATAGGTGTGCATTTGATTCTACATTGAAAGCATCGCTGATACGTCATGCGCAAAATGTGCCCGTTACACACGACGTAATGTAGAAATGTTCACACATGCTAGGATCCACGTATCAAATCCGCATTAATGATTATCTATGACTGTTTATCCTCAATTTAAGGCATGTAGTGACAACGTGTGCAGAAGAGAGAAATAAATTCTCATTAATTCCGATACAAACTTGATTGTTTATGGGGTAATCACCAATAAAATTATATTAGATATGATAACCTATTCATTCAGAATTATTTTCAATCAGAATATCTCCAATTGCCGAGATTGAATTCGATTATTATTAAATCGAATATCTATAGATTTTAATTGGATTTTTAAGCAGAGAAGTGCTTCACCTGATTGTCTGACAGTACTTAATTTTATTTAAAGCCTATTGCTAGCAACAAATCGACACTATTTAAGTACTTGAGAATAGAATATTGTAGTGAAACACTGAAAATAATTAGAGAAAAAGTCTCAGCATTCTATTATCTCACGGATAGTTTCTAGAGCCCGTATTTAGAACTCGCTTTTAGTGCTAATAGCGCGCTTTTAAATTTTTTCTTAGTGACTTTTAACTACAAGCGACTCTGTTAGTGACTTTAAGAGCGAGTTGTGAATACGGGCTAAAATATCTTATTAAAATCTTATAAATATATCATAGCTATTTTTCTTTTTAAAAATTTGTAGTTTTTAGTGTAGAAGGTGTGTTTATATGTGTGTATATATATATATATATATATGTTTATGAAGAGGTAGATACTGGGTCCGATTTTTCATTGGTTTACATTAGTATACATTCCTTTACGTTTGGCCTAGAAGTCTGAAAATTGCATCTATTGCAAAATGTATACGCATATTCGAAAGATATTTAAGAAAATTAATTCCTGATATATAATGTTTAATTTTGGGTCTAGTATTATTAGTAACAAATTGTTAAATGTCAGGACCATAAAAATTCATACCGAGAATGAATGAAAAAATCTACCTATTGATTAATTATGATCGACTAATGCATCCGGAATAATTATTTCAACTATTTCAGGAAATAATATGCAAGATAATATTTAAAGTTATTAATAGTTCGAAGTTTTTAAATTTCTATAATTATAAAAATATTGGGAAATCTTATGTTTCGCTTATTTTAACGCTGCATGAGTAGTGTTAAATATGCGGTACTCGATGAAAGAGTATTGTTAACTTCCTTATTATTGGTTATATTAATTATATTAAGTTGGAGTGTATATAGGTACATACGGGGACCAATGTCTATCATATAAGGGGATATGTCAGGACCAACGTATCCTAACTTATATTTTTGCAACATATCACTTCCGGGACTCCATTTCCGAAATTCGGCCATAATTGTGACGTGCTACATTTGTTTCTTTCTGATGTCAAGTGAATTATCGTAACGAAGATGTAAGCGCAATTCTATATGACATGCTCCATTGATACAATCAATGTTACAGTATAGAATCGTCTTGCAGCGCCATCACTATGATCTACTAAACATTACGACTTACGACATGTGGGGCCCGAAACATATTAATATTCTGTTTTCTGGAAATCACATGAATATACTTGGCAACATGGCTCAATAAGGAGAAAACCCTCTTTAATGTATTCAAAACTTTCAAATGCATTTATTAAGTGTAGATGCGTAAATCGTAAAAGTACTTACGGGTACCGAGATTGGACACGTAAGGGTGTATCTCGAGACCGTTCGTAACCAGTGTACACTTATTTCTTTCTCAGCAGAAAGGTGAATGCTAGTACCAATGTCTGTTGTGTAAGGATGCATGTGGGGTCCGAAACATATTAATATCCTGTTTTAAAGGAAGTCACCTAAATATACTTGGACGGTTATGGGCTAGAAGGTTCAACTCGTTTGTAAATACTACCGATGAATCGGTTTGAACGTCGCAGTTCGCTTCCTCCCTTTTCAACTGACTTCTTGAGAGTGATACATTTACATTCTTCCAGTAAATTTTTCGTTGAAATGATTTGAGAATTTTCCTCTTCTAAAACTAAATAATTTATTTTTATTAGTCAATATTAACATTTTCGCAAATCAAGCTGGAAATCTAGAGTATGTTTCCTTGAGAATCCTTACGTACATGTTTTTTGACTTGAAAAACTGAATTCGCGTGCGAATTCATGATTAGACGACGTCCTAGATCGTCGATCTGTCGCTACATACGTCTACATACGTCTCCTTTGGTATTTATATCTGTCTCTTTGCAGATATACTATACGTCATCGTCGAATAGCACTAGAGCGAACATATTGAATTACCACCACACGACACCGTAGTCCTCACACAAAAAGTACAAACGCGTCGAAAAATACGTAAATATCATTCTGCATTCGGTAAGAGACAGACTCTCATAAACACTGTGCGCATTTCTATGTATTAAATGCAGTTTTCAAAAGTACCGTTGAAACGATATTTTTAGTCCCAACAATTATCCTTCACATTCGTCGTATATTATAAAAAAAGTATGTAATTATTGCAATTACATAAAAAGTACAAAATTTTTTTTAATATGTAAGGGTGCAAATCGGCACCGTCTTTATATTGTAAGGATGATTACGGGGACCGACACTGAGCACAAAGGCTCAGTCTCCAGAATCACAGTTACAACATAAGAAATGGTACCCACATGTACCATTACGTATCGAAAAATTCTTCTTATTTCCATTCACGAATTTCGCAAATAAGCGATCATCAATTCTGGTTGAGAATCTTCAGCACCGTCATGCAAGATTGTTTGGCTTGCAACGTTACTAGCAAATGCCTATAGCACAGGAATGTCGAAATGGTCAAGCAACCAAACTTGTTTAGGATTGTGTCGATTCATAGTCAATCAGAGCATGGATAAGTCGATAGCAATGCTGAAGTATTTCCAGAATTTCCTAAATTGATCAGGACATGGAATTCTCATGACAATTATCATTTTGACCAGAAGACCTAAGATTTGCAAATTTACGGGACACAAGTGATTTTTAGCTTTTGTAACTTATAGTTTATCGACAATTGTATAACTTCGTGCTTTATTGTAATGGTACATATTAGGTCCAATCACAGTGTTTTAAAGGTAATTGCGAGAACCGACTCTACAAACAATAGATAAGACCCCGTAAGCACCGTTTGACACACTAATTAGTCCCCACATGTACCATTACAATAGAAAACAACAAAATTTAATTTTACTGTCGAATTTTGAAAAACGCAAGTTGCATACCAATTTTATTTCATAGTTGCGTGATTTTGTGGTCTTCCGAGTAAAGAATAGTCCTTGTCTAAGGATAATGTGTAAAAATTTGAAATTTCAAAAGCCTTATTGTCTCCTCGTTCGTGCTCTGGTTGACTGTGAATCGATGCAACCGTAATCAAAGTGGATCATCGATCAAGTTGTATGATCATTTTGACATTGACATGGTAGAGACATTTTGTTGTAACATCGCAAGGCAAACAATCGTGTATGACTGCGCGGAGGAATCTTCACCAGAATTGATAATCGCATCTTGTAAGAATGAAGAACGGATGAAAACCCGTTCTTCGTTTTCAAATGTGATGGTAAACATCGGTACCGTTGTAAGGATGATTACGGGGATCGACACCTAAATTAAATACTCGGCCGTTGCAATCACCTTTATGACTCAAGAGCTAGATTCTGTGTACAATGTACCATGAAAATACACAACGAGAAAAAAGATTCACCGATGAATTACGGATGTAAACTCGGTTGTGATTATTAGAATTGCCCACGTCTTTACTTTTCACATCATACTTAGTCAATGAAAATGACATCAACTAGCATTACTAAAATTATTACGCGGTCCATTAAAAATGTTTTATTCGCAATATGTACACCGGTATCCGTATTCACCATTTGCTATGTGATACCTCGGTCCCCAAGAGGTACATTAAACATATAGTGAATTAGGAGGACCAGACCCAACTTTTGCCGATGCATCTAGAATAACACGGGGACCGTCCCGCTATGTAACAAAGGTCCCCATTTATACCATTAGAGCTCCGAATTGGACCCGCAAAGTACCCCTTCATAAACATATATATATATATATATATATATATATATATATTGTAACGATAATTCTACCCGCGGCACTTGCAAGACGGTAGCTGGGTTATAAATCTCGCCACAAATCCACGAACTCCCGCGAGAGCACTAATACGTACGGTAGCCGGCGAAAAATCTTGGGCGCCAGGTATTCTCGAAGAATACCGTCTTCGGGACGACAAGATATTCGGTAACCGCTCTCACGAAAATTCGGTCGACAACACACTAGCTCAGCTTGTTCACCGCCAAACAAAATGATAGAGGGGCAGGGTTCTTGGATTGGGAGCTAGCGAAATCACGAGAGTAACCAAATAGGATTTCAACAATTTATAACAAAGTCCTTTTTATTAGGACATCAATAAAACAATCAGTGTAGAAGGTGGGACCGCTCGATAGCTAGGTCTCCAATTACGTGAGACATTCGGGTACGAAAGAACAAAGTTGTGTACTACAATATAGACAATATTAATAACGGGAGTGATATGCCGCAAATCGGTCGCGTATAGATTACAAAGGAAATACTCCTTGTCGGGTAAGAATCGTACGATAGCCCTAGCAACTGTACTACATTGGCGTAGCTAATAGCGCATCCTTCACGGAACGATAGCCCTAAGGTTGGAAGTATTACGATAGCACTATTACTAAAGAACGCTACGCCATGGCATATCACAGTACCTCGGAATTTGAACAGAATGAAGTACAGATATAACAGTAATACGACAATGATGAATAAAACTAATATTCGCGAGATTGAAATACATATGAAACAGATAAATTTACAGAGTCGTAGTTCTTTCAAGGAATCGAAGCAAAGTAAGACGATAGCAAATTATATACTAACGTACATGTCGATATTGAGCAGCAATAACGATACGTAGCCTCAGTGGCCACACTCCAGGATCCTGAAAATCACTCTATTAATTAGAACGCAATAATATTAATCTAAATTATACAATTCTTTGTTACGATATAATGAGATACGATTACCACGGAATTTTCCCGAATAGGAAAGTAGCCTCAAATCAGAAGGATTCGAGAGCGATAGCAGGCTGCAAAATTGCCAGGAAAATTCCACGTTAATCGAACTTTAGAACTCACCGGTAATAAGCGAATTTTCTAAGACGTGTATTCACCACCACCGACAGCCAGCCGGAGAGCGATCTATCGGCTCGCGTACGCTCGGTAGGTGGTGACATCCCCACCCTTAATCTAACGCGTTGGGCCCTCTGCCGAACTTATTCGTGCGCGCCAGAATTCAAACATGGTTAGGAGTCCCTTTATAATACGATAGGACGATACTCAAAATATAACGATAGCAGATAATTAACATTACATTATCGATACTATATTAGACGATAGCGACTATCCCCGACGAGGTTCCTTGGCTCTGCCTCAGGATGCAGATGCTGTTACTCCATCGAGGTGCACGTTTTCCCATCTACGGGGCCGGTTCTCGACGGTAACTTCTCTTCCATGGATTTGTAATATTAAGACAGCCTCCTGGCTGTCCCTTCGGTAGGGTCCACGGGATCATCTTCCTCGCTGCCTTGGCTTTACGGGTGCGAAGGCGCGTCCTTCACCAGTCGTAATCGTGTCGGTATTGCTGGCTCCTCGAGTCTTCTGCTGTTCCGATTGTTTGTCCTGTCAGGAAGGTCCTGCAGACCTCTTCCCGGCAGCCACTGTCCATGTGCGAGGTTCGGGGAGGCGCACTTCGGGATAGAGAGCGTCCGGCGTTTGGCACGTACCGCTAGCTAAGTACGGCTGGGCCTGCTACTTTTTTGCCTCCTCCGCGGCCAGACGTTTGGCGAAACGGTAACGGGTCCTCTGATTCTTAGAGGGGTGGACGTCACTAGGTGTTGGCGGCGATCGTCCACGTTCCCCATGTGGCGTTTGTTCGGTGGTGCCTGGTGATTGCTGGGTGTTCTGTCTGCTCTCCGCTCCGTCCGTAATGTCGCGTTATAAGATACGTTAAGATACAAAAAGAAAGTCAGTTTATACTAGATACTAGAAATTTTAGTAGGATCCATGGAGTGACATCCCCACCCTTAATCTAACGCGTTGGGCCCTCTGCCGAACTTATTCGCGCGCCACAATTCAAACTGAGTTTCGAGGCCATCGAAAATTTGATAAGGCGATACGGTACTTTCTATAATTTTTATACTAAAGAGTTCGTTAATACTATTCTCTTGGATTACATTAACTCTTCCCCGGCGAGGTTCCACGGCTCTGCCAGTGGATATGGATGTCGTTAATCCCTCGAGGTGCACGCTTCCCCATCTGCGGGGCCGGTTCTCGACGGTAACGTTGTTCTCTCCTTGGACGGTAAGGTTGCGGCAGCCTTGTTGCTGAACCCTCGGTAATTTCCGTGGGGAACATCCTCCTCGCTGTCGTGACTTCTAGGGGCGTGAAGGCGCGTCCTCCACTAGTCGATGTAGTCCCGATACTGCTGGCTCCTCGTGTCTTCTGGCTGCTGCGGTTCTTCTCCTCCTCCGGAGGGTCCTTTCGACCTCTTCCCTGCAGCCTCTCTTCTTGTGCGAGGTATGGGGAAGCGCTTTTCGGAATGGAGCGCTTCCGGCCTTTGGCGCGTGCCCCTAGCTTGGCACGGCTGGGCCTGCGACTCCTGCCTCCTCCGCTGCCAGTCATTCGGCAAACGATAGCGGGTCCTCCTCTTCCCTGGGATGGAGGCCACCCGATGGTAGGGGTGATCCTCCATGTTCCCATGTGGCGTTGGTTCGGTGTGTCCTTCCTTGGTTTGTTGGTTTGTAGATGCTACTCACGCCGTCCGTGATGTCGTGTTACCAATAAGTTAAGATACGAAAAGAGTTAGTTTAACAAAATATACGAAATTATATTAGGACCCATGGAGTGTGTTGCCGTGATGGTGCTTAGAGTCCGTGGCGGTAATGCGTCACGCCTAAAAACGCGAGAGCTAAACCTCCACTGTAACGGCAAATTTTTGCAACGTCACAATATATATAAGTGTATGTGCGTGCGCGCGTGTGTGTGTGTGTGTACAACAAATTAAATTCTTGAATATGACATAGTAGGATTTGCAGATGTCTCAATGTTCAGTGCAATATTATCTATTACAAATACACGTGTATTATATAATTTATTACCATGATATCCCTTGTATCTGTGACTGAATATATTGTAAATAGATTAGATATGCCCGTGTATTCTGAGACCTCGCGATTCTGATATGTGGAATATATGTAGCATTTCAATGGATAAAGTCCATTTATAGGTGTTCGCAACACGCAGACTAGTGTCACCATGTCCCGTAAAATATCCAGTCTATTTACCTTTTAAATCTACGCTTGTATTACCCTAGTATAGTACTACTAGGGGAACATTCTCAGTGTCGCCATCCAGGAACTAGATCGGTTATTAAAACTGCAGCTTCATCAGAGTCATTATTTACTACTTAAAGCAACAAAAGCTATGACTATAAATACGGTTCCTTCTCACTGTACTTAGCAGTTGTTTTTTTTTTTAATTTTTCTTAGACTAGCTAGATAGAAAATGTTTCTATAAAATATAAGGATTAAAAGAGTCTGAAATGTTTTAATAAAATAAAAGATTACCTATAGATCAATTTTCTAAAAAACATTCCTTGTTCTAATTTTTTAATTAATTGCCTCTACCAATCGCAACTACGTAGTTGTGAAAAGAAGAATAAAAAAGTTTATAAACTGTGACGTGCTGGGCAGATTATATCCGCCCAGAGGCGGCTCGAATTAGCTCGCAAATAAAAGGGACTCAAAAGGAAGGGAGCACGCGAAAAGAAAGAATACGCGGTGTGAAATGGGAAAGAATATAATTAGTTAAACAAATGCTAATACAAAGAAAAATAGAAAAGAAAAGAAATCAGAAATTACTACACTAGCAAAATATGTCGCTCCAAATACGCAAAACTAAACAATAACATGCGGCGCTCCCGCAGGAGCACGCGGTGTCGCAACGGACCTTTAAACGGACTAGTGGGAAGGGGAGTCGGGGAAAGAGGAATACGCAAATTGGCAAGGGGGCAGGAGGGACAGGAGGGCTTACCGGCACGAAATAATACGCGAAAACAACAACTTGGGCGCAAGCTACTTATACGGCGTAGCACCGTCGAGTGACCTCAGAAGGTCCTCGAATATTTACTATAATTCGAAAAGGCACGGTTAGCGGGGGAAGAGGTGAGGGGTCTCAGGAAGGAAGGTTCCCGAACGCGACAATGGCTACTTACAAATACCTCGGCTGTACAATAATCAAAAACAGGCGGGGAAGGAAAAGGGCACGGAGGTTTCCCAAAAAGGGCGCAAACTACTACTCTAGAACGCACGCAATATACCACTGGCCGTAAGCTCTTGGCTGAAGGCCAGGCTAAAATCAAAAAGAAAAAGCTACGCAAAAGAACAAATGGCCGGTCCACGTGGGGACGGCTCGCTAAATCCAAAAGGGAATCTACTGTCTCTCAAAGCGCAAAAGCAAAAAAGGGGGAAGGGAAAAAGAAAAGGAAAACGCAATCACTCAATACTCACGCAACAGTTCTGCAACACTCAATACAATAATCCCAAATGATTGCACACTTTCACTCTTACTCAAAGTCGCAAATCGCCCTATCTCGCACACTACCCTGGCTCGAAGTGAAGAAATCTTCGGTGTTTTCGGTCCTCGTTGTTTCCGTCCATAGGCCTCCAGGGCCTCGGGGATTGGTGGGATCACTGGGCTGAGAGGGCTACGTGTTTCGGCATTGGTTGGCAGTTCCGGCATGGCAGGGCATTGGTCCTTTCCTCTGACAGGCCTTCCATTGCCTTGAGGGCTGGCTGTCGCGCGCCGGTCAACATGGCCGCCTCCAGGTCTGTCAAAGTTCCTCCCGGGCACATCCGCGGTTTCGGAGGGAGAGGGTTCTACCGCTGTCACACGGGCCTCTGTACTACCCGTTTGACGGGGCTGCACCGGGGCTGCATATACTTGGCGATCGTGGTAGGCTCTACGGACGTCAATTCCTCATGGCTCGATTAACTGTTCCCTCACTGCCCATGCCATCCCTGCCTTCCGCTGCCTCAGGACTAATTGTGCCCTCGAGCCAGGTGGCCGGGAGGAGTTTATTGTAACATTTTTGTTACAAAACATAGAGGGACACTCTATACTCAGTTTTGCTGATAGCGTAGGAAAAAGTATTCACCATGAAAGTAGAGTATTTATCCAAGGTCACTCAGATTGAATACAAATCTGTTTTACCTAATCTATATCTGTATGTATGTATGTATGTATGTATGTAATATTTATTGGTTCCCCGAAGGGTTACAAGTGTTCCGTTTCTCTTACAACCTAACCTTACATCTACTTTACATGTATCTTACAGTTTCTTACACTTTCTTACAACCTAACATCTTCTTACCTTCTTACAACCTAACCTTATATCTACTTTACAGGTATCTTACAATTTCTAACATTTTCTCGCATACTTATTAGTATCTGGTCTCTCCCCATGCCTCCGTTCCTTCCCGTGTATACTCATCCTTCCATTCTTCCATTCCTTTTACTCTTATCTCCCTCTTTTCTTCTCTCCGCCGCTCACTATTCTATTGGCTCTCTGCCTCTCACTCGCCTCGCTCGCTCTCTTTTATCCTACTCCTATCCTATCTCCTCCTATCCTTCTTTCCTCTCTTTCCCGACTTCCGTTTCCTCCTCAGTCATTCCATTCTTCCATTCATTCTCCACCTTCTGCCTCTCTTCCTCCTGCCCCTCTCTCTCCCTCCCCTCTCTTCTCCTATCCAATTCTTTCAACCATTTTTCACCTCTACCTCCCTCGTCTAGTATTTCCCTTATTCTTTCCCCTATCTCCCTTTCCTCCCCGCTTCCTCCACCGCATCTATCCAGTACATGCTCCCACGACTCTCTTTCCTCTCCGCATACTCGACACACCCTTTCTTCCTCTGTCCCCCAGTATTTTCTTTCCCTCATTTTCTTCCCTAATCTATACCTTGCTATTCTTCTGTATCTTTCCTCGCTCCATCCTGCTTTTAGGTACCTTGGTATTTCCTCTGTTCTCACCTCCCTGTACCATCTGTTGTACTTTCACTGCCGTATTCTCTCTTTCCTCTCCCTTTCTTGTTCCGCCTTCTCCTCCTTCTCCCTCCTTTCGTACCCCTCCTCTTCCTGCTCTCTCTCTCTCTTACTCTCCTTTCTGCGCTCTTTCCTACCCTTCTCCCACCTTGATATACCCTCTCCTTCTCTTCTTTCTCTCACCCTTGTTTCCCTCAAGCATTCCCTTGCTATTTCGCTCCCTCCCCCCTTTCTCAGTTTTAGCTTGTAGTTCCACGCTCTTCTCCCTGCCCTTATCATTATTTTGTCCCTCTTCACCTCCTCTCTCACCATATACCTGGGTATTCTCCAGTCTACCCCTAGTGAGCATCTTATATATCTTTCCTGTACCCTCTCCATCTCTTCTCGCTCTTCCCGTCCCTATATTTCCGCCCCATAACCTGCAACCGTCCATACCAGTGTGTTGAATAACTACATCCTCCTCTCCCACACTTTCGCAAACTTCCTTTTTCCTATCCCCCACACCTGCTTGATGACCTTCTTCACTCTTTCCTTAATATGTCCATCCTGTTTCCCGTTTTTCTTAAAGGTGTATCCCAAGTACTTGAATTCCTTTACCTCTTCTATTCTTTTCGCTTTCCATCTCCAGTTCACCTGCTTCTGCCTCCCTCCTCCTTTTCTGCACCTCATTACTTTCGTTTTTCCCACGTTTACTGTGAGCTTCTTCGCGTCAAAATACCTTTCTAATCTCCTTATCAGTACTTCTATGTCTTCCTCATTCTCCGCCAAAACTACTACGTCGTCCGCGTAAGATAGTGTACGTATTTCCCTCTCCCCAAGTTTTACTCCCCCTCTTCTCCCCTTGCTTAATTCTTCTTCCATATCTGACGTCAGTATATTGAATAACAGCGGGCTTAGCGGGCACCCCTACCTCACTCCTTTTGCCGTCCAAAATCCGTCCCCTCTTTCCTCTCCCACTTTCATCCTGCTCGTTGTCTCTCTATAAATCTCCTCTATTCTCTCTCTGTGTCCCTTTCTTACTCCCTTCCTTTCCATCGTCTCCCAGAGCACTTGCCTATCGACCGAGTCAACAGCCGCCTTCAGGTCTACAAATAGCGCTACCAATACCAATACCAATAGTAATGAAATACTCTTTCCATTCATCTTTACCTATTCCCTCTTTTACCCTCTTCCTCCCCTTCCTTCCTCTATTCACTATCTCCCATACCTTATTCTCGGTCGTAGCCTCCGCTATTTCTCTTATCGCTCTTTCCTGTTCCTCCCCTTTCTTCCTATCGCATATCTCTTTGTACTCCCTCTTTTTTTCTCGGTACTTATCCTTCGTTCCTCTCCCTTTCCTCCATTCTCTTAGCTCTTTCCTTCCTTCCGCCTTCTTCTTCTTACATCCTTCCTTTCTTTGTCTTTTTTCCTGTATCCCCTCTCCTTCTACCTTCACTCCCTCCATCTCTCTCGCATAATCCTGCTTCATTTTCTCCGACCACTTTTCCCTTCCTGCCTTCCTTATCTTCACTTCTTTTTCCTTTCTTTCCTCTCTCCCCTCCCTTATGGTTACCACTACCGGGTGGTGATCCGACTCGACCCTATCTTCCACTATCATCCTCTCAATCCTACTTCTTGTATTTTCGTCTCCTAGCACATAATCTATCACCGTGTCCCTCTTTCCTCCTGTGTACGTAAACTCACCTTCCTCGTCCCCTTGTATGTTCCCGTTAAAGATCTCCCATCCTACCTCCTTCACCGTTCTTATCAGTTTCCTTCCCTCCCCGTTCACTTTCCTATCTTTTGACTGTCTTTTCTCGTCTTCCTCTTCTCCTATCCCTCTCACTCGTCCGCCTTCTGTACCCGTCCTTGCATTAAAATCTCCTCCTATTATTACCTTTTCCCCCCTCACTTTGTCTCTTCATATACCCTTTAATGCTCTCTATTTTTCTTTCGATATCCCCATTTACATATACCCCCACCACCGTCCACCTTTCTCTTCCCGCTTTCACTTTCCTCACTATCAGCCTCTCCTCCTCTCCCTGCTCCCCCTCCTCGTCTGTTATCATCTCTTCTCTTACCCCCATTAGCATTCCTCCCATTGCTCTTCCTTTCTTATTTCTTCTCTTTGCCCCCTGCCTGGTCCATCTGTAATCCCCTGGCAGTTTCCCCTTCAGCTTTTCCCATCCCTTCTCCTCTACCCACGTTTCTACCATCACAATAACTTCCCACTCACTTATGTCCTTCCAGAATTCCTTATCTTTATTCCATAATCCTGTGACATTCCAGAAAGCCACTTTCCAGCTTCCGTCCCTCCTTTTCTTCTCCTCCTTCCTTTCCCTCTCCCGTGGCTTTCCCTCTATCCGTTTTTTGCCTTCACGTCTATCCTATCCTCCGTCCTCTCCTTCTCCCCTTTTTCCTCATTCGTCCTATCCTCCCCCTGCATTTTCTCTTGCCTTTCCCCTCCTCTGCCCTCCGTTCTGTCCCTTCCCCTTCCATCCCTTAGTACTTCCCTTTGCTCGTCCAAAAACCATGTTACTCCATTAATCGTTATTTTCCCATATGTCACTCTAACTCTATTCCCTCTTCTTTGTTCCTCATTCCCTATTTCCCTCAGCAACCATTGCATTTTCTTTTCTTTCCACGTTAGGTCATCCTCTATTTTGATTTTCCCTCTTATGTTCCCTCTCTTCCTCATTACTTCGAACTTTCTCTCCACATCTTCCATTCTTACCTCCAGCGTTACCTCCTTCCCTCCTGCTTTTCTTCTGCCTATCTCTTTCCCTCCTCCTACCTTCGCCTTCACTCCCAAGTCTTCTAGTATTCTTTCCTCCCTCCACCTTTCCTCTGCCCTTCTCATCTCGTCCCTCAAGGCTGTTACTCCTTCCTTCGTTTCCCTTTCCTGCTCTTTGATATCTTCCTTCACTTCCCTTATCTCTTTTTTTATGGCCTCCTTAATCTCCTCTAATAGTTTCTGCATCATTCCCCCTTCCTCCGTCTGCTTTGTCGGCGATCTCTGCACCACTCTGCTTTTTCGGAAGGCTCTCGCCCCTTCGACTTCTCCTTGTTCCGCCTCTTCTTCTTTCTCTCTCTTTCTTTTCCACATTTCCCCTATTCCCTGAAAGGACCCTGCACTTGCACTCCTTTCTCTCATTAGCCTCTCCGCGTTTGTCTTCCTCCCTTTTTTCCTTGTCTCCTCTCTCCCTCCCTCTCCCCCTTCACTATTTCCCCACATCGTGTCTATTACTTTTATTCCGCTCTTCGCTCTAGGTCTTACTGCTTTCTTTCCTTGTTCCCGTTCCCGCCCGGTTCCACTCCCTCACTATCGTCGTTTCTTGTTCGCTCGTATCTCTCTCCGCTCAGCGCTTTCCCTACCTTTACCTGTCGCGTCACGCCCCTCTCTCCTTCGCCACTTCCTCTTGCCCACTACTTCTTCTTTCGCCCGTCAGATGTCCGCACCTACTCTCTTTTCACCTGCCTCTTTGCTCCCGCTTGCTCAAATCCCCGCCTCTACCTCTGTTCCTTCTCTACGCCCCGACTGTAACCTAACCTCTTGTTCGCCTAACACCTCTTCTTTTACTCTCTTTTAGCACTCCCTGAACCTTCTCTAATATTCTATTTTCACTTCTGCACACTCCTCTATACCTCCCCACCCCAGTTCTTTTCTACTCTTTTAATATCTCTCTCACCAAACGAAAATCCTCGCACCTCAATCACACACCCTACTGTCACTATCACACCGGAAACGGAAGTCCACCTAATCTATATCTATTGTATGGTTTATTTTTTCTGTCGGACGACACCGGCAAGAATTCAAACTCCAAATTGTATTGACATATTTTTAATGCAATTTGCCTTTGTCTCATTAATTTCACAAAAAAAAAAAAAAAATAGATTAGTGACAAAATACAGTATAGCAAGTATCTATACTTGCTGCAAGTATAGTACCTAGGAATTGGTACCTAATCATAGACACATAAGAATAGACCACGGGAGTGGGCGGAGAAAGGGACAGCGGAATAAAACGAGACAACAGCATATGATCCGTCTTTATCTTTGTCTAACCGGGCATGCACGAACACCTTCTACACATAATAGACGCACTGAATTTAGTACGCTAAAATTGTTGGGTTATTGTAGCCATTGTGATTAAACAAGGATAGGAGGACCTCCTATGCAGTGTTCTCTTTCTATCCCGCTGTCGCAGCCATTTACGCGCCAGTCTATGTCTCGCGTGGTTTATTCTTATTAGTAATTCATATGTCTAATGACATATTTACCATCATTATGAGTTATATTTTAATTGTTTACATTACGAAATCCCTCTTTCCTGACATTAGAAAATAACTATACCAACAAATATTTTTTAATTTCTATTCATTATACTTAAGGATGTTTATTAATTGTCAAGTGTAATGAAAGTTAGGCAACTGCTTAGTACTATAGGTAGCGTGATTGTTTGAATCAGTAGTAAAAAATCAAAAAGTTCAAACGTTTGCGGTAAAAAATGGAAACCGCAAGGTTAACCTTGTGGACGGAATTCCGTACAGGTGCATAGAAGTATACATTTTTCAGCTGACCGTCATTCGTGTACATCTACGTGTGCACACGCAAGGAGCACGTAAGGCATTTTCACTTACATGACAAGACTATTAATAATTCGAAGTTCTTTTTATTAAGCCTTATACTAATCTCTACATCGTTCGACATGCATACTGAAGCAAATATTCAATTTCTAATGGATCGAATCTAATCGTATTTCTAATCGATTTCGAATCTCTAAACGAAATTCTTAGATCCCAATTATTTATATATAAATTATCAAAATAAAGGTCACAAAGCCGTTAGGCATTAATATTGCCTACAAGATCTAAGGAACCCCCAATTAAGGAAAACAGCACTTTCTTGGAATTTTGTTTTAGAAAAGATATTTGTTACTTTAATTTGGGATTTGTCGGGTATATACATTAATTATTAAAGATGATTCATGATTTTTGTCAAGTAAATGTAACAATTATTTATTATATTACAAGGTAACGCCTTGGTAGTGCAAAAAGATTTTTTCCTCTGACATCACTGTTTCACAGTTTCCCAGATTTCTGAAATAAAAAACAGAGAAGTTCTTAATCTATGATATTATAATGTCCTGTGAACTGAAATAAATTGAAAAGAACAAACATTTTACAAAATGGCCCACAAACAATGTGTTGATTTTGTAGTTATTATTTTTCACTTATAAACAAGAAAGTTCTGAACTATCATTTTTTATTATAGTTCACAGGATAAGGAGATCACTTTTATAAATACATGCCAGGTTTGAAATTGATATCTTCGATAGTTTTCGAGAAATGTCGTTTCAAGAAAAACGCGATCAAAATTTATAAGGAAAGAATTCAGAAGAAAGCTCTTTTTTGATACTTAATGTCAATTTAACAATTCTTCGAATTTCGACTTCAAATTTGTAAGATATACTCTTACGATGTTTTACTTTCAACATACGTATTAAAAAAAATATCAAAATTTTGGTCTCGACAAACGAGATGTATGCTTCAATTAACATCGATCCCTAAGGAATAGAAATCTTCAGAACGCTTTAAAGGTGGTGCGCCTAACCATCATAAAAATAGTCTTCCTATTTTGGTAAATATCCTGCATATCGTTCATAAAATCATCTATTTATTAGACGTTTTAACTGGAAGACCTTCTTAAAATATTTTATTATAAAAAAATCATATAACATATGACATTTTAATTATACAAATATCGTTGGTGACCGAGTCCGACACAATCATTTTATACTATATTAGGTTTTTTTTAGGGTTAAATAATGTTAGGTAATATGATTAGGTAAGGTTAGGATAGCTTAGCACATAAATGATGTGATCGATTACAGTAGTCCCCATACAAATTTTCGTTTAATTATAGGATTTCTTCACTTTGCACTTATAAAATGTACAAGATTAACGTGTCAAACCGAAACTTATCCATTTCTTCTGTAAAAATTGCTATCTAAAATTATCGTAGAGTAGTCGTCTCTGAAAATATCAAGATAAACAGATTTGCCTTGGGGCATGACCCTAACCATGCGATCGCACGCTATGGATTTGCCGATACAAAAAGGAAATTAATTTCACGGATGCTAAATATTTGCAAATATTACCGATCTATTCACATACTTTTGAGTTTTTCGTAAGTAGTAGTAATCAGATTAATTGAGTGATTCGCCCAGAGCCCATAGAGACAAATATACGGTACGAAATATGAAGTTTCAGGATTTTTCTGCTTGCGCCGTCTTTAAACTAAAAATGCCAGACATCTGCATATTTTATCATGGTAATTGTATTAGCTTAAGTAAAAATTGTTCTTTTATGTTTATTTTTTATTTTGGGAACAGCTTGAAATTTTAACAAGACAATGATGCGCTTTGACCATGCGCAGAAACTTGTTTTACCGTTGCTACGGCAACTGAGCTCTGACGTGAGTACTACCATATCGATTTCTCCACGGAGTACCCTAGCTAAATGGCACTTAAAAGAAGACTCTGAATCAGGTCATCTTTCAAACATCAGAATATCATTTAATTAAAGTCTCATTAAGCAAATTCTAAAACGAAGATTCTGAATATACACCTAAGAACGTTTTTGAATAAAAAAGGTTTATCCATTTTTCATACAGAATGCAATCATACTCACTATGTTCAGCAATTTTGTGAAAACCCTACTACATGTATAAGTAGATTATAGCAATCTAGCAAGAAACTGTTTAGAATTATAGAGTAATGCTTTATTTTTTATTTACTATATATAGATCATGAATAGGACGGGAAATGAATGTCAGTGGCAAAAAAAGAATATAGAATTATAAGAAAGAGAAAAAACTGGGCAAAAGCGGAAATAAGTCAAAGGAATCCCCCAAAAAACACTTACGTGTAAAAAACTACGCCAAGTACAGGAGTGCTGTGTATTCCTCTAATAAAAAGTATTGATATCAGATTATTGAGGCCAAGTACATAAGTCACTACATGTTTGCCTATTATATGATCTAGCACTAGCCCATCATTTTAATTGTATTTTCAAAATTTCCTATAACGTTTTCACTACTCTTTTACATTACTACTGTTTCTCGTAGTTGATTATGAATTAATGATTCTTTAATAATTAATAAAACTTTAGCTGATTCCTTATCGAGTACTACTTGGCGGGTCCATGCATTTCTTGATATAAATTTGCGTTCATTATGCCAGTTATTAATCTCAAAACCAATGTCAACTTTCTATATAGAGCTTATTAACGATAACTCGTTAATAATAATCACGGTAAAATCTTAATAACAAACATATAATTTTAGGATACTATTACCACGTTCAAAGTAAGTAGTCTGGAATTACTGGCACGGACCCGCCAAGTAGTACTCGATAAGGAATCAGCTAAAGTTTTATTAATTATTAAATAATCATCAATTCATAATCAACTACGAGAAACAGTAGTAATGTAAAAGAGTAGTGAAAACGTTATAGGAAATTTTGAAAATACAATTAAAATGATGGGCCAGTGCTAGATCATATAATAGGCAAACATGTAGTGACTTATGTACTTGGCCTCAATAATCTGATATCAATACTTTTTATTAGAGGAATACACAGCACTCCTGTACTTGGCGTAGTTTTTTACACGTAAGTGTTTTTTGGGGGATATCACAAGTTTTTGTTGTTCAACGGGACATAGCAGTATTAAGCACTGAAATCTATATTGTCACACATATAAAATGTAAATGCATTATGATGTTGCTAATCAGAAAAATATATTGCGGTGTCGAAAATGTTTAATGGCACATAAATTTAATTTGTAAGTCCCTTTTTCTAGAAATGCATAAAGACATGTACAAATTTTTAAAGAAAATGTAATCTTCAATGCATATAAGCGTCGTTAATTGTGTCCAGCTTGTTGAAGCCGTGTGGTAAACGTAAGAGAGGAGAGTGTGCTGCATTATTTCAGGCCTTGTACCTCAGGCCGTGCGAACATCAAAGAGGATACTATAGTTTGAGCGAAGCGCCAAAGCTTGTTGCACACTTTTCTGGACTTCTACGTTCGACACCTAAATACAGAAAACTACGTAGCGGAATACCTGGACACCCTGGACTTGCACATCCGACACCTAGATACAGAAAACTACGGAGCGGAATGCCTGGACACCCTGGACTTCGACGCCCGACACCTAGATACAGAAAACTACGAAGCGAAATACCTGGACACCCTAGACTTCGACGTCCGCCATCTAGATACAGAAAACTACGAAGCAGAACAGTTGGACAAACTGTCACCTAAAATAGACGAACTATGCCGAAGCACACATATACATGCACCCATATGCGCGCGCAACACATGAATGCTATTAAAAATTGAATAATTCTATACTGTTGTGAAAGCAGCCTTATACTAACTGGAAATTCGGTATGAACGGTAGCTTCACGTATAAAATATATTTGATTGTGTTGTGTATTCGTAAATTACTAACACCATACAGAGTACAAAGAGGTAAAGAAGGCACAGCAGTCAGCGCCATCTGTCGTGTAAAAAATGCGATGGACGTGCGAAGACGACGACGACGACGACGACGATGACGACGACGACGACGACGACGACGATGACGACGACGACGGAACTGAAATAAAATCATCTCGCTCGCCATCTCAATACGCCCTGATCTCGTATACTAATCGTATTGAACGTGGTGGCAATCAATTCAGGACCCTCAATTTCTATAGTGAATGTATCAATAACTTTTTCTCATGTATAGCGGTTAAGGATGTTGTTCGGTAAAATAAAAGATCCAACAGAGGATTGAAACTTTCACCAAATATTCTTCGAATTATTAAAAAAATATTTCTCCTCTGGCAAAAATCGTTTTGCCGTCCGGAATTGGTAAAAAATGTCATTGAAATTGATGATTTTAACACGCAAAGCATAGACGCATGGCCTATATTAATTTTTTGACATCGATGGAGGTCTAACACATGCATGAAACTTTGCTAACAGTTAAAAGACTCTAAAAGACATATTCTCAAAAAAAATGAAATTTTTTGACCGTCTCGATCCATGTTTATTTTGACGAAAGCTGTAAAATTTTCGATAGTATGAGGTGTGTGTGGTGGGGCGAACGCTCGCGACGTGGCAACAGCGTAGCTGGGTCGGCGGAGGGGACAGCACGTTACTTGTACACTGGGCCACAGAAATGGTGTCAACGGTAGACGCCGTGCGGTGAGGTAAGAGAGGAGATTTGGGCGGCGCCTGCTCGCGTATCTTGGCCTGTGCGTGCGACGCAGAGAGCACTACGGTGCGAGTGAGACGCCAGAGCGTCGCTCGGTGCGTCCTTGTTGCACAGCACTAGTGTAAGCGAGACGCCAACAAGGCCCCTCATTCGCAATAGGGAGCTTGGTGGGGAACCGCTCGTGTTCGGGCGCACGCTTTCTCCCTCTCTCTCAGACTAACGCTCTATGACGAGGACAGCTAGTACCCCGCCAAGAATCGAGAAGGATCTATGGGACTTTCGGTAGTGGGAATGAGATAGACTTTTCGATTATCCGTCCTCGTCAAACAGCGTTAGTAAGACGAGGAGAGATATATGCGACGTGGTGGCTAGGAACAAGTGTCCAGCGTCTAACCCATAGCTACCGTGCGCCCTATTCGCGCAGCATGAGTGGGGGCGAGACAGCGATAGGTCCCAGAGTTGGCACGCTACCTAGTCTAGATGATACTATTATGAAGCGTTGAAGTTACGTTTCTATTGTGCAGGTAGAACGGCGTAAGTTTCATGACTTCATTATAAGATTATGCCCTTCTGAAGCGCACTAGAAAAGTAGTAGAAAAATAGGAAAACCATTTACAGACACCCCCTATTTTTCTACTACTTTTCTAGTGCGCTTCAGAAGGGCATAATCTTATAATGAAGTCATGAAACTTACGCCGTTCTACCTGCACAATAGAAACGTAACTTCAACGCTTCATAATAGTATCATCTAGACTAGGTAGCGTGCCAACTCTGGGACCTATCGCTGTCTCGCCCCCACTCATGCTGCGCGAATAGGGCGCACGGTAGCTATGGGTTAGACGCTGGACACTTGTTCCTAGCCACCACGTCGCATATATCTCTCCTCGTCTTACTAACGCTGTTTGACGAGGACGGATAATCGAAAAGTCTATCTCATTCCCACTACCGAAAGTCCCATAGATCCTTCTCGATTCTTGGCGGGGTACTAGCTGTCCTCGTCATAGAGCGTTAGTCTGAGAGAGAGGGAGAAAGCGTGCGCCCGAACACGAGCGGTTCCCCACCAAGCTCCCTATTGCGAATGAGGGGCCTTGTTGGCGTCTCGCTTACACTAGTGCTGTGCAACAAGGACGCACCGAGCGACGCTCTGGCGTCTCACTCGCACCGTAGTGCTCTCTGCGTCGCATGCACAGGCCAAGATACGCGAGCAGGCGCCGCCCAAATCTCCTCTCTTACCTCACCGCACGGCGTCTACCGTTGACACCATTTCTGTGGCCCAGTGTACATATACATGTGTCTGTTTGGCCGCTGAGCGTAATGGGGCAGTCCGATGTTGCCAGCTCGTTTACCGTATTAGTGTGTGCTTGTCGGTGCACACCATTTGTGCGTGTGCGTAGACCAATCCGATACAAAAGTTTGTACCGTTCGTCGTACTACGCGCAATGGCATTCATGCTAGCGGTACGGTATAACTTTTTGGTGAGATTGTCACCGAACAACGTCCTTAATAAGATATATCGTTCCAAACACAGGTATAAGAGTTGACTCAAGTAAAGAGTCTCGGCGAGCTGTGCCCTGTACAGCCGGTTGCCTGTACTTGGCGCGAGACTCGACCGAGTCTCTTGAAAAGAAAAAGAAAAATAAAAATGAGTAAGAAAGGCAGATATTCTGGAGTGCAAGGATATACAAGGCGGGCGGAAATAATGGTACAACCGAAAAGGTGGTGATTCCTCATGGAATTTTTTTTCTTTACGAGACTTCATTTTTAAGAAAATCGACTTCAAATATCCATCGGGTACACGTGAACTTGAATGTATTTTATTAATTTACGTATTGTTAAAAATGTCGATTTCGTTTTTACATACAAAATTGTGCTCGACGAATCAGAGAGACATAAAAAGTTTTTAATGTGACATTGTATATGAATACGAAAAAAAAAATCCTGACATTGTATACAAATATAAAAGAAAGTAGTACCTCTAGCGCGATGCCATAAGTTGAATATTAGTCAAGTGCACATGTAACTGATGGATTTTTAAAGTCGATTTTATTAAAAATGAAGCCTTGTATTAGAGAAAAAAATTACTCTGCAATTTCGATTTATTTTTTCATAAGGAATCACCAGTTTCTCGGTTGTACCATGATTTTCACCCTACCCTGTATACATAAATGGACTTAAACGATGGAGTTCAATAATGCTAATAAGTATAATATACATGTCGTCACTACAGCAGAACGAATTTTAATGTATAAAAGTACTTTGGTATTTTATTGCAAATTGTTTTGACCTAGAAATAACCAGAAAAAAGGAGGCTTTTTGCGTTGAACAAAGTTTACATATAATAGTAAGCAATACCGAAATATTTACTGTAATTTTTGGAATGCATCAGATTTCAATACTCAATAGGGAAAAAGTATTTGACATGGCATACATTTTCACTTTTTACATTTGGCATGGCATACATACACTTTTCTCCAAATTCTTATGTAATGGCGTAAAATGAGACCACGCTGAATCAAAAATTTTTCTCATTATGGAAATACAACACTGTAGAGCATTTCCTATCTCCCTCGTCAGTAGATCATGATATAACAATACCTAATCGTGAGAACGTTTAATTGTAAAGGATTATTTCCCAAATTAGATATGCCGAATTAAACTTACGTAAAAATCAAAAACAGAAAGTTGTTTGCTTATGTATGTTTATCTTTTAATTGTCTATATAACTACGGAACTTGATACTAAAATAATTATAAATTAAAAATAAACAAAGATATCGGCACAAACAGGTAATTACATTAGCCGATAAGTTATTAAATGATGCTTGAAGATTTTTAATATAATATATCATAGCATGAACACTAAATGCAATCATATCATGTCATCAGTGCTAAACCATACAAGTGGATGGATTGGAGTAAGTTCCTCAGTCGAATTTTAATCTTACTTTCCTCCTCAAACTTAGAAGTTTGTGAGGTTTTAAAAGATCACGATAAGTTCCTTTTTGTGACAATTGTACTTTTACCGTGTGACTTACATAGACATTTTTTGGAAAATTTGCCACATTCAGGTTTAAAAGAGCTCACAGGAATCTAGTGAAATAGGGCTTAGTCGAAAAAAAAGAAACAACTCATTTCTCATACAATATCTTCACTTATATCTTCCGTGTGATTAATGACAGCATTATAAAAAACACATATTATATACAATGGAGTATGAGGATCATTATTATGCAAACAAATTTATGATTATAAGGGAAATTGCAGAGACATCGCGATAAATATGAGATAAATCGTCGAAAAAATGAGGGAAGCTCGATGGCTCCCTACCAATTTGGCAGCGCCAAGCGGCACAAGCGGCAAACGCGAAGTGCGCGTAATTCGAATCAAACAAGTATATAGTATTCATACATTTTATTCTCTCGGAATCTATATATATGTATACAGGGTGTCCCAGAACTACCTGACCAACGGGGTATATCGGTGTTCGGGAGGCACCACTGATCACGAAAATGACCTTCCTTTTGTCCGGAAGGTCATAGTTTTTAAATGGGAGCAGGTTAAAGTTGACCAATCAGAGGGAGGCGTCAAGAGAAATGTAGGCACCTGCGAACTCTGAGTTTTCTTCGCTCGCTTTTGTTTCTCGGTAGCTTGTTTCTTGTTTCCAAAATGTATGTCTTCGGCTGACGTCATCCTGCCCGAAGTACCGAGAAACAAAAGCGAGGGAAGAAAACTCAGAGTTCGCAGGTGCCTACGTTTCTCTTGACGCCTTTCTCTGATTAGTCAACTTTGACCTGCTCCCATTTAAAAACTATGACCTTCCGGACATAAGGAAGGTCATTTTCGTGATCAGTGGTGCCTCCCGAACACCGCTATACCCCGTTGGTCAGGTAGTTCTGGGACACCCTGTATATATAAAGGAACAGCCTGAAATGTGTTTGTAATACCATAACTCGAGAACGGAGCGTTCGATTTGCTTGGGGAATGTTTTGTTGTGTTTGTCTCGGCCATCCCATGGTATGTACGTGAAGAAAAATCCGGAAAACTCAGCCGGAAAAGTGTGAGACCTACCTATATTTCAAGAATCGATGGGCATACCAACCAGTTGTTTCCATAGCAACCGGTGGTTGATTATGCCGCCAATCAGAAGAGCCAAAATAGGACGACGAAGTCATAATGCACGATCAGTTGCATATTTTCGTGCGAGTCAAGCACCTGAGGAACGGGGAGAATTAAATGAACGTATACGTGATAATATGGCACAATTGCGTGTTCGACGAAGAAGTACTGTCGCGTTGCATTGCGCTGCTTTTCAATACGATCCCACAATCGCTTACAAAGATCTTCCATCCCTCGATATTGGGCCATTAGATGTAGTATGTGTCCATTGCAATGCTTTGAAATTTGCATCGGAAACGCCTGGATTGTGTTGCATGGCAGGCAAAGTGAAATTACCGCCTTTGACACCGCCTCTAGAGCCTTTGAAGACTTTGCCCAGTGGCGAGATACCAGTATCAAACTATTTTCTGAAAAACATTCAAACATACAATGGATGTCTTCAGATGACGTATTGTGGTGCTCACGTCATTAATGAACACGGGTATAATCCCACCTTCAAGGTAATATCGTCTGATCGAAGTGCGCATTTGTTGCATTTCGGCAAACTAAACGCACCGCACTTGCTTTTTCCTCCAAACATTCAGATCCAAGGACAAATCCATCATCGCGTTGGATCGTTGTTGCCACAACCGAATGAAGACCATAAATTTCTCCAAATTTATTTCATTGGTAGCTCCAGCGACGAACTCGATCGGCGTTGTGCCATTTTCAATACTATGAAGCGTGGGATTATTGGCCAACTTCAAGGATTCCTCAATTAGCACAATGCATTGGTCCAATTATTTAAAACCACTTTCGATTTAATGCCCTGCGATGATTACAACATCATCATAAGAGCCGATAAACGACCAACTGGTGCACCCGCGCGTCAATTCAATGCGCCCACAATTGATGAGGTAGCTGTGGTCATTCCCGAGCAGAAATTTATTCCGGCGGGGATCCGGCCCGGATCAGGCTGTCCCTAACTGATAATCCGGCCCGGATCATGCCGCTCTTCCGGCCCTGATGTGGCATGTAACGGCATTTCTGATCCGGCCCTGATCAGGCTACTGATCAGGCCCACATTAGGGAACATATGTGGTCCTAATCATGCCGTGATTGGTATTATATCCGGTTGCCTAATATTGATATACATTAGATATACATATAGACGTTGAAATGACAAACAGGTAACATTTTTTGAAAATATCGTAGGTAGTGGAGTAATTCAGTGTGACGTATTAGGCCTTGCTTTCGAGGGGTAGGAGAATTCCTGCAAATTATAAATTAGTTTTTTGATTCTAAAAAATTATATATAGAAGCAGTGCGATGGATTGGACTGCTAGGTGCTGCAAGTTAGTAGCTTTCATCGCCTCTTCGTCTCTTTTACAGAATTCTATAAAGTTTGGAACTTATCGGTTCAGTGACCCACTTTTGGTTGCGGGTATCCCTGTCTCTCTGGTGGCCGGTGGTTGTATTGCATGTATATAGTATCATATTAGGGCAATTTCAGTGTTGCCTGATTTCACACCTAATACCGCAGCTCTGAATAACGCCTGACTACGGCCAAGTCAGATTTTCCATAATAGGGCTTGCCATGAAATTGCCTGATCAGGGCCTGATCCTGTTCAGAATCTATATTTCAGGCTGATCACATTTACAAATATTGTACTGATGCATGATCAGGGCAGGATCTGGGCCTCATCCGGCTATCCTGATCAGGCATGCCATACCGATACCTGATCCGGACCTGATACGACATCAGGCAGCCTGACCAAATTTCTGCTCGGGTTGTTGGCGAGAATGTGAATCCGCGCGACATTGTAATTAAACGCAGAAATGATGGACAAATGCAACGAGTTTCCTAAACTCATCGATCATATGACGCGTTGCAATATCCACTTATGATGTGGCAAGGAGAAGACGGTTACCATCTAGGAATACCACTGATTAATCCAGCCAACGGTGAATTCCAACGTTGTTGGTCTTTTGTGAACATCATTGTAATCATTGTAATTTATTTACTTTCTAGGCACGGAAACGAATAAGAAAGTCAGTGCGATGAATTTCTACGCGTATCGGTTGATGATCCGACAGGATGCCGATAATTATCTGTTGCGTTTTCGAAGATTGTTTCAACAATATTGTGTCGATATGTATGTCAAGAACGAAACCAAACGCTTGAATTACATTCGATTTAACCAATTATAATTACGTTCGGAGGCATACATCCATTTGCGCAATGCCATCAAAACGGAGGGAAACGCTCATGACATCGGACGATTAACTATTCTCCCAGCGACGTATGTCGGCAGCCCACGGCACATGCATCAATATGCACAGGATGCCATGGCCTATGTGCGGTATTACGGATGGCCGGACCTATTTATCACCTTTACTTGCAACCTGAAATGGATTGACATAACGCGACTGCTGCTTCCACATCAGACTTCCAGCGATCGACACGATATCACTGCACACGTCTTCAGGCAAAAACTCAAGACTCTCATTGATTTGGTTACGAAGCACAAGGTTTTCGGTAAAGTGCGTTGCTAGATGTATTCTGTGGAGTGGCAGAAGCGTGGTTTGCCACATGCACACATTCTTCTGTGGTTAGTCGATAAAATTCGACCTCAACAAATCGATGAAATTATTAGCGCAGAAATTCCACACCCACAAACTGATCCTGAGTTGTACGATGTCGTAATGAGTAACGTGGTTCACTGACTATGCATGGAACATAATCCCGAATCGCCCTGCATGACTGGGAATAAGTGCACAAAACGATTTCCGAGGCCATTGCTCGCTGAAACTATCAGTGGGAACGACGGATATCCACAGTACCGCCGTCGCTCTCCTGGTGACAATGGAAGATCATTCATGTTAAAAGTAAAAGGAAAAGATGTTTTAGTCGATAACCGATGGATTGTCCCATATAACCCGGTCCTGTCAAAAACATTTCAAATGCACGTCAATGTGGAGTATTGCAATTCCATCGAATCAATCAAGTACGTTTACAAATACATCACCAAGGGCAGTGACATGGCTGTGTTTGGTATTATCGCATCTGATGCAAACGACGAAGTGACGTGCTTTCAATTGGGGCGCTACGTCGGTTGCAAGTAGGCAATTTGGAGAATTTGTTCATTCCCGATACATGAACGATACCCGACTGTTGTGCATTTGGCTGTTCATTTGGAGAATGGTCAACGTGTCTACTTCACCGCCGCAAATGCTACCCAGCGCGCCGAACGGCCACCAGTTACAAAATTGACAAATTTCTTCGACACCTGCGCAAGCGATCTATTCGCACAGACATTGCTTTACTCAGAAATGCCGTCGTATTACATTTGGAATGATTCATCGAAGAAATTTCAACGACGAAAAAACGGTCAGGCTGTTCCAGATCATCCGGGAGTGTTTTCAATTGATGCCCTCATGATGAATGTTTCTATCTGCGGCTCCTTTTGATCAATGTTCGTGGTCCCACTTCGTTCGAGACACTGTGAACTGTTGATGGTGTTTTGTGCATCACATATCATAATGCCTGTCAGCGGATGAACTTGCTTGAAAACGACATCTATTGGGACTTGACACTTGCCGATGCAATTGTATCTGCGCCAGCACACCAAATTCGTACATTGTTCGCCATCATCATTTCGATATGTTTTCCTTCCAATGCACGCGATTTGTGGAATAAGTACAAAGATGAAATGACTGATGATATTCTGTATAGCATTCGCACAACTACCGAAATCCCGAACTTGAGATGAATGATGAGATTCGAAATGAGGCATTGATTTTGATTGAGGACGTGTGCCTGCACATGTGCGGCAGTATGTTGTGCAATTTGGGAATGCCTCCTACAAATCGCCCCATGCATGACGTTTTTAATCCTGAGTTACAACATGAGCGAGACTACGATCTGAATGCGTTAGATGAGGTTGTTCAAGTAAATGTTCCAAATTTGAATGCCCAACAAAAGAACGCTTACGACACATCGATGAAGGCGGTTGACGATAGCAACGGTGGCTTTTACTTTCTGGATACGCCTGGCGGAACTGGAAAAACATTCCTCATTTCGTTGCTATTGGCATCAATCCGTTCGAGATCCGAGATTGTCTTAGCGGTTGCTTCCTCTGGAATAGCTGCAACATTACTGGAAGGCGGTCGGACAGCGCATTCAGCATTGAAATTGCCTTTAAACCTCCAAAGACATAAGGGACCGACTTGCAATATCTCAAAAAATTCAGCGATGACACAAGTATTGAAAAACTGCAAAATCATTATCTGGGACGAGTGCACGATGGCACACAAACGTGCATTCGAGGCCCTCGACACAACGATGAAAGACTTGCGCAGCAATACCAGATTCTTCGGTGGTGAGATGGTTCTGTTAGCTGGCGATTTTCGTCAAACACTCCCTGCTTAAAAAATACGATAGAAGTCGATAAGAAACGATAAAACTAATTGTCAATTTCAATCGTTTTCTATCAGTCCTATCTACATCAAGTTGAAGTGATGATAGAGTTTCTATCTAATGTAATCTGAACCTATAAGGTTGTTGCTTTATCGTAATAATACGATAGAAATTTAATCTATACCTATATGTATTTTCATATAAGGAGTACGTCTATCTATGGTAATATGAAATTCACGTTCTATTACGTATATGATGCTATATGATTCTATATGAATCATGTTTTTATATGTATTAATATGAAAATGCGTGATAGGAATCGAATCGTTTTCTATCGTCACCAACTTATTAGGGAAGAATATGAAATAAACGATAACCTTCTTATATGGCTTAATGTAACAAATGGTTTCCCCAACAATTATCATGAATTTAAGAATGCATTGCACGTACATTTTCCACCAAGAATCTCATTTGATTCGAATTTGAGTGCTTTGACACGAGAATAAAAACTGAAAAAAATCGACGTCTTGGAAGATAGGAAGAACGTTTATTTTTAATAATAATTCCAAAAAGTTACTAATAAATGAATTAAAAAAATTATTTAACATATTCGATAGAAAACTTTCATATGAAATGAAGTCTCTAATTTTTCCGATAAAAGAAAGTATTCTTAATATCTCCAAGACGCTGATTTTTGTCAAATTTTTCCCTTATCGCAAGATATTCAATGAAATCAATCTTTTGGTTGAGAATTTATGTGCAATGCATTCTTAGTACAGTTAACTAGTGATCAATTTGTCGTGTCATGCATACAGTCATCCTATATAATATGCAATTAATATATATTATATTTTTGCGAAAAATGGATGCACGCAGTATTAAAATATTGTTACGTACTATTATTTGTTTTCTGTCAAGGAATTGAAGGTACAACGTAATAAAAAAGAAAATTCAATCTGTGGTGCACTCAGATTTCGATGAGATGGATTAATACTTCCGGTTTACATACAACTCATATAATTTTGTTCCTTACTTAATTAATCTTACTGAACTTTTATGACTAGAAATAATTGCTATAAGTTGTTGAATAAACAGATTGACTATAATTTAAGGTGTTTAAATATTTGTTCTTTAAAAAAACGTATATTGCCTGTCGGTGTACGGTAACAATTCAAGATAGAAATCTATTAAAAACGATAAACAATTGATCTGCTTCTTTTTATATAAAACGATAGAAATTGTATAGGAAATACTAGATAACGAATCTAAATTTTACGAACCAAAAACACGATTGGATTAGATAGGATTTTTTTAATCGTTTTCTATCGTATTTTTTAAGCAGGGCTTCCCGTCATTCCACGATCGACAGCGGCCGATGAACTGAACGCATGCCTGAAGGCGTCGCATTTGTGACGATATGTAAAAAAGATTGAATTGGCAACCAATATGCGAGTCACGCTACAAAACGATCTATCAGCCGATGAATTCTCCAAACAGTTGTTGTCAATTGGTAACGGCCAAATAGCGCTTGATCTGTCGACTGGCCTCATTTCATTCCCGCCTAATTTCTGCCAATTCACATCGTCTAAGGAAGAGCTTATTACTAAAGTTTTCCCGAACGTCGCTCACAATTACTTGAATCACGATTGGCTGAGTGAGCGAGCAATTTTAGCTGCCAAGAACAAAGACGTTGACGATGTCAATTTCATCATTCAGAGCATCATCGCTACCAATTTACATTCGTTCAAATCGATTGATTGTGTTACGAATGAAGACGAAGCCACAAACTATCCGACTGAATTTTTAAATTCATTGGATCTGCCCGGTTTACCACCACACAACTTGCAACTAAAAGTTGGCTCAATCATCATTATGCTGCGCAATCTAAATGAACCGAAGCTGTGTAATGGAACTAGATTGGCAGTGAAGCATCTGAAGAATAATGTCATTCAAGCGACGATACTCAAAGGCAAGTTCAAAGGCGAGGAATTACTCATCCCGAGAATTTCAATGATACCTACTGATTTGCCTTTTGAGTTCAAGCGCATCCAGTTCCCCGTTCGACTCGCTTTTGCCATGACGATCAACAAAACTCAAGGACAATTGTTGCGAGTGTGTGGCCTCAATCTAGAATTTCCATGCTTTTCGCACGAACAATAATTGTACGTGGCATGTCGCGTGTTGGAAAGCCGTCTGCATTGTTTGTCTACGCACCGGATAACAAAACAAGAAACGTTGTGCATCATATAGCGCTGCATTAACCTAAAATTTGGTAAACCAATTATAAATGCGACTAAAACTCTTTCGATTTCATTTTAATTTCTTTTTATTTGTAGCGTTATTTCTAAAGAAAATGATAAAAAGATCGAATGCAAATTGTGCAATGTGACGTCATCTGTTATTGATCGTGAGATATTGTACTGTAATGGATGCGGTGCTCCGATAATATTATATATGTCTAATACGAATGGATGCTGTGCTCTGATAATATTATGCACTAATACGAACGGACGCTGTGCTCTGACAGTGCTTTCAAGTCGAGAGGGGATATAACTTGCATCTGATTAATTTGAAATTCGATTGATATAAGTTATTTATTATTTTAAAAAAGATTTTTGTGAGAACGCCGCATTAAAACTAAAAAAATAATAAAAAATTATTTTCGATTTCTGATTCAGATTACGCAAAAGACGCCTATAATGGAGGACATTATTACGCCGCGATTTTCTTTTATTTAAAAACAATGTATTTTAACACTTTAAAATTGTGATAAGATATTGTCAACGTTTGAAAATGATTTATCACCGTTCGTTTTTTCTAAAACGATCGAACTGCGATTCGATCGCAACGATTGATTGTCATCTGGGCATCGCTATGTCGCACAGTTGGGTATTAAATTAAACGATGTGTTTTCTGGGAAAATCTGTTTGCTAGAATACTTTTATTTACTTCTCTAATAATTAATATCAGACTGAGCGACAGCGAAGCATCTACCTCTTTTCCGTGGAGGGAGCCACAGCGAAGCGTGGCTGGGTCGCTAGTATACATAGAATTTATCAAACGATAACATTTTAAATCGAATATGTTTGATAAACATTCATCCTTTGACTCAATTAATATCAGACGCTTCGCAATAATAAATACGTTCACATAACGAGTTTAGTTATTAATTAAAACATTCAATACCAAATTCTAATGTTCTATCTAATTTGCCATTCTAACCTTTCAAGGAAAAAGAAGCGGCATGGCTCCTCTAGGCTACTCGAAGTGCTGCGCGACTCACGGCAAGCTACTGCGCCTATGACTTCCAACCTCGAAACACGAATTCTCGAAAATTCGATGTGGCGCTGCCAGATTTTTTGCGCTCATATAATATCTTCAAAAAGGATGATATTTATCATTTATCGATTGCAATTGGGTTCTAGATAATTATTATGCCTAATCAACTATCCGGAACCTTAGAATTATTACGTAGTGCCGGATTTAAAGTCACGAATATTTTATATAAGTAGGTTGGTAGTGATGACGTCACGCAATTTAAAAGCATTGGAGCCTCCCCTCTTCCCGCTCTCTCCGCGGAAGACTTAGTCACCAACCTTAACACTATGGTGTGTTAAACTGATTGATAATGCATTTTAATTGTTTTATTTCCACACATTTAGTCCAATAATTCGCAAAAATGTTACCTAAAACACTTCATCAAATATTATAAATTCATACTGTACTCACAATTAAACGGGGACGTATGTAACATTTGCCTAATCAAGCAGTAAATTAAAATTACGACTTAAGCAGAAAGTGTAAAATTATTGCTATGGCAAGCAATCATGACTTACATGCATCGTAAAGAAAAGTACCATATAATCATAATGCTATTGGAAGTTGCATCAATTGCCTGCTCATTAAAATTGCTACGTTACCGATTGTTCAAATAGTTCATAAATTATTATCCGGCACATAATGGCATAATTCATGCGTTAAATTTAAAGCTCGCACGAGTCTTCCTTAACTTATTATCTTACTGGCTAGTGAAAAGTGAATTTAATATTTCGATTAATTCCAATGGGAATGTGAATATGAGATGAGTTTCTCTGCGCCGCTACTAATCATGCTCTAATCCTATTAATGGTCAGTTACATTTTTCATGCATTTTCTGCAAGTAATTCAACAGGGTCAACTTTAAATATTAGTATGTATAATTCGTTAATTGATCGTACTACGGATTGCATGTTTCTCACGTCGCGTGATTAAAATCATCTATAATTATTAGAAGTATTGAGTAATAGTTTTCGAAACTACTAGAGTTCACGTGGTATTGCGACAATAATATTTTTCTCCATGTAGACACCTCGACTTATGCTTTAATTGACAATTTATCTATTTGACGAAAGATTAGTTCTTAGCATTGCTGGGGTTTCTGCATTCCGATTGTTTGGAACATTACAGAACCTTATTTCATCTACAAAAACTTGACAAAGGTGTTACAATTGATTTTTTTCTTTTAAGAGTTTTATTTTATTTTGCTGTAAAAATGAAAAGTACGATTTCGAATTTTCACCAATGTTGGTTTGAGAATTACAAGTTGCGGGTCGCTATAATTTACGTATGAGTTTGGAAATACAATTGGAATACAAACCAGCATATTTGTTTATTAATACTGTGCCAATGTGTTAATAAATACTATTAGGATCAAATGAGAGTACATGTGATATAAGTAAACTCGTCAATACACTAACTATAAATATAAAATTAAGAAAGTATCTAATATTATGTACAATATACCATGCAGTTTTTTTTCCTTATGTTATAACAAGCATGTGATGGGATAAAGACACATGAAAGGTTCACTTTATATTATCATCATTATACGCTCTAAAATGCTGTTAATTCAATAACCACGTAGCAAATATATTTTAATGAGCAAATCTGGCAACCTACATTGAGTGTGTTGACAAAGTACCTACCTTCGCTGCATAATGATCTGCTGAATGCTGCATCACTATACTACACTCTATAAATAAAAGTTGGCGTTCCAGGTAATACAAAGCTCATAATGATGTCTACTTAAGAACAATCCTCATTTCACTAATTGACAGTTGTTTAATAAAACGCTGCCTTACTCTATTTTTGTCATTTTGCTTATATCTATATACAGGGTGTCCCAAAATTACCTGACCAACGGGGTATGGCGGTGTTCGGGAGGCACCACTGATCACGAAAATGACCTTCCTTTTGTCCGGAAGGTCATAGTTTTTAAATGGGAGCAGGTCAAAGTTGACCAATCGGAGGAAGGCGTCAAGAGAAACGTAGGCACTTACGAACTCTGAGTTTTCTTCCCTCGCTTTTGTTTCTCGGTAGCTTGTTTCTTGTTTCCAATAGGCATGTCTTCGGCTGACGTCATTCTGCTCGAAACCACCGAGAAACAAAAGCGAGGGAAGAAAACTCAGAGTTCGCAGGTGCCTACATTTCTCTTACGCCTTCCTCTGATTGGTCAACTTTGACCTGCTCCCATTTAAAAACTATGACCTTCCGGACAAAAGGAAGGTCATTTTCGTGATCAGTGGTGCCTCCTGAACACCGCCATACCCCGTTGGTCAGGTAATTTTGGGACACCCTGTATATAAAAGAACAGCCCGAAATGTTTGTAATACCATAACTCGAGAACGGAGCGTCCGATTTGCTTGGGGAATGTTTTGTTGTGTTCGTATCGGCCATCCCATGGTTTGTACGTCAAGAAAAATCCAGAAAACGCAGCCGAAAAAGTGTGAGACCTATATTTCAAGAATCGATGGGCATAGCAACCAGTTTTTTCCATAGCAACCGGTGGTTGCTGAGGACTTCCCCGCAAACCCCTTTCGAGTCCCTCGGGATCCCCCTCGAGTCCCTCGGGACCATGGATTTTTTTTCAAAATTTTTTTAAAATTAAAAAAAAATTTTTTTCAAAATAATTTTCAAATTTTTTTTTTTTCCGTGAACGTTTTGTTTTGTTCCATTAGCTTTTTGGTAATCATAAAACAGTAGAGCGTTATGACAGCAGATCGATATATCGATAGGTACTGAGGAACGATTCAATATAACGAATAATAACGAATAATAACGAATAATTTATTTACTTCTCTAACAATTAATTAATTCGTTCATTGGGGGAGCCACAGCGAAGCGTGGCCGGGACGCTAGTTGAAATATAAAACAATATATGCACTTATATTGACATTATTTTTATTTTGGGTTGAGTGGGTTTTATTTTATTTCATTCTTAAAGTACAATTTTGCTTGAACCATAGTACTCAATAATATATCAGGAATAAAACTAGACTACAACTTTTTTTTCTATACATATTTAAACAAAAAAAAACTAATAACAACTACAGTAACATTACCATACATCATATTTTATATGCATAAACATAAGAATATTTTAAAACTCAAGTAAATAGTTCTTACTCGATGTAGTTAAACCATTAGCGTCTGTATACTGAATTATCCGAGTAAAATGGTATTATTATTATTTTTATGAGAAGTTGAAAAATAGTCGAGCTAATATAATTCGGTATTCCAGTAATTATTTTTTTTTGTATTGCTAATTAGTTTTCCCTTTTAATCTATTCAAATATATAAAACTTGTTTCTGTTACCTGATTGTAACAAGTTGGTAATTGAGCAAATGCTTAGATCGTTAGTAGTAGCATTTGAATTGAGCAATCATGGGAATAAATTTGTTATGCACCCATTAATACGTTACGTTATTTTACCAAGCAGTGCACAAGCAGCAGTATTGCAAAAAATGAACACATATATTGTTTTTCTAATAGCATGTAAGTTCTAGTATGAAAATTCACTTGCGTGTTAGCTCCTCACTGACGTTCCTTCACACGATCATTTAAAGGCGTGTTCAGAAACTGCGTCCGCCAAAACGAAACTAAACGAAGGGGGGGGGGGGGGGGAGGAGGCGTCCGTGTTGGAGGTATGGAAAAACGTTACCCTTTCGCATAGAGAAAGTTTGATCGTAATGTGTTCCTAATCGTGCTGTAATTACGCGAGCGCATCTTTACTTTCATGGATCTTTTATTGGGAGAGTTTGCAAGTAGTCACGCTTTTGCAAAACCATAATACTTATTTCTATATGCTTAGATACCATTTCATGTGCATCGCAAAGGCATACCAGGAGAATGATTCTATATACACTTTGAGCATTGTCATAGCTTTTCACAGCATTCATTCATATACATTATGATCATAAAATGAGACATACTACTATATTAGTGTAGTTCATTGATACACTTAGCAATGTATTTTTTAGGTAACACGAATATGCGTACATCATCAAGTGTAACATACCAGAGGAAACTAAAGAAAAATCGGTCCCATGAAGGAATACGGCTCAAGGCTCAGTGCCATAATACAATAGTTAAATCTTGGAATGTCGAAAAAATATACAGGTTACATTACTTTTCGTAATCGGCGGTAAACACAGAAAATGACAGGGACGATTATTCTAAAACAAGGCTGCAAAGAACTTTGCAAATTGCTTCCTCATTATTTTACTTGGGTTTTTCTATCACAATGATGCAAAGTAGAATCTTACACTTTGCTTCTGATGAAACAGCATGCTTTTTTAAATGTGAGTCCCTTCGTCTCTCTCAAATCGATTTTTTCAATCAATATACATGTATCTATATTTATATATCTAGCCGTCGTCTCAGCTTCAAAATAATATTGAAATATTGAATAGTAATCACATGGCTATAACAAACGTGCTTATACGTTATGAAATATGTGAACATTTTTTTTGCTTCTTGATTCTTTTCCTTCGTTCAGAAAGCCTCCACTATAAGGAAGTTCTTTGATTTATTTTGGCTATTTATATACATATATTACCGTCTTTTAGTTCAGCTTTTGTCCGAATGTTGTAACTTTTTTTTATTGATAATACAGTTAAAAATGAGGTAAAAAAAAACTCAAAAAAATAACGATAATTTTTTGAAAATTTCAAAACCACGTAAAATCTGAACCGCTTTACCGATCTTGTCGAAATTCAATACCAAACAACATTGAACGTATCTTCAGTTATGAAGAACTATTTAGCGAAATCGTCGAACCTTTACGAAAGTTAGAGCGACCACGCCCTTTTTTCAAAAAATTTTAAATGACATAACATCTGAATGGCTGCATATATTTCAATAAAAATCGCAACAGTTAAAGAGGGATATCTACTTTACTTGCGTGCCAAATTTTAGTCCGATCGTTCTAACGGTTACTGAGTAACAGGCATTTGAATTTTCGAAGCCCTGTACACACACACACACACACACACATATTTTTCTAAACTACTTTTCTTGACGTATTAGACCATGTTAAGTATTCTAACATGAAAATCTCGAAAAAAAAATTTTTGATGAAAACATAGCTTCCTCTATGAGGAAGCAAAAGAAAGTAAAAATAAGAATAAACGATAAATCTCATGTTAAAGGGGAATGGAACAGCTGGACGAACTTTGAGTTGACGGTGCTGCCGCATGACGGCCAACTGTGAAAATAAGCGTGCCGTTCATACTACTATAGTATGACGTCATCGAGTAGTCTGCCTCAGTAGCGTTGAGCAGTCTAATATAGCGCGTCGGGCACCAATAAGTATTTACATCACGGAATAAAGAAAATAACGATAAAGCAGCAAAAGATGCCTAAATTTCATTTACTCGATTATTATCTCACAAGCAGAGTGTCCAACAATCTGGTTTTTGTAATTTTTTTATACTTATGGTACGTGAAGCTGAGAAGTCGAATAGCAATTTGCCAAAGCAGTTTGATGCCATATTCAGAAATTCTTAAGAAAACCGACTTTGAAGTTTTGCGAAAGCTTTATGAACATACACCAAATATGTTACAGTATTTGAACATGTTGTGTAGTTCATCTGGTAGCGCTCGAGCTAAGTAATCGCGGGGTCGCTGATTCAAGTCTCATTTCTAGGGTTCTTTTCATCCAATTCGCCTACTTACGTCATTTAAATATAAAAATCACCACATCTATGCCAATTCACATATATGTATTGTGACGTTATTTTTGGACGTCACAAAGGTCCCGTATTGGTTTCTCCCGTTTTTCAATTTCGGGACGCATTTACGTCCCTTGTTCCAATCAAATATTACGCAACCGGCCAAGAGCTCCAGGGTCATAAGCAATAGGGAACATTAAGTTAATATTTTCGTATACAAATATTTCATGCGTCACGATCACTTCACCGGAACCGAGCCATCCGGACAGTTGGAAGCCAACGAAGGAGGATAAGCAGATTTTATGCCGAGGAACGTGGAGAGCTGCCGTGTCGACCTGACGACTCTACCCTATAAGGGACCCTACCCGACAAAGAAGACGGAGGGTCAACCCAAAAGGACAGAGCCATGGACTTCACCCTACCTATCGTTTATATCGTCAATACCGATAGTCCCTGGTAACGGGACTAGTAACGAAGACGAGGAGGTCTCGAGTTCCGCCAGACTCCTCGTGCTGAAGGATCAACGGGCCCCTGCGTGGAGGCACCGTAACTGGCTTGCCATAGGATGCAGAAACGACCAGACCTACCGAAGTCATCAGGATCTCAGCCAATGTCGCCGAGGACAGAGTCGGAATCTCATCGCCGCCAGAGGCCACTGGACACCCCGAGCTATGGCAACGAGGCTGTGACTATGTTCCGCGTGGCTAGCGAACTTACGACCAGAACGTCAAAGTGTTGCGTTTAGTCCGCGATTGGAACTTTTATTTTGCGCCGTCCTTCCGAGTACTATGTATCGTTTCTCAAAGGAAGGCTCCGGCATCTATCGAATATTGTCGAAGTCCGTCTCGTAGGGGTAAGGCGATTGAGCCACAGATGTCACTCGAGTATTATATCGTGTGTTTTTATCGAGGAATAGTCCAACGGCATGACTTTTGTAACGGCGTAGTAATACGAGTATTGTAAATCCTCCCGAGGATCTAATTGGCTATCTAAGGGCACTACTTTTGATTGTTGGTGAGGATGCGAGTCCCGGCCCTACAGTGAACTTTACGTGCAGAACATTCTTGTCTGAGTTACCACCGTGGTCGGGTGCGAATTTTGTATCGTCAGTAGTTTCAATAATACCGGTAAGAATCTTGTAACGAGTCACGAAATCTTTTCCATACAGCTAACTTTCCTATCGTTTCGCGTTCGCGTTTTTCCCAGGGCCTCCGCCTATGGATGATTTCAGTGTCGCTAACGTGGAAAAGATTCCGTGTATCGCCTATATTTCTCTAGTGAACTATTATTTCTTGATTTTGTAATCTTTTCTTAGCGCAAAAGTCTCGTGACCTTGGAGACCTAACAGAAAGAATCCGCGAGTTCTCGCTTCACGAGAACGCGTGTAGTGTATCGTGTTTGTCTCGCTTCCCGAGACTTCACGTAGCGTCGCGTGTGTCCCGCTTCACGGGAGTTCACGTATCATATCCGAACGTTCCGAAAAAGGATTATTTAGATTTCGTCTGATTTGCCTAAATTGTTATTACTTACCTTTATTTGACTTGTTTCGAAATTATTATTTGTTAATTGTTGAAATTCTCAATCGTCCTAAATAAAAGGACACCTGTTATTGTTTTCTATTCCGAGGTTCTCATTCTCCTAATCAATTCCCTACCAACACCTCGGTGATCCCTGCCCCTCTACCATCTCGTGAATTATCTGTGCTGGTCGGTGGCACTTTCTTTGTCCCTTCTGGAATTATTTTACAGATTTTGTATCGTGACGCAAAGGTGCGTCTGGCGCCCAATCGGTCTTTTTCGGTATCGTATTCCAGGGGGATAGAGGTTTATAATTTGTCGACGGAAAATCAGCTGTTTTGCTACGAACGGCTCGAGTAATCAAATTCAGTTATGATTTGAGAAGAGAATTTTCGTCACAGTATATAATTATAATCTTCAATGAAAATCGCACGTTTTATTTTCAATTATTTCTAGCTTGAAATGTCGAATAGGCGAAAAAATAATAATATCCGGCAGTAATATTCTTCCATTAATAATATATATAATAATTTGGTCTACGTAAAGCGCTTGCAAAATTTCAAAGTCGATTTTTTTGAGTATTTCTGAATATAGCATCGAATTGCTTTGGCAAAATGCTATTCGAGTTCTCAGCTTCACGTACCATAAGTATAAAAAAAATTACAAAAACCCAATTGTTGGAGACTCTCGTTGTGAAATGATGAAATAGTGAACGAACGATGCAGGTAAATTTGACGGAGGATTGTCCTGTCCTCTGCGTTTCCTCTACAGCGCATATTGACGTCATGGATACACGAGCGCTCGAAGCGGCAAACGACTCAAGTTTTAGGCGAGGAAAATCTGCGTATTGTTAAGCTTATACATGTAGAACTTTCCCTGCGTGGCCCTTTTTTCGATTTTCGTCCGTGATTCTGTGCAATAGTACGATAAGTGTGAGACAGGGTACGGCAAATATATCATTAGATCGCCATGATAGGTCCATAGGCTGCCAGTCTCAATTTTCACCTACATTTTATGTCTTCTAGGCAATAATTCAAAAATCCGGCTCTGCAGGGAAAGTTACTTTATCGAAAGGCTTTCGATTTGTGTCATCAATTTATTGATAGTGCTTTCTGTACAAAGATTGTTGTGTGCGAAGTTTCCTCGTTTCCAGCTCTCGTACGTGTGACACACGCATACATAGAAACGTCTGTTCCATTCCACCTTAACGCACTAAGAATTCCTCTTGTGCATTCGTAAGTACATAAAACGAATAGAGGCGGACTCGTAGTTATAACGAGGGAAAGTGTCTTTAATTTTTAGGTTAAGTGAAATACTTGATCCACTTAACAATCGTGACACGCATCGCTTCCATTATTAACATCACGAACAGTGCCTCATTAGCTAATTGATTTGCTATTTGAATTCGAAAAGTTGGAAGTTGCGTTTCATTGGATTACAGAATCTGAATACAATTACACAATTAAAAATAGAATTATACTTACTGTTTAGGTAGAGCAAGCGCAGAAGAAACATGAAACTTGAGAAACAATAAGAATCGGATGACGTGTGAGGGTTCACCATGCACGACTATCTCTCACAATCTCACCAAGAACGCTGAACACTTCCACCTTCATTTTTAGAATGGGAAGATGCAACTTCTTCTTGAGAAATGGCGAATGCTAATCACTCTTGCGACATTCCTACTATGCATGTAGTACACAAGCGTACATAGGTACTCATCTGTGGCTTACTATGCTCAAAATGATTATTCATGATTTAATCGTGATTATTGTATACACTATGTTATCGACACATACGTATGCATTTATATATGGGTATGGCAGGTGATTTTATTGCAGCGACGAGTTTTTTAGTATGGGTATACCAGCTTTTGTAAAACTTTATAAGATTTTTGATGGTATAAATAGACAACTCGTTACTAGAATAAACGAAAGTAAAGAAATAGAATTTTTTTGTCCACGGTACAATATTTATTATTTCTTTTACTAGTCGTTTTCTTATATTTTCATTTCCATCTTTAATATTACAAATAAAAAGTAATATTAGTTCAATAGGTTTAATTCTGTTCACTGCAATTCCCAAAATGCATGATGGATAAAATTTTGTTTTTGACACATTGCGTGATTGAAATTGGGCATATAATATTGCTAATTGAATTATTACGAGAAACTATAATGAATTAATGCATACACATATAATAGATCTCATCAATGATTATTACGATTCTATGAACGTACCTGTTAATTTTCGTCAAAAGTTGATCTCGAATTTGAATATCCGTTATGAATTATTGTCGTACAATATTTAGGAAACAATAGAATGATATGGAACCCCCTCGAAGGGAAGTGAAAGTTTCATATTTAGCCCACGTTGTAGCTGAGATTTCAAGGATTAAAATGCGATATTAAACATCCAAAAATGAGTTTGCTAAAGAGTTAAATTTTTCATTTGAAAAAACGCATAAATTTTGCGAGTTTCGCTTGAGGCGCTCGGCGGACAATTGCTTGGCGCGCGTAGTAGGGTAGTAGTCACCCGAGTACCTCGAGCGAAATTCGTAAAATTTAGGTGTTTTTTCAAATGAAAAATTTAACCCCTTAGCAAACTCATTTTTGGATGTTTAATATCGCGTTTTATTTCTTCAAATCTCAATTACAATATGGGCTAAATATGACACTTCTATTTCATCGCATTCCTAATGAAAAATGGCGGGGAAGCTTCGGGTGCGCTTGCGATATTTTGAGATCACCGCCACGGGATCTTCTCTGAGAACAATAATTTTGGGAGAATCTCCAGTATCATTAAAGATGATATCACGCAGAAACTGGACCAGATTGGCCGGCGCGTTCGGAAGTTATGGCCAATTAAGTGTTTTCACTTCAAGGGGGTGTAACTCCCCCTAGAGTGATGCTACAGTTGGTCAATGGGGGTGTTTTTCTAATGCCGAAGGGTGCTCTTTCTCGTGCCCTAATTACAAATATGAATTTTCTTCCGGAACTACTAGTTCTTGCACTTTTCAAAAATTTCCAAAATGCACTATTTCACTCCAATCCTTGCCGTTCAGCCATTTTGTATCCGATCGGGATAAAACCTTTACCATTCCAACGGGAAGGAAATTTCCTAACAAATAAGTATTTGGTTTTTTGAAATCGATCATAGTTTCGCAGAAATACACAAAAATGCAAGTGTTCCACTTCAATTGCCCATTACTGTTGTAACGTGGCGTCAGAACGACACGTTACAAAAGCCCCGCACCTCCGCGCGCTGCCGACAGCACGGCAGCGCCTCCGGCCTCCATCTCCAAAGAGTTCGTAGGTCCGTGGTTCGGGAGGAGGGAACGGGGGAAAATAGTGGACTAACGGCGGAGGCACGGGGCCCTTTTGGGTTGAGAGCCCGCACGCAAGGGGTGCTCAACCGCCAGGACACACTGCCGGTACCCCGGGAACTTTGACCGGCTACGGTTTGCGGGTCCGCGGGGAGGGCGTCAGAGAGAAGATTTGTTTTGATTTTTGACCTACCGCGAAGAGCGGTAGGTAGGATAGAGAGTGTGTGTCGCGGGGAGTCCGCGTGTAAGGACACGGGTGTCCGGCGGACCGCGAGAAATGAGTTCTTCCGTGCTCGGGCGATAGCGGAGCTATCGGATAATCGCGGAATGCGATTATCGGGATCTCTCGCAGAGAACCATGGCTCCCGGTCTTTTTGGTATAGTATAGTGCCAGTGCGTGGCCGAGTGCGTGAAACTCCGAGTGTTTGGTGGATACCCTCGTGGAGCCGGGAGGCGGCACCACGGGGGTAGGCGGACGGGGCACGGCCACCACGATTTGGATTTTGGTTAAGGGACTGATGGGACAGCCAGTTCTCGGTAAGTACCGCGAGGGCGGTCTTATTTAGAGCGTATCTTGCGCGAGGAGATAGCCGACCGGGAGTGGTGCGGACATACGGATGCCTCAAATGGCTACCGACGTCGGAGGGCACACTCCTGAGGAAGGAAACACTCGTCTCCAAAGAGACCTGTTAGGATCGCGAATCGCACCGCGAGGGGATTCGCGAATTCGGTAGGCACACCGAGGTAGGGACAGGTCTTGGGCAGGCTAGAGATCATGACTCAGAATAGTCGTGAGCCGCCGTTGGAGAACACACTGTATACGACGGGATTTGTATTGTAAAATCCGCCGTTTATTTAATGGGAATAAACGAAACGGTATTCTACTCGCTGTCTTATCATTTTGCGCGCCTATCCGCTGACTCCAAAATTATCTCTTGTCGCCCCCATGTTCCTCTCTACCATTTTCAGTGCGCTGAGGATGAGCCGCCGAGACATGTGAAAACAGCCGTGGTGAGGGATGGTGGTGCGGGGAAGCCGCACCTGGCGCCCAACAATTAGATGTTCGGATCTTTTCTTCGATTACAGCACGTTGGGAGCAGCCACGGATTATTTGTAGGCGACGCCGATGGATGGCATACGTCACACTGTATATAAGAAATATCAAATTTCGGATATAGATGAATCGATAAAATTTTAGACACGTCAGATGCATAAAATACGCTTCTTTGCAATAGCGATGTATAACATGCCATTGCATTGTTTATATAACAACAATTTAAACTTTAGCAAATATTACTCGGATATAGGTGCGAACGATCCGCGAAACTGATTGTTTTCTCATAGATATAACTTAAAGATGGCTAGAAACCTTTCTAAGGGATATTAAATGAAATGAAAATAGGAGTATGCTAATTGATATAAGTCGCTGAATTCATGTCAAAATTTTTTAATCATCGAGTATACAAAAAAATATTATATATATGTATTTTTTAGAACTTATTGCGCGTTTCCTTTATACAACAATATAAATGTAACACAGAAAGTCCGCATCACGGTAGCATGTATACTTTATAACGAATTAATTCGTTATCGTACAAACATTAACTCCGATATTACTATAATATATAACTCCGACTACAGATATTGAATATCTGTAATTAATGCTTTCTCATCTATATTCAGATCTTGATTTTTTTTTAATTTCAACTTGATCGGATAATTTGTTTATTCGGCATTTTCAGTACACGAATTCGTTCCCCTCACATAGGCTTACATTCTTTTTCGGATAGCTGTTGTATAAGATACTTGAACATTTTCTATATAGTCGCGCATGAAAGTTCCTTTCAAATCACATTGGTTTATGATCAGTATCTTTATTGTTGTAACATTTCATAATTATGAGCACGTGTGTATTAGACAAGTTGATAAGTGCCATGAGACTTTTTATATGTTGCATTGGGCATCCATACATGTTCTCATACTATAATAAAATACATACCAGTGACAGTATTATGAGATTTGCGAGGATCTTTACATTGAGGTCGTGAGAAAGTCACTCTCGGAAAATACAACGTCGTTATGTTTGGCAAGATGGTTTTTGGAGCTGTTGATACTGAACTAGAAACGAAAGTATGAAAATTGTAAAGTACGTATAAATATGTAACGTTATAAAATATGTATAAAGAAACCAATAATTATGTACCTGAGGTCATGACGCGTCTTTCGAGAAGGCCTCGATTTCTAATGTGCACGCCAACCGGATTACTACGCGTTGCTGCCAATGCGCATATCAATCGCGTTGTGCTATTTGGGACACTGACCATGAAAATTGATGTCGCTCTTGCTTTCGCGTTTATGACGTGTTTGTGAGGAAAGTCCCGGAAGTCTCTATTGTTTATAATAGGATATCTTCTTTCGCGTCTTTCATCGTCTCTTATTTTATAAAACTTTTGTAATCTCAAAATACATAATGTTAACTGTGCCCATTGCGGAGATGCTTTGTAAAAATTAGTGAATCAAATAGTTTCAGATTTAACATTAGAACTATGTATCGAACGTGATTATGAATAAGGAGCACCTGGTAAACTCGATAGACTTTCTTCATCGACTAATGTTATTTAAAAGTCGTTCACCATCGTTTTACTTATAATTTTTGTTTCCTATTAAAAAGTCTACTCGAATTGCGAAAGTTATTTATACACGGTTACTCTTTCAAAAAGGAAGGGCATATGATGCGATAAACCCAGTTTTTTAAATATAAGGTTTTTAGGCACCATTATATGTAGCGATACGATCAGTATTTACTTTGAGCAGTAATAAGATATAATAAACGTAAAAAGTCGTGATATAGTTTTTTATAATATAATGTTTTTTTAATAGTTTCAAAACAATGAAACTGCACATGGTTCACCGTAGAATCTATAAAAAATATAGTCAAGGAAAAAAATTTAATATATTTCAGCGCAAAATAAAGCACTTATATAGTTTCTCGCGTAAATTTTTTACAAATCCACTTAGGGTTACTGAAAATTGTATAGGGCGAGACTTGTCGAAAAGAAACAGATGTTTTGGATGGACTATATGTATATATACATTGTAACGTTCCATTCTTATACCCCTCCATTGTCTATCTTTTTTTCTTCCCAATTATCCATATCTCGCCCAACATAGTGTGTAGCGCACTGTGGATGTGCATTTTAGTATATGAGAGAACTCCTCAAATCCTATAACTCCTCCAAACTCCTATCGACCTCTGACAGCAACGCCGATAAAGGAAAGGGAAAATAGGACCTTTAAATCACTAATATTACATTCCTTTGAAATTAGTCACAACGAAAATAATGAGGAAATAATATTAGCGATTATTACCTTTAATATTTTAAGAATCCAAACTCCAGTCATGTGACGGGAATCAAAACAAAAGAGTGCCCAAGTACTATGAGTCGGCACGTGCCTACTACAAAAGAAATACCACCAAGCCGGTACTTGAAGAAACCGCTAATCAAATTAGTCAAATTAAATTGTCAAATTAAGAAATAAATCAAAATATCAAATCAAAAAGCGACGTTAACACCTCGGAAGAATCCTGTGAATCATTATCATCCCTATCGTCAGCTGGCCTACATTCATGGACGCATTGTACAATCTGCTGTATTACAGTTCCAGCTATCTCTGTCCCACTCCTAGAAACTAGCGTAGGGAAAAGATAAACAAATACACTTCTTGTCGCCTGCGGTACAAGAAGAAAGACTGCACATACACAATTATAAGAATGTGTGAGAGAATGAGATAGTAATTAAGTGATTTTCTAGCATATGATTTATAGGACAATATAGTACGATTACTTAATTTTAAAATAAAGTGTTGTTTCCTATCAAGACGCCTGCCCAGTGCACAAATCTTTTAAAAAGTCTCGTCATTGCTAATCCTCGAAAATGGCGAAACGTCTCAATATGTTTGTGTGTGTGTGTGTGTATAAATATATTGTAACGTGACGTTACAGAGCTGGAGGGGATGTTCAGCTAGGAATGAGCGAAAAAAATAAATAAATAGGACTTATCAGGTCGGACAGTGGGTTAGGTGGCACAATGGTAAGTGCCCGACTCGGCAGCCCGAAGGGACGAGCCAGGCACCCCGTTATAATATATATTATATATATATATATATATATATATATATATATATATATATATATATTGTGACGTAATTTCGGAACAGACGGAACTATACTGTCACAAATTACGATACTCCTTACTTTTCCTCGAGATCTAAAAATTCGGAATACTAAATGCTCTTGGGCACACCTTTGTGCCACGAGACTGCATAGGAAGATTCCGAGGGAAAGAAGGAAATTAACCAGACTAGCTAGATCGCAACGAGATAGTAGAGGGGCGGGGAACTTATAGATGGTACGCTGAATAAAGAGTGAGAACTTCCAATTTACCAGTAACAAAAATAACAATTGGCCTTTTATTTTGGGACTTCAAAGAATTAAAAATGATAACATGATAACAAATTGAAATAGTAGTTTCGATACTAATAATACGAAAGCCACGCGATACGGGATTCCTGTTCATGGACGCGTGGATAAACGACAAGATACGATATTAAACGTTCGCTACCGAGAATTAATCCGTTGCCGATACTGAGTTACGCGTACGAAGGTCGACTCTATCTACGCCCTGAGACGTAGTTGCTAAACACACGATTCTGCGGCACGGACCGGTTCGAATGGCGGAATTAACAATCATCCCCGCCGGTCCCTCCTGGGCCAATCATCATCGTCGAAGGTACTCGCCAATTGTAGGCCCTCGCGCTAATTTCAAAACATGCCACTGGACTCAAATTCATCTTACGATAATTTTATCGATAATTTCTAATAACTTAACCCTACGAGAAGGACGCGGGACGATATAAAGTCTATAACCGGAGCCTCCTTGTAAACGTTACAATTCTGTACTCTGGAAGACGGTTCTGCTAGTTAATTCTTAATCCTAGTCCTCGCGACGGATCCTGTTCGTGGGACTCGGGACTCGTCGGGATGTCACAACTCGTTGCCGTAACTAGGGTTGTCCGAATACGTCGTCCGGAGTTGATTCTCGTCCGGACTCCTGTCGGGACGGATAGGTGGTGGAGGGTAGCGACCCCTCGCACCTGGACAGCTTCCAGAGCCTTCCATTCTCTTCGGTACTGGTGGCGTTCCCTTCGCGGGACGTCCGTACCGGCGGTAATGCGAGATCGGAATGATCCAGTGCGCTGTCTTATGCTGTATCGGCTTCCCACTTGATTCGGGAGCCATCAGCTGCGGGGTGGAGGCGCCTTGTGACGTAGAGCGTCTCCACGTTCCCTCGCGGGACTGGCGGCGACTTCCTTCGAGCGAGGCTGCGACTGATGGTCTGTCTAGGCGTAGCTGCTCTTTACTCCCTCAGCGGAACGTTGATGGTGATGGTGGCCGGATACGAAACGCATTTGCAAACGACGGAGCAAACGCAAAGACCTAATCATTTAAAGCGTTTTGGAGAATTTTACGATTACTTAATGTATTTTAATTACAGCATTATTTTGATTTGCGTATTCATATATTTAATTTATATCACTTATTTGCACAGTGTTAATACTATTCCAACTTCTAGTATATCAATTGATATAAAACTGAGTAACAATCATTCACAGCAAGAATGCTTATTGCAATTGTAGAATAAATCATATCTATTATTTAACTGTTATTTAAATTTTGGATTAAGAAGAAAATTTATTTGTGGTTATAATTCTTCCGCGTACTTCTTCTCAAAAACTTTAATTTACAAATTATGAGAGACTGCAAGATTAGTGAAGAATTCAAATGGCTTTATGCTCAAACGATATGAATTAGCGGAAATCAGGATCTCCAATTAATCAAATTGATGCTAATCCTCGGATAAGTTGGTAATCCGAGAATTGGATAATACAATGTTTTAGCGTAATCGAAAGGTATTACATCTCTGCACTTATTTCATCGTATGTTATGACACCGATTGAATTTCATTGAACGCATCAGTATGCGATACCGCTTCTATACAATAAAGCAAAGCTCTAGTATGAACTTATTCTTATATTGCATAAAAAAATGAATTATTGATCGGAAGTACTCGATAAAGGTTTAATAAAGTCATTGAACCGTGACGCATCAGGGATTGCAACTAATTAACAATCTTCATGGCATCCAGAGGAGAAAAACGAACAAGAAAAACTATCACCTCGTTCCTCGCTCGGGCGAACACGAGGAAAGCGAAATGCTCGATGAATCAGAGCGCAACCGACGCGCCACCACGGGATCACGCTTGGTACTATTTCTACCATCGCATATGTGTATGTACGGACGCTGAAAATATGATATTGTTCGCATCTCATCACACATATACACTCTGACCAAACCTGTTCTACATTTCAACATCGCGTTTTTTCTATCTATTTAATTTGAATTAAGAAGGTTTAGTCGATGCATATTAGTCAGCTGAGTGACTTTTAAACACATTTATAAACGAGAGTCAAATATTTCGCTTGTAATGTCAAATAGATTCTATTAGAAGTAAATGAGAATGATCAAATATATAATATCGTTCGACTTAATATGATTGATTATACTATATCATATACTAATTTGTTAGTTTATCTGTTTGTGTCCATCAACCTCTCGTAATTTCTACACAATTTAAACAACTTGCATTTATATTTAAGAATATTGCTTTAAGCGTAATTCTAACAATTGTTTCGAAATGACACATGTGTTTGTAGCAAAATGCGCACATTAATTACTATCATTATAGCCTAATGTTCTGGCTGCAGTAAAGATAACTTTAGAATTTCAATAGTTGTAAATCCAGGAATAAGGACGTTGAGTGTCAGGGACACTCCAACTCCATACTTTGCAAGTGGGGAAGAAAATTGCGCGACCATTCTCGGTTAAGGGGATACACCAATCGTTCGGTCGAAAAAAGACGTATTTGTTAGGATTTCTTTAAAAGGAAAGTTTATTGCATATATTATACATTAGTCTTTTCTTGATCATGCGAACAACATATTTTTAACATGGTGTAGTTAAACATTTTTTTTTTTTAATATTAATAAATATAAGATATACCCATAGTTGTAAGGTCGTGTTAAAGCAGATGTAGGTCAATGATTTTCAACATTTCTCAAGAAAACGGTTCATCTGAAATAAAGAAAGTAAATTTCTTTTAATTATATTGATGTACTTCGATGTACTAATAACACTTCGAGATATCTTTAAAAAAACCGTCAGATTTTTTAACAAAAATTCGTACTTTATTTAGATCCATTACCAATTTGCGAAAAATGACTTGATAAGTAAATTGTGCAATGGGGAGTTAGTGGGAGTTAGTATTTTATTAAATCGCTGTTACAAAACAAGGACATCTACGTATGCTTGCGTATAGTTACGTATTAAAAATTTGGAACTACTGACGAATCAGATTTAATTGTCTAGAAAAAACAATTACTCTTATGTTGACAATGCCGTAATAATAGAAACATTCAAGACTTTCGATTTTAGGAGGATACAAGTTTACCGTATTTTTAACATTTAGGTGAGGGAGGTATAGGCAAAATTCGATTGTGTAATAGCAAACATTTGTAATTAATAGTAAATTTGATTGTTCTCACGTTTATTTTTTTAAAACATTTTTGCATTCAAGTATCGGTTTATCCAAATATTGAAATATAGGTACATTTACGTATTTGTATAAATTTTAACACCTTATATTTTCTTTGCAGTTTCTATGTTTTAAAATTTTTGCGTAGTTCTCAACATTTTATTGTTTTAAATTAAATATATCAATGATACTTTATCAGTTTTCCATTTGTCACTAGCAAGAATTGAATATAATCTACTTTTGTATAGCGATCATTTTGTATTCTCTTGTTTTAGGATTACTTCACGATATCAATAAAGTTGTTTACATCAAGTTATGATGGATAAGTGTAAAAAGCAAAAAATATTTAATAATGAAAGAACGCTGACGCTCCCACAATTTAATTATTTTCAGACAGTAGTGTCATCAACCTTGTAGCAAAATTAACAGGCAGCCTTCACGCTTAGCAACCAAGCTTAACAGGTCACGCTAATTAAGATTCTCTGACCAGACCTTGCTACAATAATAACTACTTCCCATCGAAAATACTAACACGGATAATTAAACAATTTTCTTCCCTTCCTTTCAAAAAGAAGGAAAATAGAACCTACTAATTGCAGTTGGCGTACTTGTCTATAGAATATTTGTGAATTTCCGGTAGAAATACGCAGTTCACGGTTGAGATTTGTCAAGCGTTTTCTTAAAACTGCTACTTACAATCAGTTCAGCAGGACACAGTAGAAAGTCTCAGTAGTGGACGTCTAGTGTATAGTCAGGTACTTTCAAGTTTCTCCAAATACAATAATTGCGATCTTCTTGTCAGGCTACTTGAGCGCTACTCGTTTAATATTTTTATGGGTAAATTCATGCGCGTGCGCACATGCATGTATGTCTGCCCACAGTATTTCAATAATAGAGCAAGGAAGTGAACTGGCAAAATAGCTCTATTTTTATTCACATCAGGAGAACACTATGAAATTTAATCGAATAGGTAATCCAGTTGTAACTGGTTATAAGATGATCACAGTTGGAGATATCAGTTTCAGAAATGGGTGCTCTTATTCTACAACAATAATTTTTATTATATTTAAAAAAAACCTAACCTTTTAACCGTTCACTCGTTGTTTAGATGCGCGGAGTGTACTCTCTGGGTATACCGTCAGAATAACCTGAATTTAATAACTTGCGACAAAATAACCTGCGTCAAAACATCCCTGGAACGACATAATAACCCGAACAGTAATAACCGGAATAATAATAACCTGAGATTAATAACCTGCATTTAAATGTATGTGTGTGTTTATATGCTATATTTGTTTTGATTTTAAGTTCTTGGACGTACTATATGAACAGACGTACGTATACGTACACGTAGAATATAATCGTAGGCTGTTTATTTGATCGAATGTATGTTTGTTTGTGTGTATGTGTGTGTGTGTGTATGTGTGTGCTGGTGTGAATTTATTTCGTTAGTCTTTCGGTGGCTTTTCGAGCGAACCAATATATTCACATGTGTGTGCGTGTGTGCGTTTGCGTGTGTGTTTATTCATCGATTGTGTATTTTTGTAAATTGCAAAATAAAGAAATTCAGAATTGTTGATAAGTTGTTGCATTGTGGATAGGTTGGTATTTTGACGGGGTTATTTTGTCGCAGGTTATTAAATTCAGGTTATTCTGACGGTGAGGTTATTTTGCCGCAGGTTATTGTTTTTTAGGTTAATACGTCGGTAAACCACGAGGAACACGTAGACTCCAAAATCTACCACGAGGAACACGAAGACTTCAAAATCTACGACGAGGAACACGTAGACTCCAAAATCTACGACGAGGAAGACGTAGACTCCGAAATCTCCAACGAGGAACACGGAGACACCGAAATGTACGTCCAGGACAACGAAGAGCCTAAAATCTACGACAAAGAACACGTAGACTCCGAAATCTACGACGAGAAACACGTAAACTCCAAAATCTACGACGAGGAACACGAAGACTCCGAAATCTCCAACGAGGAACACGAAGACACCGAAATGTACGTCCAGAACAACGAAGACCCTAAAATCGACGGCGAGAAACGCGGAAACTCCAAAATCTACGACGAGGAACACGTAGACACCAAAATCTACGACGAGGAACACGTAGACTCCGAAATCTACAACGAGAAACACGTAGACTCCAAAATCTACGACGAGGAACACGAAGACTCCGAAATGTACGTCCAGGACAACGAAGACTCCAAAGTCTACGGCGAGAAACGCGAAAACTCCAAAATGTACGACGAGGAACACGAAGACTCGAAAATCCACGTCCAGGAAGACGAACACTCGAAAACCTACATCCAGGATCACGGAAATCTACAGCAGAAATAGTTCGGCTTCTAACTTGTAATGAAAGATAGCATTGTAGCATGTTTTAGCCACCTTGTACGGGTTTGCGTCTGACTGAACGCTTACCTCAAAACAATTGCGAATCGTGAGTTCGACGTGAAGCTGCTGCACGAAGCTAAGGCGTTCCTCCAGTATCAGAAATTTGTCAAAAAATGAGAAAAATTCTGACGCCAATATCTCTCTTATTATGTGTGCAATCCGTCCGATTTTTTTTCATCTCTATTATTTTTTCTTGCTCTACAACTTTTGCATTTAACTTGTTTCAATATCATTTGAAATGGCGAAGATAATTTTGTTTATTTGCGACCGGAAGTTGAGCGAACAATAATAATATGCCCATTCTGGGCTGATACACTCTATATATTATGACATATTTTCTTAACTGGACATCGATAACACGAATCCGAGAGCTAATCTACGCCACCTTTAGCCGTCCACCCTTCGATCATTAGGAACTAGCGGAGCACCTTAAGAACATTTATTATGGCTTATGAAATTTATAAAAGGAGATTTTTTCCAGGAAGCAACACTCTCTTCGTAGTATTCTTCGTTCAGCTGAAATTAGAGTGGTTGAGATTATACACTGGCTGGTATTCACCCACTCTGCCTCATCTGTATAGTATAACTCGTGATATAAAGCTAATAACTTCACTGTATCTTAATAGCTTTGATGATAAGCACTTTCACACTTATTGCACACTGGGGCATTTTGAACCTCTTTACCGTAGTCTTTAGACACCTTTTTGAGCGTGGCCCGACCCTCGAACGTCGAACATATTATTACTCAATTGGCACGAATCACCTGCATGTAATCTTCGACTGACTGTAATAGTGTTTCATTGAATCACATCAGATTATGTGGATTATATCGCATTTATATCAAATTTACAAAACATTAATTGATAATATTCATTTATTATTTTCAAATTCTTCTTGTGATTCGCTGACACTTTTTAAATCTCACGAAGTCGAGATATACATATGTAGTAACTTAAACATTTGTAATTACATTTTATAAGATATAGAAGGCAAGTAGGATTTGCTTAAAAAATTTCAAAATAATCTTATTAATGCCTCTTTAATGGTTAATTTTATAAAAACAGTGTTTCTAATTCGATATCCTATTTATGGTATACGTTTATACTATTTATTTTATAGTTAAATCTTATATTAATAATACTCATTTGCTATGTTTTAGGTCTGATTTGTAAATGACATAAAGCCGCACTATGTTACTTAGACAAATATTATGCTGTAAGTATAAAAACTAAAATCAAGTTTTCTTTTTTAAGTACCTAATCCATAATTAACGGTAGTAAAAGCTATTCTGTAATATTTTTATTACATACAGGGACACTGACAGCGTGGGTGTCCGTTCAAGCAATCACCATTCCCATTGATCGCGCTGACATCAAAAGTGTATGTTAATTTTGTAAAAAAAATTTATTAAATATAGAACGACATGAAGAGCGTAGTTATGATCACTTTGGGATTAATGATATTATCTACTATTTTGTAATAATTTTTTGCTCCTATAGCATTTAATGAAAAATGAAATTGAGAACATAGTTACATTGTCAGTAATAAAATAAATTATTTATTAAACAATCGTTATCTTAGAATTTTGTATTATGATGACAAAAGATGTTAATATTTTTGCAGGGATCAACGCGTTCCTCGATGATAGCGAATGGGTGGCGACCATTCACCGGATACGACGGTATCGGCACCAATAGTGGCACGTCCTCAAACATTTACAATGAGCGGCTAACCCATCCCATTTTGGGAAAGTATCAGGAGCACATGACATCATCAGAGAAGTCAAGGATTCAGTACAAGACGAATCAGCAGCACGAATACAGTCCGCCGAGTATTTTGGGCAGTTTTAGTGTATTCGGTCATGCTGCCACCAAAGCTAGAATAAAGCATAAAGATCATCAAATCAAGCAGATTATACCTTCGGAAACAAGGGAATATACGTTCCTGGTGCCGCCGCCACGTGATGTCTTTAGATTTGACACGGAACCGCACAGAAAGGGAATTTTACGCGACAACGACGCCTTCCTGAGGCAAGCTAGCTTTATATCTACGGGTCCACAGGCTGATATACGCAATGCACCATTTTTCATCAAGCCGACAGGATTTTCGTCAACCACGCACTCACCAGAATTTTCAAAGCTTCGTCCTATTGGTGGATTTGGAATTCAACAAACATTACAACTACCCAGACATTCAGCTCAACCATTTGAGCCCCAGAAGGTCACCAGTAATAACAACAAGGTTTTTCTACCACCGCCCTCTGCCGAAGTTCCGGCCAGCTTTAATGTCAAGCATAAGTTATCTGAGAATTTTGGGACATTTCAGCAAACTCATACGCCGCAAATTCTAAATGGTAATGCCGGAAACTTCTATAGTCAAGTAGACCACCCAGCACCGTATAAGACGTCATATGAACGCGATCCAGCCTTTCTAGTTCATGAGAGCCATGAGGTTAGCTATGTCACTCCTTCATCAACATTTGGTTTTAATTTCCGACCATCATTGTCCTATGACAACATTTCCCCTTCAAACAACTTTGACACTTCGTCGACAGTGTCGGTCGCCTCTACAACGACGCCCTCTTCAACATTAGGCAAGTTTTTACCATCCCAAGCTTCTAACACAATTCAAGCTGGAATCGGTGTAACAACTGCGACCAGCGCCCTTGGTAGCACTTACTACGTCTCTGAGCACCAAGATCTCACACCGCCACCTTCGGCATGGCCGATTCAGAAATCAAAATTCACAACAGAAATCAATGAAGTGTTGCCTAAGAAAAACTCGCCTACCAAGTTTCGTCAAGAGCCACTCGTCAGTTATCCGACATCGCAACAACAGCGACAGCAGCAGAATCAGCAGCAGCAGCAACATCAGCAGCAGCAGCAGCAGCAGCAGCAGCATCAGCATCAGCAGCAGCAGCATCAACAGCAGCAGCAGCAGCATCAGCAGCAGCAGCATCAGCAGCAGCAGTATCAGCAGCAGCAACATCAGCAGCAGCAGCAACGGATCCCTGAACTCGTTTTTCTTCGACCAGATCTCCAGCAGCAGTATCAATCAGCAGGTATTCCAGTTACAACTGTGAAACAACAGAAGGTAGAACTACAATATGAGACTCCGGAAACTATCTCATTGAAACACTTCAATGAGCAGCAATATTTGATTCAACAACAGTTGATACAGCGTGATCGGCAACGGCTCCATGAGCAAGAAATGCAGCGACAACAGAAGATACAACAACAACAAGAAGACGAATTAAAAAAACGACAGGAAGAGTTACGGATACTGGAGAACCAGCAAAAGGAAACTGATTTTAAAAAAATTGAGGCCGAACGACAAGAACATGCACAAGAACAATTACAAAACCAAAAAACTCTCGAACATCGTAAGAGATTTGAGGAACAGCAGAGGTTAATTGCTCAACAGCAGCAAGAGCAAAGACAATACGAATTGTCACAATTAGTCACAGAAGAAAATATGCATCATCACGATAATGACCAAATCGACGAGCCAATTAATTATCAACATCAACAGAAGCAACAGCAACAGCCAGTGCAACTGCAACAGCAACAGGAACAACTCCAAAAACCTGAATCATCAGACTCAAATGGTGGAAGTGAATATACACAAACCCAAGGAAATAATGAACCGGAAGTGATCACCCAAGAATCGGAATTGAAAATTCGAACTCATAGACCAGTAAAACCACAAAGGGGTCAATATAGGCGACGGCGACCGACAACATCAATTTATGAAGTTCAGGCAACGGAAGCTTCACCTCAACTTGAGACCACATTCAATTCCTTATCAGAAGTACCAGTACAAACGACGATACAACCAGATTCATCAACGATATCTGTGAAAGTACGTTCAAGGATTCGTAGACCACTAAATGGGGGAGTCAGGCGTAGACCGCGCCCAACACCGCTACCGGAAGTGGATACTACCGCATCAGCAAACGAAGATGATTATCTGAAATATGATCATGCGCCACAAATAGACTTGGTTAAAAAACGGAGACCAATTCGGCCCACTCAACCGACTCTTGCAGAGGAGGTGGTGACAGAGAAGCGACCTGCTATTAGAAAACGTCCTGGGCATCATGTTCGTGTATATCCGGGGGAACCATTCGAAGCAGAAGTCGTGACAGAAATGATTAAACCGACCAAAACGACTTACAAAGAAACGACCGAATGGGAAAATTATCCTACCAGTTTCGAAAAGAGTCCTGTATCACCTGCTGAGGAATTCTTAACACAAGTATATACGATTTCCAGCCAGGAAGCTGAGGAATTATCTACCGAAAGTATAATTCCTGAACATCAAATGGAAGTTGCATTTCCTGAAGAACATTACATCCGGGAGGACGCGTCGCGCGAACACCTTGAAAAATTACAAAATATTCCGCTAGAGGAACTCTTCGACAAACGAGAAGAGAATCAGGTGAATCTTCCGACGACAGCTGCTTCTTATACTACTATGGAAACAACATTGCCAGTATCTATGACAACTACAATTCCTTCTACTGCTACTATAACTAGCACAGAATCACAAATGATCACTACAAATGTCATTTCGTCGACTACTAGAGCATCACATCGGATTCGTCCGTTGAAATTTGGTAATGCAACGCGTCCACGTTTCAGCGTCAAAGATTATAAAAGCAGATTAGATTATAAAAATAGAGTAGGTCAGCTATCAACAACCGAAGCGACATCAAATTCAGTAATGCAAACAAGACAAAGAAGCAGTACTCCAAAATCACAGGAAACCTCTGACTCTCCTAGGGAAACAACCGGAAGATACAAGTATATGTCTAGAACCTCATACAGAATAACTTCCACTGCAAAGCCAGTTCGTGAAACGTCTGAGTACAAACAGAGCATTTCTACTACAGATAGGATCAACAGGTTCACACCTAAACGAAGACTCAATCAGAATGGCCATCTTTACAAAAGTAGAATAGCATCTTCATCAAGTAATGGAAACGGAAACAGGCAGGATGGTCAGAATGAAATGAGCATTAGGTACAGCACGGCCCGTCCCGAGAACGTATTCTCGTCAGCTATTAGAAGACGTCCAGGTGTCCTCAAGAACAGAATAGAAAATACTAATGCGGAGATTCAAGTGAAGAAAGAGGATGCTACCGAAATGACAGCAGAAGAAATGAGCTTTTACTCAGTAGCCACTACTGTGCCAACGCTGATACAGAGTGCGAATGAGGTCGTCAGTAAAGAAGAAAGTACCACTACATCAAAGAAGATCATTGAAAATGTTGAATCTGTGACCAGGAATGAAAAAAGTCCTTTGACATCATCCGAGAATGGCATGGAAATAGTCGAATTGCCTCATGTAGTAAGAATGGACAATGATAATGTTATGAGTGACGTTGGAGGTATTCGTCCAGGTGATCTAACGAACACTGAATCCACATTTATAATAGAAACCACAACTGCTGCCGATTTACAGTCGGAGGAAGAGTTATTTGCAAAAGCGTCTCAGAGTGTTGCTGATCTAACCAGTTCAGCATCAGCTCTTTATGATAAACCTGGATTGTTTAAAGCTGTTTCGCCAGCTACCGAAAGCCGTGTGGTTAACCCAAATTTTAAAATTTCGACAGATGAACCGACATTGCCAATAGAAGCATTTTTCCAAGAGTTATCCAGTAAGGAATAGTGTAGAGTTTCAGCTGACCCTGATACAAATAGTAGCTATAGTATGTCTGGAATTTCGTATAGATGATATTATTATTTGATATTCCAAGCGTCGTATAGTTAGGCGTAAACCATCACACGTGTGTCTATTTGTAAGAGACACACTATTCTTTGATTTCTCGGTCCTTCTCCACGGCACCTTTTCTTCTAAAACATGTAACTTTTAAAAAAAATATTCTTTTTCACCTAATTTTAATTAATCATGTTACATATATTCTGTAATTTTGATTTCACTATAATTAAGTTATAAAATTTTTATTCGTTACAAAGTTACATTGCAATTTATGAGCTATTGTGTGACAGAATATGTGTGACCTGCGCGTTGATGTAAAAACTGTGTGGTGTTCTAGGGTTAAATAAATAATAATATGTATTCTTTCGTAATTGCAGGCCAAGCAATTTAATTTAATATATTCGTGAAAGCAAATTATTTTTATAGAATAATGGCTAATTTTATAGGTATTATGTATTATGTGACTACACAAAACTTAAAATTGAATTGATGCTGTTTACACAGACCCTCACATTAATCGGTACCATAGTACTGCACATAACTCAAATTTGTTATTTTAAATTCATTGTATGTGTATCAAAATTAATTGATCTAAAATTGATGGAATACCTATGATCGCAGCGGTTCAATAAGAATGTAAATGTACGATATGGTTCTTGTATTTTTTATAGGCTCCTCTAATTTATTCTTCTTCCTACTGTTGCGCAGGGATCAAAATACTCAATGGTCTACGATTATTTTCTGTTTTTTAAAAGAATAATGTAACATTGAATATACATAATATAATGAGATATATACCGTTAAACTATTATTATGAGATTCGTTAGTAATTTTGCGTAACTAGCGTTTGCTGTAAACACAATTGTAATTAATTAATGTTAATTAACATTAATATTACCAAAATTTCCTGCAGAACAATAGGGTTATTGTAATGGTAATTACTGTAAGTTCAGATCTATAATGACATAATTTAAGTAAAAATTTCAACGTATAACGTAAGTATCTACACATGAAAAATATTCATACTGCTATTATTTTTAAAATTAGCTATTTGTTTTCTGCATCTATATTTCTAAATTATGTTATTTTAAATCGAACATAAAAATATTATAAGATTTTAATTGTAACTAATAAAAATTCATAAGTAACGAATGCTTCATTCTAATTGGAATACCAAACTGGTTGGAGTTTATCATGAGTGCATTTTTTCGAGAATTTAATCCATGAGGAAGCAAATTAATTGAAATATATTTCGAAGAATATATTTAGTCATGTTAAACGTTACACTTATTATTTTATGTTAGATTTAATCAAAATATTCATTTTTATAATATTCAACCTCGAATTTAATATAGTTTTGAAAAAGGATGTACATGAACGTATTGTAATTTTTTTATTCATGGAACTGTAATTTATAATCTCATTCTACCAATGTTTTGCTATACCTTCATTTAAAGTATAGTCGGTCCAAGAGGATGATGTCATTTTTTTTATAAATCGAAAATAATGAAGTCTCTAGCAAGTCACAGGTGTCTCTAATACAATTTTTTTTTACATAGTATGCACGTCCAAATTTCTAGACTGAAATATATTTTTTCTATTTTAGCATAGATTTTCGCAATTTTATGAAAATTCGCGTATGTGATTGTTAAGAATTGTATTTGTTTACGAACTATAAAAAAAGACATTGCTTCGTGGACCGTCTGTATGTTTTATGTTAAATATTTAAGCCTATGAACAACGTTTATACAATTCAAGATACCTAATTTTTTTATTTATTAAAGAAATGTTCCCAATATCTATGATATTGTGTAATTTTTGTAAATATTCGCAAATTAATATAATAATGTATTATATTATATTAGAAGCGTACTTCTTTGTTTAGAGTATTGGATATCATAAATATTATATAGTAGTATAGCTGGGCCGGTTCTGGACCACGATTCCTGTAATCGACATATACCGACACTCTAGAACCTTCGAAGGTGGATGTCCGTGCTAAGTTGCCGTCGTGAGCTCTACGATTTTCGAAAGAGATTTTCAGCGAGGGTGTCTAAAATCTTGAAAAACGATAACAATTTGTTCCAAAACATGGTGCGTGCTGCCGATAAAGATCGACTCCTCATGCGCTATCTCGGTGGGCAGTATAGTCAGATTGAATTTCAATGTTTATAAACGTGCTGTTAATACTATAGTGTATGCGTGTTAAATAAATATACAACTTATTATATCATATGTCTTTATTCATAATCAAAAATACATTTATCATTCCGACAACCAATTCCTTTACAATTTAACGTTTTCCATCGAACATTGAAAATGGGGAGCATGATGATGCGAACAGCGGGTGAGTAAGTTCTTGCGCAGGTTTTGCAGCGAAGGGCATCCCACATCTCCTAGATCCACGATGTGTTTGGATCGTCCTATGAAAGCTGCCAACCAACTCTTCTTTTCTAATCCTTTCACATAGATCATGGAGGCGTCTTGTAGAATAACTCGAAGAATTTTCTTAACGTGATTGTTAGGTACATCACCGGAGGTCCAAGAGATCCCATGAAAATTGCGTTCCAACCACAAATTCATGCTCTTGTACTTGGCGGGTAAGCATTTCCATGGACAAGGTACCTGAAAGAGAAATGTTGCAAGTTCGGAAAAATTGCTGCCGACTCCAATCACGGATAACTCCTTCAGGACGAACTCGTTCGAGGGTTTCTTGAAACCTTGTACGTTCACGATGAATTCCATTTTTTGATGAACTGCGCAGGGAGAGACGATTGTAGCCTCTTTATACCAATTTCTTCACACCACCACTGATCGGGTTATATTCGACTATGCGATCGTGCAAGATCACGCAGAATGCCGATGTATCGGCAGGGAAATTGTCTTGCGCCTCGAATTCCAGACGAATATCGACGGGTCCGAGTTTGAGGGACTCGTTTTGTTTGGAGCAATCGATAACGATCAATGGAGCGTATGCCAGAAATTCATTCTTGTTCAGCAAAGGATCGGGATCCTTGCCGTAGTACGTAGCTTGAAAGTTTGCATACATCTCGTACAGCAGAGCAAACTGATTATGATTAATGTCAAGATTCATATTTCCGCAGGGATAACATTGCGAGTTGAAAAAGAGCTTAACGTCTCTGACGTTACAATGGTGAAAGTGACTAGCGTTCTTATTTTTCTTATTCTTTCTGCTCGTCTGAAAACCGAGTATCACGTATCGTGGTTTTTCCAACTGAGTCGACGTGTTGACGGTCCACACATGTTTCGAGGTGGTGGGGAGTAGAGGGTACTCGTACAGCTCGCAGGTACGAAAGCTCACGGAGATGGGTGCATCCCTCTCGATGAATGTCAGCAGTTGTATCTTTCATTGATCCGACACCTTTACGGACGATATCAGCCATTCCAATTTATGAATTACGACTTTGCATTCTTCCGGAGCAGTTTGCACTATTGCATTGACATCGCTCTTTGCTCTCGTCAGAATCAACTCGTGTTTAGCGTTAACGACGATCTTGCGATAATCTTCGGCGAAACCCAGTATCAGACTCAACGGAATGGATACGTCGAAGTAACCGTCCGCATTGGTCAATTTCTCCAGTTCTTTGACGTCAAGCCAACCGGCGTTCTCCATCAAGGATCGTTGACTGGTACTCAGGGAAGCATCCCTTCACGAGACTCGTGAGACCGACGTTCTTGTTCCGATCGATCTCTATAGCATTCATTTCGTAGGGAATCTCCTCCAAGAGATGGCAAATGGCATTGTTTACCAGAGTCGTGCTCGCAATCGCTGTGGACTCATCTTCCTTGACCAGCTTTTCATACACGTGCAGCGAACTTCTGCTCGGTAACAAGCATAGGTCTTGATGTTGAACGGAGATTCGAACCTCGGCGCTGTTGTTGAACGTCGACGAGGCGTAAGGTTAATGCGCATGCGTTTCATAGTGTGCTATAGATTCGTCAAAGACGATCGGTGTCTGAATGTTCAGCGTTTCTTCCTCCATGCTACGCGGTAGACGAAAAGAATGCAACAGAACGAACGTTTTACTTTCCGCTCGCGACCTTGAATCCTAGATTTCCCAGAAACCAGACGTTTCGACGTGTTAGCGCTTTGAGAAGCGGTCGACGACTGATCCCTCTTTGGGATATCGGCCTACTGTTGTAACCATTGCCAATTTTCCTATTGTAGATGATACCATATTATCGCATGGATTTAACGTGCAATCTGTTCGTTATGACTTCTCCTTGAAAATTCACCAGGTCCCCGTCTTGGTCGACTATCCGAAGCTGCAGATGATCTATCGTTTTGGTGGTGATCGGTAAATAAATAACGTGTGATGGCACCTCAATGATTTTGTATCCGGGTGGCACGACCGGAAAGAATTCGTGTATGGTGTGCACTTTACGTTCATTGATGTAAGCGTCCGTCGTGACGCTGCATTCGACTCGTAGGGCGTTCACCCTGAGAATGGCTACCGGTACGTCGGACGTGTGTAATTTATTAGCTTCCAGAACGCGTTGAGTGAAACCCAACAAGCGATCTATGGAATCGTTGGGTCGAAAGTCGACATCATGGTTGCACTTAATTTCGCTGCACGACGTATTATTGTTAGGTTTAATGTAAATGACGATGCTCTTGTCCGTCAACGCGCTATGCACGTAGTTTTCGATATCTTCGATCTCGTAGCTACCAGTGGGTATAGTGACTTCATCCCCCACGTAGAGCTTGTTGTGATCCGTGTCCACGTTGGGAATGCAATTAAAGGTCAGCAACTCGATGAGTCCCAGAGCGTAATTTTTGTACGAAGAAAGCTCGATAGGAGGGAAGTATTCGGCTTCCAGTATGGAGGAGGTGCCTGATAAAGTCAACGTGAATGAATCCTCCATGATTGCGAACGTTCGACTGACCTTGTGAAATTACATAGCAAATTTATATAGACGATACTTGTTTCTACGATTTAATTGTCCGCCTAGGAACATTAGACACAAGTTTCCACATGCAAAAGTATCATACTCCTGATATCGCTCGTAATTGTAATTTACACTACCAACACCGAGATATCCGATAAGATCTAGCGACGGTCGAAGATTGCCGAAACTGTCGAAATAAATGACTCGATCGTTCAGCTTCTTGTACACGACCCAATGTGTTCCTGGACCATCTTCGTCGTCGAGATTGACGATTGCGGACTCGTACTTATACGGCCCACCATTCGGCATAGCGTTCCGCATGAAGACTCCGCGATAATGTGGAATCTTCATGATCTTGGCGTACTTTAGCAGATCCGCATCGATCAACGCTCGGCGTGGTAGTTTCACTTCATGTTTTTTGGCTTCAGATGAAGGCCTAGTCCTTTTTTGTAGGGTTTCATGTACAGTCCTTTGCCTGACGCGATGGCTTCCATCGTCTCATTGTGCCTCTGACTTTCCTTCAGTTGTTCCTTGTTTGCATTTGCATCGTTCACGGCTTTGGCTATACCTGCAGCACCGCCGGCCAACGCTCCAGCGGCGCTGAGACACGTAAACAGAGGAACGAGAAACGGCAGGAAGCCTCCGACTTTAGACGGCACGGGTAGAACCCGCGGCGTGCGGATGTTACGCTTTCCACCTGCTGGTTTGACGGCAGCTTGTGCACCCTTCAGAGCAGATCCGATAGCTACTCCTCCATCGTTGCTAGGAATTATCAATCGTTTGGCTTCGTCGATGACTTTCTTTGGCTAACAGTCTTTAGCTTCTTCTTCTTGAGTCCCATACCGAGTTTTGACTTGGGACCCATTACGTTCGCTACGGAACAGGCCGCTGCCTTCTCGGCCAGACTCGCGTCTTTAGCGAAAACGCGCCTCCAAGCTTTGTCGGCCAGTACCCTGTCCGCCGCCCCTCTGTGTTCGAGACTCTCTCGATTCTTCGAGTAGGCGATGTCATGCTCTTTGCAGGCTGGGTCCAGGGGGTTAATCCCCGGATCGCCACGCGCGAGTCTCTTTGCTAGTTTCGTACCAGGTCCATCGTACTAATAACCGGGAATATGTAACACAACGGGTAGACTGTTGATGATCCTGTTGACCAATCCTCTGCTACGATGACACTTTTTCTTCGTAATGCTTTTACGCTTAGGATGCACGATCATGTCCCTGCGATGAAACAGTTCCGATTGAACAGTGATCTTTATAAACTCGTCATTTGTAGTTTCCACGTTAGTTGAGATCGAGATGAGGTTCGAGAAACAGTTCGTCAGGCTACCTGTAACGAACTTTGACAAAATCGTGCGAATAAAGGAGAAGAAGGAGGTCAAGGGACACGGCGAATTACTGCGAAATAGTGTACGAGCAGTATTTTGCGGACCATCCAATTGCGTTAAGACGAATGCATTGCTCGCTCTCATAATTCATCCTAACGGATTAAGATTCAAAAACGTCTATGTATACTCAAAATCTCTTGATCAGCCAAAATACAAGTTTTTAGAACGTTTACTCGCATTCGTGGACGGCGTCGAGTACTTTCCCTTTACGGAACACGAACAAGTGCTGCTACCGAACGAGGCACGTCGAAACTCGATAATTACTTACGACGACATAGCTTACGAGAAGCAAGATAACATCCGAGCCTTCTTCAGCATGGGGCGGCACAGGGACGTTGACTGTTTCTATCTCTGCCAGACGTACGCTCGCATTTCCAGACATCTGTTACGGGACAATGCTAATCTGCTGGTACCCTTTAAGCAGGATGAAATGAATCTCAAGCATGTTTACGATGACCATGTAAACACTGATATGACTTACGCACAGTTAAAAACCTGTGTTCGACGTGGTGGAACGGTGATAAGTATGGGTTTCTCGTGATCGACAAGGACAGCGACAGTAGTATAGCTGGGCCGGTTCTGTACCACCATTCCTGTAACCGACATATACCGACACTCTAGAACCTTCGAAGGTGGGTGTTCGTGCTGAGTTGCCGTCGTGAGCTCTACGATTTTCGAAAGTGACGACACCGAGACCTCTATTTTCTAGGAATTTATGGGGGATTCTAGGAATTTTGCGTCACATTCCGGGAATTTTGCGTTCGATTCTAGGATTCGTATGTGATCGAGATCCTTCTAGAACATTCTAGAACGTTCTAGAAGCTTCGATGGTTCGTATCCGTGCTAAGTCGCGGAGGGTCGGTCCCAGAGCCGACGATCCTCTCGCGCGACGTTTCGACGGGGCCCCTTGCCCCCCACTCCAAGGAGCCTTCAGTCGGTTTGGCCTTGAACGTTATCTCACAGAATTGCGCATCGAGGATGCAGCCCTAAGAAATGCGGCATAGTCATTCTAGAAAAATCGATGTATCGATTGTTTGAATGCGCAATACCGAACGTTATCTCGCAGAGTCGTGCATTGAGAATGCAGTTCCCCATCCCCCCGAGGTGTCGAATTACTCCTAAGCGCGCGCGGTAAGTGCGCACTTCCATCGCTCCGTCTGGAAGCTGCATCAAATGCGCGATAATTGATGTATATAGTTTGTGACGTGGCACTTTGTGCACGTCACAAAAGGGAGAGGAAAAAGGCGAAATAGGAGCTACACCGTGAGGCCCGCAAGGCAACCTAACATTTGCATCGAGCGTGGACTGAATGTAGCATGTAGAGTATCTATTAATTCCCTTCAGGGTCTGTATTTTGAATGTTACTAGCGGTGATCGGTCCCGTAAGGGAACCGATCGGAGAACAATAAGAAGCAGCAACGGCCCTGACTACAGCAAAGGGGCCCGACCAGGGCGATCAGCAGCACTGACGTGACGTAGCCAGCCGGAGGAGGGCCAGCGCGACCGCAGAGCACCACTGAGCGAGGCCACCTACGCGAAAGGACGCCGCGAGAAGATTGAAGATTTGGGCAACATCCGAGGGTGGAGTGACGGCCTGGAGCCGTACATCGAGGGATAGGGTGCGGATGAGATTCCCGCCCCGAGAAAAGACACTGCAATCGCTCAGAAGAGGAGAAGATGGGCGGATCTATTTTTCCAGGATCCCGGAGACAATTGAAGATCGCGGGCGAATTGGGCCGCGTAGGGAATAGCGCAAATTTGATTGGGCCCAAGGGTAATGTTCCTTCGCGCCACTAGGGCACGTTAGCGGGCGAGCGATCGGGTAGCGTCACTTGCGGTGTAGCTTACCTAGAGTACGGAGTTGTGCCAACAGTAGTGAGTTAGATTGAGATCAGGGGGTGGCAACTCCCACGATATTTCGACGACATTCGTATAGTTCGCTCGACTCGAGGTAGAGCAGATGGCACTCTTGAAGCAAATGTAATAGACCAATCATGAACGAGGACACCACAGCGTACCGCGACGCGTCGCCATTTTGTATTTTTCTGTTTCCTGAGCATTCCAGACAATTCCTCAGCACTTATGAGAAACTGCATTTCGATTTGGTGAGGAAATATTAATTTTGACATTTAGTTTACAGGTAAGTGATACAAATAACTGCACAGAAAGTTAGTATATGAATAGTGTTGTTTAATTTAAGTTTATGTTGTTTGCAGAAACTTCCTTATGGTTCGAGCTTGTGTTTTGGGATGCCATGTCAGTTTCCGAAAAATCAAATTAATGTGTGATGCAGAACAATAAATAATATTTTATGCGGTAAAGTGAGGTTTAGCACAGAACGCAGCTTCATTGTAAAACAGGCATTTCGCAAATGTAATGCTATACATAATAAAGCCCATAAAACCTAGATTTTACTGTTGTGTTAAAACGTTATTTCCTAATATCCTATACATTAAGAATAAAGATCTTTAAGCTTCAATAATGCAAAGCCGGTAGCCTAGTGCTTTTTGAATAACCCGCTACGGACAGCCATATTGATTTTTAGTTTCTCTTTGACGAGTTCACACAGATGGCACTTCAGTACCAGTGTTCACTTTTCACAAGAGGAGAGTTGCCCACCCCTGAGTGAGATAAAGAGAGACGTATAGTGAGAGAGTGTAAGAGAGATAGTGAGAGTGCCGAACGAGAGAGAGCGATGGATGATGTGGCGAGGGCTCTTTTCGGTGAGTGACGCTACCGAGCTTCTGAATTATGTAATTGATCGAGATTAACAGGACATTAGAGTTAGCTGCTGGATCTTGGATTCAGACAGCAAATGTCGCTTTTCGCTTATAAGATTGTCGAGATTCAATGGTTACGAATTCGGTGACGATCTGGAGGATCCGTTATCTCGAACCAAAGGGTAGTTTCTAGTTTTCTGTGTTTGATTATTCGTAGAGCATGTTTGAAGTACCTGCATGCACATTGATAATACCCAGTCCACGCTACGCGTAATCGTTTCAGGCTTGCGTCGTGTATCGTGCGTACCGCGCAGTGGTACGTGTTTCTCCCGGTGATATTCGTGGGTGCTAGGAAGACAGAAAGGGGATTGCGTATTTTCTGACTGATATTTTCAGTAGACAAATAGGTGTCCGGAACTGATTCTGACCGCGGAAATATTAGTGACGGGATAGGATACACGCGCGTGACGGCCAGCGAGAGATCGGGATTCCTAACGAGGAATCTACGGATACGGTGTAAGGTCAGGGACCGTTAGGATTACCGCGCTCAAACTTGTAAATATTGTGGAACCGACGAATACGGCACCAAGCCACTCGTCAGCTGACTTTGTAAATATTACGGCTTATCTTCGTTGCGAGCGTATTATATAACGCGCGTATTGTTGCCGGAAGTGTCCGGTCTTCTAGGAAATAATTCCGAGCGAGGAATTCAGGCTCTTTTAATTCTGAGGGGATTTAGTATTCGTGTCGGTGCATCTGTTGTATTTTAGAAGGGACAGTTGATCCCATTCGCGTTTATTATTTTGGAGCTGATGTTCCATACCGTGTTTCGTTATAACGCCTTTTCATTAGCTAATTATTATATTTTATATTTTATCTTCTCATGTTATATTTTATCTAATTTTTTGGTGTTCAATAAATCGGGCCTGTTTGTGGGTTTCGTGCTGTTAAACGAAACCTCATATCTGTTTGATTTCTCAACGCCCCTTTTGTGTTGTTTTGTTGTTGTTAACTTTCAGATTTTGATTATTGTCTCCCAAACCCAGGACCCCACCGCATAAGAGCTGGCCAGGGTATCCATAGGAGACAGCGGTGTATCTCTCGGTACACCTGGCGCCCAGTAATATAAGAATTTATTAATTAGTTATCGCGGTGCCGTTATTTGTGCGATTCGTCGTTACAAGTTATATCGTTACTTATACACGAATATTCTGGAAATCCATTCTCGATTTCTTGGAAGTATCAGGTTACTTGAAATTTGCAGTTCGGTTGAGTCTTATCGCTTAAAAGAATTCTAGGAAGACCTTGACATTTTCATATAAAAGCCCTTCAATGATGGGCAACGATCATTGTTTGTCAAACTTTCAAGAGCATCATTGGTTAGATCAAAATGGATTCTGCGGAATGGATTCTGCAGAAATTGAAAAATGGACAAAATTTGGTACTCAAAATATTCGACTTCTGAACAAAATTCTGAGGAACGTTGCGCTTACGATCGGGGAGAAAACTAAAATCTTGGCAACCATTGGAATACTTAAATCGTTAAATGAAAAATTTAAACAGCACCTTCAAAAAAGAGGTGAAGGAATGGTGAGAGAGAGAAGAAGCGATAGAGTACGTTGGGATGACTTGGAATCAGCCTTCAGGGGGAGAATAAGGACTGGAGTGATTGCAAATTTGCGACACAAGGACTTGAAGCGTTTTCCGGAAGATTCAAAAAAACTGTTCGCTGTTAGAGTAAAAAATGCGCTCCGAAAAGATGGAAATTTGAAAGTAAACGTCGTCTTGTCCTGTAAAATCGAGACTATTAACTCTTTGCGCTCCGTTGTCTCCGCTACGGAGCCGTCAGTCATTTGTTTCAAAAACATGCGGAGCACCAAGGGTTAAAGGTGGTGAGATTGTAGAAGAACTGATCTTCAATACTAAGAGAATCTTCAATACTAAGAGTGAAGTTATTCTACCGTCCACGGAGATCAGTGAGTGGTTTAATGTCAATGTACTGGGAAAATTATTTACTAAAATCGAAGACTTTCAAGAGATGGAATCAGGCTGGTAAGGCTGGTAATCAGGCCTTGAAATTATAAACTTGGCGGTGAACATCAACAAATATACTCCAATACACGGTGGCCTGTCCACCTTGTAAATATTAGAAATAGTGATCCATATTGCTTTCTCTGGTCCGTTACGGCAGCTCTTTATCCAAAAAATGTTCATGTAGACAGGATCAGTTCGTATCCCCACTTCAGCTCAGTGCTAAGGTATGAAGGTTTAAATTTTCCCATTGGTTATTTGGCAATAAATGTTTACGGAATAGAGTGCGATAAGAATAAGGGAAATAACGAGATAGTACCAATTTATCTAACTCAGCAAAAATCGAATAAAAATGTAATTCATCTACTTATGCTAGAAACAGAAATTTACTCGAATGGGGATGACATAGATTTCACAGATTGTAATGTTTACCAGTTTGCTTGGATCCGAAATCTGTCTCGCTTATTGAGTTCCCAATTTTCAAAGCGCGAGCATCGTATCAGACTGCGACAGATGCCTATATCACTTCAAAATAGAAACTTCTTTTCAAAAACATAGTGTTCAACTCGACTGTATAAATATAAATAAATGTAGAGTGGAATTACCAACTGAAAAGGATAAAATTCTAAAATTCAAAAATCATAAATACAAAGAAGCTGTACCGTTTGTTATATACGCTGACATTGAGTGTATTTTAGAGTCAGTAACGAATGTTTCTAAATCGTCAAACACAACGGTCTATCAAAAACATGTTCCACACAGTATCGCGTACTATCTACAATGTAACTTTGACGACTCCATCTCCAAATTTAAAGCCAATCGTGGAAATTATTGTATACAGTGGTTTATGAACGAATTACAAGAGTTAGCTCAATTCGTAGAATTTCATCTTAAGCGCAACGTATCTATGGAACCATTGAATTTTCAACAGAAAAATGAATTGTATTCTACACAGACTTGTCACATTTCTGAAAAACCGTTCACATCTGAAGATATCAAGCGTCGCGATCATTACCATTTTACGGGTAAATATCGGGGTGCTGCGTATCAGAGTTGTAATTTAAATTATAAGAACTCGCATACCATTCCTGTTGTGTTTCATAACTTATCTGGTTATGACTCGCATATCTTGATTAAAGCCTTAGCAACATCCTTCGAAAGCTCAATGAACTTATTGCCAGTAAACAAAGAACGATATGCATATATCCTTTACGAAAAGCGTTAAAGATACAATCGTAAATTTCAGATTTATCGATTCATTTAGGTTTATGCCAAGCAGTATTGACAAATTAGCCTCTTATCTGAAAAGTAGTGAAAAATTAGTCATACGTAAGCATTGCAACAGTGAAGAAGAGTTTAACTTATTAACGAGAAAAGGAGTTTTTCCTTACGAGTACGTGGACAATTGGATGAAACTCGATGATGAGCAATTACCGTCTAAAGAAAAATTTTATTCGAAATTAAATAATGAAGAAATTCCAGACTCAGATTATGTACATGCATCTAAAGTTTGGCAAACTTTAAAACGGATGTTTTACTTTTGCCTGTGTTAAGTAAGACAGAGACGGTGCTGGTTGGGGGGCGGAGACCCCGTCGTTTCAGGTATTGCCATTCTATTTTTTGTTTCTCCGCCTAGTTAATATAATTATTGCTCATTTTTTTGTTCCCCTGTTTCTATCTATAAAGGACAATCTAAAACATATGGACGTATGTACTCACTATCCGACGTCAACATCCCAGTCCCTCTTTTTTGTTGTGTTTCGGTCGTATTAAGGACTGCCGTCAAGGAGGGAGAAAAGGGGGAAGGACTTGGAGTCTGATCGAGAAGTTAGTTATTGTTGAGTCGTTGAGAAGGGTACAACTCGCGTGGTGTGGTGCTATTGTATTGTGCTATTGACATCCGGTTCGGATCCTACCCGGAGGTTCTTCAAGTACGACCGGTGAAGGTAAGTGCTCTTTTTCCACTATAACTTTCGGCACTATCAAGGCCACATACGTGGCCGTTGTTATCGTCCGGTACACATGCTCTTCGCACCATTGGGGTCACCAATCGCTTGTTCTCATCCTCGAGTAAGGTCATTAGCTACCTATTCTGTGACTGGCTCGGATTCTATCAACCAATTGAACATTCTCAAGACGTGCGAATCCTACAGTGAGGATTGCACGGTATCACGCATTTCTCGCACTCATTCACACAGCGACGTGCAAGGTATTTATCAAACTATTGACTTGCACGGTATCTATACCAACTCCTACCACGCCTGATTGGATTCTCTGCTCCACCCCCATGATTCGTGACCACTCCTGCAGCGTCTCGCAATGTTCCTCATCTCAATAGTGTAAAGCAATTCAACAAATATACTACATCTCTTGGGTTTTTTTTAAACTGGACATTGATGAGCTGTGTTTTGTTTGACCGCCTGTCTTCCGCTTCCCAGATGGACATGTGTCACTACCGTTGCTGAACAGCCTGACATCTTTGAAAATTTCAGACGTAATTGCTCCTCTATATACAATTTATATCCTCTTCATTATTATACTGCACCAGTCCTCGCTTTTGATGCTATGCTTAAGTGTACTGGCGTTGAACTTGAGTTATAAACCGACGTAGAGATGTTGCTATTCATTGAGAGAGGAATTCGAGGTGGTGTAGCTCAATGCTTAAACAGATATGCCAAAGCGAACAACAGATTTAGGGGCGCAGAGTTCGATCCAAGCAAAGATGAATCATATCTTATGTACTGTGATGGTTGTGTTGACTGAAGGTTGGCAGCACTGCATAGGGACAAGCGCGATGAGCCCCCTGGATGGGGGGAGTCTAACATGGCCTCCTGTAAGCAAACGCACGTGTGATATCTCTAGTACATGCACTTAAAATATATATATTCCAATAAAGCTAATTATTGTGCTACACCAAATAGTAGTTGTTTCTTAGGTAGACGAACCTACAACATAACAATTATGATGTAAATTACTTGTACGGTGCAGCTATGAGTCCATTTTTGCCATTCGACTCCTCCCAGTGGGAGGAAAATGTTGAAAAACTATTATACATATTTGCAATATTCCCGATGATTCTCTTACGGGCTATATACTCGAAGTTGATTTGGAATATCCAATTGAACTTCAACAACTTCATAGAGATTTACCACTATGTCCAGAGCAGTATACTCCTCCAGGATCTAAGAAATCAAAATTGATGACAACACTCCTCCCAAAAGAAAGATACATAATTCATTATCGAAATTTGATACAGCGTTTGACATTGGGTTGAAGTTAACAAAAATTCACCGTGTTCTAAAATTTAGGCAGTCATAATGGCTCAAAAAGTACATAGATTTGAACATTGAAATGAGAAAAAAGTCGAATAATGATTTTGAAAAGAACTTCTTTAAACTTATGAATAATTCGGTTTTTGGCAAGACAATGGAAAATATAAGAAAACAAAAAGATGTTAGACTCATTACGAAATGGGATGGAAGGTATGGAGCAAAGGATCTTATAGCGAAACCAAATTTCCATAGTTGCACTGTCTTCGACGAAGATATGGTAATAATCGAACTACGTCGTGTTAAAATTATATTCAATAAGCCGATATATGTTATGACGTGGTGGCTTTCACCCGTCTTGTCCTCCGCGAAAAATCACGCCGAAACGCGACACGGGCCTAAAAGGCCATTGCAAAGTCCAGGCAGGATCCACCGACCGCAAGGGCCTAACTATGATTACGACAGATTATTTTATTATTTTCCTTTGTTTTGCGTGTACTCTGCCGCAGTTCGAATAGGTGCTCGCTCGCCGTGCCCGTGAAGACGCGTAGGAGGAAAAGAGAGGGAGAGCCAGCTGGAGTCCCAGGAGGGAGGGAGCTGCGACACGCGAGGGTCGACATTCGCGCTATCTGCGGAGAGCAGCTCTACTGGCCCCGGAGGCGCGCGCAACGCGGGACAGCCTGACGTCACGCGGCAGCAACGCGCTCTACTCAGCTGGTACTCAACCACGACTGGAAGCGGCGCACACAGTGCCACCCGACTGAGCTCCACTACCGACTCCTATGGCATAGCGCCCACCGCCAGTGCGCATAATTATATTTCCGCGAGTTGGGAATCGAGGAACGCCTGGTGCACCCTCGCGCGAGAACGAATGTTACTCTTCGTAGGACCCGACCTTGTACGAACGGTCCACGAGCTATTATGGAAATTATTAATTGTCGCGATGACATGTTCGAAACTGGCGCGTGGCGAAGACGCTGGGTTGAAGGATTCGTCCGCAGGGCGAATCGCCGCCCATTAGCCTAAAGGGAGGGGGTGCTATCCTTCACGCGAAGACAAAGCGCGTGAAGATCGAGAGATTCCTGCTTGGACACGCGTAGACGTTAGGCGTTTTGATTGTATCGGAGTTTGGTTTGTGAGTACGCGAGTGCACAAAGTGCCACTGGGCTGTCGATTTGGTTTTCTGGGACTACGCGACCAGGGAACAACACGGTAAGCGAGTCTAACTGACTTTTGTGAGCGACGTAACTTCGTGCGAATTTTGGTATCGGATTTTGTTTGTTTTCGTAAGTTTTGACCGCGCGTGTAACGGATACGCGGAGGGACGATCCCTCATATCGAATTAGACCAAGGCACGAAGGTCCGTCGACCGGCAGGGTTCACTGTTAGAAATTTTGGTTTGATATTATTTTGGATTAGAATTTTGTACGTTATCCGAATTGTGTTTCTTGTCGTCCGCCCGTCAGGCATTGATACTTTTGATTTTGTAACGCGAAGAACGCGTTCAGGTCCTTGACGGTTGGTCATCGTATTGTGGTAACGCGGATTAGCCGTGTTACGATCTGGCTTTGAATTCGTACGGTACGCGAAGAACCCGTTACATTGTTCTTTTGATTGTACTTTTGTTTCGTCGTTTTCGATTTATCTTGAATTATTATTTTTGTGTAACTCCGGAATTCGGTATTGTACAAAATCGTCGCGCTTCGCGCCGTCGATTTTATTTAATAAACCGAACCATTTATTTGAAATCGAAGTGTCCGACTGATTTTGTGTGTCGCGTGATCGTCTGACCCATCCGACCTATTGTTCCGAATCCCGCCGCCTCCGCGTAGCTGAGTTAGCCAACGTAGGCACGCGAAGATCGCACGTCACCGATGGGTGGGGATCGCGAGAGGAGGAAATTTGAAATTTCCTCACCGAGAACTTTTCGATAACTGGCTCTTTTTGTTTTTTTTTTTGTAGCGATATCCCTTCGCATGGTCCTCAGACCAAGTGGCGAATTAATTCGGTGGAAACTGTCGATGACAGTCAGCTCCCGATTTTCTTCGCCAGTCGCCTGTCATGGCCGAGGAGCTGAAGGCTCTGCGGTCCGAGAGACCCCGGTCTCGAAGACCAAGGGGACCTAAAGCGTCCCTCGGTGGTCCGCCGAAGCCACCGGCTATCGGTTCCGTCACGGGGACCAACGGGAGTAGGGCTTGCCCGAAACCTTAGGGAAACCCTGACGTAGCTATCGGTGCGGACTCCCTAGTCCAGGATCTCGTACTTGGCCTTCGGGCCAATTGCTCTCGTTACCGGCTCTCGGGCCTAGCTCTCGTTATGTGTCTCGAAAGACCGCTCTGCTCTCGTTAAAGGAAGGGACCCTAGGTCCCAACCTTTGGAATGTGTGTCGAAAGACCGCTCAGCTCTCGTTGAAGGTAGGGACCCAACAGTCCCAACCTTTAGGGTCTAGATCGCAAGGTCTACGGCTCTCGCTAACGGAAGGGACCGTCAGTCCCAGCTTTCGGTCCGGGAAATCTAAGATTCCGAAGCTCGCGTTATCGAGAAGGACGTCAAGTCCCCTCTCGTGAACCGTGGAACGCAGATCCGCGCAGCTCGCGTAACCAGGCAGACCACGGGCCCTAGTTCTCGATCCGCGAAACGCGAAACCGCGCAGCTCTCGAAGAAACAGACGGATCTGAGGTCCTAGCTCCCGGTGTGTTCGCATGCTGACAGTTCTCGGAGAAGCAAAGGGACCCGCGAGGACCCTTAGTTCGCGATACACGTGCCAAAGGACAGCCGCTCTCGAAACAGAGGCCTCCAGCCTCAGTTCGCGACGTGCGAGTCACGGGACTCGAGTTTCGGAAAGTGGTTCCTCAACCCCTGCTCGCGGAGATGGACAGCCATCAAGCTCGCGGAATACAGCTCTCGGATATAATACGAAGATCCTTAAAGGGTAACGTGCGCTCTCGACTTTCGTGTTTGTCCGCGTCCTGTCATCATCGTTTAGTGTCCGTTTGTCGATCTGTGTTGAATACTTTCTCGGAGCGAGAGAGGATGAACCTCTCACGCGTTCTCGGTTCGCCTGCGAAAATTATTAAATCAGTTCTCGGCAGTAAACAGCCGTCTATAGCCGTTATAAGCAATGTCTTTCATACGATAAAAATTTAGTTAAAACTCAAAATTGAATTCAGAGTAAAAAACATAAAGTTTATACTGTACACCAACAGAAAATAGCACTGAGCTTGAATGACGACAAAAGGGTCATTCTTCCTGGTACGGCCGACACCCTACCGTGGGGTTATAAGATGTAAAATATATAATAAGAATGTACAAATGTAAATAATATGTGAATAAAAGGAAAAAATGTACATCTCTCAAACAATACGTTATATGTATCTTGGAAGGAAAAGCACTTCCTTTCACTGCTTCAAAGTAACGTTAGCTCTCGATTATTCGATAATTCTAGCTACGTCTTATATTCCAACCCTTTGTCATGCCGGAGAATGCATGGTAGGGAGAGATCTATAAATTGATGCCGAACGGAACTGCAGCTCAGTAGCAGTCAAAAAATGGCATTGAACGAGTACGTTATAATACTCCCCAACATTGTTGTACCCATAGAATGGGTACAAAATAACTTAGAAGAGCGGTCACGACGAACAGTTATAGCAACTGTTGAAGTGTATAATATAGTTACTCAAATTTTAAATTATAATTACAATTGTCTTATAAAGATAAATTCAGTTGAAGCAATTCTACGAAAAGAGGGTGCTGTAATACGGTTTAGAAAATTATGAGGTATGTATTATTTATTTGTCTTGACTATATCACTTTTTAATGATTTTTAATCAACTGTACAATTCATTGTAATAGCAACTACAACAACCACAGCAGCTACAGCAGCGGTAGCATCAGCGATGGCATCAATGACAATTTGCAACTATGATAGCCACAACAGCTACAACAGCGGGAGCATTAATGCTGATATCAACCACAGCAGTGTAGTGCAGTGTAGTGCAGTGTAAATAAATAACAAAATATATTAAATATTTCAAAGATTATTTATTTTCAAAAATCTTACAAATCCGTCTTACTGATCCAACTATTGTGCGAATCATCGAACCCTAACCATTTCACAAATAGCTTGTTTCCACGTGTCCTCAGTACCTTCTCCACAAGATATATCTCGGGATACTTAACGCTAGTAAGTTCATGTTCGTAGAAGCTACCTTCAATGGGATGATCCTGGTAGTCCTTGAGATTGTACGTCACCGGATCGGTATTCTTCACTCGATTTACGGTGAAAATTTCGGTTGTCCAATTGGATGTGTAGCCTTTCTCGAAAACGTGTTTAAATTTGCTGATTCGTACTCTGTCGCCGACTTTAAACTTTGATCGTTTAAGTGTAGACTTGACTTTGAATTTCTTGTACACCCGTTGTAGTAGTTCCTTCTCGTTACGAGCAGTCACATCCGCCGGTTTCATACTAATGGTGCGATACTTACTGTTATCGTAAGAGGATACCAGGTCCGATAAGATATCCAGCCACCGGTGATTGCCCTGTAGGCTAAACTGCATCCACATCTTACTTTTCAGAATACGATTGAAGCGTTCGCAGATCGATGCCTTCAAGTTACTGAATGTCGAGTACAGGGTAATACCGTGTTTTTGCATAAGATACTTGAATTCGGAATTGTAAAACTCTCGGCCTTGGTCAACATGCAATTTCTTGGGGATTCGACAGTGCGCCAGTACAGATCTCATAGCTGCTGCCACGTCTTTAGCGCTCTTGCTCTTCGTCGGCACGGTCCAAGCAAACTTTGAAAATATGTCGATGAAGGTGAGCAGATTCTTGTATCCGTGGTTCTCTCTGGTGTACGCTGACATGTCAACGAAATCCGCTTGCTAAGTCTCGTCCAGCCCGCGGACGTTAACGTGTCGGCCCTGGTAATTTCTCCTGGCAGGTCTATGCAGTTTCTTCACCACCGATAATTTTTTCCCGTCCATTTCCCAGCGTACTCAGTCTGGCGTCCAACTGACAAATGATCAGAGAGTTGCAAATAGCCAATTCTTGTCCTGGCTCGATATCGGCTTGTAGACGTTTCAACGCATCCTTCGTGATAGAATCGAGAGATTGGATCATTAAGTTGTTGTTATTGATATCATTGTGCATTCCAGAAGTCACTTGAAACACGGTATTCAGCTCCTGCTTCAGTACAGTTTTCATCAGATTCAAGGTCACAGCATCGTTTTCCTTCTCGGGATTGGCGACGTTGCACAGCCTCTTATTATCAATGTCGTAGTGTCCAGCAACAGTGAATTTGAATCCAGCACCAGGGAGACCACGGCTACTCGTAACCGCGTTCCTGCTACTCAATTGACGTCCAAACACGTCGACGCTCATGTTCAAAGTGACGATCGTGATCGTTTCATCGAATTAATAAATAATACCCGCCTCGCGCAATTCTTCGATAATCGATACGATTTCGTTCGAGTGACTGGGGTTACCAGCTTCCCGAGACGCAAGGAGCAGGCGAAGGCGGTCTACCAGTTCGTTGGGATCGTCCCAGTACACGTAATCCGTTCGTTAAATTTGAAACTCTTACTCTTACGAATTTCACTATCAGGTTTATAGTACTTTCTATGTGCATTCGTCGTTAAAATAATGTTCTTGTAATTATCCATGTCATCCTGGGTTATACTAGTCTCGTCAGGTACCTTCGTGAACAAGAGTTCGGTCAAACCCGCAGTTTTCAAGTAAGTCGTATCGCCTACATGGATTCGATCACCCTCAAAACTGATGGGCGAATTGCCTATCATCAATCTGTTCTTGACGAGTTTACGCACACCATAGGCGGTATCCAATTGTTTATTCTCCCTCGATAGCAGCATATCGAGATACCGTTGCATAGGATCGTTCTGATCAACGGGTACGTCCGCATCATCGTTTTCTCCTTCTTCGTCAACATATTTACCTTCTTCTTCTTCATCTTCATCTTCTACTTGCTCATCATCGACTCCCTCGAAGGAATCATTCTTTAGCGATTTGAAGGATTCATCTGCCGATCGAAACGTATCATCCGCTTCTATGTCTTGCTTTACTTCATTCTTAATCTCGTCTTTGATAAGATTACGCTCAGGCTGAGATGCAGTCACTAGTTTCTGCAGTGGAGTCACTACCGGTTTCAAAACCTCACTCATCGTCTGTTCGACGTTCTCTCTACCCAATTTTAGCATTCTATGCTTTTTGCGAACCGCATCGCTGGCTTTAGCGATTTGGCTTAAGACGTCTTTTTGCTCCTGAAGTTTTCTGCGTTGCATGTTGACGCTGCTGAATCCAAAACTCTACTGCATTCACTTTTTTCAATAATCACTCATTTATGTGCACGAAGCAATCGAATCCTTTTTTGTATCTACCGCCGCCGTGCTCGCTGTCCTTGTCGATCACGAGAAACCCATACTTATCACCGTTCCAGCAGGTCGAACACAGGTCTTTATATTGTGCGTAAGTCATATCAGTGTTTACATGGTCATCGTAAACATGCCTGAGATTCATTTCATCCTACTGTTGTGCCATAACGTCTCGGTGACGAAGGAGTTCGTTCGAGAGGTTAGGGCCAAGGTATTTTTGGGATCGTTGCCGGGTAAGGAGTTGGAACTCGCGTGAATACAACAAAACTGAGAAGGTTTATTAAAATAATCAAGTGTGTTGTACAGTATTTCGACGTACGTCGACTTAGAAAAATATAGGCACTCGGTCTTCCTATTTTCTGTGCCGAGTGTACTCCACGAGACCACCTTATCCGTTCGGATTTTAACTGTAGACTGTCGATTTTCGGATGTGCAGCCATAAGCTGGAAACAGCATAAGCGACAAGTGATTATTGTGCGATTTTTCGATTTCCACATCTCGGTCGCCAGGCCGCTTTTAGTTCTGACTTAGCACATTGCTACACGAATGAACTACTTGGCCTGGCATTGCTCAATAGGGTCAGGAGACTCCCAGCACAACATCCCTCCCCCCTTAAAGAAAATCGCACAATTTCTACACGGCGTTCGCCTCTGGTGGCCTCGAGTGAAGACTTGAATCTGGTCATTATCCTAGTGGAGCACAGCTTCCATGATTATTTTGGGTACAATTCCCTTAATTTAACCGGGGTGTCTGCCCGTAACATTGGTTCTGTCTTGCGGGTTCTGGTCGGCCCAGCGAAAACGCCTTTCGCGTGCTCTATTTAATGCCGCTGTGAGGCTATCTGGCCTTGATACTAGCGGTTCTAACTGGATGTTTACCGCGGGCGACACCGAGTTCGGCGTGAGAGCCGGCGTCGTTGATGTCGAATTATGCTTACGCTTGTAACACTTGTACACGGCAAAACAAACCAATGCTATTGACGCTATTGTACCCAATGAGTAGAACCCTAGATTATGATAATATTGTTCTAGGTGTTGGTCGTCATGGTCCAGGCTTGCCTTAATGCTAGACATTCGCGTCCCGAGGCGCGCTAACTCCTCGGGGTTTCGTAGCACTTTAACAAGTTTCACCTTTCCGATATCACTGGTCACTCGCGGGGGAATACCTTGGTCCATCTCCGATAGTGTGAGATTGAAGGGGCACAAGTAGTCCTCGTTGGCGACCTGGGTGATGCGTCGGATGGTTCGCAAGCTGAAATTCTGGGCGGTTACCGTACATACGCCTACCAAAGCCAATACACCTACGTGTCTTAATGTTTCGTGCGACGCGGGGTTCCCGTCGCAGGTAATACTAATTGGTTCGTCGGTGGGCGCTACAAATAACCATTTACCCGGCTGGTGCATAGTAATCACTAGGATATGGTCGAACGTGATGACCCGCTTTGGACCTCTCTCGTGCATCGTCACCTTGTCGTGGTGAGGGGGCTTGCGTACCCCGATGACTCCTGCGGCTATATCGGCGGGGGCTTCGGCCCCTGGCAGGTCTTACCTTGCCGGGCAGGCTCAGGGCGAGGGGTCAGACCAAGAGCGATGCAAACGTCCGAACTCAAGGTGTGAGGCACCGTGCCGAGGGGTGCATGGCCGCTGGGACGCTAAACGGAGCGGTCGCAAACGCGTCCCTCCAGGGTACCTGCCGACCCCCTGGAGAGATATGGCTTACCTAGGTATGGCGGCTCTGCCTAGGTGTACCCCCATTACCGACCCTACTCGTGGGAGTAAGATGGAGACAAACAATATATTAACAAAAGGAAAAGGAAAGGACATTCGTGTAGAAATCGGAGAGACGTCTGAAAATAGTCCGTCGGTGGTGATGGAGTCGGTGGACCCCTTTAAGCCTAGAAGAAGGCTCGACAGAAGTCCCGGAAGGGGGTCACCGTTCAAATTGGTAGGCGACCAGGCGGACCAGGGGAGGGAGCCAACGGCGTCGACGCACGTCATAAGTGAGACATTGGGTGCCTCGACGTCGAGATCAAGCGAACTGTGGGATGGACAGGTGGACCTCATGGCCCCGCCCCCGATTTCAACTACGGGAATGGACAGCGGAAAGGCAGTATCTGCGAAAACGGTAGCCCAGGAACCTGAAAACCGGGCTTTACAGATGAGCTGCGAGGAAATGGAGAGCGACATTGATAGATGCCTCACGTATATCCAAAAGAAAGTACAGACGCTAATCGAGCGCGGCCATACAAGACCAAATCTCGACAGGTTCGTGAAAGATGGGCTGGATGAAACTAACGCGAAGGTTTGTGAGGTGCTCAGCACTAGGGCTAAACTGAAAAAGGCTCGGGAAAGACTGCGCACGTTGGAGGCTGGCCGCAACACGAGGGCACTCTCTCTCTTAGCGAGGAAACAATATCCTGCAACAGAAATGTCGACGCCGAATTTGACCACCGGAAAGAAGAGGCCGGCGACTGGCACGCCCAGTCCGGAAACTGGGGTTGGTCCAAGACCAGCGAAAAAGTCCCAGCGGGAGAAAGAACTGGAGTGGACGAAGGTGGTGAAGCAGTCGCGGAAGAAGACAAAAGCGGTGAGTAAGGAAACGTCCCCAGATGAAACGAGAGGGACAGCTGAGGTCAACAGAGGAACGGGCAGAAAGCCAAGGCGTACTCGCGCGGAGGCCATCCTTATCACTCCTGCGGAGGGCAGGAAGTATGCGGATGTATTAAAGGACATCCGCAGTAAAGTGAAGCCTGATGAGATGGGGGTTACCATCAAGGCGATCAAGGAGTCGAGAAATGGTAGTGTCCTGGTTGAACTAGGAGCTCAGCCAGCAGCCAAGGCGAAGTTTGGTGAGGCCCTGCGAGCCGCGGTAGGTGGCACATGTGCGGTTCGATCACTCGTGCCGAGGACTACTGTTGTAATAAGCGATCTGGATGCAGCAACCGACGAGAGCGAGGTAAGGGCCGCGCTAAATGCTTTTTTCGGAAACGAAAATTGTAGCGAGATGAAGATAAACTTATCGCGAGCAAGTCGGTGGGGGACTATCCTAGCATTCGCTGAGATGGACGAGCACATGGCGGCAAAACTAGAGAAAGAGGCCCGTATCAAGATCGGGTGGATAAATTGCAGGGTGAAGCGGAGGACACGAATTACACGGTGCTTCCGCTGTCATGGCTTCGGCCACATGGCAGCGTCTTGCCAGGCAAAGAATAGAGGCGGTGTATGCTGGAACTGCGGAGAGGGTGGCCACTTGGCATCCAGCTGCATAAAGAAACCGCACTGCTACCTGTGCGCAGAGCGGGACGGCAACAGAGAAAACGTTGACCACGTTCCTGGCTCGATGAGGTGCGCGGTCTACAAGGAGGCGAGTCGCAGCGTGAAGCATTAAATGGTGGCCATAATCCAAGGGAATCTGAGAAGGAGCAGACTAGCCCAAGATCTATTGAAGCAGATAGCGTCCGAGCACAGGTCGGACCTTCTTATTATCTCGGAGCAACAATGTGATCTTGATAGCCGAAACTGGTATGCAGACATCACTGGAACTGCAGCGATCTGGATTAGAAATGCAACTGCTCTTCCAATCACCGGGACAGGTAGGGGTGAGGGCTATGTCTGGATAAAAAGTGGCAATATGACTTACGTGAGTGTCTACCTCACAGCTAGCGACGCCATAGCAACGTTCCGGCAAAAAATGGAGGCGCTGGAGGACAGCATTCGCGAAATGGAAGGTGAGATTGTTATAGCAGGCGACTTCAATGCAAAGGCGCTCGAGTGGGGAATGACCTACTCATGTACCAGGGGAGCCGAGGTGGTCAACATGGCGGCCAGGTTGGATCTGACTGTGCTAAACACGGGCAGCGTTCCAACGTTCAGACGAAGCGGATGCCGGGGGACCATTATTGATATCACTCTCGCAACTACGGGTGCAGCGGCCGCAACGCAGGGATGGCATGTATTGGAGGAATTCACCGGTAGCGACCACCAGTACATAGAATTTATGATAGGAGGGAGATCTGCGAGTAGGGCTGACATGCCTGGTAGCGCGATCACGCGCGGTTGGGCTGTTGCTAAACTAGAACGGTCGACATTACTCAAAAGCCTCTCCAAGGCAGGTAGACTGTGCTGTGCAGAGGCTACATTTGCGGGCGTTACAAGACTGGAGGCTGAGCAGCTCATTGATCGGACAACACGCCTGATCACCAAGGCATGTGATAAGTCGATGCCGAGGAGAGCTAGAAATCGACACCAAGGACCTGTGTACTGGTGGAATGAGGAAATCGCGGAACTTCGGAGAAAAGCCTTCGCCCTACGTAGGAAGGCGCAACAAAAAAGAGGACGAGCTGAGGTAACAGAAGCAGAAAGGCAATACCAAATGGTTAAGAAAAACCTGAAGAAAACTATCCGAACTAGCAAGAGAAGCGGCTGGATCGCAATCTGCAAAGAGGTGGACGAAGATGTCTGGGGTCGCGGTTATCAAATTGTGACGCGCCGAACTGGGAGACAAGCGCCGGTACCACCACGGAAGTCTACTGACATGGAATGGATAGTGGGGGCGCTCTTCCCAGAACATCCAGAGAGAGAACATATGATGGTAACTGCGGCGAACGCTGACATTCCCATCTTCAGCGTGGAGGAGCTTCACACAGCGGCCTACTCTCTAGGAAATAAAAAGGCTCCTGGCCCAGACGGAATACCCTCTGAGGTTATTAAAACGATAGCGAAAGAGCTCCCGTATCTACTGTTGAACATGTTCAACGCATGCCTCCTGGCGGGAGTTTTTGGGCAAAGGTGGAAGGTGCAGAGACTGGTCCTGTTAGACAAGGGTAAGGGGCCGCCTGTCACCCCGTCGTCTTTCAGACCGCTCTGCATGCTGGATAACACAGGCAAAGTATTCGAGAAGATGCTAAGGGCGAGGCTGCGGTTGGCCATCGAGGAAGCGGGCGGTCTATTTGAGAGTCAGCACGGGTTTCGTGCTAAGCGCTCCACGGTAGGAGCCTTACGAGAGGTAATCGAGGCGGCGCAGAAAGCATGGGAGGGAAATCGCAAGACGCGGGACGCTTGTGTCTTGGTCACCCTCGACGTAAAGAACGCCTTCAACACAGCAAGATGGGTCGACATCCTCGACGCGCTTAAACATCGGTTTAGGGTGCCTGCGTACCTGCTGAGGATGATTAGCGACTATCTAAACGACAGGGTGCTTATCTACGAGACGACGGAGGGCTGGCAGCGTAGAAAAGTTACGGCAGGGGTGGCTCAAGGATCCGCACTTGGGCCGGACCTCTGGAATGCGATGTACGACGGAGTCTTGAGAACTAAGCTACCTGTGTGGGCCAAACTGATAGGATTCGCCGACGACTTGGCGGCTGTCGTAGTGGCAAGAGACGTGGAACAGGCACAATTAAGAGTCCCAATTGTGGTCGGGATAGTAAAGAGGTGGCTGGAGAAACACGGACTTGTTCTGGCTGCCAGCAAGACCGGGGTGGTAGTCCTCACAAAACGGAGGCGTTTTGTGGAACCCCTTAAAGTGGATCTTGCAGGCGAGACTGTAGAGGCCACCAAGGTGGTCAAGTACCTAGGTGTGAGGGTCGATCAAAAGCTAATCCACTGGGCCCATATCAAGGGTGCGGCTGAAAAAGCTTCGTCAACGGTGGTAGCGCTGTCGAGGCTTATGCCAAACGTACAAGGACCAATATCCAGCAAGAGGAGGATCCTCATGAGTGTCGCCCACTCCAGCCTACTATACGCAGCAGAAATATGGGCCGATGCGCTAAATGCTGAGAAATATAGGCGTAAGCTGGGCTCTGTTCAACGCAGAGGAGCGTTGCGCATCGCATGCGCGTATCGGACAGTCTCAGAAGCCGCAGTACTGGTGGTGGCAGGAGTGGTCCCCATAGATCTGCTTGCAAAAGAGCGAAAGAGGCTCTATGAACATGGTGGGATAAATGACGGCGACCGCACAAAATTAAGAGAACAGGAGAGAATCCGGGTTCTACGGGAGTGGCAGCAAAGGCGGAACAGCGAGAGGACGGGCAGGTGGACCGCCAGGCTTATCAACGAGGTGACCCCGTGGGCCAACAGAAAGCACGGTGAGGTAAATTTCTACCTGACACAATTTCTCACTGGACATGGGCATTTAAACGCCTACCTCCACCGAATGAACAGGAAAAGTAGCCCCCTGTGTGACTACTGTACAACCAAGGAGGATGACGCGCAGCACACCTTCTTCCAGTGCGACAGATGGGTCTTCATGAGGCACTCGCTCGAGTCAGCCCTTGGAGAGGCGTGCACTACGGAGAACATCATAAAAGCGATGCTACGGTCCCAATGTAGCTGGGATGCGGTAGCAACATTCGTCGAAAGAGTCCTAAGACAAAAAAAGACGGAGGAGAGAGAGCGACTGGAGACTCAGTTTTCCTAAAACCTGAGCTGCCCAAGAGGACGACCAGGAGGACGCCGACGAAAGGCGTGATATATCCCATGACTCTGAAGTAATGCTAACGCGGTTTCCGGGGCCATGGGAAGACGAAAGAGGAGGTGGTTTTAGTGGGTAGGGTTCATTTCTGGACGAGTCCCACACTACCGATCCACGGTGTGCGTTAAAAGCATTTCCCCCTTCCTTTAAAAAAAAAAAAAAAAAACCCGCTTTGGACAGTGAAGACCGATGCCCGTGTCCATTTTTTGCGAATGTCAGCACTTCGCACGGTGCTGAGCTCGTCAAAGGAATTGACGGATGCAGGGGATTGCATATATATCTGCTTGCAAAATGTTTACAATTCTTCAATTCCAGGTTGGTCATTCGTAGGAAGTTTCGATTTGCCTGGTCCACAATCACGAGGTCCTCCGAGGTGTCGGGGTAGTAGTACGCTCTGTTCACTGACCTCACGGGTATAGGGTATACATTGCTTACGCAGTACCTCTTCTGGCTTATTAACGGAAAGTCGAGTATGACGACGATGGCGTTCCCTTGACTGAAGGCCTTCGTATCGGCTAGTCTCATTAGGGTAGGTGCTTCGTTGCGTTCGATTGGCACAGGGAATCCAGTTCCCGTTGGTAAGTGTGGTAGTACATCTGTGAGGTACTCTACGAGTTTCCTCGGTGGTAGCACCGCCGCACTCACCTTGCCGCTCGCAATCTCAACTAATAGCCAAACCAATTCTTTTACGTCGTTCTGTAGTGCCTCGACTATCACGCTTAGGGCGGTGAGGCCCTAGTCTAGCCTTTGTTCTTTCATCACTATACTCATGTCTGCCGTCAGTGTAAGGTTTACATGGGCAATGAGTTCTTGGCGAGTCAGTTCGTTGCTCTGCACGTTAGTGAAGGAGTCATTGAAGAGGTGCACCGTGGACTCGACCACCTGTAATTGGTCCTTCATGCTCTCCTTCAGCGTTCGCTGGTTGGAGCGTATGGCGGCAATTTCTTGGTTGATCCTTTCCGCGTCCGCGGTGTCCATATTTCCAGGGATGGATTTTACAATTGATCCTAACCCGTCGATCAATCCCCGGCGCTTACGCGCTGAGTTCGGTTTCACGAGGTCGTGAACCGTTCCCATTCCGTCTTCTATTTTCCGCACCATCCTGGCCACGGAATCTGCAATGACTGGGCAGAGAGGGTCATCTCTTCCTTGTTTCTCGCAGATGTCTAGTAGCAGCCGCAAATTAGCGCTGACGTCGGCTTCTCGTTTCAATAAGGCCGCGAGATCCATGGTGACGGCTAATCTCCATGTAGCCTTGGCTTCCAAGAGGGTTCCGATTTCTTCATAGAATATTCCCGGATTGCTGGCAAACGTGGTTACCGTAAACCCTCCATCCGCTTCTTCGGGGTTTACGCAGCTCGCCGTCAGCAGGACTGTTCTGCAAAAGGAGTAGCGAGTTACTTGAAACTGGCTGAACGTGGGATTGCCTATTCAGTGTGAATTCCCTCTTTCTTTAATTTCCCCCCTTGTTGCCGGTTTCGGTCGCGGTAGACTCTAGGGAGTTCATTCCGTTTTCTTCACTAGTACGCGATGGACGGCATATATCGGGTGATCTGCTGTGAGGGAATCGCCGTAGGGCCCGCTATACTACGTCAGGTGGTATGTATCCGCGACCTTTCCTTTTCTGCGTGTGTGCGGCCAACTCGCTGCATCCTCTCATGACGATTTGCCTATTGCTCTTTAGGACCAACTGGTGATCCCGGCGAGGAGAGACCATCGTTCCCTGATAGAGAGGTTCGCGACGAGAACTCTCAAGGAAATCATGAACAGGAGGTTCATGTGCAGGAGGACGGTGGAGGCACTGTGGGGCCTCGGTATCGTCAAGGGAGACGAGGAACCGCCCGATTCCTTGGGCCTTCAACGATTGTTCCGTGAGGAGTGCCCGATGTGCAGGCGACAGCTGTAGGACGAGTTCGAAATAAACAGCGTGTGCCCCTTATTCTCGAGTGACGTATTCTTGGAATATTTCCGTTCGTCCTCCGGCTGTGGCCATCCCGCTTCCTTCTTAGTGTTCAGTGAAGTTTTTTAGGCGGTTTGCGTGAACCAGGATGGTCTTCCGACCCATCTTTCTAGTGTAGTTAATCGCCGAATTTCTCGCGATTACTTCGTACGGGCCTATCCATTTCGGGGTCAATTTAGCTGAACGCCCGCGTCGTACGGCTTCATTGTGGAGTAGGACCCTATCTCCGATGCGGTATTCTTCAATTTTCGCGTTCGCGTCGTAGGTCAGTTTATACCTTTCTTTGGCGTAACGTACGTTAGCCCCGGCTACCGTCTATGTGGCACGTAGTCTTTCCCTTAGTTCCTGTGCGTAGTCGTCTAAGGAGTAGGAGTGTCGTGGCTCCTGTTTCACTGCTGTCGGGAGCTCTGTTTCCCAACCGAACACTAGCGTATACGGTAACAATCCGGTCGCCGTAAGGGGCGTAGTATTATAAGTAAACATTGCGTATCGTAGCCATTCATCCCAATTTCCTTGATCCTCGTCTATGTAGTTCTTAAGATATTCTGCGAGCGTGCGATGCGATCGCTCTAATGCGCCGTTGCTTTCCGGATGATATGCAGTCGTCTGGATCTTTTTAATTCTCAGCAACTTGCATACCTCCTTGAAGGTCGAACTCATTAAATTCGTTCCTTTGTCAGAGAGTATCGACTCTGTGCAGACGATCTCTTCAACGAGGGCTTTCGCCACGGTTCTGGCTTCTTGATTGGAGATGGCTACCGCTGTATTTAGTGAGGGCATCCTGGAACGTAAGTATGTACTTGTTTCCGGATGCTGTCTCTGGCAACGATCCTACTATGTCGACCGCTGCTTTTTCGAAGGCCCCTGCGGGTGTGTCCGTTATTATCATCGGGACCCTTCCCTTTTTACGCAATTTGTTTACCTGGCACTTGCGGCACGTGGAGATATAATCTTCCAGTGCCCTTCGGATTCCTGGCCAGTCGTACTTCATTCGAATACGTTGTAGCGTTCTCTTGATGCCCTGGTGCCCTCCTAGAGGGGCATCGTGGTACTCTTTAATGATTTTCTCACGGTTTTCTACCGTGGGGCAGGTTACGCCGCTGCCATAGTCAAGTTCGTCGTCCGAACTGTTGTCCTCTTCTTTACAGGACGATGAGCATTCGCTCTGCTCTTTCGAGCTTCTTTTCTTACGGATTTCTACGCAATCTCTGCCCCAACCGCACTGCTTTGTGGTGGGACATTCAGAGTCCTTCGCGCTTTCTTCTGGCCCTAGGCTGCCGTTCGGCTCAGAGGTTTCCCTCGCCTTCTTCTGGGCCCTTGTCGTAGCGTAAATACGACTTAACGCGTCCGCGTTAGTGTTTCTTTTCCCGGCCTTGTACTCCACTTCAAACTCATGTTCCGATAGTTTAATTCTCCATCTCATGAGTCGGGAGCCCTGGTCCTTTACTCCAAACAGCCAAGTCAGCGGCTGATGGTCCGTCACGACCTTGAACCGGGTGCCGTAGATATACGGTCGGAACTGTGCTATCGCCCATACGATGGCGAGTAACTTCTTTTCGGTCGTGTTATAGTTGAGCTCCGCTTTTGATAGCGTTCGGCTTGCGTAGCAGATTGGCAGGTCTTCTCCGACCTTGCCCTGAGACAAGATTGCGCCGATTGCCTTGTCGGACGCATCTGTTGTCACTATAAACGGTTTCTCGAAATCCGGGTGCTACAGCACTGGTGCCGACGTCAGTGCCTCTTTCAGTTCTTCGAAAGCGGCATCTCGAATCGCAGTCCATTCAAACTTCGTGTCCTTCCGGATAAGTTCGGTGAGAGTCTTGGCGATTTTCGAAAAATCCTTAATGAACTTCCTGTAGTATCCGGCCAAGTCTAGGAAAGATTGAACTCCCTTGACATTTTTAGGTACCGGGAGTTCCTTTACCGCTGTGAGTTTTTCCGAGTCGGCTCGCACACTTTCTTTCGAGATGATATGCCCTAGGTAGTCCGTTTCCCTCCGCAGGAACTGGCACTTACTTGGTTGTATGGCCAGTTTGGCTTCCCTCAGGTGCTGGAATACCTCTTTCAAGCGAGCGTTGTGCTCGTTTAGGTGCTTTCCGTACACCACTATGTCATCTAGATAGACATAGCATTTTACTCCTTGGAGTTCTGCTAAAACGGAATTCATCAATCTCTGGAAGGTTGGGGGAGCATTTTTTAACCCAAATGGCATCCGATTATACTCGATGTGCCCTTGCGGTGTAGAGAACGCCGTTTTCTCCTTGTCTTCCTTCGCCATTGGGATCTGATGGAATCCCGAGGCGAGATCCAAAATTGAAAAATATCTTGCCTTTCCCAGCTGGTCCAATATCTCGTTGATGTTGGGCCACTGCCCAAGTCTCCTATGATGGCTTCGTTTAGTTTTCGGAAATCCACCACCACTCGCATGCGTCGCTCGCCCGTTGCATCGGGCTTCTTTGCTACTACTAGCAAAGGGGCGTTCCACTGGCTCTTACTGGGCTATATTATGCCGTCGGCCAGCATTTCCGCCGTTTGTTTTTCGACCTCTTTCTTGTGGAATTCGGGCAGGCGGTATATGGGTACCTTGGTAGGTCTTACCCCTCTCTTTAACGGGATCCGGTGCTCTACCATGTGAGTGCACGGAAGTTTGTCTCCTTGCAGGTGGAATATCTCTTCGTATTCGCTGATTAGTCCTGCAAGGGCCCTTTCCTCTTCGCTGTTGAGGTGCGCCAGATCGAGTTCACTTTGTAATCGGTCTATGCGTCTGGCACCTCTTTCCGTGCTTATAGCGCTTACGCGCAACGTCTCGGCCTTGTCGCCTCCTTCTTCAGTGGAGGCATCCATCGGCTCGAGTTTCACGGTCGGGCGTTGCACCTCCGCTTCTAACTCGGTCATGTTGACCAGGCTCACTGCATAGCTGTTATCCTTCGGCTGCGTCAAGCACGAGCCTATGATAACACCCGTACTGACTTCGGACTTTGCGAGTAGTCCGACGTTCCGGCTGGTGGTAGCTACGTAAGCGATAGTCTCGCTTCTAGGAGGAAGTTTCATTTTTGACCTCTCATCTACCAGAGGCATGCAATGGCCGTAAAGTTTGAAGGTTCCTCCGCTGATTATGTCCGCCTTGTGTCTCTTGATGAATACCATCTCCAGCAGTCCGGTCAATGGTACCTCGTCTGGTACCACGTAAAACCAGTGTTTCATGTCGACGGCTGGGGTTTCGAGGACAACTTCTGCCTTGCACAAGGGCGTGAATTTCTCACCTCCCACACCCTGTAATTCTATGTCGCTATCTTGGATGACGGTATTCGGCTTCAGGCAGCTCTTTTTGATGATGCTGCACTACGCTCCGGTGTCGGCCTTCAGCGTCAACACTTCTCCGACTGCGTGTGGGGACGCGATGTCGAAATCGCTTGCGGATGCGGTATTTGAAGGCAAGGTTACCTGAAATAGTTGCATCATTCGCTTCGGGTTTCTTTCCTTTCCCGGGCGAGATTCTCTTGCCTGTTTCCCGGTAAGGAGCGTGTTGAGGCTTAAAGTACCTAAGGTTCGCTAACCGGTATTTTCGCGGCTAGAGGACGTTTGACCAGAATCAGGCGCATTCCGCTTATCGGCAACGTCTTGCCGGGGCGGATCTCGCGTCGATCCGTGTTCATTCTCTTGTTTTCTCTTCGCCCTCTTCCGACACTCTTTCCAAGTGTGACCCTTGAGTTTACAGTACGTGCAGACAACATCGACCCGGTTGATGGCCTTATTTTGTTGTGGTGCTGGTAGGCTGACGCGACCCGACTTACGCCTGCAATCTCGTGCCATGTGCCCGGCGTTACCGCAGTTGTAACAGGTTTTTCCCCCTGCCGCTTGGCCCTGCATGGACCTCCTCGCGTTTTGGGGCTGTCCCGTTGTAGTCCCTTTTGGTTGCACCATTCTGCTAATTTCGATGGCACCAGCAACCGACTCATGAGGGGTTTCATAATTTCTTGATCGCACTAAGATCTGCACCTGGCCGTTCAGTCCGTTTTCGAAATTTGCTTGCGCGCACTTGCGCGTGACGGTTTCGACCGTTTCCGCATCCCTTTCTGTGGGCACCAGCTCACATAGTTTTTCCACGAGATTTACTGTTATTTTTTCAACTCTCGTTGCGTACGTGGCGACGTCTTCTCCCGGGTTTTGCTTCAGGCAATTGAACTCCATTTGTGGGGCAGCCAGCGATTTACGCTGCCCATACAGAGCCTCTAGTTCGTATTTTAATTCGTCTAGGGCGGTGATAGTTTTGTGCTTCAGCTCCCTTGAGGCTTTCCCATTTAACTTACCGCTGAGCACCAGTTCCAGCAAAAGTTCATGGTCCGCTTCGGCAACCCTTCTAAATACGGTTTCGCATGACCTTATGAACCCATCTAATTCATTCGCGTCGCTTCCATCGAAGGTCTTGATGTTTTTCAACGCTAACCCTATATCTAGCCGTTGTGGTCCGACGGTCTAGGGTCTGCTTCGCCTTTCTCTTGTTGGTTCCGGCCGCCACCTTAAGCTCGCCCTGGTCCTCAGGTCCCGGTCGGGTTCGAGCCGTTCTCGGCATCTGGTGAGCGCGCTGATCTGGTCTTGTAGGGCGTTTATGAGTTCGTACTTGTCCGCTCCTACCTCGTCGAGGGTTTGCGCCAAATCTCTTCTCGCGTTCGGAGTATGCTCTGACCGGCGTCTTTGCGACTCAAAGACCTCGTCTTGTCGTCCTTCCCCATCGAGATACGTTCCCAGGTCAGCTGGGTCGTGGCTGGGCGTCCGTAAGGGTCGTCTTTCGCGATTCATCTGTGCTGCGTTAGGGGAAGGGCCTCGAGCCATACTTACTGCATTTACGGGGTCTGAGACGGCAGTCCGCCCGCGTAGATGCGCGATTTCCTTGTTCACCATAGAATCTGACATATCGCCCAGCCGGTCCAAGAGAGTGTCGTCGTACTCGTCAAAGGCCGATTCCTTTCGCGAAACTACCCCGAATTTAGCGTTTAGGCTACCCGACATAGCCGCCTGTTGACCCGCGGGTAAGCGTCCTGACGGCGAGAGAGTTTGCAGTGCTCTCCTAGCTCTAAAGGTTATATCTCCGACCGCCGCTTCTAATCCGGCTATGGCGTTAACGTTCTCCCTATCCTAAGGTGAGTCAAACGAGCCTCCCCTACATAAGGGGCGCGGATTAGTATCTCCCGGCATGTGCTGACTCGCGCGGAGTGAGTCAGGGTTTTACCGTGACTAGCTGTTTAGAGACAACTATCGGTGAGAACGATTTCGACTAACCTACCTACTGGCGTTGGAAATTTTATAGGCTTTATAAATTGGTAACCGCCACTTACAGGATGATGCTCCACTCCATGGTGTTGACACTTCGGGATGACGTTGGTAGCAGTCGTTGGCTAACTCATACTCATCTTGATCCCGGTAGCGGCGATGTCTGGATCCCGCTCTTAGTCGTGGACGTCCTTTCAGGCGTCGTTGACCCTTGATGTGGTCTCGTGTGTCGGCAACGTTTGCGCGTATTCTCTTTGCAATGGCACTTACCGCGTAGCATTTTTCCGTCCGTTCCTCGACGTCCCTTGTCGAGTCTGACCTTGTTTCTGATTCAACTACCGCGTGTTGAATCCTACCAGGCTATTTGTCCCAACGAGTGTGTGTCGGGCTCAGCTCTGGGTTTCGTTTACCGTTTCCGGCTGTTTCCCGCTCGGGCTGCTTGATCACTTCAGACACTTCCGTTTCGCTAATTCACTTTGGGAGGATCCCACCGCTGCCACCAAATTTGTTGTGCCGTAACGTCTCGATAACGAAGGTGTTCGATAGAGAGGTTAGGACTTGGATATTTTTGGGATCGTTGCCGGTTAGGGAGTTAGAACTCGCGTGAATATAACAAAACTGAGAAGATTTATTAAAATAATCAAGTGTTTTGTACAGTATTTCGACGTACGTCGACTTGGAAAAATATAGGCACCATTCGGTCTTCCTATTTCCTGTACCGAGTCTACTCCACGAGACCACCTTATCCGTTCGGATTTTCACTGTAGACTGTCGATTTTCGGATGTGCAGCCATAAGCTGGACTTCCGAAAAGTGATTATTGTGCGATTTTATGATTTCTACATTTCGGTTGCCAGGCCGCCTTTAAATCTGACTTAGCGCATTGCTACACGCGTGAACTACTTGGTCTGGCGTTTCTCAATAGGGTCAGGAGACTCCCAGCACAACACTACTTAAAGAGCACCAGCAGATTAGCATTGTCCCGTACCAGATGTTTTGGAATGTGAGCGTACGCCTGACAGTGATGGAAACAGTCAACGTTCCTGTGCCGCCCCATGCTGAAGAAGGCTCTGATGTTATCTTGCTTCTCGCAAGCAATGTCGTCGTAAATAATTATCGAGTTTCGACGTGCCTCGTTCGGTAGCAGCACTTGTTCGTGTTCCGTAAAGGGAAAGTACTCGACGCCGTCCACGAATGCGAGTAAACGTTCTAAAAACTTGTACTTTGGCTGATCAAGAGATTTTGAGTATACGTAGACGTTTTTGAATCTTAATCCGTTAGGATGAATTATGAGAGCGAGCAATGCATTCGTCTTAACGCAATTGGATGGTCCGCAAAATACTGCTCGTATACTATTTGCCAGTAATTCGCCGTGTCGCTTGACCTCGTTCTTCTCCTTTACTCGCACGATTTTGTCAAAGTTCGTTACAGGTAACCTGACGGACTGCTTCTCGAACCTCGTCTCGATCTTGACTAATCGTGGAAACTATAAATTACTAGTTTATAAGGATCGCTGTTCAGTCGGAACTGTTTCACCACAGGGACATGATCGTGCATTCTAAGCGTAAAAGCATTGCGAGGAAGAAATCTCATCGTGGCAAAGGATTGGTCAACAGGATCATCAGCAGTCTACCCGTTCAGCTACATATACCCGGTTATCAGTACTGTGGGCCCGGTACGAAACTAGCAAAGAGACTCGCGCGTGGCGATCCGGGCATCGACCCCCTGGACGCAGCTTGCAAAGAGCACGACATCGCTTACTCGAGAAATCGAGAGAGTCTCGAACACAGAAGAGCGGCGGACAGGGTACTGGCTGACAAAGCTTGGAAGAGCGTTTTCGCTAAAGACGCGAGTCTCGCCGAGAAGGCGGCCGCCTGGTCCGTAGCGAACGTAACGGGCGCCAAGACGAAACTCGGTATGGGACTCAAGCAGAAGAAGAAGCCAAAGACTGTTACGATAAGGAAAGTCATCGAGGAAGCCAAACGATTGATGATTCATAGCAGCGATGCAGGAGTCGTTATCAGATCTGCTCTCAAGAGTGCACAAGCTGCCGTCAAACGAGCGGGTGGAAAGCGCAACGACCGTACGCCTCGGGTTCTACCCGTGCCATCCAAAGTCGGAGGCTTCCTGCCGTTTCTCATTCCCGTGTTTGCGGATCTCAGCGCCGCTAGAGCGTTGGCCGGCGGTGCTTCAGGCATAGCAAAAGCCGTGAACGATGCGAATGCAAGCAAGGAACAACTGAAGGAAAGTCAAAGGCACAACGAGACGATGGAAGCTATCGTGTCAGGCAAAGGACTGTACTTGAAACCCTACAAAAAAGGACTAGGCCTTCGGCTGAAGCCAAAAAGCTTGAAGTGAAACTACTACGCCGAGCGTTGACCGATGCGGATCTGCTAAAGTACGCAAAGATCATGAAGATTCCATATTTTCGCGGAGTCTTTATGCGGAACGCTATGCCAAAGGGTGGCCCGTACAAGTACGAGTCGACAATCGTCAATCTCGATGACGAAGATGGTCCAGGAACACATTGGGTTGCGTACAAGAAGCTGAACGATAGAGTCATTTATTTCGACAGTTTCGGCAATCTTCGACCGCCGCTAGATCTTATCGGATATCTCGGTGTTGCTAGTGTAAAGTACAATTACAAGCGATATCAGGAGTACGATATTTTTGCATGTGGACACTTGTGTCTAAAGTTCCTATGCGGACAATGAAATCGTAAAAACAAGTATCGTCTATACAGGGTTAGTCAGTAGAAACGCACCGGAAGAAGTTGGCCGGAAGTGGCTGACACGGCAGTGTGGCCTCTTCAAAAAATGATATGTAACTGTGACCGATTTCTGATAAGCGAAAACTAACAGTTCGCATAGCAATAAAGTTTTTGAAATATTTCAATAGTTGGGTTACTGAAATAATTAATTAATATTGTAATGACAATATGTAATGTCAGTTAAGATTTATTTTCACAGATTCTTTTCCTGCACTTTTTTGCTATAAAAACATTTCAATTAATTGATTTTTAAATTAATTGCAACATTGTATTGCAGAATTGCAGTTGTGATCATTACTTGGAAATATCAAAATTGTGAATATTTTAAACTTTACATTGTTTTAATTGCAATCTGTTGTGAAAATAAATCTTAAGTAATATTACACTTTGTCATTACAATATTAATTAATTATTTCAGTAACCTAACTATTGAAATATTTCAATAACCTTATTGCTATGCGAACTGTCAGTTTGCGTTAATGAGAATCGGTCACAGTCACATATAATTTTTTGAAGAGGTCACACTGCCGTGTCGGCCACTTGCGACCAACTTCTCCTGGTGCGTTTCTACTGACTAACCCTGTATAAGCTTGCTATGTAATTTCACAAGGGCAGTCGAACGTTCGCAATCATGGAAGATTCATTCACGTTGACTTTATCAGGCACCTCCTTCATACTGGAAGCATAATACTTTGCTCCTATCGAGATTTCCCCGTACAAACATTACGCTCTGGGACTCATCGAGTTGCTGACCTTCAATTCCATTCCCAACGTGGACACGGATCACAACTAGCCCTACGTGGGGGATGAAGTTATCACTATACCCACTGGTAGCTACGAGATCGAAGATATCGAAAACTACGTGCATAGCGCGTTGACGGACAAGAGCATCGTCATTTACATTAAACCTAACAATAATACGTTGTGCAGCGAAATTAAGTGCAACCGTGATATCGACTTTAGACCCAACGATTCCATAGGCCGCTTGTTGGGCTTCACTCAACGCGTTCTGGAAGCTAATAAATTACACACGTCCGACGTACCGGTCGCCATTCTCAAGGTGAACGCCCTACGAGTCGAATGCAGCGTCACGACGGGCGCTTACATCAACGAACGTAAAGTGCACACCACACACGAATTCTTTCCGGTCGTGCCACACGGATACAAGATCATAGAGGTGCCAACGCACGTCATTTATCTACCGATCGTCACCAAGACGATAGATCACCTGCAGCTTCGAATAGTCGATCAAGACGGGGACCTGGTGAATTTTCAAGGAGAAGTCATAACGATCAGGCTGCACGTCAAATCCATGCGGTAATGGGTATCGACTACAATAGGAAAATTGGTAGTGGTTTGTAACGTGGCATCATGCGCCTGGCTTAGGCGCACCACGTTACCTTAAAGGATAAAACTCAAGGGTCCGCGTCGAAGGGTTGCGCGATCGAGATGGGAGGGGGTTCAGCTGCGGTAGCGGCGGGGCGGATCGGCCGGCGTGGCACGAGGGCTAATACCCTACGCCGATGAGGCCGCCGACCGCCCGCTTCCCGCTAACCGCCCGCTGCACACCTGATCATCCCGACGTGCGACCTGGATGGCAAGGTACCGCGGGAGGGGGCGGTGGGGTATTTTTGTTTTGGTCCACCCGCTGGACGAGGGAGGATGAGGGGGCCAGGAATTCCCATGAGGTGGGAATTCCTTCGGCTAAATTCGGCAAACCGGCAACAATAGGACTCGGCGATCTTCAGATTTGCCGAAGTTAATCTCTTTCCGGTAATCGACCGAGTCACACGTGGCGACGATAATACGGACGATTACCGGCAGTGCACTTTTGGATTACGGATTTTTGTATTGACGACTCGGCTTGATTTACGATGGATCTCTCTGGTGGACGACGCGGCTTGGATTTTGGGGACTTAATTTGGATTTTTTAGTGAAATAAGGGTAAAAGGGTGACGGTGTGGTAAGTGCGGAGGTGCTAAAGAGCGGAAGTGCGCAAGGGGTCGCCAACCGAAGCCGAGGACCTCCCGCCCTGAAGCGGCCCATTTGGTTTTTTTCTTCTTCTTTGGATTTATTGGACAAGCCGCTACACCGGTAAGTACCGCCGAGAGCGGCCCTTCTTATTACACGGATTCCCCTCGGAGAAGGGCCGGGATAGCCGCCTTCACGTAGCCGGGTGGAGACCGGTGGTCCAGGCGTTCGGGACGCTGACCTGCGAAGATCTCCGCTAGGAAAGAGGTTCGTCCACCGAGCTTGGTAGGATTGCGACCGCGTGGCAGGAATCCGCACCTCGTGATAAGGCAAGCTAGGGACGGTGGGAACGATTAACCCTGCGGCCCTTACGAAGGGCCGCGCTCGCCGTTAGAAGTTATTGTACGCGTCGGACGATCTGTACTGACTCCGTTTTCTTTTTATTTGAATAAACGGACGTTAAAACTTAAAACGGCGTTTTCATAGGCGTACCCCGAACTGTTCAAATCGCATCGCCCCCACGTTCCCCTCTATCATTTCAGTTAGCTGAGGCTGAGCAGCCGGGAGATCGCGTCGAAGCGGCTATAGGAAGAACGTCGGTGCGGAGAGTCCGCACCTGGCGCCCAACAATCCGATTTAGTTCGGATCACGGATATTTTTCCGGATTTCAGCACTTTGGGAGCGACCGTGGATTATTTGTCGGCTACGCCGTTGGCCGGCGTAAGTCACAGGCTATAACAGTAGGCCGATATGCCAAAGAGGGATCAGTCGTCGACCCATTCTCAAGACGCTAACACGTCGAAACGTCTTGTTTCTGGAAAATTTAGGATTCAAGGTCGCGAGAGGAAAGTAAAGCGTTCGTTCTGTTGCATTCTTTTCGTCTGCCGTGTACCATGAAGGAAGAAACGCTGAACATTCAGACACCGATCGTCTTCGATGAATCTATAGTACACTATGAAACGCATGCGCATCAACCTTACGCCTCGCCAACGTTCAACAACAGCGACGAGTTTCGAATCTCCGTTCAACATCAAGACCTATGCTTACTACCGAGCAAAAGTTCGCTGCACGTGTATGGAAAGCTGGTCAAGGAAGATGAATCCACAGCGACTGCGAGCACGACTCTGGTAAACGATACTATTTGCCATCTCTTCGAGGAGATTCGCTACGAAATGAATGCTACAAAGATCGATCGAAACAAGAACGTGGGTCTCACGATTCTCATGAAGGGATATGTTTCCCTGAGTTCGGTCAACGATTCTTGATGGAGATCGCCGGTTGGCTCGACGTCAGAGAACAAGAGAAGTTGACCAATGTAGACAGTTACTTCGACGTATCCATACCGCTGAGTCTGATACTGGGTTTCACCGAAGATTATCGCAAGATCTTCGTTAACGCTAAACACGAGTTGATTCTGACGAGAGCAAAGAGCGATGTCAATGCAATAGTGCAAACTGCTCCGGAAGAATGCAAAGTCATAATTCACAAATTGGAATGGCTGATACCGTACGTAAAGGTGTCGGATCGACGAAAGATATAACTGCTTAAATTCATCGTAAGGGATGTACCCATCTCCATGAGCTTTCGTACCTGGGAGCTGTACGAGTACCCTCTACTCCCCACCACCTCGAAACACGTGTGGACCGTCAACACGTCGACTCAGTTGGAAAAACCACGATACGTGATACTGGGTTTTCAGACGAGCAGAAAGAACAAGAAAAATAAGAACGCTAGTCACTTTGACCATTGCAACGTCAGAGACGTTAAGCTCTTTCTGAACTCGCAATGTTATCCCTACAGAAATCTGAATCTTGACATTGATCATAATCAGTTTGCTGTGCTGTACGAGATGTATGCAAACTTTCAAGCTACGTACTACGGCAAGGATCCCGAGCCTTTGCTGAAGAAGAATGAATTTCTCGAATACGCTCCGTTGATCGTTATCGATTGTTCCAAACAAAACGAGTCTCTCAAACTCGGACCCGTCGATATTTGTCTGGAATTCGAGGCGTAAAACAATTTCCCTGCCGATACATCGGCATTCTGCCTGATCTTGCACGATCGCGTAGTCGAATATAACCCGATCAGTGGTGGTATGAAGAAATTGGTATAAAGAGGCTGCAATCGTCTCTCCCTGCGCAGTTCATCAAAAAATGGAATTCATCGTGAACGTACAAGGTTTCAAGAAACCCTCGAACGAGTTCGTCCTGAAGGAGTTATCCGTGATTGGAGTCGGCAGCAATTTTTCCGAACTTGCAACATTTCTCTTTCAGGCACCTTGTCCATGGAAATGCTTACCCGCCAAGTACAAGAGCATGAATTTGTGGTTGGAACGCAATTTTCATGGGATCTCTTGGACCTCCGGTGATGTACCTCACAATCACGTTAAGAAAATTCTTCGAGTTATTCTACAAGATGCCTCCAGGATCTATGTGAAAGGAGTAGAAAAGAAGAGTTGGTTGGCAGCTTTCATAGGACGATTCGAACACATCGTGGATCTAGGAGATGTGGGATGCCCTTCGCTGCAAAACCTGCGCAAGAACTTACTCACCCGCTGTTCGCATCATCATGCTCCCCATTTTCAATGTTCGATGGAAAACGTTAAATTGTTAAGGAATTGGTTGTCGGAATGATAAATTTATTTTTGATTATGAATAAAGACATATGATATAATAAGTTGTATATTTATTTAACACGTATACATAGTAGTATTAAGAGCATACGTATAAACATTTACAAACATTGAAACTCAATCTGATTATACTGCCCACCGAGATAGCGCATAAGGAGTCGATCTTCGTCGGCAGCACGCACCATCTTATGGAACAAATTGTTATCGTCTTTCAAGACTTTAGACACCCTCGCTGGTAGAAATGTCGGAAAGCTGTTTTCAATGTCGACGATTAGTCTCATTCTGTATTTTGTTTGGATTTTGTGAATACAATTGAGCTTGTATTCTTTTTGAACTTCTAGTTCTGACAACTTTTTCGTTGGAAGAAATGCGTCCAAACGAGCTACTTTGTTAATTGTCGAGAAGTCCATTGCGTTCAAATTTCTTCTAGCTTCGATTAACTATATTCAAACTTTGAGCTCGCGTTGTTTACTCTTATTCGGCATCGGTCGAATTATCACAGCAGACTAATGAAGGCACATTTAGCTTCTCCTTTTATAGGAAACTCTTAAGGGCTAAAATGGGGGTGGGGGGCTTCGCAAATTTCTAGGAATCGAATCACCGACAGAAATTCCTAGAATCGATGTCAAGGTCCATGCATCTTTCGGACGGAGCGATTGAAGTTCTGGAATATTCGGACGAACCTTAGCCTTCCTCCAACGACGAAGTTGCGCCGCCGCGCACGCATACGAATAATTCGACACCTCGGGGGGATGGGGAACTGCATTCTCGACGCACGACTCTGCGAGATGACGTTCGGTATTGCGCATTCGAACAACCGATACATAGATTTTTCTACAATGACTATGCCGCATTTCGTAGGGCTGCATCCTCGATGCGCAATTCTGCGAGATAGCGTTCAAGGCCAAACCGACTGAACGCTCCTTGGAGTGGGGGGAAAGGGGCCCTGTCAAAACGTCGCGCGACTAGACGGTTCGAAGAGGGGGGAAGAGGGTTCATCGAAGCTTCACGAAGGCTCCCTGGAGTGGGGGGCAAGGGGCCCCGTCGAAACGTCGCGCGAGAGGATCGTCGGCTCTGGGAACGACCCTCCGCGACTTACCACGGACACGAACCATCGAAGCTTCTAGAGCGTTCTAGAATGTTCTAGAAGGTTCTCGATCGTGTACGATTTCTAGAATCGGACGCAAAATTCCCGGAATGTGACGCAAAATTCCTAGAATCCCCCATAAATTCCTAGAAAATAGAGGTCTCGGTGACGTCACTTTCGAAAATCGTAGAGCTCACGACGGCATCTTAGCACGAACATCCACCTTCGAAAGTTCTAGAGTGTCGGTATATGTCGGTTACCGGAATCGTTGTCCAGAACCGGCCCAGCTATACTACTTTATATGTTGTGTTTCATTTCATGCTACATGTAAAAAAGCCAAAGCTAACGAAGACCCCAGTAATGCTAATCTTTATTCTCTTTGAATTTGGGTAAGACTTGATTTACTGACAACTAATTCTATGTCTCGATAATTTACTTTTATTGTAGTTTCCATAATATTATACAGTAATGGAATACACACTTTTATAATACATACATTCAGGCATGGTAATTAAACTGTATTACAAAAATCATGTATTAACACCCTCGCTTACACATTTTTCAGACAGTAGTTTATAGTATTTTTTTTACCCTTCTGAATACAACAATAAAAGAATCAAATACTGATCGCATAAAATAATTATCATTACATACACTTTAAACAAATATTTGTATATTCTTCTCCACCGCTGAAGTAGTCATATGTATTTTATAGAGAAAAATAATATGGTTCCTTGTGAACTAGATATGTTTCAATGAGGTGCTCCAATGTTGTATATAAGAGTCTATCGAAGGATTCAGAAGCATTTAATTGAAGAATACACGAGTCTACTGGTTTCACACATAAATATCTTTGAGTCGAAACGGTGTCAGGGCGTAGTAGACGTTGCGCGACTACTTAAGGTAGTAGGATAAGAATATCAGTGAATGATTTGAGAGATACGGATTTTTAAACTATTATTAATCAGGTGTTTGTAATTTAAATAGGCATCAGAATATATTGAATTTTTAATTGTTTAGTGCAACTGAATAATAGTATAACCAAATTAGACGATTTATAATCCATACGCGCTTATATAATATGCGGTTGTATACATTTACGTAGTAATGATCGCTAACCTAACATTCATATATCTAAATATTATTTTGTCGTCATATTAGAATTTTGTTACCAAATGAGGAAAACTTGTAGTACGTGTATGTGCGTGTATTCGGTTTTTTAATTTGCAATGATGAAAAACAATAATTATATTAGAAATGAATATTATACTTTTGAAAGATAATTGTATTAACACGTTAGCGATTAACGATAAACTGTATCATGCAGTAAAGACCGCGTGCGATGTTTTCAATACTCGTTTTCGCCTCGCGCGCTCGTCAGCGACTCGTACTGAAAACATCGCACTTGACCTTAAAAGTGCCATTTTACCCCCTTAGTACACAATGTACTATTGTGTATTATTTTTTTTGTTTGAAAACAGGTTTAGATTACTCAAAAAAATTTTTAATACTTTTTTATTGTAGATACTAAAAATACACAAAACTTTCATTTTTTATAATATTTTATACGATGCACCGTCTCCGGGATATCTGTATTCAAAATAAAAACGACCGAATTCACGTAGCATAGCAGATAAACTACGGGTGGCTGAAGTCTGATTGAATCGCTCATATACATATAAATAAAGCATATCTTCGGTTGTGATTAACATGTGCCATTCATCGTAACTCTTATTTATATCAAAATATGCCAATACATGAATGTGATTTCTCCGCACGATCTTTTGTGTAATCATATAAATGTAATAGATGAGGGAACTCAAAATGTACTAAGACTAAGTTAGAATTTAAATAACAAGATTGTGGTATACATAGCCTATCAATAAGTAAATTGTAAGGTGACTCTATTATTTTATAATTCATATTAAAGTAGCGCCTTTAAAGGATATATGCGAAAACAGAGTATAAATCTAAAATTTGAAATAAACCATACGAAATGCTAGAATAAAAAAGGATATTCTATTGAAATACGTAACTCTCCACTTCACTCGTCTAAAGTAGTTATACAAGGAGAGTTCTGGATCAAGATTCCTGCACCGACATATTACCGGCATCCGGGTTCTCATCCGTGCTAAGTTGGGACGTGGGGCCCCCTAGGTTAGCGACGTTGGCGCCCCCTAGGTTAGCAACGTTGGCGCCCCCTGTGGATGGTAAGTTAGGACGATTGGGCCCCCTATGAAAGATTTCTGCTTACCGACGGCGCCGAAAATTTTGGGTGCTGCGCGCGCGCAGGAGTCGACGACGCCGACCCCTTCATTGGCTGACGTCATCGGAAGGGGGCCCTAGTTTTACGTCAGGTGTCAGGGATTTTACGTCAGGTGTCAGGGATTTTACGTCAGGTGTCAGGGATTTTACGGCAGATTTCAGAAATATTACGGCAGGTATCAGGGATTTTACGGCAGATTTCAGAAATATTACGGCAGATTTTAGGAATTGTACATCAGACGTAATTGAGTACATTGACCTTCCGAATTTTGTACATGCGATCCCCAGGCAGCTCCTACCCTTTACCCCTCCCCGCAGACTAGCATGTAGAGTCGGTGGAGATCAAGAATGACCCTTCGTATGTCACCCGAAGAATTCCGATGACATTTCATCATCGTCATAACCCCCCTGTTCCTCCTCCTCCGCCTCTATCGTTCCGCTACGATACAGTGGCCTTGGAGAGACGGTAAAAATCAAAGGAGGTGTCGAATAACCCTTTGTACGTTGCCGAAAAAATTGTTTACAATAATTTAATGTGCACTATTTGTTCGAGAAGAATTGCGCATCGGGACGGTGGTGGATCTTTGATGTCAAAGAATTTAGATGTCACCTCTATCGTTTCGCTACGATACAGTGACCTTGGAGAGACGGTAAAAATCAAAGGAAGTGTCGAATAACCCTTTGTACGTTGCCGAAAAAATTGTTTACAATAATTTAATGTGCACTCGAGAAGAATTGCGCATCGAGACGGTGAATCTTTGATGCCAAAGAATTTAGCAAGTTCCGTTACGATACAGTGGCCTTGGGGAGACGGTAAAATCAAAGGACATTTCAAATTACCCTTTGTACGTTACCGAAAAATTGTTTACAATATTTATTCGAGAGGAATTGTGCATCGAGACGGTGGTGGATCTTTGATGTCAAAAAATTTAGCAAACCTTTGTATAATGCCGAAATGTAGATCCATGAATTGTTTACTTAATTAAAATTCCTTCACACTCTTAAGAAGAAGAAGAGTGCCCTCTATATAAGGAAGAGCTTGGTGCTCTTTCATTAGTTTACTGCTGCAATTCGTCGAGTTTGGAGAAAGAACGTGAACTGAAAGTAAGAATAGATTTGAGAAGAATATTTAATCCAACCTGTGTGAAAATGGACTTCTCAAAAATTAACAAAGTGGCGCGTCTGGAGGGTTTCCTGCCAACGAAAAAATTATCAGAATTGGAGGTTGAAAAAGAATACAAGATTACCAATATAAGGAAAATTCAAACGAAATTTGGAGCAAGACACATCGTTGACGTGGAGAATAGCTTCTCAGTATTCCTGCCAGCAAGGATCTCGAGGACTCTGACGGACGATGAGGATTTCTTTCAACGGATGGTTTTGGATACCGCTGAGAATCGGCTTTGTATGCGTTACCTCGGTGGGAAGTTCAATCTCATGGAATTTCGATATTTGTAAACGTTCATACTTATGATTTAAATAAATTGTCACGTAAGGGGCAAAAAAAAAATACAACTGCTTATTTCTTTCATATACACACTTTATTCTTAATCAAAAAATATACATTCCATCATCCAAGTCCTTAACGATTTAACATTTTCCATCGCACAATTGAAATGCGGAGCATGGTGATGCGTACACAGGGTAAGTGAATTTTTTCGCAACTTTTGCAGCGAAGGACAACCCAGATCCCCCAAGTTCACGATATTTAACGATTGTCCCATAAATTTCTCCAACCAATTTTTCTTTTCCAATCCTTTTACATAAATTCTGGTAGCATCTCGTAAAATGACTCGAAGAATATTTCCAGCATGGTTGTAAGATGTATCGCCAGAGTTCCAAGACATACCATGAAAGTTGCGTTGTAACCACAAATTCATGCACTTGTACTTCGCTGGAAGAGAGCTCCATGGACACGGTGGTTGAAACAGAAACGTCGCAGGTTCGGAGAAATCGCTACCCACTCCAATGATAGACAGCTCCTTCAAGACAAACTCGTCCGAGGGTTTCTTGAAACCTTGTACGTCCACGATGAACTCCATGGTGACAGACTGCTTGCATTGACATGATCGTAGGGTTTTTATACTAATTTTTTCACCCCACCACTAATTGGATTATATTCTACTATTCGATCATGTAGAATTAAACAGAACGCTGATGTTTCGGAGGGGAAATTTTGGTCTGCCTCGAATTCGAGACGAACGTCGACTGGTCCAAATTTGAGCGACTCATTTTGCTTGGAGCAATCGATGACAATTAGTGAACCATAGGCGAGGAAATCATTCTTTCTCAGTATGGGCTCAGGCTCTTTGCCGTAATAAGTAGCTTGAAAGTTTACATACATCTCGTACAGCAGAGCAAACTGATTTCGATCAATGTCAAGATTTAGATTCCCATAGGGGTAGCATTGCGAATTCAAGAAGAGTTTAACATCTCTGACATTGCAATGGTCAAAGTGACTGGCATTCTTATTTTTATTATTCTTTTTGCCAGTTTGGAATCCCAATATGACGTATCGAGGTTTTTCAAGTTGACTGGACGTCTTGACGGTCCACACGTGTTTGGATGTGGTAGGCAGTAGAGGATACTCGTACAGTTCCCAGGTGCGGAAGCTCATAGGGATGGGTGCATCCTTCTCGATGAATTTCAGCAGTTCTATCTTTTGACGATCGGAAACCCTTACGTACGGTATCAACCATTCCAATTTTTGAATTACAACTTTGCATTCTTCCGGAGCAGTTTGTACAATGGCATTGACATCGCTCTTTGCTCTCGTCAAAATCAACTCGTGCTTAGCGTTTACGACGATCTTGCGATAATCTTCGGCAAAGCCTAGTATCATACTCAGTGGTACGGATACGTCAAAGTAACCAGCTGCATCGGTCAATTTCTCTTCTTGCATCCAGCCAGCATTATCCATCACCGAGCGTTGACCAGGAGTCAGGGAAAGGTAGCCCTTCATGAGACTCGTGAGGCCAACGTTCTTATTTCGATCGATCTCTATACCATTCATTTCATAACGAATCTCATCGAAAAGATGACAAATGCCGTTATTAACCAAGGTTGTGTTTGTAACCGCCGTAGAACCATCTTCCTTCACGAGCTTTCCGTATACATGCAGCGAACTTCTACTCGGTAGTAAACACAAGTCTTGATGTTGGACGGAGATTCGTATTTCATCACTGTTGTTGAACGTTGACGACGCGTAAGGCTGGTGTGCATGCGTTTCGCAGTGCGCTATAGACTCATCGAAGGTGATTGGTGTTCGAATATTTAAAGTTTCTTCCTCCATGGTGAGCAACGGATAAAAATAATGCAGCAGCAGCAGAATGAACGATTTAGTTTCCTCTTCCGACTGGTGTGACCTTGAGTCCCAGATTTCTCAGGAATAACACGTTTTGAGGTGTTAACGCTTTGCAGCGCGGACGATGACTGATTCCTTTTAGACATATCGGTTCATTATTATAGCCGTTATTATAACCACTACCAATCTTTCGGTTATACACGATCCCCATTATCACATGGATTTCACGTGTAGTCTTATCGTTATGATTTCTCCTTGAAAATTCACTAAGTCTCCGTCCTGATCGACTATTCGAAGCTGTAGGTGATCTATTGTCTTGCTCGATACTGGGAGGTAAATGACGTGCGACGGCACCTCTATAATCTTATATCCTGGTGGTACAACCGGAAAGAATTCGTGGATGGTATGTACCTTACGTTCGTTTATGTAAGCGCCTGTAGTAATGTTGCATTCGACTCGCAAAGCGTTCACCTTGAGAATGGTTACAGGTACGTCGGATGTATGTAATTTATTAGCTTCCAAAACGCGTTGAGTAAAACCCAACAATCGACCAATCGAATCATCAGGTTGAAAATTGATTTCACGGTTACACTTAATTTCGCTGCACAGGGTATTATTGTTAGGCTTAATACGAATTAGTATATTTTTATCTATCAACGCACTCTGTACATAGTTTTCAATATCCTCTATCTCGTAGCTACCAATGGGTATAACTATAACTTCATCACCCACGTAGAACTTGTTGTGACCGGTATCCACGTTAGGAATCGAATTAAAGGTTAATAATTCGATGAGCCCCAGAGCATGATTTTTATCTCGAGAAAGTTCGATTGGGGGAAAGTACTGGGCTTCGAGTATAGAAGAATTGCCTGATAAAGTTAACGTGAATGAATCTTCCATGATTGCAAACGCTTGACTAACGATCAAGAGACTCGGTCGAGTCTCGCGCCAAGTACAGGCAACCCGCCGTACGGGGCACGGCTCGCCGAGACTCTTTACTCGAAGCATCGCTTGTACCTGTGTTTCGACTCAAATATCTTATGAACGGCTGTATGTGAGAAAAATTTATTGATACATTCACTCTAGGAATCAAGGGTTCTGAATTAATTGCCACTAAATTCAATACGATTAGTATACGAGATCAGGGTGTATTGAGATGGCGAGCGAGATGATTTTATTTCAGGTCCGTCGTCGTCGTCGTCGTCGTCGTCGTCGTCGTCGTCGTCGTCGTCGTCGTCGTCATCGTCGTCGTCGTCTTCGCACGTCCATCGCATTTTTTACCCAACAGATGGCGCTGACTGCTGTGTCTTCATTACCTATTTGTACTCTGAATGGTGTTAGTAATTTACGAATACACAACACAGTCAAATACACTTTATACGTGAAGCTACTGTTCATACCGAATGTCCAGTTAGTAAAAGGGTGCTTTCACACCGTATACAATTATTAAGTTTTTAATAGCATTCATGTGGAGCGCGCGTGTATGGGTGTATGTATATGTGTGCTTCAACATAGTTCCTCGTATTTTAGGTGACAGTTTTTAGAGACACAGAATGTCCAGGTGTTTCTCTCCGTAATATCCTGTATCTAGATGGCGGACGTGGAAGTCCAGGGTGTCCAGGTAGTCCGCTTCGTAGTTTTCTGTATCTAGGTGTCGGATGTGGAAGTTCAGGGTGTCCAGGTATTCCGCTTCGTAGTTTCTTGTGTCTAGGTACTGGATGTGGAAGTCCAGGGTGTCCAGGTATTCCGCTTCGTAGTTTTCTGTGGCCAGGTGTCGGATATGGAAGTTCAGGGTGTCCAGGTATTCCGCTTCGTAGTTTCTTGTATCTAGGTACTGGATGTGGAAGTCCAGGGTGTCCAGGTATTCCGCTTCGTCGTTTTCTGTGTTAAGGTGTCGGATGTGGAAGTTCAGGGTGTCCAGGTATTCCGCTTCGTAGTTTTCTGTGTCCATGTGTCGGATGTGGAAGTTCAGGGTGTCCAGGCATTCCGCTTCGTAGTTTTCTGTATCTAGGTGTCGGATGTGGAAGTTCAGGGTGTCCAGGTATTCCGCTTCGTAGTTTCTTATGTCTAGGTACTGGATGTGGAAGTCCAGGGTGTCCAGATATTCCGCTTCGTAGTTTTCTGTGTCCAGGTGTCGGATATGGAAGTCCAGGGTGTCCAGGTAGTCCGCTTCGTAGTTTTCTGTATCTAGGTGTCGGATGTGGAAGTTCAGGGTGTCCAGGTATTCCGCTTCGTAGTTTCTTGTGTCTAGGTACTGGATGTGGAAGTCCAGGGTGTCCAGGTATTCCGCTTCGTAGTTTTCTGTGTCCAGGTGTTGGATATGGAAGTTCAGGGTGTCCAGGTATTCCGCTTCGTAGTTTCTTGTATCTAGGTACTGGATGTGGAAGTCCAGGGTGTCCAGGTATTCCGCTTCGTAGTTTTCTGTGTCCAGGTGTCGGATGTGGAAGTTCAGGGTGTCCAGGTATTCCGCTTCGTAGTTTCTTGTATCTACGTACTGGATGTGGAAGTCCAGGGTGTCCAGGTATTCCGCTTCGTCGTTTTCTGTGTTAAGGTGTCGGATGTGGAAGTTCAGGGTGTCCAGGTATTCCGCTTCGTAGTTTCTTGTATCTAGGTACTGGATGTGGAAGTCCAGGGTGTCCAGATGTTCTGCTCCGTTGTTTCTTGTATCTAGGTACTGGATGTGGAAGTCCAGGGTGTCCAGGTATTCCGCTTCGTAGTTTTCTGTATCTAGGTGTCGGATGTGGAAGTTCAGGGTGTCCAGGTATTCCGCTTCGTAGTTTCTTGTGTCTAGGTACTGGATGTGGAAGTTCAGGGTGTCCAGGTATTCCGCTTCGTAGTTTCTTGTGTCTAGGTACTGGATGTGGAAGTCCAGGGTGTCCAGGTATTCCGCTTCGTAGTTTTCTGTGTCCAGGTGTCGGATATGGAAGTTCAGGGTGTCCAGGTATTCCGCTTCGTAGTTTCTTGTATCTAGGTACTGGATGTGGAAGTCCAGGGTGTCCAGGTATTCCGCTTCGTAGTTTTTTGTGTCCAGGTGTCGGATGTGGAAGTTCAGGGTGTCCAGGTATTCCGCTTCGTAGTTTCTTGTATCTAGGTACTGGATGTGGAAGTCCAGGGTGTCCAGGTATTCCGCTTCGTCGTTTTCTGTGTTAAGGTGTCGGATGTGGAAGTTCAGGGTGTCCAGGTATTCCGCTTCGTAGTTTTCTGTGTCCATGTGTCGGATGTGGAAGTTCAGGGTGTCCAGGCATTCCGCTTCGTAGTTTTCTGTATCTAGGTGTCGGATGTGGAAGTCCAGGGTGTCCAGATGTTCTGCTCCGTAGTTTCTTGTATCTAGGTACTGGATGTGGAAGTCCAGGGTGTCCAGGTAGTCCGCTTCGTAGTTTTCTGTATCTAGGTGTCGGATGTGGAAGTTCAGGGTGTCCAGGTATTCCGCTTCGTAGTTTCTTGTGTCTAGGTACTGGATGTGGAAGTCCAGGGTGTCCAGATATTCCGCTTCGTAGTTTTCTGTGTCCAGGTGTCGGATATGGAAGTCCAGGGTGTCCAGGTAGTCCGCTTCGTAGTTTTCTGTATCTAGGTGTCGGATGTGGAAGTTCAGGGTGTCCAGGTATTCCGCTTCGTAGTTTCTTGTGTCTAGGTACTGGATGTGGAAGTCCAGGGTGTCCAGGTATTCCGCTTCGTAGTTTTCTGTGTCCAGGTGTTGGATATGGAAGTTCAGGGTGTCCAGGTATTCCGCTTCGTAGTTTCTTGTATCTAGGTACTGGATGTGGAAGTCCAGGGTGTCCAGATGTTCTGCTCCGTAGTTTCTTGTATCTAGGTACTGGATGTGGAAGTCCAGGGTGTCCAGGTAGTCCGCTTCGTAGTTTTCTGTATCTAGGTGTCGGATGTGGAAGTCCAGGGTGTCCAGATGTTCTGCTCCGTAGTTTCTTGTATCTAGGTACTGGATGTGGAAGTCCAGGGTGTCCAGGTATTCCGCTTCGTAGTTTTCTGTGTCCAGGTGTCGGATGTGGAAGTTCAGGGTGTCCAGGCATTCCGCTTCGTAGTTTTCTGTATCTAGGTGTCGGATGTGGAAGTCCAGGGTGTCCAGGTGTTCCGCTCCATAGTTTCTTGTATCTACGTACTGGATGTGGAAGTCCAGGGTGTCCAGGTAGTCCGCTTCGTAGTTTTCTGTATCTAGGTGTCGGATGTGGAAGTCCAGGGTGTCCAGGTATTCCGCTTCGTAGTTTTCTGTGTCCAGGTGTCGGATGTGGAAGTTCAGGGTGTCCAGGTATTCCGCTTCGTAGTTTCTTGTATCTAGGTACTGGATGTGGAAGTCCAGGGTGTCCAGGTATTCCGCTTCGTAGTTTTCTGTGTCCAGGTGTCGGATGTGGAAGTCCAGGGTGTCCAGGTAGTCCGCTTCGTAGTTTTCTGTATCTAGGTGTCGGATGTGGAAGTTCAGGGTGTCCAGGTATTCCGCTTCGTAGTTTCTTGTGTCTAGGTACTGGATGTGGAAGTCCAGGGTATCGTGGTATTCCGCTTCGTAGTTTTCTGTGTCCAGGTGTCGGATATAGAAGTTCAGGGTGTCCAGGTATTCCGCTTCGTAGTTTCATGTATCGAGGTACTGGATGTGGAAGTCCAGGGTGTCCAGGTATTCCGCTTCGTAGTTTTCTGTGTCCAGGTGTCGGATGTGGAAGTTCAGGGTGTCCAGGCATTCCGCTTCGTAGTTTTCTGTATCTAGGTGTCGGATGTGGAAGTCCAGGGTGTCCAGATGTTCTGCTCCGTAGTTTCTTGTATCTAGGTACTGGATGTGGAAGTCCAGGGTGTCCAGGTAGTCCGCTTCGTAGTTTTCTGTATCTAGGTGTCGGATGTGGAAATTCAGGGTGTCGAGGTATTCCGCTTCGTAGTTTATTGTGTATAGGTACTGGATGTGGAAGTCCAGGGTGTCCAGATATTCCGCTTCGTAGTTTTCTGTGTCCAGGTGTCGGATATGGAAGTCCAGGGTGTCCAGATGTTCTGCTCCGTAGTTTCTTGTATCTAGGTACTGGATGTGGAAGTCCAGGGTGTCCAGGTAGTCCGCTTCGTAGTTTTCTGTGTCCATGTGTCGGATGTGGAAGTTCAGGGTGTCCAGGCATTCCGCTTCGTAGTTTTCTGTATCTAGGTGTCGGATGTGGAAGTCCAGGGTGTCCAGATGTTCTGCTCCGTAGTTTCTTGTATCTAGGTACTGGATGTGGAAGTCCAGGGTGTCCAGGTAGTCCGCTTCGTAGTTTTCTGTATCTAGGTGTCGGATGTGGAAGTTCAGGGTGTCCAGGTATTCCGCTTCGTAGTTTCTTGTGTCTAGGTACTGGATGTGGAAGTCCAGGGTGTCCAGATATTCCGCTTCGTAGTTTTCTGTGTCCAGGTGTCGGATATGGAAGTCCAGGGTGTCCAGGTAGTCCGCTTCGTAGTTTTCTGTATCTAGGTGTCGGATGTGGAAGTTCAGGGTGTCCAGGTATTCCGCTTCGTAGTTTCTTGTGTCTAGGTACTGGATGTGGAAGTCCAGGGTGTCCAGGTATTCCGCTTCGTAGTTTTCTGTGTCCAGGTGTTGGATATGGAAGTTCAGGGTGTCCAGGTATTCCGCTTCGTAGTTTCTTGTATCTAGGTACTGGATATGGAAGTCCAGGGTGTCCAGATGTTCTGCTCCGTAGTTTCTTGTATCTAGGTACTGGATGTGGAAGTCCAGGGTGTCCAGGTAGTCCGCTTCGTAGTTTTCTGTATCTAGGTGTCGGATGTGGAAGTCCAGGGTGTCCAGATGTTCTGCTCCGTAGTTTCTTGTATCTAGGTACTGGATGTGGAAGTCCAGGGTGTCCAGGTATTCCGCTTCGTAGTTTTCTGTGTCCAGGTGTCGGATGTGGAAGTTCAGGGTGTCCAGGCATTCCGCTTCGTAGTTTTCTGTATCTAGGTGTCGGATGTGGAAGTCCAGGGTGTCCAGGTGTTCCGCTCCATAGTTTCTTGTATCTACGTACTGGATGTGGAAGTCCAGGGTGTCCAGGTAGTCCGCTTCGTAGTTTTCTGTATCTAGGTGTCGGATGTGGAAGTCCAGGGTGTCCAGGTATTCCGCTTCGTAGTTTTCTGTGTCCAGGTGTCGGATGTGGAAGTTCAGGGTGTCCAGGTATTCCGCTTCGTAGTTTCTTGTATCTAGGTACTGGATGTGGAAGTCCAGGGTGTCCAGGTATTCCGCTTCGTAGTTTTCTGTGTCCAGGTGTCGGATGTGGAAGTCCAGGGTGTCCAGGTAGTCCGCTTCGTAGTTTTCTGTATCTAGGTGTCGGATGTGGAAGTTCAGGGTGTCCAGGTATTCCGCTTCGTAGTTTCTTGTGTCTAGGTACTGGATGTGGAAGTCCAGGGTATCGTGGTATTCCGCTTCGTAGTTTTCTGTGTCCAGGTGTCGGATATAGAAGTTCAGGGTGTCCAGGTATTCCGCTTCGTAGTTTCATGTATCGAGGTACTGGATGTGGAAGTTCAGGGTGTCCAGGCATTCCGCTTCGTAGTTTTCTGTATCTAGGTGTCGGATGTGGAAGTCCAGGGTGTCCAGATGTTCTGCTCCGTAGTTTCTTGTATCTAGGTACTGGATGTGGAAGTCCAGGGTGTCCAGGTAGTCCGCTTCGTAGTTTTCTGTATCTAGGTGTCGGATGTGGAAATTCAGGGTGTCGAGGTATTCCGCTTCGTAGTTTATTGTGTATAGGTACTGGATGTGGAAGTCCAGGGTGTCCAGGTATTCCGCTTCGTAGTTTTCTGTGTCCAGGTGTCGGATATAGAAGTTCAGGGTGTCCAGTTATTCCGCTTCGTAGTTTCATGTATCTAGGTACTGGATGTGGAAGTCCAGGGTGTCCAGGTATTCCGCTTCGTAGTTTTCTGTGTCCAGGTGTCGGATGTGGAAGTTCAGGGTGTCCAGGCATTCCGCTTCGTAGTTTTCCGTATCTAGGTGTCGGATGTGGAAGTCCAGGGTGTCCAGGTGTTCCGCTCCATAGTTTCTTGTATCTACGTACTGGATGTGGAAGTCCAGGGTGTCCAGGTATTCCGCTTCGTAGTTTTCTGTGTCCAGGTGTCGGATATAGAAGTTCAGGGTGTCCAGGTATTCCGCTTCGTAGTTTCATGTATCGAGGTACTGGATGTGGAAGTCCAGGGTGTCCAGGTATTCCGCTTCGTAGTTTTCTGTGTCCAGGTGTCGGATGTGGAAGTTCAGGGTGTCCAGGCATTCCGCTTCGTAGTTTTCTGTATCTAGGTGTCGGATGTGGAAGTCCAGGGTGTCCAGATGTTCTGCTCCGTAGTTTCTTGTATCTAGGTACTGGATGTGGAAGTCCAGGGTGTCCAGGTAGTCCGCTTCGTAGTTTTCTGTATCCAGGTGTCGGATATAGAAGTTCAGGGTGTCCAGGTATTCCGCTTCGTAGTTTCATGTATCGAGGTACTGGATGTGGAAGTTCAGGGTGTCCAGGCATTCCGCTTCGTAGTTTTCTGTATCTAGGTGTCGGATGTGGAAGTTCAGGGTGTCCAGGTATTCCGCTTCGTAGTTTCTTGTGTCTAGGTACTGGATGTGGAAGTCCAGGGTGTCCAGGTATTCCGCTTCGTAGTTTTCTGTGTCCAGGTGTTGGATATGGAAGTTCAGGGTGTCCAGGTATTCCGCTTCGTAGTTTCTTGTATCTAGGTACTGGATATGGAAGTCCAGGGTGTCCAGATGTTCTGCTCCGTAGTTTCTTGTATCTAGGTACTGGATGTGGAAGTCCAGGGTGTCCAGGTAGTCCGCTTCGTAGTTTTCTGTATCTAGGTGTCGGATGTGGAAGTCCAGGGTGTCCAGATGTTCTGCTCCGTAGTTTCTTGTATCTAGGTACTGGATGTGGAAGTCCAGGGTGTCCAGGTATTCCGCTTCGTAGTTTTCTGTGTCCAGGTGTCGGATGTGGAAGTTCAGGGTGTCCAGGCATTCCGCTTCGTAGTTTTCTGTATCTAGGTGTCGGATGTGGAAGTCCAGGGTGTCCAGGTGTTCCGCTCCATAGTTTCTTGTATCTACGTACTGGATGTGGAAGTCCAGGGTGTCCAGGTAGTCCGCTTCGTAGTTTTCTGTATCTAGGTGTCGGATGTGGAAGTCCAGGGTGTCCAGGTATTCCGCTTCGTAGTTTTCTGTGTCCAGGTGTCGGATGTGGAAGTTCAGGGTGTCCAGGTATTCCGCTTCGTAGTTTCTTGTATCTAGGTACTGGATGTGGAAGTCCAGGGTGTCCAGGTATTCCGCTTCGTAGTTTTCTGTGTCCAGGTGTCGGATGTGGAAGTCCAGGGTGTCCAGGTAGTCCGCTTCGTAGTTTTCTGTATCTAGGTGTCGGATGTGGAAGTTCAGGGTGTCCAGGTATTCCGCTTCGTAGTTTCTTGTGTCTAGGTACTGGATGTGGAAGTCCAGGGTATCGTGGTATTCCGCTTCGTAGTTTTCTGTGTCCAGGTGTCGGATATAGAAGTTCAGGGTGTCCAGGTATTCCGCTTCGTAGTTTCATGTATCGAGGTACTGGATGTGGAAGTTCAGGGTGTCCAGGCATTCCGCTTCGTAGTTTTCTGTATCTAGGTGTCGGATGTGGAAATTCAGGGTGTCGAGGTATTCCGCTTCGTAGTTTATTGTGTATAGGTACTGGATGTGGAAGTCCAGGGTGTCCAGGTATTCCGCTTCGTAGTTTTCTGTGTCCAGGTGTCGGATATAGAAGTTCAGGGTGTCCAGTTATTCCGCTTCGTAGTTTCATGTATCTAGGTACTGGATGTGGAAGTCCAGGGTGTCCAGGTATTCCGCTTCGTAGTTTTCTGTGTCCAGGTGTCGGATGTGGAAGTTCAGGGTGTCCAGGCATTCCGCTTCGTAGTTTTCCGTATCTAGGTGTCGGATGTGGAAGTCCAGGGTGTCCAGGTGTTCCGCTCCATAGTTTCTTGTATCTACGTACTGGATGTGGAAGTCCAGGGTGTCCAGGTATTCCGCTTCGTAGTTTTCTGTGTCCAGGTGTCGGATATAGAAGTTCAGGGTGTCCAGGTATTCCGCTTCGTAGTTTCATGTATCGAGGTACTGGATGTGGAAGTCCAGGGTGTCCAGGTATTCCGCTTCGTAGTTTTCTGTGTCCAGGTGTCGGATGTGGAAGTTCAGGGTGTCCAGGCATTCCGCTTCGTAGTTTTCTGTATCTAGGTGTCGGATGTGGAAGTCCAGGGTGTCCAGATGTTCTGCTCCGTAGTTTCTTGTATCTAGGTACTGGATGTGGAAGTCCAGGGTGTCCAGGTAGTCCGCTTCGTAGTTTTCTGTATCTAGGTGTCGGATGTGGAAGTTCAGGGTGTCCAGGTATTCCGCTTCGTAGTTTCTTGTGTCTAGGTACTGTATGTGGAAGTCCAGGGTGTCCAGGTATTCCGCTTCGTAGTTTTCTGTGTCCAGGTGTCGGATATAGAAGTTCAGGGTGTCCAGGTATTCCGCTTCGCAGTTTCATGTATCGAGGTACTGGATGTGGAAGTCCAGGGTGTCCAGGTATTCCGCTTCGTAGTTTTCTGTGTCCAGGTGTCGGATGTGGAAGTTCAGGGTGTCCAGGCATTCCGCTTCGTAGTTTCTTGTGTCTAGGTATTGGATGTGGAAGTCCAGGGTGTCCAGATATTCCGCTTCGTAGTTTTCTGTGTCCAGGTGTCGGATATGGAAGTCCAGGGTGTCCAGGTAGTCCGCTTCGTAGTTTTCTGTATCTAGGTGTCGGATGTGGAAGTTCAGGGTGTCCAGGTATTCCGCTTCGTAGTTTCTTGTGTCTAGGTACTGGATGTGGAAGTCCAGGGTGTCCAGGTATTCCGCTTCGTAGTTTTCTGTGTCCAGGTGTCGGATATGGAAGTTCAGGGTGTCCAGGTATTCCGCTTCGTAGTTTCTTGTATCTAGGTACTGGATGTGGAAGTCCAGGGTGTCCAGGTATTCCGCTTCGTCGTTTTCTGTGTTAAGGTGTCGGATGTGGAAGTTCAGGGTGTCCAGGTATTCCGCTTCGTAGTTTTCTGTGTCCATGTGTCGGATGTGGAAGTTCAGGGTGCCCAGGCATTCCGCTTCGTAGTTTTCTGTATCTAGGTGTCGGATGTGGAAGTCCAGGGTGTCCAGACGTTCTGCTCCGTAGTTTCTTGTATCTAGGTACTGGATGTGGAAGTCCAGGGTGTCCAGGTAGTCCGCTTCGTAGTTTTCTGTATCTAGGTGTCGGATGTGGAAGTTCAGGGTGTCCAGGTATTCCGCTTCGTAGTTTCTTGTGTCTAGGAACTGGATGTGGAAGTCCAGGGTGTCCAGATATTCCGCTTCGTAGTTTTCTGTGTCCAGGTGTCGGATATGGAAGTCCAGGGTGTCCAGGTAGTCCGCTTCGTAGTTTTCTGTATCTAGGTGTCGGATGTGGAAGTTCAGGGTATCCAGGTATTTCGCTTCGTAGTTTCTTGTGTCTACGTACTGGATGTGGAAGTCCAGGGTGTCCAGGTATTCCGCTTCGTAGTTTTCTGTGTCCAGGTGTTGGATATGGAAGTTCAGGGTGTCCAGGTATTCCGCTTCGTAGTTTCTTGTATCTAGGTACTGGATGTGGAAGTCCAGGGTGTCCAGGTATTCCGCTTCGTAGTTTTCTGTGTCCAGGTGTCGGATGTGGAAGTTCAGGGTGTCCAGGTATTCCGCTTCGTAGTTTCTTGTATCTACGTACTGGATGTGGAAGTCCAGGGTGTCCAGGTATTCCGCTTCGTCGTTTTCTGTGTTAAGGTGTCGGATGTGGAAGTTCAGGGTGTCCAGGTATTCCGCTTCGTAGTTTCTTGTATCTAGGTACTGGATGTGGAAGTCCAGGGTGTCCAGATGTTCTGCTCCGTAGTTTCTTGTATCTAGGTACTGGATGTGGAAGTCCAGGGTGTCCAGGTAGTCCGCTTCGTAGTTTTCTGTATCTAGGTGTCGGATGTGGAAGTCCAGGGTGTCCAGATGTTCTGCTCCGTAGTTTCTTGTATCTAGGTACTGGATGTGGAAGTCCAGGGTGTCAAGGTATTCCGCTTCGTAGTTTTCTGTGTCCAGGTGTCGGATGTGGAAGTTCAGGGTGTCCAGGCATTCCGCTTCGTAGTTTTCTGTATCTAGGTGTCGGATGTGGAAGTCCAGGTTGTCCAGGTGTTCCGCTCCATAGTTTCTTGTATCTACGTACTGGATGTGGAAGTCCAGGGTGTCCAGGTAGTCCGCTTCGTAGTTTTCTGTATCTAGGTGTCGGATGTGGAAGTCCAGGGTGTCCAGGTATTCCGCTTCGTAGTTTTCTGTGTCCATGTGTCGGATGTGGAAGTTCAGGGTGTCCAAGTATTCCGCTTCGTAGTTTCTTGTATCTAGGTACTGGATGTGGAAGTCCAGGGTGTCCAGGTATTCCGCTTCGTAGTTTTCTGTGTCCAGGTGTCGGATGTGGAAGTCCAGGGTGTCCAGGTAGTCCGCTTCGTAGTTTTCTGTATCTAGGTGTCGGATGTGGAAGTCCAGGGTGTCCAGGTATTCCGCTTCGTAGTTTTCTGTGTCCAGGTGTCGGATATAGAAGTTCAGGGTGTCCAGGTGTTCCGCTTCGTAGTTTCATGTATCGAGGTACTGGATGTGGAAGTCCAGGGTGTCCAGGTATTACGCTTCGTAGTTTTCTGTGTCCAGGTGTCGGATGTGGAAGTTCAGGGTGTCCAGGCATTCCGCTTCGTAGTTTTCTGTATCTAGGTGTCGGATGTGGAAGTCCAGGGTGTCCAGATGTTCTGCTCCGTAGTTTCTTGTATCTAAGTACTGGATGTGGAAGTCCAGGGTGTCCAGGTAGTCCGCTTCGTAGTTTTCTGTATCTAGGTGTCGGATGTGGAAGTTCAGGGTGTCGAGGTATTCCGCTTCGTAGTTTCTTGTGTCTAGGTACTGGATGTGGAAGTCCAGGGTGTCCAGGTATTCCGCTTCGTAGTTTTCTGTGTCCAGGTGTCGGATATAGAAGTTCAGGGTGTCCAGTTATTCCGCTTCGTAGTTTCATGTATCTAGGTACTGGATGTGGAAGTCCAGGGTGTCCAGGTATTCCGCTTCGTAGTTTTCTGTGTCCAGGTGTCGGATGTGGAAGTTCAGGGTGTCCAGGTATTCCGCTTCGTAGTTTTCTGTGTCCAGGTGTCGGATGTGGAAGTTCAGGGTGTCCAGTTATTCCGCTTCGTAGTTTCATGTATCTAGGTACTGGATGTGGAAGTCCAGGGTGTCCAGGTATTCCGCTTCGTAGTTTCTTGTATCTAGGTACTGGATGTGGAAGTCCAGGGTGTCCAGGTATTCCGCTTCGTAGTTTTCTGTGTTCAGGTGTCGGATGTGGAAGTTCAGGGTGTCCAGGCATTCCGCTTCGTAGTTTCTTGTATCTAGGTACTGGATGTGGAAGTCCAGGGTGTCCAGGTATTCCGCTCCGTAGTTTTCTGTGTCCAGGTGTCGGATGTGGAAGTTCAGGGTGTCCAGGTATTCCGCTTCGTAGTTTCTTGTATCTACGTACTGGATGTGGAAGTCCAGGGTGTCCAGGTATTCCGCTTCGTCGTTTTCTGTGTTAAGGTGTCGGATGTGGAAGTTCAGGGTGTCCAGATGTTCTGCTCCGTAGTTTCTTGTATCTAGGTACTGGATGTGGAAGTCCAGGGTGTCCAGGTAGTCCGCTTCGTAGTTTTCTGTATCTATGTGTCGGATGTGGAAGTCCAGGGTGTCCAGATGTTCTGCTCCGTAGTTTCTTGTATCTAGGTACTGGATGTGGAAGTCCAGGGTGTCCAGGTATTCCGCTTCGTAGTTTTCTGTGTCCAGGTGTCGGATGTGGAAGTTCAGGGTGTCCAGGCATTCCGCTTCGTAGTTTTCTGTATCTAGGTGTCGGATGTGGAAGTCCAGGGTGTCCAGGTGTTCCGCTCCATAGTTTCTTGTATCTACGTACTGGATGTGGAAGTCCAGGGTGTCCAGGTATTCCGCTTCGTAGTTTTCTGTGTCCAGGTGTCGGATGTGGAAGTTCAGGGTGTCCAGGTATTCCGCTTCGTAGTTTCTTGTATCTAGGTACTGGATGTGGAAGTCCAGGGTGTCCAGGTATTCCGCTTCGTAGTTTTCTGTGTCCAGGTGTCGGATGTGGAAGTTCAGGGTGTCCAGGTATTCCGCTTCGTAGTTTCTTGTATCTACGTACTGGATGTGGAAGTCCAGGGTGTCCAGGTATTCCGCTTCGTCGTTTTCTGTGTTAAGGTGTCGGATGTGGAAGTTCAGGGTGTCCAGGTATTCCGCTTCGTAGTTTCTTGTATCTTGGTACTAGATGTGGAAGTCCAGGGTGTCCAGATGTTCTGCTCCGTAGTTTCTTGTATCTAGGTACTGGATGTGGAAGTCCAGGGTGTCCAGGTAGTCCGCTTCGTAGTTTTCTGTATCTATGTGTCGGATGTGGAAGTCCAGGGTGTCCAGATGTTCTGCTCCGTAGTTTCTTGTATCTAGGTACTGGATGTGGAAGTCCAGGGTGTCCAGGTATTCCGCTTCGTAGTTTTCTGTGTCCAGGTGTCGGATGTGGAAGTTCAGGGTGTCCAGGCATTCCGCTTCGTAGTTTTCTGTATCTAGGTGTCGGATGTGGAAGTCCAGGGTGTCCAGGTGTTCCGCTCCATAGTTTCTTGTATCTACGTACTGGATTTGGAAGTCCAGGGTGTCCAGGTATTCCGCTTCGTAGTTTTCTGTGTCCAGGTGTCGGATATAGAAGTTCAGGGTGTCCAGGTATTCCGCTTCGTAGTTTCATGTATCGAGGTACTGGATGTGGAAGTCCAGGGTGTCCAGGTATTCCGCTTCGTAGTTTTCTGTGTCCAGGTGTCGGATTTGGATGTTCAGGGTGTCCAGGCATTCCGCTTCGTAGTTTTCTGTTTCTAGGTGTCGGATGTGGAAGTCCAGGGTGTCCAGATGTTCTGCTCCGTAGTTTCTTGTATCTAGGTACTGGATGTGGAAGTCCAGGGTGTCCAGGTAGTCCGCTTCGTAGTTTTCTGTATCTAGGTGTCGGATGTGGAAGTTCAGGGTGTCGAGGTATTCCGCTTCGTAGTTTCTTGTGTCTAGGTACTGGATGTGGAAGTCCAGGGTGTCCAGGTATTCCGCTTCGTAGTTTTCTGTGTCCAGGTGTCGGATATAGAAGTTCAGGGTGTCCAGTTATTCCGCTTCGTAGTTTCATGTATCTAGGTACTGGATGTGGAAGTCCAGGGTGTCCAGGTATTCCGCTTCGTAGTTTTCTGTGTCCAGGTGTCGGATGTGGAAGTTCAGGGTGTCCAGGTATTCCGCTTCGTAGTTTCTTGTATCTAGGTACTGGATGTGGAAGTCCAGGGTGTCCAGGTATTCCGCTTCGTAGTTTTCTGTGTCCAGGTGTCGGATGTGGAAGTTCAGGGTGTCCAGGTATTCCGCTTCGTAGTTTCTTGTATCTACGTACTGGATGTGGAAGTCCAGGGTGTCCAGGTATTCCGCTTCGTCGTTTTCTGTGTTAAGGTGTCGGATGTGGAAGTTCAGGGTGTCCAGGTATTCCGGTTCGTAGTTTCTTGTATCTAGGTACTGGATGTGGAAGTCCAGGGTGTCCAGATGTTCTGCTCCGTAGTTTCTTGTATCTAGGTACTGGATGTGGAAGTCCAGGGTGTCCAGGTATTCCGCTTCGTCGTTTTCTGTGTTAAGGTGTCGGATGTGGAAGTTCAGGGTGTCCAGGTATTCCGCTTCGTAGTTTCTTGTATCTTGGTACTAGATGTGGAAGTCCAGGGTGTCCAGATGTTCTGCTCCGTAGTTTCTTGTATCTAGGTACTGGATGTGGAAGTCCAGGGTGTCCAGGTAGTCCGCTTCGTAGTTTTCTGTATCTATGTGTCGGATGTGGAAGTCCAGGGTGTCCAGATGTTCTGCTCCGTAGTTTCTTGTATCTAGGTACTGGATGTGGAAGTCCAGGGTGTCCAGGTATTCCGCTTCGTAGTTTTCTGTGTCCAGGTGTCGGATGTGGAAGTTCAGGGTGTCCAGGCATTCCGCTTCGTAGTTTTCTGTATCTAGGTGTCGGATGTGGAAGTCCAGGGTGTCCAGGTGTTCCGCTCCATAGTTTCTTGTATCTACGTACTGGATTTGGAAGTCCAGGGTGTCCAGGTATTCCGCTTCGTAGTTTTCTGTGTCCAGGTGTCGGATATAGAAGTTCAGGGTGTCCAGGTATTCCGCTTCGTAGTTTCATGTATCGAGGTACTGGATGTGGAAGTCCAGGGTGTCCAGGTATTCCGCTTCGTAGTTTTCTGTGTCCAGGTGTCGGATTTGGATGTTCAGGGTGTCCAGGCATTCCGCTTCGTAGTTTTCTGTTTCTAGGTGTCGGATGTGGAAGTCCAGGGTGTCCAGATGTTCTGCTCCGTAGTTTCTTGTATCTAGGTACTGGATGTGGAAGTCCAGGGTGTCCAGGTAGTCCGCTTCGTAGTTTTCTGTATCTAGGTGTCGGATGTGGAAGTTCAGGGTGTCGAGGTATTCCGCTTCGTAGTTTCTTGTGTCTAGGTACTGGATGTGGAAGTCCAGGGTGTCCAGGTATTCCGCTTCGTAGTTTTCTGTGTCCAGGTGTCGGATATAGAAGTTCAGGGTGTCCAGTTATTCCGCTTCGTAGTTTCATGTATCTAGGTACTGGATGTGGAAGTCCAGGGTGTCCAGGTATTCCGCTTCGTAGTTTTCTGTGTCCAGGTGTCGGATGTGGAAGTTCAGGGTGTCCAGGTATTCCGCTTCGTAGTTTCTTGTATCTAGGTACTGGATGTGGAAGTCCAGGGTGTCCAGGTATTCCGCTTCGTAGTTTTCTGTGTCCAGGTGTCGGATGTGGAAGTTCAGGGTGTCCAGGTATTCCGCTTCGTAGTTTCTTGTATCTACGTACTGGATGTGGAAGTCCAGGGTGTCCAGGTATTCCGCTTCGTCGTTTTCTGTGTTAAGGTGTCGGATGTGGAAGTTCAGGGTGTCCAGGTATTCCGGTTCGTAGTTTCTTGTATCTAGGTACTGGATGTGGAAGTCCAGGGTGTCCAGATGTTCTGCTCCGTAGTTTCTTGTATCTAGGTACTGGATGTGGAAGTCCAGGGTGTCCAGGTAGTCCGCTTCGTAGTTTTCTGTATCTAGGTGTCGGATGTGGAAGTCCAGGGTGTCCAGATGTTCTGCTCCGTAGTTTCTTGTATCTAGGTACTGGATGTGGAAGTCCAGGGTGTCCAGGTATTCCGTTTCGTAGTTTTCTGTGTCCAGGTGTCGGATGTGGAAGTTCAGGGTGTCCAGGCATTCCGCTTCGTAGTTTTCTGTATCTAGGTGTCGGATGTGGAAGTCCAGGGTGTCCAGGTGTTCCGCTCCATAGTTTCTTGTATCTACGTACTGGATGTGGAAGTCCAGGGTGTCCAGGTAGTCCGCTTCGTAGTTTTCTGTATCTAGGTGTCGGATGTGGAAGTCCAGGGTGTCCAGGTATTCCGCTTCGTAGTTTTCTGTGTCCAGGTGTCGGATGTGGAAGTTCAGGGTGTCCAGGTATTCCGCTTCGTAGTTTCTTGTATCTAGGTACTGGATGTGGAAGTCCAGGGTGTCCAGGTATTCCGCTTCGTAGTTTTCTGTGTCCAGGTGTCGGATGTGGAAGTTCAGGGTGTCCAGGCATTCCGCTTCGTAGTTTTCTGTATCTAGGTGTCGGATGTGGAAGTCCAGGGTGTCCAGATGTTCTGCTCCGTAGTTTCTTCTATCTAGGTACTGGATGTGGAAGTCCAGGGTGTCCAGGTAGTCCGCTTCGTAGTTTTCTGTATCTAGGTGTCGGATGTGGAAGTTCAGGGTGTCCAGGTATTCCGCTTCGTAGTTTCTTGTGTCTAGGTACTGGATGTGGAAGTCCAGGGTGTCCAGGTATTCCGCTTCGTAGTTTTCTGTGTCCAGGTGTCGGATATAGAAGTTCAGGGTGTCCAGGTATTCCGCTTCGTAGTTTCATGTATCGAAGTACTGGATGTGGAAGTCCAGGGTGTCCAGGTATTCCGCTTCGTAGTTTCCTGTGTCCAGGTGTCGGATGTGGAAGTTCAGGGTGTCCAGGTATTCCGCTTCGTAGTTTCTTGTATCTAGGTACTGGATGTGGAAGTCCAGGGTGTCCAGGTAGTCCGCTTCGTAGTTTTCTGTATCTAGGTGTCGGATGTGGATGTTCAGGGTGTCCAGGTATTCCGCTTCGTAGTTTCTTGTGTCTAGGTACTGGATGTGGAAGTCCAGGGTGTCCAGGTATTCCGCTTCGTAGTTTTCTGTGTCCAGGTGTCGGATATAGAAGTTCAGGGTGTCCAGGTATTCCGCTTCGTAGTTTCATGTATCTAGGTACTGGATGTGGAAGTCCAGGGTGTCCAGGTATTCCGCATCGTAGTTTTCTGTGTCCAGGTGTCGGATGTGGAAGTTCAGGGTGTCCAGGTATTCCGCTTCGTAGTTTCTTGTATCTAGGTGCTGGATGTGGAAGTCCAGGGTGTCCAGGTATTCCGCTTCGTAGTTTTCTGTGTTAAGGTGTCGGATGTGGAAGTTCAGGGTGTCCAGGTATTCCGCTTCGTAGTTTCTTGTATCAAGGTACTGGATGTGGAAGTCCAGGGTGTCCAGGTATTCCGCTTCGTAGTTTTCTGTGTCCAGGTGTCGGATGTGGAAGTTCAGGGTGTCCAGGTATTCCGCTTCGTAGTTTCTTGTATCTAGGTACTGGAAGTGGAAGTCCAGGGTGTCCAGGTATTCCGCTTCGTAGTTTCTTGTATCTACGTACTGGATGTGGAAGTCCAGGGTGTCCAGGTATTCCGCATCGTCGTTTTCTGTGTTAAGGTGTCGGATGTGGAAGTTCAGGGTGTCCAGGTATTCCGCTTCGTAGTTTCTTGTATCTTGGTACTGGATGTGGAAGTCCAGGGTGTCCAGATGTTCTGCTCCGTAGTTTCTTGTATCTAGGTACTGGATGTGGAAGTCCAGGGTGTCCAGGTAGTCCGCTTCGTAGTTTTCTGTATCTATGTGTCGGATGTGGAAGTCCAGGGTGTCCAGATGTTCTGCTCCGTAGTTTCTTGTATCTAGGTACTGGATGTGGAAGTCCAGGGTGTCCAGGTATTCCGCTTCGTAGTTTTCTGTGTCCAGGTGTCGGATGTGGAAGTTCAGGGTGTCCAGGCATTCCGCTTCGTAGTTTTCTGTATCTAGGTGTCGGATGTGGAAGTCCAGGGTGTCCAGGTGTTCCGCTCCATAGTTTCTTGTATCTACGTACTGGATGTGGAAGTCCAGGGTGTCCAGGTAGTCCGCTTCGTAGTTTTCTGTATCTAGGTGTCGGATGTGGAAGTCCAGGGTGTCCAGGTACTCCGCTTCGTAGTTTTCTGTGTCCAGGTGTCGGATGTGGAAGTTCAAGGTGTCCAGGTATTCCGCTTCGTAGTTTCTTGTATCTAGGTACTGGATGTGGAAGTCCAGGGTGTCCAGGTATTCCGCTTCGTAGTTTTCTGTGTCCAGGTGTCGGATGTGGAAGTTCAGGGTGTCCAGGCATTCCGCTTCGTAGTTTTCTGTATCTAGGTGTCGGATGTGGAAGTCCAGGTTGTCCAGATGTTCTGCTCCGTAGTTTCTTGTATCTAGGTACTGGATGTGGAAGTCCAGGGTGTCCAGGTAGTCCGCTTCGTAGTTTTCTGTATCTAGGTGTCGGATGTGGAAGTTCAGGGTGTCCAGGTATTCCGCTTCGTAGTTTCTTGTGTCTAGGTATTGGATGTGGAAGTCCAGGGTGTCCAGGTATTCCGCTTCGTAGTTTTCTGTGTCCAGGTGTCGGATATAGAAGTTCAGGGTGCCCAGGTATTCCGCTTCGTAGTTTCATGTATCTAGGTACTGGATGTGGAAGTCCAGGGTGTCCAGGTATTCCGCATCGTAGTTTTCTGTGTCCAGGTGTCGGATGTGGAAGTTCAGGGTGTCCAGGTATTCCGCTTCGTAGTTTCTTGTATCTAGGTACTGGATGTGGAAGTCCAGGGTGTCCAGGTAGTCCGCTTCGTAGTTTTCTGTATCTAGGTGTCGGATGTGGAAGTTCAGGGTGTCCAGGTATTCCGCTTCGTAGTTTCTTGTGTCTAGGTACTGGATGTGGAAGTCCAGGGTGTCCAGGTATTCCGCTTCGTAGTTTTCTGTGTCCAGGTGTCGGATATAGAAGTTCAGGGTGTCCAGGTATTCCGCTTCGTAGTTTCATGTATCTAGGTACTGGATGTGGAAGTCCAGGGTGTCCAGGTATTCCGCATCGTAGTTTTCTGTGTCCAGGTGTCGGATGTGGAAGTCCAGGGTGTCCAGGTATTCCGCTTCGTAGTTTTCTGTGTTAAGGTGTCGGATGTGGAAGTTCAGGGTGTCCAGGTATTCCGCTTCGTAGTTTCTTGTATCAAGGTACTGGATGTGGAAGTCCAGGGTGTCCAGATGTTCTGCTCCGTAGTTTCTTGTATCTAGGTACTGGATGTGGAAGTCCAGGGTGTCCAGGTAGTCCGCTTCGTAGTTTTCTGTATCTATGTGTCGGATGTGGAAGTCCAGGGTGTCCAGATGTTCTGCTCCGTAGTTTCTTGTATCTAGGTACTGGATGTGGAAGTCCAGGGTGTCCAGGTATTCCGCTTCGTAGTTTTCTGTGTCCAGGTGTCGGATGTGGAAGTTCAGGGTGTCCAGGCATTCCGCTTCGTAGTTTTCTGTATCTAGGTGTCGGATGTGGAAGTCCAGGGTGTCCAGGTGTTCCGCTCCATAGTTTCTTGTATCTACGTACTGGATGTGGAAGTCCAGGGTGTCCAGGTAGTCCGCTTCGTAGTTTTCTGTATCTAGGTGTCGGATGTGGAAGTTCAGGGTGTCCAGGTATTCCGCTTCGTAGTTTCTTGTGTCTAGGTATTGGATGTGGAAGTCCAGGGTGTCCAGGTATTCCGCTTCGTAGTTTTCTGTGTCCAGGTGTCGGATATAGAAGTTCAGGGTGCCCAGGTATTCCGCTTCGTAGTTTCATGTATCTAGGTACTGGATGTGGAAGTCCAGGGTGTCCAGGTATTCCGCATCGTAGTTTTCTGTGTCCAGGTGTCGGATGTGGAAGTTCAGGGTGTCCAGGTATTCCGCTTCGTAGTTTCTTGTATCTAGGTACTGGATGTGGAAGTCCAGGGTGTCCAGGTAGTCCGCTTCGTAGTTTTCTGTATCTAGGTGTCGGATGTGGAAGTTCAGGGTGTCCAGGTATTCCGCTTCGTAGTTTCTTGTGTCTAGGTACTGGATGTGGAAGTCCAGGGTGTCCAGGTATTCCGCTTCGTAGTTTTCTGTGTCCAGGTGTCGGATATAGAAGTTCAGGGTGTCCAGGTATTCCGCTTCGTAGTTTCATGTATCTAGGTACTGGATGTGGAAGTCCAGGGTGTCCAGGTATTCCGCATCGTAGTTTTCTGTGTCCAGGTGTCGGATGTGGAAGTCCAGGGTGTCCAGGTATTCCGCTTCGTAGTTTTCTGTGTTAAGGTGTCGGATGTGGAAGTTCAGGGTGTCCAGGTATTCCGCTTCGTAGTTTCTTGTATCAAGGTACTGGATGTGGAAGTCCAGGGTGTCCAGGTATTCCGCTTCGTAGTTTTCTGTGTCCAGGTGTCGGATGTGGAAGTTCAGGGTGTCCAGGTATTCCGCTTCGTAGTTTCTTGTATCTAGGTACTGGAAGTGGAAGTCCAGGGTGTCCAGGTATTCCGCTTCGTAGTTTACTGTGTCCAGGTGTCGGATGTGGAAGTTCAGGGTGTCCAGGTATTCCGCTTCGTTGTTTCTTGTACCTAAGTACTGGATGTGGAAGTCCAGGGTGTCCAGGTATTCCGCTTTGTAGTTTTCTGTGTCCAGGTGTCGGATGTGGAAGTCCAGGGTGTCCAGGTATTCCGCTTTGTAGTTTTCTGTGTCCAGGTGTCGGATGTGGAAGTTCAGGGTGTCCAGGTATTCCGCTTCGTAGTTTCTTGTATCTAGGTACTGGATGTGGAAGTCCAGGGTGTCCAGGTATTCCGCTCCGTAGTTTTCTGTGTCCAGGTGTCGGATGTGGAAGTTCAGGGTGTCCAGGTATTCCGCTTCGTAGTTTCTTGTATCTACGTACTGGATGTGGAAGTCCAGGGTGTCCAGGTATTCCGCTTCGTCGTTTTCTGTGTTAAGGTGTCGGATGTGGAAGTTCAGGTTGTCCAGGTATTCCGCTTCGTAGTTTCTTGTATCTTGGAACTGGATGTGGAAGTCCAGGGTGTCCAGATGTTCTGCTCCGTAGTTTCTTGTATCTAGGTACTGGATGTGGAAGTCCAGGGTGTCTAGGTAGTCCGCTTCGTAGTTTTCTGTATCTATGTGTCGGATGTGGAAGTCCAGGGTGTCCAGATGTTCTGCTCCGTAGTTTCTTGTATCTAGGTACTGGATGTGGAAGTCCAGGGTGTCCAGGTATTCCGCTTCGTAGTTTTCTGTGTCCAGGTGTCGGATGTGGAAGTTCAGGGTGTCCAGGCATTCCGCTTCGTAGTTTTCTGTATCTAGGTGTCGGATGTGGAATTCCAGGGTGTCCAGGTGTTCCGCTCCATAGTTTCTTGTATCTACGTACTGGATGTGGAAGTCCATGGTGTCCAGGTAGTCCGCTTCGTAGTTTTCTGTATCTAGGTGTCGGATGTGGAAGTCCAGGTTGTCCAGGTACTCCGCTTCGTAGTTTTCTGTGTCCAGGTGTCGGATGTGGAAGTTCAAGGTGTCCAGGTATTCCGCTTCGTAGTTTCTTGTATCTAGGTACTGGATGTGGAAGTCCAGGGTGTCCAGGTATTCCGCTTCGTAGTTTTCTGTGTCCAGGTGTCGGATGTGGAAGTTCAGGGTGTCCAGGCATTCCGCTTCGTAGTTTTCTGTATCTAGGTGTAGGATGTGGAAGTTCAGGGTGTCCAGGTATTCCGCTTCGTAGTTTCTTGTGTCTAGGTACTGGATGTGGAAGTCCAGGGTGTCCAGGTATTCCGCTTCGTAGTTTTCTGTGTCCAGGTGTCGGATATAGAAGTTCAGGGTGTCCAGGTATTCCGCTTCGTAGTTTCATGTATCTAGGTACTGGATGTGGAAGTCCAGGGTGTCCAGGTATTCCGCATCGTAGTTTTCTGTGTCCAGGTGTCGGATGTGGAAGTTCAGGGTGTCCAGGTATTCCGCTTCGTAGTTTCTTGTGTCTAGGTACTGGATGTGGAAGTCCAGGGTGTCCAGGTATTCCGCTTCGTAGTTTTCTGTGTCCAGGTGTCGGATATAGAAGTTCAGGGTGTCCAGGTATTCCGCTTCGTAGTTTCATGTATCTAGGTACTGGATGTGGAAGTCCAGGGTGTCCAGGTATTCCGCATCGTAGTTTTCTGTGTCCAGGTGTCGGATGTGGAAGTTCAGGGTGTCCAGGTATTCCGCTTCGTAGTTTCTTGTATCTAGGTACTGGATGTGGAAGTCCAGGGTGTCCAGGTATTCCGCTTCGTAGTTTTCTGTGTCCAGGTGTCGGATGTGGAAGTTCAGGGTGTCCAGGTATTCCGCTTCGTAGTTTCTTGTATCTAGGTACTGGATGTGGAAGTCCAGGGTGTCCAGGTATTCCGCTTCGTAGTTTCTTGTATCTAGGTACTGGATATGGAAGTCCAGGGTGTCCAAGTAGTCCGCTTCGTAGTTTTCTGTATCTAGGTGTCGGATGTGGAAGTCCAGGGTGTCCAGGTATTCCGCTCGGTAGTTTCCTGTGTCCAGGTGTCGGATGTGGAAGTCCAGCGTGTCCATGTATTCCGCTCCGTAGTTTCTTGTATCTAGGTAGTGAATGTGGAAGTCCAGGGTGTCCAGGTATTCCGCTCGGTAGTTTCCTGTGTCCAGGTGTTGGATGTGGAAGTCCAGGGTATCCAGGTATTGCGCTACGTAGTTTTCTGTATCTAGGTGTCGGATGTGAAAGTTCAGGGTGTCTAGGTGTTCCGCTCCGTAGTTTTCTGTATCTAGGTGTCGGATGTGGAAGTCCAGGGTGTCCAGATGTTCTGCTCCGTAGTTTCTTGTATCTAGGTACTGGATGTGGAAGTCCAGGGTGTCCAGGTAGTCCGCTTCGTAGTTTTCTGTATCTAGGTGTCGGATGTGGAAGTACAGGGTGTCCAGGTATTCCGCTTCGTAGTTTCATGTATCTAGGTACTGGATGTGGAAGTCCAGGGTGTCCAGGTATTCCGCATCGTAGTTTTCTGTGTCCAGGTGTCGGATATGGAAGTTCAGGGTGTCCAGGTATTGCGCTTCGTAGTTTCTTGTGTCTAGGTACTGGATGTGGAAGTCCAGGGTGTCCAGATATTCCGCTTCGTTGTTTTCTGTGTCCAGGTGTCGGATATGGAAGTCCAGGGTGTCCAGGTAGTCCGCTTTGTAGTTTTCTGTATCTAGGTGTCGGATGTGGAAGTTCAGGGTGTCCAGGTATTCCGCTTCGTAGTTTCTTGTGTCTAGGTACTGGATGTGGAAGTCCAGGGTGTCCAGGTATTCCGCTTCGTAGTTTTCTGTGTCCAGGTGTTGGATATGGAAGTTCAGGGTGTCCAGGTATTCCGCTTCGTAGTTTCTTGTATCTAGGTACTGGATGTGGAAGTCCAGGGTGTCCAGGTATTCCGCTTCGTAGTTTTCTGTGTCCAGGTGTCGGATGTGGAAGTTCAGGGTGTCCAGGTACTCCGCTTCGTAGTTTCTTGTATCTAGGTACTGGATGTGGAAGTCCAGGGTGTCCAGATGTTCTGCTCCGTAGTTTCTTGTATCTAGGTACTGGATGTGGAAGTCCAGGGTGTCCAGGTAGTCCGCTTCGTAGTTTTCTGTATCTAGGTGTCGGATGTGGAAGTCCAGGGTGTCCAGATGTTCTGCTCCGTAGTTTCTTGTATCTAGGTACTGGATGTGGAAGTCCAGGGTGTCCAGGTATTTCGCTTCGTAGTTTTCTGTGTCCAGGTGTCGGATGTGGAAGTTCAGGGTGTCCAGGCATTCCGCTTCGTAGTTTTCTGTATCTAGGTGTCGGATGTGGAAGTCCAGGGTGTCCAGGTGTTCCGCTCCATAGTTTCTTGTATCTACGTACTGGATGTGGAAGTCCAGGGTGTCCAGGTAGTCCGCTTCGTAGTTTTCTGTATCTAGGTGTCGGATGTGGAAGTCCAGGGTGTCCAGGTATTCCGCTTCGTAGTTTTCTGTGTCCAGGTGTCGGATGTGGAAGTTCAGGGTGTCCAGGTATTCCGCTTCGTAGTTTCTTGTATCTAGGTACTGGATGTGGAAGTCCAGGGTGTCCAGGTATTCCGCTTCGTAGTTTTCTGTGTCCAGGTGTCGGATGTGGAAGTCCAGGGTGTCCAGGTAGTCCGCTTCGTAGTTTTCTGTATCTAGGTGTCGGATGTGGAAGTTCAGGGTGTCCAGGTATTCCGCTTCGTAGTTTCATGTGTCTAGGTACTGGATGTGGAAGTCCAGGGTGTCCAGGTATTCCGCTTCGTAGTTTTCTGTGTCCAGGTGTCGGATATAGAAGTTCAGGGTGTCCAGGTATTCCGCTTCGTAGTTTCATGTATCTAGGTACTGGATGTGGAAGTCCAGGGTGTCCAGGTATTCCGCATCGTAGTTTTCTGTGTCCAGGTGTCGGATGTGGAAGTTCAGGGTGTCCAGGTATTCCGCTTCGTAGTTTCTTGTGTCTAGGTACTGGATGTGGAAGTCCAGGGTGTCCAGATATTCCGCTTCGTAGTTTTCTGTGTCCAGGTGTCGGATATGGAAGTCCAGGGTGTCCAGGTAGTCCGCTTTGTAGTTTTCTGTATCTAGGTGTCGGATGTGGAAGTTCAGGGTGTCCAGGTATTCCGCTTCGTAGTTTCTTGTGTCTAGGTACTGGATGTGGAAGTCCAGGGTGTCCAGGTATTCCGCTTCGTAGTTTTCTGTGTCCAGGTGTTGGATATGGAAGTTCAGGGTGTCCAGGTATTCCGCTTCGTAGTTTCTTGTATCTAGGTACTGGATGTGGAAGTCCAGGGTGTCCAGGTATTCCGCTTCGTAGTTTTCTGTGTCCAGGTGTCGGATGTGGAAGTTCAGGGTGTCCAGGTATTCCGCTTCGTAGTTTCTTGTATCTAGGTACTGGATGTGGAAGTCCAGGGTGTCCAGATGTTCTGCTCCGTAGTTTCTTGTATCTAGGTACTGGATGTGGAAGTCCAGGGTGTCCAGGTAGTCCGCTTCGTAGTTTTCTGTATCTAGGTGTCGGATGTGGAAGTCCAGGGTGTCCAGATGTTCTGCTCCGTAGTTTCTTGTATCTAGGTACTGGATGTGGAAATCCAGGGTGTCCAGGTATTCCGCTTCGTAGTTTTCTGTGTCCAGGTGTCGGATGTGGAAGTTCAGGGTGTCCAGGCATTCCGCTTCGTAGTTTTCTGTATCTAGGTGTCGGATGTGGAAGTCCAGGGTGTCCAGGTGTTCCGCTCCATAGTTTCTTGTATCTACGTACTGGATGTGGAAGTCCAGGGTGTCCAGGTAGTCCGCTTCGTAGTTTTCTGTATCTAGGTGTCGGATGTGGAAGTCCAGGGTGTCCAGGTATTCCGCTTCGTAGTTTTCTGTGTCCAGGTGTCGGATGTGGAAGTTCAGGGTGTCCAGGTATTCCGCTTCGTAGTTTCTTGTATCTAGGTACTGGATGTGGAAGTCCAGGGTGTCCAGGTATTCCGCTTCGTAGTTTTCTGTGTCCAGGTGTCGGATGTGGAAGTCCAGGGTGTCCAGGTAGTCCGCTTCGTAGTTTTCTGTATCTAGGTGTCGGATGTGGAAGTTCAGGGTGTCCAGGTATTCCGCTTCGTAGTTTCTTGTGTCTAGGTACTGGATGTGGAAGTCCAGGGTGTCCAGGTATTCCGCTTCGTAGTTTTCTGTGTCCAGGTGTCGGATATAGAAGTTCAGGGTGTCCAGGTATTCCGCTTCGTAGTTTCATGTATCTAGGTACTGGATGTGGAAGTCCAGGGTGTCCAGGTATTCCGCATCGTAGTTTTCTGTGTCCAGGTGTCGGATGTGGAAGTTCAGGGTGTCCAGGTATTCCGCTTCGTAGTTTCTTGTGTCTAGGTACTGGATGTGGAAGTCCAGGGTGTCCAGATATTCCGCTTCGTAGTTTTCTGTGTCCAGGTGTCGGATATGGAAGTCCAGGGTGTCCAGGTAGTCCGCTTTGTAGTTTTCTGTATCTAGGTGTCGGATGTGGAAGTTCAGGGTGTCCAGGTATTCCGCTTCGTAGTTTCTTGTGTCTAGGTACTGGATGTGGAAGTCCAGGGTGTCCAGGTATTCCGCTTCGTAGTTTTCTGTGTCCAGGTGTTGGATATGGAAGTTCAGGGTGTCCAGGTATTCCGCTTCGTAGTTTCTTGTATCTAGGTACTGGATGTGGAAGTCCAGGGTGTCCAGGTATTCCGCTTCGTAGTTTTCTGTGTCCAGGTGTCGGATGTGGAAGTCCAGGGTGTCCAGGTAGTCCGCTTCGTAGTTTTCTGTATCTAGGTGTCGGATGTGGAAGTTCAGGGTGTCCAGGTATTCCGCTTCGTAGTTTCTTGTGTCTAGGTACTGGATGTGGAAGTCCAGGGTGTCCAGGTATTCCGCTTCGTAGTTTTCTGTGTCCAGGTGTCGGATATAGAAGTTCAGGGTGTCCAGGTATTCCGCTTCGTAGTTTCATGTATCGAGGTACTGGATGTGGAAGTCCAGGGTGTCCAGGTATTCCGCTTCGTAGTTTTCTGTGTCCAGGTGTCGGATGTGGAAGTTCAGGGTGTCCAGGTATTCCGCTTCGTAGTTTCTTGTGTCTAGGTACTGGATGTGGAAGTCCAGGGTGTCCAGGTATTCCGCTTCGTAGTTTTCTGTGTCCAGGTGTCGGATATAGAAGTTCAGGGTGTCCAGGTATTCCGCTTCATAGTTTCATGTATCTAGGTACTGGATGTGGAAGTCCAGGGTGTCCAGGTATTCCGCATCGTAGTTTTCTGTGTCCAGGTGTCGGATGTGGAAGTTCAGGGTGTCCAGGTATTCCGCTTCGTAGTTTCTTGTATCTAGGTACTGGATGTGGAAGTCCAGGGTGTCCAGGTATTCCGCTTCGTAGTTTTCTGTGTTAAGGTGTCGGATGTGGAAGTTCAGGGTGTCCAGGTATTCCGCTTCGTAGTTTCTTGTATCTAGGTACTGGATGTGGAAGTCCAGGGTGTCCAGGTATTCCGCTTCGTAGTTTTCTGTGTCCAGGTGTCGGATGTGGAAGTTCAGGGTGTCCAGGTATTCCGCTTCGTAGTTTCTTGTATCTAGGTACTGGATGTGGAAGTCCAGGGTGTCCAGGTATTCCGCTTCGTAGTTTCTTGTATCTAGGTACTGGATGTGGAAGTCCAGGGTGTCCAAGTAGTCCGCTTCGTAGTTTTCTGTATCTAGGTGTCGGATGTGGAAGTCCAGGGTGTCCAGGTATTCCGCTCGGTAGTTTCCTGTGTCCAGGTGTCGGATGTGGAAGTCCAGGGTGTCCATGTATTCCGCTCCGTAGTTTCTTGTATCTAGGTAGTGAATGTGGAAGTCCAGGGTGTCCAGGTATTCCGCTCGGTAGTTTCCTGTGTCCAGGTGTTGGATGTGGAAGTCCAGGGTATCCAGGTATTGCGCTACGTAGTTTTCTGTATCTAGGTGTCGGATGTGAAAGTTCAGGGTGTCTAGGTGTTCCGCTCCGTAGTTTTCTGTATCTAGGTGTCGGATGTGGAAGTCCAGGGTGTCCAGATGTTCTGCTCCGTAGTTTCTTGTATCTAGGTACTGGATGTGGAAGTCCAGGGTGTCCAGGTAGTCCGCTTCGTAGTTTTCTGTATCTAGGTGTCGGATGTGGAAGTTCAGGGTGTCCAGGTATTCCGCATCGTAGTTTTCTGTGTCCAGGTGTCGGATGTGGAAGTTCAGGGTGTCCAGGTATTCCGCTTCGTAGTTTCTTGTGTCTAGGTACTGGATGTGGAAGTCCAGGGTGTCCAGATATTCCGCTTCGTTGTTTTCTGTGTCCAGGTGTCGGATATGGAAGTCCAGGGTGTCCAGGTAGTCCGCTTTGTAGTTTTCTGTATCTAGGTGTCGGATGTGGAAGTTCAGGGTGTCCAGGTATTCCGCTTCGTAGTTTCTTGTGTCTAGGTACTGGATGTGGAAGTCCAGGGTGTCCAGGTATTCCGCTTCGTAGTTTTCTGTGTCCAGGTGTTGGATATGGAAGTTCAGGGTGTCCAGGTATTCCGCTTCGTAGTTTCTTGTATCTAGGTACTGGATGTGGAAGTCCAGGGTGTCCAGGTATTCCGCTTCGTAGTTTTCTGTGTCCAGGTGTCGGATGTGGAAGTTCAGGGTGTCCAGGTATTCCGCTTCGTAGTTTCTTGTATCTAGGTACTGGATGTGGAAGTCCAGGGTGTCCAGATGTTCTGCTCCGTAGTTTCTTGTATCTAGGTACTGGATGTGGAAGTCCAGGGTGTCCAGGTAGTCCGCTTCGTAGTTTTCTGTATCTAGGTGTCGGATGTGGAAGTCCAGGGTGTCCAGATGTTCTGCTCTGTAGTTTCTTGTATCTAGGTACTGGATGTGGAAGTCCAGGGTGTCCAGGTATTTCGCTTCGTAGTTTTCTGTGTCCAGGTGTCGGATGTGGAAGTTCAGGGTGTCCAGGCATTCCGGTTCGTAGTTTTCTGTATCTAGGTGTCGGATGTGGAAGTCCAGGGTGTCCAGGTGTTCCGCTCCATAGTTTCTTGTATCTACGTACTGGATGTGGAAGTCCAGGGTGTCCAGGTAGTCCGCTTCGTAGTTTTCTGTATCTAGGTGTCGGATGTGGAAGTCCAGGGTGTCCAGGTATTCCGCTTCGTAGTTTTCTGTGTCCAGGTGTCGGATGTGGAAGTTCAGGGTGTCCAGGTATTCCGCTTCGTAGTTTCTTGTATCTAGGTACTGGATGTGGAAGTCCAGGGTGTCCAGGTATTCCGCTTCGTAGTTTTCTGTGTCCAGGTGTCGGATGTGGAAGTCCAGGGTGTCCAGGTAGTCCGCTTCGTAGTTTTCTGTATCTAGGTGTCGGATGTGGAAGTTCAGGGTGTCCAGGTATTCCGCTTCGTAGTTTCTTGTGTCTAGGTACTGGATGTGGAAGTCCAGGGTGTCCAGGTATTCCGCTTCGTAGTTTTCTGTGTCCAGGTGTCGGATATAGAAGTTCAGGGTGTCCAGGTATTCCGCTTCGTAGTTTCATGTATCTAGGTACTGGATGTGGAAGTCCAGGGTGTCCAGGTATTCCGCATCGTAGTTTTCTGTGTCCAGGTGTCGGATGTGGAAGTTCAGGGTGTCCAGGTATTCCGCTTCGTAGTTTCTTGTGTCTAGGTACTGGATGTGGAAGTCCAGGGTGTCCAGATATTCCGCTTCGTAGTTTTCTGTGTCCAGGTGTCGGATATGGAAGTCCAGGGTGTCCAGGTAGTCCGCTTTGTAGTTTTCTGTATCTAGGTGTCGGATGTGGAAGTTCAGGGTGTCCAGGTATTCCGCTTCGTAGTTTCTTGTGTCTAGGTACTGGATGTGGAAGTCCAGGGTGTCCAGGTATTCCGCTTCGTAGTTTTCTGTGTCCAGGTGTTGGATATGGAAGTTCAGGGTGTCCAGGTATTCCGCTTCGTAGTTTCTTGTATCTAGGTACTGGATGTGGAAGTCCAGGGTGTCCAGGTATTCCGCTTCGTAGTTTTCTGTGTCCAGGTGTCGGATGTGGAAGTTCAGGGTGTCCAGGTATTCCGCTTCGTAGTTTCTTGTATCTAGGTACTGGATGTGGAAGTCCAGGGTGTCCAGATGTTCTGCTCCGTAGTTTCTTGTATCTAGGTACTGGATGTGGAAGTTCAGGGTGTCCAGGTAGTCCGCTTCGTAGTTTTCTGTATCTAGGTGTCGGATGTGGAAGTCCAGGGTGTCCAGATGTTCTGCTCCGTAGTTTCTTGTATCTAGGTACTGGATGTGGAAGTCCAGGGTGTCCAGGTATTCCGCTTCGTAGTTTTCTGTGTCCAGGTGTCGGATGTGGAAGTTCAGGGTGTCCAGGCATTCCGCTTCGTAGTTTTCTGTATCTAGGTGTCGGATGTGGAAGTCCAGGGTGTCCAGGTGTTCCGCTCCATAGTTTCTTGTATCTACGTACTGGATGTGGAAGTCCAGGGTGTCCAGGTAGTCCGCTTCGTAGTTTTCTGTATCTAGGTGTCGGATGTGGAAGTCCAGGGTGTCCAGGTATTCCGCTTCGTAGTTTTCTGTGTCCAGGTGTCGGATGTGGAAGTTCAGGGTGTCCAGGTATTCCGCTTCGTAGTTTCTTGTATCTAGGTACTGGATGTGGAAGTCCAGGGTGTCCAGGTATTCCGCTTCGTAGTTTTCTGTGTCCAGGTGTCGGATGTGGAAGTCCAGGGTGTCCAGGTAGTCCGCTTCGTAGTTTTCTGTATCTAGGTGTCGGATGTGGAAGTTCAGGGTGTCCAGGTATTCCGCTTCGTAGTTTTCTGTGTCCAGGTGTCGGATGTGGAAGTCCAGGGTGTCCAGGTAGTCCGCTTCGTAGTTTTCTGTATCTAGGTGTCGGATGTGGAAGTTCAGGGTGTCCAGGTATTCCGCTTCGTAGTTTCTTGTGTCTAGGTACTGGATGTGGAAGTCCAGGGTGTCCAGGTATTCCGCTTCGTAGTTTTCTGTGTCCAGGTGTCGGATATAGAAGTTCAGGGTGTCCAGGTATTCCGCTTCGTAGTTTCATGTATCGAGGTACTGGATGTGGAAGTCCAGGGTGTCCAGGTATTCCGCTTCGTAGTTTTCTGTGTCCAGGTGTCGGATGTGGAAGTTCAGGGTGTCCAGGCATTCCGCTTCGTAGTTTTCTGTATCTAGGTGTCGGATGTGGAAGTCCAGGGTGTCCAGATGTTCTGCTCCGTAGTTTCTTGTATCTAGGTACTGGATGTGGAAGTCCAGGGTGTCCAGGTAGTCCGCTTCGTAGTTTTCTGTATCTAGGTGTCGGATGTGGAAGTTCAGGGTGTCGAGGTATTCCGCTTCGTAGTTTATTGTGTATAGGTACTGGATGTGGAAGTCCAGGGTGTCCAGGTATTCCGCTTCGTAGTTTTCTGTGTCCAGGTGTCGGATATAGAAGTTCAGGGTGTCCAGTTATTCCGCTTCGTAGTTTCATGTATCTAGGTACTGGATGTGGAAGTCCAGGGTGTCCAGATATTCCGCTTCGTAGTTTTCTGTGTCCAGGTGTCGGATATGGAAGTCCAGGGTGTCCAGGTAGTCCGCTTTGTAGTTTTCTGTATCTAGGTGTCGGATGTGGAAGTTCAGGGTGTCCAGGTATTCCGCTTCGTAGTTTCTTGTGTCTAGGTACTGGATGTGGAAGTCCAGGGTGTCCAGATATTCCGCTTCGTAGTTTTATGTGTCCAGGTGTCGGATATGGAAGTCCAGGGTGTCCAGGTAGTCCGCTTTGTAGTTTTCTGTATCTAGGTGTCGGATGTGGAAGTTCAGGGTGTCCAGGTATTCCGCTTCGTAGTTTCTTGTGTCTAGGTACTGGATGTGGAAGTCCAGGGTGTCCAGGTATTCCGCTTCGTAGTTTTCTGTGTCCAGGTGTTGGATATGGAAGTTCAGGGTGTCCAGGTATTCCGCTTCGTAGTTTCTTGTATCTAGGTACTGGATGTGGAAGTCCAGGGTGTCCAGGTATTCCGCTTCGTAGTTTTCTGTGTCCAAGTGTCGGATGTGGAAGTTCAGGGTGTCCAGGTATTCCGCTTCGTAGTTTCTTGTATCTAGGTACTGGATGTGGAAGTCCAGGGTGTCCAGATGTTCTGCTCCGTAGTTTCTTGTATCTAGGTACTGGATGTGGAAATCCAGGGTGTCCAGGTATTCCGCTTCGTAGTTTTCTGTGTCCAGGTGTCGGATGTGGAAGTTCAGGGTGTCCAGGCATTCCGCTTCGTAATTTTCTGTATCTAGGTGTCGGATGTGGAAGTCCAGGGTGTCCAGGTGTTCCGCTCCATAGTTTCTTGTATCTACGTACTGGATGTGGAAGTCCAGGGCGTCCAGGTAGTCCGCTTCGTAGTTTTCTGTATCTAGGTGTCGGATGTGGAAGTCCAGGGTGTCCAGGTATTCCGCTTCGTAGTTTTCTGTGTCCAGGTGTCGGATGTGGAAGTTCAGGGTGTCCAGGTATTCCGCTTCGTAGTTTCTTGTATCTAGGTACTGGATGTGGAAGTCCAGGGTGTCCAGGTATTCCGCTTCGTAGTTTTCTGTGTCCAGGTGTCGGATGTGGAAGTCCAGGGTGTCCAGGTAGTCCGCTTCGTAGTTTTCTGTATCTAGGTGTCGGATGTGGAAGTTCAGGGTGTCCAGGTATTCCGCTTCGTAGTTTCTTGTGTCTAGGTACTGGATGTGGAAGTCCAGGGTGTCCAGGTATTCCGCTTCGTAGTTTCTTGTATCTAGGTACTGGATGTGGAAGTCCAGGGTGTCCAGATGTTCTGCTCCGTAGTTTCTTGTATCTAGGTACTGGATGTGGAAGTCCAGGGTGTCCAGGTAGTCCGCTTCGTAGTTTTCTGTATCTAGGTGTCGGATGTGGAAGTCCAGGGTGTCCAGATGTTCTGCTCCGTAGTTTCTTGTATCTAGGTACTGGATGTGGAAGTCCAGGGTGTCCAGGTATTCCGCTTCGTAGTTTTCTGTGTCCAGGTGTCGGATGTGGAAGTTCAGGGTGTCCAGGCATTCCGCTTCGTAGTTTTCTGTATCTAGGTGTCGGATGTGGAAGTCCAGGGTGTCCAGGTGTTCCGCTCCATAGTTTCTTGTATCTACGTACTGGATGTGGAAGTCCAGGGTGTCCAGGTAGTCCGCTTCGTAGTTTTCTGTATCTAGGTGTCGGATGTGGAAGTCCAGGGTGTCCAGGTATTCCGCTTCGTAGTTTTCTGTGTCCAGGTGTCGGATGTGGAAGTTCAGGGTGTCCAGGTATTCCGCTTCGTAGTTTCTTGTATCTAGGTACTGGATGTGGAAGTCCAGGGTGTCCAGGTATTCCGCTTCGTAGTTTTCTGTGTCCAGGTGTCGGATGTGGAAGTCCAGGGTGTCCAGGTAGTCCGCTTCGTAGTTTTCTGTATCTAGGTGTCGGATGTGGAAGTTCAGGGTGTCCAGGTATTCCGCTTCGTAGTTTCTTGTGTCTAGGTACTGGATGTGGAAGTCCAGGGTGTCCAGGTATTCCGCTTCGTAGTTTTCTGTGTCCAGGTGTCGGATATAGAAGTTCAGGGTGTCCAGGTATTCCGCTTCGTAGTTTCATGTATCGAGGTACTGGATGTGGAAGTCCAGGGTGTCCAGGTATTCCGCTTCGTAGTTTTCTGTGTCCAGGTGTCGGATGTGGAAGTTCAGGGTGTCCAGGCATTCCGCTTCGTAGTTTTCTGTATCTAGGTGTCGGATGTGGAAGTCCAGGGTGTCCAGATGTTCTGCTCCGTAGTTTCTTGTATCTAGGTACTGGATGTGGAAGTCCAGGGTGTCCAGGTAGTCCGCTTCGTAGTTTTCTGTATCTAGGTGTCGGATGTGGAAGTTCAGGGTGTCGAGGTATTCCGCTTCGTAGTTTATTGTGTATAGGTACTGGATGTGGAAGTCCAGGGTGTCCAGGTATTCCGCTTCGTAGTTTTCTGTGTCCAGGTGTCGGATATAGAAGTTCAGGGTGTCCAGTTATTCCGCTTCGTAGTTTCATGTATCTAGGTACTGGATGTGGAAGTCCAGGGTGTCCAGATATTCCGCTTCGTAGTTTTCTGTGTCCAGGTGTCGGATATGGAAGTCCAGGGTGTCCAGGTAGTCCGCTTTGTAGTTTTCTGTATCTAGGTGTCGGATGTGGAAGTTCAGGGTGTCCAGGTATTCCGCTTCGTAGTTTCTTGTGTCTAGGTACTGGATGTGGAAGTCCAGGGTGTCCAGATATTCCGCTTCGTAGTTTTATGTGTCCAGGTGTCGGATATGGAAGTCCAGGGTGTCCAGGTAGTCCGCTTTGTAGTTTTCTGTATCTAGGTGTCGGATGTGGAAGTTCAGGGTGTCCAGGTATTCCGCTTCGTAGTTTCTTGTGTCTAGGTACTGGATGTGGAAGTCCAGGGTGTCCAGGTATTCCGATTCGTAGTTTTCTGTGTCCAGGTGTTGGATATGGAAGTTCAGGGTGTCCAGGTATTCCGCTTCGTAGTTTCTTGAATCTAGGTACTGGATGTGGAAGTCCAGGGTGTCCAGGTATTCCGCTTCGTAGTTTTCTGTGTCCAAGTGTCGGATGTGGAAGTTCAGGGTGTCCAGGTATTCCGCTTCGTAGTTTCTTGTATCTAGGTACTGGATGTGGAAGTCCAGGGTGTCCAGATGTTCTGCTCCGTAGTTTCTTGTATCTAGGTACTGGATGTGGAAATCCAGGGTGTCCAGGTATTCCGCTTCGTCGTTTTCTGTGTCCAGGTGTCGGATGTGGAAGTTCAGGGTGTCCAGGCATTCCGCTTCGTAATTTTCTGTATCTAGGTGTCGGATGTGGAAGTCCAGGGTGTCCAGGTGTTCCGCTCCATAGTTTCTTGTATCTACGTACTGGATGTGGAAGTCCAGGGTGTCCAGGTAGTCCGCTTCGTAGTTTTCTGTATCTAGGTGTCGGATGTGGAAGTCCAGGGTGTCCAGGTATTCCGCTTCGTAGTTTTCTGTGTCCAGGTGTCGGATGTGGAAGTTCAGGGTGTCCAGGTATTCCGCTTCGTAGTTTCTTGTATCTAGGTACTGGATGTGGAAGTCCAGGGTGTCCAGGTATTCCGCTTCGTAGTTTTCTGTGTCCAGGTGTCGGATGTGGAAGTCCAGGGTGTCCAGGTAGTCCGCTTTGTAGTTTTCTGTATCTAGGTGTCGGATGTGGAAGTTCAGGGTGTCCAGGTATTCCGCTTCGTAGTTTCTTGTGTCTAGGTACTGGATGTGGAAGTCCAGGGTGTCCAGGTATTCCGCTTCGTAGTTTTCTGTGTCCAGGTGTTGGATATGGAAGTTCAGGGTGTCCAGGTATTCCGCTTCGTAGTTTCTTGAATCTAGGTACTGGATGTGGAAGTCCAGGGTGTCCAGGTATTCCGCTTCGTAGTTTTCTGTGTCCAAGTGTCGGATGTGGAAGTTCAGGGTGTCCAGGTATTCCGCTTCGTAGTTTCTTGTATCTAGGTACTGGATGTGGAAGTCCAGGGTGTCCAGATGTTCTGCTCCGTAGTTTCTTGTATCTAGGTACTGGATGTGGAAATCCAGGGTGTCCAGGTATTCCGCTTCGTAGTTTTCTGTGTCCAGGTGTCGGATGTGGAAGTTCAGGGTGTCCAGGCATTCCGCTTCGTAATTTTCTGTATCTAGGTGTCGGATGTGGAAGTCCAGGGTGTCCAGGTGTTCCGCTCCATAGTTTCTTGTATCTACGTACTGGATGTGGAAGTCCAGGGTGTCCAGGTAGTCCGCTTCGTAGTTTTCTGTATCTAGGTGTCGGATGTGGAAGTCCAGGGTGTCCAGGTATTCCGCTTCGTAGTTTTCTGTGTCCAGGTGTCGGATGTGGAAGTTCAGGGTGTCCAGGTATTCCGCTTCGTAGTTTCTTGTATCTAGGTACTGGATGTGGAAGTCCAGGGTGTCCAGGTATTCCGCTTCGTAGTTTTCTGTGTCCAGGTGTCGGATGTGGAAGTCCAGGGTGTCCAGGTAGTCCGCTTCGTAGTTTTCTGTATCTAGGTGTCGGATGTGGAAGTTCAGGGTGTCCAGGTATTCCGCTTCGTAGTTTCTTGTGTCTAGGTACTGGATGTGGAAGTCCAGGGTGTCCAGGTATTCCGCTTCGTAGTTTTCTGTGTCCAGGTGTCGGATATAGAAGTTCAGGGTGTCCAGGTATTCCGCTTCGTAGTTTCATGTATCGAGGTACTGGATGTGGAAGTCCAGGGTGTCCAGGTATTCCGCTTCGTAGTTTTCTGTGTCCAGGTGTCGGATGTGGAAGTTCAGGGTGTCCAGGTATTCCGCTTCGTAGTTTCTTGTATCTAGGTACTGGATGTGGAAGTCCAGGGTGTCCAGGTATTCCGCTTCGTAGTTTTCTGTGTTAAGGTGTCGGATGTGGAAGTTCAGGGTGTCCAGGTATTCCGCTTCGTAGTTTCTTGTATCTAGGTACTGGATGTGGAAGTCCAGGGTGTCCAGGTATTCCGCTTCGTCGTTTTCTGTGTCCAGGTGTCGGATGTGGAAGTTCAGGGTGTCCAGGTATTCCGCTTCGTAGTTTCTTGTATCTAGGTACTGGATGTGGAAGTCCAGGGTGTCCAGGTATTCCGCTTCGTAGTTTCTTGTATCTAGGTACTGGATGTGGAAGTCCAGGGTGTCCAAGTAGTCCGCTTCGTAGTTTTCTGTATCTAGGTGTCGGATGTGGAAGTCCAGGGTGTCCAGGTATTCCGCTCGGTAATTTCCTGTGTCCAGGTGTCGGATGTGGAAGTCCAGGGTGTCCATGTATTCCGCTTCGTAGTTTCTTGTATCTAGGTAGTGAATGTGGAAGTCCAGGGTGTCCAGGTATTCCGCTCGGTAGTTTCCTGTGTCCAGGTGTTGGATGTGGAATTCCAGGGTATCCAGGTATTACGCTACGTAGTTTTCTGTATCTAGGTGTCGGATGTGAAAGTTCAGGGTGTCTAGGTGTTCCGCTCCGTAGTTTTCTGTATCTAGGTGTCGGATGTGGAAGTCCAGGGTGTCCAGATGTTCTGCTCCGTAGTTTCTTGTATCTAGGTACTGGATGTGGAAGTCCAGGGTGTCCAGGTAGTCCGCTTCGTAGTTTTCTGTATCTAGGTGTCGGATGTGGAAGTTCAGGGTGTCCAGGTATTCCGCATCGTAGTTTTCTGTGTCCAGGTGTCGGATGTGGAAGTTCAGGGTGTCCAGGTATTCCGCTTCGTAGTTTCTTGTGTCTAGGTACTGGATGTGGAAGTCCAGGGTGTCCAGATATTCCGCTTCGTTGTTTTCTGTGTCCAGGTGTCGGATATGGAAGTCCAGGGTGTCCAGGTAGTCCGCTTTGTAGTTTTCTGTATCTAGGTGTCGGATGTGGAAGTTCAGGGTGTCCAGGTATTCCGCTTCGTAGTTTCTTGTGTCTAGGTACTGGATGTGGAAGTCCAGGGTGTCCAGGTATTCCGCTTCGTAGTTTTCTGTGTCCAGGTGTTGGATATGGAAGTTCAGGGTGTCCAGGTATTCCGCTTCGTAGTTTCTTGTATCTAGGTACTGGATGTGGAAGTCCAGGGTGTCCAGGTATTCCGCTTCGTAGTTTTCTGTGTCTAGGTGTCGGATGTGGAAGTTCAGGGTGTCCAGGTATTCCGCTTCGTAGTTTCTTGTATCTAGGTACTGGATGTGGAAGTCCAGGGTGTCCAGATGTTCTGCTCCGTAGTTTCTTGTATCTAGGTACTGGATGTGGAAGTCCAGGGTGTCCAGGTAGTCCGCTTCGTAGTTTTCTGTATCTAGGTGTCGGATGTGGAAGTCCAGGGTGTCCAGATGTTCTGCTCTGTAGTTTCTTGTATCTAGGTACTGGATGTGGAAGTCCAGGGTGTCCAGGTATTTCGCTTCGTAGTTTTCTGTGTCCAGGTGTCGGATGTGGAAGTTCAGGGTGTCCAGGCATTCCGGTTCGTAGTTTTCTGTATCTAGGTGTCGGATGTGGAAGTCCAGGGTGTCCAGGTGTTCCGCTCCATAGTTTCTTGTATCTACGTACTGGATGTGGAAGTCCAGGGTGTCCAGGTAGTCCGCTTCGTAGTTTTCTGTATCTAGGTGTCGGATGTGGAAGTCCAGGGTGTCCAGGTATTCCGCTTCGTAGTTTTCTGTGTCCAGGTGTCGGATGTGGAAGTTTAGGGTGTCCAGGTATTCCGCTTCGTAGTTTCTTGTATCTAGGTACTGGATGTGGAAGTCCAGGGTGTCCAGGTATTCCGCTTCGTAGTTTTCTGTGTCCAGGTGTCGGATGTGGAAGTCCAGGGTGTCCAGGTAGTCCGCTTCGTAGTTTTCTGTATCTAGGTGTCGGATGTGGAAGTTCAGGGTGTCCAGGTATTCCGCTTCGTAGTTTCTTGTGTCTAGGTACTGGATGTGGAAGTCCAGGGTGTCCAGGTATTCCGCTTCGTAGTTTTCTGTGTCCAGGTGTCGGATATAGAAGTTCAGGGTGTCCAGGTATTCCGCTTCGTAGTTTCATGTATCTAGGTACTGGATGTGGAAGTCCAGGGTGTCCAGGTATTCCGCATCGTAGTTTTCTGTGTCCAGGTGTCGGATGTGGAAGTTCAGGGTGTCCAGGTATTCCGCTTCGTAGTTTCTTGTGTCTAGGTACTGGATGTGGAAGTCCAGGGTGTCCAGATATTCCGCTTCGTAGTTTTCTGTGTCCAGGTGTCGGATATGGAAGTCCAGGGTGTCCAGGTAGTCCGCTTTGTAGTTTTCTGTATCTAGGTGTCGGATGTGTAAGTTCAGGGTGTCCAGGTATTCCGCTTCGTAGTTTCTTGTGTCTAGGTACTGGATGTGGAAGTCCAGGGTGTCCAGGTATTCCGCTTCGTAGTTTTCTGTGTCCAGGTGTTGGATATGGAAGTTCAGGGTGTCCAGGTATTCCGCTTCGTAGTTTCTTGTATCTAGGTACTGGATGTGGAAGTCCAGGGTGTCCAGGTATTCCGCTTCGTAGTTTTCTGTGTCCAGGTGTCGGATGTGGAAGTTCAGGGTGTCCAGGTATTCCGCTTCGTAGTTTCTTGTATCTAGGTACTGGATGTGGAAGTCCAGGGTGTCCAGATGTTCTGCTCCGTAGTTTCTTGTATCTAGGTACTGGATGTGGAAGTCCAGGGTGTCCAGGTAGTCCGCTTCGTAGTTTTCTGTATCTAGGTGTCGGATGTGGAAGTCCAGGGTGTCCAGATGTTCTGCTCCGTAGTTTCTTGTATCTAGGTACTGGATGTGGAAGTCCAGGGTGTCCAGGTATTCCGCTTCGTAGTTTTCTGTGTCCAGGTGTCGGATGTGGAAGTTCAGGGTGTCCAGGCATTCCGCTTCGTAGTTTTCTGTATCTAGGTGTCTGATGTGGAAGTCCAGGGTGTCCAGGTGTTCCGCTCCATAGTTTCTTGTATCTACGTACTGGATGTGGAAGTCCAGGGTGTCCAGGTAGTCCGCTTCGTAGTTTTCTGTATCTAGGTGTCGGATGTGGAAGTCCAGGGTGTCCAGGTATTCCGCTTCGTAGTTTTCTGTGTCCAGGTGTCGGATGTGGAAGTTCAGGGTGTCCAGGTATTCCGCTTCGTAGTTTCTTGTATCTAGGTACTGGATGTGGAAGTCCAGGGTGTCCAGGTATTCCGCTTCGTAGTTTTCTGTGTCCAGGTGTCGGATGTGGAAGTCCAGGGTGTCCAGGTAGTCCGCTTCGTAGTTTTCTGTATCTAGGTGTCGGATGTGGAAGTTCAGGGTGTCCAGGTATTCCGCTTCGTAGTTTCTTGTGTCTAGGTACTGGATGTGGAAGTCCAGGGTGTCCAGGTATTCCGCTTCGTAGTTTTCTGTGTCCAGGTGTCGGATGTGGAAGTTCTGGGTGTCCAGGTATTCCGCTTCGTAGTTTCTTGTATCTAGGTACTGGATGTGGAAGTCCAGGGTGTCCAGATGTTCCGCTCCGTAGTTTCTTGTATCTAGGTACTGGATGTGGAAGTCCAGGGTTTCCAGGTAGTCCGCTTCGTAGTTTTCTGTATCTAGGTGTCGGATGTGGAAGTCCAGGGTGTCCAGATGTTCTGCTCCGTAGTTTCTTGTATCTAGGTACTGGATGTGGAAGTCCAGGGTGTCCAGGTAGTCCGCTTCGTTGTTTTCTGTGTCCAGGTGTCGGATATGGAAGTCCAGGGTGTCCAGGTAGTCCGCTTTGTAGTTTCTTGTATCTAGGTACTGGATGTGGAAGTCCAGGGTGTCCAGGTATTCCGCTTCGTAGTTTTCTGTGTCTAGGTGTCGGATGTGGAAGTTCAGGGTGTCCAGGTATTCCGCTTCGTAGTTTCTTGTATCTAGGTACTGGATGTGGAAGTCCAGGGTGTCCAGATGTTCTGCTCCGTAGTTTCTTGTATCTAGGTACTGGATGTGGAAGTCCAGGGTGTCCAGGTAGTCCGCTTCGTAGTTTTCTGTATCTAGGTGTCGGATGTGGAAGTCCAGGCTGTCCAGATGTTCTGCTCTGTAGTTTCTTGTATCTAGGTACTGGATGTGGAAGTCCAGGGTTTCCAGGTAGTCCGCTTCGTAGTTTTCTGTATCTAGGTGTCGGATGTGGAAGTCCAGGGTGTCCAGATGTTCTGCTCCGTAGTTTCTTGTATCTAGGTACTGGATGTGGAAGTCCAGGGTGTCCAGGTAGTCCGCTTCGTTGTTTTCTGTGTCCAGGTGTCGGATATGGAAGTCCAGGGTGTCCAGGTAGTCCGCTTTGTAGTTTCTTGTATCTAGGTACTGGATGTGGAAGTCCAGGGTGTCCAGGTATTCCGCTTCGTAGTTTTCTGTGTCTAGGTGTCGGATGTGGAAGTTCAGGGTGTCCAGGTATTCCGCTTCGTAGTTTCTTGTATCTAGGTACTGGATGTGGAAGTCCAGGGTGTCCAGATGTTCTGCTCCGTAGTTTCTTGTATCTAGGTACTGGATGTGGAAGTCCAGGGTGTCCAGGTAGTCCGCTTCGTAGTTTTCTGTATCTAGGTGTCGGATGTGGAAGTCCAGGGTGTCCAGATGTTCTGCTCTGTAGTTTCTTGTATCTAGGTACTGGATGTGGAAGTCCAGGGTGTTCAGGTATTTCGCTTCGTAGTTTTCTGTGTCCAGGTGTCGGATGTGGAAGTTCAGGGTGTCCAGGCATTCCGGTTCGTAGTTTTCTGTATCTAGGTGTCGGATGTGGAAGTCCAGGGTGTCCAGGTGTTCCGCTCCATAGTTTCTTGTATCTACGTACTGGATGTGGAAGTCCAGGGTGTCCAGGTAGTCCGCTTCGTAGTTTTCTGTATCTAGGTGTCGGATGTGGAAGTCCAGGGTGTCCAGGTATTCCGCTTCGTAGTTTTCTGTGTCCAGGTGTCGGATGTGGAAGTTTAGGGTGTCCAGGTATTCCGCTTCGTAGTTTCTTGTATCTAGGTACTGGATGTGGAAGTCCAGGGTGTCCAGGTATTCCGCTTCGTAGTTTTCTGTGTCCAGGTGTCGGATGTGGAAGTCCAGGGTGTCCAGGTAGTCCGCTTCGTAGTTTTCTGTATCTAGGTGTCGGATGTGGAAGTTCAGGGTGTCCAGGTATTCCGCTTCGTAGTTTCTTGTGTCTAGGTACTGGATGTGGAAGTCCAGGGTGTCCAGGTATTCCGCTTCGTAGTTTTCTGTGTCCAGGTGTCGGATATAGAAGTTCAGGGTGTCCAGGTATTCCGCTTCGTAGTTTCATGTATCTAGGTACTGGATGTGGAAGTCCAGGGTGTCCAGGTATTCCGCATCGTAGTTTTCTGTGTCCAGGTGTCGGATGTGGAAGTTCAGGGTGTCCAGGTATTCCGCTTCGTAGTTTCTTGTGTCTAGGTACTGGATGTGGAAGTCCAGGGTGTCCAGATATTCCGCTTCGTAGTTTTCTGTGTCCAGGTGTCGGATATGGAAGTCCAGGGTGTCCAGGTAGTCCGCTTTGTAGTTTTCTGTATCTAGGTGTCGGATGTGGAAGTTCAGGGTGTCCAGGTATTCCGCTTCGTAGTTTCTTGTGTCTAGGTACTGGATGTGGAAGTCCAGGGTGTCCAGGTATTCCGCTTCGTAGTTTTCTGTGTCCAGGTGTTGGATATGGAAGTTCAGGGTGTCCAGGTATTCCGCTTCGTAGTTTCTTGTATCTAGGTACTGGATGTGGAAGTCCAGGGTGTCCAGGTATTCCGCTTCGTAGTTTTCTGTGTCCAGGTGTCGGATGTGGAAGTTCAGGGTGTCCAGGTATTCCGCTTCGTAGTTTCTTGTATCTAGGTACTGGATGTGGAAGTCCAGGGTGTCCAGATGTTCTGCTCCGTTGTTTCTTGTATCTAGGTACTGGATGTGGAAGTCCAGGGTGTCCAGGTAGTCCGCTTCGTAGTTTTCTGTATCTAGGTGTCGGATGTGGAAGTCCAGGGTGTCCAGATGTTCTGCTCCGTAGTTTCTTGTATCTAGGTACTGGATGTGGAAGTCCAGGGTGTCCAGGTATTCCGCTTCGTAGTTTTCTGTGTCCAGGTGTCGGATGTGGAAGTTCAGGGTGTCCAGGCATTCCGCTTCGTAGTTTTCTGTATCTAGGTGTCTGATGTGGAAGTCCAGGGTGTCCAGGTGTTCCGCTCCATAGTTTCTTGTATCTACGTACTGGATGTGGAAGTCCAGGGTGTCCAGGTAGTCCGCTTCGTAGTTTTCTGTATCTAGGTGTCGGATGTGGAAGTCCAGGGTGTCCAGGTATTCCGCTTCGTAGTTTTCTGTGTCCAGGTGTCGGATGTGGAAGTTCAGGGTGTCCAGGTATTCCGCTTCGTAGTTTCTTGTATCTAGGTACTGGATGTGGAAGTCCAGGGTGTCCAGGTATTCCGCTTCGTAGTTTTCTGTGTCCAGGTGTCGGATGTGGAAGTCCAGGGTGTCCAGGTAGTCCGCTTCGTAGTTTTCTGTATCTAGGTGTCGGATGTGGAAGTTCAGGGTGTCCAGGTATTCCGCTTCGTAGTTTCTTGTGTCTAGGTACTGGATGTGAAAGTCCAGGGTGTCCAGGTATTCCGCTTCGTAGTTTTCTGTGTCCAGGTGTCGGATGTGGAAGTTCAGGGTGTCCAGGTATTCCGCTTCGTAGTTTCTTGTATCTAGGTACTGGATGTGGAAGTCCAGGGTGTCCAGATGTTCTGCTCCGTAGTTTCTTGTATCTAGGTACTGGATGTGGAAGTCCAGGGTGTCCAGGTAGTCCGCTTCGTAGTTTTCTGTATCTAGGTGTCGGATGTGGAAGTCCAGGGTGTCCAGATGTTCTGCTCTGTAGTTTCTTGAATCTAGGTACTGGATGTGGAAGTCCAGGGTGTCCAGGTATTTCGCTTCGTAGTTTTCTGTGTCCAGGTGTCGGATGTGGAAGTTCAGGGTGTCCAGGCATTCCGGTTCGTAGTTTTCTGTATCTAGGTGTCGGATGTGGAAGTCCAGGGTGTCCAGGTGTTCCGCTCCATAGTTTCTTGTATCTACGTACTGGATGTGGAAGTCCAGGGTGTCCAGGTAGTCCGCTTCGTAGTTTTCTGTATCTAGGTGTCGGATGTGGAAGTCCAGGGTGTCCAGGTATTCCGCTTCGTAGTTTTCTGTGTCCAGGTGTCGGATGTGGAAGTTCAGGGTGTCCAGGTATTCCGCTTCGTAGTTTCTTGTATCTAGGTACTGGATGTGGAAGTCCAGGGTGTCCAGGTATTCCGCTTCGTAGTTTTCTGTGTCCAGGTGTCGGATGTGGAAGTCCAGGGTGTCCAGGTAGTCCGCTTCGTAGTTTTCTGTATCTAGGTGTCGGATGTGGAAGTTCAGGGTGTCCAGGTATTCCGCTTCGTAGTTTCTTGTGTCTAGGTACTGGATGTGGAAGTCCAGGGTGTCCAGGTATTCCGCTTCGTAGTTTTCTGTGTCCAGGTGTCGGATATAGAAGTTCAGGGTGTCCAGGTATTCCGCTTCGTAGTTTCATGTATCTAGGTACTGGATGTGGAAGTCCAGGGTGTCCAGGTATTCCGCATCGTAGTTTTCTGTGTCCAGGTGTCGGATGTGGAAGTTCAGGGTGTCCAGGTATTCCGCTTCGTAGTTTCTTGTGTCTAGGTACTGGATGTGGAAGTCCAGGGTGTCCAGATATTCCGCTTCGTAGTTTTCTGTGTCCAGGTGTCGGATATGGAAGTCCAGGGTGTCCAGGTAGTCCGCTTTGTAGTTTTCTGTATCTAGGTGTCGGATGTGGAAGTTCAGGGTGTCCAGGTATTCCGCTTCGTAGTTTCTTGTGTCTAGGTACTGGATGTGGAAGTCCAGGGTGTCCAGGTATTCCGCTTCGTAGTTTTCTGTGTCCAGGTGTTGGATATGGAAGTTCAGGGTGTCCAGGTATTCCGCTTCGTAGTTTCTTGTATCTAGGTACTGGATGTGGAAGTCCAGGGTGTCCAGGTATTCCGCTTCGTAGTTTTCTGTGTCCAGGTGTCGGATGTGGAAGTTCAGGGTGTCCAGGTATTCCGCTTCGTAGTTTCTTGTATCTAGGTACTGGATGTGGAAGTCCAGGGTGTCCAGATGTTCTGCTCCGTAGTTTCTTGTATCTAGGTACTGGATGTGGAAGTCCAGGGTGTCCAGGTAGTCCGCTTCGTAGTTTTCTGTATCTAGGTGTCGGATGTGGAAGTCCAGGGTGTCCAGATGTTCTGCTCCGTAGTTTCTTGTATCTAGGTACTGGATGTGGAAGTCCAGGGTGTCCAGGTATTCCGCTTCGTAGTTTTCTGTGTCCAGGTGTCGGATGTGGAAGTTCAGGGTGTCCAGGCATTCCGCTTCGTAGTTTTCTGTATCTAGGTGTCGGATGTGGAAGTCCAGGGTGTCCAGATGTTCTGCTCCGTAGTTTCTTGTATCTAGGTACTGGATGTGGAAGTCCAGGGTGTCCAGGTATTCCGCTTCGTAGTTTTCTGTGTCCAGGTGTCGGATGTGGAAGTTCAGGGTGTCCAGGCATTCCGCTTCGTAGTTTTCTGTATCTAGGTGTCTGATGTGGAAGTCCAGGGTGTCCAGGTGTTCCGCTCCATAGTTTCTTGTATCTACGTACTGGATGTGGAAGTCCAGGGTGTCCAGGTAGTCCGCTTCGTAGTTTTCTGTATCTAGGTGTCGGATGTGGAAGTCCAGGGTGTCCAGGTATTCCGCTTCGTAGTTTTCTGTGTCCAGGTGTCGGATGTGGAAGTTCAGGGTGTCCAGGTATTCCGCTTCGTAGTTTCTTGTATCTAGGTACTGGATGTGGAAGTCCAGGGTGTCCAGGTATTCCGCTTCGTAGTTTTCTGTGTCCAGGTGTCGGATGTGGAAGTCCAGGGTGTCCAGGTAGTCCGCTTCGTAGTTTTCTGTATCTAGGTGTCGGATGTGGAAGTTCAGGGTGTCCAGGTATTCCGCTTCGTAGTTTCTTGTGTCTAGGTACTGGATGTGGAAGTCCAGGGTGTCCAGGTATTCCGCTTCGTAGTTTTCTGTGTCCAGGTGTCGGATGTGGAAGTTCAGGGTGTCCAGGTATTCCGCTTCGTAGTTTCTTGTATCTAGGTACTGGATGTGGAAGTCCAGGGTGTCCAGATGTTCTGCTCCGTAGTTTCTTGTATCTAGGTACTGGATGTGGAAGTCCAGGGTGTCCAGGTAGTCCGCTTCGTAGTTTTCTGTATCTAGGTGTCGGATGTGGAAGTCCAGGGTGTCCAGATGTTCTGCTCTGTAGTTTCTTGAATCTAGGTACTGGATGTGGAAGTCCAGGGTGTCCAGGTATTTCGCTTCGTAGTTTTCTGTGTCCAGGTGTCGGATGTGGAAGTTCAGGGTGTCCAGGCATTCCGGTTCGTAGTTTTCTGTATCTAGGTGTCGGATGTGGAAGTCCAGGGTGTCCAGGTGTTCCGCTCCATAGTTTCTTGTATCTACGTACTGGATGTGGAAGTCCAGGGTGTCCAGGTAGTCCGCTTCGTAGTTTTCTGTATCTAGGTGTCGGATGTGGAAGTCCAGGGTGTCCAGGTATTCCGCTTCGTAGTTTTCTGTGTCCAGGTGTCGGATGTGGAAGTTCAGGGTGTCCAGGTATTCCGCTTCGTAGTTTCTTGTATCTAGGTACTGGATGTGGAAGTCCAGGGTGTCCAGGTATTCCGCTTCGTAGTTTTCTGTGTCCAGGTGTCGGATGTGGAAGTCCAGGGTGTCCAGGTAGTCCGCTTCGTAGTTTTCTGTATCTAGGTGTCGGATGTGGAAGTTCAGGGTGTCCAGGTATTCCGCTTCGTAGTTTCTTGTGTCTAGGTACTGGATGTGGAAGTCCAGGGTGTCCAGGTATTCCGCTTCGTAGTTTTCTGTGTCCAGGTGTCGGATATAGAAGTTCAGGGTGTCCAGGAATTCCGCTTCGTAGTTTCATGTATCTAGGTACTGGATGTGGAAGTCCAGGGTGTCCAGGTATTCCGCATCGTAGTTTTCTGTGTCCAGGTGTCGGATGTGGAAGTTCAGGGTGTCCAGGTATTCCGCTTCGTAGTTTCTTGTGTCTAGGTACTGGATGTGGAAGTCCAGGGTGTCCAGATATTCCGCTTCGTAGTTTTCTGTGTCCAGGTGTCGGATATGGAAGTCCAGGGTGTCCAGGTAGTCCGCTTTGTAGTTTTCTGTATCTAGGTGTCGGATGTGGAAGTTCAGGGTGTCCAGGTATTCCGCTTCGTAGTTTCTTGTGTCTAGGTACTGGATGTGGAAGTCCAGGGTGTCCAGGTATTCCGCTTCGTAGTTTTCTGTGTCCAGGTGTTGGATATGGAAGTTCAGGGTGTCCAGGTATTCCGCTTCGTAGTTTCTTGTATCTAGGTACTGGATGTGGAAGTCCAGGGTGTCCAGGTATTCCGCTTCGTAGTTTTCTGTGTCCAGGTGTCGGATGTGGAAGTCCAGGGTGTCCAGGTAGTCCGCTTCGTAGTTTTCTGTATCTAGGTGTCGGATGTGGAAGTTCAGGGTGTCCAGGTATTCCGCTTCGTAGTTTCTTGTGTCTAGGTACTGGATGTGGAAGTCCAGGGTGTCCAGGTATTCCGCTTCGTAGTTTTCTGTGTCCAGGTGTCGGATGTGGAAGTTCAGGGTGTCCAGGTATTCCGCTTCGTAGTTTCTTGTATCTAGGTACTGGATGTGGAAGTCCAGGGTGTCCAGATGTTCTGCTCCGTAGTTTCTTGTATCTAGGTACTGGATGTGGAAGTCCAGGGTGTCCAGGTAGTCCGCTTCGTAGTTTTCTGTATCTAGGTGTCGGATGTGGAAGTCCAGGGTGTCCAGATGTTCTGCTCTGTAGTTTCTTGAATCTAGGTACTGGATGTGGAAGTCCAGGGTGTCCAGGTATTTCGCTTCGTAGTTTTCTGTGTCCAGGTGTCGGATGTGGAAGTTCAGGGTGTCCAGGCATTCCGGTTCGTAGTTTTCTGTATCTAGGTGTCGGATGTGGAAGTCCAGGGTGTCCAGGTGTTCCGCTCCATAGTTTCTTGTATCTACGTACTGGATGTGGAAGTCCAGGGTGTCCAGGTAGTCCGCTTCGTAGTTTTCTGTATCTAGGTGTCGGATGTGGAAGTCCAGGGTGTCCAGGTATTCCGCTTCGTAGTTTTCTGTGTCCAGGTGTCGGATGTGGAAGTTCAGGGTGTCCAGGTATTCCGCTTCGTAGTTTCTTGTATCTAGGTACTGGATGTGGAAGTCCAGGGTGTCCAGGTATTCCGCTTCGTAGTTTTCTGTGTCCAGGTGTCGGATGTGGAAGTCCAGGGTGTCCAGGTAGTCCGCTTCGTAGTTTTCTGTATCTAGGTGTCGGATGTGGAAGTTCAGGGTGTCCAGGTATTCCGCTTCGTAGTTTCTTGTGTCTAGGTACTGGATGTGGAAGTCCAGGGTGTCCAGGTATTCCGCTTCGTAGTTTTCTGTGTCCAGGTGTCGGATATAGAAGTTCAGGGTGTCCAGGAATTCCGCTTCGTAGTTTCATGTATCTAGGTACTGGATGTGGAAGTCCAGGGTGTCCAGGTATTCCGCATCGTAGTTTTCTGTGTCCAGGTGTCGGATGTGGAAGTTCAGGGTGTCCAGGTATTCCGCTTCGTAGTTTCTTGTGTCTAGGTACTGGATGTGGAAGTCCAGGGTGTCCAGATATTCCGCTTCGTAGTTTTCTGTGTCCAGGTGTCGGATATGGAAGTCCAGGGTGTCCAGGTAGTCCGCTTTGTAGTTTTCTGTATCTAGGTGTCGGATGTGGAAGTTCAGGGTGTCCAGGTATTCCGCTTCGTAGTTTCTTGTGTCTAGGTACTGGATGTGGAAGTCCAGGGTGTCCAGGTATTCCGCTTCGTAGTTTTCTGTGTCCAGGTGTTGGATATGGAAGTTCAGGGTGTCCAGGTATTCCGCTTCGTAGTTTCTTGTATCTAGGTACTGGATGTGGAAGTCCAGGGTGTCCAGGTATTCCGCTTCGTAGTTTTCTGTGTCCAGGTGTCGGATGTGGAAGTTCAGGGTGTCCAGGTATTCCGCTTCGTAGTTTCTTGTATCTAGGTACTGGATGTGGAAGTCCAGGGTGTCCAGATGTTCTGCTCCGTAGTTTCTTGTATCTAGGTACTGGATGTGGAAGTCCAGGGTGTCCAGGTAGTCCGCTTCGTAGTTTTCTGTATCTAGGTGTCGGATGTGGAAGTCCAGGGTGTCCAGATGTTCTGCTCCGTAGTTTCTTGTATCTAGGTACTGGATGTGGAAGTCCAGGGTGTCCAGGTATTCCGCTTCGTAGTTTTCTGTGTCCAGGTGTCGGATGTGGAAGTTCAGGGTGTCCAGGCATTCCGCTTCGTAGTTTTCTGTATCTAGGTGTCGGATGTGGAAGTCCAGGGTGTCCAGGTGTTCCGCTCCATAGTTTCTTGTATCTACGTACTGGATGTGGAAGTCCAGGGTGTCCAGGTAGTCCGCTTCGTAGTTTTCTGTATCTAGGTGTCGGATGTGGAAGTCCAGGGTGTCCAGGTATTCCGCTTCGTAGTTTTCTGTGTCCAGGTGTCGGATGTGGAAGTTCAGGGTGTCCAGGTATTCCGCTTCGTAGTTTCTTGTATCTAGGTACTGGATGTGGAAGTCCAGGGTGTCAAGGTATTCCGCTTCGTAGTTTTCTGTGTCCAGGTGTCGGATGTGGAAGTCCAGGGTGTCCAGGTAGTCCGCTTCGTAGTTTTCTGTATCTAGGTGTCGGATGTGGAAGTTCAGGGTGTCCAGGTATTCCGCTTCGTAGTTTCTTGTGTCTAGGTACTGGATGTGGAAGTCCAGGGTGTCCAGGTATTCCGCTTCGTAGTTTTCTGTGTCCAGGTGTCGGATATAGAAGTTCAGGGTGTCCAGGTATTCCGCTTCGTAGTTTCATGTATCGAGGTACTGGATGTGGAAGTCCAGGGTGTCCAGGTATTCCGCTTCGTAGTTTTCTGTGTCCAGGTGTCGGATGTGGAAGTTCAGGGTGTCCAGGCATTCCGCTTCGTAGTTTTCTGTATCTAGGTGTCGGATGTGGAAGTCCAGGGTGTCCAGATGTTCTGCTCCGTAGTTTCTTGTATCTAGGTACTGGATGTGGAAGTCCAGGGTGTCCAGGTAGTCCGCTTCGTAGTTTTCTGTATCTAGGTGTCGGATGTGGAAGTTCAGGGTGTCGAGGTATTCCGCTTCGTAGTTTATTGTGTATAGGTACTGGATGTGGAAGTCCAGGGTGTCCAGGTATTCCGCTTCGTAGTTTTCTGTGTCCAGGTGTCGGATATAGAAGTTCAGGGTGTCCAGTTATTCCGCTTCGTAGTTTCATGTATCTAGGTACTGGATGTGGAAGTCCAGGGTGTCCAGATATTCCGCTTCGTAGTTTTCTGTGTCCAGGTGTCGGATATGGAAGTCCAGGGTGTCCAGGTAGTCCGCTTTGTAGTTTTCTGTATCTAGGTGTCGGATGTGGAAGTTCAGGGTGTCCAGGTATTCCGCTTCGTAGTTTCTTGTGTCTAGGTACTGGATGTGGAAGTCCAGGGTGTCCAGATATTCCGCTTCGTAGTTTTCTGTGTCCAGGTGTCGGATATGGAAGTCCAGGGTGTCCAGGTAGTCCGCTTTGTAGTTTTCTGTATCTAGATGTCGGATGTGGAAGTTCAGGGTGTCCAGGTATTCCGCTTCGTAGTTTCTTGTGTCTAGGTACTGGATGTGGAAGTCCAGGGTGTCCAGGTATTCCGCTTCGTAGTTTTCTGTGTCCAGGTGTTGGATATGGAAGTTCAGGGTGTCCAGGTATTCCGCTTCGTAGTTTCTTGTATCTAGGTACTGGATGTGGAAGTCCAGGGTGTCCAGGTATTCCGCTTCGTAGTTTTCTGTGTCCAAGTGTCGGATGTGGAAGTTCAGGGTGTCCAGGTATTCCGCTTCGTAGTTTCTTGTATCTAGGTACTGGATGTGGAAGTCCAGGGTGTCCAGATGTTCTGCTCCGTAGTTTCTTGTATCTAGGTACTGGATGTGGAAGTCCAGGGTGTCCAGGTAGTCCGCTTCGTAGTTTTCTGTATCTAGGTGTCGGATGTGGAAGTCCAGGGTGTCCAGATGTTCTGCTCCGTAGTTTCTTGTATCTAGGTACTGGATGTGGAAGTCCAGGGTGTCCAGGTATTCCGCTTCGTAGTTTTCTGTGTCCAGGTGTCGGATGTGGAAGTTCAGGTTGTCCAGGCATTCCGCTTCGTAGTTTTCTGTATCTAGGTGTCGGATGTGGAAGTCCAGGGTGTCCAGGTGTTCCGCTCCATAGTTTCTTGTATCTACGTACTGGATGTGGAAGTCCAGGGTGTCCAGGTAGTCCGCTTCGTAGTTTTCTGTATCTAGGTGTCGGATGTGGAAGTCCAGGGTGTCCAGGTATTCCGCTTCGTAGTTTTCTGTGTCCAGGTGTCGGATGTGGAAGTTCAGGGTGTCCAGGTATTCCGCTTCGTAGTTTCTTGTATCTAGGTACTGGATGTGGAAGTCCAGGGTGTCCAGGTATTCCGCTTCGTAGTTTTCTGTGTCCAGGTGTCGGATGTGGAAGTCCAGGGTGTCCAGGTAGTCCGCTTCGTAGTTTTCTGTATCTAGGTGTCGGATGTGGAAGTTCAGGGTGTCCAGGTATTCCGCTTCGTAGTTTCTTGTGTCTAGGTACTGGATGTGGAAGTCCAGGGTGTCCAGGTATTCCGCTTCGTAGTTTTCTGTGTCCAGGTGTCGGATATAGAAGTTCAGGGTGTCCAGGTATTCCGCTTCGTAGTTTCATGTATCGAGGTACTGGATGTGGAAGTCCAGGGTGTCCAGGTATTCCGCTTCGTAGTTTTCTGTGTCCAGGTGTCGGATGTGGAAGTTCAGGGTGTCCAGGCATTCCGCTTCGTAGTTTTCTGTATCTAGGTGTCGGATGTGGAAGTCCAGGGTGTCCAGATGTTCTGCTCCGTAGTTTCTTGTATCTAGGTACTGGATGTGGAAGTCCAGGGTGTCCAGGTAGTCCGCTTCGTAGTTTTCTGTATCTAGGTGTCGGATGTGGAAGTTCAGGGTGTCGAGGTATTCCGCTTCGTAGTTTATTGTGTATAGGTACTGGATGTGGAAGTCCAGGGTGTCCAGGTATTCCGCTTCGTAGTTTTCTGTGTCCAGGTGTCGGATATAGAAGTTCAGGGTGTCCAGTTATTCCGCTTCGTAGTTTCATGTATCTAGGTACTGGATGTGGAAGTCCAGGGTGTCCAGGTATTCCGCTTCGTAGATTTCTGTGTCCAGGTGTCGGATGTGGAAGTTCAGGGTGTCCAGGCATTCCGCTTCGTAGTTTTCTGTATCTAGGTGTCGGATGTGGAAGTCCAGGGTGTCCAGGTGTTCCGCTCCATAGTTTCTTGTATCTACGTACTGGATGTGGAAGTCCAGGGTGTCCAGGTATTCCGCTTCGTAGTTTTCTGTGTCCAGGTGTCGGATATAGAAGTTCAGGGTGTCCAGGTATTCCGCTTCGTAGTTTCATGTATCTAGGTACTGGATGTGGAAGTCCAGGGTGTCCAGGTATTCCGCATCGTAGTTTTCTGTGTCCAGGTGTCGGATGTGGAAGTTCAGGGTGTCCAGGTATTCCGCTTCGTAGTTTCTTGTGTCCAGGTGTCGGATGTGGAAGTTCAGGGTGTCCAGGTATTCCGCTTCGTAGTTTCTTGTATCTAGGTACTGGATGTGGAAGTCCAGGGTGTCCAGGTATTCCGCTTCGTAGTTTTCTGTGTTAAGGTGTCGGATGTGGAAGTTCAGGGTGTCCAGGTATTCCGCTTCGTAGTTTCTTGTATCTAGGTACTGGATGTGGAAGTCCAGGGTGTCCAGGTATTCCGCTTCGTAGTTTTCTGTGTCCAGGTGTCGGATGTGGAAGTTCAGGGTGTCCAGGTATTCCGCTTCGTAGTTTCTTGTATCTAGGTACTGGATGTGGATGTCCAGGGTGTCCAGGTATTCCGCTTCGTAGTTTCTTGTATCTAGGTACTGGATGTGGAAGTCCAGGGTGTCCAAGTAGTCCGCTTCGTAGTTTTCTGTATCTAGGTGTCGGATGTGGAAGTCCAGGGTGTCCAGGTATTCCGCTCGGTAGTTTCCTGTGTCCAGGTGTCGGATGTGGAAGTCCAGGGTGTCCATGTATTCCGCTCCGTAGTTTCTTGTATCTAGGTAGTGAATGTGGAAGTCCAGGGTGTCCAGGTATTCCGCTCGGTAGTTTCCTGTGTCCAGGTGTTGGATGTGGAAGTCCAGGGTATCCAGGTATTGCGCTACGTAGTTTTCTGTATCTAGGTGTCGGATGTGAAAGTTCAGGGTGTCTAGGTGTTCCGCTCCGTAGTTTTCTGTATCTAGGTGTCGGATGTGGAAGTCCAGGGTGTCCAGATGTTCTGCTCCGTAGTTTCTTGTATCTAGGTACTGGATGTGGAAGTCCAGGGTGTCCAGGTAGTCCGCTTCGTAGTTTTCTGTATCTAGGTGTCGGATGTGGAAGTTCAGGGTGTCCAGGTATTCCGCTTCGTAGTTTCTTGTGTCTAGGTACTGGATGTGGAAGTCCAGGGTGTCCAGGTATTCCGCTTCGTAGTTTTCTGTGTCCAGGTGTCGGATATAGAAGTTCAGGGTGTCCAGGTATTCCGCTTCGTAGTTTCATGTATCTAGGTACTGGATGTGGAAGTCCAGGGTGTCCAGGTATTCCGCATCGTAGTTTTCTGTGTCCAGGTGTCGGATGTGGAAGTTCAGGGTGTCCAGGTAGTCCGCTTCGTAGTTTTCTGTATCTAGGTGTCGGATGTGGAAGTTCAGGGTGTCCAGGTATTCCGCTTCGTAGTTTCTTGTGTCTAGGTACTGGATGTGGAAGTCCAGGGTGTCCAGATATTCCGCTTCGTAGTTTTCTGTGTCCAGGTGTCGGATATGGAAGTCCAGGGTGTCCAGGTAGTCCGCTTCGTAGTTTTCTGTGTCCAGGTGTTGGATATGGAAGTTCAGGGTGTCCAGGTATTCCGCTTCGTAGTTTCTTGTATCTAGGTACTGGATGTGGAAGTCCAGGGTGTCCAGGTATTCCGCTTCGTAGTTTTCTGTGTCCAGGTGTCGGATGTGGAAGTTCAGGGTGTCCAGGTATTCCGCATCGTAGTTTCTTGTATCTAGGTACTGGATGTGGAAGTCCAGGGTGTCCAGATGTTCTGCTCCGTAGTTTCTTGTATCTAGGTACTGGATGTGGAAGTCCAGGGTGTCCAGGTAGTCCGCTTCGTAGTTTTCTGTATCTAGGTGTCGGATGTGGAAGTCCAGGGTGTCCAGATGTTCTGCTCCGTAGTTTCTTGTATCTAGGTACTGGATGTGGAAGTCCAGGGTGTCCAGGTAGTCCGCTTCGTAGTTTTCTGTATCTAGGTGTCGGATGTGGAAGTCCAGGGTGTCCAGGTATTCCGCTTCGTAGTTTTCTGTGTCCAGGTGTCGGATGTGGAAGTTCAGGGTGTCCAGGTATTCCGCTTCGTAGTTTCTTGTATCTAGGTACTGGATGTGGAAGTCCAGGGTGTCCAGGTATTCCGCTTCGTAGTTTTCTGTGTCCAGGTGTCGGATGTGGAAGTCCAGGGTGTCCAGGTAGTCCGCTTCGTAGTTTTCTGTATCTAGGTGTCGGATGTGGAAGTTCAGGGTGTCCAGGTATTCCGCTTCGTAGTTTCTTGTGTCTAGGTACTGGATGTGGAAGTCCAGGGTGTCCAGGTATTCCGCTTCGTAGTTTTCTGTGTCCAGGTGTCGGATATAGAAGTTCAGAGTGTCCAGGTATTCCGCTTCGTAGTTTCATGTATCGAGGTACTGGATGTGGAAGTCCAGGGTGTCCAGGTATTCCGCTTCGTAGTTTTCTGTGTCCAGGTGTCGGATGTGGAAGTTCAGGGTGTCCAGGCATTCCGCTTCGTAGTTTTCTGTATCTAGGTGTCGGATGTGGAAGTCCAGGGTGTCCAGATGTTCTGCTCCGTAGTTTCTTGTATCTAGGTACTGGATGTGGAAGTCCAGGGTGTCCAGGTAGTCCGCTTCGTAGTTTTCTGTATCTAGGTGTCGGATGTGGAAGTTCAGGGTGTCGAGGTATTCCGCTTCGTAGTTTATTGTGTATAGGTACTGGATGTGGAAGTCCAGGGTGTCCAGGTATTCCGCTTCGTAGTTTTCTGTGTCCAGGTGTCGGATATAGAAGTTCAGGGTGTCCAGTTATTCCGCTTCGTAGTTTCATGTATCTAGGTACTGGATGTGGAAGTCCAGGGTGTCCAGGTATTCCGCTTCGTAGTTTTCTGTGTCCAGGTGTCGGATGTGGAAGTTCAGGGTGTCCAGGCATTCCGCTTCGTAGTTTTCTGTATCTAGGTGTCGGATGTGGAAGTCCAGGGTGTCCAGGTGTTCCGGTCCATAGTTTCTTGTATCTACGTACTGGATGTGGAAGTCCAGGGTGTCCAGGTATTCCGCTTCGTAGTTTTCTGTGTCCAGGTGTCGGATATAGAAGTTCAGGGTGTCCAGGTATTCCGCTTCGTAGTTTCATGTATCGAGGTACTGGATGTGGAAGTCCAGGGTGTCCAGGTATTCCGCTTCGTAGTTTTCTGTGTCCAGGTGTCGGATGTGGAAGTTCAGGGTGTCCAGGCATTCCGCTTCGTAGTTTTCTGTATCTAGGTGTCGGATGTGGAAGTCCAGGGTGTCCAGATGTTCTGCTCCGTAGTTTCTTGTATCTAGGTACTGGATGTGGAAGTCCAGGGTGTCCAGGTAGTCCGCTTCGTAGTTTTCTGTATCTAGGTGTCGGATGTGGAAGTTCAGGGTGTCCAGGTATTCCGCTTCGTAGTTTCTTGTGTCTAGGTACTGGATGTGGAAGTCCAGGGTGTCCAGGTATTCCGCTTCGTAGTTTTCTGTGTCCAGGTGTCGGATATAGAAGTTCAGGGTGTCCAGGTACTCCGCTTCGCAGTTTCATGTATCGAGGTACTGGATGTGGAAGTCCAGGGTGTCCAGGTATTCCGCTTCGTAGTTTTCTGTGTCCAGGTGTCGGATGTGGAAGTTCAGGGTGTCCAGGCATTCCGCTTCGTAGTTTCTTGTGTCTAGGTATTGGATGTGGAAGTCCAGGGTGTCCAGATATTCCGCTTCGTAGTTTTCTGTGTCCACGTGTCGGATATGGAAGTCCAGGGTGTCCAGGTAGTCCGCTTCGTAGTTTTCTGTATCTAGGTGTCGGATGTGGAAGTTCAGGGTGTCCAGGTATTCCGCTTCGTAGTTTCTTGTGTCTAGGTACTGGATGTGGAAGTCCAGGGTGTCCAGGTATTCCGCTTCGTAGTTTTCTGTGTCCAGGTGTCGGATATGGAAGTTCAGGGTGTCCAGGTATTCCGCTTCGTAGTTTCTTGTATCTAGGTACTGGATGTGGAAGTCCAGGGTGTCCAGGTATTCCGCTTCGTCGTTTTCTGTGTTAAGGTGTCGGATGTGGAAGTTCAGGGTGTCCAGGTATTCCGCTTCGTAGTTTTCTGTGTCCATGTGTCGGATGTGGAAGTTCAGGGTGTCCAGGCATTCCGCTTCGTAGTTTTCTGTATCTAGGTGTCGGATGTGGAAGTCCAGGGTGTCCAGATGTTCTGCGCCGTAGTTTCTTGTATCTAGGTACTGGATGTGGAAGTCCAGGGTGTCCAGGTAGTCCGCTTCGTAGTTTTCTGTATCTAGGTGTCGGATGTGGAAGTTCAGGGTGTCCAGGTATTCCGCTTCGTAGTTTCTTGTGTCTAGGTACTGGATGTGGAAGTCCAGGGTGTCCAGATATTCCGCTTCGTAGTTTTCTGTGTCCAGATGTCGGATATGGAAGTCCAGGGTGTCCAGGTAGTCCGCTTCGTAGTTTTCTGTATCTAGGTGTCGGATGTGGAAGTTCAGGGTGTCCAGGTATTCCGCTTCGTAGTTTCTTGTGTCTAGGTACTGGATGTGGAAGTCCAGGGTGTCCAGGTATTCCGCTTCGTAGTTTTCTGTGTCCAGGTGTTGGATATGGAAGTTCAGGGTGTCCAGGTATTCCGCTTCGTAGTTTCTTGTATCTAGGTACTGGATGTGGAAGTCCAGGGTGTCCAGGTATTCCGCTTCGTAGTTTTCTGTGTCCAGGTGTCGGATGTGAAAGTTCAGGGTGTCCAGGTATTCCGCTTCGTAGTTTCTTGTATCTACGTACTGGATGTGGAAGTCCAGGGTGTCCAGGTATTCCGCTTCGTCGTTTTCTGTGTTAAGGTGTCGGATGTGGAAGTCCAGGGTGTCCAGATGTTCTGCTCCGTAGTTTCTTGTATCTAGGTACTGGATGTGGAAGTCCAGGGTGTCCAGGTAGTCCGCTTCGTAGTTTTCTGTATCTAGGTGTCGGATGTGGAAGTCCAGGGTGTCCAGATGTTCTGCTCCGTAGTTTCTTGTATCTAGGTACTGGATGTGGAAGTCCAGGGTGTCAAGGTATTCCGCTTCGTAGTTTTCTGTGTCCAGGTGTCGGATGTGGAAGTTCAGGTTGTCCAGGCATTCCGCTTCGTAGTTTTCTGTATCTAGGTGTCGGATGTGGAAGTCCAGGGTGTCCAGGTGTTCCGCTCCATAGTTTCTTGTATCTACGTACTGGATGTGGAAGTCCAGGGTGTCCAGGTAGTCCGCTTCGTAGTTTTCTGTATCTAGGTGTCGGATGTGGAAGTCCAGGGTGTCCAGGTATTCCGCTTCGTAGTTTTCTGTGTCCAGGTGTCGGATGTGGAAGTTCAGGGTGTCCAGGTATTCCGCTTCGTAGTTTCTTGTGTCTAGGTATGGATGTGGAAGTCCAGGGTGTCCAGGTATTCCGCTTCGTAGTTTTCTGTGTCCAGGTGTCGGATATAGAAGTTCTGGGTGTCCAGGTGTTCCGCTTCGTAGTTTCATGTATCGAGGTACTGGATGTGGAAGTCCAGGGTGTCCAGGTATTACGCTTCGTAGTTTTCTGTGTCCAGGTGTCGGATGTGGAAGTTCAGGGTGTCCAGGCATTCCGCTTCGTAGTTTTCTGTATCTAGGTGTCGGATGTGGAAGTCCAGGGTGTCCAGATGTTCTGCTCCGTAGTTTCTTGTATCTAGGTACTGGATGTGGAAGTCCAGGGTGTCCAGGTAGTCCGCTTCGTAGTTTTCTGTATCTAGGTGTCGGATGTGGAAGTTCAGGGTGTCGAGGTATTCCGCTTCGTAGTTTCTTGTGTCTAGGTACTGGATGTGGAAGTCCAGGGTGTCCAGGTATTCCGCTTCGTAGTTTTCTGTGTCCAGGTGTCGGATATAGAAGTTCAGGGTGTCCAGTTATTCCGCTTCGTAGTTTCATGTATCTAGGTACTGGATGTGGAAGTCCAGGGTGTCCAGGTATTCCGCTTCGTAGTTTTCTGTGTCCAGGTGTCGGATGTGGAAGTTCAGGGTGTCCAGGTATTCCGCTTCGTAGTTTCTTGTATCTAGGTACTGGATGTGGAAGTCCAGGGTGTCCAGGTATTCCGCTTCGTAGTTTTCTGTGTCCAGGTGTCGGATGTGGAATTTCAGGGTGTCCAGGTATTCCGCTTCGTAGTTTCTTGTATCTAGGTACTGGATGTGGAAGTCCAGGGTGTCCAGGTATTCCGCTTCGTAGTTTTCTGTGTCCAGGTGTCGGATGTGGAAGTTCAGGGTGTCCAGGCATTCCGCTTCGTAGTTTCTTGTATCTAGGTACTTGATGTGGAAGTCCAGGGTGTCCAGGTATTCCGCTCCGTAGTTTTCTGTGTCCAGGTGTCGGATGTGGAAGTTCAGGGTGTCCAGGTATTCCGCTTCGTAGTTTCTTGTATCTACGTACTGGATGTGGAAGTCCAGGGTGTCCAGGTATTCCGCTTCGTCGTTTTCTGTGTTAAGGTGTCGGATGTGGAAGTTCAGGGTGTCCAGATGTTCTGCTCCGTAGTTTCTTGTATCTAGGTACTGGATGTGGAAGTCCAGGGTGTCCAGGTAGTCCGCTTCGTAGTTTTCTGTATCTATGTGTCGGATGTGGAAGTCCAGGGTGTCCAGATGTTCTGCTCCGTAGTTTCTTGTATCTAGGTACTGGATGTGGAAGTCCAGGGTGTCCAGGTATTCCGCTTCGTAGTTTTCTGTGTCCAGGTGTCGGATGTGGAAGTTCAGGGTGTCCAGGCATTCCGCTTCATAGTTTTCTGTATCTAGGTGTCGGATGTGGAAGTCCAGGGTGTCCAGGTGTTCCGCTCCATAGTTTCTTGTATCTACGTACTGGATGTGGAAGTCCAGGGTGTCCAGGTATTCCGCTTCGTAGTTTTCTGTGTCCAGGTGTCGGATGTGGAAGTTCAGGGTGTCCAGGTATTCCGCTTCGTAGTTTCTTGTATCTACGTACTGGATGTGGAAGTCCAGGGTGTCCAGGTATTCCGCTTCGTCGTTTTCTGTGTTAAGGTGTCGGATGTGGAAGTTCAGGGTGTCCAGGTATTCCGCTTCGTAGTTTCTTGTATCTTGGTACTGGATGTGGAAGTCCAGGGTGTCCAGATGTTCTGCTCCGTAGTTTCTTGTATCTAGGTACTGGATGTGGAAGTCCAGGGTGTCCAGGTAGTCCGCTTCGTAGTTTTCTGTATCTATGTGTCGGATGTGGAAGTCCAGGGTGTCCAGATGTTCTGCTCCGTAGTTTCTTGTATCTAGGTACTGGATGTGGAAGTCCAGGGTGTCCAGGTATTCCGCTTCGTAGTTTTCTGTGTCCAGGTGTCGGATGTGGAAGTTCAGGGAGTCCAGGCATTCCGCTTCGTAGTTTTCTGTATCTAGGTGTCGGATGTGGAAGTCCAGGGTGTCCAGGTATTCCGCTTCGTAGTTTTCTGTGTCCAGGTGTCGGATATAGAAGTTCAGGGTGTACAGGTATTCCGCTTCGTAGTTTCATGTATCGAGGTACTGGATGTGGAAGTCCAGGGTGTCCAGGTATTCCGCTTCGTAGTTTTCTGTGTCCAGGTGTCGGATTTGGAAGTTCAGGGTGTCCAGGCATTCCGCTTCGTAGTTTTCTGTATCTAGGTGTCGGATGTGGAAGTCCAGGGTGTCCAGATGTTCTGCTCCGTAGTTTCTTGTATCTAGGTACTGGATGTGGAAGTCCAGGGTGTCCAGGTAGTCCGCTTCGTAGTTTTCTGTATCTAGGTGTCGGATGTGGAAGTTCAGGGTGTCGAGGTATTCCGCTTCGTAGTTTCTTGTGTCTAGGTACTGGATGTGGAAGTCCAGGGTGTCCAGGTATTCCGCTTCGTAGTTTTCTGTGTCCAGGTGTCGGATATAGAAGTTCAGGGTGTCCAGTTATTCCGCTTCGTAGTTTATTGTGTATAGGTACTGGATGTGGAAGTCCAGGGTGTCCAGGTATTCCGCTTCGTAGTTTTCTGTGTCCAGGTGTCGGATATAGAAGTTCAGGGTGTCCAGTTATTCCGCTTCGTAGTTTCATGTATCTAGGTACTGGATGTGGAAGTCCAGGGTGTCCAGGCATTCCGCTTCGTAGTTTTCTGTATCTAGGTGTCGGATGTGGAAGTCCAGGGTGTCCAGATGTTCTGCTCCGTAGTTTCTTGTATCTAGGTACTGGATGTGGAAGTTCAAGGTGTCCAGGTATTCCGCTTCGTAGTTTCTTGTATCTACGTACTGGATGTGGAAGTCCAGGGTGTCCAGGTATTCCGCTTCGTCGTTTTCTGTGTTAAGGTGTCGGATGTGGAAGTTCAGGGTGTCCAGATGTTCTGCTCCGTAGTTTCTTGTATCTAGGTACTGGATGTGGAAGTCCAGGGTGTCCAGGTATTCCGCTTCGTAGTTTTCTGTGTCCAGGTGTCGGATGTGGAAGTCCAGGGTGTCCAGGCATTCCGCTTCGTAGTTTTCTGTATCTAGGTGTCGGATGTGGAAGTCCAGGGTGTCCAGATGTTCTGCTCCGTAGTTTCTTGTATCTAGGTACTGGATGTGGAAGTCCAGGGTGTCAAGGTATTCCGCTTCGTAGTTTTCTGTGTCCAGGTGTCGGATGTGGAAGTTCAGGGTGTCCAGGCATTCCGCTTCGTAGTTTTCTGTATCTAGGTGTCGGATGTGGAAGTCCAGGGTGTCCAGGTGTTCCGCTCCATAGTTTCTTGTATCTACGTACTGGATGTGGAAGTCCAGGGTGTCCAGGTAGTCCGCTTCGTAGTTTTCTGTATCTAGGTGTCGGATGTGGAAGTCCAGGGTGTCCAGGTATTCCGCTTCGTAGTTTTCTGTGTCCAGGTGTCGGATGTGGAAGTTCAGGGTGTCCAGGTATTCCGCTTCGTAGTTTCTTGTGTCTAGGTACTGGATGTGGAAGTCCAGGGTGTCCAGGTATTCCGCTTCGTAGTTTTCTGTGTCCAGGTGTCGGATATAGAAGTTCAGGGTGTCCAGGTGTTCCGCTTCGTAGTTTCATGTATCGAGGTACTGGATGTGGAAGTCCAGGGTGTCCAGGTATTACGCTTCGTAGTTTTCTGTGTCCAGGTGTCGGATGTGGAAGTTCAGGGTGTCCAGGCATTCCGCTTCGTAGTTTTCTGTATCTAGGTGTCGGATGTGGAAGTCCAGGGTGTCCAGATGTTCTGCTCCGTAGTTTCTTGTATCTAGGTACTGGATGTGGAAGTCCAGGGTGTCCAGGTAGTCCGCTTCGTAGTTTTCTGTATCTAGGTGTCGGATGTGGAAGTTCAGGGTGTCGAGGTATTCCGCTTCGTAGTTTCTTGTGTCTAGGTACTGGATGTGGAAGTCCAGGGTGTCCAGGTATTCCGCTTCGTAGTTTTCTGTGTCCAGGTGTCGGATATAGAAGTTCAGGGTGTCCAGTTATTCCGCTTCGTAGTTTCATGTATCTAGGTACTGGATGTGGAAGTCCAGGGTGTCCAGGTATTCCGCTTCGTAGTTTTCTGTGTCCTGGTGTCGGATGTGGAAGTTCAGGGTGTCCAGGTATTCCGCTTCGTAGTTTCTTGTATCTAGGTACTGGATGTGGAAGTCCAGGGTGTCCAGGTATTCCGCTTCGTAGTTTTCTGTGTCCAGGTGTCGGATGTGGAATTTCAGGGTGTCCAGGTATTCCGCTTCGTAGTTTCTTGTATCTAGGTACTGGATGTGGAAGTCCAGGGTGTCCAGGTATTCCGCTTCGTAGTTTTCTGTGTCCAGGTGTCGGATGTGGAAGTTCAGGGTGTCCAGGCATTCCGCTTCGTAGTTTCTTGTATCTAGGTACTGGATGTGGAAGTCCAGGGTGTCCAGGTATTCCGCTCCGTAGTTTTCTGTGTCCAGGTGTCGGATGTGGAAGTTCAGGGTGTCCAGGTATTCCGCTTCGTAGTTTCTTGTATCTACGTACTGGATGTGGAAGTCCAGGGTGTCCAGGTATTCCGCTTCGTCGTTTTCTGTGTTAAGGTGTCGGATGTGGAAGTTCAGGGTGTCCAGATGTTCTGCTCCGTAGTTTCTTGTATCTAGGTACTGGATGTGGAAGTCCAGGGTGTCCAGGTATTCCGCTTCGTAGTTTTCTGTGTCCAGGTGTCGGATGTGGAAGTTCAGGGTGTCCAGGCATTCCGCTTCGTGGTTTTCTGTATCTAGGTGTCGGATGTGGAAGTCCAGGGTGTCCAGGTGTTCCGCTCCATAGTTTCTTGTATCTACGTACTGGATGTGGAAGTCCAGGGTGTCCAGGTATTCCGCTTCGTAGTTTTCTGTGTCCAGGTGTCGGATGTGGAAGTTCAGGGTGTCCAGGTATTCCGCTTCGTAGTTTCTTGTATCTACGTACTGGATGTGGAAGTCCAGGGTGTCCAGGTATTCCGCTTCGTAGTTTCTTGTATCTACGTACTGGATGTGGAAGTCCAGGGTGTCCAGGTATTCCGCTTCGTCGTTTTCTGTGTTAAGGTGTCGGATGTGGAAGTTCAGGGTGTCCAGGTATTCCGCTTCGTAGTTTCTTGTATCTTGGTACTGGATGTGGAAGTCCAGGGTGTCCAGATGTTCTGCTCCGTAGTTTCTTGTATCTAGGTACTGGATGTGGAAGTCCAGGGTGTCCAGGTAGTCCGCTTCGTAGTTTTCTGTATCTATGTGTCGGATGTGGAAGTCCAGGGTGTCCAGATGTTCTGCTCCGTAGTTTCTTGTATCTAGGTACTGGATGTGGAAGTCCAGGGTGTCCAGGTATTCCGCTTCGTAGTTTTCTGTGTCCAGGTGTCGGATGTGGAAGTTCAGGGTGTCCAGGCATTCCGCTTCGTAGTTTTCTGTATCTAGGTGTCGGATGTGGAAGTCCAGGGTGTCCAGGTATTCCGCTTCGTAGTTTTCTGTGTCCAGGTGTCGGATATAGAAGTTCAGGGTGTCCAGTTATTCCGCTTCGTAGTTTATTGTGTATAGGTACTGGATGTGGAAGTCCAGGGTGTCCAGGTATTCCGCTTCGTAGTTTTCTGTGTCCAGGTGTCGGATATAGAAGTTCAGGGTGTCCAGTTATTCCGCTTCGTAGTTTCATGTATCTAGGTACTGGATGTGGAAGTCCAGGGTGTCCAGGTATTCCGCTTCGTAGTTTTCTGTGTCCAGGTGTCGGATGTGGAAGTTCAGGGTGTCCAGGCATTCCGCTTCGTAGTTTTCTGTATCTAGGTGTCGGATGTGGAAGTCCAGGGTGTCCAGATGTTCTGCTCCGTAGTTTCTTGTATCTAGGTACTGGATGTGGAAGTTCAGGGTGTCCAGGTATTCCGCTTCGTAGTTTCTTGTATCTACGTACTGGATGTGGAAGTCCAGGGTGTCCAGGTATTCCGCTTCGTCGTTTTCTGTGTTAAGGTGTCGGATGTGGAAGTTCAGGGTGTCCAGATGTTCTGCTCCGTAGTTTCTTGTATCTAGGTACTGGATGTGGAAGTCCAGGGTGTCCAGGTATTCCGCTTCGTAGTTTTCTGTGTCCAGGTGTCGGATGTGGAAGTCCAGGGTGTCCAGGCATTCCGCTTCGTAGTTTTCTGTATCTAGGTGTCGGATGTGGAAGTCCAGGGTGTCCAGATGTTCTGCTCCGTAGTTTCTTGTATCTAGGTACTGGATGTGGAAGTCCAGGGTGTCCAGATGTTCTGCTCCGTAGTTTCTTGTATCTAGGTACTGGATGTGGAAGTCCAGGGTGTCAAGGTATTCCGCTTCGTAGTTTTCTGTGTCCAGGTGTCGGATGTGGAAGTTCAGGGTGTCCAGGCATTCCGCTTCGTAGTTTTCTGTATCTAGGTGTCGGATGTGGAAGTCCAGGGTGTCCAGGTGCTCCGCTCCATAGTTTCTTGTATCTACGTACTGGATGTGGAAGTCCAGGGTGTCCAGGTAGTCCGCTTCGTAGTTTTCTGTATCTAGGTGTCGGATGTGGAAGTCCAGGGTGTCCAGGTATTCCGCTTCGTAGTTTTCTGTGTCCAGGTGTCGGATGTGGAAGTTCAGGGTGTCCAGGTATTCCGCTTCGTAGTTTCTTGTGTCTAGGTACTGGATGTGGAAGTCCAGGGTGTCCAGGTATTCCGCTTCGTAGTTTTCTGTGTCCAGGTGTCGGATATAGAAGTTCAGGGTGTCCAGGTGTTCCGCTTCGTAGTTTCATGTATCGAGGTACTGGATGTGGAAGTCCAGGGTGTCCAGGTATTACGCTTCGTAGTTTTCTGTGTCCAGGTGTCGGATGTGGAAGTTCAGGGTGTCCAGGCATTCCGCTTCGTAGTTTTCTGTATCTAGGTGTCGGATGTGGAAGTCCAGGGTGTCCAGATGTTCTGCTCCGTAGTTTCTTGTATCTAGGTACTGGATGTGGAAGTCCAGGGTGTCCAGGTAGTCCGCTTCGTAGTTTTCTGTATCTAGGTGTCGGATGTGGAAGTTCAGGGTGTCGAGGTATTCCGCTTCGTAGTTTCTTGTGTCTAGGTACTGGATGTGGAAGTCCAGGGTGTCCAGGTATTCCGCTTCGTAGTTTTCTGTGTCCAGGTGTCGGATATAGAAGTTCAGGGTGTCCAGTTATTCCGCTTCGTAGTTTCATGTATCTAGGTACTGGATGTGGAAGTCCAGGGTGTCCAGGTATTCCGCTTCGTAGTTTTCTGTATCTAGGTGTCGGATGTGGAAGTTCAGGGTGTCGAGGTATTCCGCTTCGTAGTTTCTTGTGTCTAGGTACTGGATGTGGAAGTCCAGGGTGTCCAGGTATTCCGCTTCGTAGTTTTCTGTGTCCAGGTGTCGGATGTGGAAGTTCAGGGTGTCCAGGCATTCCGCTTCGTAGTTTTCTGTATCTAGGTGTCGGATGTGGAAGTCCAGGGTGTCCAGATGTTCTGCTCCGTAGTTTCTTGTATCTAGGTACTGGATGTGGAAGTTCAGGGTGTCCAGGTATTCCGCTTCGTAGTTTCTTGTATCTACGTACTGGATGTGGAAGTCCAGGGTGTCCAGGTATTCCGCTTCGTCGTTTTCTGTGTTAAGGTGTCGGATGTGGAAGTTCAGGGTGTCCAGATGTTCTGCTCCGTAGTTTCTTGTATCTAGGTACTGGATGTGGAAGTCCAGGGTGTCCAGGTATTCCGCTTCGTAGTTTTCTGTGTCCAGGTGTCGGATGTGGAAGTCCAGGGTGTCCAGGCATTCCGCTTCGTAGTTTTCTGTATCTAGGTGTCGGATGTGGAAGTCCAGGGTGTCCAGATGTTCTGCTCCGTAGTTTCTTGTATCTAGGTACTGGATGTGGAAGTCCAGGGTGTCCAGATGTTCTGCTCCGTAGTTTCTTGTATCTAGGTACTGGATGTGGAAGTCCAGGGTGTCAAGGTATTCCGCTTCGTAGTTTTCTGTGTCCAGGTGTCGGATGTGGAAGTTCAGGGTGTCCAGGCATTCCGCTTCGTAGTTTTCTGTATCTAGGTGTCGGATGTGGAAGTCCAGGGTGTCCAGGTGTTCCGCTCCATAGTTTCTTGTATCTACGTACTGGATGTGGAAGTCCAGGGTGTCCAGATGTTCTGCTCCGTAGTTTCTTGTATCTAGGTACTGGATGTGGAAGTCCAGGGTGTCAAGGTATTCCGCTTCGTAGTTTTCTGTGTCCAGGTGTCGGATGTGGAAGTTCAGGGTGTCCAGGCATTCCGCTTCGTAGTTTTCTGTATCTAGGTGTCGGATGTGGAAGTCCAGGGTGTCCAGGTGTTCCGCTCCATAGTTTCTTGTATCTACGTACTGGATGTGGAAGTCCAGGGTGTCCAGGTAGTCCGCTTCGTAGTTTTCTGTATCTAGGTGTCGGATGTGGAAGTCCAGGGTGTCCAGGTATTCCGCTTCGTAGTTTTCTGTGTCCAGGTGTCGGATGTGGAAGTTCAGGGTGTCCAGGTATTCCGCTTCGTAGTTTCTTGTGTCTAGGTACTGGATGTGGAAGTCCAGGGTGTCCAGGTATTCCGCTTCGTAGTTTTCTGTGTCCAGGTGTCGGATATAGAAGTTCAGGGTGTCCAGGTGTTCCGCTTCGTAGTTTCATGTATCGAGGTACTGGATGTGGAAGTCCAGGGTGTCCAGGTATTACGCTTCGTGGTTTTCTGTGTCCAGGTGTCGGATGTGGAAGTTCAGGGTGTCCAGGCATTCCGCTTCGTAGTTTTCTGTATCTAGGTGTCGGATGTGGAAGTTCAGGGTGTCGAGGTATTCCGCTTCGTAGTTTCTTGTGTCTAGGTACTGGATGTGGAAGTCCAGGGTGTCCAGGTATTCCGCTTCGTAGTTTTCTGTGTCCAGGTGTCGGATATAGAAGTTCAGGGTGTCCAGTTATTCCGCTTCGTAGTTTCATGTATCTAGGTACTGGATGTGGAAGTCCAGGGTGTCCAGGTATTCCGCTTCGTAGTTTTCTGTGTCCAGGTGTCGGATGTGGAAGTTCAGGGTGTCCAGGTATTCCGCTTCGTACTTTCTTGTATCTAGGTACTGGATGTGGAAGTCCAGGGTGTCCAGGTATTCCGCTTCGTAGTTTTCTGTGTCCAGGTGTCGGATGTGGAATTTCAGGGTGTCCAGGTATTCCGCTTCGTAGTTTCTTGTATCTAGGTACTGGATGTGGAAGTCCAGGGTGTCCAGGTATTCCGCTTCGTAGTTTTCTGTGTCCAGGTGTCGGATGTGGAAGTTCAGGGTGTCCAGGCATTCCGCTTCGTAGTTTCTTGTATCTAGGTACTGGATGTGGAAGTCCAGGGTGTCCAGGTATTCCGCTCCGTAGTTTTCTGTGTCCAGGTGTCGGATGTGGAAGTTCAGGGTGTCCAGGTATTCCGCTTCGTAGTTTCTTGTATCTACGTACTGGATGTGGAAGTCCAGGGTGTCCAGGTATTCCGCTTCGTCGTTTTCTGTGTTAAGGTGTCGGATGTGGAAGTTCAGGGTGTCCAGATGTTCTGCTCCGTAGTTTCTTGTATCTAGGTACTGGATGTGGAAGTCCAGGGTGTCCAGGTAGTCCGCTTCGTAGTTTTCTGTATCTATGTGTCGGATGTGGAAGTCCAGGGTGTCCAGATGTTCTGCTCCGTAGTTTCTTGTATCTAGGTACTGGATGTGGAAGTCCAGGGTGTCCAGGTATTCCGCTTCGTAGTTTTCTGTGTCCAGGTGTCGGATGTGGAAGTTCAGGGTGTCCAGGCATTCCGCTTCGTAGTTTTCTGTATCTAGGTGTCGGATGTGGAAGTCCAGGGTGTCCAGGTGTTCCGCTCCATAGTTTCTTGTATCTACGTACTGGATGTGGAAGTCCAGGGTGTCCAGGTATTCCGCTTCGTAGTTTTCTGTGTCCAGGTGTCGGATGTGGAAGTTCAGGGTGTCCAGGTATTCCGCTTCGTAGTTTCTTGTATCTACGTACTGGATGTGGAAGTCCAGGGTGTCCAGGTATTCCGCTTCGTAGTTTCTTGTATCTACGTACTGGATGTGGAAGTCCAGGGTGTCCAGGTATTCCGCTTCGTCGTTTTCTGTGTTAAGGTGTCGGATGTGGAAGTTCAGGGTGTCCAGGTATTCCGCTTCGTAGTTTCTTGTATCTTGGTACTGGATGTGGAAGTCCAGGGTGTCCAGATGTTCTGCTCCGTAGTTTCTTGTATCTAGGTACTGGATGTGGAAGTCCAGGGTGTCCAGATGTTCTGCTCCGTAGTTTCTTGTATCTAGGTACTGGATGTGGAAGTCCAGGGTGTCCAGGTAGTCCGCTTCGTAGTTTTCTGTATCTAGGTGTCGGATGTGGAAGTTCAGGGTGTCGAGGTATTCCGCTTCGTAGTTTCTTGTGTCTAGGTACTGGATGTGGAAGTCCAGGGTGTCCAGGTATTCCGCTTCGTAGTTTTCTGTGTCCAGGTGTCGGATATAGAAGTTCAGGGTGTCCAGTTATTCCGCTTCGTAGTTTCATGTATCTAGGTACTGGATGTGGAAGTCCAGGGTGTCCAGGTATTCCGCTTCGTAGTTTTCTGTGTCCAGGTGTCGGATGTGGAAGTTCAGGGTGTCCAGGTATTCCGCTTCGTACTTTCTTGTATCTAGGTACTGGATGTGGAAGTCCAGGGTGTCCAGGTATTCCGCTTCGTAGTTTTCTGTGTCCAGGTGTCGGATGTGGAATTTCAGGGTGTCCAGGTATTCCGCTTCGTAGTTTCTTGTATCTAGGTACTGGATGTGGAAGTCCAGGGTGTCCAGGTATTCCGCTTCGTAGTTTTCTGTGTCCAGGTGTCGGATGTGGAAGTTCAGGGTGTCCAGGCATTCCGCTTCGTAGTTTCTTGTATCTAGGTACTGGATGTGGAAGTCCAGGGTGTCCAGGTATTCCGCTCCGTAGTTTTCTGTGTCCAGGTGTCGGATGTGGAAGTTCAGGGTGTCCAGGTATTCCGCTTCGTAGTTTCTTGTATCTACGTACTGGATGTGGAAGTCCAGGGTGTCCAGGTATTCCGCTTCGTCGTTTTCTGTGTTAAGGTGTCGGATGTGGAAGTTCAGGGTGTCCAGATGTTCTGCTCCGTAGTTTCTTGTATCTAGGTACTGGATGTGGAAGTCCAGGGTGTCCAGGTAGTCCGCTTCGTAGTTTTCTGTATCTATGTGTCGGATGTGGAAGTCCAGGGTGTCCAGATGTTCTGCTCCGTAGTTTCTTGTATCTAGGTACTGGATGTGGAAGTCCAGGGTGTCCAGGTATTCCGCTTCGTAGTTTTCTGTGTCCAGGTGTCGGATGTGGAAGTTCAGGGTGTCCAGGCATTCCGCTTCGTAGTTTTCTGTATCTAGGTGTCGGATGTGGAAGTCCAGGGTGTCCAGGTGTTCCGCTCCATAGTTTCTTGTATCTACGTACTGGATGTGGAAGTCCAGGGTGTCCAGGTATTCCGCTTCGTAGTTTTCTGTGTCCAGGTGTCGGATGTGGAAGTTCAGGGTGTCCAGGTATTCCGCTTCGTAGTTTCTTGTATCTACGTACTGGATGTGGAAGTCCAGGGTGTCCAGGTATTCCGCTTCGTAGTTTCTTGTATCTACGTACTGGATGTGGAAGTCCAGGGTGTCCAGGTATTCCGCTTCGTCGTTTTCTGTGTTAAGGTGTCGGATGTGGAAGTTCAGGGTGTCCAGGTATTCCGCTTCGTAGTTTCTTGTATCTTGGTACTGGATGTGGAAGTCCAGGGTGTCCAGATGTTCTGCTCCGTAGTTTCTTGTATCTAGGTACTGGATGTGGAAGTCCAGGGTGTCCAGGTAGTCCGCTTCGTAGTTTTCTGTATCTATGTGTCGGATGTGGATGTCCAGGGTGTCCAGATGTTCTGCTCCGTAGTTTCTTGTATCTAGGTACTGGATGTGGAAGTCCAGGGTGTCCAGGTATTCCGCTTCGTAGTTTTCTGTGTCCAGGTGTCGGATGTGGAAGTTCAGGGTGTCCAGGCATTCCGCTTCGTAGTTTTCTGTATCTAGGTGTCGGATGTGGAAGTCCAGGGTGTCCAGGTATTCCGCTTCGTAGTTTTCTGTGTCCAGGTGTCGGATATAGAAGGTCAGGGTGTACAGGTATTCCGCTTCGTAGTTTCATGTATCGAGGTACTGGATGTGGAAGTCCAGGGTGTCCAGGTATTCCGCTTCGTAGTTTTCTGTGTCCAGGTATCGGACTTGGAAGTTCAGGGTGTCCAGGCATTCCGCTTCGTAGTTTTCTGTATCTAGGTGTCGGATGTGGAAGTCCAGGGTGTCCAGATGTTCTGCTCCGTAGTTTCTTGTATCTAGGTACTGGATGTGGAAGTCCAGGGTGTCCAGGTAGTCCGCTTCGTAGTTTTCTGTATCTAGGTGTCGGATGTGGAAGTTCAGGGTGTCGAGGTATTCCGCTTCGTAGTTTCTTGTGTCTAGGTACTGGATGTGGAAGTCCAGGGTGTCCAGGTATTCCGCTTCGTAGTTTTCTGTGTCCAGGTGTCGGATATAGAAGTTCAGGGTGTCCAGTTATTCCGCTTCGTAGTTTATTGTGTATAGGTACTGGATGTGGAAGTCCAGGGTGTCCAGGTATTCCGCTTCGTAGTTTTCTGTGTCCAGGTGTCGGATATAGAAGTTCAGGGTGTCCAGTTATTCCGCTTCGTAGTTTCATGTATCTAGGTACTGGATGTGGAAGTCCAGGGTGTCCAGGTATTCCGCTTCGTAGTTTTCTGTGTCCAGGTGTCGGATGTGGAAGTTCAGGGTGTCCAGGCATTCCGCTTCGTAGTTTTCTGTATCTAGGTGTCGGATGTGGAAGTCCAGGGTGTCCAGGTATTCCGCTTCGTAGTTTCTTGTATCTACGTACTGGATGTGGAAGTCCAGGGTGTCCAGGTATTCCGCTTCGTCGTTTTCTGTGTTATGGTGTCGGATGTGGAAGTTCAGGGTGTCCAGATGTTCTGCTCCGTAGTTTCTTGTATCTAGGTACTGGATGTGGAAGTCCAGGGTGTCCAGGTATTCCGCTTCGTAGTTTTCTGTGTCCAGGTGTCGGATTTGGAAGTTCAGGGTGTCCAGGCATTCCGCTTCGTAGTTTTCTGTATCTAGGTGTCGGATGTGGAAGTCCAGGGTGTCCAGATGTTCTGCTCCGTAGTTTCTTGTATCTAGGTACTGGATGTGGAAGTCCAGGGTGTCCAGGTATTCCGCTTCGTAGTTTTCTGTGTCCAGGTGTCGGATATAGAAGTTCAGGGTGTCCAGGCATTCCGCTTCGTAGTTTCTTGTATCTAGGTACTGGATGTGGAAGTCCAGGGTGTCCAGGTATTCCGCTCCGTAGTTTTCTGTGTCCAGGTGTCGGATGTGGAAGTTCAGGGTGTCCAGGTATTCCGCTTCGTAGTTTCTTGTATCTACGTACTGGATGTGGAAGTCCAGGGTGTCCAGGTAGTCCGCTTCGTAGTTTTCTGTATCTATGTGTCGGATGTGGAAGTCCAGGGTGTTCAGATGTTCTGCTCCGTAGTTTCTTGTATCTAGGTACTGGATGTGGAAGTCCAGGGTGTCCAGGTATTCCGCTTCGTAGTTTTCTGTATCTAGGTGTCGGATGTGGAAGTCCAGGGTGTCCAGGTGTTCCGCTCCATAGTTTCTTGTATCTACGTACTGGATGTGGAAGTCCAGGGTGTCCAGGTATTCCGCTTCGTAGTTTTCTGTGTCCAGGTGTCGGATGTGGAAGTTCAGGGTGTCCAGGTATTCCGCTTCGTAGTTTTCTGTATCTAGGTGTCGGATGTGGAAGTTCAGGGAGTCGAGGTATTCCGCTTCGTAGTTTCTTGTGTCTAGGTACTGGATGTGGAAGTCCAGGGTGTCCAGGTATTCCGCTTCGTAGTTTTCTGTGTCCAGGTGTCGGATATAGAAGTTCAGGGTGTCCAGTTATTCCGCTTCGTAGTTTATTGTGTATAGGTACTGGATGTGGAAGTCCAGGGTGTCCAGGTATTCCGCTTCGTAGTTTTCTGTGTCCAGGTGTCGGATATAGAAGTTCAGGGTGTCCAGTTATTCCGCTTCGTAGTTTCATGTATCTAGGTACTGGATGTGGAAGTCCAGGGTGTCCAGGTATTCCGCTTCGTAGTTTTCTGCGTCCAGGTGTCGGATGTGGAAGTTCAGGGTGTCCAGGCATTCCGCTTCGTAGTTTTCTGTATCTAGGTGTCGGATGTGGAAGTCCAGGGTGTCCAGATGTTCTGCTCCGTAGTTTCTTGTATCTAGGTACTGGATGTGGAAGTTCAGGGTGTCCAGGTATTCCGCTTCGTAGTTTCTTGTATCTACGTACTGGATGTGGAAGTCCAGGGTGTCCAGGTATTCCGCTTCGTCGTTTTCTGTGTTATGGTGTCGGATGTGGAAGTTCAGGGTGTCCAGATGTTCTGCTCCGTAGTTTCTTGTATCTAGGTACTGGATGTGGAAGTCCAGGGTGTCCAGGTATTCCGCTTCGTAGTTTTCTGTGTCCAGGTGTCGGATTTGGAAGTTCAGGGTGTCCAGGCATTCCGCTTCGTAGTTTTCTGTATCTAGGTGTCGGATGTGGAAGTCCAGGGTGTCCAGATGTTCTGCTCCGTAGTTTCTTGTATCTAGGTACTGGATGTGGAAGTCCAGGGTGTCCAGGTAGTCCGCTTCGTAGTTTTCTGTATCTAGGTGTCGGATGTGGAAGTTCAGGGTGTCGAGGTATTCCGCTTCGTAGTTTCTTGTGTCTAGGTACTGGATGTGGAAGTCCAGGGTGTCCAGGTATTCCGCTTCGTAGTTTTCTGTGTCCAGGTGTCGGATATAGAAGTTCAGGGTGTCCAGGCATTCCGCTTCGTAGTTTCTTGTATCTAGGTACTGGATGTCGAAGTCCAGGGTGTCCAGGTATTCCGCTCCGTAGTTTTCTGTGTCCAGGTGTCGGATGTGGAAGTTCAGGGTGTCCAGGTATTCCGCTTCGTAGTTTCTTGTATCTACGTACTGGATGTGGAAGTCCAGGGTGTCCAGGTATTCCGCTTCGTCGTTTTCTGTGTTAAGGTGTCGGATGTGGAAGTTCAGGGTGTCCAGATGTTCTGCTCCGTAGTTTCTTGTATCTAGGTACTGGATGTGGAAGTCCAGGGTGTCCAGGTATTCCGCTTCGTAGTTTTCTGTGTCCAGGTGTCGGATGTGGAAGTCCAGGGTGTCCAGGCATTCCGCTTCGTAGTTTTCTGTATCTAGGTGTCGGATGTGGAAGTCCAGGGTGTCCAGATGTTCTGCTCCGTAGTTTCTTGTATCTAGGTACTGGATGTGGAAGTCCAGGGTGTCCAGATGTTCTGCTCCGTAGTTTCTTGTATCTAGGTACTGGATGTGGAAGTTCAGGGTGTCCAGGCATTCCGCTTCGTAGTTTTCTGTATCTAGGTGTCGGATGTGGAAGTCCAGGGTGTCCAGGTGTTCCGCTCCATAGTTTCTTGTATCTACGTACTGGATGTGGAAGTCCAGGGTGTCCAGGTAGTCCGCTTCGTAGTTTTCTGTATCTAGGTGTCGGATGTGGAAGTCCAGGGTGTCCAGGTATTCCGCTTCGTAGTTTTCTGTGTCCAGGTGTCGGATGTGGAAGTTCAGGGTGTCCAGGTATTCCGCTTCGTAGTTTCTTGTGTCTAGGTACTGGATGTGGAAGTCCAGGGTGTCCAGGTATTCCGCTTCGTAGTTTTCTGTGTCCAGGTGTCGGATATAGAAGTTCAGGGTGTCCAGGTGTTCCGCTTCGTAGTTTCATGTATCGAGGTACTGGATGTGGAAGTCCAGGGTGTCCAGGTATTACGCTTCGTAGTTTTCTGTGTCCAGGTGTCGGATGTGGAAGTTCAGGGTGTCCAGGCATTCCGCTTCGTAGTTTTCTGTATCTAGGTGTCGGATGTGGAAGTCCAGGGTGTCCAGATGTTCTGCTCCGTAGTTTCTTGTATCTAGGTACTGGATGTGGAAGTCCAGGGTGTCCAGGTAGTCCGCTTCGTAGTTTTCTGTATCTAGGTGTCGGATGTGGAAGTTCAGGGTGTCGAGGTATTCCGCTTCGTAGTTTCTTGTGTCTAGGTACTGGATGTGGAAGTCCAGGGTGTCCAGGTATTCCGCTTCGTAGTTTTCTGTGTCCAGGTGTCGGATATAGAAGTTCAGGGTGTCCAGTTATTCCGCTTCGTAGTTTCATGTATCTAGGTACTGGATGTGGAAGTCCAGGGTGTCCAGGTATTCCGCTTCGTAGTTTTCTGTGTCCAGGTGTCGGATGTGGAAGTTCAGGGTGTCCAGGTATTCCGCTTCGTAGTTTCTTGTATCTAGGTACTGGATGTGGAAGTCCAGGGTGTCCAGGTATTCCGCTTCGTAGTTTTCTGTGTCCAGGTGTCGGATGTGGAATTTCAGGGTGTCCAGGTATTCCGCTTCGTAGTTTCTTGTATCTAGGTACTGGATGTGGAAGTCCAGGGTGTCCAGGTATTCCGCTTCGTAGTTTTCTGTGTCCAGGTGTCGGATGTGGAAGTTCAGGGTGTCCAGGCATTCCGCTTCGTAGTTTCTTGTATCTAGGTACTGGATGTGGAAGTCCAGGGTGTCCAGGTATTCCGCTCCGTAGTTTTCTGTGTCCAGGTGTCGGATGTGGAAGTTCAGGGTGTCCAGGTATTCCGCTTCGTAGTTTCTTGTATCTACGTACTGGATGTGGAAGTCCAGGGTGTCCAGGTATTCCGCTTCGTCGTTTTCTGTGTTAAGGTGTCGGATGTGGAAGTTCAGGGTGTCCAGATGTTCTGCTCCGTAGTTTCTTGTATCTAGGTACTGGATGTGGAAGTCCAGGGTGTCCAGGTAGTCCGCTTCGTAGTTTTCTGTATCTATGTGTCGGATGTGGAAGTCCAGGGTGTCCAGATGTTCTGCTCCGTAGTTTCTTGTATCTAGGTACTGGATGTGGAAGTCCAGGGTGTCCAGGTATTCCGCTTCGTAGTTTTCTGTGTCCAGGTGTCGGATGTGGAAGTTCAGGGTGTCCAGGCATTCCGCTTCGTAGTTTTCTGTATCTAGGTGTCGGATGTGGAAGTCCAGGGTGTCCAGGTGTTCCGCTCCATAGTTTCTTGTATCTACGTACTGGATGTGGAAGTCCAGGGTGTCCAGGTATTCCGCTTCGTAGTTTTCTGTGTCCAGGTGTCGGATGTGGAAGTTCAGGGTGTCCAGGTATTCCGCTTCGTAGTTTCTTGTATCTACGTACTGGATGTGGAAGTCCAGGGTGTCCAGGTATTCCGCTTCGTAGTTTCTTGTATCTACGTACTGGATGTGGAAGTCCAGGGTGTCCAGGTATTCCGCTTCGTCGTTTTCTGTGTTAAGGTGTCGGATGTGGAAGTTCAGGGTGTCCAGGTATTCCGCTTCGTAGTTTCTTGTATCTTGGTACTGGATGTGGAAGTCCAGGATGTCCAGATGTTCTGCTCCGTAGTTTCTTGTATCTAGGTACTGGATGTGGAAGTCCAGGGTGTCCAGGTAGTCCGCTTCGTAGTTTTCTGTATCTATGTGTCGGATGTGGAAGTCCAGGGTGTCCAGATGTTCTGCTCCGTAGTTTCTTGTATCTAGGTACTGGATGTGGAAGTCCAGGGTGTCCAGGTATTCCGCTTCGTAGTTTTCTGTGTCCAGGTGTCGGATATAGAAGTTCAGGGTGTCCAGGCATTCCGCTTCGTAGTTTCTTGTATCTAGGTACTGGATGTGGAAGTCCAGGGTGTCCAGGTATTCCGCTCCGTAGTTTTCTGTGTCCAGGTGTCGGATGTGGAAGTTCAGGGTGTCCAGGTATTCCGCTTCGTAGTTTCTTGTATCTACGTACTGGATGTGGAAGTCCAGGGTGTCCAGGTATTCCGCTTCGTCGTTTTCTGTGTTAAGGTGTCGGATGTGGAAGTTCAGGGTGTCCAGATGTTCTGCTCCGTAGTTTCTTGTATCTAGGTACTGGATGTGGAAGTCCAGGGTGTCCAGGTAGTCCGCTTCGTAGTTTTCTGTATCTATGTGTCGGATGTGGAAGTCCAGGGTGTCCAGATGTTCTGCTCCGTAGTTTCTTGTATCTAGGTACTGGATGTGGAAGTCCAGGGTGTCCAGGTATTCCGCTTCGTAGTTTTCTGTGTCCAGGTGTCGGATGTGGAAGTTCAGGGTGTCCAGGCATTCCGCTTCGTAGTTTTCTGTATCTAGGTGTCGGATGTGGAAGTCCAGGGTGTCCAGGTGTTCCGCTCCATAGTTTCTTGTATCTACGTACTGGATGTGGAAGTCCAGGGTGTCCAGGTATTCCGCTTCGTAGTTTTCTGTGTCCAGGTGTCGGATGTGGAAGTTCAGGGTGTCCAGGTATTCCGCTTCGTAGTTTCTTGTATCTACGTACTGGATGTGGAAGTCCAGGGTGTCCAGGTATTCCGCTTCGTAGTTTCTTGTATCTACGTACTGGATGTGGAAGTCCAGGGTGTCCAGGTATTCCGCTTCGTCGTTTTCTGTGTTAAGGTGTCGGATGTGGAAGTTCAGGGTGTCCAGGTATTCCGCTTCGTAGTTTCTTGTATCTTGGTACTGGATGTGGAAGTCCAGGATGTCCAGATGTTCTGCTCCGTAGTTTCTTGTATCTAGGTACTGGATGTGGAAGTCCAGGGTGTCCAGGTAGTCCGCTTCGTAGTTTTCTGTATCTATGTGTCGGATGTGGAAGTCCAGGGTGTCCAGATGTTCTGCTCCGTAGTTTCTTGTATCTAGGTACTGGATGTGGAAGTCCAGGGTGTCCAGGTATTCCGCTTCGTAGTTTTCTGTGTCCAGGTGTCGGATATAGAAGTTCAGGGTTTACAGGTATTCCGCTTCGTAGTTTCATGTATCGAGGTACTGGATGTGGAAGTCCAGGGTGTCCAGGTATTCCGCTTCGTAGTTTTCTGTGTCCAGGTATCGGATTTGGAAGTTCAGGGTGTCCAGGCATTCCGCTTCGTAGTTTTCTGTATCTAGGTGTCGGATGTGGAAGTCCAGGGTGTCCAGATGTTCTGCTCCGTAGTTTCTTGTATCTAGGTACTGGATGTGGAAGTCCAGGGTGTCCAGGTAGTCCGCTTCGTAGTTTTCTGTATCTAGGTGTCGGATGTGGAAGTTCAGGGTGTCGAGGTATTCCGCTTCGTAGTTTCTTGTGTCTAGGTACTGGATGTGGAAGTCCAGGGTGTCCAGGTATTCCGCTTCGTAGTTTTCTGTGTCCAGGTGTCGGATATAGAAGTTCAGGGTGTCCAGTTATTCCGCTTCGTAGTTTATTGTGTATAGGTACTGGATGTGGAAGTCCAGGGTGTCCAGGTATTCCGCTTCGTAGTTTTCTGTGTCCAGGTGTCGGATATAGAAGTTCAGGGTGTCCAGTTATTCCGCTTCGTAGTTTCATGTATCTAGGTACTGGATGTGGAAGTCCAGGGTGTCCAGGTATTCCGCTTCGTAGTTTTCTGTGTCCAGGTGTCGGATGTGGAAGTTCAGGGTGTCCAGGCATTCCGCTTCGTAGTTTTCTGTATCTAGGTGTCGGATGTGGAAGTCCAGGGTGTCCAGATGTTCTGCTCCGTAGTTTCTTGTATCTACGTACTGGATGTGGAAGTCCAGGGTGTCCAGGTATTCCGCTTCGTCGTTTTCTGTGTTATGGTGTCGGATGTGGAAGTTCAGGGTGTCCAGATGTTCTGCTCCGTAGTTTCTTGTATCTAGGTACTGGATGTGGAAGTCCAGGGTGTCCAGGTATTCCGCTTCGTAGTTTTCTGTGTCCAGGTGTCGGATTTGGAAGTTCAGGGTGTCCAGGCATTCCGCTTCGTAGTTTTCTGTATCTAGGTGTCGGATGTGGAAGTCCAGGGTGTCCAGATGTTCTGCTCCGTAGTTTCTTGTATCTAGGTACTGGATGTGGAAGTCCAGGGTGTCCAGGTATTCCGCTTCGTAGTTTTCTGTGTCCAGGTGTCGGATATAGAAGTTCAGGGTGTCCAGGCATTCCGCTTCGTAGTTTCTTGTATCTAGGTACTGGATGTGGAAGTCCAGGGTGTCCAGGTATTCCGCTCCGTAGTTTTCTGTGTCCAGGTGTCGGATGTGGAAGTTCAGGGTGTCCAGGTATTCCGCTTCGTAGTTTCTTGTATCTACGTACTGGATGTGGAAGTCCAGGGTGTCCAGGTAGTCCGCTTCGTAGTTTTCTGTATCTATGTGTCGGATGTGGAAGTCCAGGGTGTTCAGATGTTCTGCTCCGTAGTTTCTTGTATCTAGGTACTGGATGTGGAAGTCCAGGGTGTCCAGGTATTCCGCTTCGTAGTTTTCTGTATCTAGGTGTCGGATGTGGAAGTCCAGGGTGTCCAGGTGTTCCGCTCCATAGTTTCTTGTATCTACGTACTGGATGTGGAAGTCCAGGGTGTCCAGGTATTCCGCTTCGTAGTTTTCTGTGTCCAGGTGTCGGATGTGGAAGTTCAGGGTGTCCAGGTATTCCGCTTCGTAGTTTTCTGTATCTAGGTGTCGGATGTGGAAGTTCAGGGAGTCGAGGTATTCCGCTTCGTAGTTTCTTGTGTCTAGGTACTGGATGTGGAAGTCCAGGGTGTCCAGGTATTCCGCTTCGTAGTTTTCTGTGTCCAGGTGTCGGATATAGAAGTTCAGGGTGTCCAGTTATTCCGCTTCGTAGTTTATTGTGTATAGGTACTGGATGTGGAAGTCCAGGGTGTCCAGGTATTCCGCTTCGTAGTTTTCTGTGTCCAGGTGTCGGATATAGAAGTTCAGGGTGTCCAGTTATTCCGCTTCGTAGTTTCATGTATCTAGGTACTGGATGTGGAAGTCCAGGGTGTCCAGGTATTCCGCTTCGTAGTTTTCTGCGTCCAGGTGTCGGATGTGGAAGTTCAGGGTGTCCAGGCATTCCGCTTCGTAGTTTTCTGTATCTAGGTGTCGGATGTGGAAGTCCAGGGTGTCCAGATGTTCTGCTCCGTAGTTTCTTGTATCTAGGTACTGGATGTGGAAGTTCAGGGTGTCCAGGTATTCCGCTTCGTAGTTTCTTGTATCTACGTACTGGATGTGGAAGTCCAGGGTGTCCAGGTATTCCGCTTCGTCGTTTTCTGTGTTATGGTGTCGGATGTGGAAGTTCAGGGTGTCCAGATGTTCTGCTCCGTAGTTTCTTGTATCTAGGTACTGGATGTGGAAGTCCAGGGTGTCCAGGTATTCCGCTTCGTAGTTTTCTGTGTCCAGGTGTCGGATTTGGAAGTTCAGGGTGTCCAGGCATTCCGCTTCGTAGTTTTCTGTATCTAGGTGTCGGATGTGGAAGTCCAGGGTGTCCAGATGTTCTGCTCCGTAGTTTCTTGTATCTAGGTACTGGATGTGGAAGTCCAGGGTGTCCAGGTAGTCCGCTTCGTAGTTTTCTGTATCTAGGTGTCGGATGTGGAAGTTCAGGGTGTCGAGGTATTCCGCTTCGTAGTTTCTTGTGTCTAGGTACTGGATGTGGAAGTCCAGGGTGTCCAGGTATTCCGCTTCGTAGTTTTCTGTGTCCAGGTGTCGGATATAGAAGTTCAGGGTGTCCAGGCATTCCGCTTCGTAGTTTCTTGTATCTAGGTACTGGATGTCGAAGTCCAGGGTGTCCAGGTATTCCGCTCCGTAGTTTTCTGTGTCCAGGTGTCGGATGTGGAAGTTCAGGGTGTCCAGGTATTCCGCTTCGTAGTTTCTTGTATCTACGTACTGGATGTGGAAGTCCAGGGTGTCCAGGTATTCCGCTTCGTCGTTTTCTGTGTTAAGGTGTCGGATGTGGAAGTTCAGGGTGTCCAGATGTTCTGCTCCGTAGTTTCTTGTATCTAGGTACTGGATGTGGAAGTCCAGGGTGTCCAGGTAGTCCGCTTCGTAGTTTTCTGTATCTATGTGTCGGATGTGGAAGTCCAGGGTGTTCAGATGTTCTGCTCCGTAGTTTCTTGTATCTAGGTACTGGATGTGGAAGTCCAGGGTGTCCAGGTATTCCGCTTCGTAGTTTTCTGTATCTAGGTGTCGGATGTGGAAGTCCAGGGTGTCCAGGTGTTCCGCTCCATAGTTTCTTGTATCTACGTACTGGATGTGGAAGTCCAGGGTGTCCAGGTATTCCGCTTCGTAGTTTTCTGTGTCCAGGTGTCGGATGTGGAAGTTCAGGGTGTCCAGGTATTCCGCTTCGTAGTTTTCTGTATCTAGGTGTCGGATGTGGAAGTTCAGGGTGTCGAGGTATTCCGCTTCGTAGTTTCTTGTGTCTAAGTACTGGATGTGGAAGTCCAGGGTGTCCAGGTATTCCGCTTCGTAGTTTTCTGTGTCCAGGTGTCGGATATAGAAGTTCAGGGTGTCCAGTTATTCCGCTTCGTAGTTTATTGTGTATAGGTACTGGATGTGGAAGTCCAGGGTGTCCAGGTATTCCGCTTCGTAGTTTTCTGTGTCCAGGTGTCGGATATAGAAGTTCAGGGTGTCCAGTTATTCCGCTTCGTAGTTTCATGTATCTAGGTACTGGATGTGGAAGTCCAGGGTGTCCAGGTATTCCGCTTCGTAGTTTTCTGTGTCCAGGTGTCGGATGTGGAAGTTCAGGGTGTCCAGGCATTCCGCTTCGTAGTTTTCTGTATCTAGGTGTCGGATGTGGAAGTCCAGGGTGTCCAGATGTTCTGCTCCGTAGTTTCTTGTATCTAGGTACTGGATGTGGAAGTTCAGGGTGTCCAGGTATTCCGCTACGTAGTTTCTTGTATCTACGTACTGGATGTGGAAGTCCAGGGTGTCCAGGTATTCCGCTTCGTCGTTTTCTGTGTTATGGTGTCGGATGTGGAAGTTCAGGGTGGCCAGATGTTCTGCTCCGTAGTTTCTTGTATCTAGGTACTGGATGTGGAAGTCCAGGGTGTCCAGGTATTCCGCTTCGTAGTTTTCTGTGTCCAGGTGTCGGATTTGGAAGTTCAGGGTGTCCAGGCATTCCGCTTCGTAGTTTTCTGTATCTAGGTACTGGATGTGGAAGTCCAGGGTGTCCAGGTATTCCGCTTCGTAGTTTTCTGTGTCCAGGTGTCGGATGTGGAAGTTCAGGGTGTCCAGGTATTCCGCTTCGTAGTTTCTTGTATCTTGGTACTGGATGTGGAAGTCCAGGGTGTCCAGATGTTCTGCTCCGTAGTTTCTTGTATCTAGGTACTGGATGTGGAAGTCCAGGGTGTCCAGGTAGTCCGCTTCGTAGTTTTCTGTATCTATGTGTCGGATGTGGAAGTCCAGGGTGTCCAGATGTTCTGCTCCGTAGTTTCTTGTATCTAGGTACTGGATGTGGAAGTCCAGGGTGTCCAGGTATTCCGCTTCGTAGTTTTCTGTGTCCAGGTGTCGGATGTGGAAGTTCAGGGTGTCCAGGCATTCCGCTTCGTAGTTTTCTGTATCTAGGTGTCGGATGTGGAAGTCCAGGGTGTCCAGGTATTCCGCTTCGTAGTTTCTTGTATCTACGTACTGGATGTGGAAGTCCAGGGTGTCCAGGTATTCCGCTTCGTCGTTTTCTGTGTTATGGTGTCGGATGTGGAAGTTCAGGGTGTCCAGATGTTCTGCTCCGTAGTTTCTTGTATCTAGGTACTGGATGTGGAAGTCCAGGGTGTCCAGGTATTCCGCTTCGTAGTTTTCTGTGTCCAGGTGTCGGATTTGGAAGTTCAGGGTGTCCAGGCATTCCGCTTCGTAGTTTTCTGTATCTAGGTGTCGGATGTGGAAGTCCAGGGTGTCCAGATGTTCTGCTCCGTAGTTTCTTGTATCTAGGTACTGGATGTGGAAGTCCAGGGTGTCCAGGTATTCCGCTTCGTAGTTTTCTGTGTCCAGGTGTCGGATATAGAAGTTCAGGGTGTCCAGGCATTCCGCTTCGTAGTTTCTTGTATCTAGGTACTGGATGTGGAAGTCCAGGGTGTCCAGGTATTCCGCTCCGTAGTTTTCTGTGTCCAGGTGTCGGATGTGGAAGTTCAGGGTGTCCAGGTATTCCGCTTCGTAGTTTCTTGTATCTACGTACTGGATGTGGAAGTCCAGGGTGTCCAGGTAGTCCGCTTCGTAGTTTTCTGTATCTATGTGTCGGATGTGGAAGTCCAGGGTGTTCAGATGTTCTGCTCCGTAGTTTCTTGTATCTAGGTACTGGATGTGGAAGTCCAGGGTGTCCAGGTATTCCGCTTCGTAGTTTTCTGTACCTAGGTGTCGGATGTGGAAGTCCAGGGTGTCCAGGTGTTCCGCTCCATAGTTTCTTGTATCTACGTACTGGATGTGGAAGTCCAGGGTGTCCAGGTATTCCGCTTCGTAGTTTTCTGTGTCCAGGTGTCGGATGTGGAAGTTCAGGGTGTCCAGGTATTCCGCTTCGTAGTTTTCTGTATCTAGGTGTCGGATGTGGAAGTTCAGGGTGTCGAGGTATTCCGCTTCGTAGTTTCTTGTGTCTAAGTACTGGATGTGGAAGTCCAGGGTGTCCAGGTATTCCGCTTCGTAGTTTTCTGTGTCCAGGTGTCGGATATAGAAGTTCAGGGTGTCCAGTTATTCCGCTTCGTAGTTTATTGTGTATAGGTACTGGATGTGGAAGTCCAGGGTGTCCAGGTATTCCGCTTCGTAGTTTTCTGTGTCCAGGTGTCGGATATAGAAGTTCAGGGTGTCCAGTTATTCCGCTTCGTAGTTTCATGTATCTAGGTACTGGATGTGGAAGTCCAGGGTGTCCAGGTATTCCGCTTCGTAGTTTTCTGTGTCCAGGTGTCGGATGTGGAAGTTCAGGGTGTCCAGGCATTCCGCTTCGTAGTTTTCTGTATCTAGGTGTCGGATGTGGAAGTCCAGGGTGTCCAGATGTTCTGCTCCGTAGTTTCTTGTATCTAGGTACTGGATGTGGAAGTTCAGGGTGTCCAGGTATTCCGCTTCGTAGTTTCTTGTATCTACGTACTGGATGTGGAAGTCCAGGGTGTCCAGGTATTCCGCTTCGTCGTTTTCTGTGTTATGGTGTCGGATGTGGAAGTTCAGGGTGTCCAGATGTTCTGCTCCGTAGTTTCTTGTATCTAGGTACTGGATGTGGAAGTCCAGGGTGTCCAGGTATTCCGCTTCGTAGTTTTCTGTGTCCAGGTGTCGGATTTGGAAGTTCAGGGTGTCCAGGCATTCCGCTTCGTAGTTTTCTGTATCTAGGTACTGGATGTGGAAGTCCAGGGTGTCCAGGTATTCCGCTTCGTAGTTTTCTGTGTCCAGGTGTCGGATGTGGAAGTTCAGGGTGTCCAGGTATTCCGCTTCGTAGTTTCTTGTATCTACGTACTGGATGTGGAAGTCCAGGGTGTCCAGGTATTCCGCTTCGTCGTTTTCTGTGTTAAGGTGTCGGATGTGGAAGTTCAGGGTGTCCAGGTATTCCGCTTCGTAGTTTCTTGTATCTTGGTACTGGATGTGGAAGTCCAGGGTGTCCAGATGTTCTGCTCCGTAGTTTCTTGTATCTAGGTACTGGATGTGGAAGTCCAGGGTGTCCAGGTAGTCCGCTTCGTAGTTTTCTGTATCTATGTGTCGGATGTGGAAGTCCAGGGTGTCCAGATGTTCTGCTCCGTAGTTTCTTGTATCTAGGTACTGGATGTGGAAGTCCAGGGTGTCCAAGTATTCCGCTTCGTAGTTTTCTGTGTCCAGGTGTCGGATGTGGAAGTTCAGGGTGTCCAGGCATTCCGCTTCGTAGTTTTCTGTATCTAGGTGTCGGATGTGGAAGTCCAGGGTGTCCAGGTATTCCGCTTCGTAGTTTCTTGTATCTACGTACTGGATGTGGAAGTCCAGGGTGTCCAGGTATTCCGCTTCGTCGTTTTCTGTGTTATGGTGTCGGATGTGGAAGTTCAGGGTGTCCAGATGTTCTGCTCCGTAGTTTCTTGTATCTAGGTACTGGATGTGGAAGTCCAGGGTGTCCAGGTATTCCGCTTCGTAGTTTTCTGTGTCCAGGTGTCGGATTTGGAAGTTCAGGGTGTCCAGGCATTCCGCTTCGTAGTTTTCTGTATCTAGGTGTCGGATGTGGAAGTCCAGGGTGTCCAGATGTTCTGCTCCGTAGTTTCTTGTATCTAGGTACTGGATGTGGAAGTCCAGGGTGTCCAGGTATTCCGCTTCGTAGTTTTCTGTGTCCAGGTGTCGGATATAGAAGTTCAGGGTGTCCAGGCATTCCGCTTCGTAGTTTCTTGTATCTAGGTACTGGATGTGGAAGTCCAGGGTGTCCAGGTATTCCGCTCCGTAGTTTTCTGTGTCCAGGTGTCGGATGTGGAAGTTCAGGGTGTCCAGGTATTCCGCTTCGTAGTTTCTTGTATCTACGTACTGGATGTGGAAGTCCAGGGTGTCCAGGTAGTCCGCTTCGTAGTTTTCTGTATCTATGTGTCGGATGTGGAAGTCCAGGGTGTTCAGATGTTCTGCTCCGTAGTTTCTTGTATCTAGGTACTGGATGTGGAAGTCCAGGGTGTCCAGGTATTCCGCTTCGTAGTTTTCTGTACCTAGGTGTCGGATGTGGAAGTCCAGGGTGTCCAGGTGTTCCGCTCCATAGTTTCTTGTATCTACGTACTGGATGTGGAAGTCCAGGGTGTCCAGGTATTCCGCTTCGTAGTTTTCTGTGTCCAGGTGTCGGATGTGGAAGTTCAGGGTGTCCAGGTATTCCGCTTCGTAGTTTTCTGTATCTAGGTGTCGGATGTGGAAGTTCAGGGTGTCGAGGTATTCCGCTTCGTAGTTTCTTGTGTCTAGGTACTGGATGTGGAAGTCCAGGGTGTCCAGGTATTCCGCTTCGTAGTTTTCTGTGTCCAGGTGTCGGATATAGAAGTTCAGGGTGTCCAGTTATTCCGCTTCGTAGTTTATTGTGTATAGGTACTGGATGTGGAAGTCCAGGGTGTCCAGGTATTCCGCTTCGTAGTTTTCTGTGTCCAGGTGTCGGATATAGAAGTTCAGGGTGTCCAGTTATTCCGCTTCGTAGTTTCATGTATCTAGGTACTGGATGTGGAAGTCCAGGGTGTCCAGGTATTCCGCTTCGTAGTTTTCTGTATCTATGTGTCGGATGTGGAAGTCCAGGGTGTTCAGATGTTCTGCTCCGTAGTTTCTTGTATCTAGGTACTGGATGTGGAAGTCCAGGGTGTCCAGGTATTCCGCTTCGTAGTTTTCTGTACCTAGGTGTCGGATGTGGAAGTCCAGGGTGTCCAGGTGTTCCGCTCCATAGTTTCTTGTATCTACGTACTGGATGTGGAAGTCCAGGGTGTCCAGGTATTCCGCTTCGTAGTTTTCTGTGTCCAGGTGTCGGATGTGGAAGTTCAGGGTGTCCAGGTATTCCGCTTCGTAGTTTTCTGTATCTAGGTGTCGGATGTGGAAGTTCAGGGTGTCGAGGTATTCCGCTTCGTAGTTTCTTGTGTCTAGGTACTGGATGTGGAAGTCCAGGGTGTCCAGGTATTCCGCTTCGTAGTTTTCTGTGTCCAGGTGTCGGATATAGAAGTTCAGGGTGTCCAGTTATTCCGCTTCGTAGTTTATTGTGTATAGGTACTGGATGTGGAAGTCCAGGGTGTCCAGGTATTCCGCTTCGTAGTTTTCTGTGTCCAGGTGTCGGATATAGAAGTTCAGGGTGTCCAGTTATTCCGCTTCGTAGTTTCATGTATCTAGGTACTGGATGTGGAAGTCCAGGGTGTCCAGGTATTCCGCTTCGTAGTTTTCTGCGTCCAGGTGTCGGATGTGGAAGTTCAGGGTGTCCAGGCATTCCGCTTCGTAGTTTTCTGTATCTAGGTGTCGGATGTGGAAGTCCAGGGTGTCCAGATGTTCTGCTCCGTAGTTTCTTGTATCTAGGTACTGGATGTGGAAGTTCAGGGTGTCCAGGTATTCCGCTTCGTAGTTTCTTGTATCTACGTACTGGATGTGGAAGTCCAGGGTGTCCAGGTATTCCGCTTCGTCGTTTTCTGTGTTATGGTGTCGGATGTGGAAGTTCAGGGTGTCCAGATGTTCTGCTCCGTAGTTTCTTGTATCTAGGTACTGGATGTGGAAGTCCAGGGTGTCCAGGTATTCCGCTTCGTAGTTTTCTGTGTCCAGGTGTCGGATTTGGAAGTTCAGGGTGTCCAGGCATTCCGCTTCGTAGTTTTCTGTATCTAGGTGTCGGATGTGGAAGTCCAGGGTGTCCAGATGTTCTGCTCCGTAGTTTCTTGTATCTAGGTACTGGATGTGGAAGTCCAGGGTGTCCAGGTAGTCCGCTTCGTAGTTTTCTGTATCTAGGTGTCGGATGTGGAAGTTCAGGGTGTCGAGGTATTCCGCTTCGTAGTTTCTTGTGTCTAGGTACTGGATGTGGAAGTCCAGGGTGTCCAGGTATTCCGCTTCGTAGTTTTCTGTGTCCAGGTGTCGGATATAGAAGTTCAGGGTGTCCAGGCATTCCGCTTCGTAGTTTCTTGTATCTAGGTACTGGATGTCGAAGTCCAGGGTGTCCAGGTATTCCGCTCCGTAGTTTTCTGTGTCCAGGTGTCGGATGTGGAAGTTCAGGGTGTCCAGGTATTCCGCTTCGTAGTTTCTTGTATCTACGTACTGGATGTGGAAGTCCAGGGTGTCCAGGTATTCCGCTTCGTCGTTTTCTGTGTTAAGGTGTCGGATGTGGAAGTTCAGGGTGTCCAGATGTTCTGCTCCGTAGTTTCTTGTATCTAGGTACTGGATGTGGAAGTCCAGGGTGTCCAGGTAGTCCGCTTCGTAGTTTTCTGTATCTATGTGTCGGATGTGGAAGTCCAGGGTGTTCAGATGTTCTGCTCCGTAGTTTCTTGTATCTAGGTACTGGATGTGGAAGTCCAGGGTGTCCAGGTATTCCGCTTCGTAGTTTTCTGTATCTAAGTGTCGGATGTGGAAGTCCAGGGTGTCCAGGTGTTCCGCTCCATAGTTTCTTGTATCTACGTACTGGATGTGGAAGTCCAGGGTGTCCAGGTATTCCGCTTCGTAGTTTTCTGTGTCCAGGTGTCGGATGTGGAAGTTCAGGGTGTCCAGGTATTCCGCTTCGTAGTTTTCTGTATCTAGGTGTCGGATGTGGAAGTTCAGGGTGTCGAGGTATTCCGCTTCGTAGTTTCTTGTGTCTAAGTACTGGATGTGGAAGTCCAGGGTGTCCAGGTATTCCGCTTCGTAGTTTTCTGTGTCCAGGTGTCGGATATAGAAGTTCAGGGTGTCCAGTTATTCCGCTTCGTAGTTTATTGTGTATAGGTACTGGATGTGGAAGTCCAGGGTGTCCAGGTATTCCGCTTCGTAGTTTTCTGTGTCCAGGTGTCGGATATAGAAGTTCAGGGTGTCCAGTTATTCCGCTTCGTAGTTTCATGTATCTAGGTACTGGATGTGGAAGTCCAGGGTGTCCAGGTATTCCGCTTCGTAGTTTTCTGTGTCCAGGTGTCGGATGTGGAAGTTCAGGGTGTCCAGGCATTCCGCTTCGTAGTTTTCTGTATCTAGGTGTCGGATGTGGAAGTCCAGGGTGTCCAGATGTTCTGCTCCGTAGTTTCTTGTATCTAGGTACTGGATGTGGAAGTTCAGGGTGTCCAGGTATTCCGCTTCGTAGTTTCTTGTATCTACGTACTGGATGTGGAAGTCCAGGGTGTCCAGGTATTCCGCTTCGTCGTTTTCTGTGTTATGGTGTCGGATGTGGAAGTTCAGGGTGTCCAGATGTTCTGCTCCGTAGTTTCTTGTATCTAGGTACTGGATGTGGAAGTCCAGGGTGTCCAGGTATTCCGCTTCGTAGTTTTCTGTGTCCAGGTGTCGGATTTGGAAGTTCAGGGTGTCCAGGCATTCCGCTTCGTAGTTTTCTGTATCTAGGTACTGGATGTGGAAGTCCAGGGTGTCCAGGTATTCCGCTTCGTCGTTTTCTGTGTTAAGGTGTCGGATGTGGAAGTTCAGGGTGTCCAGGTATTCCGCTTCGTAGTTTCTTGTATCTACGTACTGGATGTGGAAGTCCAGGGTGTCCAGGTATTCCGCTTCGTCGTTTTCTGTGTTAAGGTGTCGGATGTGGAAGTTCAGGGTGTCCAGGCATTCCGCTTCGTAGTTTTCTGTATCTAGGTACTGGATGTGGAAGTCCAGGGTGTCCAGGTATTCCGCTTCGTCGTTTTCTGTGTTAAGGTGTCGGATGTGGAAGTTCAGGGTGTCCAGGTATTCCGCTTCGTAGTTTCTTGTATCTACGTACTGGATGTGGAAGTCCAGGGTGTCCAGGTATTCCGCTTCGTCGTTTTCTGTGTTATGGTGTCGGATGTGGAAGTTCAGGGTGTCCAGATGTTCTGCTCCGTAGTTTCTTGTATCTAGGTACTGGATGTGGAAGTCCAGGGTGTCCAGGTATTCCGCTTCGTAGTTTTCTGTGTCCAGGTGTCGGATTTGGAAGTTCAGGGTGTCCAGGCATTCCGCTTCGTAGTTTTCTGTATCTAGGTACTGGATGTGGAAGTCCAGGGTGTCCAGGCATTCCGCTTCGTAGTTTTCTGTATCTAGGTGTCGGATGTGGAAGTCCAGGGTGTCCAGATGTTCTGCTCCGTAGTTTCTTGTATCTTGGTACTGGATGTGGAAGTCCAGGGTGTCCAGATGTTCTGCTCCGTAGTTTCTTGTATCTAGGTACTGGATGTGGAAGTCCAGGGTGTCCAGGTAGTCCGCTTCGTAGTTTTCTGTATCTATGTGTCGGATGTGGAAGTCCAGGGTGTCCAGATGTTCTGCTCCGTAGTTTCTTGTATCTAGGTACTGGATGTGGAAGTCCAGGGTGTCCAGGTATTCCGCTTCGTAGTTTTCTGTGTCCAGGTGTCGGATGTGGAAGTTCAGGGTGTCCAGGCATTCCGCTTCGTAGTTTTCTGTATCTAGGTGTCGGATGTGGAAGTCCAGGGTGTCCAGGTATTCCGCTTCGTAGTTTTCTGTGTCCAGGTGTCGGATGTGGAAGTTCAGGGTGTCCAGGCATTCCGCTTCGTAGTTTTCTGTATCTATGTGTCGGATGTGGAAGTCCAGGGTGTCCAGGTGTTCCGCTCCATAGTTTCTTGTATCTACGTACTGGATGTGGAAGTCCAGGGTGTCCAGGTAGTCCGCTTCGTAGTTTTCTGTATCTAGGTGTCGGATGTGGAAGTTCAGGGTGTCGAGGTATTCCGCTTCGTAGTTTATTGTGTATAGGTACTGGATGTGGAAGTCCAGGGTGTCCAGGTATTCCGCTTCGTAGTTTTCTGTGTCCAGGTGTCGGATATAGAAGTTCAGGGTGTCCAGTTATTCCGCTTCGTAGTTTCATGTATCTAGGTACTGGATGTGGAAGTCCAGGGTGTCCAGGTATTCCGCTTCGTAGTTTTCTGTGTCCAGGTGTCGGATGTGGAAGTTCAGGGTGTCCAGGCATTCCGCTTCGTAGTTTTCTGTATCTAGGTGTCGGATGTGGAAGTCCAGGGTGTCCAGGTGTTCCGCTCCATAGTTTCTTGTATCTAGGTACTGGATGTGGAAGTCCAGGGTGTCCAGGTATTCCGCTTCGTCGTTTTCTGTGTTAAGGTGTCGGATGTGGAAGTTCAGGGTGTCCAGGCATTCCGCTTCGTAGTTTTCTGTATCTAGGTGTCGGATGTGGAAGTCCAGGGTGTCCAGATGTTCTGCTCCGTAGTTTCTTGTATCTAGGTACTGGATGTGGAAGTCCAGGGTGTCCAGGTAGTCCGCTTCGTAGTTTTCTGTATCTAGGTGTCGGATGTGGAAGTTCAGGGTGTCCAGGTATTCCGCTTCGTAGTTTCTTGTGTCTAGGTACTGGATGTGGAAGTCCAGGGTGTCCAGGTATTCCGCTTCGTAGTTTTCTGTGTCCAGGTGTCGGATATAGAAGTTCAGGGTGTCCAGGTATTCCGCTTCGCAGTTTCATGTATCGAGGTACTGGATGTGGAAGTTCAGGGTGTCCAGGTATTCCGCTTCGTAGTTTCTTGTGTCTAAGTACTGGATGTGGAAGTCCAGGGTGTCCAGGTATTCCGCTTCGTAGTTTTCTGTGTCCAGGTGTCGGATATAGAAGTTCAGGGTGTCCAGTTATTCCGCTTCGTAGTTTATTGTGTATAGGTACTGGATGTGGAAGTCCAGGGTATCCAGGTATTCCGCTTCGTAGTTTTCTGTGTCCAGGTGTCGGATATAGATGTTCAGGGTGTCCAGTTATTCCGCTTCGTAGTTTCATGTATCTAGGTACTGGATGTGGAAGTCCAGGGTGTCCAGGTATTCCGCTTCGTAGTTTTCTGTGTCCAGGTGTCGGATGTGGAAGTTCAGGGTGTCCAGGCATTCCGCTTCGTAGTTTTCTGTATCTAGGTGTCGGATGTGGAAGTCCAGGGTGTCCAGATGTTCTGCTCCGTAGTTTCTTGTATCTAGGTACTGGATGTGGAAGTTCAGGGTGTCCAGGTATTCCGCTTCGTAGTTTCTTGTATCTACGTACTGGATGTGGAAGTCCAGGGTGTCCAGGTATTCCGCTTCGTCGTTTTCTGTGTTATGGTGTCGGATGTGGAAGTTCAGGGTGTCCAGATGTTCTGCTCCGTAGTTTCTTGTATCTAGGTACTGGATGTGGAAGTCCAGGGTGTCCAGGTATTCCGCTTCGTAGTTTTCTGTGTCCAGGTGTCGGATTTGGAAGTTCAGGGTGTCCAGGCATTCCGCTTCGTAGTTTTCTGTATCTAGGTACTGGATGTGGAAGTCCAGGGTGTCCAGGTATTCCGCTTCGTCGTTTTCTGTGTTAAGGTGTCGGATGTGGAAGTTCAGGGTGTCCAGGTATTCCGCTTCGTAGTTTCTTGTATCTACGTACTGGATGTGGAAGTCCAGGGTGTCCAGGTATTCCGCTTCGTCGTTTTCTGTGTTAAGGTGTCGGATGTGGAAGTTCAGGGTGTCCAGGTATTCCGCTTCGTAGTTTCTTGTATCTTGGTACTGGATGTGGAAGTCCAGGGTGTCCAGATGTTCTGCTCCGTAGTTTCTTGTATCTAGGTACTGGATGTGGAAGTCCAGGGTGTCCAGGTAGTCCGCTTCGTAGTTTTCTGTATCTATGTGTCGGATGTGGAAGTCCAGGGTGTCCAGATGTTCTGCTCCGTAGTTTCTTGTATCTAGGTACTGGATGTGGAAGTCCAGGGTGTCCAGGTATTCCGCTTCGTAGTTTTCTGTGTCCAGGTGTCGGATGTGGAAGTTCAGGGTGTCCAGGCATTCCGCTTCGTAGTTTTCTGTATCTAGGTGTCGGATGTGGAAGTCCAGGGTGTCCAGGTATTCCGCTTCGTAGTTTTCTGTGTCCAGGTGTCGGATGTGGAAGTTCAGGGTGTCCAGGCATTCCGCTTCCTAGTTTTCTGTGTCCATGTGTCGGATGTGGAAGTTCAGGGTGTCCAGGCATTCCGCTTCGTAGTTTTCTGTATCTAGGTGTCGGATGTGGAAGTCCAGGGTGTCCAGATGTTCTGCTCCGTAGTTTCTTGTATCTAGGTACTGGATGTGGAAGTCCAGGGTGTCCAGGTAGTCCGCTTCGTAGTTTTCTGTATCTAGGTGTCGGATGTGGAAGTCCAGGGTGTCCAGATGTTCTGCTCCGTAGTTTCTTGTATCTAGGTACTGGATGTGGAAGTCCAGGGTGTCCAGGTATTCCGCTTCGTAGTTTTCTGTGTCCAGGTGTCGGATGTGGAAGTTCAGGGTGTCCAGGCATTCCGCTTCGTAGTTTTCTGTATCTAGGTGTCGGATGTGGAAGTCCAGGGTGTCCAGGTATTCCGCTTCGTAGTTTTCTGTGTCCAGGTGTCGGATGTGGAAGTTCAGGGTGTCCAGGCATTCCGCTTCCTAGTTTTCTGTGTCCATGTGTCGGATGTGGAAGTTCAGGGTGTCCAGGCATTCCGCTTCGTAGTTTTCTGTATCTAGGTGTCGGATGTGGAAGTCCAGGGTGTCCAGATGTTCTACTCCGTAGTTTCTTGTATCTAGGTACTGGATGTGGAAGTCCAGGGTGTCCAGGTAGTCCGCTTCGTAGTTTTCTGTATCTAGGTGTCGGATGTGGAAGTTCAGGGTGTCCAGGTATTCCGCTTCGTAGTTTCTTGTGTCTAGGTACTGGATGTGGAAGTCCAGGGTGTCCAGATATTCCGCTTCGTAGTTTTCTGTGTCCAGGTGTCGGATATGGAAGTCCAGGGTGTCCAGGTAGTCCGCTTCGTAGTTTTCTGTATCTAGGTGTCGGATGTGGAAGTTCAGGGTGTCCAGGTATTCCGCTTCGTAGTTTCTTGTGTCTAGGTACTGGATGTGGAAGTCCAGGGTGTCCAGGTATTCCGCTTCGTAGTTTTCTGTGTCCAGGTGTTGGATATGGAAGTTCAGGGTGTCCAGGTATTCCGCTTCGTAGTTTCTTGTATCTAGGTACTGGATGTGGAAGTCCAGGGTGTCCAGGTATTCCGCTTCGTCGTTTTCTGTGTTAAGGTGTCGGATGTGGAAGTTCAGGGTGTCCAGGTATTCCGCTTCGTAGTTTCTTGTATCTAGGTACTGGATGTGGAAGTCCAGGGTGTCCAGATGTTCTGCTCCGTAGTTTCTTGTATCTAGGTACTGGATGTGGAAGTCCAGGGTGTCCAGGTAGTCCGCTTCGTAGTTTTCTGTATCTAGGTGTCGGATGTGGAAGTCCAGGGTGTCCAGATGTTCTGCTCCGTAGTTTCTTGTATCTAGGTACTGGATGTGGAAGTCCAGGGTGTCAAGGTATTCCGCTTCGTAGTTTTCTGTGTCCAGGTGTCGGATGTGGAAGTTCAGGGTGTCCAGGCATTCCGCTTCGTAGTTTTCTGTATCTAGGTGTCGGATGTGGAAGTCCAGGGTGTCCAGGTGTTCCGCTCCATAGTTTCTTGTATCTACGTACTGGATGTGGAAGTCCAGGGTGTCCAGGTAGTCCGCTTCGTAGTTTTCTGTATCTAGGTGTCGGATGTGGAAGTCCAGGGTGTCCAGGTATTCCGCTTCGTAGTTTTCTGTGTCCAGGTGTCGGATGTGGAAGTTCAGGGTGTCCAGGTATTCCGCTTCGTAGTTTCTTGTGTCTAGGTACTGGATGTGGAAGTCCAGGGTGTCCAGGTATTCCGCTTCGTAGTTTTCTGTGTCCAGGTGTCGGATATAGAAGTTCAGGGTGTCCAGGTGTTCCGCTTCGTAGTTTCATGTATCGAGGTACTGGATGTGGAAGTCCAGGGTGTCCAGGTATTACGCTTCGTAGTTTTCTGTGTCCAGGTGTCGGATGTGGAAGTTCAGGGTGTCCAGGTATTCCGCTTCGTAGTTTTCTGTGTCCAGGTGTCGGATGTGGAAGTTCAGGGTGTCCAGGTATTCCGCTTCGTAGTTTCTTGTGTCTAGGTACTGGATGTGGAAGTCCAGGGTGTCCAGGTATTCCGCTTCGTAGTTTTCTGTGTCCAGGTGTCGGATATAGAAGTTCAGGGTGTCCAGGTGTTCCGCTTCGTAGTTTCATGTATCGAGGTACTGGATGTGGAAGTCCAGGGTGTCCAGGTATTACGCTTCGTAGTTTTCTGTGTCCAGGTGTCGGATGTGGAAGTTCAGGGTGTCCAGGCATTCCGCTTCGTAGTTTTCTGTATCTAGGTGTCGGATGTGGAAGTCCAGGGTGTCCAGATGTTCTGCTCCGTAGTTTCTTGTATCTAGGTACTGGATGTGGAAGTCCAGGGTGTCCAGGTAGTCCGCTTCGTAGTTTTCTGTATCTAGGTGTCGGATGTGGAAGTTCAGGGTGTCGAGGTATTCCGCTTCGTAGTTTCTTGTGTCTAGGTACTGGATGTGGAAGTCCAGGGTGTCCAGGTATTCCGCTTCGTAGTTTTCTGTGTCCAGGTGTCGGATATAGAAGTTCAGGGTGTCCAGTTATTCCGCTTCGTAGTTTCATGTATCTAGGTACTGGATGTGGAAGTCCAGGGTGTCCAGGTATTCCGCTTCGTAGTTTTCTGTGTCCAGGTGTCGGATGTGGAAGTTCAGGGTGTCCAGGTATTCCGCTTCGTAGTTTCTTGTATCTAGGTACTGGATGTGGAAGACCAGGGTGTCCAGGTATTCCGCTTCGTAGTTTTCTGTGTCCAGGTGTCGGATGTGGAATTTCAGGGTGTCCAGGTATTCCGCTTCGTAGTTTCTTGTATCTAGGTACTGGATGTGGAAGTTCAGGGTGTCCAGGCATTCCGCTTCGTAGTTTCTTGTATCTAGGTACTGGATGTGGAAGTCCAGGGTGTCCAGGTATTCCGCTCCGTAGTTTTCTGTGTCCAGGTGTCGGATGTGGAAGTTCAGGGTATCCAGGTATTCCGCTTCGTAGTTTCTTGTATCTACGTACTGGATGTGGAAGTCCAGGGTGTCCAGGTATTCCGCTTCGTCGTTTTCTGTGTTAAGGTGTCGGATGTGGAAGTTCAGGGTGTCCAGATGTTCTGCTCCGTAGTTTCTTGTATCTAGGTACTGGATGTGGAAGTCCAGGGTGTCCAGGTAGTCCGCTTCGTAGTTTTCTGTATCTATGTGTCGGATGTGGAAGTCCAGGGTGTCCAGATGTTTTGCTCCGTAGTTTCTTGTATCTAGGTACTGGATGTGGAAGTCCGGGGTGTCCAGGTATTCCGCTTCGTAATTTTCTGTGTCCAGGTGTCGGATGTGGAAGTTCAGGGTGTCCAGGCATTCCGCTTCGTAGTTTTCTGTATCTAGGTGTCGGATGTGGAAGTCCAGGGTGTCCAGGTATTCCGCTTCGTAGTTTTCTGTGTCCAGGTGTCGGATGTGGAAGTTCAGGGTGTCCAGGTATTCCGCTTCGTAGTTTCTTGTATCTAGGTACCGGATGTGGAAGTCCAGGGTGTCCAGGTATTCCGCTTCGTAGTTTTCTGTGTCCAGGTGTCGGATGTGGAAGTTCAGGGTGTCCAGGTATTCCGCTTCGTAGTTTCTTGTATCTACGTACTGGATGTGGAAGTCCAGGGTGTCCAGGTATTCCGCTTCGTCGTTTTCTGTGTTAAGGTGTCGGATGTGGAAGTTCAGGGTGTCCAGGTATTCCGCTTCGTAGTTTCTTGTATCTTGGTACTGGATGTGGAAGTCCAGGGTGTCCAGATGTTCTGCTCCGTAGTTTCTTGTATCTAGGTACTGGATGTGGAAGTCCAGGGTGTCCAGGTAGTCCGCTTCGTAGTTTTCTGTATCTATGTGTCGGATGTGGAAGTCCAGGGTGTCCAGATGTTCTGCTCCGTAGTTTCTTGTATCTAGGTACTGGATGTGGAAGTCCAGGGTTTCCAGGTATTCCGCTTCGTAGTTTTCTGTGTCCAGGTGTCGGATGTGGAAGTTCAGGGTGTCCAGGCATTCCGCTTCGTAGTTTTCTGTATCTAGGTGTCGGATGTGGAAGTCCAGGGTGTCCAGGTGTTCCGCTCCATAGTTTCTTGTATCTACGTACTGGATGTGGAAGTCCAGGGTGTCCAGGTATTCCGCTTCGTAGTTTTCTGTGTCCAGGTGTCGGATATAGAAGTTCAGGGTGTACAGGTATTCCGCTTCGTAGTTTCATGTATCGAGGTACTGGATGTGGAAGTCCAGGGTGTCCAGGTATTCCGCTTCGTAGTTTTCTGTGTCCAGGTGTCGGATTTGGAAGTTCAGGGTGTCCAGGCATTCCGCTTCGTAGTTTTCTGTATCTAGGTGTCGGATGTGGAAGTCCAGGGTGTCCAGATGTTCTGCTCCGTAGTTTCTTGTATCTAGGTACTGGATGTGGAAGTCCAGGGTGTCCAGGTAGTCCGCTTCGTAGTTTTCTGTATCTAGGTGTCGGATGTGGAAGTTCAGGGTGTCGAGGTATTCCGCTTCGTAGTTTCTTGTGTCTAGGTACTGGATGTGGAAGTCCAGGGTGTCCAGGTATTCCGCTTCGTAGTTTTCTGTGTCCAGGTGTCGGATATAGAAGTTCAGGGTGTCCAGTTATTCCGCTTCGTAGTTTCATGTATCTAGGTACTGGATGTGGAAGTCCAGGGTGTCCAGGTATTCCGCTTCGTAGTTTTCTGTGTCCAGGTGTCGGATGTGGAAGTTCAGGGTGTCCAGGTATTCCGCTTCGTAGTTTCTTGTATCTAGGTACTGGATGTGGAAGTCCAGGGTGTCCAGGTATTCCGCTTCGTAGTTTTCTGTGTCCAGGTGTCGGATGTGGAATTTCAGGGTGTCCAGGTATTCCGCTTCGTAGTTTCTTGTATCTACGTACTGGATGTGGAAGTCCAGGGTGTCCAGGTATTCCGCTTCGTCGTTTTCTGTGTTAAGGTGTCGGATGTGGAAGTTCAGGGTGTCCAGGTATTCCGCTTCGTAGTTTCTTGTATCTAGGTACTGGATGTGGAAGTCCAGGGTGTCCAGATGTTCTGCTCCGTAGTTTCTTGTATCTAGGTACTGGATGTGGAAGTCCAGGGTGTCCAGGTAGTCCGCTTCGTAGTTTTCTGTATCTCGGTGTCGGATGTGGAAGTCCAGGGTGTCCAGATGTTCTGCTCCGTAGTTTCTTGTATCTAGGTACTGGATGTGGAAGTCCAGGGTGTCCAGGTATTCCGCTTCGTAGTTTTCTGTGTCCAGGTGTCGGATGTGGAAGTTCAGGGTGTCCAGGCATTCCGCTTCGTAGTTTTCTGTATCTAGGTGTCGGATGTGGAAGTCCAGGGTGTCCAGGTATTCCGCTTCGTAGTTTCTTGTATCTAGGTACTGGATGTGGAAGTCCAGGGTGTCCACGTATTCCGCTTCGTAGTTTTCTGTGTCCAGGTGTCGGATGTGGAAGTTCAGGGTGTCCAGGCATTCCGCTTCGTAGTTTTCTGTATCTAGGTGTCGGATGTGGAAGTTCAGGGTGTCCAGGTATTCCGCTTCGTAGTTTCTTGTGTCTAGGTACTGGATGTGGAAGTCCAGGGTGTCCAGGTATTCCGCTTCGTAGTTTTCTGTGTCCAGGTGTCGGATATAGAAGTTCAGGGTGTCCAGGTATTCCGCATCGTAGTTTCATGTATCGAAGTACTGGATGTGGAAGTCCAGGGTGTCCAGGTATTCCGCTTCGTAGTTTTCTGTGTCCAGGTGTCGGATGTGGAAGTTCAGGGTGTCCAGGTATTCCGCTTCGTAGTTTCTTGTATCTAGGTACTGGATGTGGAAGTCCAGGGTGTCCAGGTATTCCGCTCCGTAGTTTTCTGTGTCCAGGTGTTGGATATGGAAGTTCAGGGTGTCCAGGTATTCCGCTTCGTAGTTTCTTGTATCTAGGTACTGGATGTGGAAGTCCAGGGTGTCCAGGTATTCCGCTTCGTCGTTTTCTGTGTTAAGGTGTCGGATGTGGAAGTTCAGGGTGTCCAGGTATTCCGCTTCGTAGTTTCTTGTATCTAGGTACTGGATGTGGAAGTCCAGGGTGTCCAGATGTTCTGCTCCGTAGTTTCTTGTATCTAGGTACTGGATGTGGAAGTCCAGGGTGTCCAGGTAGTCCGCTTCGTAGTTTTCTGTATCTAGGTGTCGGATGTGGAAGTCCAGGGTGTCCAGATGTTCTGCTCCGTAGTTTCTTGTATCTAGGTACTGGATGTGGAAGTCCAGGGTGTCAAGGTATTCCGCTTCGTAGTTTTCTGTGTCCAGGTGTCGGATGTGGAATTTCAGGGTGTCCAGGCATTCCGCTTCGTAGTTTTCTGTATCTAGGTGTCGGATGTGGAAGTCCAGGGTGTCCAGGTATTCCGCTTCGTAGTTTTCTGTGTCCAGGTGTCGGATGTGGAAGTTCAGGGTGTCCAGGTATTCCGCTTCGTAGTTTCTTGTGTCTAGGTACTGGATGTGGAAGTCCAGGGTGTCCAGGTATTCCGCTTCGTAGTTTTCTGTGTCCAGGTGTCGGATATAGAAGTTCAGGGTGTCCAGGTGTTCCGCTTCGTAGTTTCATGTATCGAGGTACTGGATGTGGAAGTCCAGGGTGTCCAGGTATTACGCTTCGTAGTTTTCTGTGTCCAGGTGTCGGATGTGGAAGTTCAGGGTGTCCAGGTATTCCGCTTCGTAGTTTTCTGTGTCCAGGTGTCGGATGTGGAAGTTCAGGGTGTCCAGGTATTCCGCTTCGTAGTTTCTTGTGTCTAGGTACTGGATGTGGAAGTCCAGGGTGTCCAGGTATTCCGCTTCGTAGTTTTCTGTGTCCAGGTGTCGGATATAGAAGTTCAGGGTGTCCAGGTGTTCCGCTTCGTAGTTTCATGTATCGAGGTACTGGATGTGGAAGTCCAGGGTGTCCAGGTATTACGCTTCGTAGTTTTCTGTGTCCAGGTGTCGGATGTGGAAGTTCAGGGTGTCCAGGCATTCCGCTTCGTAGTTTTCTGTATCTAGGTGTCGGATGTGGAAGTCCAGGGTGTCCAGATGTTCTGCTCCGTAGTTTCTTGTATCTAGGTACTGGATGTGGAAGTCCAGGGTGTCCAGGTAGTCCGCTTCGTAGTTTTCTGTATCTAGGTGTCGGATGTGGAAGTTCAGGGTGTCGAGGTATTCCGCTTCGTAGTTTCTTGTGTCTAGGTACTGGATGTGGAAGTCCAGGGTGTCCAGGTATTCCGCTTCGTAGTTTTCTGTGTCCAGGTGTCGGATATAGAAGTTCAGGGTGTCCAGTTATTCCGCTTCGTAGTTTCATGTATCTAGGTACTGGATGTGGAAGTCCAGGGTGTCCAGGTATTCCGCTTCGTAGTTTTCTGTGTCCAGGTGTCGGATGTGGAAGTTCAGGGTGTCCAGGTATTCCGCTTCGTAGTTTCTTGTATCTAGGTACTGGATGTGGAAGACCAGGGTGTCCAGGTATTCCGCTTCGTAGTTTTCTGTGTCCAGGTGTCGGATGTGGAATTTCAGGGTGTCCAGGTATTCCGCTTCGTAGTTTCTTGTATCTAGGTACTGGATGTGGAAGTCCAGGGTGTCCAGGTATTCCGCTTCGTAGTTTTCTGTGTCCAGGTGTCGGATATAGAAGTTCAGGGTGTCCAGTTATTCCGCTTCGTAGTTTCATGTATCTAGGTACTGGATGTGGAAGTCCAGGGTGTCCAGGTATTCCGCTTCGTAGTTTTCTGTGTCCAGGTGTCGGATGTGGAAGTTCAGGGTGTCCAGGTATTCCGCTTCGTAGTTTCTTGTATCTAGGTACTGGATGTGGAAGACCAGGGTGTCCAGGTATTCCGCTTCGTAGTTTTCTGTGTCCAGGTGTCGGATGTGGAATTTCAGGGTGTCCAGGTATTCCGCTTCGTAGTTTCTTGTATCTAGGTACTGGATGTGGAAGTCCAGGGTGTCCAGGTATTCCGCTTCGTAGTTTTCTGTGTCCAGGTGTCGGATGTGGAAGTTCAGGGTGTCCAGGCATTCCGCTTCGTAGTTTCTTGTATCTAGGTACTGGATGTGGAAGTCCAGGGTGTCCAGGTATTCCGCTCCGTAGTTTTCTGTGTCCAGGTGTCGGATGTGGAAGTTCAGGGTATCCAGGTATTCCGCTTCGTAGTTTCTTGTATCTACGTACTGGATGTGGAAGTCCAGGGTGTCCAGGTATTCCGCTTCGTCGTTTTCTGTGTTAAGGTGTCGGATGTGGAAGTTCAGGGTGTCCAGATGTTCTGCTCCGTAGTTTCTTGTATCTAGGTACTGGATGTGGAAGTCCAGGGTGTCCAGGTAGTCCGCTTCGTAGTTTTCTGTATCTATGTGTCGGATGTGGAAGTCCAGGGTGTCCAGATGTTTTGCTCCGTAGTTTCTTGTATCTAGGTACTGGATGTGGAAGTCCGGGGTGTCCAGGTATTCCGCTTCGTAATTTTCTGTGTCCAGGTGTCGGATGTGGAAGTTCAGGGTGTCCAGGCATTCCGCTTCGTAGTTTTCTGTATCTAGGTGTCGGATGTGGAAGTCCAGGGTGTCCAGGTATTCCGCTTCGTAGTTTTCTGTGTCCAGGTGTCGGATGTGGAAGTTCAGGGTGTCCAGGTATTCCGCTTCGTAGTTTCTTGTATCTAGGTACCGGATGTGGAAGTCCAGGGTGTCCAGGTATTCCGCTTCGTAGTTTTCTGTGTCCAGGTGTCGGATGTGGAAGTTCAGGGTGTCCAGGTATTCCGCTTCGTAGTTTCTTGTATCTACGTACTGGATGTGGAAGTCCAGGGTGTCCAGGTATTCCGCTTCGTCGTTTTCTGTGTTAAGGTGTCGGATGTGGAAGTTCAGGGTGTCCAGGTATTCCGCTTCGTAGTTTCTTGTATCTTGGTACTGGATGTGGAAGTCCAGGGTGTCCAGATGTTCTGCTCCGTAGTTTCTTGTATCTAGGTACTGGATGTGGAAGTCCAGGGTGTCCAGGTAGTCCGCTTCGTAGTTTTCTGTATCTATGTGTCGGATGTGGAAGTCCAGGGTGTCCAGATGTTCTGCTCCGTAGTTTCTTGTATCTAGGTACTGGATGTGGAAGTCCAGGGTTTCCAGGTATTCCGCTTCGTAGTTTTCTGTGTCCAGGTGTCGGATGTGGAAGTTCAGGGTGTCCAGGCATTCCGCTTCGTAGTTTTCTGTATCTAGGTGTCGGATGTGGAAGTCCAGGGTGTCCAGGTGTTCCGCTCCATAGTTTCTTGTATCTACGTACTGGATGTGGAAGTCCAGGGTGTCCAGGTATTCCGCTTCGTAGTTTTCTGTGTCCAGGTGTCGGATATAGAAGTTCAGGGTGTACAGGTATTCCGCTTCGTAGTTTCATGTATCGAGGTACTGGATGTGGAAGTCCAGGGTGTCCAGGTATTCCGCTTCGTAGTTTTCTGTGTCCAGGTGTCGGATTTGGAAGTTCAGGGTGTCCAGGCATTCCGCTTCGTAGTTTTCTGTATCTAGGTGTCGGATGTGGAAGTCCAGGGTGTCCAGATGTTCTGCTCCGTAGTTTCTTGTATCTAGGTACTGGATGTGGAAGTCCAGGGTGTCCAGGTAGTCCGCTTCGTAGTTTTCTGTATCTAGGTGTCGGATGTGGAAGTTCAGGGTGTCGAGGTATTCCGCTTCGTAGTTTCTTGTGTCTAGGTACTGGATGTGGAAGTCCAGGGTGTCCAGGTATTCCGCTTCGTAGTTTTCTGTGTCCAGGTGTCGGATATAGAAGTTCAGGGTGTCCAGTTATTCCGCTTCGTAGTTTCATGTATCTAGGTACTGGATGTGGAAGTCCAGGGTGTCCAGGTATTCCGCTTCGTAGTTTTCTGTGTCCAGGTGTCGGATGTGGAAGTTCAGGGTGTCCAGGTATTCCGCTTCGTAGTTTCTTGTATCTAGGTACTGGATGTGGAAGTCCAGGGTGTCCAGGTATTCCGCTTCGTAGTTTTCTGTGTCCAGGTGTCGGATGTGGAATTTCAGGGTGTCCAGGTATTCCGCTTCGTAGTTTCTTGTATCTACGTACTGGATGTGGAAGTCCAGGGTGTCCAGGTATTCCGCTTCGTCGTTTTCTGTGTTAAGGTGTCGGATGTGGAAGTTCAGGGTGTCCAGGTATTCCGCTTCGTAGTTTCTTGTATCTAGGTACTGGATGTGGAAGTCCAGGATGTCCAGATGTTCTGCTCCGTAGTTTCTTGTATCTAGGTACTGGATGTGGAAGTCCAGGGTGTCCAGGTAGTCCGCTTCGTAGTTTTCTGTATCTCGGTGTCGGATGTGGAAGTCCAGGGTGTCCAGATGTTCTGCTCCGTAGTTTCTTGTATCTAGGTACTGGATGTGGAAGTCCAGGGTGTCCAGGTATTCCGCTTCGTAGTTTTCTGTGTCCAGGTGTCGGATGTGGAAGTTCAGGGTGTCCAGGCATTCCGCTTCGTAGTTTTCTGTATCTAGGTGTCGGATGTGGAAGTCCAGGGTGTCCAGGTATTCCGCTTCGTAGTTTCTTGTATCTAGGTACTGGATGTGGAAGTCCAGGGTGTCCACGTATTCCGCTTCGTAGTTTTCTGTGTCCAGGTGTCGGATGTGGAAGTTCAGGGTGTCCAGGCATTCCGCTTCGTAGTTTTCTGTATCTAGGTGTCGGATGTGGAAGTTCAGGGTGTCCAGGTATTCCGCTTCGTAGTTTCTTGTGTCTAGGTACTGGATGTGGAAGTCCAGGGTGTCCAGGTATTCCGCTTCGTAGTTTTCTGTGTCCAGGTGTCGGATATAGAAGTTCAGGGTGTCCAGGTATTCCGCTTCGTAGTTTCATGTATCGAAGTACTGGATGTGGAAGTCCAGGGTGTCCAGGTATTCCGCTTCGTAGTTTTCTGTGTCCAGGTGTCGGATGTGGAAGTTCAGGGTGTCCAGGTATTCCGCTTCGTAGTTTCTTGTATCTAGGTACTGGATGTGGAAGTCCAGGGTGTCCAGGTATTCCGCTCCGTAGTTTTCTGTGTCCAGGTGTCGGATGTGGAAGTTCAGGGTGTCCAGGTATTCCGCTTCGTAGTTTCTTGTATCTTGGTACTGGATGTGGAAGTCCAGGGTGTCCAGATGTTCTGCTCCGTAGTTTCTTGTATCTAGGTACTGGATGTGGAAGTCCAGGGTGTCCAGGTAGTCCGCTTCGTAGTTTTCTGTATCTATGTGTCGGATGTGGAAGTCCAGGGTGTCCAGATGTTCTGCTCCGTAGTTTCTTGTATCTAGGTACTGGATGTGGAAGTCCAGGGTGTCCAGGTATTCCGCTTCGTAGTTTTCTGTGTCCAGGTGTCGGATGTGGAAGTTCAGGGTGTCCAGGCATTCCGCTTCGTAGTTTTCTGTATCTAGGTGTCGGATGTGGAAGTCCAGGGTGTCCAGGTGTTCCGCTCCATAGTTTCTTGTATCTACGTACTGGATGTGGAAGTCCAGGGTGTCCAGGTAGTCCGCTTCGTAGTTTTCTGTATCTAGGTGTCGGATGTGGAAGTTCAGGGTGTCCAGGTATTCCGCTTCGTAGTTTCTTGTGTCTAGGTATTGGATGTGGAAGTCCAGGGTGTCCAGGTATTCCGCTTCGTAGTTTCATGTATCTAGGTACTGGATGTGGAAGTCCAGGGTGTCCAGGTATTCCGCATCGTAGTTTTCTGTGTCCAGGTGTCGGATGTGGAAGTTCAGGGTGTCCAGGTATTCCGCTTCGTAGTTTCTTGTATCTAGGTACTGGATGTGGAAGTCCAGGGTGTCCAGGTAGTCCGCTTCGTAGTTTTCTGTATCTAGGTGTCGGATGTGGAAGTTCAGGGTGTCCAGGTATTCCGCTTCGTAGTTTCTTGTGTCTAGGTACTGGATGTGGAAGTCCAGGGTGTCCAGGTATTCCGCTTCGTAGTTTTCTGTGTCCAGGTGTCGGATATAGAAGTTCAGGGTGTCCAGGTATTCCGCTTCGTAGTTTCATGTATCTAGGTACTGGATGTGGAAGTCCAGGGTGTCCAGGTATTCCGCATCGTAGTTTTCTGTGTCCAGGTGTCGGATGTGGAAGTTCAGGGTGTCCAGGTATTCCGCTTCGTAGTTTCTTGTATCTAGGTACTGGATGTGGAAGTCCAGGGTGTCCAGGTATTCCGCTTCGTAGTTTTCTGTGTTAAGGTGTCGGATGTGGAAGTTCAGGGTGTCCAGGTATTCCGCTTCGTAGTTTCTTGTATCAAGGTACTGGATGTGGAAGTCCAGGGTGTCCAGGTATTCCGCTTCGTAGTTTTCTGTGTCCAGGTGTCGGATGTGGAAGTTCAGGGTGTCCAGGTATTCCGCTTCGTTGTTTCTTGTACCTAAGTACTGGATGTGGAAGTCCAGGGTGTCCAGGTATTCCGCTTTGTAGTTTTCTGTGTCCAGGTGTCGGATGTGGAAGTTCAGGGTGTCCAGGTATTCCGCTTCGTAGTTTCTTGTATCTAGGTACTGGATGTGGAAGTCCAGGGTTTCCAGGTATTCCGCTTCGTAGTTTTCTGTGTCCAGGTGTCGGATGTGGAAGTTCAGGGTGTCCAGGCATTCCGCTTCGTAGTTTTCTGTATCTAGGTGTCGGATGTGGAAGTCCAGGGTGTCCAGATGTTCTGCTCCGTAGTTTCTTGTATCTAGGTATTGGATGTGGAAGTCCAGGGTGTCAAGGTAGTCCGCTTCGTAGTTTTCTGTATCTAGGTGTCGGATGTGGAAGTTCAGGGTGTCCAGGTATTCCGCTTCGTAGTTTCTTGTATCTAGGTACTGGATGTGGAAGTCCAGGATGTCCAGATGTTCTGCTCCGTAGTTTCTTGTATCTAGGTACTGGATGTGGAAGTCCAGGGTGTCCAGGTAGTCCGCTTCGTAGTTTTCTGTATCTCGGTGTCGGATGTGGAAGTCCAGGGTGTCCAGATGTTCTGCTCCGTAGTTTCTTGTATCTAGGTACTGGATGTGGAAGTCCAGGGTGTCCAGGTATTCCGCTTCGTAGTTTTCTGTGTCCAGGTGTCGGATGTGGAAGTTCAGGGTGTCCAGGCATTCCGCTTCGTAGTTTTCTGTATCTAGGTGTCGGATGTGGAAGTCCAGGGTGTCCAGGTATTCCGCTTCGTAGTTTCTTGTATCTAGGTACTGGATGTGGAAGTCCAGGGTGTCCACGTATTCCGCTTCGTAGTTTTCTGTGTCCAGGTGTCGGATGTGGAAGTTCAGGGTGTCCAGGCATTCCGCTTCGTAGTTTTCTGTATCTAGGTGTCGGATGTGGAAGTTCAGGGTGTCCAGGTATTCCGCTTCGTAGTTTCTTGTGTCTAGGTACTGGATGTGGAAGTCCAGGGTGTCCAGGTATTCCGCTTCGTAGTTTTCTGTGTCCAGGTGTCGGATATAGAAGTTCAGGGTGTCCAGGTATTCCGCTTCGTAGTTTCATGTATCGAAGTACTGGATGTGGAAGTCCAGGGTGTCCAGGTATTCCGCTTCGTAGTTTTCTGTGTCCAGGTGTCGGATGTGGAAGTTCAGGGTGTCCAGGTATTCCGCTTCGTAGTTTCTTGTATCTAGGTACTGGATGTGGAAGTCCAGGGTGTCCAGGTATTCCGCTCCGTAGTTTTCTGTGTCCAGGTGTCGGATGTGGAAGTTCAGGGTGTCCAGGTATTCCGCTTCGTAGTTTCTTGTATCTTGGTACTGGATGTGGAAGTCCAGGGTGTCCAGATGTTCTGCTCCGTAGTTTCTTGTATCTAGGTACTGGATGTGGAAGTCCAGGGTGTCCAGGTAGTCCGCTTCGTAGTTTTCTGTATCTATGTGTCGGATGTGGAAGTCCAGGGTGTCCAGATGTTCTGCTCCGTAGTTTCTTGTATCTAGGTACTGGATGTGGAAGTCCAGGGTGTCCAGGTATTCCGCTTCGTAGTTTTCTGTGTCCAGGTGTCGGATGTGGAAGTTCAGGGTGTCCAGGCATTCCGCTTCGTAGTTTTCTGTATCTAGGTGTCGGATGTGGAAGTCCAGGGTGTCCAGGTGTTCCGCTCCATAGTTTCTTGTATCTACGTACTGGATGTGGAAGTCCAGGGTGTCCAGGTAGTCCGCTTCGTAGTTTTCTGTATCTAGGTGTCGGATGTGGAAGTTCAGGGTGTCCAGGTATTCCGCTTCGTAGTTTCTTGTGTCTAGGTATTGGATGTGGAAGTCCAGGGTGTCCAGGTATTCCGCTTCGTAGTTTCATGTATCTAGGTACTGGATGTGGAAGTCCAGGGTGTCCAGGTATTCCGCATCGTAGTTTTCTGTGTCCAGGTGTCGGATGTGGAAGTTCAGGGTGTCCAGGTATTCCGCTTCGTAGTTTCTTGTATCTAGGTACTGGATGTGGAAGTCCAGGGTGTCCAGGTAGTCCGCTTCGTAGTTTTCTGTATCTAGGTGTCGGATGTGGAAGTTCAGGGTGTCCAGGTATTCCGCTTCGTAGTTTCTTGTGTCTAGGTACTGGATGTGGAAGTCCAGGGTGTCCAGGTATTCCGCTTCGTAGTTTTCTGTGTCCAGGTGTCGGATATAGAAGTTCAGGGTGTCCAGGTATTCCGCTTCGTAGTTTCATGTATCTAGGTACTGGATGTGGAAGTCCAGGGTGTCCAGGTATTCCGCATCGTAGTTTTCTGTGTCCAGGTGTCGGATGTGGAAGTTCAGGGTGTCCAGGTATTCCGCTTCGTAGTTTCTTGTATCTAGGTACTGGATGTGGAAGTCCAGGGTGTCCAGGTATTCCGCTTCGTAGTTTTCTGTGTTAAGGTGTCGGATGTGGAAGTTCAGGGTGTCCAGGTATTCCGCTTCGTAGTTTCTTGTATCAAGGTACTGGATGTGGAAGTCCAGGGTGTCCAGGTATTCCGCTTCGTAGTTTTCTGTGTCCAGGTGTCGGATGTGGAAGTTCAGGGTGTCCAGGTATTCCGCTTCGTTGTTTCTTGTACCTAAGTACTGGATGTGGAAGTCCAGGGTGTCCAGGTATTCCGCTTTGTAGTTTTCTGTGTCCAGGTGTCGGATGTGGAAGTTCAGGGTGTCCAGGTATTCCGCTTCGTAGTTTCTTGTATCTAGGTACTGGATGTGGAAGTCCAGGGTTTCCAGGTATTCCGCTTCGTAGTTTTCTGTGTCCAGGTGTCGGATGTGGAAGTTCAGGGTGTCCAGGCATTCCGCTTCGTAGTTTTCTGTATCTAGGTGTCGGATGTGGAAGTCCAGGGTGTCCAGATGTTCTGCTCCGTAGTTTCTTGTATCTAGGTATTGGATGTGGAAGTCCAGGGTGTCAAGGTAGTCCGCTTCGTAGTTTTCTGTATCTAGGTGTCGGATGTGGAAGTTCAGGGTGTCCAGGTATTCCGCTTCGTAGTTTCTTGTGTCTAGGTATTGGATGTGGAAGTCCAGGGTGTCCAGGTATTCCGCTTCGTAGTTTCATGTATCTAGGTACTGGATGTGGAAGTCCAGGGTGTCCAGGTATTCCGCATCGTAGTTTTCTGTGTCCAGGTGTCGGATGTGGAAGTTCAGGGTGTCCAGGTATTCCGCTTCGTAGTTTCATGTATCTAGGTACTGGATGTGGAAGTCCAGGGTGTCCAGGTATTCCGCATCGTAGTTTTCTGTGTCCAGGTGTCGGATGTGGAAGTTCAGGGTGTCCAGGTATTCCGCTTCGTAGTTTCATGTATCTAGGTACTGGATGTGGAAGTCCAGGGTGTCCAGGTATTCCGCATCGTAGTTTTCTGTGTCCAGGTGTCGGATGTGGAAGGTCAGGGTGTCCAGGTATTCCGCTTCGTAGTTTCTTGTGTCTAGGTACTGGATGTGGAAGTCCAGGGTGTCCAGGTATTCCGCTTCGTAGTTTTCTGTGTCCAGGTGTCGGATATAGAAGTTCAGGGTGTCCAGGTATTCCGCTTCGTAGTTTCATGTATCTAGGTACTGGATGTGGAAGTCCAGGGTGTCCAGGTATTCCGCATCGTAGTTTTCTGTGTCCAGGTGTCGGATGTGGAAGTTCAGGGTGTCCAGGTATTCCGCTTCGTAGTTTCTTGTATCTAGGTACTGGATGTGGAAGTCCAGGGTGTCCAGGTAGTCCGCTTCGTAGTTTTCTGTATCTAGGTGTCGGATGTGGAAGTTCAGGGTGTCCAGGTATTCCGCTTCGTAGTTTCTTGTGTCTAGGTACTGGATGTGGAAGTCCAGGGTGTCCAGGTATTCCGCTTCGTAGTTTTCTGTGTCCAGGTGTCGGATATAGAAGTTCAGGGTGTCCAGGTATTCCGCTTCGTAGTTTCTTGTGTCTAGGTACTGGATGTGGAATTCCAGGGTGTCCAGGTATTCCGCTTCGTAGTTTTCTGTGTCCAGGTGTCGGATATAGAAGTTCAGGGTGTCCAGGTATTCCGCTTCGTAGTTTCATGTATCTAGGTACTGGATGTGGAAGTCCAGGGTGTCCAGGTATTCCGCATCGTAGTTTTCTGTGTCCAGGTGTCGGATGTGGAAGTTCAGGGTGTCCAGGTATTCCGCTTCGTAGTTTCTTGTATCTAGGTACTGGATGTGGAAGTCCAGGGTGTCCAGGTATTCCGCTTCGTAGTTTTCTGTGTTAAGGTGTCGGATGTGGAAGTTCAGGGTGTCCAGGTATTCCGCTTCGTAGTTTCTTGTATCAAGGTACTGGATGTGGAAGTCCAGGGTGTCCAGGTATTCCGCTTCGTAGTTTTCTGTGTCCAGGTGTCGGATGTGGAAGTTCAGGGTGTCCAGGTATTCCGCTTCGTTGTTTCTTGTACCTAAGTACTGGATGTGGAAGTCCAGGGTGTCCAGGTATTCCGCTTTGTAGTTTTCTGTGTCCAGGTGTCGGATGTGGAAGTTCAGGGTGTCCAGGTATTCCGCTTCGTAGTTTCTTGTATCTAGGTACTGGATGTGGAAGTCCAGGGTTTCCAGGTATTCCGCTTCGTAGTTTTCTGTGTCCAGGTGTCGGATGTGGAAGTTCAGGGTGTCCAGGCATTCCGCTTCGTAGTTTTCTGTATCTAGGTGTCGGATGTGGAAGTCCAGGGTGTCCAGATGTTCTGCTCCGTAGTTTCTTGTATCTAGGTATTGGATGTGGAAGTCCAGGGTGTCAAGGTAGTCCGCTTCGTAGTTTTCTGTATCTAGGTGTCGGATGTGGAAGTTCAGGGTGTCCAGGTATTCCGCTTCGTAGTTTCTTGTGTCTAGGTATTGGATGTGGAAGTCCAGGGTGTCCAGGTATTCCGCTTCGTAGTTTCATGTATCTAGGTACTGGATGTGGAAGTCCAGGGTGTCCAGGTATTCCGCATCGTAGTTTTCTGTGTCCAGGTGTCGGATGTGGAAGTTCAGGGTGTCCAGGTATTCCGCTTCGTTGTTTCTTGTACCTAAGTACTGGATGTGGAAGTCCAGGGTGTCCAGGTATTCCGCTTTGTAGTTTTCTGTGTCCAGGTGTCGGATGTGGAAGTTCAGGGTGTCCAGGTATTCCGCTTCGTAGTTTCTTGTATCTAGGTACTGGATGTGGAAGTTCAGGGTGTCCAGGTATTCCGCTCCGTAGTTTTCTGTGTCCAGGTGTCGGATGTGGAAGTTCAGGGTGTCCAGGTATTCCGCTTCGTAGTTTTCTGTGTCCAGGTGTCGGATGTGGAAGTTCAGGGTGTCCAGGTATTCCGCTTCGTAGTTTCTTGTATCTAGGTACTGGATGTGGAAGTCCAGGGTGTCCAGGTAGTCCGCTTCGTAGTTTTCTGTATCTAGGTGTCGGATGTGGAAGTTCAGGGTGTCCAGGTATTCCGCTTCGTAGTTTCTTGTGTCTAGGTACTGGATGTGGAAGTCCAGGGTGTCCAGGTATTCCGCTTCGTAGTTTTCTGTGTCCAGGTGTCGGATATAGAAGTTCAGGGTGTCCAGGTATTCCGCTTCGTAGTTTCTTGTGTCTAGGTACTGGATGTGGAATTCCAGGGTGTCCAGGTATTCCGCTTCGTAGTTTTCTGTGTCCAGGTGTCGGATATAGAAGTTCAGGGTGTCCAGGTATTCCGCTTCGTAGTTTCATGTATCTAGGTACTGGATGTGGAAGTCCAGGGTGTCCAGGTATTCCGCATCGTAGTTTTCTGTGTCCAGGTGTCGGATGTGGAAGTTCAGGGTGTCCAGGTATTCCGCTTCGTAGTTTCTTGTATCTAGGTACTGGATGTGGAAGTCCAGGGTGTCCAGGTATTCCGCTTCGTAGTTTTCTGTGTTAAGGTGTCGGATGTGGAAGTTCAGGGTGTCCAGGTATTCCGCTTCGTAGTTTCTTGTATCAAGGTACTGGATGTGGAAGTCCAGGGTGTCCAGGTATTCCGCTTCGTAGTTTTCTGTGTCCAGGTGTCGGATGTGGAAGTTCAGGGTGTCCAGGTATTCCGCTTCGTTGTTTCTTGTACCTAAGTACTGGATGTGGAAGTCCAGGGTGTCCAGGTATTCCGCTTTGTAGTTTTCTGTGTCCAGGTGTCGGATGTGGAAGTTCAGGGTGTCCAGGTATTCCGCTTCGTAGTTTCTTGTATCTAGGTACTGGATGTGGAAGTCCAGGGTTTCCAGGTATTCCGCTTCGTAGTTTTCTGTGTCCAGGTGTCGGATGTGGAAGTTCAGGGTGTCCAGGCATTCCGCTTCGTAGTTTTCTGTATCTAGGTGTCGGATGTGGAAGTCCAGGGTGTCCAGATGTTCTGCTCCGTAGTTTCTTGTATCTAGGTATTGGATGTGGAAGTCCAGGGTGTCAAGGTAGTCCGCTTCGTAGTTTTCTGTATCTAGGTGTCGGATGTGGAAGTTCAGGGTGTCCAGGTATTCCGCTTCGTAGTTTCTTGTGTCTAGGTATTGGATGTGGAAGTCCAGGGTGTCCAGGTATTCCGCTTCGTAGTTTCATGTATCTAGGTACTGGATGTGGAAGTCCAGGGTGTCCAGGTATTCCGCATCGTAGTTTTCTGTGTCCAGGTGTCGGATGTGGAAGTTCAGGGTGTCCAGGTATTCCGCTTCGTTGTTTCTTGTACCTAAGTACTGGATGTGGAAGTCCAGGGTGTCCAGGTATTCCGCTTTGTAGTTTTCTGTGTCCAGGTGTCGGATGTGGAAGTTCAGGGTGTCCAGGTATTCCGCTTCGTAGTTTCTTGTATCTAGGTACTGGATGTGGAAGTTCAGGGTGTCCAGGTATTCCGCTCCGTAGTTTTCTGTGTCCAGGTGTCGGATGTGGAAGTTCAGGGTGTCCAGGTATTCCGCTTCGTAGTTTCTTGTATCTACGTACTGGATGTGGAAGTCCAGGGTGTCCAGGTATTCCGCTTCGTCGTTTTCTGTGTTAAGGTGTCGGATGTGGAAGTTCAGGGTGTCCAGGTATTCCGCTTCGTAGTTTCTTGTATCTTGGTACTGGATGTGGAAGTCCAGGGTGTCCAGATGTTCTGCTCCGTAGTTTCTTGTATCTAGGTACTGGATGTGGAAGTCCAGGGTGTCCAGGTATTCCGCTTCGTAGTTTTCTGTATCTAGGTGTCGGATGTGGAAGTCCAGGGTGTCCAGGTACTCCGCTTCGTAGTTTTCTGTGTCCAGGTGTCGGATGTGGAAGTTCAAGGTGTCCAGGTATTCCGCTTCGTAGATTCTTGTATCTAGGTACTGGATGTGGAAGTCCAGGGTGTCCAGGTATTCCGCTTCGTAGTTTTCTGTGTCCAGGTGTCGGATGTGGAAGTTCAGGGTGTCCAGGCATTCCGCTTCGTAGTTTTCTGTATCTAGGTGTCGGATGTGGAAGTCCAGGGTGTCCAGATATTCTGCTCCGTAGTTTCTTGTATCTAGGTACTGGATGTGGAAGTCCAGGGTGTCCAGGTAGTCCGCTTCGTAGTTTTCTGTATCTAGGTGTCGGATGTGGAAGTTCAGGGTGTCCAGGTATTCCGCTTCGTAGTTTCTTGTGTCTAGGTACTGGATGTGGAAGTCCAGGGTGTCCAGGTATTCCGCTTCGTAGTTTTCTGTGTCCAGGTGTCGGATATAAAAGTTCAGGGTGTCCAGGTATTCCGCTTCGTAGTTTCATGTATCTAGGTACTGGATGTGGAAGTCCAGGGTGTCCAGGTATTCCGCATCGTAGTTTTCTGTGTCCAGGTGTCGGATGTGGAAGTTCAGGGTGTCCAGGTATTCCGCTTCGTAGTTTCTTGTATCTAGGTACTGGATGTGGAAGTCCAGGGTGTCCAGGTTTTCCGCTTCGTAGTTTTCTGTGTTAAGGTGTCGGATGTGGAAGTTCAGGGTGTCCAGGTATTCCGCTTCGTAGTTTCTTGTATCTAGGTACTGGATGTGGAAGTCCAGGGTGTCCAGGTATTCCGCTTCGTAGTTTTCTGTGTCCAGGTGTCGGATGTGGAAGTTCAGGGTGTCCAGGTATTCCGCTTCGTAGTTTCTTGTATCTAGGTACTGGAAGTGGAAGTCCAGGGTGTCCAGGTATTCCGCTTCGTAGTTTACTGTGTCCAGGTGTCGGATGTGGAAGTTCAGGGTGTCCAGGTATTCCGGTTCGTTGTTTCTTGTACCTAAGTACTGGATGTGGAAGTCCAGGGTGTCCAGGTATTCCGCTTCGTAGTTTTCTGTGTCCAGGTGTCGGATGTGGAAGTTCAGGGTGTCCAGGTATTCCGCTTCGTAGTTTCTTGTATCTAGGTACTGGATGTGGAAGTCCAGGGTGTCCAGGTATTCCGCTTCGTAGTTTTCTGTGTCCAGGTGTCGGATGTGGAAGTTCAGGGTGTCCAGGTATTCCGCTTCGTAGTTTCTTGTATCTAGGTACTGGATGTGGATGTCCAGGGTGTCCAGGTATTCCGCTTCGTAGTTTCTTGTATCTAGGTACTGGATGTGGAAGTCCAGGGTGTCCAAGTAGTCCGCTTCGTAGTTTTCTGTATCTAGGTGTCGGATGTGGAAGTCCAGGGTGTCCAGGTATTCCGCTCGGTAGTTTCCTGTGTCCAGGTGTCGGATGTGGAAGTCCAGGGTGTCCATGTATTCCGCTCCGTAGTTTCTTGTATCTAGGTAGTGAATGTGGAAGTCCAGGGTGTCCAGGTATTCCGCTCGGTAGTTTCCTGTGTCCAGGTGTTGGATGTGGAAGTCCAGGGTATCCAGGTATTGCGCTACGTAGTTTTCTGTATCTAGGTGTCGGATGTGAAAGTTCAGGGTGTCTAGGTGTTCCGCTCCGTAGTTTTCTGTATCTAGGTGTCGGATGTGGAAGTCCAGGGTGTCCAGATGTTCTGCTCCGTAGTTTCTAGTATCTAGGTACTGGATGTGGAAGTCCAGGGTGTCCAGGTAGTCCGCTTCGTAGTTTTCTGTATCTAGGTGTCGGATGTGGAAGTTCAGGGTGTCCAGGTATTCCGCTTCGTAGTTTCTTGTGTCTAGGTACTGGATGTGGAAGTCCAGGGTGTCCAGGTATTCCGCTTCGTAGTTTTCTGTGTCCAGGTGTCGGATATAGAAGTTCAGGGTGTCCAGGTATTCCGCTTCGTAGTTTCATGTATCTAGGTACTGGATGTGGAAGTCCAGGGTGTCCAGGTATTCCGCATCGTAGTTTTCTGTGTCCAGGTGTCGGATGTGGAAGTTCAGGGTGTCCAGGTATTCCGCTTCGTAGTTTCTTGTGTCTAGGTACTGGATGTGGAAGTCCAGGGTGTCCAGGTATTCCGCTTCGTAGTTTTCTGTGTCCAGGTGTCGGATATAGAAGTTCAGAGTGTCCAGGTATTCCGCTTCGTAGTTTCATGTATCTAGGTACTGGATGTGGAAGTCCAGGGTGTCCAGGTATTCCGCATCGTAGTTTTCTGTGTCCAGGTGTCGGATGTGGAAGTTCAGGGTGTCCAGGTATTCCGCTTCGTAGTTTCTTGTATCTAGGTACTGGATGTGGAAGTCCAGGGTGTCCAGATGTTCTGCTCCGTAGTTTCTTGTATCTAGGTACTGGATGTGGAAGTCCAGGGTGTCCAGGTAGTCCGCTTCGTAGTTTTCTGTATCTAGGTGTCGGATGTGGAAGTCCAGGGTGTCCAGGTATTCCGCTTCGTAGTTTTCTGTGTTAAGGTGTCGGATGTGGAAGTTCAGGGTGTCCAGGTATTCCGCTTCGTAGTTTCTTGTATCTAGGTACTGGATGTGGAAGTCCAGGGTGTCCAGGTATTCCGCTTCGTAGTTTTCTGTGTCCAGGTGTCGGATGTGGAAGTTCAGGGTGTCCAGGTATTCCGCTTCGTAGTTTCTTGTATCTAGGTACTGGAAGTGGAAGTCCAGGGTGTCCAGGTATTCCGCTTCGTAGTTTACTGTGTCCAGGTGTCGGATGTGGAAGTTCAGGGTGTCCAGGTATTCCGCTTCGTAGTTTCTTGTATCTAGGTACTGGATGTGGAAGTCCAGGGTGTCCAGGTATTCCGCTTCGTAGTTTCTTGTATCTAGGTACTGGATGTGGAAGTCCAGGGTGTCCAAGTAGTCCGCTTCGTAGTTTTCTGTATCTAGGTGTCGGATGTGGAAGTCCAGGGTGTCCAGGTATTCCGCTCGGTAGTTTCCTGTGTCCAGGTGTCGGATGTGGAAGTCCAGGGTGTCCATGTATTCCGGTCCGTAGTTTCTTGTATCTAGGTAGTGAATGTGGAAGTCCAGGGTGTCCAGGTATTCCGCTCGGTAGTTTCCTGTGTCCAGGTGTTGGATGTGGAAGTCCAGGGTATCCAGGTATTGCGCTACGTAGTTTTCTGTATCTAGGTGTCGGATGTGAAAGTTCAGGGTGTCTAGGTGTTCCGCTCCGTAGTTTTCTGTATCTAGGTGTCGGATGTGGAAGTCCAGGGTGTCCAGATGTTCTGCTCCGTAGTTTCTTGTATCTAGGTACTGGATGTGGAAGTCCAGGGTGTCCAGGTAGTCCGCTTCGTAGTTTTCTGTATCTAGGTGTCGGATGTGGAAGTTCAGGGTGTCCAGGTATTCCGCTTCGTAGTTTCTTGTGTCTAGGTACTGGATGTGGAAGTCCAGGGTGTCCAGGTATTCCGCTTCGTAGTTTTCTGTGTCCAGGTGTCGGATATAGAAGTTCAGGGTGTCCAGGTATTCCGCTTCGTAGTTTCATGTATCTAGGTACTGGATGTGGAAGTCCAGGGTGTCCAGGTATTCCGCATCGTAGTTTTCTGTGTCCAGGTGTCGGATGTGGAAGTTCAGGGTGTCCAGGTATTCCGCTTCGTAGTTTCTTGTGTCTAGGTACTGGATGTGGAAGTCCAGGGTGTCCAGGTATTCCGCTTCGTAGTTTTCTGTGTCCAGGTGTCGGATATAGAAGTTCAGAGTGTCCAGGTATTCCGCTTCGTAGTTTCATGTATCTAGGTACTGGATGTGGAAGTCCAGGGTGTCCAGGTATTCCGCATCGTAGTTTTCTGTGTCCAGGTGTCGGATGTGGAAGTTCAGGGTGTCCAGGTATTCCGCTTCGTAGTTTCTTGTATCTAGGTACTGGATGTGGAAGTCCAGGGTGTCCAGGTATTCCGCTTCGTAGTTTTCTGTGTTAAGGTGTCGGATGTGGAAGTTCAGGGTGTCCAGGTATTCCGCTTCGTAGTTTCATGTATCTAGGTACTGGATGTGGAAGTCCAGGGTGTCCAGGTATTCCGCATCGTAGTTTTCTGTGTCCAGGTGTCGGATGTGGAAGTTCAGGGTGTCCAGGTATTCCGCTTCGTAGTTTCTTGTGTCTAGGTACTGGATGTGGAAGTCCAGGGTGTCCAGGTATTCCGCTTCGTAGTTTTCTGTGTCCAGGTGTCGGATATAGAAGTTCAGAGTGTCCAGGTATTCCGCTTCGTAGTTTCATGTATCTAGGTACTGGATGTGGAAGTCCAGGGTGTCCAGGTATTCCGCATCGTAGTTTTCTGTGTCCAGGTGTCGGATGTGGAAGTTCAGGGTGTCCAGGTATTCCGCTTCGTAGTTTCTTGTATCTAGGTACTGGATGTGGAAGTCCAGGGTGTCCAGGCATTCCGCTTCGTAGTTTTCTGTGTTAAGGTGTCGGATGTGGAAGTTCAGGGTGTCCAGGTATTCCGCTTCGTAGTTTCTTGTATCTAGGTACTGGATGTGGAAGTCCAGGGTGTCCAGGTATTCCGCTTCGTAGTTTTCTGTGTCCAGGAGTCGGATGTGGAAGTTCAGGGTGTCCAGGTATTCCGCTTCGTAGTTTCTTGTATCTAGGTACTGGAAGTGGAAGTCCAGAGTGTCCAGGTATTCCGCTTCGTAGTTTACTGTGTCCAGGTGTCGGATGTGGAAGTTCAGGGTGTCCAGGTATTCCGCTTCGTTGTTTCTTGTACCTAAGTACTGGATGTGGAAGTCCAGGGTGTCCAGGTATTCCGCTTCGTAGTTTTCTGTGTCCAGGTGTCGGATGTGGAAGTTCAGGGTGTCCAGGTATTCCGCTTCGTAGTTTCTTGTATCTAGGTACTGGATGTGGAAGTCCAGGGTGTCCAGGTATTCCGCTTCGTAGTTTTCTGTGTCCAGGTGTCGGATGTGGAAGTTCAGGGTGTCCAGGTATTCCGCTTCGTAGTTTCTTGTATCTAGGTACTGGATGTGGAAGTCCAGGGTGTCCAGGTATTCCGCTTCGTAGTTTCTTGTATCTAGGTACTGGATGTGGAAGTCCAGGGTGTCCAAGTAGTCCGCTTCGTAGTTTTCTGTATCTAGGTGTCGGATGTGGAAGTCCAGGGTGTCCAGGTATTCCGCTCGGTAGTTTCCTGTGTCCAGGTGTCGGATGTGGAAGTCCAGGGTGTCCATGTATTCCGGTCCGTAGTTTCTTGTATCTAGGTAGTGAATGTGGAAGTCCAGGGTGTCCAGGTATTCCGCTCGGTAGTTTCCTGTGTCCAGGTGTTGGATGTGGAAGTCCAGGGTATCCAGGTATTGCGCTACGTAGTTTTCTGTATCTAGGTGTCGGATGTGAAAGTTCAGGGTGTCTAGGTGTTCCGCTCCGTAGTTTTCTGTATCTAGGTGTCGGATGTGGAAGTCCAGGGTGTCCAGGTATTCCGCTTCGTAGTTTTCTGTATCTAGGTATCGGATGTGGAAGTCCAGGGTGTCCAGGTATTCCGCTTCGTAGTTTTCTGTATCTAGGTGTCGGATGTGGAAGTTCAGTGTGTCCAGGTGTTCCGCTCCATAGTTTCTTGTATCTAGGTGTCGGATGTGGAAGTTCAGTGTGTCCAGGTGTTCCGCTCCATAGTTTCTTGTATCTAGGTGTCGGACGTAGAAGTCCAGAAAAGTGTGCAACAAGCTTTGGCGCTTCGCTCAAACTATAGTATCCTCTTTGATGTTCGCACGGCCTGAGGTACAAGGCCTGAAATAATCCAGCACACTCTCCTCACTTACGTTTACCACACGGCTTCAACAATCTGGACACCATTAACGACGCTTATATGCATTGAAGATTACATTTTCTTTAAAAATTTGTATATGTCTTTATGCATTTCTAGAAAAAGGGACTTACACATTAAATTTATATGCCATTAAACATTTTCGACACCGCTATATATTTTTCTGATTAGCAACATCATAATGCATTTACATTTTATATCTGTGACAATATAGATTTCAGTGCTTAATACTTCTATTTCCCGTTGGACAACAAAAACTTGTGATATCCCCCAAAAAACACTTACGTGTAAAAAACCACGCCAAGTACAGGCGTGCTGTGTATTCCTCTAATAAAAAGTATTGATATCAGATTATTGAGGCCAAGTACTTCAGTCACTACATGTTTGCCTATTATATGATCTAGCACTGGCCCATCATTTTAATTGTATTTTCGAAATTTCCTATAACGTTTTCACTACTCTTTTACATTACTACTGTTTCTCGTAGTTGGTTATGAATTAATGGTTATTTAATAATTAATCAAACTTTAGCTGATTCCTTATCGAGTACTACTTGGCGGGTCCGTGCAATTCTTGATATAAATTTGCATTCATAATGCCAGTCATTAAACTCAAAACCAATGTCAACTTTCTATATAGAGTTTATTAACGATAACTCGTTAATAATAATCACGGTAAAATCTTAACAATAAACATAATTTTAGGATACTATTAGTACGTTCAAAGTAAGTACTTTGGAATTTCTGGCACGGACCCGCCAAGTAGTACTCGATAAGGAATCAGCTAAAGTTTGATTAATTATTAAATAACCATTAATTCATAATCAACTACGAGAAACAGTAGTAATGTAAAAGAGTAGTGAAAACGTTATAGGAAATTTCGAAAATACAATTAAAATGATGGGCCAGTGCTAGATCATATAATAGGCAAACATGTAGTGACTGAAGTACTTGGCCTCAATAATCTGATATCAATACTTTTTATTAGAGGAATACACAGCACACCTGTACTTGGCGTGGTTTTTTACACTTAAGTGTTTTTTGGGGGATATACATATACAGGGTGTTCCGAAACTACCTGACCCGGTGGGTATGGCGGTGTTCGGGAGGCTTCACTGATCACGAAAATGACCTTCTTTTTGTCTGGAAGGTCATAGTTTTTAAATAGGAGCAGGTCAAAGTTGACCAATCAGAACGAGGCATCAAGAGAAACGTAGGCACCTGCGAACTCTGAGTTTTTTCCCTCGCTTTTGTTTCTCGGTAGTTTGTTTCTTGTTTCCAATAGGCATGTCTTCGGCTGACGTCATCCTGCCCGTAGCCACCGAGAAACAAAAGCGAGGGAAGAAAACTCAGAGTTCATAGGTGCCTACGTTTCTCTTGACGCCTCGTTCTGATTGGTCAACTTTGACCTGCTCTCATTTAAAAACTAAGAGCTTCCGGAAAAAAGGGAGGTCATTTTCGTGATCAGTGAAACCTCCAGAACACCGCCATACCCACCGGGTCAGGTAGTTTCGGAACACCCTGTATGTATATATATATTATATATAATATATATATATATATATATATTGTGACGAGGCGCCAGCCTCGCCACGACCGAACGCAAGGCCCCGAGCCGCCGCGGAATCTCCCGAACCCAGCCGAGCGGTGACGGAGATGCGCGAGCGGCCGGGGACCGGACAGAACGCGTGGTGCGAACAGAGAGGAAGGACGTAGACGTGAGATACGAGAGAGAGTGCGAGAAAAGGGAGAGAGAGAACGAACGAGGAGACGAGGATACAGGAGGAGAGAGAGTGAGTGAAGAGAAGAACGAGGGAGAACGAGAGTCGAGAGGAGAGCGAGAGAGAACGAGAGACGACTGGACCACGAGGACGCCCACACCTGCACCAGTACGTACACGCTAAATCACGGCCGCAACGAATACACAGACCGACAGACCGACAGACTTCCTTTATCCTACACACACCACACACCCCATCCCACACCCCTAGCTTAAGACGCGCGCGAATAGGTTAAGGTTTTTCTAGTTGTAATTAGTATTAGCAATAAATTTCACTTTATATTTTTCTTTAACTCTCGGTGTCCCTCTCATTTCCCCTTTACCCCTCACAAATGGCGCCCAACGCAATAACCCACACACACACACACAAATACACATAACACACACCCAACACATAACACCGAGAGGGAAAACAGTAGGAAAATAGGATAGTAAAAATTTATTATAGAAACAGGAAAACGTGGTAAAACGGAAAACGTGGTATAACGGAAACGAAGGAACGAAACGAAGGACACAGTAGTGACAGGTCAAAGAAAGTAAACAAACAGAAACGTACGACACAGACCGAAAACATGAGCTTCGGATTTCGCTCACCAATACGCGTACTGGGAGGAGAGGAAGCAGAAAAACAAAACCAACAAGGGAAAAATAATACGTCACTACTGGACATGAACACGGAAGAATTAAATGCAACATTAGAAAGATCGACGGAACAAGAAGTAATTCAGACAGTGCGAAGAAGACGAAACGAAGAACAAGGCACACGAACAGAAAATATAAACACAAGGAACACGGAACAACAAGACACGCCAACGAGACACACTACATATCAGAACATAAGAACGAACCAAAGCGAAGAACAAATAGGAGGAATACAGATGAACGCAATAGCATATAACCCTTGGCAAAATACACCGCTACAAACACAGCAAACACCAATGATGTATAGTGGCCAGAAAAGACGACACCCAACGGAAATAATACAAAACTGGAAAATAAAATTCACACATAAAGAGGGAGACAAACCAGAAGGATTCTTAGAGCGAATAAAGGAATTACAAGAAAGCTACGACATAACAGAGGTGGAACTCTTTAAAGCACTACCAATACTGTTGGAAGACAAAGCATATGACTGGTACAGATTAAACAAAGGCGGATGGAACCAATGGATAGATTTTACCAGGGCATTCAAGAATAAATTTATGAAAACAGAAAACAGGGCAAGAATAAAGGAACAACTAAAGAAATTAGTACAAGGGGAAAACCAAACAGTAGAAGAATTCACACTAGAATATAGAACATGGCTAAATAAGCTGGACCCACCATACGACACAAAGAAACAAATTGATAAAACATACGCACGACTTACAGAAGAATATCAACAACTTATAAGAAGAACAGACATTAAAACATTTGAAGACCTGGAAAGAACAGGAGAGGAAGTGGAGGCAATGAAGAAAGAAAAAAAGAAAGTAAAACAAGCCAGAGAAGCGCAGGAAAAACAACAAAATACACCATACACACCACGATACAACACACCATACACACCACGACAAAATACACCATACACACCACGATACAACACACCATACACACCACGATACAACACACCACATACATACACACCACAACAAAATAAAACAACAGAAAACACGAATACCCAGAGAACCATAGGCCCATGCTACGCATGCGGAAATATGGGACATTTTAGATACGACTGTGCATTAACACAAGGAAAAAGAGAAACACCAACAATAACGAAGGAAATAGAAAACCAGGGAAACGAGAAAGGAAACCAGTAAGAAGGGTCGACCTGGCTTCCAACCAAAAACAAAGAGACCCGATTGCGCAAATAAGCGAATGGGACACAGACCCGAGGTGGCATGCAAGAATACGAATACACAATAGGGAGATAAGAGCACTAATAGACACAGGGTCAACAAACACATACATAGGACAAGAAGGAATACAAAAGTTAAAAAACTTACACATAAGAGAAAACACACACACACAAGGAAACACACAAGTAGCTAACGGAAGCGAAATCAAGATAATAGGGACAACACAAATAGAAGTCGAAATGGAAAACAAAAGGATACAAATAATAGCAAGGATAACACCAGCCATAACAACGGAATGCATACTAGGAATGGATTTTATAAAGAAGGCAAAAATTACAGCAGATTTTGAAGAAGAGACATGGACATTTAAAGATCACCCGAAGATAAAATATACAATGAAAGGGAAAAAGGTACAGGACGAAAGGATAGAAAGAACACACATACAACAACCGACATACGCACAAGTGACCAGAAGAAAAGTCCTACTGCCAACGCCAAATATTCCACCAAACCCGAATTTATATCCGAACACACCAGAAAATAGAAGGAAGAGACTCCAAGACACATTAAACACCCCACCAAACACAGAGAGATACACAGAAAGACAACAGAACAAAAAAAACGAAGAAAGATGCTATGGAATATCGGAACTAACTACAATACAGAAAGAAAAATTACAGAGAGTATTGGAGAAACAAATCCCGAAAGATACAACACAGATTAAAGCAACAACACTAACAGAACACAGGATAGATACCCAAGGGAACGCACCAATAAAACAGAGATATTACCAAACGTCACCAGTCATACAAAAAGCAATACACGAAGAAGTAGAAAAGATGTTAAAAGATGACATAATAGAGCAATCAGAAAGTGAATGGTCAAGTCCTATAATAATGATAAAGAAACCAAACGGCACATACAGATTCTGCTTAGATTTCAGGAAGGTAAACGCAGTGACAAAGAAAGACGCATATCCACTACCACACATGGCAACAATATTAGACAAACTGCGACATGCGAGATACATTTCCAAAATAGACCTAAGCCAGGCATATTTTCAAATACCGCTGGAAAAGAAAAGCAAACCAACAACAGCTTTCACAGTCCCGGGGAAAGGGCTATACCAATTCAAAAGAATGCCGTATGGCCTAACAAATGCACCGGCAACGTTCCAACGAATAATGGACAAATTAATAGGACAAGACATGGAACCAAACTGCTTCACATACTTAGACGACATCATAATAGTGACGAGAACTTTCGAAGAACACCTAGAATGGCTCGGGAAAATACTAGACAGAATAAATAAAGCAGGATTACAAATAAACAAGGAGAAAAGCGAATTCGGATGCAGCCAAGTACAATACCTAGGATACCTCATAGACAGAGACGGATTAAAAATTGACCCACAAAAAATAGAGGCAATCACGGAATATCCACCACCAAGAACAATAAAACAAACCAGAAGGTTGATAGGCATGGCATCATGGTACAGGAAATTCATACCAAGTTTCGCAAATATAATAGAACCAATAACAAAACTCCTAAGAAAAGACGAAAAATTTAAATGGGAAAAGGACCAACAGAACGCATTCGAATACATAAAGAAAGCACTGACAACGGCACCCACATTAACATGCCCAGACTTCACAAAAACATTTCACATACAAACAGATGCTAGTGCAACAGGAATAGGAGCAGTATTGACACAAAACATAAAAGAAGAGGAAAAAGTAATAGCATATGCAAGCAGAACACTAAACAAAGCAGAGAGACAATACTCCACAACGGAAAGAGAATGCCTAGCAGTAATCTGGGCGATACAGAAATTCAGACCGTACGTCGAAGGATACCACTTTAAAGTAATCACGGATCACAACGCACTGAGATGGTTACACAATTTAAAGAACCCGACAGGAAGACTAGCAAGATGGGCACTCGAACTATTAGAATACAACTACGAGATATTATACAGAAAGGGAACAATGAACAACGTACCAGACGCACTATCAAGACAATACGAGGACGAAGAACCAGAAGACACGGAAGAAACACAAGAAGGAAAGACAAGAGAACACATTGCAGACATACAAAATGAGGAAATAGACAAGTGGTACACAACACGATACGAACAAATAAAACAAAGACCAGAAGACTATGGAAACTGGAAAATCGAAGGGGAAAACATGTACTTCTACAAACCAGACCCATTACACAGTGAAATACGACCAGATTCAAACCCATGGAAACTAGTAATACACAAAAAGGAACACTCAAAAATATTACAGGAAAACCACGACACACCACAAGCAGGACACCAAGGTGTCGAGAAAACATATAAAAGGATGGCACAAAACTACTACTGGCCTGATATGTACAAAACTATAGTGAAATACATAAAAAGATGTGACATATGCCAAAGAATAAAAACAAGCCAAGAACTACCAATGGGACACATGACGAATAGACAAATAAACGACCCATGGAACACAGTAGCAATAGACTTCATGGGACCACTACCAACATCAAAAAACAAGAACACATACCTTCTAGTATTCCAAGACCTACACACCAAATGGGTAGAATTAATTCCAACAAAAAAAGCAAATGCGCAAACAGTAAAGGAAGCACTGCTAACAAGAGTAATCACACATTGGGGAACACCACACACAATAATAACAGATAACGGGACAGAATTTATAAATAAAACAATGAAAGACGTAACAGCAGAATTAGGGATAAGACACCACACATCACCACCATACCACCCACAAGCAAACCCGGTGGAAAGAGTAAATAGGAACATAAAAACAATGATACAAGCCTACGTAGAAACAGACCACAGAGAATGGGACATACACATACACGAATTCCAGTTCGCCCTAAACACATGCACACACTCATCAACACAATACACACCCGCATTCCTAAACCTCGGAAGAGAACTGCACCCAATAAATTCATTTAGGAAGGAAACTGAAAAAGATAGAATAACGGAAGCAAATGAAAACGAATGGACAGAGAGAATAAGACGAATCGAATCATACAGAGACGAAGTAAAAAGTAACATAGAACAAGCACAGACAAAACAGGCACAATATTACAACACAAAACACAGAGACATACAATTCAAAGTAGGAGACAGAGTACTCAGGAAAAACCACACACTATCAACAGGCAGCAGCCACATATCAGCAAAATTAATGAAAAAATACTTAGGACCGTTCATAATCACAAAACAACTGGGACCAACAGTATATGAATTAACAACGGAAGAAGGGAAAAACGCGGGAAAATGGGACATAAACGAATTAAAGCAATACACAGAGGAGTAACAAGACACACACACACACACACACACGCCGAAGAAACACACAAACAGAAGAAAACATATTCAAACAAAAATAAAATTAATTACAGGAAACAAACGAAACTGACGAAAGAAGAAACAGAAGCGGAAAAGAGAAAAAGAAAAAAAAAACCAATAAGAGATTCGAGAAAAAATAAATAAAAATAAAAATAGGAGTAGAATAGAATAAGAAAACAGAAAATAAGAGTAGAATAATATAAGAAAATAGGAAATAGGATTAGAATAGGATAGGAAAATAGAAATAAGGTAAAATAGGCTCAGAACAAAAAAGAAAAAAAAAAACATACATAGGGATAATTAAAAATAAAGAGAAAAAAATTACATAGCATGGAAAATAGATATTTAATAACCCCAAACCAAAACACCCTAACCCCAACCCCACCCCAGACAGAAAGACAGACAAACAGACAGAAACAGGGATGAGAACAAGAAAACGGGAACAAGAAGACAGGAAAGGAACACAACATACAAACCACACAGAAGAGATCAAAACACACACAACAGCACCAAAAACACAATCACACGAAACACAGTCGCAGCAGAAAAACATACATACAGACGATAGGCATCGTCCCACACAGGGAGGGAGGAGTGTGACGAGGCGCCAGCCTCGCCACGACCGAACGCAAGGCCCCGAGCCGCTGCGGAATCTCCCGAACCCAGCCGAGCGGTGACGGAGATGCGCGAGCGGCCGGGGACCGGACAGAACGCGTGGTGCGAACAGAGAGGAAGGACGTAGACGTGAGATACGAGAGAGAGTGCGAGAAAAGGGAGAGAGAGAACGAACGAGGAGACGAGGATACAGGAGGAGAGAGAGTGAGTGAAGAGAAGAACGAGGGAGAACGAGAGTCGAGAGGAGAGCGAGAGAGAACGAGAGACGACTGGACCACGAGGACGCCCACACCTGCACCAGTACGTACACGCTAAATCACGGCCGCAACGAATACACAGACCGACAGACCGACAGACTTCCCTTATCCTACACACACCACACACCCCATCCCACACCCCTAGCTTAAGACGCGCGCGAATAGGTTAAGGTTTTTCTAGTTGTAATTAGTATTAGCAATAAATTTCACTTTATATTTTTCTTTAACTCTCGGTGTCCCTCTCATTTCCCAATTGTGAGGGTGGTGGTGGAATGAGAGGTGCACCGAGAGTTAAAACGAAACTAAGTGAGAAATTTATTCTTATAACTAATTACACTAGTAAGTCCTTAACCTATTCGCGCGCGTCTTAAACTAGGGGTGTGGAATGGAAGTGTGTGAAGTGTAAGATAAAGGAAGTCGGTCTGTCGGTGTATTCGTTGCGGCCGTTATTTTGCGGGTACGTACGTGTGCCGGTGTGGGCGTCCTCGTGGTCCGGGGTTCCCGGTTCTCTCGCTCCCCTTTCTGCTCTTCGTATCTCCTCTCGTCTCTCGTCTTCTCCCCTTGCCACTCGTTCTTCCTCGCTCTTCCTCGGGGTCCAATTCTCCTCCTTCTCCGTATCTCGCACACTCTATCTCAACGTTCGCTCTCTCGTCCGTACCCTCTACACGTGCTACCTCGAATAGCACACCTGTACTTGGCGTGGTTTTTTACACTTAAGTGTTTTTTGGGGGATATACATATACAGGGTGTTCCGAAACTACCTGACCCGGTGGGTATGGCGGTGTTCGGGAGGCTTCACTGATCACGAAAATGACCTTCTTTTTGTCTGGAAGGTCATAGTTTTTAAATAGGAGCAGGTCAAAGTTGACCAATCAGAACGAGGCATCAAGAGAAACGTAGGCACCTGCGAACTCTGAGTTTTTTCCCTCGCTTTTGTTTCTCGGTAGTTTGTTTCTTGTTTCCAATAGGCATGTCTTCGGCTGACGTCATCCTGCCCGTAGCCACCGAGAAACAAAAGCGAGGGAAGAAAACTCAGAGTTCATAGGTGCCTACGTTTCTCTTGACGCCTCGTTCTGATTGGTCAACTTTGACCTGCTCTCATTTAAAAACTAAGAGCTTCCGGAAAAAAGGGAGGTCATTTTCGTGATCAGTGAAACCTCCAGAACACCGCCATACCCACCGGGTCAGGTAGTTTCGGAACACCCTGTATGTATATATATATGTCGGAGAAAGGCTCCATCTTCGAACTTTCGACGAACTCGCGGTCACACAGAGCTCTTCTCTCAAATCAAAACTAAAAACTGACTCCCCCGTCAATCTATCCACCTTATATCCTCAAGGTCCCCACCCCTATCATTAGATTGGGTGTTTACATCCCACGACCGCGAGCACACCCGGTGTCCGTCAGGTAGCACCCCAAACCATATAGGGTCGGATCGCAAACACTCTCACCGAATAACAATAATAACAACGATAATAACACGCTACACTCCGACATATATTATGCGTTTCTTGTAGGTAAAGTTTGTGTACACAAACTTCATTAAATTGACAGTCAATTAGTTAATTAAGGTACGGCTAAATATACAGGGTGTTTCGAAACTACCTGACCCGGTGGGTATGGCGGTGTTCGGGAGGCTTCACTGATCACGAAAATGACCTTCCTTTTGTCCGGAAGGTCATAGTTTTTAAATGGGAGTAGGTCAAAGTTAACCAATCAGAACGAGGCGTCAAGAGAAACGTAGGCACCTGCGAACTCTGAGTTTTCTTCCCTCGCTTTTGTTTCTCGGTGGCTTCGGGCAGGATGACATCAGCCGAAGACATGCCTAATGGAAACAAGAAACAGCTACCCAATAGCGATATAACTATTACTGCGCATGTTACATAATCATAATATTAGCTCTTAACATGAGTAGCAGTTGTGTATACATTACTATTCGCACCGCTAATCATCGCTACTTGACGCGATAATGCAGCGTGTCTCACTGATAAACTAGGTCTCCTACTCTACGAAATTTTTATTTTCACTTTTTAGAATAATTACACGTGGCTTAGACGTTGGTCCTCCATTTTATTTGATGTTACAGTATTATCTGTTTTTGTATGATCCTTATATACTCACGTAATTGCAACTGATCATTTACTTTTTGTCATTCCTTGTTAATTCAATTTTCTGTTATTCCTATTATCTCTTGCGGTACAATTACCAAGCATCTTGTGTTTTAATCCAACCGCAGATATGTGGCTTATATAATAAATGGATCAAATCTTTCTAAATTTAGTACATATGTGTATATCCGAAGAACAAGAATTCTTCAGAGAAATAAAAACGTATGATGCTGCGGATGTGCACTCAAATGTACTGTGAGCTGATGCGAATTCGGGGCGATAGGTGCAGCTTTCTGATTGGTAAATCATTCAAAATAAACTTATTAAAAATTTACATTATTTTTTAAAAAGAAGTATATTTAAATTGAAAACAATGTGTTGATTTCTTGAGAATGGTTTTAATCAATGTAATTATTAAGTCAAAGACCTTATAAGCAAAAGTGAAGCCTTAGGTACAGTATTTTACAGTTTCTTATGTATGCAGTCCCGAGTACAAACTGGCCAGGCAAAATTTTGAATATTAACATTACGACATAATTTTTCTATTCGTGGTAACCAATTTAGAACAAAATTTTATTATCAGCTTTGGGTACTTTATTGCGTTGACAAATTCTCTTGGGAGAACTTCACCGAACGTGTAAAAACTCATCCATTCAAACGTTTAACTAATTCGTACTTTTTCTGTGAGAAGAATTCTGCTTTATATATTATCTTTTTCAACATCATTGTTTTTTTTTAAACATCGTTATAATAAATGCTTATTGAAGACCCATAAATACTTAATCAATGCTATAACTATTTTTTTGTTGATATGGTTAGTTTATTGCATTGCAATTAGAAAATTTTCTTTCATTCGGGCAACTAACGTAAGTATATCATTATTTGACAAAATCTACTAGAATGTCAGAGTCTTATTGCAATATAATGCATTCCCTTACGTATTCCTTATAATATTTCGTAAAACACTATTTGTCAATTTATATGATTGAGAGAAACAACTAATGTGTTTTCATTGAGAATCAATGTAAAGAAACTGCGGTTATTCTGCACGATCAGATAAACTTTTAAATATGCAAATTTATTGCACCAATAGGAATCTGGGTAGATACACCTTTTCGGGAATGTTTGTTATGTGTTTTGCTCCCTTTATTTTGTGTTATCTGTCAGTTTTTTTCCTAGGTTTTATTTCAATAAAGCATGAAAAACGTTTCGACTTATAAATAATGTTAAAAAAAAAGATTATTTACCATAGATTCAAAATTAAAAATTGACGGATAACACTACTTTTTTACGTTTCTATGATTTTATCGTTTATAATTAATGAAAAACAGTGTAGTTGATAAGCTAAAGTGTTAAAGGGACCAGGAATCACGAATAACTGTTTCATTCGTTTTGTAATTTTTCTACATGAAAATAACATGAGAGTGATTGTGGGTATGGAAGTCATGAAATTCGGTATGTTTCTGTATAATTTCGGTGTTAAATTCGAACAATGTCTACTTTCTCGATGTTGAATCTGCCAGCAATAACTAAGCCCCATAACAAAGTTTGATATAATAAAATAAATGTGATTCGTAATTCGATTGAAAATGATGCTTTAAATTATCTATTTTTGTAATATATACATTTTATGAAAATTAGTGCTGCAATTTAATTATGAATTATATGAAAAATATGATAAATGCATTATGTAGCTGATCGTTTATATCTTCCTGGTAGGTACTGTAATGGTAAATTTTGATATAATAAAATACCTATCGATCCACAAAAAACAGCGATTTTCTGAGGTCCATACCTAGAACAAAACCAATGACTCAATTTCTGCAATGTTTTTCGTATGACGTAAAGACAGTCCGGGCACTTAAAGGATGCCAAAGTACCGAATCCGCTATCTTTGCCGACTTAGGTACTCAGTTCATGGTACTATTAGAAGGTCTGATTCTCTGTGTAAATTAGAAAGGTGCTCAAAAAATCAAATACTTAAGAAAGATAAAATTAAAAAAACAATATACAGAGTGTATCACCAGGAATGCACGTTTGAGATTTGCGGTGAAACGGTGCACAATTTTGAAAATCTGATGTCACAACCATTGAATATTTTTTGATTGCGCATCGAATGGGCATATTATTATTGTTCGCTCAACTTCCGGTCGCAAATAAAAAAAATTATCTTCGGCATTTCAAATGATATTGAAGCAAGTTAAATGCAAAAGTTGTAGAGCAAGAAAAAATAATAGAGATGAAAAAAAAATTCGGACGGATTGCACACATAATAAGAGAGATATTTGCGTCCGAATTTTTCTAATTTTTTGACAAATTTCTGATACTGGAGGAACGCCTTAGCTTCGTGCAGCAGCTTCACGCCGAACTCACGATTCGCAATTGTTTTGAGGTAAGCGTTCAGTCAGACGCAAACCCGTACAAGGTGGCTAAAACATACTACAATGCTATCTTTCATTACAAGTTAGAAGCCAAACTATTCCTGCTGTAGATTTTCGTGATCCTGGAAGTCGGTTTTCGAGTCTTCGTCTTCCTGGACGTGGATTTTCGAGACTTCGTGTTCCTCGTCGTAGATTTTGGAGTCTACGTGTTCCTCGTCGTAGATTTTGGAGTCCTCGTGTTCCTCGTCGTAGATTTTGGAGTCTACGTGTTCCTCGTCGTAGATTTTGGAGTCCTCGTGTTCCTCGTCGTAGATTTTGGAGTCCTCGTGTTCCTCGTCGTAGATTTTGGAGTCCTCGTGTTCCTCGTCGTAGATTTTGGAGTCTACGTGTTCCTCGTCGTAGATTTTGGAGTCCTCGTGTTCCTCGTCGTAGATTTTGGAGTCCTCGTGTTCCTCGTCGTAGATTTTGGAGTCCTCGTGTTCCTCGTAGATTTTGGAGCCTTCGTGTTCCTCGCCGTAGATTTTGGAGTCTTCGTGTTCATGAAATCCAGGGTCAACAAGTGCTCTCTGACTTTTACACCGGAAGTCGCAAAAGGCTGCAAATTGGTATACTCGTTCTTGGGACGAAAAAAAGGGATACGTGTTTTTGCATTTCTCTCCTAGACCATTTTTTCAAGTTGACGTATTTTTCACAAGATCCAAAATCTACGACGAGGAACACGTAGACTTCAAAATCTACGAGGAACACGAAGACTCCAAAATCTACGACGAGGAACACGAGGACTCCAAAGTCTACGACGAGGAACACGAGAACTCCAAAATCTACGACGAGGAACACGTAGACTCCAAAATCTACGACGAGGAACACGAGGACTCCAAAATCTACGACGAGGAACACGAGGACTCCAAAATCTACGACGAGGAACACGTAGACTCCAAAATCTACGACGAGGAACACGAGGACTCCAAAATCTACGACGAGGAACACGTAGACTCCAAAATCTACGACGAGGAACACGAAGTCTCGAAAATCCACGTCCAGGAAGACGAAGACTCGAAAACCGACTTCCAGGATCACGGAAATCTACAGCAGGAATAGTTTGGCTTCTAACTTGTAATGAAAGATAGCATTGTAGTATGTTTTAGCCACCTTGTACGGGTTTGCGTCTGACTGAACGCTTACCTCAAAACAATTGCGAATCGTGCGTTCGGCGTGAAGCTGCTGCACGAAGCTAAGGCGTTCCTCCAGTATCAGAAATTTGTCAAAAAATTAGAAAAATTCGGACGCAAATATCTCTCTTATTATGTGTGCAATCCGTCCGAATTTTTTTTTCATCTCTATTATTTTTTCTTGCTCTACAACTTTTGCATTTAACTTGTTTCAATATCATTTGAAATGCCGAAGATAATTTTTTTTATTTGCGACCGGAAGTTGAGCGAACAATAATAATATGCCCGTTCGATGCGCAATCAAAAAATATTCGATGGTTGTGACATCAGATTTTCAAAATTGTGCACCGTTTCACCGCAAATCTCAAACGTGCATTCCTGGTGATACACTCTGTATATTTTAACAGACACTATAACGTGTGAGGGAATTGATTTACCGACAATATAGAAAAATAATAGAACAGTGTAAGAATAAATAAGATAGAAACAATGAGAAGGCCTAGAAATAGTTGAAGAATATCAGTTAGGGGTCATGTATATGGAACGGGGCCTCAGGCCGATAGTTACGGGCCTGTCTCGCCCCACGCGGGAATAATACGTCGGCCGTAGGTAAGTAGTGGGAGAAGAGTCAGTGTGCATCGGGACGATCACGAAGCGCGAGTAAAAAGTCCTAATAAATGATTATTGTGAAAAGTGTTCTACCGTTATTTTCTTGGCTCCCTGAAATTTCAATGAACCCACATGTATGGCAGAAGACCGAGATTCTAATACGTACAGTGCAATACACGTACATCTAAACGAAATGCAACATAACAATATTCAAAAATTTACAAGATCAATGCCCACAGAACAGAAAAATGAACATACGATATCGATTACACAGAAAAGAAGATCAGAAACTTGTAAACGCAATCGCACGATCAACAGGCTTTAGACCAATAAATATAACACGCCTTTTTAAGTAACTGACTCGATGCAAGGATTACAGTAATAAAGAATTATAAAATTAAATTATAAAGCCCGTATTCAAAACTCGCTTTTAGTGCTAATAGTGCGCTTTTAAATTTTTTCTTAGTGAGTTTTAACTACAAGCGACTCTGTTAGTGACTTTAAGAGCGAGTTGTGAATACGGACTCAAGAGTGTCAACAACCACTGGAAAACGGTAGGATCCTGAGTTCGTCCGTAGGCGGACACTCCAGGGCACTCGGTAAATCACATACACAATGAAAAAATAGAAGAAGATAATAACACCAGCTTGAGAAAACGGCGTTGATCTTGTGTTCTTTTTAAAGAAAATTACAATACTATGCTGACAGGGTAAGTAAACACTTCAATAAGGAAAATTTTCGCTTGTCGGGAAATATCTCAAGGGACTTGCCTCATTATACACGAAACTTTTCAACCGATAGAGAATAATGATACTTTACAATGGGCAAATGATCTACATGGCACTCGCACTGACGATACTGACAAGAAAACCGTTTGCGGTGATACCCTCCGATTTTCTTGACTTTGGGATATGTTATTCTTTATTGAAATGTAAGTGATAATATTTTCTTTTACCGACGGAAAAGCGTTTTTAAACCATCCGGGGCTGTCATCGGCGTCGCATGCATCCTTCACGTACTTAACGCAAGCCGATTTGCGGAATGTAAAAATATACAGAGAACGGCTAGTTTTTACAGTTTTGATTGGATTGTTTGTGTATGTATTCCAACTCGCCTTGAAATCACCGACCATGCCTTGCCGATCTGGTGAGAGCTACACTCTCGAAATTCTAGGTGCGCGAATGTCAGGCGCACTTATCAAATTATTTATCAATAATATTTTCAATGTAATAAATAGTAAAAAATATAAATATAAAACTTGCTTTTAAGATTGGATAATTGAAAATTTTTTTTATAAACAAATATATAATTATTCGATTAATGTATTTGTTAGCAATCAATATTGCACAACTATGTGGCATTGCGAACAACTTTGTAGAGCAACAAGAGCCGGCAGTATTTTTTTCGCATGTCTTCATTTTTCTTCTTAATAAATTTTGTACATCCATGCAGCCAGGCATAATATTTATTCGTAGATGACATTATACTTGTACAAGCTTGAAATCACTTGGACACTGCCAGTAAATTCATCTTCTTCTTTTTTACTGATACTGAGATTTATCTCCACTTCTGGAACAACTATTAGCACTGCTTAGAATAGTGTTACGTATATCGACCTTCACTCCGAAACAGAATAATAACGTAGCCAACAGGAAGTATAATTGCAGACTCAGCATGTTACCCAGTGCATTGCCTGTGCCACCTACCTAGCTGGTTAGCCGAGTGTATTCCTAACGTCCTAACCGTACTTAGAGCATCAGCAAAAATCGACTATATAAGCAGCCAAAATAATGGGACTGACGCTCAGAAAATCATTCAGTTTCACGCGTAAAACATCGGACTGCACGTTATCACTCGTGGCTCTAACCGTTAGAGTATTAGATTCAGTGTAATATTCGCAATCTGGCCTAGGTACGGATTCGTTATTACATACCCTAGGGAACAAGCTGGATCGGTTACCGGGCAAAATTGAGCTGCAAAGACTAGTCTTTCCAAATAACGCATATACTAGACAAATTTCTGTTCCACCAAATTTCTTCTTGTCTTAACCTCACACACAGTCAGGTTTTGTAATCCGATTTCACAATATTTTTATCCCAGTATTTCTCATAATCGAAACACTGTACACGACAATTAATTGAAAACTTCTAAATTGTTTGTAACAATATATCGCAAATTCACATTTTACTCGCGTTTTAAATATCTATTACCCATCCTCAACATTTCAGAGAATATCTATCCACGTTGGAATAGCAAGGCGTGTTTCAACACCTTAAACGAGCAGCGAACCCACCATTGAGTGCATTCTTATCGCTCGGAATTCACTCAAATATTATTCACGTTACCTCCGGTCGTTCCTTTTCTTTGGTTACTTCTAAATTTTTGTTATCAAATTTAAAGGCCTCGCTAGCCACCACGGTCTACGTAACAATAGACTGGAGTTTTGGAGTAAGGTATGACTAAAAAAGTATTGCTATACCCTTTTTATGAACATAAAATATCCGTAACATTATTTCCAGTCACGTGACTGTTTTGTCGTTAAAATTGAGCGTTAAAAGGTTGAATGACAAGATACTGTTACACTATCTTGTCTTTTTCTCGATCTTTTCACTTGCGATTATGAGTCGTCATCCAAATTTTATTCGTCAAATAGCGCTATACGTCATATGAACGTTGGTTAATAAATAAGATAGAACTAATAGATAATTATCCAGATAAATATTATGAAACAATATTTGTGACTCTGGAGTGTCAGTTGCCAGTGCGAGCGCCTTGCTACCGTCTCGAAACCTAGGTAAACGGCCTATTTTTGTGGCGTGACATATAGAAATATAACATCACAGTACATACACACAGTAATGATCAAACAATATTAAAAGGATTAAGAAGTTTCAAAGGCCATCTTGAAACTCCAATTTCGAGAACCGTAAATTACACGTACTTGATGGGTTATGTTTTTATTCAACTGGAGTGAATAGCTATGTGAACTTGGCACCCGACTTTGGAAAATCAAATTTTTTTTTTATAGACTTATAGATTTAGGTATGTAGTTGTTTGTAGTACCAATTTTTTCGTTTGTAGTAGACCCAAAAAAAAGTTATAGCATCATAAAAAAAGCCCATCCACCGACTTTGAAAAAAATAAAATCTAATCACTGGTTCCTGCAGAGAATCGTTTGTAGTTGATTGTAGTGAAAAAATTTCCGTTTGTAGTTGCATAGAAAAAAAGTTAGAATTTTTTTTTTTCTTAAATTTTTTTTTTCGTTTGTAGTAGCTTCATTTCGTTTGTAGTTGTTTGTAGTAACGTCTATTTCGTTTGTAGTAGCTTCGTTTCGTTTGTAGTAGCGTCTATTTCGTTTGTAGTAGCTTTGTTTCGTTTGTAGTTGTTTGTAGTAACGTCTATGTCGTTTGTAGTAGCTTTGTTTCGTTTGTAGTAACGTCTATGTCGTTTGTAGTAGCATTGTTTCGTTTGTAGTTGTTTGTAGTAACGACTATTTCGTTTGTAGTAGCTTTGTTTCGTTTGTAGTTGTTTGTAGTAACGACTATTTCGTTTGTAGTAGCTTTGTTTCGTTTGTAGTTGTTTGTAGTAACGTCTATTTCGTTTGTAGTAGCTTTGTTTCGTTTGTAGTTGTTTGTAGTAACGTCTATTTCGTTTGTAGTAGCTTGGTTTCGTTTTTAGTTGTTTGTAGTAACGTCTATTTCGTTTGTAGTAGCTTCGTTTCGTTTGTAGTAGCGTCTATTTCGTTTGTAGTTGTTTGTAGTAACGTCTATTTCGTTTGTAGTAGCTTCGTTTCGTTTGTAGTTGTTTGTAGTAACGTCTATTTCGTTTGTAGTAGCTTTGTTTCGTTTGTAGTTGTTTGTAGTAACGACTATTTCGTTTGTAGTAGCTTTGTTTCGTTTGTAGTTGTTTGTAGTAACGTCTATTTCGTTTGTAGTAGCTTTGTTTCGTTTGTAGTTGTTTGTAGTAACGTCTATTTCGTTTGTAGTAGCTTGGTTTCGTTTGTAGTTGTTTGTAGTAACTTCTATTTCGTTTGTAGTAGCTTGGTTTCGTTTGTAGTTGTTTGTAGTAACGTCTATGTCGTTTGTAGTAGCTTTGTTTCGTTTGTAGTTGTTTGTAGTAACGTCTATTTCGTTTGTAGTAGCTTGGTTTCGTTTTTAGTTGTTTGTAGTAACGTCTATTTCGTTTGTAGTAGCTTCGTTTCGTTTGTAGTAGCGTCTATTTCGTTTGTAGTTGTTTGTAGTAACGTCTATTTCGTTTGTAGTAGCTTCGTTTCGTTTGTAGTAGCGTCTATTTTGTTTGTAGTAGCTTTGTTTCGTTTGTAGTTGTTTGTAGTAACGTCTATGTCGTTTGTAGTAGCTTTGTTTCGTTTGTAGTAACGTCCATGTCGTTTGTAGTAGCTTTGTTTCGTTTGTAGTTGTTTGTAGTAACGTCTATTTCGTTTGTAGTAGCTTTGTTTCGTTTGTAGTTGTTTGTAGTAACGTCTATTTCGTTTGTAGTAGCTTTGTTTCGTTTGTAGTTGTTTGTAGTAACGTCTATTTCGTTTGTAGTAGCTTTGTTTCGTTTGTAGTAGCTTGGTTTCGTTTGTAGTTGTTTGTAGTAACTTCTATTTCGTTTGTAGCATCTGGTGACAATATATAAAAACAATTTGGTATGAGCTGAACGTTTAACATAATTTTTAATTTTATGCAGTAGCGTTTATTTCATTTTTGTTTTCGCGAAATAGTATATTATATACAAGGACGGCAAAGAAGGCCTTTCTTGAGGATAATATATTTTGAGTACGAATCGTAAGTGAGCCCCTTCCTCCCTCTTGGAGTTCGAGGAACTACAAACGAAACAAATGTTACTACAAACAACTACAAACGAAACGAAGCTACTACAAACGACATAGACGTTACTACAAACAACTACAAACGAAACCAAGCTACTACAAACGAAATAGACGTTACTACAAACGAAACGAAGCTACTACAAACGAAATAGACGTTACTACAAACAACTACAAACGAAACCAAGCTACTACAAACGAAATAGACGTTACTACAAACGAAACGAAGCTACTACAAACGACATAGACGTTACTACAAACAACTACAAACGAAACAAAGCTACTACAAACGAAATAGATGCTACTACAAACGAAACGAAGCTACTACAAACGAAATAGACGTTACTACAAACAACTACAAACGAAACAAAGCTACTACAAACGACATAGACGTTACTACAAACGAAATAGACGTTACTACAAACAACTACAAACGAAACCAAGCTACTACAAACGAAATAGACGTTACTACAGACAACTACAAACGAAACAAAGCTACTACAAACGAAATAGACGTTACTACAAACAACTACAAACGAAACAAAGCTACTACAAACGAAATAGTCGTTACTACAAACAACTACAAACGAAACAAAGCTACTACAAACGAAATAGACGTTACTACAAACAACTACAAACGAAACGAAGCTACTACAAACGAAATAGACGTTACTACAAACAACTACAAACGAAATAGACGCTACTACAAACGAAACGAAGCTACTACAAACGAAATAGACGTTACTACAAACAACTAAAAACGAAACCAAGCTACTACAAACGAAATAGACGTTACTACAAACAACTACAAACGAAACAAAGCTACTACAAACGAAATAGACGTTACTACAAACAACTACAAACGAAACAAAGCTACTACAAACGAAATAGTCGTTACTACAAACAACTACAAACGAAACAAAGCTACTACAAACGAAATAGTCGTTACTACAAACAACTACAAACGAAACAAAGCTACTACAAACGACATAGACGTTACTACAAACGAAACAAAGCTACTACAAACGACATAGACGTTACTACAAACAACTACAAACGAAACAAAGCTACTACAAACGAAATAGACGCTACTACAAACGAAACAAAGCTACTACAAACGACATAGACGTTACTACAAACAACTACAAACGAAACCAAGCTACTACAAACGAAATAGAAGTTACTACAAACAACTACAAACGAAACCAAGCTACTACAAACGAAATAGACGTTACTACAAACAACTACAAACGAAACAAAGCTACTACAAACGAAATAGACGTTACTACAAACAACTACAAACGAAACCAAGCTACTACAAACGAAATAGACGTTACTACAAACAACTACAAACGAAATGAAGCTACTACAAACGAAAAAAAAAAATTGAAGAAAAAAAAAAATTCTAACTTTTTTTCTATGCAACTACAAACGGAAATTTTTTCACTACAATCAACTACAAACGATTCTCTGCAGGAACCAGTGATTAGATTTTATTTTTTTCAAAGTCGGTGGATGGGCTTTTTTTATGATGCTATAACTTTTTTTTGGGTCTACTACAAACGAAAAAATTGGTACTACAAACAACTACATACCTAAATCTATAAGTCTATAAAAAAAAAATTTGATTTTCCAAAGTCGGGTGCCAAGTTCACATAGCTGGAGTGAATGCATATTTGTGTATGTTTTATGATGACAATGAGGGGACTTCTGTAAGGAATAATTAAAAATTAAAAGTGTACGATGTATGCGTAATTTTTACATATGTATCTACACATCCAAAAATAGCATGCAACTTACATTTTATTTTTAAATTAATTCGCAAACAAATTGTCGCGTAAAGAACAATGCTACTTGCAAAAATATACATGCACTGCGTTTGCGTGATAAATTAATGTAAATTAAAATATCCTACTTCTATCAAAGTTTTGTTTTCTGGAAGAACATACTTTCATTACAATTATCGCGATGTTTGAAGCAATCATAGTTTTGAAATATAGTAAAACATTAGCCCCACATATAAATACATTTTGAAAAATATATTTTCAATTAAACTATTGTCTAATAAAAGTTACGGTAAAAATGTGTTATTCAATCAAATCAATCAGTATCATAAAATGATAACTGATGATCATCGAATATATTGACCGTCTTTATATTATCATTCGGTCTCTCTTTGTCAATTTCGTGTAATGAAAGTTTATCCGATCCCATGGTTATAAGTACTTCTACATATGTGGGATATACCTACAAGTTAAACCCATCTTATAATTATTGATTAAGTTATATTCTGCTGCCAACTTCCGGGCTGTTCAAGCAATGAATAGCATTGCGCTCCTCAAACGCCATATTGTGTATTCCTAGATCATGTTAGTTTCATTCCTGTAACACTGATAATATTTCTTACCCCCTTTCAAATTCGTTTACTTCATTTGTCGGTATAATTCATACAATACGATACCCTTACATTACACTTATAACTTGGATAAACTATTGTTAAGCTCGATCCACATGGACACCATGGTTGAACCTGTATTAAACTGAAGTAATAGTATACATGTGATACGTTTATAACTATGATAATTATCAGAAATCTATTAGTAGATAATCAAAGGTGTCATAATTGAAAGAACTCGAAGGAAAATTTAAAATCTAATATAACAAACAATTTAGAGCACTTTGATAGTGCCGAATTTTTTCGAATAAAATTATGACACACCTGTGCATTAATCGATGTCGCCTAGCAAACGAAATGTTACATGCAATGATCTGTTAGTTCTAATTTCCAACTTATACACATAACGTCAATAAAACGGCGCTGTTGAACTTTTCAGCACCGATTAATCTACCAATAAACTGAATCTATACGTACACTCAGTGATTTGCGTAACTTAAAATCGCTCCGAAATAGGCGTATTCGTTAAATTCTCTCATTTACTTTTATGAGTATTGCGTGATATTAGAGTGCATCTCTTTAGGTTTCAGCAATGCACAATACTCTTGAGAGTTATAATAGAAGCAAAATTCCGCAAAAGAATTGCGGAAAAAAGAAAAACTGTCCAAGACTGTACATTTCGTGTTAAAACAGTTAATGATGTTACTGACCGATCGACCAATAAGAACGTGCCGCCGAGGACAGACTAGAATTCAAACTGGTTAAATTTGAATAAAACTGATAATAATTGTATGTGCGTCTTTAGAGTAACGTAAGAAATTTTCTCATAATGATTTCTCATTGATTGAGCAGAATCAGTAGAGTTGCAGGAATGTGTCGTTGTCATTGAAGTCGAGGAGTGGTTGTTGATTAGTCGTAGCTCGCTCGTCGATGTGATTGGCGTTCTGAAGGATGGCGTGCAGGGGGCGATGGGGTAGTTGTTATCGCCTGGATGCCCGGAAGTCGGCACTTGGCTATGCGAGGGTTACAACGCCTTCTGGTTCAGGTGACCAACAGTTGTCCGAGAGCCAGCAACCAATTACGACTGTGACGAAGCCGATCAGCAATGCCAGCACAATATAGACCTCTGCATTTCCTAACGAGTCTGGTCACAGAATTACATAAATTATATTGCAGTCATAATCTTCGTCATTAAATATGTCATTTACATACATTATTTCGAATTATCTATTTCTACTTTGCCTTTTAAGACGGAAAATCTACTACCACATACTTGAAAATATTCTACACATTTATAGGTCTCATGATATTATAACTAGCATTTTTCATCATCTAAATAGACGATGAAAAAGAAAAGTGACATAATAATATTTCATGCATTTTAAGCCGAAGGAAGTCTGTAATTATATATTAGTAGATACACACCACCATTGGCCGTCACAACAAACCCCACCACTGTCCCGATGAGTCATAGAGCGCATCGCGCTGTGTCCCCCCGCGCTGCACTATGGCGCCACCCCCTCGTCCATGTGGGCGGCTCTCCCCACTACCGTCCTATACCGAGCTCCCGCCACCACGCGGCCCTGGTCCTAAGGCCCGAAACCCCCCGTAGCAACAGTGCTGCATGTCCCCAGGGGCCTATCACGGTCGGTAATTATGCACTGACCGCCGGTCGGTAACTTTTTTTAATTATCCTAAGGAGGTAAGTGCTGAAGTAGACCAATGTTTTTGTAAGAAATGCTATATATATATTATAAAAACTGCCTGATGTGATACATTTTTGATGATTAGCCTGAACCCTGTATAGAGGAATACGCTTAATGTTTATTCCCTACCACCCGTTACCATTATTGACAAGATATGAGGAGATGGAGGTGAAGGAAACAGAAAAGAAGAAAAATAGATATTTTAAATATAGTATATTGTATATTGCAAGAAACAGTAGCTGTACGTATTTATTAAGAGAATAAGTCCTTAAGCATGGCCATTCTGGACAGCCGTGGCGCTCCGCACGAAGGAGAGGTACTCGTGGTTATACAGGGAGAGTAGCTCCACCAATAGCTGATAAAGAGCCGGCGACCACAGGCCTTTCTTTTCCAAAACCAGCCGAAGATTGGTTGAATATGTTGTCCCTGGAGGGGTCATCCCCGAGGCTATCGAGCTCCGCAATCAGCGTGTCTTTGCAGCTGTTAGCGCTGTCGGTGATCTCGCGTAGTCTGCTTATTTGGATGGTCACGCAGCGCAAGACCCTTTGGAGATTTAGGTACGACACCCTCTTCATTACGACCATGGGTGTGTACGCTCTAGCTCTTTTAACGCCCGAGTCGTCGCTACTCGTAGATAGCGGTACAGATGGTTTGAAAATAATGGCCCGCTCGCCATACGAGTACGTGAAGATTATTTCGTGAGCGGGCGTGGCAATAGGTGTGTTAAAAGCCTCAGGTACTTCCTTCATGTTGTCCTCGGCGACGAAGAACTTGTCGATGACAGGGAAGTGTTCGGCGACGATACCCCACTCGCTAGGTTCAAACTCCACACCGGAATAATCTTGATTAACGAAGCGTATTACAGGCGACAAGCCTCCCGATCGGTTTAAAGAGAAGCCGGTAATTATTTGTTTCGAAAACGAGCGGTTTAACTCGTACACAGTGGACAGTAGTACTTGCTTCTTGTACATGGTGATTGTAGGAAGCGATAGTATACGATCAGTACGGGTGTCTGAGCAGTACTGCCTAAATCGGTATCTAAAAAACGGATCATCGAAATATCATTGAACATATACCCCCACCACCACAGCCTCCGCCACACACTGTATTCACAGGATACAGCGGACAAAGAGTACATGGCCTTGACAGAGTATTCTGCTGATACCGTAGGATGTATCAGAGATGACTAGATACTGATACCCTATAGCGAGTGAGTCTCTCCCGCGTGCATCTACATCAGCGTTAACATGATCCAGCGGCACGCGCGAGCGTCCACTGATGTACAGTCTGAGAAAGTCAGTAGAATCGCTACAGTGGTACATTGCACAAAGAAATTTATAAAGCTGTACGAAGAAGAAATGGCGCACTACGACGGCGAGGAATTTTTGCGGCATAGGCGTATACAAAGGGCGAAGACACGAGCCCTCTACCGCTATGCAAACCCCGAACAATATCCAGAGGAAGAGACCATACGAGAGTGGCTGCGATTAGGTCATTTAACGGGTGTACCGCTAGTATCGATATACATGTCGAAACCGGGAGCCCCGGGCGCTGATGAGCTATACGGTGATAATCCTGACATGATCTGCCGCAAGGGTTGGGCCTCTGGTGTGCGGCCAGTGATACTACCGGAGCTATCTATCGCTGCTATACTGGACAAGGGATACCGCGATTTCACACGGTGTAGCGTGACGCTGGGTTTTATCGGTGATCAGCGTTGTAACGATAGCCCTTACGCACAGCGCGTATGCACCCACGAGTGGCTGGCAAAAGACGAGTGGCGTATGTCCGACGATGGTAGCCCCAAGTGCCGCATCACATATCGACGCCCGATGATCAGGTCAGCCCTAGCGATGCTACGAAGCAGGTGTGAACGGCCCACACCGGAGGAGTTACCGCGTCACGCACCTATGCGTCTGGAATCGCAGGCGTGGTTGGCGGCATTCAATCACCTCGAGAAATTACGCGAAAGCTGCGTCACCCTATGGTGTTTGAGGGCTATGCGGGCCTACGAGACAGCGCTACACGCTCTAGAGAAACGATGCAGTCTGGCAGAGTTTATAGGGTGCGTTACCCTGGCGACACGGGATGGTCCACCACACCTGAAATATAAGGAATGCCGAACGAGCGTGGTCAGCATGCCCAGCGGCCTTTACGCGTACCTGGAAGCACTCGACGACACGTGGGATGTCTATACAAGCCACGATGTGTACGATGAGGAGGGCGAGCACGCTGAGGAATCGAACAATTTGGGGTACTATGCAATGGACACGCGAACAAGCCCGACGCAACATTCGACACGTACGGTGTATGGCAATTTTTCGCGACGAGAGCTGCGAGACACTACTGCAAGATAGTCGTGTCGGAAAGGATATCGCCGTGCAACTCATAGGTGGCGATATCGATGAGTTCGATACTGTAAAAGATTGGTGCGATCTTCTGGTAGCTACGGATTGTAAAACAGAGTAACACGATACGCGTCTCTGACCCTTACATCGCGATGGAGCGAGAGAGAGATGGTGATGCAGGCTGGAACGGTGTGCATCAGCAGATCGCTGCAACTACCGATGCATCACCTCTATACTGTTTTACACGTATTACGGATACACGGTATTTCGGGATCGGTGAACGAACGATCGATAAATTCTGTATATATATTTGTCTGTTTGCTACGATTGAAACGTTTTACCCAATTTTACCCGATTTTCGACGGATAACGCTGCCCTAAGAGAATCGTGATTTTTTTACCGCTGAATCAGCTGTTTTGCATGGTCACGTTTTAAGACACTGGTTTGAAATTAATATCGCAACGACTGTAAGATGGGCACGGGCTAGATGTACCCTGCTTTAGTTCGTATCACGCCGTCCCGGTAGATAGACTGATCACTTAGAGCAATCAACAGTTTAAAAAAGAAAAAATGTCATCTGTAACGCATATTCGCGAATGTATTGTCGATTTTGTAAAGACCCGCCGTCTGATAACGCCTACAAACGTGCGATTATTCTCGCCGGTGTGGTGCAGAGAATTAAGATATTTTGGTTTACGCACGTTAACGCTTAGATTGAAAACTGTATTTGCCCATTGCACTCTACGCGTGCTAGCCAGGGGTCACGAGAGAGGATATTTTAAAAACGACTCGTACATACTTTCGTTAGCCGTAGCGTGTATTAACAAACGGGGAGTGCGCGATAACCGTATCACCAGGGCTATTATAGCCGATCATGCGTTCCACGAAGGTATGTATTTTCCACCTACCGGTAATATTGCTTAAATAAACTGCTTTTAAAAACTAAATAAATTTTACAAGAATTGACGCGATTTCGCAACGACGATGCACCCGAGGAGGAGGAGGACCGGTTGCTTTTAGGGTGCCTCAAACGTGTGGAGGATGAGATTTACCCGGAGCCAAGCACCAGCACCGCGATGATGCACTACGTTAACGGTAAAGCATATACTTTTTAAAAAAAAGTTTACGCCTAATATACGTTTTTAAAAAAAGTGCCAGGACCATCGACAGCCCCGAACACGCGAGCGGCTGAAGAAGAAGAAGGAGAAACACGTTACGACACACAGGGTATGTGTCATACAGCGTCGAAAAAAAAAGAAAAAACTTGTTGTGCTATTCATAAATTTTTACAGACGCGTTCATGGCTATAGCGTCGGACGCCGACGAAGACGGCGACGACGACGACCAGGATGATGTCGACGATCGCTCCACCGCTTCCAACGATTCAAACGAGCACGATCCAGGTAATAATGATAAAGTACAGAAACCGCTGAAAATTTATTTGTGTGAAAATAATAAAAATAAAAAATTGTAGATTCGCTCGATACGGATATAGACAGCGATAGTCGGGACCCTGTGGTACAGGGTGCCCTGCTACCACCGCCTGATCAGGCCAATGCTGAAGAACCGATACTCTGGGTTGCCAGGAACGGTGTGCACGTAGCGGCGGATGCCGACGAGGCTGCTGAAGTATTAGCAGAGCTCGATGATACTGATGACGATGAGAATCCAAACGACTCGGAAGAAGGTAGCGTGAAAAGCTATGTTCCTTAGCGTTTAACGCTTTTTTTTTGTCGAAATTGCTAACTTTAAAAATGTAGGGGGTGATGAAAGGCAGTTAGACGCGCTATTCTCATACATAGGGTCAATGCTTAATCCTCGCGAGGAATGAGAAGTCAGTATGCGCTTAACACTTTTTCTTGTTTAACAAGTAAAAAATAAAAAACTTTTTTTTCCAAACGTTAGATGCAGAGGACGACGGGGTATGTCGACAGATCGGTGGTGGCCCCCTTCTTCGACCGCAGAGCGACAACGATGACGGCGACGGAGATATCAGTAACGACGTGCTACCGCCTGGATATAGATTTACAATACTGTCCGAAACGACGCGTCGTATAAATAGGTTCCGTTTAGACGGGCGTGAAATAGCAATGGCTATCCGGAGGCCGCCCGAAGACCCTGATACAAATACGGTATCATAGTAAATTACAAAAACAATTTGCTCTCGAACTTGTGACAAACGCGTGTGTAGACATACCGCCGGACGGCTGCGGTATTCCAGAAATTGATAAATTTCAAAGTTACCTAGCCCCGAGCGGTATAGCAATCGTTGTTTACGATTTTGACAGCATAGGCAGCGGCGAGAAACCGCTGTACGACGGTTCGCAAGCAGTCGATGACGCGTACGGATCAGGGAGACCACGGCAAACGCTCCGCATCCTGTATTATAATAATTCGCAGCATTATCAGCCTATTTTAAATATGCGGGGTGCGGTCGGTAGTCGTGGTTTTTGCATACCATGTAACAGATCTTATACGCACGAGGCAGAGCATAAGTGTTCCCACAAATGCGCTAGATGTTTCGGAAAACCGCTCTGCGATTCAGCTCTCTCCACACTGTATTGTCGCGAGTGCCATAGGTACTTTTTTGGCCAAATCTGTTTCGATAACCATATAAACACGCTATTTATCAAACAGAAGGGAAAAGAAAAGAGCGTATGTCAGGCCGTTCGCAGCTGTCCACAGTGTCTCAGGCCGCTTCAAAGAGCGCTGCGTAAACACTCTTGCGATAAGGTGTACTGCAGAGTCTGCAAGAGCGTTAACAGAGTAGGCCATCAGTGTTACGTCAGACCGGTAAAAAAGGCGCCCGTGGAAAAAAATATTCTATTCATTTTTTACGATTTTGAAACACAGCAGATACAGAAGCTGCCCGGTGACGACACGGTACGCATCCACACACCAAACCTGTGTATCGTTCAGCAAATGTGTACAGCGTGCATAAACGATACAGATCTCGCGAGGGTATGCCCGTCTTGCGGTGTACGCGAGTACGTCTTTGAAGATGACCCCGTAAGGCAGTTTGTAGATTACGCGTGCGACCCTAAAAGAAAATCGTTTCAGAGAGTGATCTGTGTGGCGCATAACGCCAAGGGTTTCGACGCGCAGTTTATACTGAAGTATATCGTGAAGCGTAAACGGAAAACTCTAAAGCCACCGACGCTGATACTCAGTGGCACGAGTATCATAATGATGAAGACGGGTCGTGTAACATTCATAGACAGCCTTAATTATTTTCACATGTCTCTGAGTGCCCTACCAAAAGCCTTCGGTCTCGTGGACTCGGCTGGTTTGAAACAAAAAGGTGTATTTCCGCATCTATTCAATACTCCCGAGAATCAGCATTATATCGGTCCTCTACCACCACTCGAGTTTTATTCACCCGACACTATGCCTACGGCCCAACGTAATCAATTCTTAGCATGGTATAACGAACAACGGTCTGCGGGCTACGTATTTAACTTTCGAACAGAGTTTATTGATTACTGTAGATCCGACTTCACCATCCTCAGACAGGCATGCGTTTCTTTCCGCGCAATGATTCTCCAGCACGGTAGCGTTTGTCCTTTCTCGGAGAGCACCACCATAGCCTCAGCGTGTTCGAGAGTTTTTAGAAAAAACTTTTTGCGGGACGAGCAGATAGCCATTTTACCACCGGGTGGATACCGTTACTGCGAGAAACAATCACGTAAGGCCCTGTTATGGCTCCTCTCGCTGGAGCATCGTTGGGGTTGTACCATAGTTCACGCACGGCGCACTCGGGAGTACTGTTACGTATATCGACCTTCATTCCGGAACAGAAGAATAACGTAGCCGACAGAAAGCATAATTGTAAACTCAGCACGTTACCCAGTGCATTGCCCGTGCCACCTACCCAGCTGGTTAACCGAGTGCATTCCTAACGTCCTAACCGTACCTAGAGCATCAGCAAAAATCGACTATATAAGCAGCCAAAATCATGGCAGAGACGCTCAGAAAATCATTCAGTTTTACGCGTAAAACATCGGACTGCACGTTGTCACTCGTGGCTCTAACCGTTAGAGTATTAGATTCAGTGTAATATTCGCAATCTGGCCTAGGTACGGATTCGTTATTACATACCCTAGGGAACAAGCTGGATCGGTTACCGGGCAAAATTGAGCTCCAAAGACTAGTCTTTCCAAGTAACGCATAGATTTGATAGATTTCTGTTCCACCAAATTTCTTTTTGCCTTAACCTCACACACAGTCAGGTTTTGTAATCCAATATCACAATATTTTTATCCCAGTATTTCTCATAATCGAAAAACTGTACATGACATTTAACTGAAACTTCTATATTGATTGTAACAATATATCGCAAATTCATATTTTACTCGCGTTCTAAATATCTATTACCCACCCTCTAACATTTCAGAGAATATCTATCCACGTTGGAATAGCAAGGCGTGTTTCAACACCTTAAACGAGCAGCGAACCCACCATTGAGTGCATTCTTACCGCTCGGAATTCACTCAAATATTATTCACGTTACCTCCGGTCGTCCCTTTTCTTTGGTTACTTCTAAATTTTTGTTATCAAATTTAAAGGCCTCGCTGGCCACTACGGCCTACGTAACAGAATTGGTGACAGCGGTGGGATACCCTCCGAACTAGTGTTAACTCAACCTAAAAAAGCAACACCTATCTTATCCAACTTCGAAAACCGACTAAGGAAGTTGGACTTCGGGTCAACTTCCCCATTGTTATTTTCGAAGATCTCCATACTTCAAAACCGACTAAGGAAGCTGGACTTCGGGTCAGCTTCCCCATTGTTATTTTGAAGTCCCTCATTCTTCAAAAACCGACTAAGGAAGTTGGACTTCGGGTCAACTTCCCCATTGTTATTTTTGAAGTCCTGTCTTTCAAGAACCGACTAAGGAAGTTGGACTTCGGGTCAACTTCCCCATTGTTATTCTTGAGCACCTTAACCGCCTTCAGAAATCAACTAAGGAAGTTGGACTTCGGGTCAACTTCCCCATTGTTATTTTTGAAGTAACCCATCCTTTCTAAGCGTGACTAAGGAAGTTGGACTTCGGGTCAACTTCCCCATTGTCATCTTGGAAATCCTATCAATTCAAACCATCCTAATCAAGTTGGTACCACGAACGAGTTCAGTCACATATACATATTGGACGTTTGTTAAATAACCATTTCGGAACTGCTCAAACTTGTTACTCCAACATGGCAGATGCAGATTTATCTAGATCCCTAATAGAAGCATTTAACTTCACAACATCGCAAGCTAGAATACAAAACGCAGCATTAGAAATTCCCAAATACGACGGTGAGACAACTTCACTTACAAATTTTGTACGCGCTGCAAAAACCGGAGCACAACAGTTAGTAGCTGGCGAAGAAACGCGATACCTGCTCCAAGTATTAAACAAACTCCGTGGAGCCGCGCGAGCTAGCGTAGAAGAAAAAGATTTCACCACACTTGACGATCTAGTAGAACACCTAAAGAAGCGATACGCTCCAGGAAGGAATTTATCTTCCTTCCTTAGTGAAATAGGAAGACTGAGAATAGGAAAGACGGAAAGTCTTAGAAAATATATAAATAGAGCAACGAAACTACAGGGTGTCCCAGAATTACTTTTACACCCGAAAGTGGGTGATGGCTGGGGGTCCCCCGAGTACCCTCCCGCAAACCGTTTGCAAAAATTCGTAATAGTTTTTAAATGAGAAGCATTTAAGTGCGACCAATCAGAACGAAGGATTTCCGCGAATTAACTCGCGGATGCCAAAGATAGCTGCTTTGCAATAGCTTCCCACAAATTCCGCGCTTAGCAATTGTTTCATAGCCCGAGCGAGCGTCGTAGGATTTGTTGACAAACTACCAATATGGGCATGGGCGTGGCTTAGGCTGGCGCAGCAGCTACACGTGCAACGCGCGATCGGCAATTGTTTCGGGATACGCATTCAGCCAGACGAAAACCGGTACACGGTGTCCAAAACGTCATGCACTGAATTTTATAGCAGTCCGGAAGAAAACAGATTATTAAAGTGAGAGGGAGTCGAGAGGGTGGGTGGTGGGACTGATGCATTAAATATAAAATGAACTGAAAACTAATCATAAAAGTATTACTTTTCCGTCCTGTGAATAGCCATATCGAATTTCCAACACATCGCCATTGCTGATTTCAAAGTTATAGAGTACTCATCGATTCTGGAGACTGTAAAAAATACGTAAAATAGGAAAATAGATTAGGAGAGAAACGCAAAGACACGTATCCCTTCTCTTCGTCCCTAGAATGTTCACACCAAGTTGCAGCACGTTGCGACTTTCGGTGGCAACATTTATCGACTTTGAATTTTGCAAAAAATACAAGAAATGGAAAAAATGATCTGGGACAAAAATGCAAAAACACGTATCCCTTTTTTTCGTCCCAAGAATCGGTATACCAAATTGCAGCCTTTTGCGACTTCCGGTGGCAAAGTTACGCAACACTTGTCGACCCCGCAAGTTGTGAAAAATACGTCAAACTGAAAAAATGGACTAGGAGAGAAATGCAAAAACACGTATCCCTTTTTTTCGTCCCAAGAATGTCCACGACAAATTGCAGCCCTTTGCGACTTCCGGTGGCAAAGTTACGCATCGCTTGTCGACTCCGGATTTTGTGAAAAATACGTCAAACTGAAAAAATGGACTAGGAGAGAAATGCAAAAACACGTATCCCTTTTTTTCGTCCCAAGAATGTCCACGACAAATTGCAGCCCTTTGCGACTTCCGGTGGCAAAGTTACGCATCGCTTGTCGACTCCGGATTTTGTGAAAAATACGTCAAACTGAAAAAATGGACTAGGAGAGAAATGCAAAAACACGTATCCCTTTTTTTCGTCCCAAGAATCAGTATACCAAATTGCAGCCCTTTGCGACTTCCGGTGGCAAAGTTACGCATCGCTTGTCGACTCCGGATTTTGTGAAAAATACGTTAAACTGAAAAAATGGACTAGGAGAGAAATGCAAAAACACGTATCCCTTTTTTTCGTCCCAAGAATGTCCACGACAAATTGCAGCCCTTTGCGACTTCCGGTGGCAAAGTTACGCATCGCTGGTCGACTCCGGATTTTGTGAAAAATACGTTAAACTGAAAAAATGGACTAGCAGAGAAATGCAAAAACACGTATCCCTTTTTTTCGTCCCAAGAATGTCCACGACAAATTGCAGCCCTTTGCGACTTCCGGTGGCAAAGTTACGCATCGCTTGTCGACTCCGGATTTTGTGAAAAATACGTCAAACTGAAAAAATGGACTGGGAGAGAAATGCAAAAACACGTATCCCTTTTTTTCGTCCCAAGAATCGGTATACCAAATTGCAGCCCTTTGCGACTTCCGGTGGCAAAGTTACGCATCGCTGGTCGACTCCGGATTTTGTGAAAAATACGTCAAACTGAAAAAATGGACTAGGAGAGAAATGCAAAAACACGTATCCCTTTTTTTCGTCCCAAGAATCGGTATACCAAATTGCAGCCCTTTGCGACTTCCGGTGGCAAAGTTACGCATCGCTTGTCGACTCCGGATTTTGTGAAAAATACGTTAAACTGAAAAAATGGACTAGCAGAGAAATGCAAAAACACGTATCCCTTTTTTTCGTCCCAAGAATCGGTATACCAAATTGCAGCCTTTTGCGACTTCCGGTGGCAAAGTTACGCAACACTTGTCGACCCCGCAAGTTGTGAAAAATACGTCAAACTGAAAAAATGGACTAGGAGAGAAATGCAAAAACACGTATCCCTTTTTTTCGTCCCAAGAATGTCCACGACAAATTGCAGCCCTTTGCGACTTCCGGTGGCAAAGTTACGCATCGCTTGTCGACTCCGGATTTTGTGAAAAATACGTCAAACTGAAAAAATGGACTGGGAGAGAAATGCAAAAACACGTATCCCTTTTTTTCGTCCCAAGAATCGGTATACCAAATTGCAGCCCTTTGCGACTTCCGGTGGCAAAGTTACGCATCGCTGGTCGACTCCGGATTTTGTGAAAAATACGTCAAACTGAAAAAATGGACTAGGAGAGAAATGCAAAAACACGTATCCCTTTTTTTCGTCCCAAGAATCGGTATACCAAATTGCAGCCCTTTGCGACTTCCGGTGGCAAAGTTACGCATCGCTTGTCGACTCCGGATTTTGTGAAAAATACGTTAAACTGAAAAAATGGACTAGCAGAGAAATGCAAAAACACGTATCCCTTTTTTTCGTCCCAAGAATCGGTATACCAAATTGCAGCCTTTTGCGACTTCCGGTGGCAAAGTTACGCAACACTTGTCGACCCCGCAAGTTGTGAAAAATACGTCAAACTGAAAAAATGGACTAGGAGAGAAATGCAAAAACACGTATCCCTTTTTTTCGTCCCAAGAATGTCCACGACAAATTGCAGCCCTTTGCGACTTCCGGTGGCAAAGTTACGCATCGCTTGTCGACTCCGGATTTTGTGAAAAATACGTCAAACTGAAAAAATGGACTAGGAGAGAAATGCAAAAACACGTATCCCTTTTTTTCGTCCCAAGAATGTCCACGACAAATTGCAGCCCTTTGCGACTTCCGGTGGCAAAGTTACGCATCGCTTGTCGACTCCGGATTTTGTGAAAAATACGTCAAACTGAAAAAATGGACTGGGAGAGAAATGCAAAAACACGTATCCCTTTTTTTCGTCCCAAGAATCGGTATACCAAATTGCAGCCCTTTGCGACTTCCGGTGGCAAAGTTACGCATCGCTGGTCGACTCCGGATTTTGTGAAAAATACGTCAAACTGAAAAAATGGACTAGGAGAGAAATGCAAAAACACGTATCCCTTTTTTTCGTCCCAAGAATGTCCACGACAAATTGCAGCCCTTTGCGACTTCCGGTGGCAAAGTTACGCATCGCTTGTCGACTCCGGATTTTGTGAAAAATACGTCAAACTGAAAAAATGGACTAGGAGAGAAATGCAAAAACACGTATCCCTTTTTTTCGTCCCAAGAATGTCCACGACAAATTGCAGCCCTTTGCGACTTCCGGTGGCAAAGTTACGCATCGCTTGTCGACTCCGGATTTTGTGAAAAATACGTCAAACTGAAAAAATGGACTAGGAGAGAAATGCAAAAACACGTATCCCTTTTTTTCGTCCCAAGAATGTCCACGACAAATTGCAGCCCTTTGCGACTTCCGGTGGCAAAGTTACGCATCGCTTGTCGACTCCGGATTTTGTGAAAAATACGTCAAACTGAAAAAATGGACTAGGAGAGAAATGCAAAAACACGTATCCCTTTTTTTCGTCTCAAGAATCGGTATACCAAATTGCAGCCCTTTGCGACTTCCGGTGGCAAAGTTACGCATCGCTTGTCGACTCCGGATTTTGTGAAAAATACGTTAAACTGAAAAAATGGACTAGGAGAGAAATGCAAAAACACGTATCCCTTTTTTTCGTCCCAAGAATCGGTATACCAAATTGCAGCCCTTTGCGACTTCCGGTGGCAAAGTTACGCATCGCTTGTCGACTCCGGATTTTGTGAAAAATACGTTAAACTGAAAAAATGGACTAGCAGAGAAATGCAAAAACACGTATCCCTTTTTTTCGTCCCAAGAATGTCCACGACAAATTGCAGCCCTTTGCGACTTCCGGTGGCAAAGTTACGCATCGCTTGTCGACTCCGGATTTTGTGAAAAATACGTCAAACTGAAAAAATGGACTAGGAGAGAAATGCAAAAACACGTATCCCTTTTTTTCGTCCCAAGAATGTCCACGACAAATTGCAGCCCTTTGCGACTTCCGGTGGCAAAGTTACGCATCGCTGGTCGACTCCGGATTTTGTGAAAAATACGTCAACCTGAAAAAATGGACTAGGAGAGAAATGCAAAAACACGTATCCCTTTTTTTCGTCCCAAGAATGTCCACGACAAATTGCAGCCCTTTGCAACTTCCGGTGGCAAAGTTACGCATCGCTGGTCGACTCCGGATTTTGTGAAAAATACGTCAACCTGAAAAAATGGACTAGGAGAGAAATGCAAAAACACGTATCCCTTTTTTTCGTCCCAAGAATGTCCACGACAAATTGCAGCCCTTTGCGACTTCCGGTGGCAAAGTTACGCAACACTTGTCGACCCTGAATTTTCAAAAAAATACGTCAAATTGTTTCCATTTTTCTGAGCATATTTACTAATAACCTAGTACTCCGAGGCATGATCCACGACCTTTCGGTTATCCAGTCCATCATAATTACTGCTCCCACTTTCCTGAAATACTGAGGCCTGTCGTATCAGCGATTCAAATCATCAGTGTGGATTCGAGTTACTTCGTAGCATCGCAGTGTCTTAATTTTATCATTATAAATGTATAGTCTTCGGAGTCTTGGTGTTCCTTATTCTAGTCTTTACGATATGTATGGAGAAAGTATGGAAAAGGCGTATACTGACCTAGCTACATATTAAATAATATATTAGCGAGAGGACGTGAAATTTATAAAATTAGGGATTATGTTTATTTAACGCATTTATTGAAAAAGTTATTAGAAAATTATTATACATTTCATTAAATTAAATTAATTTAATTTTACTTCTTATTACTATCGAAATCGCAATATCACGTATATAATTAACGTACAGAAGTGTATTCAATCGGTAAGTAATACAATTATACTGAATTTATACATTATTCATTATAATATTTTACATTAAGACCTTCCAACGTCTTTGTAGGTTGCATTTAATATTATTGTTTCACGGTATGTATCCTGGAATGATGTTGGTCCATTCTCGTTCTTCGCCACCTCAATTTTTTCAGTCTGAAAGAAAAAGAAGAATAGATTGTTATTCCTTATTCGTTGAATAATTTGAAAAACAGATTATAGTACGTAGTAATAAGTACCAACCTGTTGATAAAGTTTTGAGTTTCTTGCTTGCCTGAATGGTGTAATTCCTCGCGACTTTTTATCTCGGGCTCATGAAAATAAATAGAAAATAAAAAAAAATTTAATGATTAAATTAATCAATAAAGTAAACTTGGTCTTAATGGTGCATACGTACTTTTTTCGAAGTCGGCCAAATGATTGCTCTCACCGCACATTTTGTATACCTGGAATTAAAACATATATTAGTTAGCATATTGTAATTGTTAATTACTTAAGGCGTTATGAAACATACCTTCAGTACTGAAGTTGTCAGATTATAAGACCGCCCAGTCGTCACAGTGCGCAGACAATCAGCGTTGAATTGAGCCCCTAAAGCATAATAAAAATCCACATAAATTTTATATAAAATTATAACATTTTTTTAAAAATAAATAATTCTTGTATATTACCTTAATGAAGAAGGTGCTCGAAATGGCCTCCATTTGCCTCAATGCAGCATCTTGCACGCTGCAAGAGGCTGCTACGACAATTCACCAGCATTTCCGGTGTGACGGAACGCATGGCGCTGTCGATGCGCAGATGGAGGTCTTGCACTGTCTCGATCGGCGTCCTGTATACGACCGATTTAACGTGTCCCCAGAGGAAGAAATCCAAGGGCGTCAAATCTGGGGAACGTGGCGGCCATGCGCGGGTACCTCCGCGCCCAATCCAGCGCTGCGGAAATAAGATGTTCATCTCCTCGCGAACGCTCCGTGCCGAATGCGCTGGTGCTCCGTCGTGTTGCATCCAAACTTGCTCCAGATCTTCTTCGGATACGCCGCCGACTCGTAGGAGGGGACGGAGATTTCGCCTCAGAAATCTCAGATATTTCTCACCTGTGAGTGTCCCCTCCAATTCAAATGGTCCAATCTGTAATGACAGGAACCATTCGTTAAAATAAAGAATAATTACTTCAATCACATTACTACTTACCACTCGGTCCTTGACGATTCCCGCCCAAAGATTCACACCGAATCGTCGCTGTTGTTGACGAATGGGAACCGAAGCGTGCGGATTATCAGTAGCCCATACGTGAAAATTGTGGGTGTTCCAGCACCCAGAGCGTCCGAAAGTCGACTCATCGGTAAACATGATGTTTCCGATGAAAGTCGAATCTTCCTCCTGTCTCTGCAGGAGCCACGCACAAAATTCACGCCTGATAGTGTAATCAGACGGCTGGAGTTCTTGCACACGCGTATAATGATACGCGTGCCATTTCTCACCCCTGACAATCCTATGGACTGTGGTTCGTGACAATCCAAGCGAGCGTGCCACCGATCTCACGCTCGCTGTCGGATTTTCACGAATCGCATCCATCACACGCTCCTCGCTCTCTACCGTACGCCTCTGACGCGGTGCACCTGCGTCTCGGTGGTTCGGCATTACATTACCGGTCGTCTGCATACGCCTCACAGCACCGAGGATTACCGCAGCAGAGGGCAATCGCGTACGATTCGGGAAGCTCGCAGCGTACGCACGAGCCGCTTCGCGCGCATTGCATCCGCACATGCCGTATTTCAACACCATATCACCGTACTCATTGGAAGTATAACTCATCGCGTCACTGATCTGGAACTCAACAATGAAAAATTAAAAGGCCCAGGTATCAAAATATACCTACCGTAGTCCGTCCGTTCGCACAGGGCTCACGAGAAGAACTGACGAGAATCCGTGAGTGGGAGGAGAACTAACGACATGCAATTGGCGGGAAAACGTCGTTCCCTGTTACAATGTTGCATCGCGCCATGTGCATGTCGTTAGTTCTCCTCCCACTCACGGATTCTCGTCAGTTCTTCTCGTGAGCCCTGTGCGAACGGACGGACTACGGTAGGTATATTTTGATACCTGGGCCTTTTAATTTTTCATTGTTGAGTTCCAGATCAGTGACGCGATGAGTTATACTTCCAATGAGTACGGTGATATGGTGTTGAAATACGGCATGTGCGGATGCAATGCGCGCGAAGCGGCTCGTGCGTACGCTGCGAGCTTCCCGAATCGTACGCGATTGCCCTCTGCTGCGGTAATCCTCGGTGCTGTGAGGCGTATGCAGACGACCGGTAATGTAATGCCGAACCACCGAGACGCAGGTGCACCGCGTCAGAGGCGTACGGTAGAGAGCGAGGAGCGTGTGATGGATGCGATTCGTGAAAATCCGACAGCGAGCGTGAGATCGGTGGCACGCTCGCTTGGATTGTCACGAACCACAGTCCATAGGATTGTCAGGGGTGAGAAATGGCACGCGTATCATTATACGCGTGTGCAAGAACTCCAGCCGTCTGATTACACTATCAGGCGTGAATTTTGTGCGTGGCTCCTGCAGAGACAGGAGGAAGATTCGACTTTCATCGGAAACATCATGTTTACCGATGAGTCGACTTTCGGACGCTCTGGGTGCTGGAACACCCACAATTTTCACGTATGGGCTACTGATAATCCGCACGCTTCGGTTCCCATTCGTCAACAACAGCGACGATTCGGTGTGAATCTTTGGGCGGGAATCGTCAAGGACCGAGTGGTAAGTAGTAATGTGATTGAAGTAATTATTCTTTATTTTAACGAATGGTTCCTGTCATTACAGATTGGACCATTTGAATTGGAGGGGACACTCACAGGTGAGAAATATCTGAGATTTCTGAGGCGAAATCTCCGTCCCCTCCTACGAGTCGGCGGCGTATCCGAAGAAGATCTGGAGCAAGTTTGGATGCAACACGACGGAGCACCAGCGCATTCGGCACGGAGCGTTCGCGAGGAGATGAACATCTTATTTCCGCAGCGCTGGATTGGGCGCGGAGGTACCCGCGCATGGCCGCCACGTTCCCCAGATTTGACGCCCTTGGATTTCTTCCTCTGGGGACACGTTAAATCGGTCGTATACAGGACGCCGATCGAGACAGTGCAAGACCTCCATCTGCGCATCGACAGCGCCATGCGTTCCGTCACACCGGAAATGCTGGTGAATTGTCGTAGCAGCCTCTTGCAGCGTGCAAGATGCTGCATTGAGGCAAATGGAGGCCATTTCGAGCACCTTCTTCATTAAGGTAATATACAAGAATTATTTATTTTTAAAAAAATGTTATAATTTTATATAAAATTTATGTGGATTTTTATTATGCTTTAGGGGCTCAATTCAACGCTGATTGTCTGCGCACTGTGACGACTGGGCGGTCTTATAATCTGACAACTTCAGTACTGAAGGTATGTTTCATAACGCCTTAAGTAATTAACAATTACAATATGCTAACTAATATATGTTTTAATTCCAGGTATACAAAATGTGCGGTGAGAGCAATCATTTGGCCGACTTCGAAAAAAGTACGTATGCACCATTAAGACCAAGTTTACTTTATTGATTAATTTAATCATTAAATTTTTTTTTATTTTCTATTTATTTTCATGAGCCCGAGATAAAAAGTCGCGAGGAATTACACCATTCAGGCAAGCAAGAAACTCAAAACTTTATCAACAGGTTGGTACTTATTACTACGTACTATAATCTGTTTTTCAAATTATTCAACGAATAAGGAATAACAATCTATTCTTCTTTTTCTTTCAGACTGAAAAAATTGAGGTGGCGAAGAACGAGAATGGACCAACATCATTCCAGGATACATACCGTGAAACAATAATATTAAATGCAACCTACAAAGACGTTGGAAGGTCTTAATGTAAAATATTATAATGAATAATGTATAAATTCAGTATAATTGTATTACTTACCGATTGAATACACTTCTGTACGTTAATTATATACGTGATATTGCGATTTCGATAGTAATAAGAAGTAAAATTAAATTAATTTAATTTAATGAAATGTATAATAATTTTCTAATAACTTTTTCAATAAATGCGTTAAATAAACATAATCCCTAATTTTATAAATTTCACGTCCTCTCGCTAATATATTATTTAATATGTAGCTAGGTCAGTATACGCCTTTTCCATACTTTCTCCATACATATCGTAAAGACTAGAATAAGGAACACCAAGACTCCGAAGACTATACATTTATAATGATAAAATTAAGACACTGCGATGCTACGAAGTAACTCGAATCCACACTGATGATTTGAATCGCTGATACGACAGGCCTCAGTATTTCAGGAAAGTGGGAGCAGTAATTATGATGGACTGGATAACCGAAAGGTCGTGGATCATGCCTCGGAGTACTAGGTTATTAGTAAATATGCTCAGAAAAATGGAAACAATTTGACGTATTTTTTTGAAAATTCAGGGTCGACAAGTGTTGCGTAACTTTGCCACCGGAAGTCGCAAAGGGCTGCAATTTGTCGTGGACATTCTTGGGACGAAAAAAAGGGATACGTGTTTTTGCATTTCTCTCCTAGTCCATTTTTTCAGGTTGACGTATTTTTCACAAAATCCGGAGTCGACCAGCGATGCGTAACTTTGCCACCGGAAGTTGCAAAGGGCTGCAATTTGTCGTGGACATTCTTGGGACGAAAAAAAGGGATACGTGTTTTTGCATTTCTCTCCTAGTCCATTTTTTCAGGTTGACGTATTTTTCACAAAATCCGGAGTCGACCAGCGATGCGTAACTTTGCCACCGGAAGTCGCAAAGGGCTGCAATTTGTCGTGGACATTCTTGGGACGAAAAAAAGGGATACGTGTTTTTGCATTTCTCTCCTAGTCCATTTTTTCAGTTTGACGTATTTTTCACAAAATCCGGAGTCGACAAGCGATGCGTAACTTTGCCACCGGAAGTCGCAAAGGGCTGCAATTTGGTATACCGATTCTTGGGACGAAAAAAAGGGATACGTGTTTTTGCATTTCTCTCCTAGTCCATTTTTTCAGTTTGACGTATTTTTCACAAAATCCGGAGTCGACCAGCGATGCGTAACTTTGCCACCGGAAGTCGCAAAGGGCTGCAATTTGGTATACCGATTCTTGGGACGAAAAAAAGGGATACGTGTTTTTGCATTTCTCTCCCAGTCCATTTTTTCAGTTTGACGTATTTTTCACAAAATCCGGTGTCGACAAGCGATGCGTAACTTTGCCACCGGAAGTCGCAAAGGGCTGCAATTTGTCGTGGACATTCTTGGGACGAAAAAAAGGGATACGTGTTTTTGCATTTCTCTCCTAGTCCATTTTTTCAGTTTGACGTATTTTTCACAACTTGCGGGGTCGACAAGTGTTGCGTAACTTTGCCACCGGAAGTCGCAAAAGGCTGCAATTTGGTATACCGATTCTTGGGACGAAAAAAAGTGATACGTGTTTTTGCATTTCTCTGCTAGTCCATTTTTTCAGTTTAACGTATTTTTCACAAAATCCGGAGTCGACAAGCGATGCGTAACTTTGCCACCGGAAGTCGCAAAGGGCTGCAATTTGGTATACCGATTCTTGGGACGAAAAAAAGGGATACGTGTTTTTGCATTTCTCTCCTAGTCCATTTTTTCAGTTTGACGTATTTTTCACAAAATCCGGAGTCGACCAGCGATGCGTAACTTTGCCACCGGAAGTCGCAAAGGGCTGCAATTTGGTATACCGATTCTTGGGACGAAAAAAAGGGATACGTGTTTTTGCATTTCTCTCCCAGTCCATTTTTTCAGTTTGACGTATTTTTCACAAAATCCGGAGTCGACAAGCGATGCGTAACTTTGCCACCGGAAGTCGCAAAGGGCTGCAATTTGTCGTGGACATTCTTGGGACGAAAAAAAGGGATACGTGTTTTTGCATTTCTCTGCTAGTCCATTTTTTCAGTTTAACGTATTTTTCACAAAATCCGGAGTCGACCAGCGATGCGTAACTTTGCCACCGGAAGTCGCAAAGGGCTGCAATTTGTCGTGGACATTCTTGGGACGAAAAAAAGGGATACGTGTTTTTGCATTTCTCTCCTAGTCCATTTTTTCAGTTTAACGTATTTTTCACAAAATCCGGAGTCGACAAGCGATGCGTAACTTTGCCACCGGAAGTCGCAAAGGGCTGCAATTTGGTATACCGATTCTTGGGACGAAAAAAAGGGATACGTGTTTTTGCATTTCTCTCCTAGTCCATTTTTTCAGTTTGACGTATTTTTCACAAAATCCGGAGTCGACAAGCGATGCGTAACTTTGCCACCGGAAGTCGCAAAGGGCTGCAATTTGTCGTGGACATTCTTGGGACGAAAAAAAGGGATACGTGTTTTTGCATTTCTCTCCTAGTCCATTTTTTCAGTTTGACGTATTTTTCACAAAATCCGGAGTCGACAAGCGATGCGTAACTTTGCCACCGGAAGTCGCAAAGGGCTGCAATTTGTCGTGGACATTCTTGGGACGAAAAAAAGGGATACGTGTTTTTGCATTTCTCTCCTAGTCCATTTTTTCAGTTTGACGTATTTTTCACAAAATCCGGAGTCGACAAGCGATGCGTAACTTTGCCACCGGAAGTCGCAAAGGGCTGCAATTTGTCGTGGACATTCTTGGGACGAAAAAAAGGGATACGTGTTTTTGCATTTCTCTCCTAGTCCATTTTTTCAGTTTGACGTATTTTTCACAACTTGCGGGGTCGACAAGTGTTGCGTAACTTTGCCACCGGAAGTCGCAAAAGGCTGCAATTTGGTATACCGATTCTTGGGACGAAAAAAAGGGATACGTGTTTTTGCATTTTTGTCCCAGATCATTTTTTCCATTTCTTGTATTTTTTGCAAAATTCAAAGTCGATAAATGTTGCCACCGAAAGTCGCAACGTGCTGCAACTTGGTGTGAACATTCTAGGGACGAAGAGAAGGGATACGTGTCTTTGCGTTTCTCTCCTAATCTATTTTCCTATTTTACGTATTTTTTACAGTCTCCAGAATCGATGAGTACTCTATAACTTTGAAATCAGCAATGGCGATGTGTTGGAAATTCGATATGGCTATTCACAGGACGGAAAAGTAATACTTTTATGATTAGTTTTCAGTTCATTTTATATTTAATGCATCAGTCCCACCACCCACCCTCTCGACTCCCTCTCACTTTAATAATCTGTTTTCTTCCGGACTGCTATAAAATTCAGTGCATGACGTTTTGGACACCGTGTACCGGTTTTCGTCTGGCTGAATGCGTATCCCGAAACAATTGCCGATCGCGCGTTGCACGTGTAGCTGCTGCGCCAGCCTAAGCCACGCCCATGCCCATATTGGTAGTTTGTCAACAAATCCTACGACGCTCGCTCGGGCTATGAAACAATTGCTAAGCGCGGAATTTGTGGGAAGCTATTGCAAAGCAGCTATCTTTGGCATCCGCGAGTTAATTCGCGGAAATCCTTCGTTCTGATTGGTCGCACTTAAATGCTTCTCATTTAAAAACTATTACGAATTTTTGCAAACGGTTTGCGGGAGGGTACTCGGGGGACCCCCAGCCATCACCCACTTTCGGGTGTAAAAGTAATTCTGGGACACCCTGTATATCAAAGGGCACGAGCTGCTCAACTTGACAAATATCGCAACGATAAGGAAAGGAAAGCGGAATTAGAAGAACACACTCTCGAAAATTTTCTATACGGATTACCTCGTGAGATACGCCAGGAGGTTGTAATAAAAAATCCAAAATCGTTAGACGCTGGATTCGACCTAGTCATGGAACTAGAAAGGAAAATAAAAAATCATAATCGAGCTCGCAATAATTATGACAGTGATTCGCCAGATGACCATCGGAGGTCCAGAAGAAACTACTCGAGTAGGCGATCACACAAACGAGTTTCGTACCCAAACTCTCCAAGCCCTTACGATAGGTATCACAGAAAACATTACCAAGATGTCTCTAGTTCAAGTTCAAGCGCGAGCTCTACTTCTGAATGCAGTGATGACGAAAGAGTCAATCACCATCGCACTTACGGAATGCATGTCAGGAGGTATCGTTCCTCCTCAGCATCCACCGACACTTCCAGGTCTCGCGATCGGAACAGAGAGAAAACGCCCGAACGTAGGAAGCAGCGAAAAAAGTTATTTTGCTGGAAATGCGACAGCAAGGGTCACGACGGAAAGACTTGTCGGAAGTCTCGAGCAAAATCCCCATCACCTAGTAGGGAGAGAAATCATCGAAGATCCGATCGCCATAGATCATCCTCTACCGAATCCACCGGTTCTTTAAAATCGCAAGGCGCTCACCGCGTTCCACACACGGTGAGCGACAACAAATCCAAAGCGAAGGACGAAGGAAAGACCGTGAGGTTCACGGACAGAACAACACCCAAGGAAGACCGGAATACTACGTCAAGGAAGCTCCTCCACCGACAATCATCCTCCAAGTCCCCGAGCTAAGAGGAAAGGAAAATACCTTTCTAATCGATTCGGGATCCTCAGTCAACTTAATCCAACTGGAAAGTCTTAACGATGATGCAAAGTTAGAATACAAGGAAATAATTGATGTTGAAGGTGTATCAGGACATTTCGTCACCACTGTGGGAGCCGTGTTACTAACCATCGGTAATCGAAAAGTATTCTTCTATGTGGTCAAAGGATCCTCTTGGCCATACAGCGGTATACTTGGAGTCGCATATTTCACGCAGGATAATGCAGAAATATCCTTCCACCATAAAACAATAGTGACAGACGACAACCCGATACGACCAAAGCCATTTGCCCAAGCTGGAGAAACAAAAACGGCAGCATATTCGGCACAAAGAACCAAGCACGTCATAAAGGCTCGCTCGCGACAACAAGTTGCGATAAGGATAGCGAATACGGAAATCACCGAAGGATACCTGCCTCGAATAAAAAGTCCTCGAGATATTATAATCGGAGAAAATCTGGTGACCAATCGCCGAGGAATCTGCTACACTATTGCAACAAACGTCAGCAACAAAAATCAAGAACTCGAATTGGATCCTCAGATACTGGAACCCTTCGAATTCCTCTCAGAAGCAGGAGACTCCTATGGCGAAGCAACCATGGATCACGAGGAACGTTTTAACCAAATTCAGAAGGCTTTAAGGTTGGATCACCTCAATAAGGAAGAACAAGAACACGTAGCCGAGATTATCAACGACTTTCCGGATCAATTTCACCTTACCGGTGACAAACTAGGAATTTCAAAAACAGTCGTTCATACAATACCTACTATAGATGAAACACCGACCCATACTAAACAGTATCGATACCCGCCAATTCATCAAAAGGAGATCAAACGTCAAATTACCAACTTGCTTGAAAATGACGTCATTCAATCATCCACATCACCATACAATTCACCTCTGTGGATTGTCCCCAAAAAGGCCGATTCACAAGGGAGCCCGAGGTGGAGAATGGTGATCGACTTCAGAGCGCTTAACGAAAAAACGATTGGAGATAGTTATCCCCTACCTTGCATCACGGAGATACTAGACCAAGTCGGTAGCGCTAAATATTTCTCTGTATTCGACCTAGCCAGTGGATTCCACCAGATAGGAATGGATCCCAAGGACAGAACAAAAACAGCATTTACAACACCCAATGGGCACTACGAATACATCCGAATGCCCTTTGGCCTCAAAAACGCACCAGCAACATTCCAGAGGTTAATGGACCAAGTTCTAACTGGACTACAAGGAACAGAGCTATTTGTGTACCTAGATGATATCGTCATTTTCGCATCATCCCTTGAAGAACATGGACAGAAGGTCCGAGCTATGCTCCAACGACTGAAGGAACACGGATTAACACTTCAACCGGATAAATGCGAGTTCTTACGTAAGGAAGTCACTTATTTAGGCCACATACTTTCAGAAGAAGGAGTTCGTCCTGACCCAAAGAAACTGATAGCAGTAAAAAATTTCCCCATACCCAAAAATCAGAAGAACATTAAACAGTTTCTGGGTTTAGCAGGATACTATCGAAGGTTCATTGCAAATTTCTCTAAAATAGCCAAACCTCTGACAAGCTTACTAAAGAAAGAAGTCACTTTTCATTGGGGACCAGAACAACAAGCTGGTTTTGAAACCTTGAGAGATATGCTGTGCCAAGAACCCATACTCCAATACCCGAATTTCAATGAACCCTTCATTGTAACAACTGATGCTTCTGACTATGCCATCGGAGCTATTCTGAGTCAAGGAAAAATTGGTCAAGACCTGCCAATAGCATACACCTCAAGACTTCTGAACTCTGCAGAAACCAACTACTCGACTACTGAAAAGGAGTGTCTTGCTATCATCTACGCTGTAGCATACTTCCGACCCTATCTATACGGTCACAAGTTCACTTTGGTAACAGATCATCGTCCTCTAGTCTGGCTACACTCCGTCAAGGACCCTAGTTCAAGACTGATGCGATGGAGACTTAAACTAGCTGATTACGAATACACGGTCACATACAAGTCGGGTAAAACCAACCTAAATGCAGACGCACTATCCCGCAATCCAACAGTGCTCTCCTATCCAATAAAACCTAAGGAAGGAGACCGGCCATATAAGCCATTGCCACATCAAAGAAAAATCAGCCTAGAAGACAGTACAATTGGGAAACGAATAAAAACAAGATCACGGCCAACTGTGAATTACAACGAGTCATCTACTAGCTCGCTAGATACAGACAACGATACGTGTCATGAAGAAACTGGAAATAGAAGCATGTTACCTTCCCTACTGACCGAGACAATACTGGAAGAAGAGGAAACCGAAGAGGCTAACAAAGAATCATCCCCCTCGCGGAACTTTGACCTCCAAAGTCTGTTTGAAGAGACCTATAGCGATGACGAATCAGAACCTACGAAGGAACAATTGACAGTAGGAAGATTGAAACATCTATTCATTAAAGATCCAAAAATAATAGAACTAGGCTCAGCATCAGAGACATCATCCGACGAAGACACGGACCTAACCCAAATAGATACCTTCTGGTGGGACGGGAAGGCTATGGAATCTCCCCAAGACGAATTAAGAAGGGCAGATTTTGCACAGGACGAGAACGAAGCTAGGCAAATATATGAAGACCTAGGAGACTTAACCCTGCACGAAGCCAAGCAAAAAATTAAGGAAATATCTCAGACCTTACCTTCCTTGGAAAACATAGCACCACCAAAGAAGAACATCGAAAACCTACAGGATCCTACAATCATTGCAGGCAGCACGCCAAAATTGAACAAACAACACACCCAACGAAGAGTATCCTTCATGCCTACTCCTCGACGTAGCCTACAACCAACAGCGCAATCAACACCAGGAGCTAGAAATCAGAACCCCGAGACAGCGATAGACACCTGCATAGATAACACTCATAGATCACCACCACAACAAAAAGGAGTCATGCTACCACTGGTTGACATATCATCCTCAAGCGATGACTCGGACATTGACTGCGAGATCACTATATCGGAGACCGCTCTTACAGGAAAAGAAGGTAACCTGGCCCACTTCCTACCAGCCGACGGTCAATTAATGAACCCAGTAAACCGAACGTTCAAGGAATTAAATTACCTTGATCAGGACAAAATATCGGTAGAAAAACCCAGAAGGGGACATGTTTTCATCTCCCGACAAGGGATCAAGCGAATTTACACTCTTATACACACGAACTATTGCTACGAGAAACCAACAACAGAAGATGTTCAATTAGCTCTGGAAGCATTAAAAGTCGCTATGAGAAAATCCAAAGTCAACAATGTTAGAATCCCCGCAAAAGGGAACGGACTCGACGAAATGCCAATGGGAACGTTAATACAGTGCATAAAGATAGCATTTCAAGATTATGCAAGTAAAATCACTCTTTGCACGGGAATCATCGAAACACCGCCACCGGATCTCCGCCAAGAAATTATAAAGGAACATCACGAAAGTCTCACCGGGGGACATAAAGGCGTCACTAAGACATACCGAAGGATACGAGAACGTTTTAACTGGCCTGATATGCACCACCAAATTCAAGAATATATCCGGAGTTGCGATAGCTGTCAGAAGCAAAAGCTAGTTCGCATAAAAACGCGAGAACCAATGCTTATCACCGATACACCTGTGGAACCATTCCATAAAATCTCTCTCGACACAGTAGGTCCTTTACCAGAATCCCCTAACGGGAACAAGTACATTTTGACCCTGCAGGATAATTTAACCAAATATTGTCTCGCAGTAGCTATTCCCAACATACGAGCTACAACTATTGCCGATGCATTTGCACGACATTTCATAAGTCAATTTGGAACACCTAAAGCCATCTTAACGGACAAAGGAACCTGTTTTACTAGCGAACTTTTCAAAAATTTGGCAAAAATATTTCGAATAAAATTAATCACTACGTCTGGCTACCGACCTCAAGATAACGGAGCATTAGAAAGAAGCCATCACGTTCTCGTGGAATACCTGAAACATTACATGGATGCATATGATGACTGGGAATTACTGCTACCATTCGCAATGTTTTCATATAATACCTCGGTACACGAAGCAACGAATTTCACTCCCTATGAACTCATCTTTGGAAAACCTGCAAGAATACCTTCATCGTATCCGGACACAAATGATCTAAAAACGTACGGCGACTACTTAACAGAACTAATCACCCATCTGGACAAAATCAGACACATTTCTCGCAATACGTTAGTTCAGACCAAGGAAAAAACAAAGGAACGATACGACAAGAAAATAAAACCAATCAAATTTAATTCAGGAGATAAGGTGTACGTTTTAAAGGAGCCAAGACATCACAAATTCGACCCACATTATGAAGGCCCGTACGAAATTTTGCAGTTATTAGAATTGAACAACGCAGTTATAAAAACCGACAAGGGAAAAATCAAAGTAAAGCATTTCGACAAATTAAAACCTGCGAGCTCTGTCCAAAAACCGATCCAGAATCATCAACCTTGCTAAAACTGAGCTGTTCAATTTCCAGAAACAGGATGTTGCGCATAATTTTAACCTTATTCTGCGCACCACGGATCAACGGAATTCTGCAAGATGGAGCACCTGACTATCAGATTACTCCATTAAAGAACAATATCGGCTTGCACTTTGAGAAACTCCATGACATGCGCATTTATCACGTAAGTAGTTACAGGCCACTATTGGCCGTCACAACAAACCCCCACCACTGTCCCCTATGAGTCATGGAGCGCACCGCGCTGTGTCCCCCGCACCGCACTACGGCGCCACCCCCTCGCCCATGTGGGCGGCTCTCCCCACCACAAACCTATGCAGTGTTCCCCCACCACGCTGCCCTGGTCCTAAGGCCCAAAACTCAGTAGCAGCGGCGCTGTATGTCCCCAGGGGCATATCACGGTCGGTAATTATGCACTGACCACCGGTCGGTAACTTTTTTAATTACCCTAAGAGTGTCCCCGCGGTAAAATAGAACACCGTATTTTGTAAGACACATTGTGTATATTATAAAAGCTGTAGCGTGTGATACATTTTCGATTATTACCGTATTGTTGACGCGAATCTACTTTAAGTCGTAAAAAAACGTATTTTGATTAATTGGTAAGGCCTGGTCCCCACGTTTCCCAAGCCGCGTGACTTTAAGAATGTTATGCTCAAGACATTCTCCGAACAATGGCGTACTTATGGTTCAGATCGCCTCTGAAGAATGTCTTTATCTCAGTGAGAATCCCTGCAGGTGTGCGATGGCGTCGTATAACACTCATTTCCAATGATGAACATCATGCAGAGGAAAAGATATAGGGAGATTGAGGTGTATGAGACAGAACAAGAAAAAGTTTTAAATAAAAATATATTATAAGCATATTGTAAGATACATCAATCATACAGGTTTATTAAGAAAATAAGCGTTATGCATGGTTGTTCTGGTCCTCCATGGTGCTCCGCACGAAGGAGAGGTACTCGTGGTTATACAGGGAGAGCAGCTCCACTAATAATTGGTAAAGTACCGGTGACCACAGGCCTTTCTTCTCCAGAGTCTGTCGAAGATCTCCCAATATGCTGTCCCTGGCGGAGGCGTCATCGCCGCGACGGTCGAGTTCCGCAATCAGCGTGTCTTTACAGTTGTTAGCACTGGTGGTAATCTCGCGTAGCTTGGTTATTTGCAAGGTTACGCAGCGCAGGACCCTCTGGAGATTGAGGTAGGACACCCTCTTCATCACAACCGTAGGTGTGTATGCCCTAGCTCTTTTAACACCTGAGCCATCGTTGTCCATAGACACAGGGATTGCCGGCTTGATAATAATTGCCCGTTCACCGTATGAGTACGTGAAGACTAGCTCATGAGTGGCCATGAGAATAGGAGTGTTGAAAGCCTCGGGTACCTCCTTGATGTTATCCTCGGCGGTGAAGAATTTGTCGATGACGGGGAAGTGGTCGGTGATGATGGCCCATTCGGTTGGTTCAAACTCCACGCCGGAATAATCTTGATTAACGATGCGTATTACAGGTGATAAGCTTCCCGAACGATTTAGAGAGAGGCCGGTGATCACTTGCTTCGAAAACGATCGGTTTAGACCGTACGCAGTGGGCAGCAGTACTTGCTTCTTGTACATGGTTGTAGTAAATACTATTATACGATCGGTGCGAGGGTCTGAGCAGTACTGTCTAAGGCAATATCTAAAAAGCAGGTCATCGAAATATTGGTGAACATGTCCCCCACCACCGCCACCATAGCCACACCCCGTTTTCATAGGATGCAGCGAACAAAGAGCCTATGGCCATGATACTGCTGATATCGCAGAATGTATCAAAGATGACGAGATGCTGATATCCTATAGCGAGTGATTCACGTGAATCACTGTACTGCTGGGTGCATCTGCATCAGCATTAAGATGATCCTGTGAAAAAGAAAACACGCAGCTGGGACACGCGCGAGCAGGCAGCGATGTACAGTCTAAGAAAAGCAGTAGAATCATTACAGTGAACAATTTACCGACAGCCACCGTAGAAAAAAGAAATGGCTCACTACGACGACGACGACAACGACTTTTTGAGGCATAGAGATGTGCAGTGGGCGAAGACACGAGCCCTCTATCAGTACGCAAATCCCGAGTACGATCCAAAGAAAGAGGCCGTACGGGAGTGGCTGAGATTGGGACATTTAACGGGTGTACCGCTAGCCTCAATATACATGACGAAACCGGGAGCACTGAACATTGAAGACATAGGCGTTGATAACCCCGACATGATCTGTCGTAAGGGCTGGCCGTCGGGTGTAAGACCCGTGATACTACCCGAACTGTCTATAGCAACGATAGTGGATAAAGGACACCGTGATTTCACACGCTGTAGCGTAACGCTGGGTTTTATTTCCGATCAGCGTTCTAACGATAGCCCTTACGCACAGCGCATATGTACCAATGAGTGGTTTGCGAAACATGAATGGTGCATGTCCGACGATAGTAATCCCAAATGCCGCATCACGTATCGGCGCCCTATGGCCAAATCAGAGCTAACGATATTGAGGAAAAGGTGGGGCAGACCCACACCGGAAGAACTACCGCGTCGTGCACCTATGCGTCTGGAGTCGCAGGCCTGGTTAGCGGCATTCAATCATCTTGAGAGATTACGCGAAAGTTGCGTCACACTGTGGTGCCTGAGGGCTATGCGTGCATACGAGACAGCGCTACGTACTCTGGAGAAACGATGCAGTTTGACAGAGTTTATTGGGTGCGTTACCCTGACGACGCGGGATGGTCCACCGCTCCTACACTACAAGGAATGCCGAACAAGCGTAGTCAGCATGCCTCACGGTCTTTACGCGTACCTGGAGGCACTCGACGATGCGTGGGAAACCTATACACCCCATGATGCTTACAACGATGCGGAGAGGGAACACGCCGAAGGATCGAGCAATTTGACGTACTACGCAATGGACACACGAACAGCATCCCGACGCAACATACGGCATATACGGTGTATGGCAATTTTTCGCGACGAGAGCTGCGAAACACTGCTGCGGGATGACCGTGGCGGAAAAGATATCGACGTACAGCTTATCGGTGGTGATATCGACGAGTTCGATGCTGTAAAAGATTGGTATGATCTTTTGGTACCAGTCGATTGTAATTGATAAATATAAATAAAGTAAAAAATACCTATGTACACGGCGTAGTATGATTCGTATCTCTAACCCTACACTACGACGATGAGATGCTGATGCAACCTTAAACGGTGCGCGTCAGCAGATCGCTGCAGCTTCCGACGCAACACCTCTATACAGGGTTTTTTTTTTTTATCCGTATTATGGATACGTAATATTTCGCGATCGGCGAACGAGCGATCAATAATATGTAATTCATTTTTACGATTAAAACGCTTCTATCCGATTTTTGACGAATAACGCTTCAATAAGAAAGTCGTGCCATTTTTTGCTGATTCAAATGTATCGCATGGTATTGTTTTGAAATTAATATCGCCGTGACTGTAAGACGTCCGCGGACTGGACGTACCCTGTTTTAGTTCGTATCACGACGTCTTGGCAGATAGACTGATAACTTACATCAATCACCAGCTCTAAGCAAAGAAAAAAAAAATGTCATCTTTGGGGAATATTCGCGATTGTATCCTCGATTTCGTCAGGACACGTCGTTTGAATAACCCTAGAAACCCGAGATTATTCTCACCGGAGTGGTGTCGCGAGTTAAGATATTTCGGTTTTCGCACGTTAACGCGTAGATTAAAAAGTGTGTTTGCCCATTGTTCTCTGCGCGTGCTAGCGAGGGGTCATGAAAGAGGATACTTCAAGAACGATCCGTACATACTCTCGCTAGCCGCAGAGTGTATCAACAAACGCGGAGTGCGCGATAGCCATATCACCAGGGCTATTATAACCGATCATCTGTTTCACGAAGGTATGTATCTGTCGCTTGCCAGCAATAGCGCCTACACAAATTGCTTTTTTAAAAAAAAAAAAAAAAATAAAATCAAATTTTACAAGAATTGACGCGCTTTCATCACGAAGTCGTCCCCGAGGAGGAGGAGCAGTTGCTTCTAGGGTGCCTCGATTGTATAGAGGATGTTTACTCGGTGCCCCGCACCAGCACGGCGACAGTGATGCAGCGTGCTAACGGTAAAACATACTTTTTAAAAAAAAAGATTACGGCTAATTTACGTTTTATTTAAAAAAAAAAAAAAGTGGCAGGTCCATCGACAGCGCTGGATATACAGTCGATGGAGGAAGAAGAAGAAGAAGAAGAAGAGGCCGAAGAATCGTTCAACGATACGTGGGGTATGCGTTAAAACAGCATCGGAAACAAAAGGGGGAAAAAAATGCAATCTGCTTCATAATTTTCTTTACAGATGAGATCATGTCAATAGCATCGGCCGTTAGCGACCACAGGGACCATGACAATGGTGATGAGGATGACCACTCCACAATATCCAGCGCTTCTAACGAGAGCTATCAATGTAATAATTATAAATTTACAGATATCATTGAAAACTCATCTGTGTGAAAATAAAAAGTAAAAAAAAAAGTTGTAGATCCGTTGGAGGCTGCTGGTTACAATGACCGCATTGCACCGGGTAACGCACGGCCGCTGCACGAGCACGACGACGACGACGACGACGACGACGTGGAAGAACCGATACTGTGGGTTCTCAGGAACGGCGTGTACGAGGCAGCGGATGCCGACGAAGCGGCCGATGCATTAGCGGCGCTCGATGAGGCCCCGGGCGCCGCGGATACCCTCGAAGAAGGTAGCGTTGAAAGAGATATTCTTTAACATTTAAAGCCTTCTTTGGCGAAACGGCTAACTTTAAAAAAAAAATGTTGGATATGATGAAAACCTGGTAGGCGCTGTATTCTCATACATCGGGTCGATGTTTAATCCTCGTGAAGAATGAGAAGTCAGTATGAGCCAAATACTCTTTCTTTTTTTCTTGATTAATAAAAAAAATAATAAAAAACTCTTTTTCCAAACGCTAGATGCGGGCGCGCAATATCAGATCGGCGGGGGACCCCTTCTTCGGTCGCAGATTGATGACAACGAAGACGCCGACAACGAGGGAGTGAGCGATAACGACGTGTTACCACCAGGGCATAGGTTTACCGTACAAGCCGAAACGACGCGTCGCATAAATCGGTTCCGATTAGACGGTCGCGAAATAACAATGGCTATCCGGAGGCCGCCCGAAGACCCTGATACAAATACGATATCATGGTTACACGGGGCAGTCAGAGATATACACGCGTACCTCACAAGCTCGTGTACCGCGCGGGACTATATAGGTCTAACGATCAAATCCGACAGTTTTGCGTGTGGGGCAGCATGGGTGTCGTACAGACCGGCTCGAGAACTTCTCGAAAACGATGTGTGGGGTGTGATATCGTCCGTCGCACAAAGCGCCCAGGCATTCCAGATAGATAGGTCTTTTGTCATCGAGTCGTGTATAGTCGAAGTACCGCGGGGTACGGGGCGCGTGCAATTAGCGCACGAATTTGTAAATAAACAATCTATACTGACCATAGCGAATAGCGATAACCTCTGTCTACCTAGATCGCTCGCTACGGCGATGGTGCACGCTGAATGTGGGGAGGTGCGCTCTGGGGCGTTGCATGAGCGATGGAACGCGGTACGGTGTCAACGGGGTAAGTTACAAAAACAATTAGCTCTCGAGCTTGTGACAAGCGCCCGTGTAGACATACCGCCTGATGGTTGCGGTATTCCGGAAATTGATAAATTTCAAAGGCACCTTGCTCAGGATGGTATAGCCATTGTTGTTTACGAGTTTGACAATATAGGCAGCGGCGAGAAACCACTGTACGACGGATCGCAGATAGTCGATAACGCGTACGGTTCAGGGAAACCACGGCAAACGCTCCGCATTCTGTATTATAATAATTCGCAGCATTATCAACCTATTTTAAATATGCGGGGTGCGGTCGGTAGTCGTGGTTTTTGCATACCCTGTAACAAATCTTACACGTACGAGGCAGAGCATAAGTGCTCCCACAAATGCGCTAGATGTTTCGGAAAACCGCCCTGCGATTCGGCTCTCCCCACATTGTATTGTCGCGAGTGCCATAGGTACTTTTTTGGTCAACGCTGTTTTGATAATCACATAAATACGCTGATTAGTAAACAGAAGGGCAGAGAAAAGAGCGTGTGTCAGGCCATTCGCAGCTGTCCGCAGTGTCTTAGACCTCTTCAAGGAACCTCTCGTAAGCACTCTTGCGATAAGGTGTATTGCAGCGTCTGCAAGAGTGTTAATGACGTTGGACATCGGTGTTACGTCAGACCGGTAAAAAAGGCGCCCGTGGAAAAAAATATTCTGTACATCTTCTACGATTTTGAAACACAGCAGATACAGAAGCTGCCCGGTGACGACGCGGTGCGTATCCACACACCAAACTTGTGCGTCGTTCAGCAAGTGTGTACAGCATGCATAAATGATACAGATCTCGCGAGGGTATGCCCGTCTTGCGGTGTACACGAGTACATCTTCGAAGAGGATCCCGTAAGGCAGTTTGTAGATTTCGCGTGCGATCCTAAAAGAAAATCGTTTCAGAGAGTGATCTGCGTGGCGCATAATGCCAAGGGTTTCGACGCGCAGTTTGTACTGCGGTACATCGTGAAGCGTAGAAGAAAAAGCCTAAAGCCGCCGATGCTGCTACTCAGCGGTACGAGCATCATAATGATGAAGACGGGGCGTGTAACATTCATAGACAGTCTTAATTATTTTCATATGCCGCTGAGCGCCCTACCGAAAGCCTTCGGCCTCGCGGATGCGGTCGGTTTGAAACAAAAGGGTGTCTTCCCGCATCTGTTCAATACACCTGAGAATCAGCATTATATCGGTCCGTTACCAGCGCTCGAGTTTTATTCGCCCGATACGATGTCGCCGGCTCAGCGTAATCAGTTTTTAGCATGGTACAACGAGCAGTGCTCTGCGGGATACGTATTTAACTTTCGAACCGAGTTTATAGATTACTGTAGATCAGACGTTAGCATTCTCAGGCAGGCTTGCGTTTCTTTCCGCGAAATGTTTCTTCAGCATGGCAGCGTTTGCCCTTTCTTGGAGAGCACAACTATAGCCTCGGCGTGTTCGAGAGTTTTTCGGAAAAACTTTTTGCGGGACGAACAGATAGCTATTTTACCACCGGGCGGGTACCGATACGGTGACAAACAATCGCGTAAGGCTGTCTTATGGCTTCTTTCGCTGGAGCATCGTTTGGGCTGTGCCATAGTTCACGCAGGGCGCACTCGGGAGTATCGTCTACCGGATGGTACACCCGTCGACGGTTACTACCTGGACGCCACCACAGGTTCGCGACACGTATTCCAGTTTCAGGGTTGTTTCTGGCACGGTTGCCCAAAATGCTATCGTATAAACAGAGATAGTCATTTACACACGGGTGGATCCATGGACGCGCGCTTCGAGAGAACGCAGGCTACGAGCGATAAGATTCGGTATTTAGGTTACGAGCTGACGGAAATTTGGGAGTGCGAATTCGACCGCTGGATAAAAGATTCTGAACAGGCCGCTTTATATAGATCGCTGAATGAGAACCCGCTGGTATCGCAAGCACCGCTCGAACCCCGCGATGCTTTCTTCGGTGGCCGTACAGGAAATACCGTCAGTTTTTACGAAGTCGAGGGGGCTGAGAGGATACATTACGTAGATGTGTGCTCGCTCTACCCCTTCATTTCGAAAACGGGGAAATTCCCTGTAGGTCACCCTACGGTGTACGTGGGCGATGACTGTCGTGAATTAACGGGTGATCGCAACAACATCGATAACGTGGAGGGTTTGATTAAGTGTGTGGTGTTACCACCGCGAGATCTGTATCATCCCGTGTTACCGGTACGCATGCACGGTAAACTGCTCTTCGCCTTGTGTCGTTCCTGTGCAGAGGCCATGCTACAGGGGTCGTGTCCTCACGAGAATCCCGCGGATAGAGTATTCGAAGGGACCTGGGTCGTGGACGAGGTCAAGCGCGCCGTACGTAAGGGGTATGAAATAACGCTGATACACGAAATATGGCAGTATGAGATTACCCAGTACGATCCGACGACACGGACGGGCGGTCACTTTGCCGATTACATAAACACGTTCCTAAAGATTAAGCAGGAAGCTAGTGGCTGGCCGCGCGAGTGTGGCGACGACGACGCGGCCAAAAAACTGTATATAGAGGAGTACGATCGGGTCGAGGGTATTCGTCTGGACCCTGGAAATATAAAATCAAATCCCGGTCTGCGGTCAGTCGCAAAATTATGTTTGAATTCGTTTTGGGGCAAGTTTGGGCAACGCGAAAATCTGCCAAAGACGGAAATTGTAACGACTCGTCAAAAGCTCGTGAGTCTGCTTACGTGTCCGGAGGTCGAGATTACAGGTATTCTGCCCGTAGATGACGAGCTGCTTTACGTCGGTACGCGTAGTACGAACGAATCGGTGATACCCACAGCATACACAAACGTTGTTATAGCCGCGTACACCACGGCTCAAGCTCGTCTTAAGTTATATGACTATCTCGAGAAATTAGATCGACGTGTACTATATTACGACACCGACTCGTGTATATACGTATCGGGTGGCCGTTACGCCGATAACGCTTACGAGCCGCCGCTCGGCGGTCTTTTAGGCGATTTAACGGACGATCTGGAGTCGTACGGTGTTGGTAGTTATATCATGTCTTTTGTATCGGGAGGCCCGAAATTTTACGCGTACCGGGTACGTAAGCCAGACGATTCTCACGCAGAGGTCTGCAAAGTCAAAGGTATCACGATCGACCACGCAACGAGTCTTGCCATTAATTATGACTGGATACGGTCTTATGTAACGGAAGAGACGAGCGAGCTTGTTGTTTTACACTACGACGCGATACGTCGTACGCCGTTTCACGACGTAGTTACACGCCTCGAATCAAAAACGTGTAAACCGACCGAACTTCAAAAACGGCGGCGCGCCGATCGTTTCGGATCCTTACCGTACGGCTTTATATAACTAGTATTACCAAAAAATTGTACAAATGTATATACAACCCTGAACAATATTTTACCGTACAGTCTTATGTAACTAATATTACCAAAAAAAAATGTACAAATGTATATACATCGCCTGTACAATAATAAAACATATTTATTTGAAAAACAAAAAACCTCTTTATCGATCTATTCCCGAAGGCTCCACCAACCCGCCCATGTTATTTATTTTTTCAGTGGCGCTTCGGACATGCTAGCCGTGCACTATGGCTAGCTATGCGGCTGACACACATACATAGCGACTATTAGCTCACAGGTGCACGATGAGCTCACCCGGACGAGGGGGCTAGCAACGTCACCGATAAGAGCTAGCAAGCGCGCGCGACGTCACGAGCCTCACGCGTGTCGCGCGCCCGCCGCGGCCGGGCCCCGTGATGGAAGGGGGAGCGTGTAAAATCCAGCAGACTCTTTAACAGTATATTCGTAAAGAACACCGCCAAATAGCCTCATTTGGCATAATGGACACACGGTGGAAGCACCCGTGGACGTCGATGGTCTGTGGGCCAACGGGTTGCGGGAAGACGTTCTTCGTAAAGAAATTCCTACGGTTCATCGAGGACATGAGCGACGTGCGTTTCGCGCGCGTTCTCTTTCACTATGCAGAGTGGCAGGAGGGGTACAGGGAGTACGGGAGCTCTATAGAGTTTCACGAGGGACTGCCGCAGAACACCGATTACGGCAACGACCCACGCCCGAAACTCGTCATCATCGACGATCTCATGAGGGAATCGTCCAATAACACGGTGGTCGACCTTTTTACCAAAGGCTGCCATCATAAGAACATCAGCGTTATCTTTATCACGCAGTACCTCTTTCATCAGGGTCCCGGACAGCGCGATATCTCGTTGAACGCCAACTACATCGTTGTATTTAAAAATCCGCGCGACAGAGCGCAGATACAGCATCTGGCCAGACAGGTGTTTCCTGAAAATCCGCGCTTCGTACAGGAAGTCTACCGCGATGCCACGGCCCAACCGCATGGCTATCTACTACTCGATTTGAAGCAGTCGACCCCCGATAACTGTCGCTTTCGCACTTGCGTGTTTCCTTCGGACCCGTTCCACTACGTGTACGTACCGCGAAAGGGTATAAAGGGAGGGCACACCGATCGAGACGTACCAGTCATTCAGTTGTAATGGTATCCGGCGCACGCTGCTCTATAGGGCGCAAACACGCCGCAGTGTTAAAGGCTATTTGCCATCTGGATAGCAAACAGCGTAGCGCTTTGTTACGAGTGGCCGACTCACGACTCGTCAACTGTATATGCGAATGTGCTCTGAATATTCTTCGCGGTAACGTGCCTCTCAAGCCGACGCAGAAACGCCGCTTACGAAAACACACATCGCTGTTGAGACGTTTATCCAGACCGGGTTCAGCCGTCAAAACTAGAAAACGTCTTATCGTTCAGAGCGGTGGTTTTTTACCTCTCCTGCTAGCACCCATACTAGGCACCGTCATTTCGAAACTCATAGGGGGAGGCGGATAGGGGTATACGTCACGAAGAGCGAGAGAGATCGAGATGGAGCATGCCAAAAAGATGGTTCTAATCCCTCAGGATAGCGTGGAGCAGCAGCACTACCGACCAATGCCTCATACATCCCACCACCACCAGCAGCAGCAGCAGGAGCAGGGTGTCGACACCGTAAACACCGTGCAGACCCCCGGGACCCCCTTAAGCAGATTAGACGCATCCATGAAGGAGATCCTACACTCACCGAATTTCATCGACGAGCGCGAAAAGTGGAAGATGTACAATCAGGTGCTGCAGCGTTATCTACACTTTATCGAGGATCTGCGAAATAATGTCGACGAGGATAGGCGAGGCGATAACGATGCCAAGAAAAAAAATAACAATTTTGCGGAGGATAATGTCAGGAGTTTGACCGACGACGGCGACGACGACATCATCGCAAGCGTGCCCCAAATGTACAGAGCCAAGGCTAAGCTTTTACTAGGAAGGCTGCGCAACGCTGGTTCGCCACGCATCTCGTGGAGTAAACAGGGCGTTACGCGTATCGGCGGAGCCGTCGTGCAGGACGCCAACATCGTGGATTTAATCAACGACGCTATGCGTGAGAGAAAAACAGCGAGACCGGCGGGGAGTCGGCAGTTTGCGCGGTTCCTCCGTACTGCAGGTATACCGCGCGAATATATCGGCAATCAACGTCTATGGAGGGAGGGGAGCAACACGACGTCTCTCGGTAATCAGACACCGCGCCGTGTAACAATCGTGCCGCGACCTATCGAGCAGACTCAGAGCTCGTCTACAGAAGAGGAATTCGGCGAGGCGTTTCAGGAAGTGTTTAGAGACTCCGGGGAAGAAGGGTTCGTGGGGAAAAAATATACGCGATCCGCGTCGGCCGGTACAACCAGCGATAGCGAGAAAAAGAAAAGATTAGAATGGTTAAGGCTGCCGTGAAACGGAAGAAGAAAAAGATATCGGCTGATGATAGCTTTCTGAGGCGTCTTTATTACACGCCAGCAGAACCGTCTTCTTACGCCGGTATCGGTAGCCTAGAGCGAGCGGCTAGGGGCAGGGTAAAACGAGATTCGTTCACGCGTTGGTTAGAGGCGCAGGACGCGTATACGTTGCATAAGCCCGTGCGACATACGTTTCAGCGTCGCTCTTACACCGTCAGCAATATCGACGACGTTTGGGAGGCCGATCTTGTGGACCTTCGATAGTTGAAGGAGTACAACGATGGTTACACGTATATACTTGTAATAATTGATGTACTCAGCAAATACGCTTGGGTCGAGCCTTTACGCGATAAGACCGGTGCGGCGGTAGCCGCGGCATTCCGGAGGGTTTTGACACGTAGTAAGAATAGGATACCCATGTACCTACAGACAGACAAAGGTAAAGAGTTTATCAACGGTGTACTGCAGCGTCTACTCGAGGAGCTTGGTATAGGATTCCGTGTAGCGCGCAGCCCCGACGTAAAGGCTGCTATCGTCGAACGCTACAATCGTACTCTGAAGGATCGTATGTGGCGCTACTTTACACTGTGACGTATTTTCACGCGATCGAACCTCACCGGAAAATATGAGGATGACCGGTGCACAACTTACGCGATTCCTTCGCGTGTCCAGGCGACCCAAGGGCTAACAACTGTTCCTATAAAATTTCTACGATAGTGTTGGGCGCCAGGTTCCAAACGGGAACCACGTATCCGCTTCAAGTCGATTCTTTCCTTCCGGCCTTCCTTGGCTAACTCAGTACCGCGGAGGCGGCTGGGTTCGGAACAATAGGTCGGATGGGTCAGACGATCACGCGACACATAAAATCATTCGGACACTTCGATTTAAATAAATGTTTCGGTTTATTAAAGAAAATCGGCGGCGCGAAGCGCGACGATTTTGTACAAGACCGAATTCAGGAGTCACAAAAAAAATGATAATTCAAAATAAATCGAAATAACAAAACAAAGTACACAAGAAAATAGTGACGGGTACTTCGCGTACCATACGAATTCAAAACCAAATCGCAACACGGCTAATCCGCGTTTCCCGAAATCAGATAACCGACCGTCAAGGACCTGTACGCGTTCTACGCGTTACAAAATCAACAAGATATAAATGCCTGACGGGCGGACGACACGAAAACAATTCGGCTAACGTTCAAAAATTCTAATAAAAAAAAAATTTACTATCAAACAAAAATTCTAAACCGTGAACCCTGCCGGTCGACGGACCTTCGTGCCGTGGTCTTCTTCGAGGTGAGGGATGCCCCTCCGCGTGTTCGTTACACGCGCAGTCAAAAATTACAAAGAAAACAAACGAACTCCGGTACCACGTTTTGCACGAAGTTACGTCGCTCACAAAAGTCAGTTAGACTCGCTTACCGTGTTGTTCCCTGGTCGCGTAATCCCAGACAACCAAATCGACAGCCCAATGGCACTTTGTGCACTCGCGTACTCACAATTCAATCAAACCGAAATCAAACGTCTAACGTCTACGCGTGTCCAAGCAGGAATCTCTCTCTTCATGCGCTTTGTCTTCGCGTGAAGGATAGCACCCCCTCCCATTAGGCTAATGGGCGGCGATTCGCCCTGCGGACGAATCCTTCAACCCAGCGTCTTCGCCACGTGCCAGTTTCGAACATGTCATCGCGACAATTAATAATTTCCATATCTCTCGTGGACAATTCATACAATGTCGGGTCCTACGGAGAGTAACATTCGTTCTCTCGCGAGGGTGCACCAGGCGTTCCCTGGATTCCCAACTCGCGGAAATATAATTATGTGCACTGGCGATGGGCGCTATGCCATAGGGGTCGGTGGTGGTGCTCATTCGGGTGGCGCTGTGGGCGCCGCTTCCAGTCGTGGTTGAGTACCAGCTGAGTAGAGCGCGTTGCTGCCGCGTGACGTCAAGCTGTCCCGCGTTGCGCGCGCCTCCGGGGCCAGTAGAGCAGCTCTCCGCAGATAGCGCGAGTGTCGACCCTCGCGTGTCGCAGCTCCCTCCCTTCTGGGACTCCAGCTGGCTCTCCCTCTCTCTTCCTCCTACGCGTCTTCACGGGCACGGCGAGCGAGCACCTAGTCGAACTCCGGCAGAGTACACGCCAAACAAAAGAAAATAATAAAATAATCTATCGAATTTTTCATTAGGCCCTTGCGGTCGGTGGATCCTGCCTGGACTTTGCAATGGCCTTTTAGGCCCGTATCGCGTTTCGGCGTGATTTTCCGCCGAGGACCAGACGGGTGAAATCCACCACGTCACAACACATAGAAACACTCGGCGGTACATAGATATTCTTCAGAATCTCGTGGACTCGTACAACAGGACACGCCACTCCGCGATAAGAATGCGCCCGGTTGACGTAACCCTGTATAATGCCGCTAAGGCTCGTATGAACCTATCTATGCGATACGCCGCAGCGCGCCCGCGTGTCCCTAAATACAGTGTCGGCGACCTGGTACGCATCAGTAGCGCTAGGAACCCTTTTGCGAAAGGTTACGAGGGTGGGTGGACTCGAGAGATTTTTAAAATCGTACGCCTAGGTACAACGAGGGAGCCACCCGTCTACATCTTAGAAGATCTCGCCGGAGAGGAGATTGACGGTATTTTTTACGAAGAGGAGCTCGTTCGAGTCCGCAAGGACCTCGCAAATGACACGTTTCTCGTCGATCGTGTAATAAAACGAGGCGGTCGTGGGAAAGCCCAAAAAGTACTGGTCAGTTGGGTCGGTTACCCCGAGAAATTTAATTCGTGGATACCGGCATCCCACTTGAAGAACAATGAAGGACCAATTTTATCTCGTTCTTCCCAGTAACAGCAGTATGTCGTACTATCCCGAAAATAAATCTACCAGTTTTACGACACATCCACCGCATCAGATCGATTTACACGGGGCATGGTCTGTTGCTCTGGTTGAAATACAGTTTCCTATGACCTTTCTGCACGTGCCGGTGGCGCTAAAAGATTGGGATCACGTGGTCGTGGTCACTACCCGTACCAAACCGCAGAAGAACCACAAAGAACCGATAACCGGCTTTATAGTGTCGGGTTCTAACGTAGCGCACGGTGTTTACGATGACGTGAAGACGCTCATTGACGAGATAAACGCTACCAGGGCTATGACGGGCCGTCTGAAGCTAGAGCTCTGCAGAGGTGGTTACGTGAGCGTATCGCTCGTCTCTACCGATAACGATCTAGACGATCCGCACGAGCTGAGACTCTGCCGCTCTCTGGCTCGCATCGTTGGCTTTACCGAGTCGGTCGTGGTATCGAAAGCAGAATCCCCTGTGATGGCCGATCAACCGGCTAGTCTGATCAACGCCCTACCCAAGATGCTTTTCGTTTACACCGATGTCTGCGAGCCGTATATCACCGGAGACGTCCAAACACCCCTGCTCCGCGTGGTTCCCCTACAACCAGATAACAAATACGCGTACGCGGCTGTAAAAGTGCTCTCGTTTTCGCCGTTAAAGTACATACCGCTGCTCCGAACGACTTTTCAAACGATCGACATCGATATAAGAGACCACCTGGGCGACCCCATACCATTTGAATCAGGAACGCTCTCCGTAACACTACACTTTAAACGGTTAGAGTGATGACTTATTACACGGATTACTACGATTCGCAGATAGGCAGGGGATATTCCACGAATTTCCGGGTGTTCGTGGGGTCGCCGCATCAGCGGGGTCATGGTATCGGTAGCTTTCTCGGTGGCCTGTTTCGGCGTGTGTTACCTTTGCTATCGAGAGGAGCCCGAGCCGTCGGTAAGGAGGCGGTGCGCGCGGGCATGAATATCTTGACAGACGTCAGCGAACGCGGTGCTCCGCTCAAGCAGGCGTTTCGCACCAGGGCCACCGAATCGGGTATGAATCTTAAACGTAAGGCGGAGGCGAAAATTGACGAGCTCATGAAAGGATCGGGCTATAAATCTGTAAAACGATCACGCGGCGCCCACTCTATCATCGGCGTCGCTGGAAGGCGCATCGCCTCAAGAACTGCTAACAAGCGTAAGAGACGTACGGGGAAGAAGGCTGCTCCGCGTCGAAAAAAAAAGTAGTAAAAAAAATAAAGTCAAAAACCAAGAAACCCAAAAATCGTCGTAGGATCGCTAGTAAGAAAGTAAAGCGGAGTGTGCTGGATATCTTCTCCTAAACGCTACCTCTATCATGGCCTTCCTACACGCGCACTCGTGCGAGTGCATGAAATCGGAGCTCGAACTCTTTACACTACCACCGACGCAGACCACTATAGAGAGCGCGCAGTGGGTACACTACAAGCCCATCTCATCGCTGACCGATGACTCGCCCATTGAATTTGTCGTGCCGGGTAACGGGGATGAGTACCTCGATCTAGCACACAACATGCTGAGTTTACGCGTACAGCTGCGCTCCAAGGACGCGTCAGCAGCGGACGCTCTGAGCAAAGCGGCCCCTGTTAACAACCTGCTACACTCGCTATTCAATCAGGTGGACGTATTTCTTAATCAGAAACTCGTATCACCGCCTAATAACGCGTACGCTTACAGAGCTTACATAGAGACGCTATTAAATTACGGGCCCGCCGCTAAGGGGTCGCACCTTTCGAGCGTGCTCTGGTACGACGACACGCCCGGCCATATGGACGATACAGCGGGCAAGAATATAGGCCTCGCGAATAGGCAAGCGTTCGTCGGTGAAGACAGGACGGTCGATCTGATTGGTCATTTACACTGCGATGTGTTTAACCAAGAAAAATTTTTATTAAATGGTGTTGAGCTCCGTTTACGCCTCGTACGCACGAGAGACGGTTTCTCCCTCATGGATCCAAAGAGCGAGTGTTCTTTACATATAACGGAGGCCACGCTCCTCGTTAGACGCGCCAGAATAAGCCCCGGTATTCTAATTGCGCATTCTAAAATGCTATCAAAGACAACTGCAAAGTATCCGCTTACGCGTGTAGAGGTCAAGGCACTGACGATGCATGCCGGTTTGCACGGTGGCACTATGGACAACGTGATTCTCGGCCAATTACCTAAGCGTATTATAATAGGTTTCGTCGATAATAAGGCCTTCAACGGCAACTATCAGCTCAACCCGTTCAATTTTAAAAACTATTGTATTAATTACTTATCGCTGTACGTCGACGGTGTTCAAGTACCCTCGAAAGCACTGCAGACCGATTTCGGCAAAGCCGGTCTTTACGTGGACGCGTATCACACCCTCTTCAGCGGCACGGGTATACACTTCCTCAACGAGGGTAATTCGATATCTAGGAGTGCTTATGCAAACGGTTACTGCCTGTTCGTTTTCGATGTTACGCCCGATCTCTCGGCAAATAGCAACACCCACTGGAATCTGATCAAGCACGGTAGTGTACGAATCGAGGTGCGCTTCGACGAACCGCTGGCCACCACCGTGAACTGTATCGTCTACGCTGAGTACGATAATGTTTTGGAGATCGACGCTGCGCGGCAAATCGTCGTAGATTACGGCGGCTAAACAATCGAAGAAAATGCATAGGTCAGCAGTTTGGGGTCTGCGTCATCATCTTTTGTGTACTCGGTATCGCGGGTGATCGTTAGTTTCTCGTTGAACGCCTTCTAGTTAGCATCACGACCATGGATTTTGTCATCGAAATCGAATACTTCAAAGACTCCGAGGGGCGTCTGGCTCCGAAGGAGTTCGGCGTCGTGGCTGTGGAAAGAAAATACATAGGCCACTGGATCGTTTCACCGCCCTGTGATTTCAACGAATTACCACCGACGATCAGAAGCGAGAACAACACCATGACCCGCTATCAACACGGTCTAGAGTGGTTCGACGGTGGTGTAACGTACAAGCAGTTATACACCAATCTCCGAAATATAGCTGGTATTTCACGAAGCATATACACGAGGGGTTCGGAGAGCGTACTTTTTCTGCAGACCGTTATGGCCCGGGAAGTTATAAATTTGGATAAAACCCCCAATAACTCACCATACGAGGACTTCCCGCCGAATTGTGACCATTACGAGTGCATCGTTCACGCCTGTAAGGAGATCCGAGGATCGTTTACCTGTGCTCTGAACAACGCCTTACGCCTTGAATTTTGGCTTCGGAATAACGGACCGCATATATGAATACGCTAGACCTCTACCTCGGTCTTCGCGGTATATCGACTCATACGACGGGTGTCTACGCAGCTGATAGAATACCCCGAAATTGGTCGAAGCCCGCTGCCATTATAGCCAACACGGACGATCATACGAAGCCAGGAGCGCATTGGGTTGCCATGTACGTGGACGCTGACGGAGACGGATACTACTTTGACAGTTACGGATTACCACCGCTGAATCATCACCATGCATCGAGACTACGACGGAACTGTCGATCCTTCCGATGGAACACTCAGCAGCTTCAGAGCGAGACGTCGACGGTGTGCGGCCAATTCTGTATGATGTTTCTACACTACCTCTCCTCCGGCTTCGGGATGCATGCCTTCCAGAATGTGTTTAGTAGTGATTTGCGGAAAAACGATAGAATCGTACGAGAATACTACGACGCTTTTGTGCGAAAGAAGCGTTTGGCGGATCGCCAGTATGCGCATGATAACAAGATCTATGGCGGCGGTGGCGGTGGTAAGATACAGTATTCACGATGTAAATCAGGCTACATGAGTTAAGGTGCGTGGTCTGTGCATTTAATTATGTAAATTAAAGATATAATTTTGCTAATTTTTATTTTATTATAAGCTGCATATATATTAATATAATAGTACTAGTAACAAAATACAAATAGCGTATAATAATAATATATGTATAACAATGATGTATGTAAGCAATAATAATAAGTATATATATATATATATGTATGTATAAGGTCGTAGCGAGTAAGTTTAATAATAATAAGTATGTAAGTAAAAAAAAAAACGTATAATAGTAATAAATGTAATGTGGACATGTAAGTTAAAAAAACTTATAATAATAAATGTATGTATGTAACTCTACTTTTTTACTACCTAAACTAACCTAATCGGGCCTGGCCTAACGTCCCCGTACCCTAAACGCATCAGGGAGGCCCTGTGCCCCTCGTAGTACAGTACGCATCCCGGGCAGCCACCGGGTGCGTACTCGCGAAACACGCCCCGCGCACAAGTCGTGCAACGGCCCACGTTAAATACCATCAGGGTATTCAGTAACAGATAATGTAAGCTGTGGACCGTGAATGCAGCCTGCTCGTGCGCGGGGCGTGCGAACACACACTCGGCACACAGCTCTTCTTCCCGGGATGCGTAAATATACCCGAAAAGTCAGAGACCGTTATGCAGGTCGTCGTAGAACGTATCCTCCAGGGTAGGAGGAGGCGGTGAATTTCGACCGGCCTCCTCCTCCTCCCCAAACCCGTTGTCGTTCCGCTCGAAAGCTGATCGTGGCGCCATTTCTAGAAACAAGTGTGAAAAAACGGGATTAAGACAAATGATTACAAAAAACACACACACACATATACATATATATACATAGCTCACAGTTCATATTCGGGGTGGGGGACGAACTTCTGCAGCTCCTTGCCTTAATAACCCCTCCCGGTTATCGCAAAAATAGCTTATGCATGCTAGGCAATCTCCGGGTGCATACGCGTGCAGCACACACCGAGCACAGCGTACACAGATGCCCGCACGCAGATGTATTGCGGGGTCAATCTGTAGGTAGTGTATTACACGAGGCGTAAACTGGGCCCTGTGCTCGGTGATCTGCTCACGCATGCACCCGTAGCATAGCCCCTCCTCCACACCCCGCACGTAAACACACCCGAACAAGCACTGCCCTTCGTGGAAGGGGGCGAAGAACGCATTGAGGGGCGGCGGTATTCCGTCAAGCAGCAGCCCCCCAAATGGTCCTTCGGCCCCCTCGGGCGGCGTATCCGGGCGCCTTGGTGCCATATTCTGTAACAGTTCAGTTTTTTTTTTTTTTTAAAATAAATCTGTTTAAATCAAATACAAAATAGTGTAGTCTTAAAATTATTACACTTACCGGTCTATTAATAGGACCCGTACGCTGTTAGCTAAGATGCTGCTGCTGCTGCTGTTGCTGCTGCTGCGGCCGGTCGATGTCTACAAATAAGCGTGAGAAGCGATAGAAAGGCAATACTTTTAATCAAATAAAAACGGGTACTAGCTTAAGGTTTCTATACATACCACTTTCTTTTTTAATTTCCCGCACAAATAGCCGTCCTCGTCGGGTAGTCTGGTTATTATTCTACAAATAAAAGTAAAAGATGCCACATATAATTTTTAATCAGATAAAACGCGGGAGCCATATTCAGCTCAACACAGTTATACATAAGTAGATACACACCACCATTGGCCGTCACAACAAACCCCCACCACTGTCCCGATGAGTCATAGAGCGCATCGCGTTGGGTCCCCCCGCGCTGCACTATGGCGCCACCCCCTCGCCCATGTGGGCGGCTCTCCCCACCACCGTCCTATACCGAGCTCCCCCCATCAAGCGGCCCTGGTCCTAAGGCCCGAAACCCCCCGTAGCACCAGTGCTGCATGTCCCCAGGGGCCTATCACGGTCGGTAATTATCCACTGACCGCCGGTCGGTAACTTTTTTTAATTATCCTAAGGAGGTAAGTGCTGAAGTAGACCAGTGTTTATGTAAGAAATGCTATATATATATTATAAAAACTGCCTGATGTGATATATTTTTGATGATTAGCCTGAACCCTGTATAGAGGAATACGCTTAATGTTTTGTTACGATTGCTAAATCCGGAAAATCAAGCAATCGTAAATGAGATTTGTAATATAAAGGATGATTCGTTGGTTCGGTCTACTTTAACAGCACGTTCACGTGTTAATACAAGGCCTATCGAATTTTATGATTTGGAATTGTGATAATTTCTCAAGATGTGTCTTCGCGGATCAGGAAATATTCTATTTTTAAGTGATTCTTCAGTAGGTAGATCTTTTGGTAAACTTGAATATTCTATGGGAATCAATTTCCACGGTAAGTACTGAATAGAATTATTTTGTTCGTCAACTTGATATTTTGTCGCGTCAAGATCCTTTTGGCTCGTTGGTTTTGTTTGTCTTTGAGTGTATGGTTTATCTAATTGTCTGAATATTTTATATAATTGAACCTTTCTACCACTTCGTTTAGGCATAAGTCTGTACTTACTCAGATTTTGTATAACAAGTATATTTGGAATTTCCTCAGTATGCGATTGAATCTCAATTAGGTCGTTCGGTATGAATCAGTCCTATCCAAGTCCTGATGATGTATGGAATGTTGATCGAAGTTTCGATTTATATTAATGATTTGGTAGGATAAGGTAGAGGCCCTAAATCCGGCTTCAGTTCTACCTTTTGGAAATAGTAAGGATGGATAGAGGCCCTATATGACGGCTTCAGTTCTATCCGGGAAGGTTGCAAGTATTTGTAAATACTCTGATTTTGGTAACTTGGATAAGATTTAGAGGTACTTGGTATATTTTAATTTCACTCGCGACTCTAATTGGAACTTTGAATATGATTTAACACACCCGACAACTCTAATGTTGCTCTCTTAGACTCTTTTGACCACATCAACCACCGACCCGAATGCTACTTCTGGCTCCCTTTTTATAGCAGTAAAACTACTTCTGATTGGTCAATGTGACTCCCCTTCTTCAAAATTCTTAATATATCGATTGATAGCTAACCCTTTTCCGATAATCAATATACCAAGTCGTACTCCGTAATTTGAATCTCCTTGAATGTTATCCGAGAAGATTCAGGCTTATCCGTTTATTTATCATTGTTCAATATTAACAAATTAAAATACGATGTTTAATATTGTTAGTGTAACGTCAATAATATATTATATGACTAAATGATTATAATGTGTAAAGAATATAATGTGTTTTGCCATTGATAATTATAAGGAGTGAAACGTAACACCTCCCCCCTTAAGAACGGAAACTGTGCAATTTGCTTAGTTTTCGTCCATATGAACATATATGACCTTAGGTTGTTCATTTGGTTGTTGCCCCGATTCATTTTTCAAACTCGGATATAATACATTTGGTTGTGTTTGTATTTGTGGTTGTGTTTGATTTGACAATCGTTGTTCTGTTGAACTAAGTTGGGGTGCTGATGGTGGTCCCATTTCCAAATTCTTTTCCTCGTTTTCATCTGGGATTTTGGTATTTGCTGTTGGTCCTGTCATACCATCTGTGTATTTGCGTTTTGAATAAATCCTTCTGCTGTTTGCTCATCTATCTTTTTTTTTAGTCTTGCTTCATCTACTACAATTCCTTTAGAAATTAGTTTTTTCCGATGCGCTTCTTTTAACTGATCTACTGTTTCTCGATAACGACTGATAAATGATGTGATTGTTTCATTTTCTTCTTGGAATATTTTAGTTAATTCTCCTTCACATTCTCTAACAGAGAGGGTATCTGAGTACATTAAATCTAACTCGTTAATAAAACCTTCGAAATCGTTTATTTCCTCATAGATGATCATTCTTCTAGCTTCGCCTCTAAGTTTATTTTTGAGTAATCTAACTAATGGTGAAATTACGGCTGGTGATACTAATTCTTTTGCATTTTTACAAGCTCGGATAAAAGTATGAACAGAAATATTTGAGCCATCGAAAGTTGGTACCCCTTCTAATGCGTCTTTCAATGAAGAATGTGGTAAATAGATAGAGGTTGTTGATGGTTGTATCTGAGGTGTTGGTACATCTGATATAGATGGTACTATTGGGATTTGTTGATCCTGCGACATTGTTATGTTTCTTAACTCTGGTTCTGTTAAACCTTGAACTCCTTCTAAATATTGTGAATAGGCTCTAGTGATAGGTCTCGTCATAACACTTCGAACTCACCAAACCATCCCACCGCTGCCACCAATTTTTAATGTTACGATTGCTAAATCCGGAAAATCAAGCAATCGTAAATGAGATTTGTAATATAAAGGATGATTCGTTGGTTCGGTCTACTTTAACAGCACGTTCACGTGTTAATACAAGGCCTATCGAATTTTATGATTTGGAATTGTGATAATTTCTCAAGATGTGTCTTCGCGGATCAGGAAATATTCTATTTTTAAGTGATTCTTCAGTAGGTAGATCTTTTGGTAAACTTGAATATTCTATGGGAATCAATTTCCACGGTAAGTACTGAATAGAATTATTTTGTTCGTCAACTTGATATTTTGTCGCGTCAAGATCCTTTTGGCTCGTTGGTTTTGTTTGTCTTTGAGTGTATGGTTTATCTAATTGTCTGAATATTTTATATAATTGAACCTTTCTACCACTTCGTTTAGGCATAAGTCTGTACTTACTCAGATTTTGTATAACAAGTATATTTGGAATTTCCTCAGTATGCGATTGAATCTCAATTAGGTCGTTCGGTATGAATCAGTCCTATCCAAGTCCTGATGATGTATGGAATGTTGATCGAAGTTTCGATTTATATTAATGATTTGGTAGGATAAGGTAGAGGCCCTAAATCCGGCTTCAGTTCTACCTTTTGGAAATAGTAAGGATGGATAGAGGCCCTATATGACGGCTTCAGTTCTATCCGGGAAGGTTGCAAGTATTTGTAAATACTCTGATTTTGGTAACTTGGATAAGATTTAGAGGTACTTGGTATATTTTAATTTCACTCGCGACTCTAATTGGAACTTTGAATATGATTTAACACACCCGACAACTCTAATGTTGCTCTCTTAGACTCTTTTGACCACATCAACCACCGACCCGAATGCTACTTCTGGCTCCCTTTTTATAGCAGTAAAACTACTTCTGATTGGTCAATGTGACTCCCCTTCTTCAAAATTCTTAATATATCGATTGATAGCTAACCCTTTTCCGATAATCAATATACCAAGTCGTACTCCGTAATTTGAATCTCCTTGAATGTTATCCGAGAAGATTCAGGCTTATCCGTTTATTTATCATTGTTCAATATTAACAAATTAAAATACGATGTTTAATATTGTTAGTGTAACGTCAATAATATATTATATGACTAAATGATTATAATGTGTAAAGAATATAATGTGTTTTGCCATTGATAATTATAAGGAGTGAAACGTAACAGTTTATTCCCTACCACCCGTTACCATTATTGACAAGATATGAGGAGATGGAGGTGAAGGAAACAGAAAAGAAGAAAAATAGATATTTTAAATATAGTATATTGTATATTGCAAGAAACAGTAGCTGTACATATTTATTAAGAGAATAAGTCCTTAAGCATGGCCATTCTGGACAGCCGTGGCGCTCCGCACGAAGGAGAGGTACTCGTGGTTATACAGCGAGAGTAGCTCCACCAATAGCTGATAAAGAGCCGGCGACCACAGGCCTTTCTTTTCCAAAACCAGCCGAAGATCGGTGAATATGTTGGCCCTGGAGGGGTCATCCCCGCGGCGATCGAGCTCCGCAATCAGCGTGTCTTTGCAGCTGTTAGCGCTGTCGGTGATCTCGCGTAGTCTGCTTATTTGGACGGTCACGCAGCGCAAGACCCTTTGGAGATTTAGGTACGACACCCTCTTCATTACGACCATGGGTGTGTACGCTCTAGCTCTTTTAACGCCCGAGTCGTCGCTACTCGTAGATAGCGGTACAGATGGTTTGAAAATAATGGCCCGCTCGCCATACGAGTACGTGAAGATTATTTCGTGAGCGGGCGTGGCAATAGGTGTGTTAAAAGCCTCAGGTACTTCCTTCATGTTGTCCTCGGCGACGAAGAACTTGTCGATGACGGGGAAGTGTTCGGCGACGATACCCCACTCGCTAGGTTCAAACTCCACACCGGAATAATCTTGATTAACGAGGCGTATTACAGGCGACAAGCCTCCCGATCGATTTAAAGAGAAGCCGGTAATTATTTGTTTCGAAAACGAGCGGTTTAACCCGTACACAGTGGACAGCAGTAGTTGCTTCTTGTACATGGTGATTGTAGGAAGCGATAGTATACGACCAGTACGGGTGTCTGAGCAGTACTGCCTAAGGCGGCATCTAAAAAACGGATCATCGAAATATCATTGAACATATACCCCCACTACCACAGCCTCCGCCACACACTGTATTCACAGGATACAGCGGACAAAGAGTACATGGCCTTGACAGAGTATTCTGCTGATACCGTAGGATGTATCAGAGATGACTAGATACTGATACCCTATAGCGAGTGAGTCACTCCCGCGTGCATCTACATCAGCGTTAACATGATCCAGCGGCACGCGCGAGCGTCCACTGATGTACACTGGGCCACAGAAATGGTGACAACGGTAGACGCCGTGCGGTGAGGTAAGAGAGGAGATTTGGGCGGCGCCTGCTCGCGTATCTTGGCCTGTGCGTGCGACGCAGAGAGCACTACGGTGCGAGCGAGACGCCAGAGCGTCGCTCGGTGCGTCCTTGTTGCACACCACTAGTGGAAGCGAGACGCCAACAAGGCCCCTCATGCGCAATAGGGAGCTTGGTGGGGGACCGCTCGTGTTCGGGCGCACGCTTTCTCCCTCTCTCTCAGACTAACGCTCTATGACGAGGACAGCTAGTACCCCGCCAAGAAACGAGAAGGATCTATGGGACTTTCGGTAGTGGGAATGAGATAGACTTTTCGATTATCCGTCCTCGTCAAACAGCGTTAGTGAGACAAAGAGAGATATATGCGACGTGGTGGCTAGGAACAAGTGTCCAGCGTCTAACCCATAGCTACCGTGCGCCCTATTCGCGCAGCATGAGTGGGGGCGAGACGGCGATAGGTCCCAGAGTTGGCACGCTAGCACCCCCGACCTATCGCCGTCTCGCCCCCACTCATGCTGCGCGAATAGGGCGCACGGTAGCTATGGGTTAGACGCTATATCTCTCTTTGTCTCACTAACGCTGTTTGACGAGGACGGATAATCGAAAATTCTATCTCATTCCCACTACCGAAAGTCCCATAGATCCTTCTCGGGGGTACTAGCTGTCCTCGTCATAGAGCGTTAGTCTGAGAGAGAGGGAGAAAGCGTGCCCCCGAACACGAGCGGTCCCCCACCAAGCTCCTTATTGCGGCAGGACGCACCGAGCGTCGCTCTGGCGTCTCGCTCGCACCGTAGTGCTCTCTGCGTCGCACGCACAGGCCAAGATACGCGAGCAGGCGCCGCCCAAATCTCCTCTCTTACCTCACCGCACGGCGTCTACCGTTGTCACCATTTCTGTGGCCCAGTGTACAGTCTGAGAAAGTCAGTAGAATCGCTACAGTGGTACATTGCACAAAGAAATTTATAAAGCTGTACGAAGAAGAAATGGCGCACTACGACGGCGAGGAATTTTTGCGGCATAGGCGTATACAAAGGGCGAAGACACGAGCCCTCTACCGCTATGCAAACCCCGAACAATATCCAGAGGAAGAGACCATACGAGAGTGGCTGCGATTAGGTCATTTAACGGGTGTACCGCTAGTATCGATATACATGTCGAAACCGGGAGCCCCGGACGCTGATGAGCTATACGGTGATAATCCTGACATGATCTGCCGCAAGGGTTGGGCCTCTGGTGTGAGGCCAGTGATACTACCGGAGCTTTCTATCGCTGCTATACTGGACGATGGATACCGCGATTTCACACGGTGTAGCGTGACGCTGGGTTTTATCGGTGATCAGCGTTGTAACGATAGCCCTTACGCACAGCGCGTATGCACCCACGAGTGGCTGGCAAAAGACGAGTGGCGTATGTCCGACGATGGTAGCCCCAAGTGCCGCATCACATATCGACGCCCGATGATCAGGTCAGCCCTAGCGATGCTACGAAGCAGGTGTGAACGGCCCACACCGGAGGAGTTACCGCGTCACGCACCTATGCGTCTGGAATCGCAGGCGTAGTTGGCGGCATTCAATCACCTCGAGAAATTACGTGAAAGCTGCGTCACCCTATGGTGTTTGAGGGCTATGCGGGCCTACGAGACAGCGCTACACACTCTGGAGAAACGATGCAGTCTGGCAGAGTTTATAGGGTGCGTTACCCTGGCGACACGGGATGGTCCACCACACCTGAAATATAAGGAATGCCGAACGAGCGTGGTCAGCATGCCCAGCGGCCTTTACGCGTACCTGGAAGCACTCGACGACGCGTGGGATGTCTATACAAGCCACGATGTGTACGATGAGGAGGGAGAGCACGCGGAGGAATCGAACAATTTGGGGTACTATGCAATGGACACGCGAACAGCAGCCCGACGCAACATTCGACACGTACGGTGTATGGCAATTTTTCGCGACGAGAGCTGCGAGACACTACTGCAAGATGGTCGCGTCGGAAAGGATATCGCCGTGCAACTCATAGGTGGCGATATCGATGAGTTCGATACTGTAAAAGATTGGTGCGATCTTCTGGTAGCTACGGATTGTAAAACAGAGTAACACGATACGCGTCTCTGACCCTTACATCGCGATGGCGAGAGAGAGCGATGGTGATGCATGCTGGAGCGGTGTGCGTCAGCAGATCGTTGCAACTACCGATGCAACACCTCTATACTGTTTTACACGTATTATGGATACACGGTATTTCGGGATCAGTGAACGAACGATCGATAAATTCTGTATATATATTTGTCTGTTTGCTACGATTGAAACGGTTTACTCGATTTTGCCCGATTTTCGACGGATAACGCTACCATAAGAGAATCGTAATTTTTACCGCTGAATCAGCTGTTTTGCATGGTCACGTTTTAAGACACTGGTTTGAAATTAATATCGCAACGACTGTAAGATGGGCACGGGCTAGATGTACCCTGCTTTAGTTCGTATCACGACGTCCCGGTAGACAGACTGATCACCTACAGCAATCAACAGTTTAAAAAAAAAAAAAATGTCATCTGTAACGCATATTCGCGAATGTATTGTCGATTTTGTAAAGACCCGTCGTCTGATAACACCTACAAACGCGCGATTATTCTCGCCGGCGTGGTGCAGAGAATTAAGATATTTTGGTTTACGTACGTTAATTCTTAGATTAAAAACTGTATTTGCCAATTGCACTCTACACGTGCTAGCCAGGGGTCACGAGAGAGGATATTTTAAAAACGACCCGTACATACTCTCGTTAGCCGTAGCGGGTATTAACAAACGGGGAGTGCGCGATAACCGTATCACCAGGGCTATTATAGCCGATCATGCGTTCCACGAAGGTATGTATTTTCCACCTACCGGTAATATTACTTAAATAAACTGCTTTTAAAAACTAAATAAATTTTACAAGAATTGACGCGATTTCGCAACGACGATGCACCCGAGGAGGAGGACCGGTTGCTTTTAGGGTGCCTCAATCGTGTGGAGGAGGAGATTTACCCGGAGCCAAGCACCAGCACAGCGGTGATCCACTACGTAAACGGTAAAGCATATACTTTTAAAAAAAAGTTTACGGCTAATATACGCCTTTTATTAAAAAAAAGTGCCAGGACCATCGACAGCCCTGAACACGCGAGTGGCTGAAGAAGAAGAAGGAGAAACACGTTACGACACACAGGGTATGTGTCATACAGCGTCGAAAAAAAAAAGAAAAAATGTGTTGTGCTATTCAAAAATTTTTACAGACGCATTCACGGCTATAACGTCGGACGCCAGCGAAGACGACGACGACGACGACCAGGACGATGTCGAAGATCGCTCCACCGTTTCCAACGATTCAAACGAGCACGATCCAGGTAATAATGATAAAGTACAGAAACCGCTGAAAATTTATTTGTGTGAAAATAAAAAAAAAATAAAAAATTGTAGATTCGCTCGATACGGATATAGACAACGATGGTCGAGAGCCTAGTGTACAGGGTAACCTGCTACCACCACCTGATCAGGCCAATGCTGAAGAACCGATACTCTGGGTTGCCAGGAACGGTGTGCACGTAGCGGCGGATGCCGACGAGGCTGCTGAAGTATTAGCAGAGCTCGATGATACTGATGATGATGAGAATCCAAACGATTCGGAAGAAGGTAGCGTATAAAGTTATGTTCCTTAGCTTTTTTTTTGTCGAAATTGCTAACTTTAAAAAAAATGTAGGGGGTGATGAAAGGCAGTTAGACGCGCTATTCTCATACATAGGGTCAATGCTTAATCCTCGCGAGGAATGATAAGTCAGTATGCGCTTAACACTTTTTTTTTGTTTAACAAGTAAAAAATAAAAAACTTTTTTTTTCCAAACGCTAGATGCAGAGGACGACGGGGTATGTCGACAGATCGGTGGTGGCCCCCTTCTTCGACCGCAGAGCGACAACGATGACGGCGACGGAGATATCAGTAACAACGTGCTACCGCCTGGATATAGATTTACAATACTGTCCGAAACGACGCGTCGTAGAAATAGGTTCCGTTTAGACGGGCGTGAAATAGCAATGGCTATCCGGAGGCCGCCCGAAGACCCTGATACAAATACGGTATCATGGTTACACGGGGCAGTCAGAGATATACACGCGTACCTCACAAGTTCGTGTACCGCGCGGGACTATATAGGTCTAACGATCAAATCCGACAGTTTTGCGTGCGGGGCAGCGTGGCTGTCGTACAGACCGGCTCGAGAACTTCTCGAAAACGATGTGTGGGGTGTGATATCGTCCGTCGCGCAGAGCGCCCAGGCATTCCAAATAGATAGGTCTTTCGTCATCGAGTCGTGTATAGTCGAAGTACCGCGGGGTACAGGACGCGTGCGATTAGCGCACGAATTTGTAAAAAAAAATTCTATACTGACCATAGTGAATAACGATAACCTCTGTCTACCTAGGTCGCTCGTTGTGGCGATGGTACACGCTGAACGCGGGGAGGTGCGCTCTGGGGAGCTGCATGAGCGATGGAACGCTGTACGGCGTCACCGGGGTAAATTACAAAAACAATTTGCTCTCGAACTTGTGACAAACGCGTGTGTAGACATACCGCCGGACGGCTGCGGTATTCCAGAAATTGATAAATTTAAATGTTACCTAGCCCCGAGCGGTATAGCAATCGTTGTTTACGATTTTGACAGCATAGACAGCGGCGAGAAACCGCTGTACGACGGTTCGCAAGCAGTCGATAACGCGTACGGATCAGGGAGACCACGGCAAACGCTCCGCATCCTGTATTATAATAATTCGCAGCATTATCAGCCTATTTTAAATATGCGGGGTGCGGTCGGTAGTCGTGGTTTTTGCATATCATGTAACAGATCTTATACGTACGAGGCAGAGCATAAGTGTTCCCACAAATGCGCTAGATGTTTCGGAAAACCGCTCTGCGATTCAGCTCTCCCCACACTGTATTGTCGCGAGTGCCATAGGTACTTTTTTGGCCAAATCTGTTTCGATAACCATATAAACACGCTATTTATCAAACAGAAGGGAAAAGAAAAGAGCGTATGTCAGGCCGTTCGCAGCTGTCCACAGTGTCTCAGGCCGCTTCAAAGAGCGCTGCGTAAACACTCTTGCGATAAGGTGTACTGCAGAGTCTGCAAGAGCGTTAACAGAGTAGGCCATCAGTGTTACGTCAGACCGGTAAAAAAGGCGCCCGTGGAAAAAAATATTCTATTCATTTTTTACGATTTTGAAACACAGCAGATACAGAAGCTGCCCGGTGACGACACGGTACGCATCCACACACCAAACCTGTGTATCGTTCAGCAAATGTGTACAGCGTGCATAAACGATACAGATCTCGCGAGGGTATGCCCGTCTTGCGGTGTACGCGAGTACGTCTTTGAAGATGACCCCGTAAGGCAGTTTGTAGATTACGCGTGCGACCCTAAAAGAAAATCGTTTCAGAGAGTGATCTGTGTGGCGCATAACGCCAAGGGTTTCGACGCGCAGTTTATACTGAAGTATATCGTGAAGCGTAAACGGAAAACTCTAAAGCCACCGACGCTGATACTCAGTGGCACGAGTATCATAATGATGAAGACGGGTCGTGTAACATTCATAGACAGCCTTAATTATTTTCACATGTCTCTGAGTGCCCTACCAAAAGCCTTCGGTCTCGTGGACTCGGCTGGTTTGAAACAAAAAGGTGTATTTCCGCATCTATTCAATACTCCCGAGAATCAGCATTATATCGGTCCTCTACCACCACTCGAGTTTTATTCACCCGACACTATGCCTACGGCCCAACGTAATCAATTCTTAGCATGGTATAACGAACAACGGTCGGCGGGCTACGTATTTAACTTTCGAACAGAGTTTATTGATTACTGTAGATCCGACGTCACCATCCTCAGACAGGCATGCGTTTCTTTCCGCGCGATGTTTCTCCAGCACGGTGGCGTTTGTCCTTTCTCGGAGAGCACCACCATAGCCTCGGCGTGTTCGAGAGTTTTTAGAAAAGCTTTTTACGGGACGAGCAGATAGCCATTTTACCACCGGGTGGATACCGTTACTGCGAGAAACAATCACGTAAGGCCCTGTTATGGCTCCTCTCGCTGGAGCATCGTTGGGGTTGTACCATAGTTCACGCGGGGCGCACTCGGGAATACCGTCTACCGGAGGGTACGCCCGTCGACGGTTACTACCATGACACCGATACAGGGCTGCGACACGTCTTGCAGTTTCAGGGTTGCTTCTGGCACGGGTGCCCAAAATGTTATCGCATAAACAGGGATACGCGGTTGCACACGGGCGAATCTATGGATGCGCGCTTCGAGAGAACGCAGGCAACGAATGATAAGATTCGATATCTCGGTTACGAATTGACGGAAATCTGGGAGTGTGAATTCGATAGCTGGATAAAGGATCCAGCACAGGCCGCATTATATAGAGCATTGAATGAGAACCCGTTGGTAGCGCAACTACCGCTGGAACCTCGCGATGCTTTCTTCGGTGGGCGTACAGGGAATACCGTCAGTTTTTACGAAGTCGAGGGGTCTGAGAGGATACACTACGTAGATGTGTGTTCGCTCTACCCCTTCATATCGAAAACGGGGAAATTCCCTGTAGGGCACCCTAGAGTGTACGTGGGCGACGATTGTCGCGAACTAACGGGTGATCACAATACGTCGATAGCGTAGAGGGTCTGATTAAGTGTGTCGTGTTACCACCGCGAGATCTGTATCACCCCGTGCTACCGACACGCATGCACGGTAAATTGCTTTTCGCACTGTGTCGTTCCTGTGCAGAGTCAACGCTACAGGGCTCGTGTCCTCACGAGAATCCTGAGGATAGAGTATTCGAAGGGACATGGGTTGTGGACGAGGTCAGACGCGCTGTACGTAAAGGATATCAAATAACGACGATACACGAGATATGGCAATACGAGATCACCCAGTACGATCCGGTCACGCGAAAGGGCGGTCACTTTGCCAATTACATAAATACATTCCTGAAGATTAAGCAGGAGGCTAGCGGGTGGCCGCGTGAGTGCAGCGACGACGAGTCTAAGAAGCTGTATGTAGAGGAGTACGATCGGGTCGAGGGTATTCGACTAGACTCTACTAACATAAAATCAAATCCCGGTCTGCGGGCAGTCGCCAAACTATGTCTGAATTCGTTTTGGGGTAAGTTCGGGCAGCGCGAAAATCTACCTAAAACGGAAATCGTAACGACTCGTCAGAAGCTCGTGAGTTTGCTTACATGCCCGGAGGTGGAAATTACGGGTATTTTACCTGTAGATGACGAAATACTCTACGTCAACACGAGTAGTACGAGCGAATCGGTGATACCCACAGCGTACACAAACGTTGTTATAGCCGCGTACACCACGGCTCAAGCTCGTCTTAAGTTATATGACTATCTCGAGAAATTAGATCGACGTGTACTATATTACGACACCGACTCGTGTATATACGTATCGGGTGGCCGTCACGCCGATAACGCTTACAAACCGCCGCTCGGCAGTCTTTTAGGCGATTTAACGGACGAGCTGGAGTCGTACGGTGTTGGTAGTTATATCACGTCTTTTGTATCGGGAGGCCCGAAATTTTACGCGTACCGGGTACGTAAGCCAGACGGTTCTCACGCAGAGGTCTGCAAAGTCAAAGGTATCACGATCGACCACGCGACGAGTCTTGCCATTAATTATGACTGGATACGGTCTTATGTAACGGGAGAGACGAGCGAGCCTGTTGTTTTACACTACGACGCGATACGTCGTACGCCGTTTCACGACGTAGTTACACGCCTCGAATCAAAAACGTGTAAACCGACCGAACTTCAAAAACGGCGGCGCGACGGTCGTTTCGGATCCTTACCGTACGGCTTTATATAACTAGTATTACCAAAAAAATTGTACAAATGTATATACAACCCTGAACAATATTTTACCGTACAGTCTTATGTAACTAATATTACCAAAAAAAAATGTACAAATGTATATACATCGCCTGTACAATAATAAAACATATTTATTTGAAAAACAAAAAACCTCTTTATCGATCTATTCCCGAAGGCTCCACCAACCCGCCCATGTTATTTATTTTTTCAGTGGCGCTTCGGACATGCTAGCCGTGCACTATGGCTAGCTATGCGGCTGACACACATACATGGCGACTATTAGCTCACAGGTGCACGATGAGCTCACCCGGACGAGGGGGCTAGCAACGTCACCGATAAGAGCTAGCAAGCGCGCGCGACGTCACGAGCCTCACGCGTATCGCGCGCCCGCCGCGGCAGGGCCCCGCGATGGAAGGGGGAGCGTGTAAAATCCAGCAGACTCTTTAACAGTATATTCGTAAAGAACACCGCCAAATTGCCTCATTTGACATAATGGACACACGGTGGAAGCACCCGTGGACGTCGATGATCTGTGGGCCAACGGGGTGCGGGAAGACGTTCTTCGTAAAGAAATTCCTACGGTTCATCGAGGACATGAGCGACGTGCGATTTGCACGTGTTCTCTTTCACTATGCAGAGTGGCAGGAGGGGTACAGGGAGTACGGGAGTACTATAGAGTTTCACGAGGGACTGCCGCAGAACACCGATTACGGCAACGACCCACGCCCGAAACTCGTCATCATCGACGATCTCATGAGGGAATCGTCCAATAACACGGTGGTCGACCTTTTTACCAAAGGCAGCCATCATAAGAACATCAGAGTTATCTTCATTACGCAGAATCTCTTTCATCAGGGGCCCGGACAGCGCGATATCTCGTTGAACGCCAACTACATCGTTGTATTTAAAAATCCGCGCGACAGAGCGCAGATACAGCATCTGGCCAGACAGGTGTTTCCTGAAAATCCGCGCTTCGTACAGGAAGTCTACCGCGATGCCACGGCCCAACCGCATGGCTATCTACTACTCGATTTGAAGCAGTCGACCCCCGATAACTGCCGCTTTCGCACTTGCGTGTTTCCTTCGGACCCGTTCCACTACGTGTACGTACCGCGAAAGGGTATAAAGGGAGGGCACACCGATCGAGACGTACCAGTCATTCGGTTGTAATGGTATCCGGCGCACGCTGCTCTATAGGGCGCAAACACGCCGCAGTGTTAAAGGCTATTTGCCATCTGGATAGCAAACAGCGTAGCGCTTTGTTACGAGTGGCCGACTCACGACTCGTCAACTGTATATGCGAATGTGCTTTGAATATTCTTCGCGGTAATGTGCCTCTCAAGCCGACGCAGAAATGCCGCTTACGAAAACACGCATCGTTGTTGAGACGTTTATCCAGACCGGGTTCAGCCGTCAAAACTAGAAAACGTCTTATCGTTCAGAGCGGCGGTTTTTTACCTCTTCTGCTAGCACCCATACTAGGCACCGTCATTTCGAAACTCATAGGGGGAGGCGGCTAGGGGTATACGTCACGAAGAGCGAGATGGAGCATGCCAAAAAGATGGTTCTAATCCCTCAGGAGAGCGTGGAGCAGCAGCACTACCGGCCAATGCCTCATACATCCCACCACCACCAGCAGCAGCAGCAGCAGCAGGAGCAGGGTGTCGACACCGTAAACACCGTGCAGACCCCCGGGACCCCCTTAAGCAGATTAGACGCATCCATGAAGGAGATCCTACACTCACCGAATTTCATCGACGAGCGCGAAAAGTGGAAGATGTACAATCAGGTGCTGCAGCGTTATCTACACTTTATCGAGGATCTGCGAAATAACGTCGACGAGGATAGGCGAGGCGATAACGATGCCAAGAAAAAAAATAACAGTTCTGCGGAGGATAATGTCAGGAGTTTGACCGACGATGGCGACGACGACATCATCGCTAGCGTACCCCAAAAGTACAGAGCTAAGGCTAAGCTTTTACTAGGAAGGCTGCGCAACGCTGGTTCGCCACGCATCTCGTGGAGTAAACAGGGTGTTACGCGTATCGGCGGCGCCGTCGTGCAGGACGCCAACATCGTGGATTTAATCAATGATGCTATGCGTGAGAGAAAAACAGCGAGACCGGCGGGGAGTCGCCAGTTTGCGCGGTTCCTCCGTACTGCAGGTATACCGAGTGAATATATCGGCAATCAACGTCTATGGAGGGAGGGGAGCAACACGACGTCTCTCGGTAATCAGACACCGCGCCGTGTAACAATCGTACCGCGCCCAATCGAGCAGACTCAGAGCTCGTCTACAGAGGAGGAATTCGGCGAGGCGTTTCAGGAAGTGTTTAGAGACTCCGGGGAAGAAGAGCGCGTGGGGAAAAAATATACGCGATACGCGTCAGCCGGTACAACCACCGATAGCGAGAAAAAGAAAAGATTAGAATGGTTAAGGCTGCCGTGAAACGGAAGAAGAAAAAGATATCGGCTGATGATAGCTTTCTGAGGCGTCTTTATTACACGCCAGCAGAACCGTCTTCGTACGCCGGTATCGGTAACCTAGAGCGAGCGGCTAGGGGCAGGGTAAAACGAGATTCCGTCACGCGTTGGTTAGAGGCGCAGGACGCGTATACGTTGCATAAGCCCGTTCGACATACGTTTCAGCGTCGCTCTTACACCGTCAGCAATATCGACGACGTTTGGGAGGCCGATCTTGTGGACCTTCGATCGTTGAAGGAGTACAACGATGGTTACACGTATATACTTGTAATAATCGATGTACTCAGTAAATACGCTTGGGTGGAGCCTTTACGCGATAAGACCGGTGCGACGGTAGCCGCGGCATTCCGGAGGGTTTTGACACGTAGTAAGAATAGGATACCCATGTACCTACAGACAGACAAGGGTAAAGAGTTTATCAACGGTGTACTGCAGCGTCTACTCGAGGAGCTTGGTATAGGATTCCGTGTAGCGCGCAGCCCCGACGTAAAGGCTGCTATCGTCGAACGCTACAACCGTATTCTGAAGGATCGTATGTGGCGCTACTTTACACATAGAAACACTCGGCGGTACATAGATATTCTTCAGAATCTCGTGGACTCGTACAACAGGACACGCCACTCCGCGATAAGAATGCGCCCGGTTGACGTAACCCTGTATAATGCCGCTAAGGCTCGTATCAATCTATCTATGCGATACGCCCCAGTGCGCCCGCGTGTCCCTAAATACAGTGTCAGCGACCTGGTACGCATCAGTAGCGCTAGGAACCCTTTTGCGAAAGGTTACGAGGGTGGGTGGACTCGAGAGATTTTTAAAATCGTACGCCTAGGTACAACGAGGGAGCCACACGTCTACATCTTAGAAGATCTCGCCGGAGAGAAGATTGACGGTATTTTTTACGAAGAGGGGCACGTTCGAGTTCGCAAGGACCTCGCAAAGGACGCGTTTCTCGTCGATCGTGTAATAAAACGAAGCGGTCGTGGGAAAGCCCAAAAAGTACTGGTCAGTTGGGTTGGTTACCCCGAGAAATTTAATTCGTGGATACCGGCATCCCACTTGAAGAACAATGAAGGACCAATTTTATCTCGTTCTTCCCAGTAACAGCAGTATGTCGTACTATCCCGAAAATAAAACTACCAGTTTTACGACACATCTACCGCATCAGATCGATTTACACGGGGTGTATCGACACGATCGATTTAACGTCTGTTGCTCTGGTTGAAATACAGATTCCTATGACCTTTCTGCACGTGCCGGTGGCGCTAAAAGATTGGGATCACGTGGTCGTGGTCACTACCCGTACCAAACCGCAGAAGAACCACAAAGAACCGCTAACCGGCTTTATAGTGTCGGGTTCTAACGTAGCGCACGGCGTTTACGATGACGTAAAGAGCCTCATTGACGAAATAAACGCTACCACGGCTATGACGGGCCGTCTGAAACTAGAGCTCTGCAGAGGTGGTTACGTGAGCGTATCGCTCGTCTCTACCGATAACGATCTAGACGATCCGCACGAACTGAGACTCTGCCGCTCTCTGGCTCGCATCCTTGGCTTTACCGAGTCGGTCGTGGTATCGAAAGCAGAATCCCCTGTGATGGCCGATCAACCGGCTAGTCTGATCAACGCCCTACCCAAGATGCTTTTCGTTTACACGGATGTCTGCGAGCCGTATATCACCGGAGACGTCCAAAAACCCCTGCTCCGCGTGATTCCCCTACAACCAGATAACAAATACGCGTACGCGGCTGTAAAAGTGCTCTCGTTTTCGCCGTTAAAGTACATACCGCTGCTCCGAACGACTTTTCAAACGATCGACATCGATATAAGAGACCACCTGGGCGACCCCATACCATTTGAATCAGGAACGCTCTCCGTAACACTACACTTTAAACGGTTAGAGTGATGACTCATTACACCGATTACTACGATTCGCAGATAGGCGGGGGATATTCCACGATATTCCGGGTGTTCGCGGGGTCGCCGCATCAGCGGGGTCATGGTATCGGTAGCTTTCTCGGTGGTCTTTTTCGGCGCGTGCTACCCCTACTATCGAGGGGGGCCCGAGCAGTCGGTAAGGAAGCGGTGCGCGCTGGTATGAATATCTTAACGGACGTCAGCGAACGCGGTGCTCCGCTCAAGCAGGCGTTTCGCACCAGGACCGCCGAATCGGGTATGAATCTTAAACGTAAGGCGGAGACGAAAATTGACGAGCTCATGAAAGGATCGGGTTATAAATCTGTAAAACGATCACGCGGCGCCCACTCTATCATCGGAGTCGCTGGAAGGAGCATCGCCTCAAGAACTGCTAACAAGCGTAAGAGACGTACGGGAAAGAAGGCTGCTCCGCGTCGAAAAAAAAAAGTAGTAAAAAAAATAAAGTCAAAAACCAAGAAACCCAAAAATCGTCGTAGGATCGCTAGTAAGAAAGTAAAGCGGAGTGTGCTGGATATCTTCTCCTAAACGATACCTCTATCATGGCCTTCCTACACGCGCACTCGTGCGAGTGCATGAAATCGGAGCTCGATCTCTTTACACTACCACCGACGCAGACCACTATAGAGAGCGCGCAGTGGGTACACTACAAGCCCATCTCATCGCTGACCGATGACTCGCCCATTGAATTTGTCGTGCCGGGTAACGGGGATGAGTACCTCGATCTAGCACACACCATGCTGAGTTTACGCGTACAGCTGCGCTCCAAGGACGCGTCAGCAGCGGACGCTCTGAGCAAAGCGGCCCCTGTTAACAACCTGCTACACTCGCTATTCAATCAGGTGGACGTATTTCTTAATCAGAAGCTCGTATCACCGCCTAATAACGCGTACGCTTACAGAGCCTACATAGAGACGCTATTAAATTACGGGCCCGCTGCTAAGGGGTCGCACCTTTCGAGCGTGCTCTGGTACAACGATACGCCCGGCCATATGGACGATACAGCGGGCAAGAATATAGGCCTCGCGAATAGGCAAGCGTTCGTCGGTGAAGACAGGACGGTCGATCTGATTGGTCATTTACACTGCGATGTGTTTAACCAAGAAAAATTTTTATTAAATGGTGTTGAGCTCCGTTTACGCCTCGTACGCACGAGAGACGGTTTCTCCCTCATGGATCCAAAGAGCGAGTGTTCTTTACATATAACGGAGGCCACGCTCCTCGTTAGACGCGCCAGAATAAGCCCCGGTATTCTAATTGCGCATTCTAAAATGCTATCAAAGACAACTGCAAAGTATCCGCTTACGCGTGTAGAGGTCAAGGCACTGACGATGCATGCCGGTTTGCACGGCGGCACTATGGACAACGTGATTCTCGGCCAATTACCTAAGCGTATTATAATAGGTTTCGTCGATAATAAGGCCTTCAACGGCAACTATCAGCTCAACTCGTTCAATTTTAAAAACTATTGTATTAATTTCTTATCGCTGTACGTCGACGGTGTTCAAGTACCCTCGAAAGCACTGCAGACCGATTTCGGCAAAGCCGGTCTTTACGTGGACGCGTATCACACCCTCTTCAGCGGCACGGGTATACACTTCCTCAACGAGGGTAATTCGATATCTAGGAACGCTTACGCAAACGGTTACTGCCTGTTCGTTTTTGATCTTACACCCGATCTCTCGGCAAATAGCAACACCCACTGGAATCTGATCAAGCACGGTAGTGTACGAATCGAGGTACGCTTCGACGAACCGCTGGCCACCACCGTGAACTGTATCGTCTACGCAGAGTACGATAATGTTTTGGAGATCGACGCTGCGCGGCAAATCGTCGTAGATTACGGCGGCTAAACAATCGAAGAAAATGCATAGGTCAGCAGTTTGGGGTCTGCGTCATCATCTTTTGGATACCCTGTATCGTGAGTGATCGTCAGCATCGCCGTTAGTTTCTCGTTGAACGCCTTCGAGTTAGCATCACGACCATGGATTTTGTCATCGAAATCGAATACTTCAAAGACTCCGAGGGGCATCTGGCTCCGAAGGAGATCGGCGTAGTGGCTGTGGAAAGAAAATACATAGGCCACTGGATCGTTTCACCACCCTGCGATTTCAACGAATTACCACCGGCGATCAGAAGCGAGAACAACACCATGACCCGCTATCAACACGGCCTAGAGTGGTTCGACGGTGGTGTAACGTACAAGCAGTTATACACCAATCTCCGAAATATAGCTGGTATTTCACGGTGCATATACACGAGGGGTTCGGAGAGCGTACTTTTTCTGCAGACCGTTATGGCCCGGGAAGTTATAAATTTGGATGAAACCCCCAATAACTCACCATACGAGGACTTCCCACCGAATTGTGACCATTACGAGTGCATCGTTCACGCCTGTAAGAAGACCCGAGGATCGTTTACCTGTGCTCTGAACAACGCCTTACGCATTGAATTTTGGCTTCGGAATAACGGACCGCATATATGAACACGCTAGACCTCTACCTCGGTCTTCGCGGTATATTGGCTCATACAACGGGTGTCTACGCAGCTGATAGAATACCCCGAAACTGGTCGAAGCCCGCTGCCATTATAGCCAACACGGACGATCATACGAAGCCAGGAGCGCATTGGGTTGCCATGTACGTGGACGCTGACGGAGACGGTTACTACTTTGACAGCTACGGATTACCATCGCTGAATCATCACCATGCATCGAGACTACGACGGAACTGTCGATCCTTGCGATGGAACACTCAGCAGCTTCAGAGCGAGACGTCGACGGTGTGCGGCCAGTTCTGCATGATGTTTCTACACTACCTCTCTTCCGGGTTCGGGATGCATGCCTTTCAGAATGTGTTTAGTGGTGATTTGCGGAAAAACGATAGAATCGTCAGAGAGTATTACGACGCGTTTGTGCGAAAGAAACGTTTGGCTGATCGCCAGTATGCGCACGATAACAAGATCTACGGCGGCGTTGGTGGTAGTAGGATACAATATTCACGGTGTAAATCAGGCTACACATGTTAAGCCCTGTTTCATGGAAACCGAATGGTCTGTAATTTTTTTTTTATTATAGTTTGTATAATAATATAATGGAAAATTAAAATAGGAATAATAATAACGTAAATAATACTAGGCTAGGTTAGATGTATAAGTAACAAATAAGTATAATAATAGGCGTAGAGTATAAATGTAAGCAATTCATAATAATAAGGATAATAATAATAGCAACAATAATATATATAGTGTAAATAATACTAAGCTAGGTTAGGCTCAGGCTAATCATCGAAAATGTATCACGTCAGACATCTTAGAAAATTAAAATAGGAATAACAATAACGTAAATAATACTAGGCTAGTTGTTTCTTTTATTACGCTTCTCTTATTCTTCTTTCCTCCTGCGTCGAGGCGTATCCGTCGTCTTCCTCATCCGTTGCCTCTCCTTCGGGCTCGCTGTCGGCTCCCAGGAAGACGTCGTCCGGATCTATCTCAGCCATATCCGGATATCCGAATCTGGCCATTTTTTTCTCGACCATAAAATGGCCCAGTGGTATCCCCTGCGGTGCCAGTCTTACGTTTATCCAGCACGCGGTGTTCGGGAGGTCTCTTTGCATCACACTAGCGAAGAAGTATGCACGGTTCCTTAGGATTTCCCATAACCACGCGCAGGTCTCCCGCGACCACCTTGCGCCCATCGTTGGCCGGATCCTGTGTAAGCCCACCGTCATGGTGGTTTCGGGAACACTGGCCAAATCGTCCGAGATGTGGCATATCGCGCTCCGTGTGGTTGTTATGTATTCGCCGAAATCCACTAATTTTACCGTCACATTTTCCTCCTCGATCCCATGGATCGTTGCCCGGAACCACGGACCTTCCTGGTTGACTAGGCACCCTTCTCCTACAGCGATTGCCCCTGGGTCCATAGGATGTTTTCTTTCCCGGATTATCCTTTGGCGGATTTCCTCCATATGATGCGCTTCTTCGTGTAGGCGGATGGTGAAGTTGCTTGGCGTATTATAATACGCCAAGGTTACCTTCGTTGGACCAACCTTCATTCCTCTAACGTCCGCCTTCATTATCACTGTCATTCTATCCTTGCGCCAATTACAAGTCGTCTAGAAATAAGGGTAAATGTGAGAATTGTGCGATACATTTTTAAAATCAAATAAAACGTGTATTTATTTAAAGCAAATAAAAAACAAAAAAAAAACGTATAGTCTTATTACACTTACCGATCCAATAGCAGTAATAGCACTTATTCTTTTTTTATTTTCTACTTTCACCTACTGCTCGTTGTCACAGTACTGACAAGATGCTGCGAAGATGGTTCACAGGTCACCGTCTTTTTCCCCCGCCATGACCATAAATTTTTGCATAGTTGCAAATAAGAGATACCCGTAGTAGGGGTTTACGCTGGCCGGGATTTCATAGGGCTGGTCAAGACAGAGGTACCCCCACGGCAGCCGTATTTGCGCATCGTTCGCTAGATTGAGCGAAACAGGGGCCCCAGCATTCCAGAAGCAGTTACGTTGTATGTGGAGGGTTCATCCCCAAAAATATTAGGGGTTGGATATCATCGATAGTTAAAAGTATCGAAAAATAAACGACGGTGTATACGATACCTCTATATTATAAGGTATTTTTTACAAAAAAAAACAGCTGTGTTCTACTTTACCATGTTACCCCCCTTAGGGTAATTAAAAAATTACCGGCCGGCGGTCACCGCATAATTACCGAACGTGGTACGTCCCCTGGGGGACATGCAGCGCTGTTGCTACGCAGGGTTTCGGGCCTTAGGACCGGGGCTGCGTGGTGGGGGGGGGGGGGAGTGCACGTAGGGTGGCGGTGGGGAGAGCTGCTCACATGGGCGAGGGGGTGGCGCCATAGTGCAGCGCGGTGGGACCCAACGCGATGCGCTCTATGACTCATAGGGGACAGTGGTGGGGGTTTGTTGTGACGGCCAATGGTGGTGTGTATCTACTTACATACCACTTTTTCAAAAACTTCCACTATTAAGGTTTCCCTTCTTCTTTTTTCAATTAAACTTTTTTTGGAGCTATTGTGCCTTCTGCTTGTCACCACTGTAATGATAGGATGCTGCGAGGACGGCTCACAGGTAACCATCTTTCTCCCACCATGGCCCTTATTTTTTGCATAGTTGCAAATAAGAGATACATGTAGCAGTTTACGCTGCTAGGACAATGGTACCCCCACGCCTGATGTGTGTGGCGCATCGTTAGCTAGATGATCCAAAAAGAAGGGGTGTAATCATCCCATCCCAACAGTTACGTGGTATGTACAGGATTCACCCCAAGTAAAATATTAGGGGTTGGATAGCCACCCATCGATAGCTAAAAGGTATCGAAAAAGTATCGCCAATGCGCGTGATACTTGTATAATATAAGGTATTTCTTACAAAAAAAGAACCGTGTTCTACCTTACCACGCCAGCCCCTTAGGATAATTAAAAAGTTACCGACCGGCGGTCAGTGTATAATTACCGACCGTGATAGGCCCCTGGGGACATGCAGCACTGTTGCTACGGGGGGTTTCGGGCCTTAGGACCAGGGCCGCGTGGTGGGGGAGTATCGCGTAGGGTGGCGGTGGGGAGAGCTGCCCACATGGACGAGGGGGTGGCGCCATAGTGCGGTGCGGGGGACCGCAGCTCGGTGCACTCTGTGACTCATAGGGGCAGTGGTGGGGGTTTGTTGTGACGGCCAATGGTGGTGTGTATCTACTTATATTACAACTTACAAGGAAACCTTGGTAGGTGTCCGCCTCCGATTTTTTTTGTTTTCACATATGTTTTAGTACTCGAAAAACTAAGCGACACGTATTTTGCTTTTCGAAAATTGGGATACTAAACACCCATTTAACTATTTCACATATAAAAGCGGTATCTTTCACAATGAAACTAATTGGACAAATTTCCTCACAATGAAAGATCAAAAATGTGATTTCTCAAATTTGTCGAATAAGTTTTAGGACGGTAAACTACCCTAAAATTATTTTTCATTATATACAAAGTAGCCAAACAGGAGTAAATTAGAGTCAAAAAATTTGGAAAAATATATGTATGTTGCTCGCGACAATTAAATAAAGTTTACGTGTTTGTGTATTTTTGTGAAAAATTATTTTATAAGGGGTAACCACCCCTAAATACATTTTATTATGTATCTCTTAAATAAAATAGTTTTTGCGAACGAGATCAACTAGAAAAATTTCTTCACAATGATAGATAAAAAATGTGACTCTCAAATTTGTCAAAAAATGTTTATGGATTCGAACAATTCTAAAATTATTTTTCATGATATAAAATCACCATAAGTGCAGTTCACTTTTGATATGTTTCCGTAGAATAAACGAACTTATATTACATCAATTTACAATATCAGAAGTACGCGTTACAATGAAAATGTGAATTACCAAAGAATTATTTTAACAAGTAGATTTATAAGACCAGCAAGCATTATCAGACTTTATTATTCATTGTCTGTGGTACAGTAATGATGCTCTTCGAAGAAATTACACATATTTATTCCGGTTATTAATTTTAACATATGAATAATTTTGCCCGTAGAACATTTTCGAAGCTGGCTGGAGCACGTTTTCTCTCTGAACGTAGAACCGACAAGTATGTTACTCATTGACTCTTGGACTGGACACTGTCCAGAAGTTGTACGGCAAGTAATAACTGCTGGGAAGAATATTATTCCCATGATTATACCAAAAGGCACCACTGGAAAAGTTCAGCACCTTGATGTCCACCGATTTCGTATTTGGAAGAATTATGTGCGAAATTTCTCTGATTCTATTATACTCTTAAACTATGACATGAATCTGCACATGCGAAATAATATAATAAAATTACAGTCTTTAGTGTTCAAAATCTCGCGATACCACGATCGCGTTGGGAGCGTGCGCGATATTGAGAACCGCGGTACGAGCGCCTCACGCGGATCGAGAGAGAGAGTGTGAGTGCGTGCGAACGAGGAGTACGTTACGGAGAGTACGAGAGAAAACGTGAGTGCGTGCGGAACGGAACGTTGAAGAGAGCGTGTGAGCGAACGAGCGAACCGAACGGCGAAAACGGTGTACGCGTGAACGAGCGAACGCGCGTGCGAGCGAAGAAGTGAGACGATCGCTCACCGAGCGCGATGATGATCATGAGTGTATGAGAATGATCGTACAATAAAGATATAGTGCATTTTCCTAGAAACTGAGTGTACGTGCATCGAGCCTTACCTGATCTACGGATCCTGACGACACACGACCCGTAAACGTGCTAGGGCGGCCGAACGCCCAAACCACGTTTAACACATCAGAAGTGGGATATATACCGATCTATACGTGATATATACCGATCTATACGTGATTTATACCGATCTATACGGGATTTATACCGATCTATACGGGATTTATACCGATTTATACGGGAGATATACGGATATATACAGATTTACGCAGATTTAGAGATTTACGGACGTCCCCGTACCATCCGCGAAGTGCGGAAATTATTAAAAAGAAATTTCGCGATACAGTGATAGCCTGAAAGTGCCACATTTTTCGTCATACCGGTAGCCCGAGATGGCGGCGTAACCGTGAAATTTGAAGTAGATAAACAAAGAATGGCTAAGACGTATCGCACGTTATCGTAAATCCCTGACGATTTACCACGCGAACCTACAACTATTTTCAAGGATACAGTTACTTTTGTCTGTGATTGTGCGAAAGTGACCCTTAACGAAATTACGCGCACCTGTGGAGACAACCGTTCCCATCCTAAGTGACCCGAGAAGGTTCGGACAAAGTGTTGTGTTTATTTTTCTTCCTGAAGCGTTCATTTGGAACTTTTGACATCGAGTTGTCAAACGAGCCGCGCGATGGCATCACGACCACCAACGGCAAGTGCCGATGAGTTTGAAAAATTTATGGCGCGTATGCACGAAGACGAATCCGAAATTGACGAGTTCGGTGACGTGTATGATCCAAGCGGCGAAATCACGGCCGCCAATTACGCGAGTGACTTTGCGCGGAACATTGCACGAAATTCCCGAGGAACGCGCAACAGCCTTGGAGCCATACCGAAGCGTAAAGTGCGACAATCAACGCCACCACGAAGACGCATCCCGCAGAACCGAAGTCTTGATGGTCGACCCCAAGATCGCCACGCAAACACAGAACATGAACACGGCGCAGACTTCCAGTTTCCGGTACCACCGACAACAGTAACGACCGATCACCCGCCAACCAGAGGAGATAATCGCCCTTTCTTAAGGAATTCCGATCGTCGACTATCGGAGGAGAACACACGGGCATTATCAAATGTGCACCGCACCCAGGAACGAGAACAAGTACCTCGCGTCAGCGACGTACGACTGACGAACCATGGTTTGCCACCCCCTCCATATCGAGCTGTCAATGCACCGAATGATGAACGTGAAGATGTACTGCAAGCGATTCTCGCGGACACCCGACGCCGAGATGCGACAATATTGGAATTAATCACCCGGCTAATTCCTCAGGCGAACGCCAGTAACAATTCCAATAACGCGACGACGAATTACAGTATACTTCCTGATCTATCACATACGATCGGAAAATTCGATGGCGAAGCAGGAGCTCGTGCAGCACGCGAATGGATCGAGAGTATCGCAAGTACAGCGAGTTTACATAGTTGGCCGGACAATTTCGCCTTGGAGACGGCCAAGACTCACCTCGAATCAGGAGCTCGAGACTGGTATTATTGCAACCGACGCGAAATACCCGACTGGAACGCATTCCGTGACCTCTTCTTCGCGACATTCATCACCCCGGAAGGCTTCAACGTAAAATGGAACCGCATGGCGAGCAGAACGCAGGGTAAGCACGAAAGCCTGTCAACTTACTTTCATGCGAAAACCCGTCTCTGCCGCTCTGTTCAACTCGATTTCCAGGACACGAAGGAACAACTACTCATTGGTTTGTGGTCTAAAGAACTCTGTAACGCAATGGCAGTGCGCGACCAGGCCGACATTGGCGAATTACTTCGTGATATGCAGAACTACGAACGATTGGAGACGCAAAGACTAACGCGGATTCGTGGACTACGGACTACAAGCGAGGGAACTCGCTCAGCTCCACCGTCTACTTCCGCCACGAGCAATACGACGTCTCAACCTCGCAGCATGTCAACGTTCAGAACAGCACGACCATCCAACTCGACCAGCGATTCCCGACCACCCCTCCGAAACGAACAAGGGGAACCCAAGTGTTACAATTGCGACCTCTACGGACATATTTCTCGCGATTGCACGCAACCTCGACGTGAACTGCGTTGCCGCGCGTGCGGAAAAAGTGGTCATACTCAGCGACATTGCAGGGAACCCGTATCTACAGGCGCCACTAGCACCGGACCAGCGACTTCAGCCCCTTCAGCAACAGGCGTCAACTTCGTCGCGACCAAAAACCCTAATTCCGTGTTGACGTACGTAAAACCGATCAAGGTCAACGGCCACTCTATGACGGGATTCATTGATACGGGAAGTTCTGATTGTACCATCAAAGCGTGTCAGGTATTCGAAGCCGAATTACATTTCATCAAGCAGCGCCAGGTTTTGCATTGTTTCGGACCTCAACAGAATCAAGTAATCTCGCCCGGTATTGTGCGAACGACAATTTCGATCGATGGCGTCACCGTCGAACAGATTTCGCTCCGAGCCGTACCCGACGACTGCCAGATGCATGATGTTTTGATCGGACGAACTTTCATCGATGCTCCAGGCGTAGGACATTCAAAGCGCAACGAGGTGTTAAGATTTTTCGCGGATCCGATCCCGGTTACCACGGTAGTTTCACGACCCATCGTCGATCACGATGTCGATATACCCCCTCGCACGATTCAGTTTGTTCAAGTGCGATCTGGGACCGACGCTTTCCACCTACCAATGTTAAACGGCGGAGCGACAACCAAGCGGATTGGCAATACGACGAAAATCGAAAAATGCATTCGAAGCGCGACACCCGTTATCACGACACACGGCCCTCGAGAGCCTATTGTACGCGAAGACCTCAACATCGGTCCGGATGCTAACGAGAAGGAAATCGAAGACTTAGTGGACACTATGAACGAATTTCGCGACACTATCGCGATGAGTATTAGTGAGTTGGGCCGAACCGATTACACTGAAATGCGAATTACCGAGCTTCCTGGTAGTAAACCTGTACAAAGTAGACCTTATAGAGCCAGTCAGAAGGAACGCGACGAAATGCGCGAAATAGTACGAGGAATGAAAGAGACCGGAATCTGCAGCGAAACCGACTCGACGTATGCTAGCCCCGCGTTTATAGTGCGAAAGAAAGATGGATGCCCGCGATTAGTAATCGACTATCGTCGTTTGAACTCTCAGACGGAACGAATCCACTTTCCTTTGCCGGATTTAGACGCGCATCTCGAACAAATAGGGCAGTTCGACCTCTTCATCACGCTCGATCTGATGCAAGGGTACCTACAGATTCCTTTGGCCGAAGACTCGCGACCGAAGACAGCATTCATCACCCCTGACGAAACGGGACAATTCAATACGGCTATATTCGGACTCATGAACGCCCCCTTCTACTTCATGAAGGCGATGCATCGTGCCCTCGAACCTTTACACGAGCAGGTCGTCCTCTATTTCCTAGATGATGTTCTTATCCCCGGAAACACGTGGCCCGAGCTTAAATCTAAACTACGAGAGACTCTAATGGCTTTACGACGCGCCGGATTTACGCTCAACCTAAAGAAATGCCAATTTTTGAAACGCATGGTCTCATACCTCGGGTTCGAAATATCAGGAAACGCGATTAAGCCCGGCGAACAAAAGTTACGCGCGATTAGTGACTTTCCCCCGCCGAAAGACGCCCACGAGATTCGACGATTCCTAGGTCTCACCGGCTTTTTCCGCCGATTCGTACCCAAGTATGCCGCGCGCGCTGAACCGTTGTGTAAACTATTGCGAAAAGAAGTACCGTTTAAATGGGACGAGAAGACAGCGCGAGCCTTCACGGATCTACGCGACGCTTTAACCTGCCGACCCGCCCTTAAACCATTCAATCCTGCACATCCGACCGAACTTCATACCGATGCCAGTAGTAGCGGTCTAGGCGCGATGCTTCTACAACAATCGAACGACAAAAGATGGAATCTTGTGTACGCGATCAGCCGCCGTACGAATAATTGCGAGGCGAATTACCATTCATCGAAACTCGAGTTAATCGCGATAATTTGGGCTGTTAATAGACTCCGAGCTCTACTTATTAACATTAAATTCACGATAGTGACTGATTGTCAAGCATTAATGTATCTCAACACGAGTAAAACGAAGCACCCACAAATAGCGCGTTGGGCTGTGCAATTAAGCGAATTTGATGCCGAAATTCGACACCGAGCAGGTACCGACATGGCTCACGTCGACGCCTTAAGTCGAGCCCCCACCGTCAATCTCCTGACGATTCAGAACGACATTACTAACTCTGACGAAAACAATGATAGAAACGAAGAAACGCTACCCTCTCATGTAAATGCGGACGAAGGACGGAATAACGAGAGCGAACAAACGAGTAATACAATAGAAAAACAGGTGTATACGGTAATCCGCGAGCAGGACGAAATCGCGATGTTCCAAGCGAGCGACGATGCGATCAAACGTAAGTGCGCGATCTTACGTACAAAAGCGAGTGTACGCACACCCCAAGAATCGAGCGAAGTACGCGATTTTGAGCTGATTAACGGACTCCTTTATAAGAAAGATGGAGAAAAACGATCGTACGTCATTCCCAATAATCTCCGAAAAAGTCTAGTGATTCGCTTCCACGATATGCGTAGCCACCCCGGCATGGAACGAACCCTAAGACAAATGCGCGAATTTTATCACTTTCCCGGTATGCGACAATACGTGAAGCAGCATGTACGAACGTGTATACAGTGTATCGTGACGAAGAGCAAACCCGGTCGACAGCAAGGAGAACTTCATCCGATCCCTCCGGGATCACGACCATTCGCGACGGTTTATATAGACCACACGGGTCCATTTGTCACGAGCGGAAGACAAAAACGTTACGTGCTTGCCTTGATCGACAACCTTACGAGATTTGTAATTCTTTCTGCGACCCGCGATACGAGGACTACAGTAGTTATCCGAGCGTTAGAGCAGTTCATACTCCAGTACGGAGCCCCAATACGCGTAATCAGCGATCGAGGAACATGTTTCACGGCAGCAAAGTTTGCAGATTTTTGCGAGTTACACGGCATTCGTCATACGTTGACATCCCCACGACATCCTCAGGCCAACGGGATGATCGAGCGCGTGAATGCAACCCTGCTCCCTGCAATGATGGCGAATTTAAAGAGAGAAGACGGACGCGATTGGGATCTGCATCTACCCAACATTCAACGCGACTTGAACGCTTGTCATAATCAGACAACGGGTAAGAGTCCCTTTGAACTCGTATACGGCTATACCCCGCGCTTTAACGAAGGCACGATACGTCGACTGACCGACGAAAGTCAAGAGAGGTATGAGAAGCCTCCGCTACTTCAAGACCAAGCCCGAAACCGGATAATAGAGGAGCAACGAAAATACAAGGCACGATATGACGCGAATAGAGACACGCATACAAAATTTCAAGTCGGCGACATTGTCTACCTGGCCATTCAAATAATAGCCACTGGCGAGAGCACGAAGTTCCAACCGAAATACCGAGGACCGTTAGTGATTACGCAGAAGCTCCCGAGCGACACTTACCGAGTCGCTCAGCTACGCGACGATACACCCGGACGACGGTACGCGACAACGGCTCACGCGAGCCAGTTGAAAATTTGGAAACCTTCCGAAACTGAGGAAAACGATATCGACGACCCGGATACCAGCGAATCGGAACCGGAGGAACAGATCGCTTGTGAGAAACCGACGACAAATACGTACCGCGAGAGAGCAAGCAGAGATACCGAAAGTGTGCTCCAAAGCCCACGAAGGGCAATCGAAAGCGAACCCGACGAGGAACACCCGAGCGGACAAGAATCGCGTCCCAGACGTTCACCACGTCCGATAACGCGCTACGGAGTGCTACCGAGCACCAGCCACGGCGAGATGCGAGAAAAGGGTCGAAAGAAAAGAGAAACGGATGCAAAAGCACGCTAAGAGCTATCGAAACTGGCAAACGTAGGGACGAGTATTTCGTAATGACCGAACAATCGAGCGAAAATACTTGAGTTAAGTCTATAATGAGTTAAGTGATAAATGTGTTCGCCGTAAAAATGAATAAGCTGCGCGTTAATTAAATTAAATTTCAATAACGTTAAAGGTTAAGTGTTGAATACGTTAAACATTAAGTTAAGCATATTGTACGTTGACCATATTTATTGTCAGAACGTTAAGTGTTACTATCCCAAAAATATTAGTTGCTGAAGAAGAATGAATGTGGTGAGAGTGACTATGAATCCATGGAATGGATTAGGAATGAAAGAATCGTGTGAAAAACCGCCATGTTACGTCTCGAGGACGAGCCGACGTTAGGATGGCCGAATGTTAAAAATCCCGCGATACCACGATCGCGTTGGGAGCGTGCGCGATATTGAGAACCGCGGTACGAGCGCTTCACGCGGATCGAGAGAGAGAGAGTGTGAGTGCGTGCGAACGAGGAGTACGTTACGGAGAGTACGAGAGAGAACGTGAGTGCGTGCGGAACGGAACGTTGAAGAGAGCGTGTGAGCGAACGAGCGAACCGAACGGCGAAAACGGTGTACGCGTGAACGAGCGAACGCGCGTGCGAGCGAAGAAGTGAGACGATCGCTGACCGAGCGCGATGATGATCATGAGTGTATGAGAATGATCGTACAATAAAGATATAGTGCATTTTCCTAGAAACTGAGTGTACGTGCATCGAGCCTTACCTGATCTACGGATCCTGACGACACACGACCCGTAAACGTGCTAGGGCGGCCGAACGCCCAAACCACGTTTAACATTAGTATATAATCAATTATCATCATCAAGGTATCACAACCTTTTTAAATACTCCTGGTTTAAAAGTGGGTACGTCACAGAAAAACCAAAAGAATTTGAGAATCCAATAGATTTTTCCTTCAACACATTTTCCAACACGTTGTGTGAAGTTCAAGGATGTGAAAATATAGTCATTGTTAGATGTTCGCGGTGCAAAAATTCTTGTGTTTTAAGCATTTCTTCGAAGAGTATCATTACTGTACCATATACAATGAATATAAATACCATATAAAATGAAGTCTGATAATGCTTGCTTGTTTTTATGAATCTATTTGTTAAAATAATTCCTTGATAATTCACATTTTCCTAATGTAACGCGCACTTCTGATAATGTAAATTTATGTAATATAAGTGCCTTTATTCTACGGAAACATACCAAAAGTGAACTGCACTTATGGTGTTTTTGTATAAGGAAAAATAATTTTAGGGTAGTTCACCCCCATAAACATTTTTTGACAAATTTGAAAAAATCACATTTTCGATCTTTCATTGTGAGGAAATATTTCCAATTAGTTTCATTGTGAAAGATACCGCTTTTATATGTGAAATAATTAAATGGGCGTTTAGTACCCCAATTTTCGGGGGTGGTTTTCACCTCCAAAAATTCAGTTTGAGCCGATAAGAAAATACATGTGTCGTTTAGTTTTTCGAGTACTACACATATGTGAAAACGAAAAAATCGGAGGCGGACACCTACCAAGGGTTCCTTGTTAGCTGTCTTGTATAGAAAGTAGTATGTTAAAAAGTGGTTAATTTCTGCCTTCTTTCGTGAACGGTTGTAATTGATAAAAACGTAATCACTGAAACTTAAGAAAAACAAGAATACAAATGAGAAAGCATCTGGATGAGCAGAATATTTTTAAATCTAGTAGAATAGCTGCACTGGTCAACATGTGGGGTTATCTTGAATCTGTGGTGCTGTAAAAATGCTCGATAATATTTTCTTTTCGCTTCAATGTTTTTATATAAAAAAAATACAACAGAATATTTTGAGTTTCAGACTAAAGACGTAAAATGGTGTAAATTAAGAGTTGTTTGACAAAACAAAATTATAATTCAAATCATTGAGAATTGTATTATTAAAAAAAAATAGCTATCAAATAGTGATACCGCATACATTATTTTTAACATCTCTTGTAATTTATCACACGATCGTAAGTATTCTACAATGTTTGCTATTTCTAAGTAATCCGTATAATAGAAAGTGTAACAGTTGGAGACTGGTATGTCGAGATAGGAAATCGGCTATATGTATAGCAAAATTAGTTATTTTCACGACAATCCAAAATTTAATATATTCATACAACTATTTCGTTAAGTTAAAGATACATATATAGATTACAATGAATAATACTTTTCCATTATGGGTACGTTTTGAAATTCACTGTCGCTACTACGAGTATGATTGTATCTCTCAATTGCATAAAGCTAAAGGATTGCTGTTATTTGCCATAAAATCAATGATCAGAATCGTCATATGCCAGAGACGGTAGCTGCCTGAACGCCTTTGGCATTTCTTCTGCTTGCGATAGCAAAACAAACCAGTAGGTACCCATGTGCGAATTCGGGTATACTACTGCCAGATCTACCTATACGGCCCAGAATTGGCACTACCTTGTGTGCCAAGTCATGTTAGATAGTAGTGGCCCAATACCGATATATATTATTGAGTCAATATTGTGGTAATACAAATGCGCAGTACTTCGAAACAAACATATTTGGGTTTCTTTGCAGTAGTACATTGAAATTTACATTTCTAAAATGGAAACGGTTTCAATTTTGAAAATAAATTCGAATGTCACATGCGGATGTAAATACACATATTTGAAAATAACTCACTATAATAACTGGTTAATGTCAAATGGTAATTTTCGTGTATCGATGGAGATCGGTAGATTTTCCCGGTGTTTAGAGAACGGGGAAAACGAAGAGATCGATGGAGATCGGTAGATTTTCCCGGTGTGTAGAGAACGGGGAAAACGAAGAGACCATATTTACGTGGCCGCACTAGCGGGAAGCAAAAATTCAAATTTCATTTCCCTCTCATTTAAAATTAACAACGAAAAAGTACTCCATGAAGCCAGTTTTCCTTCCCTAGAAGCCCTAAGATTGTGTTACGTACATAACATTATTATAATTGTTCGTTTTTATATTTTTTTCCGTAATTTTCGGGTGAAATAAGCTGTTTCACATTTTTCTCATTTTTCAGACGCTTTTAGGATGTCTGAAAGTTTTGTAGTTCGCTTTCCGGCCACCCATTAAGTCTAATGCTATGCTAGTGGCGCCACTATCGCCATCACTTCGAAATTACAAAAATAAGTTTTACTATTTATAAGGCATATTTGTGTGCAAACTCTGACGGAAAAATTCTAAAAAAAAAGAATGAACACAAATGTAACGAAATACACCATAATTTAAGTCAAATATTTTAATCTATCAAACACGTCAAATGCTGGCGCACGCCGGAGCCATGGCCAGAATCATCGCGCGCCACTCGTTAAAAATGCCCAAAAAAACGTGTTTGTGGTGTGTACGGCACTTTATAGTGTTTGTTGATGTTTGCGGAAATATGACAGCTGCCAGGAGCGTGCTAGGCAGTTTTTAGAATATTATTCCTTGAAAAAATTTTGACAATTTTGACGGATATATATCAGATAAAATTTGTCCAAATATCGAAATGAGTGAATGTATAAAAATATTAAATCTTCAACAAGCGTGCAGTATAATTAAATGCACAATTATTGTAATGATATATAAAACTGTTTAATTGCACAGTGAGTTAGAAATTATTATCAAGATTGGAATATTCAACAAAAAGAAGTGATATCCCCCCAAAAAACATTTTCAATGTAAAGTTGCGTGTTTAGAGATCGAGTGACTCTCATATAAGCCTGCAAGTTGTCAACAAAAAGAAGTGATATCGCAAACACTGCAATAAGGAGTTGAGACACAATTTTGATGGCATTCCGAAAATATCTGCATACACGGACAGAAAATCATGGGACACAGTGATTCTATATATTCGAAGCTGTTCAATTTCGAGGTCGTCTGTGCATTTTTCCGGCGTGTTTAGATCGTCGTTCTACGCCATAGTATAGAATCAATATCACACTGTGTCCCATGATTTTGTGTCCGTGTATGCAGATATTTTCGGAATGCCATCAAAATTGTGTCTCAACTCCTTATTGCAGTGTTTGCGATATCACTTCTTTTTGTTGACAACTTGCAGGCTTATATGAGAGTCACTCGATCTCTAAACACGCAACTTTACATTGAAAATGTTTTTTGGGGGGATAATATATTTTTACAGTGCTTATTACATCTTAGTTTTTTAAATTAATTCGTGAATCATTGAAGATGTAGAAAAGTCACGGCATATTTACGTCCTTCAACATTCATTACTATACATTTTTCAACAATGTTGTCAATCAGGTACACTTTCCTAGATCGAAACGGGTATCCTATTTTATAAACGCCTATTCTGGAAGAAGCCATTGGCTTTGTAAAAGCATTGCCTTTCTTTTCGATAGCCTTTCCTTCAATAAATATGCGTTTTGAATTTTTAACAGAATGGAAAATGCGCGAGACCTGGAAAATATCATCATTCGCTAATTTGACGATATTATCCGGTGCCGCTATGCCTACTGTGATACTTTTAATACTTATTTTCGTATATTCCATTGTGTTAATTTCGGCTGTATGTTTGTCTTGTGGCATGCGATCCTCAGAGTTATTAATCCGAAACTCATATTTTTGAATGGTCGATAAAAGACATTGCTGTTCAGATAGGCGTCTGAAGACTTGAGCGACAGGGTTTCGAGGTGTTCTAATAAGTCGTTTAATATTGCCTAAGCAGTTCTCAAAAGGAAATGAGGAATATTTCGGTAAAGGAGCTTGTAAGTTCCTCACGTCATCTGCCAGGTGAATAAGATTGTGGAAATTCATACTTTGCGAATCCTTTCCATATACTATTGACATATTTTCGAAAAATTCTCGTAGAAATGATTCAAGTTTCACTACATAATATACGGCATGCTACAAAGACCAGTAAGAAGTGATAGTACACTTCGGACGACAGCACTTGACGTAGAATTAATCCTCCGGCATACAGTAAGACGAACCTATACTGGGTAGCTTTCCAATTACCTATATCTGTTACGTCAAGCAATTTTCTTTGGAATTCCATGGGAATTTGTGAAGAAGTAGCAAAGAGCAGTTCTGTTAAATGATATCGTTCTCTTCTTCCAATGTTGCCTTTTTGTTTTCTATTTGAAAGCCATTTTTCGAAAAGGCTTTTCATGACTCCACAGCATAACAAATGCATATAATCTAAAACAACTCCGCCGAAAGGATCAAATTTAGGAATACGTACTAAAGGCGAAGTAATATCCAGAACATGATGACCAGGCTGGCGTTTTTCTATGAAAGAATTTCTGGTACGCAATCTACAATCCATTTCAGGGTAAACTCTTCTCTTGTTAACAGTTTTTCTATGTACTTCACACCGTTCGCAACCATAAAATGATGTGTGCCCTTTGTATCATTTAATGAAGGCACGTGCTGGCGTATCACAAACAAATGCTGCAATTCGAAAAGAAAACAACGAATTCTCGATATGAAGTCCTTGTTTGATCAATACCGTAATTTCTTCAATAAAATCATGAAAAAAGTTATTAGCCTCATGGGGCTTTGAATCACCACAATATAACGCCACTACAAAGGGTTTGCAATAGTAGTCCTTGTGTAAAACTTGTATTAATATTGGCCACATCTGTTGTTTGGAGCGAGCAAATATTGGTAAACCATCAACATTTACCAAAACTTGTATTTCCTTGTCTTCATATCCGGAATTTGTTATTTGTAATTGCAGCTGGTCTTTGATACCAAGGTACATATAGGAACCATAAGTACCTTTTTTCGACAGCATTGGCTTTATTCGATTATTACTTCGCTGTGTATGCAATAATGTTTCCGCAGTTTTCGGGAGATCTGTATGTCCCTCAGACCTCAAAATGCGCAGAAGGATATGATTCGAGTGCTTTATGGCACAATCTCGAAGTTTTTCTCGTAGGTTCTTTATCTCTTCAGGAGAGCTGGGCACTTTCGGCTGTTCATCTGCATCAGACAAAACACTTGACTCAAAGTCTTCGCTATAAGCGTATTCGGAACCGGATGATGTTTCTGATAAGTGTATGTTGATATATGGCCTAAAATAAGAAGAAGCATTATTACTGTCGTATATATATTGTGACCGATAATTCAAAGTCGAAAAATAATAGAGAAATGATAATCTACAATAGCCACAACTAGTCGAAGGATCACGTACGGTGTCCGAGAAAGAAATCTGAAAAATTGAGATAACGAAAGATCGCGAAAAATCACGGAAATTGGGCGCCAGACATCCGACGATGTCATAACACCGCAGGAAAATCCTCAGCGATATCCTGGCTACTCAGCCCACGGGAATGGTAGAGGGGCGGATCCTGTAAAGTCACACACACGCAGGAAGGTTTCGTACACGAGTAAAAGAATGCGAGAGATTTGGTAACAATAACAAAAGAAATAAGAAATTATATTAAGAATGAATTCCCGTAAACGGGAGAATACAATAGAGTACGGTAGTCTAGGCGCTACCAGCCAAGTATTTAACAATTAGCGGTCGAACACAAAACCCGCTAAGCGCGGTAATGAATAATGGTCCGAATACGAAATACTATTCGTGAAGAAAAGCAACATTAAATAAATATACAATACGAAGTCCACCGGGAAGCGGTAGACAACGGATTCATCCGCAGAGGACACTCCAGGGCACTTGATCACTCAAATACAAACGAAATAGATAATTCCTTACAATATGATACGAAATAATCAGATACAAATCATAGAACGATAGCCCAGCATAGAATACTCGTCAAACGGGAAAGCAAATACCGGACGGGAATAGTCGGAATCTGTCACCGGAATCGTTGCCGATCCCGGGCACAACTCTACTAACTCTACTATAATAGGCTGGCTCGTTAATACATCAGATGTTAGATAGTAACGTAAGGGCTCACCTCACAATGATCCGGGAGCAGATATTCGAAAAATGATCACATTACGGTACTAAAGCTACTGTCGAGACAAAAATAGAAAAACCGGCACTCGCACGGACGGTAAGCGGAAGAATGAATAGTTTCCTTCTCAATTGGCGGTGGTGGCGTTCCGATAGTTTCTGCGCCTGCCGTTGATTGGTCGACGTCTGGGTCTTCAAGGGTGGGCGGACTGATTTCGGGGCCCATGGTCTCGCGCGAAGTTTGAGTGCCGGGAAGTTTTCTCGCCGGTCCATTACGGGTTTTGAAGTGGCGGTCGTCCCGTCTTTCCCCAATCCAGGGTGGTGTGAACATTCGGTACATCCCTTCCTGTCGGGAGAACGGTAACATCGGCGAGACACGGGAAGTCGCTCGGTATAATGACCATTACGGTACACTAGAGTGGCAGACTCTCTCCGCATTGGCCTCGCGATGGTTCACACCGGTAACGATCTGGCTTCCAGGTAGTTTCCTGACTTCCCGAAGCGTCCTCCGGGAGTCAGGGCGTCAGACGGAATTCGCCTTCGTAGATCCGGCTGATCGGGAATTCTTGTTTGGCCCTCCTCGGCAGCTTACTTCGATTTCTGAGCCCTCAACACCGGCTTCCCTGCCGGTTCGCCCGAAGCGTCGCTATTCCTCTCCCGTAACTCTCGCCCTCCTGGCGACCATGGGGCCCATCCATCTGGTACCGTCCTCGATATCTCCACCTTCCTTCTACTTGTCTGCTGGAGCTCCCGTATTCCGGGAAAGTCGCTGAATTCGCTTGTCCGCCGTGCCGAGTTTACCACAGATAGAAACAAAAGATAATTAATTAACCTATTTATCGGACTCATTAGTGACCCTGGAGTGTCGATTGTCCGTACGAGTGCCTCGGGGTACGAGACGTAAATCCGTCTCGTAACAACAAAACGGTATCCTGCCCATAGTGGCGGGACATGCAAAATGTAACGTCACAATATATATATATATATATATTGTAACGCATTTCCTGACCTACGTTCTATCTCCCAGACCCCAACGTGGCATTCCGCGGATCCCTTGGGCGCCAGGTGCATCCTTGCACCAGCCCGACGCATCGGGCCTTTAATTTCTAATCCGCGGCGCATCACTTCCGGGAGTCTTCTCGACCGGATCTTCCCGCTAGCTCCTATCGCATCATGGTAGAGGGGAACGTGAGGGCGGCGAGTATCTACAGGAATCAGCCGGCTTCTTTGACAATAACTAACACGGTAGCATCTAACTCCAACAACGGCCTTTTATTTTGCCTAGGTAAACGAGTACAGTCGGGTGATGTATACGAGCGCGGCTCTATACAATTCTAATCCAAACGCGGTCGCGGAGGTCATCTTTGTTGACGGTGGACGGTTCAAATCTGCAACCGCCAGGACGCGTGGTGAGGCCCGCAGCCCCCCACTCCTCGTGCCCAGATGCACCGGCGGATGCGCTTCATCCCCGGCTGCATGGCTTCGGGGCGGTCGCCTAAAACTGCACTTACCGAATCTTCCGGCGAACCGTACCTCCCTTCCTCGTCACTCGGGTGGTGGTGGCTGGCAATTTTCCTCCCCGGCTCCTATTCCTTTCCATCCGACTTGGTCCACACCACAGTCTGCTCCGAATCGCCGTCCGGGAAAAAGCCATGTTGTCCAACAGGTCCTGTAAATCTCACACACTTTCACCACACTCAAACCAGAAAAATCGCGATCTCTTAACCGCCGATTTTCGGTATTCCCGTTCCGCGGTTCACAACGAAGTGGCCCCCTTTTCGGCCCCCCGGCCCGAGGATTCCCGAGGAATCCCGAGTTCACCCGAACTCGTGCGCTTACGCTCACCTCGGTCCGCTCTTCGCTTTTCGGCGCTCACCGCCCACCAGTCTCCGGGCGGCGCCGATCTTCTCCGAGTCCGCCCGAAGTTCGGGCTCGGCGGTGCCGGTTTCTCTTCCCGGCTTCCCCTTGCCACGAACTTTCGTCGTCACAGGCATTCTCTAGGCGGCTTTCGTCGGCGACACGGCTCCCCGTGCCCCTATGCTTTTATGTAACTGGCCGTCCCACGGACGCCACGTTACAACTCCCCCCCCCCCTTATCCGGGACGTATCTTTCACTAGGGGAAGATGCGTTCCGCCTTATTGCACCAATCTTGCGTGGCGGCTTTCCTCTGATGCCGCTTCCCGCAGTGGCTTGCTTGACGTCTCGGCTTCCCTTAGGTGCCGCTTAGTCTCTTACGGCGTTCGTGGGCCCGGCAAGGTCTTCGCACCGAGCCGGACTTTGTTGCCCGCCTTCTGTCTAGCCGGCCAGGGGTCGGCCGGAATACGCACGGTCTTACGGCCCCCGGACTTGCTCACTAATTTTGCAGACGTCCGGAACCCTTCTCGGTCGGCCGTCCTCTTGCACCGCACGCCTTGGTGGGAAGGTCCTGTCAGCCAACGGTCACTGCCGTCCGCGGTTCTTCCACCGTTCGTCGGCCTATCAGCCCTGCCGGTTGCTCTTGTTGCACCCCTCGTGCTTGGCACACCGTGCAGGCTCGTATCCCATACGCCATGTCAGACTCCTTTCCGGCGCACTGTCTCGTAATCATACCGTGAGATCTTCAGTGCCCGATGCGTCAACCTGCCCTTCGGGTCCTTCAGGTTGTGGAGCCCTCTTCAACGGTGGTGGTAGGTGATTGCGGTGAAACGGTCTCTCACTACATGTGCCCGCACATTCCCGGTCACCCCGTCTGGCGTCGGCAATCACGTGCCCGCCATCGGTGGACGCCTGCTCCACGGCTCCGAGTTCTCCCGCGCTCGCGTTCGTCTTTCATACGAACGGGCGGGTAAAATCTGGATGCGCGAGCGTCGGCGGAGTCCTCAGGACCTCTTCCATGGCTTCCAACGCCTGGGCCTGCTCCTTTTCCCAGCTCCCTTGTCGACTCTGTTCAACCATGCCGTGAGCGGTGCCGACCTCTCCGCGAATCCGTCTCTGAAGCGGCGGTACCATGAGACCATCCCTAAGAACCTGCGCAGCTATTTCAAATTTCTTGGCGCTGGTATCCTGGAATAGACGCCATCTTCTCCGGATTAGTTTCCTGGCTCTCCCTATTCCCCCGGAACCCTAACTCGCCCCTGTGATCAGCCAAACTCGCATTTCTTAGGGTTAATGGCCAAACCTGCCTTCTTAACTCTCTTCAGAATTTCCTCCGGGGTGTCCTCACTACGGGACCATCCCCCCCACTTGACGCCCTCTTCCTTCCCCGAGGCCGATACACCGCCGCCCTCGGAGAGGTGGTACGCCTGATCCGCGTAGTTCATTCTACGTTCCAAATTCTTTCTTTTTCCCGAGCAGTCCCTCCTTTCCCTGTCCTCGTGCTTCCTTGATACTAGCCGGGGCACTATCCCATCGGCTCCTCCATTGCACGTCAATCTGGTGGACGGTAACGTCTGTCAATCCTAGGGCGGGCCCGCCAGGGGAGAGCGCCCTATCGAGCATACCCTTCAGTCTGGCTCCTTGCTCAGCTGTCAGCTCCGATAGGCCTGCACACTCCTCCCCTCCGGACTCCCCGCCGTCCTGTTCCTCCGCCGAGTCTGGTACACCGCAGCCCTCGGCGAGGTGGTACGTATGGTCTGCGGAGTTGAGCCTTGCTCCAAACTCCCTCAGCATCCATCCCCAGGATACATTCGTGCCCCGTCCTGTGACTAGCCGGACTTCTACTCTCCCGGCCACTCCATCGAAGGTGGCGGCATCTTCAGCCCGCACAACCCTTGGAGGGACTCTCCTTTGGCCTCGATTACCTCCCTGCCCATCGGCCTTCGGGAAGGCTCGTGCCCTAATACTTCGCCGGATTCCGCCTCGACAGGCTCTCCTGTCCGGCTCGGTTCTTTTCTTCTTGAGGTGATGGGGCGTCCGGCTCTTGCCGGTCGCCCTCCGTCGGCGCGTGACACCGGGTCCTCCCCTGTGTCCTGCCGCCCTGGTCACTGATGTCGGTCCGCGACGTTTTCGTCGGAGTTTTGCTTCCGGTACGTGTCGCTGTGAGAGATCCTCTCTCCCGTCCGAGGCCAAGGGCCCGTCCGGCCTCCTGCCGGCCGTCCCTGCACCAGCCCTCTAGTGTCAGTGTTCCACTTCAGAACGGAACTCTCGCCCTCCCTCCACTGAAATACGCGCGCTGTCCCAGCGGGGATAGCACTGGTCCCCAAGCGGGTGATTCCCTCTTCTTTCTAGGGTACCCGCGCCTCGGATGTATCTGGCATAACGTAACGCCGTTTATGCCATTTGGCTCTGCCGGAACGCTCGACCGGACCTCGATTCTCGTCCCTAACGTCCTCGATCCGGTTGGCCTTCCCTCCGGCTGCTTGTTCCCGCAACCGGGCTCTCCCGAATTACCTGCGACTCCTGCGCCTACGGGGTAACGTTGCCCTCTGGCCTCCCCGAAATCCTCATTTCCACGGGGAAGATTTTCTACTCTAATCATGCCACTCTCGAGATCGCTCGATTATCCTGGTGGCTCGTGATCGATAAACAGCAACGCTCAGCTGTTCTGACTTCGTTCGAGAACCTTGACCTACTACGCTCTCTAATCTAGTCGGCAGTTTGTTGTGTCTCTTACACGTCTTGACAACAGCCGATTTGCCGCGCACCCGACTCGTTTACCTAGCCCACCGTGTCCTCTAGCTCAACAGCACTCAACAATCAAAACATGGCCGGCTGGTATATCTTTCTCGCGTGGCCCCACGTTGGGCGCCATTTTGTAACGCATTTCCTGACCTACGTTCTATCTCCCAGACCCCAACGTGGCATTCCGCGGATCCCTTGGGCGCCAGGTGCATCCTTGCACCAGCCCGACGCATCGGGCCTTTAATTTCTAATCCGCGGCGCATCACTTCCGGGAGTCTTCTCGACCGGATCTTCCCGCTAGCTCCTATCGCATCATGGTAGAGGGGAACGTGAGGGCGGCGAGTATCTACAGGAATCAGCCGGCTTCTTTGACAATAACTAACACGGTAGCATCTAACTCCAACAACGGCCTTTTATTTTGCCTAGGTAAACGAGTACAGTCGGGTGATGTATACGAGCGCGGCTCTATACAATTCTAATCCAAACGCGGTCGCGGAGGTCATCTTTGTTGACGGTGGACGGTTCAAATCTGCAACCGCCAGGACGCGTGGTGAGGCCCGCAGCCCCCCACTCCTCGTGCCCAGGTGCACCGGCGGATGCGCTTCATCCCCGGCTGCATGGCTTCGGGGCGGTCGCCTAAAACTGCACTTACCGAATCTTCCGGCGAACCGTACCTCCCTTCCTCGTCACTCGGGTGGTGGTGGCTGGCAATTTTCCTCCCCGGCTCCTATTCCTTACCATCCGACTTGGTCCACACCACAGTCTGCTCCGAATCGCCGTCCGGGAAAAAGCCATGTTGTCCAACAGGTCCTGTAAATCTCACACACTTTCACCACACTCAAACCAGAAACATCGCGATCTCTTAACCGCCGATTTTCGGTATTCCCGTTCCGCGGTTCACAACGAAGTGGCCCCCTTTTCGGCCCCCCGGCCCGAGGATTCCCGAGGAATCCCGAGTTCACCCGAACTCGTGCGCTTACGCTCACCTCGGTCCGCTCTTCGCTTTTCGGCGCTCACCGCCCACCAGTCTCCGGGCGGCGCCGATCTTCTCCGAGTCCGCCCGAAGTTCGGGCTCGGCGGTGCCGGTTTCTCTTCCCGGCTTCCCCTTGCCACGAACTTTCGTCGTCACAGGCATTCTCTAGGCGGCTTTCGTCGGCGACACGGCTCCCCGTGCCCCTATGCTTTTATGTAACTGGCCGTCCCACGGACGCCACGTTACAATATATATTTGAATAGTTATTTTTTGATGAAATAATCTGCTAACGCCCGACTCTACAGCCTTAGCCTCTAGATTTCCGATTAAGTTCAATCGTTATAGGTATATGTAGTTACTGACATTAAAAGAATATAAAAAAAGATCTCTAATGGGTTGCTTGGCATGCAACTGCTAATACATATTATTGAAAATGTTCTATTCACATATTGCTGTCGGCCAATATTGTGACATTAGAATTGCCTGCAGATTCTCGTGCAATTAAATCATCCGTACTGGTGTTTGCCTTAATATCCATTGCACAGACTTCCGGGTTTAATTGTTCACTGCTTGAAGCAGCATCACGATAGCTATATATAACACAAAATATTAGTGATAAAAATTATTATAATATATTGTTCTAACTATAATACAATGCATACTTCAATATTGAAACGACAAGATACTCGGTAGACGTATGCATGTACTGTAACACCTGTTCCCGAATTTCCTAAGAGATATCGAGATGGTTAGATCCGGGAACAGAGGAGTACCTTCGCTCGCTCGGCCCAACACCCTCGGGTACGCAAACGATACACGGAATTGATAGATTTGCCGTTGGGCGCCAGGCATCCAGTGATGCCACAAGGAGAGAGTAGGAAACTGCACCGAGATAGCACGAATAAAGGAAGTCCGAGGGTGCCGGAACCGATACGTCGCGGAAGTCCGACTAACTCAGCCCCGTTAGGTATAGGAGAGGGGCGGGGTAATTATCAAGTAAGAGCCGTGGCCAAAATTAGATAACCAAAACTTAACAGTTTATTGCACCTGGCAATCAGAAATTAGCAAATAATCAACCCGACAAAGGTACGAAAAGCTACCAGAGGTAGTCGCGATATTATTGCACAGTTACAGATTTTGAATCGGCCGAAAGACAGCCTAAAGCCCTCACAGGTAAGTCGCGGTACGTGGGCCTCGGTATAGGCAGCAGATATTTTCGTACGCCTCCACAGAGGGAATTTTACCGAGCCGCACTCACGGCCGGCGAGACGAGAGTATGTAACGTTCGCTTAAATCTCGGGCACTTTATCGACTACAATATTACACTTGAATAGGTCCCCCTTCGCATTCCAGGTACATGAATTAACAACGCGAGAACAGCGATATACTCGAAATGATAAACAATTATACAACAATTATATTCGACAAATCGTCTAGAGATAAAATTACACAGTCATAGATAATGAGGGGACATCACGTAAAAATACTCATACTAATTATGATTCTAGACCGCGTGGTTGACACTCGGATTACTTCCTTTAACAAAGGAAGTCGGGTTGTCCCAGGTAGCCTACAACCACGTACCGACAAGCTCTTATTCTTGCGAATTCCGGGAGTCTCGAGGACTCAGGTAGCCGCGGCGGGATTTACACTATCCCAGGTAGCTGTTCGTGTTCACGCCCGGACGAGGAAATCTTACACGCGCGGTCCGATCAACCAAAAAGGGAAACACGTGCTACTCACGGAAATATCCGATCGAGTAAGCTAACACAAGTTAGTCGCGACGTAAAAGAACTATAACGAAATTACAAAAACGAACGAAACAAGACAGGCTCTTCGCCGTGGCCGTAATCGGGGAACCACTATTTATCTAAAATACTCTACACTCGCGAACTAGCATATATCACTTATAATTCCGGCGACGAAGCTCTTCAATGGACGCTTGTTTAAGCCGTTAGGCCGGAGGTAGTTAACAGGTGGCATACAATTATATGGCTACCGTAGATAGCGTGGAGAGATTCGTACCCGGTTACAGGAAAGACTGCTTACCAAAAGATAGCGAAAAAGATGTTCCCCACACAGGAAGCTTTCGAAGGTAATTCCGGAGCAGTGTAGTTAAACGTCCACTTAACAGGAAGGTCCACGACGAAAGAGGACGACTCCGATTCTTGTCGCGACACCCGGGGTGCTCTCCTCCCACCCGACCCCTTAAATTACCGATTACAATTGGGTAATGACTAATCGCAATTACTTCCGCCAATCCTTGATGCGTATTGATAATATATCGCCAGGATCCAGGATCGTTGACCCTATCAGGTAGCTTTACGTTAGAGCGGCTGCGCGCGCATCGTTCGCGCAGCCCTCTGGGCAGTAGTAGTTCGCCCGCGCTCCGAGGTGTGGCGGTACTGGCGTCTTCCTCGTTGCCATGCCACTGTCCGCATGTTATTGTCGCGGTGTTTTGGAGTGCTCCCGTACTCTCCGACTTGTCTCCAGTTGTGCTCCGAAATTATGTTGTGACCACTCCAGGTAGCTGTTGGCCGATGCGGGTGATCCAGAATATTGGCAGCCACAGGTAGCGTATACAACTCCTCCGCAGGTAAGTGAGCTTTCCCTTCTACTCCGTCATTTAGACATCGATGTTATTCCGAGTGACAACTTCCCGCGCCTTACAGGTTGCTGACCGGGGCCTCGCTCCACGTCTTTGGGGAAAGCCTTATCGTGCACACAGGGCACAAGGATCCCCTAGGACGGGAGACGAGGTGACCATTCACTCGTCTCTGTCGAGGCTCCGTCCTGGGCGTAGTGGATTTGTATGCGGTCACTCCAACTCGCCTCCCGATGTCAGGTAGCCGGAAAGCCTTGGTGCAGGTAACAGCAGTCTCGTGGCATGTCCGCAGGTAAGGCAGTAACCCTTTTACAGAGAATTTGGGTGTTGGCGGCAGCGGCGATATGAGCGGCCTGCGTTGAGCCGTTTGAATTCGGCGGGCTCCAAGTCAGGTCGGGCGGTCGGTACAGCAGTCACGCCGGGGTCGGTAATGTCGTCCCACGTAGATCTCCAGCTTCCAATCCTCCGTGTTGGTGAGTGTGCGCTCGTTCATAGTGCGACGATATTTCGCTCGTCGGCAAAACCAAACGCAATAAACCGGAATTCGGGAACGGAAGTGGTCTCCGCAAACTCAAAATTGTTGTTGGGCGCCAGGTACCCTCTAAGGAGCACCACGAGCTCGGAGCTCGTTATCTATACCAGACGGATCGCGAGAGATTATTGGTCCGGGGTAACCAATTGCTACCAGGCAAACTAAACCTAAAGGAGCCACCAGGCGAACTAAAACTAAAGGCACCACGGCCACGCAAAATCAGATAGGGGCACCACGGCCAAGAAAAGATAATAACGTAACTAACCTAAAGGCACCACGGCCACTCAAAACAGATAGGGGCACCACGGCCAAGAAAAAGAATATCAAACGTAACTAAACCTAACGGTTACCCGGAACCCGAACGCTAATACTAAATCAGACCACTACCCGTCCCAAGGTACGCCGCTTCGGAGGCTAGCTCGTCGGAATCGTCGCGGCGTTCAAGAGGTAAGGAAGGAACACACTCGGCCAAGGGCTTAGAGGAAAGTAATACGCAAAACTACAAGAAAATAATCAAAATTAATTAGTCAACGCACCAGAGCTGTATTAGGCAAACAAAAGTCCAAAGGATCAATAAATTCAATAGCAAGAGTACAAAAGCATTAACTCAGGCATTAATGAGGGTGCGAGCGAAAGCCAAGCATAAGTTTACAAAAGTCTTAAAATTAATTCACATTAATCGATAGTCAAAATCGGAAGCTATACAATGCAAAAGAAATAAGAAGCCATAACTAGAATATCGGAATTATAGACGCAGCATCCTTAACGAAAAATACGATCGGAAGCGCTACGCGTGAGCGCGCACGCGAGGAAGACACGGGCACGCGGGCTCGGTACTTCTACCAGACGAAATCCACGGAAAATAATACAGTCGTAATTATAGAATTCCTTGAACTAAACTAACAAATTCGCTGTTAAATAAATTACCTAAATCACGAGAATGACAAAAATAGGACGCAAGGAACGGCAGAGGAACGGCAGCGGAACGGCCTGCACGGTTCCAATTCTCGCACGCGTGGAATTATAACCGCGGTCGACAATCGTAATACGAAAGAGTCACGCAAAAGAAGTTACAATACGACGAACCCGACAAAAGAATAATGCGCGCGGGTTCGTTAACACCACGTCAAAAATCGCGAACACGAAAATAACACAATAATCAGAAATGTCACAATAAATTAATACAGAATATGGCACACACAAAAATATATCACAGTCCGAAAAATATAAGATATTATAAGGAATATTTAATTATTGTTGCACGGCAAGAGGTTCTCGGAACAGATAGTATAATTTCGAGACCGGCGGAAGGCTCGGCGTCGAGGAACGTAAACACTAAGGTCGCCTTGAAGGGCGCCTGGCGCGTGACGTCAGAGGGACGTGCGCGACACGTAAAATTTACCAAAAAGGTTCTCAGCGAAAGAGACAAAAATACCTTAAAGTTTGGCAACGATAATTAAATACGCGAACACCAGCAAAAATTCACAGAGAGTTCAATAGAAAGTATCGCACACAAAGACAGAATTAGGAAAATCGGAAACATAAGTCGCAAAGCAAAGCGTGAAACAAGTGAAAAGATTCAATTAATTTAGCCCAGTTAACGCAAAGAAAATTATAGAAACAGTGTGAGTAGAGAAGATCAGAATAAATACGGCGTGGGCTCGCCACTGACTTGAACGGAACTTAAGGTTCGAAAATCTCACAATAATTAGACAAAAGCAGAAAAATCATACATTTACGGTAATCGATCGCTCATAACAATAGGCACAATATTATAAATCGGCAGCGAGAGAATGTGGCTGAAGAACAACCAAGCCGGTCACCCGGGGTCAAGCGTTCGAACAGGCGGATTCTCACGTTTCAGTTAGCGAAGATTCCAGAAAAGTTAATCACAGAAAAGTATAAAGCATGAATCACATAAGAAAACGCAAAATCGGGAAACTCAACAATATCACTAATAACGGCACTATCGTCCTTTATACTAGATTCGGCGGAAAGACATTCGCCCGATAACGACAAAGAAAAATTCGTCACCGGCTAAACGGACGGTTTAGCCGTGCACGTGTCTACAATCTTCAATATCACTAAAAATCAGAAACTTTAACAGAAAGCAAAAGATCTCACCACAAAAATAATAGCAATAAAGCGTCAAATTCAAAATCGCCAGCCCTCAAGGCACGAGACACGGCTCTCAATCTCTTTCTCTCTCTCGGTCGCTTTATCTCTCTCTCTATTCTGCTCGCTGGATAGATTGGGAAACGTGGATTCGCTTCTATACTTCGCACGACAATGAGTGATCGATCCTGGATCGTTGGCGAGCGGGCGTAGGTGAGGCGGGACGGCACCGGAATCGGACGGAACCTGACGAGGATAGCCGAGCTCTCCCGAGCGTCGACGCACAGCGACGGAAGCGGCCGAACGGAATCGAGCGGCGATCCTGACGGCACGGTCCTCGAAGCTCGCTGGGCCTTGCGGGTTGAGGAGGCGCAGGCGGCTTCTCAGCCGGACGGAGGCGCTGTCGTGGGCGGTCGGCCGACCTTAGGCGGCCCAGGGAGGAAAATCTCGTCTCCCTGCCGGTCATATCGGCGGCGGATAGGCCCAGAGGGCAGCCCTCGCCGGCCGACGGAAACGGCGGAGCCCCCTCCCGGGTGCTCCAGGGCTTCTTTCGGCATCGTGGCAGCAGCAGGATCCCGGCGACATCCAGGTCGGCGGGACCGGCGGGCATCTCTGGTTCGGTGGAGGCGGCATGGCATCCCTGTCCGGTGGTCCAAAATTCTCCAAAAAGCGGCATCAAACAGCCATAACGTCATAACGTCACGAAATCCTCAAAAATCTCCACGGCGACGGTCCTGTCCTCACGCCCGTAGCTCGTTGTCGAGAGACTCGAGAGAAGAGATTGCATATACGTAATAGAAACAAAATAATAATTAATCGCAAGAAACGTAATCGGAACTGACAACAAGGACGATAGTGGACGTTCACAAACGGAAAACTTAAGAATAGCGCAACATACGAAATTTCGCTGGTGGATTGTCGTGCGGAGCTTAGGTAGCGTGGGAGAAAAACAGTTTAGTAATTTTTGTGGCGAGATTTGGAAGAATCACGTCACAACTCCCCCCTCCGTAGCGGAGACCGTACCGGTAGTGAGGCCTTTCGCGAGTATTCTAAAAGCACCAGGTCTAAGTCAACGCGAAAGGGCGACGGTGCCGGGAAGGACTCCCACGACAAAATCGGTACGCGAAATGAAACGCGAGATTTCTGGAATAATCGATGAACTCAAAAAACTATAGTCAGTAAGAAAACTAGAATCCTCAAAAAAAGTTACTCTCAGGAAAAAAAAAAGGACTAACATCCCCAAGACTCGGGATGGTCTGGCTCAAAACAACGACGTTTAGTGGTAGCAACGCTAGTAGACACTATTTTAGTCGGAATATCTAGAGGAGCGTACGAAACGGCCCAATATCCAGAGCGTAAGCAAAAGCGATCAGCTGTCTCTGGTAGGCATCGGAAAGTTAGATACTGAAGTGCGACAAAGAAGGCGGACTAGGAGAACGGACTAGACGAAATTTAGTAAAGCTAGAAAATCACAGGCACGTACGGTGGGGTTCCATCCCCTCAGGATACACTAGTAGATGGTCAGGTACAATTAGACACTTAGGACACTACGAAGGAATAACAGGGAAAATCTCCTGGCCTATGGGTAATAGGTAACAACGGAGTAGGGCCAGGAAGCCCAAAAGTATAAGAACGGGAGTCGGAACAGGAGTACTATACTGAACGGAAACGGAACGATATATTATGATACGAGGAAAAGGAATAGACGGACGGAAATAGGCACGGGACGGAACGGAACGGAACAGAACTACACGCAGAAAGTCAAAAAAAAAGGAAAACAAACAAGAAAATTAGTCCCAGGTCATGCCAAGCAAGTGCAGATAGTCGTGCAAATGCAAATCACCGCAGATAGGCAGGTGTTAAGATTTTTCGGCGGAGGTGCGATAGGCTTTGAGATTCTTTATGTGACTCTTTCCTATTACTTTTCCCGCGCTGTCGGTTAGCTCGTATACTACCGCGGATAAAACTTTCGAGATGGTAAACGGACCGGCGAATTTAGGCGCTAACTTAGCGGATACTCCCAAGGCAGCGGACGAGAAAACGGTCTGCTTTTTGAGAACCTGGTCGCCCACGCGAAATCGGACGTCTCTACGATGGCGGTTGTAGTATTTCGCCTGCTTCTGGTGTGCGTCGCTCACCTTTTGGCGGGCGAGATCTCGAAGCGTCTCGAGTCGGAGCAATCTGTCCGTCCACGTCTTTGGGTCCTGCGGCTCGACGGCGTCAACGGAAGTCATCGCGCGTCGGAGCGTGTTCACGGGCTCTAATTCGCGACCGAAATTTAAAAACGCTGGAGTAAAGCCGGTCGAGCTGTGAGTGGCAGTGTTTACCGCGAAGGCGAAATCATGAAGATGTTTGTCCCATTCGCGATGGTCCTGATCGATGAAGGTCACGAGCATGGTTTTAAGGACGCGATTTACTCGCTCGACGGGATTTGCTTGTGCATGGTACGGCGGAATAGTGCTATGGGTGATTCCATATTTCCCTGTCAGTTCTTTGAACGTTTTATTTACGTACTCCGTACCATTGTCGGTAAGCAAAACTTGCGGAGCTCCCCATCTCGCCAACACAAGTTCTTCGAACGCACTCGCGATTTCTGGACCGTTGGCTTTCTTTAATACGCGACACTCGATCCAACGCGTGAAGAGATCTTCAAACACGACGATATACGCGGCTCCGGCTTTGCTGCGCGGAAACGGTCCCATGACGTCGGACGCTACGACCATCCAGGGTGTCTCCACGACTCGATTTCCGAGGAGTCCAGCTGGCGCAGTTTGATCGGGTTTGCACCGCTGACAACGGTCACACGCGCGTACAAATTTAACAACGTCCGGATGTAAAGTCGGCCAGTAATATGATCGAGCTAGGCGCAGATACGTTTTTTCTATGCCTAAGTGTCCGGCTTGCGGAGTTGCATGCGCTTCGGAAAGGACTTTAGGACGTAAGGCGGCTGGTAACACGAGTTTCCAGGCGTCCAAATCAGTAATTAACTCCTCGTACGCGGGAGCTGGACGATGAAAGTATAAGCGGTCGTCTACAATTTTCCAATTCGGAAAGCGATACGGAAATTTCTGTACTAACTCAAAACGCGAGCTATACCAGGAATCTGTCGGAACGCGGAAAGCGGGATCTTCGGTGATCGCGTTTAGACCGGATTCGTTCATTCTAGACAGCGCATCAGGTACATGATGAAGCGCACCTTTGCGATGTACTATCTCATAATCAAATTCTAGTAATTCTAGTCCCCACCGAGCTAAACGTCCTGTCGGATTTTTCAGCTGGTGTAACCACCGAAGGCTGCTATGATCGGTAATTACTGTAAAACGATAACCCTCTAAGTAACAACGGAACTTCTTGATACCCCATACTACAGCAAGGCATTCTTTCTCGGTCGCGGAATAATTTCGCTCAGGCGCGGTAAGCGATCGGCTGGCATACGCGATTACATGTTCTTCGTTATTTTGCACCTGAGTTAGCACTACACCTAAGCCACTGTCACTAGCGTCCGTTTGTAGAAGGAAAGGAAGCGAAAAGTCGGGACAAGCCAAAATCGGTGCAGAGGTCAACGCAGATTTTATCCGTTCAAATGCCCTCTCCTGATCTGATCCCCATTCCCACGCATGGCCTTTCTTTAGCAATAGGTTTAGGGGCGTGGCAACTGAGGAATACTCATTTATGAACCTTCGGTACCATGACGCCATACCTAGAAACCTACGTAATTGTTTAAGGTTACGCGGAGCAGGATATTCGAGAATAGGCCGGACCTTCTCCGGGTCAACTTGCAATCCGTGTTCATTCACTAAAAAGCCTAGGTATCTAACCTGAGAACGGCAAAATTCGCACTTATCCGGATTAATTTCTAAACCGGCAGTGGAAATTATCGTGAGAACTTTCTTCAGCCACTCCAAATGTTCGTCAAAGGTCTGCGTGACTACGATGATATCGTCTAAGTAGGAGAATACACGTGGCTCCATCGCGGGCCCTAGAAGTCTATCGACTAGGCGCTGGAAGGTAGCCGGCGCGTTCGTCAAGCCGTATGGCATGCGGCGGAACTGAAATAGTCCTTTACCAGGGACGGTGAACGCGGTGATTTCCTTACTATTTTCCTCCAACGGTATCTGGAAGTAGGCTTGGCTAAGGTCTATCGTCGAGATGTACTTGGCGGAACGCAATTTGTCTAAAATACTGGACATGTACGGCAAAGGGTAGGCATCTTTTTTCGTGACGGAATTTACTTTACGGAAATCTAAACAAAATCTATATTGGCCGGAAGCTTTCTTGATCATTACAATAGGGCTTGACCAGTCGCTTGTAGAAGGCTCAATAATATTTGACTCTAACATTTTATCTACTTCAGCATAGATGGCTTCTTGAACTTTAGGGGATACCGGATAATATCTCTGCTTGATTGCGCGGTGTCCCTGCACATCGATTATATGTTCGGTAAGATTGGTTAAGCCAGGCTTCTCTAAGGTAGCAGGTAAATGCTCTTTTAAAAATTCTTTTAACTGATTCGACTGTTCGGAAGTAAGGAGAGAGAGTCCGGTGCTGTCTTTGGTACGGGAAACGGAAGGCGAGACGGAAGAAATCGGATTTTGGGGGTTACAGGAAGCGGAAGCGGAACGGAACGAATCGGCAAGATTCTCGAAGGGATAGAGGATGGAAGTAGGATTGTCGGATATAGTGGGATCGGAAGGTCGGAATCGCCATAGGTTGCGCGCAAAGTCTATCACCATACCGAAGCGCTTGATCGCGTCGAGACCCAGTAGGCAGGGTACGTTCAACTTCGGTAGCAGGCGGACTTTGATCGTGTCGGTCCTATCTTGAATGCTGACAGTCAAGTCAGTTTCCCCATCGGCTTTTCCGCGCGAGCCATCAGCGTATACTACCACACTCGCAGGAGTTTCGCGGATAACGCACTTGAGATCTTTAAGAAGAGCGATGCCTTCTGGCCCTAAATAGGTGCGCGAAGAACCCGAGTCCACTAACGCTAGGAGAGGTCGGTCCTGAATGAGAACAGTTACGTATAGACGATCTTCGGAACGCGTACTAAAGATGGGATCGCATGATTCCGGAATAAATAATTCGGAAACGTTAGTAGTCGCGGAAGATGTCGAACCATTCGCGGGAGTAGGGTTAGGCGGTTGGACCCTAGTCGTCTGACCCTCTACGCGTTTCCCGAACAATTTGGGCACTGCACGGACGTATACCCGGGGTTACCACAGCGGTAGCAGAACACTTGTCGCGCGTAAGTGCACTCGTTATGACGGTGACCGGGCTGGTTACAGTTCCAGCATTTGAAATTGGTGGTTCTATTAGCTGGTGTATTCGCGACATTATTTCCTGTGTTCGCGGCGGCGATGTCCTCCTCAGCAGCGGCTACTGGTTGTGCGGGCGCGGACGAAGGTGACGACGCATTCGGACGCGGTGCATTAGGGTGACGCACAGGCGGAGCGCGACTACGGTTTCCCGGTGGTCGCTGGGACGCGGAGGTAGGATGTTGGCTGGCAGGTGCTGGAAGACCAGAATATGGTGGCACGGGATAAGGATACGGCGGGAACGGGTAGCCGTAAGGTGGCATCATCGGACCATATGGCGGAAATCCATAAGGAGGGTAGGAAGGTAGGGTAGGAACGGAAGACTGAGCCGGGAAATTCGGAACGGAAGGATGAGTCCCGATAGCGGCGGTGCTAGTGGGGTTCTCCGGGACGGGAACGGAACGATCCGCAGAGGTAGGATTGTTCTTCGGAGGAGTCTTATTCCTTTTCGGCCGCGTCGCGGTTGTAGTATTCGCGGTTGTGGTGGTGGCCGCGATATCCTCCTCAGGGGATTCCTCGGCTTCGTCGACGGCGGAAACGCCTGGTCGGTTCGGTGTTACACGTCGCGGTGGCAAGGTTTTCGCTCCGCGGTACGCCAGATCAGGGGCGACGCACTGTTCGATCGGAACCGGGGGCAATTCACGCCTCTGAGAGTTTACGATCGCATCATATTCCCGAATTAGTCGCTCGAGGTCGTCGAGATCCAAATAATCGAAAGGACGGATGTACTGTCGGTATTCATCGCGAAGTCCGGAATGCGCGAGTCGACGTTCCTCTTCATTGGTTAGCGGCGGGAGAATTCTCGCGAACAAGACGCGCAGCTTGGTGAGGTATTCGAGAGGGCTTTCCTTAGGCCCTTGTATTCTGCGACGAGCTTCTTCGCGTAACCGGTCCTGATAGTCCTCGCGACAATATCGTTTGCGGAAGTCGTAAGCGAATTCATTCCACGTTTGCCAATGTCGGTGGCGTAATCGGAACCAAGGAACCGCTTCCTCAATCAGCATAAACGGAAGGCAAAATAAGAGATCTTCGTCCGTTAAGCGCGATCGCGCACGGCAGTCGTCGATTCGCATCAGGAACTCGTCGGCGTTAGAATCTGTTTTTCCGTTGAATCGTAAGTTCCACTTGCTGACGACATCCCACGCGTTGCGTCCGTACGGGGTATCGTTATCGTGACGCCGGTAACTTTCGCGACGTTGTAGGTTCGGCGCGTTCTCGGACGGTTGAATAGGTGACTGGTGCAGGTTAGGGAGCGAACGCCCCGGCGGCGGGTGAGCAACCGTCGAATATGGATTTTGGCGAATCGGCGGTGGCGGAGGAATACTCGCGGCGGTGTCCGTCGACATCCCATGGCCGGCGGTGGGCTCGTGATCCCGTGAAGGATCCGAAGGCGCGTCTGCGGGGTCTCCTTCAGCGGCCGGAATCTGTGTAATAGGATCCGACATGTCCGTCATAGGATAAACGGTGTTCAGATAATTCACTAAGCGAGCGCGACGTTCGGCGGTAGTACCCTGAGAATCGAGTCGAAAATAGTCCAGCCAATAGTCTAGCGCGCACGGTAATAACGAGTATACCCAAGCCGAATGAGAATACGAGTCGGTCATATACTAGGGCGCTAGGAAGAAAAGAAAGGAACGGAAAAAAGATACGCCGAAAGAATGAAAAGGAGGGGTACGGAATATAGGAAATGTGAAAGGCAACGGAATACACCGAATTTAGTATAACGGTTAGTAGACAGTCGAATCAGAGGATTATAGTTAATCCGCAACCTAGCAGTAGCGATACGCTAAGAAAAACAAAAACAAGGGATTAGTCGCCAAGACGAATAGTCGCGCGGTCGACTATCCCCAAACGCAAATATCGGAATTGTCCAAACTATGCTGAAGAAATTCGAAAATATTTTAAATTAGCTCGTAGGTGCGCAACAAATAGCTAACGTTAACTCTATCCACGAAAATTCCTCAAAGGTCACGAAACTCCAAAAATAATGACAAACGACAAGTTATTATTCCTAATCGAAAAAAAATAGAAAATTCTAATTCTCAAATAGCCCAAAAATCTCACAAAAATTTCCCAAAATTTCCTAAAGCCTTGGCTAGCTCGGGAGGTAGGTCCTAAGCCTCTTCGGGCCCGATTTTTGCGACGATATTTCGCTCGTCGGCAAAACCAAACGCAATAAAACCGGAATTCGGGAACGGAAGTGGTCTCCGCAAACTCAAAAGCTATAGTTGTTGGGCGCCAGGTACCCTCTCGGGCCCCACGTTGGGCGCCAAATTTGCGACGATAGTCGTAAATGGCCAACAACGTGGAGGCTTTCCTAAACCGAGCAAAGAATTCTCAAAAAAAAAACGTCAAGCGAAAGGAATCAAAAAAAAGGAAATGTGAGTTCGACCTATGCCTCTCGGGCCCCACGTTGGGCGCCAAATTTGCGACGATAGTCGTAAATGGCCAACAACGTGGAGGCTTCCTTACGGAAACGGAAGAGGTGAAAGGCTCTCCCAAAACGAAAACGTTAAGTCAAGAAGACATGAGAAAAAAAAGGAAAAAGTGGATTCGGTCCAGTACCTCTCGGGCCCCACGTTGGGCGCCAAATTTGCGACGATATTTCGCTCGTCGGCAAAACCAAACGCAATAAACCGGAATTCGGGAACGGAAGTGGTCTCCGCAAACTCAAAATTGTTGTTGGGCGCCAGGTACCCTCTAAGGAGCACCACGAGCTCGGAGCTCGTTATCTATACCAGACGGATCGCGAGAGATTATTGGTCCGGGGTAACCAATTGCTACCAGGCAAACTAAACCTAAAGGAGCCACCAGGCGAACTAAAACTAAAGGCACCACGGCCACGCAAAATCAGATAGGGGCACCACGGCCAAGAAAAGATAATAACGTAACTAACCTAAAGGCACCACGGCCACTCAAAACAGATAGGGGCACCACGGCCAAGAAAAAGAATATCAAACGTAACTAAACCTAACGGTTACCCGGAACCCGAACGCTAATACTAAATCAGACCACTACCCGTCCCAAGGTACGCCGCTTCGGAGGCTAGCTCGTCGGAAGCGTCGCGGCGTTCAAGAGGTAAGGAAGGAACACACTCGGCCAAGGGCTTAGAGGAAAGTAATACGCAAAACTACAAGAAAATAATCAAAATTAATTAGTCAACGCACCAGAGCTGTATTAGGCAAACAAAAGTCCAAAGGATCAATAAATTCAATAGCAAGAGTACAAAAGCATTAACTCAGGCATTAATGAGGGTGCGAGCGAAAGCCAAGCATAAGTTTACAAAAGTCTTAAAATTAATTCACATTAATCGATAGTCAAAATCGGAAGCTATACAATGCAAAAGAAATAAGAAGCCATAACTAGAATATCGGAATTATAGACGCAGCATCCTTAACGAAAAATACGATCGGAAGCGCTACGCGTGAGCGCGCACGCGAGGAAGACACGGGCACGCGGGCTCGGTACTTCTACCAGACGAAATCCACGGAAAATAATACAGTCGTAATTATAGAATTCCTTGAACTAAACTAACAAATTCGCTGTTAAATAAATTACCTAAATCACGAGAATGACAAAAATAGGACGCAAGGAACGGCAGAGGAACGGCAGCGGAACGGCCTGCGCGGTTCCAATTCTCGCACGCGTGGAATTATAACCGCGGTCGACAATCGTAATACGAAAGAGTCACGCAAAAGAAGTTACAATACGACGAACCCGACAAAAGAATAATGCGCGCGGGTTCGTTAACACCACGTCAAAAATCGCGAACACGAAAATAACACAATAATCAGAAATGTCACAATAAATTAATACAGAATATGGCACACACAAAAATATATCACAGTCCGAAAAATATAAGATATTATAAGGAATATTTAATTATTGTTGCACGGCAAGAGGTTCTCGGAACAGATAGTATAATTTCGAGACCGGCGGAAGGCTCGGCGTCGAGGAACGTAAACACTAAGGTCGCCTTGAAGGGCGCCTGGCGCGTGACGTCAGAGGGACGTGCGCGACACGTAAAATTTACCAAAAAGGTTCTCAGCGAAAGAGACAAAAATACCTTAAAGTTTGGCAACGATAATTAAATACGCGAACACCAGCAAAAATTCACAGAGAGTTCAATAGAAAGTATCGCACACAAAGACAGAATTAGGAAAATCGGAAACATAAGTCGCAAAGCAAAGCGTGAAACAAGTGAAAAGATTCAATTAATTTAGCCCAGTTAACGCAAAGAAAATTATAGAAACAGTGTGAGTAGAGAAGATCAGAATAAATACGGCGTGGGCTCGCCACTGACTTGAACGGAACTTAAGGTTCGAAAATCTCACAATAATTAGACAAAAGCAGAAAAATCATACATTTACGGTAATCGATCGCTCATAACAATAGGCACAATATTATAAATCGGCAGCGAGAGAATGTGGCTGAAGAACAACCAAGCCGGTCACCCGGGGTCAAGCGTTCGAACAGGCGGATTCTCACGTTTCAGTTAGCGAAGATTCCAGAAAAGTTAATCACAGAAAAGTATAAAGCATGAATCACATAAGAAAACGCAAAATCGGGAAACTCAACAATATCACTAATAACGGCACTATCGTCCTTTATACTAGATTCGGCGGAAAGACATTCGCCCGATAACGACAAAGAAAAATTCGTCACCGGCTAAACGGACGGTTTAGCCGTGCACGTGTCTACAATCTTCAATATCACTAAAAATCAGAAACTTTAACAGAAAGCAAAAGATCTCACCACAAAAATAATAGCAATAAAGCGTCAAATTCAAAATCGCCAGCCCTCAAGGCACGAGACACGGCTCTCAATCTCTTTCTCTCTCTCGGTCGCTTTATCTCTCTCTCTATTCTGCTCGCTGGATAGATTGGGAAACGTGGATTCGCTTCTATACTTCGCACGACAATGAGTGATCGATCCTGGATCGTTGGCGAGCGGGCGTAGGTGAGGCGGGACGGCACCGGAATCGGACGGAACCTGACGAGGATAGCCGAGCTCTCCCGAGCGTCGACGCACAGCGACGGAAGCGGCCGAACGGAATCGAGCGGCGATCCTGACGGCACGGTCCTCGAAGCTCGCTGGGCCTTGCGGGTTGAGGAGGCGCAGGCGGCTTCTCAGCCGGACGGAGGCGCTGTCGTGGGCGGTCGGCCGACCTTAGGCGGCCCAGGGAGGAAAATCTCGTCTCCCTGCCGGTCATATCGGCGGCGGATAGGCCCAGAGGGCAGCCCTCGCCGGCCGACGGAAACGGCGGAGCCCCCTCCCGGGTGCTCCAGGGCTTCTTTCGGCATCGTGGCAGCAGCAGGATCCCGGCGACATCCAGGTCGGCGGGACCGGCGGGCATCTCTGGTTCGGTGGAGGCGGCATGGCATCCCTGTCCGGTGGTCCAAAATTCTCCAAAAAGCGGCATCAAACAGCCATAACGTCATAACGTCACGAAATCCTCAAAAATCTCCACGGCGACGGTCCTGTCCTCACGCCCGTAGCTCGTTGTCGAGAGACTCGAGAGAAGAGATTGCATATACGTAATAGAAACAAAATAATAATTAATCGCAAGAAACGTAATCGGAACTGACAACAAGGACGATAGTGGACGTTCACAAACGGAAAACTTAAGAATAGCGCAACATACGAAATTTTGCTGGTGGATTGTCGTGCGGAGCTTAGGTAGCGTGGGAGAAAAACAGTTTAGTAATTTTTGTGGCGAGATTTGGAAGAATCACGTCACAATAGATATAAGTTAAAATTAGATAGCATTAATTTATATGTCGGAGACTGGATACCTGTCGTTCAAATGTAGCGACACCTAGATTATAGAAGCGTCAAGCTATGAACAGCTTGGGCATGGATGCCGGAATCGGTTGCGTTCGCACTAATAGGTTGGACAATTGGAGCCGTGTAGCCAATCAGAGGTCCCAAAACATTACCGTATAAGAAAGCCGGGGGCGGGAAAAAGGGCAGTTGAGGGTGAGACTCGAGAGTGAAAGTGCGAACGTTATCGGTGACCGCAAACTTGCCGCGCTTCATACATTATAGTTCTAGTTAGGGTTGTGTGAATTATTGGAGTATTCGTCATGAACGACGATCGAGAACACCCAGATAGCGGGCCCAAATCCACTAAATCCGATATCAGAAGTGGGATCGACATCGACCTGTGTACGGTTGCTGTACCCACAGGCGTATTATCATGATCCGGTGAGTCATTTTCATTTTGTTTTGATTCCGGAGCTGAGTGTTCCCTGTTAAAAGAAGCGATAGTCGCGAAATTTGGGGGTAAGAGCTCTTACAAATACGCGCACGACAGGTTGAGATCGGTGCCTGTTACAAATTTCCCTGACGAGAACGATTTGACCGGTAATGACTTGGATGACTCTCACAAAGATTTGTTGTAGATTTGTAGTACTGATCGGAACTCATCGTTTAATAATCAATGGATGTTTTTTTGTTGTTTAATGATGCTTAATGTTGTGCTAACCTTGGCCATTCGTAACGTAGGCGTAAAATTCGGAACCTCATAATTCCGTTGCAGTGCGGCCATGACTGTGAGTGGCATACGTTTGGTCTTGGTTATATCACCAGATGGAGGTGATTGATTGCCGGATAGAGGCAAGTGTGTTTTGTTTGCTGGATGGAGGCAAACGTGTGTTGATTGCCGGATAGAGGCAAGTGTGTTTTGTTTGCTGGATGGAGGCAAATGTGTTTTGTTTGCTGGATGGAGGCAAACGTGTGGTTATTGTCGGTTGAAGACAAATGTGTGATTATTGCCGGATAGAGGCAATCTTATGTTGTTTTCAAGATTTCTTTTCATTGAAATGAGCATTATTAAGTTTAGAGTTGCTGTAGAGGTTTGTTCGTTGAGTTCTGATGAGGTACGCGTCGTACGATGTAAAGATTGAACTTTCATAAAAGCCGTGGACTTGTAAGAACTGTGTTAAGAGGCCTGGGTCAGGGTGACCGAACCTTAAAACAAGTTACTGTTCAAAGAATTTCTTTTTCTAGGGTTTTCACACGAGGACGTGTGAGGCGGCAGGATGGCCGTGTCGGAGACTGGATACCTGTCGTTCAAATGTAGCGACACCTAGATTATAGAAGCGTCAAGCTATGAACAGCTTGGGCATGGATGCCGGAATCGGTTGCGTTCGCACTAATAGGTTGGACAATTGGAGCCGTGTAGCCAATCAGAGGTCCCAAAACATTACCGTATAAGAAAGCCTGGGGCGGGAAAAAGGGCAGTTGAGGGTGAGACTTGAGAGTGAAAGTGCGAACGTTATCGGTGACCGCAAACTTGCCGCGCTTCATACATTATAGTTCTAGTTAGGGTTGTGTGAATTATTGGAGTATTCGTCATGAACGACGATCGAGAACACCCAGATAGCGGGCCCAAATCCACTAAATCTTATGTTTTCTAGGTGGCTCCCCGACCCCCGCCAGTGGACGTTTATGCAAATAGCGGGCTGTAAACCCAGCCCGCACTCCAACTTCCCATGACAACAACCCTGTGACGCGCATTTTGAAAATGCAACGTCACAGTACATACCTATCTGGCCCTGTCTTCGTCTAATATTTGGCGAGTATCGGGCCATAACTTAGTTAGATTTGGCAACTGAGATATTTCACGCAATAATCACATCTCATTTAGAATTAGTACACAGTAATAAAAAAACGTAAGATTTATAACGTACAATATCTCTGTCGTTCAATTAACAAATACCCGTTCATAAAGTGTATTAACGCATGAGATGAAAAATTATTAATTAGACGAAGAAAACACGACAATCTCTTCCGCAATTTCTTTGGTAACATAATTTTGGAATAAATTATTCACATTTAATTAATCTTCAATATTGACCGCATACAAAATTAGTGTAGATATCGATCTATATAAATATACTATTTAGGCTTACCTGTTTTCTCCAAAATCGGTATCATGCTTGCTAGTAGAAACATCACCCTTACTACTATTTGAGGAAATATTCATCATGGATGTACTCGAACTTAAATTTGAAGTAAGATCAGTTTCACTTAAATGTTGTGTATCACTGCTATCGCCGCTCGCCTCTTCTTCTAATTCCGGTGCTCGATGTTTCTGCGTTCTGTATGACATTTTCGGCAAATATAAATTACTGGCAAGAGCAGAACACATATCAATCGCAAATGACGTTACTAAAAAAAGAGGTCAGGTGGAGCGCGCGACGACTTCCACGGCAGTTGGTGGGAACTAATTTCCAGTCAGTTCGGCAACTAGCTCATTGTGCGTAGGGTTGTGTGACTATTGCGCAGTGGTGTTAATAAACGTGCAGGCTGTTGTTACGTCGCAGGCTCTTCTGTGAGTGTTCTTGTCAGTAGTGATCCCCCAAAAAACACTTACGTGTAAAAAACTACGCCAAGTACAGGAGTGATGTGTATTCCTCTAATAAAAAGTATTGATATCAGATTATTGAGGCCAAGTACATAAGTCACTACATGTTTGCCTATTATATGATCTAGCACTGGCCCATCATTTTAATTGTATTTTCAAATTTTCCTATAACGTTTTCACTACACTTTTACATTACTACTGTTTCTCGTAGTTGATTATGAATTAATGGTTGTTTAATAATTATTAAAACTTTAGCTGATTCCTTATCGAGTACTACTTGGCGGGTCCATGCATTTCTTGATATAAATTTGCGTTCATTATGTCAGTCATTGAACTCGAAACCAATGTCAACTTTCTATATAGAGCTTATTAACGATAACTCGTTAATAATAATCACGGTAAAATCTTAATAACAAACATATAATTTTAGGATACTATTAGTACGTTCAAAGTAAGTACTTTGGAATTTCTGGCACGGACCCGCCAAGTAGTACTCGATAAGGAATCAGCTAAAGTTTTAATAATTATTAAACAACCATTAATTCATAATCAACAACGAGAAACAGTAGTAATGTAAAAGTGTAGTGAAAACGTTATAGGAAAATTTGAAAATACAATTAAAATGATGGGCCAATGGTAAATCATATAATAGGCAAACATGTAGTGACTTATGTACTTGGCCTTAATAATCTGATATCAATACTTTTTATTAGAGGAATACACATCACTCCTGTACTTGGCGTAGTTTTTTACACGTAAGTGTTTTTAGGGGGATATCACAAGTATTTGTTGCTCAACGGGACATAGAAGCTCTAAGCACTGAAATCTATATTGTCACAGATATAAAATGTAAATGCATTATGATGTTGCTAATCAGTAAAATATATTGCGTTGTCGAAAATGTTTAATGCCATATAAATTTAATCTGTAAGTCCCTTTTTCTAGAAATGCATAAAGACATACAAATTTTTAAAGAAAATGTAATCTTCTATGCATATAAGCGTCGTTAATGGTGTGGTAAAGCCGTGTGGTAAACGTAAGAGAGGAGAGTGTGCTGGATTATTTACGTACCTCAGGCCGTGCGAACATCAGAGAGGATACTATCGTTTGAGCGAAGCGCCAAAGCTTGTTGCACACGTTTCTGGACTTCTACGTCCGACACCTAGATACAAGAAACTACGGAGCGGAACATCTGGACACCCTGAACTTCCACATCCGACACCTAGATACAGAAAACTACGAAGCGGAATACCTGGACACCCTGGACTTCCTCATCCAGTACCTAGATACAAGAAACTATGGAGCGGAACACCTGGACACCCTGAACTTCCACGTCCGACACCTGGACACAGGAAACTACGGAGCGGAATACCTGGACACCCTGGACTTCCACATCCGACACCTAGATACAGAAAACTACGAAGCGGAATACTTGGACACCCTGGACTTCCACATCCAGTACCTAGATACAAGAAACTATGGAGCGGAACACCTGGACACCATGAACTTCCACGTCCGACACCTGCACACAGGAAACTACGGAGCGGAATACCTGGACACCCTGGACTTCCACATCCGACACCTAGATACAGAAAACTACGAAGCGGAATACTTGGACACCCTGGACTTCCACATCCAGTACCTAGATACAAGAAACTATGGAGCGGAACACCTGGACACCATGAACTTCCACGTCCGACACCTGCACACAGGAAACTACGGAGCGGAACATCTGGACACCCTGAACTTCCACATCCGACACCTAGATACAGAAAACTACGAAGCGGAATACCTGGACACCCTGGACTTCCTCATCCAGTACCTAGATACAAGAAACTATGGAGCGGAACACCTGGACATCCTGAACTTCCACGTCCGACACCTGGACACAGGAAACTACGGAGCGGAATACCTGGACACCCTGGACTTCCACATCCGACACCTAGATACAGAAAACTACGAAGCGGAATACTTGGACACCCTGGACTTCCACATCCAGTACCTAGATACAAGAAACTATGGAGCGGAACACCTGGACACCATGAACTTCCACGTCCGACACCTGGACACAGGAAACTACGGAGCGGAACATCTGGACACCCTGAACTTCCACATCCGACACCTAGATACAGAAAACTACGAAGCGGAATACCTGGACACCCTGGACTTCCTCATCCAGTACCTAGATACAAGTAACTATGGAGCGGAACACCTGGACATCCTGAACTTCCACATCCGACACCTGGATACAGGAAACTACGGAGCGGAATACCTGGACACCCTGGACTTCCACATCCGACACCTAGATACAGAAAACTACGAAGTGGAATACTTGGACACCCTGGACTTCCACATCCAGTACCTAGATACAATAAACTATGGAGCGGAACACCTGGACACCCTGAACTTCCACGTCCGACACCTGGACACAGGAAACTACGGAGCTGAATACCTGGACACCCTGGACTTCCACATCCGACACCTAGATACAGAAAACTACGAAGCGGAATACTTGGACACCCTGGACTTCCACATCCAGTACCTAGATACAAGAAACTATGGAGCGGAGCACCTGGACACCCTGAACTTCCACGTCCGACACCTGGACACAGGAAACTACGGAGCTGAATACCTGGACACCCTGGACTTCCATATCCGACACCTAGATACAGAAAACTACGAAGCGGAATACTTGGACACCCTGGACTTCCACATCCAGTACCTAGATACAAGAAACTACGAAGCGGAATACCTGGACATCCTGGACTTCCACATCCAGTACCTAGATACAAGGAAACTACGAAGCGGAACACCTGGACAAACTGTCATCTAAAATACGAGGAACTATGCCGAAGCACACATATACATACACCCATATCCGCGCGCTGCACATGAATGATATTAAAAACTGAATAATTCTATACTGTTGTGAAAGCACCCTTATAGTAACTGGAAATTCGGTATGAACGGTAGCTTCATGTATAAAGTGTATTTGATTGTGTTGGGTATTCGTAAATTACTAACACCATACAGAGTACAATAGGTAAAGAAGGCACAGCAGTCAGCGTCATCTGTTGTGTAAAAAATGCGATGGACGTACGACGACGACGACGACGACGACGACGACGACGACGACGACGACGACGACGACGACGACGACGACGACGACGACGACGACGACGACGACGACGACGACGACGACGACGACGACGACGACGACGACGACGACGACGACGACGACGAGGACGAGGACGAGGACGACGACGACGAGGACGAGGACGAGGACGAGGACGACGACGACGAGGACGAGGACGACGAGGACGACGACGACGAGGACGAGGACGAGGACGAGGACGACGACGACGACGACGACGACGACGAGGACGAGGACGACGACGACGACGACGACGACGACGACGACGACGACGACGACGACGACGACGAGGACGAGGACGACGACGACGACGACGACGACGACGACGACGACGACGACGACGACGACGAGGACGAGGACGAGGACGACGAGGACGAGGACGACGAGGACGACGAGGACGACGAGGACGACGACGACGACGACGACGACGACGACGAGGACGAGGACGACGACGACGACGACGACGACGACGACGACGAGGACGACGACGACGACGACGACGACGACGACGACGAGGACGACGACGAGGACGACGACGAGGACGACGACGACGACGACGACGACGACGACGACGACGACGACGACGACGACGACGACGACGACGACGACGACGACGACGACGACGACGACGACGACGACGACGACGACGACGACGACGACGACGACGACGACGACGACGACGACGACGACGACGACGACGACGACGACGACGACGACGACGACGACGACGACGACGACGACGACGACGACGACGACGACGACGACGACGACGACGACGAGGACGAGGACGAGGACGAGGACGAGGACGAGGACGAGGACGAGGACGAGGACGAGGACGAGGACGAGGACGAGGACGAGGACGAGGACGAGGACGAGGACGAGGACGAGGACGAGGACGAGGACGAGGACGAGGACGAGGACGAGGACGAGGACGAGGACGAGGACGAGGACGAGGACGAGGACGAGGACGAGGACGAGGACGAGGACGAGGACGAGGACGAGGACGAGGACGAGGACGAGGACGAGGACGAGGACGAGGACGAGGACGAGGACGAGGACGAGGACGAGGACGAGGACGAGGACGAGGACGAGGACGAGGACGAGGACGAGGACGAGGACGAGGACGAGGACGAGGACGAGGACGAGGACGAGGACGAGGACGAGGACGAGGACGAGGACGAGGACGAGGACGAGGACGAGGACGAGGACGAGGACGAGGACGAGGACGAGGACGAGGACGAGGACGAGGACGAGGACGAGGACGAGGACGAGGACGAGGACGAGGACGAGGACGAGGACGAGGACGAGGACGAGGACGAGGACGAGGACGAGGACGAGGACGAGGACGAGGACGAGGACGAGGACGAGGACGAGGACGAGGACGAGGACGAGGACGAGGACGAGGACGAGGACGAGGACGAGGACGAGGACGAGGACGAGGACGAGGACGAGGACGAGGACGAGGACGAGGACGAGGACGAGGACGAGGACGAGGACGAGGACGAGGACGAGGACGACGACGACGAGGACGAGGACGACGACGAGGACGAGGACGAGGACGACGACGACGAGGACGACGACGAGGACGACGACGACGACGAGGACGACGACGAGGACGACGACGAGGACGACGAGGACGACGAGGACGACGAGGACGACGAGGACGACGAGGACGACGAGGACGAGGACGAGGACGAGGACGAGGACGAGGACGACGACGACGACGACGACGACGAGGACGAGGACGAGGACGAGGACGACGACGACGACGACGACGACGAGGACGAGGACGACGAGGACGAGGACGAGGACGACGACGACGAGGACGAGGACGACGAGGACGAGGACGAGGACGAGGACGAGGACGAGGACGACGAGGACGAGGACGAGGACGAGGACGAGGACGAGGACGAGGACGAGGACGACGACGACGACGACGACGACGACGACGACGACGACGACGACGAGGACGAGGACGAGGACGAGGACGAGGACGAGGACGAGGACGAGGACGAGGACGAGGACGAGGACGAGGACGAGGACGAGGACGAGGACGAGGACGAGGACGAGGACGAGGACGAGGACGAGGACGAGGACGAGGACGAGGACGAGGACGAGGACGAGGACGAGGACGAGGACGAGGACGAGGACGAGGACGAGGACGAGGACGAGGACGAGGACGAGGACGAGGACGAGGACGAGGACGAGGACGAGGACGAGGACGAGGACGAGGACGAGGACGAGGACGAGGACGAGGACGAGGACGAGGACGAGGACGAGGACGAGGACGAGGACGAGGACGACGACGAGGACGACGACGAGGACGACGACGAGGACGACGACGACGACGAGGACGACGACGAGGACGACGACGAGGACGACGACGACGACGACGACGACGACGACGACGACGACGACGACGACGACGACGACGACGACGACGACGACGACGACGACGACGACGACGACGACGACGACGACGACGACGACGACGACGACGACGACGACGACGACGACGACGACGACGACGACGACGACGACGACGACGACGACGACGACGACGACGACGACGACGACGACGACGACGACGACGACGACGACGACGACGACGACGACGACGACGACGACGACGACGACGACGACGACGACGACGACGACGACGACGACGACGACGAGACGACGGACGACGAGGACGAGGACGAGGACGAGGACGAGGACGAGGACGAGGACGAGGACGAGGACGAGGACGAGGACGAGGACGAGGACGAGGACGAGGACGACGGACGAGGACGAGGACGAGGACGAGGACGAGGACGAGGACGAGGACGAGGACGAGACGAGGACGAGGACGAGGACGAGGACGACGAGGACGAGGACGAGGACGAGGACGAGGACGAGGACGAGGACGAGGACGAGGACGACGACGACGAGGACGAGGACGAGGACGAGGACGAGGACGAGGACGACGACGACGACGACGACGACGACGACGACGACGAGGACGAGGACGAGGACGAGGACGAGGACGACGACGACGACGACGACGACGACGACGACGACGACGACGACGACGACGACGACGACGACGACGACGACGACGACGACGACGACGACGACGACGACGACGAGGACGACGACGACGACGACGACGACGACGACGACGACGACGACGACGACGACGACGACGACGACGACGACGACGACGACGACGACGACGACGACGACGACGACGACGACGACGACGACGACGACGAGGACGAGGACGAGGACGACGAGGACGACGACGACGACGACGACGACGACGACGACGACGACGACGACGACGACGACGACGAGGACGACGACGACGACGACGACGACGACGACGACGACGACGACGACGACGACGACGACGACGACGACGACGACGACGACGACGACGACGACGACGACGACGACGACGACGACGACGACGACGACGACGACGACGACGACGACGACGACGACGACGACGACGACGACGACGACGACGACGACGACGACGACGACGACGACGACGACGACGACGACGACGACGACGACGACGACGACGACGACGACGACGACGACGACGACGACGACGACGACGACGACGACGACGACGACGACGACGACGACGACGACGACGACGACGACGACGACGACGACGACGACGACGACGACGACGACGACGACGACGACGACGACGACGACGACGACGACGACGACGACGACGACGACGACGACGACGACGACGACGACGACGACGACGACGACGACGACGACGACGACGACGACGACGACGACGACGACGACGACGACGACGACGACGACGACGACGACGACGACGACGACGACGACGACGACGACGACGACGACGACGACGACGACGACGACGAGGACGACGACGACGACGACGAGGACGACGACGACGACGACGACGAGGACGACGACGACGACGACGACGGACGACGACGACGACGACGAGGACGACGACGACGACGACGACGACGACGACGACGACGACGACGACGACGACGACGACGACGAGGACGAGGACGAGGACGAGGACGACGACGACGACGACGACGACGACGACGACGACGACGACGACGACGACGACGACGACGACGACGACGACGACGACGACGACGACGACGACGACGACGACGACGACGACGACGACGACGACGACGACGACGACGACGACGACGACGACGACGACGACGACGACGACGACGACGACGACGACGACGACGACGACGACGACGACGACGACGACGACGACGACGACGACGACGACGACGACGACGACGACGACGACGACGACGACGACGACGACGACGAGGACGAGACGAGGACGACGACGACGACGACGACGACGACGACGACGACGACGACGACGACGACGACGACGGACGACGACGACGACGACGACGACGACGACGACGACGACGAGGACGAGGAGACGAGACGACGACGACGACGAGACGACGAGGACGAGGACGAGACGAGGACGACGACGACGAGGACGAGGACGACGAGGACGACGACGACGACGACGACGACGAGGACGAGGACGAGACGACGACGACGACGACGACGACGACGACGACGACGACGACGAGGACGAGGACGACGACGACGACGACGACGACGACGACGACGACGAGGACGAGGACGACGAGGACGACGACGACGACGACGACGACGACGACGACGACGACGACGACGACGACGACGACGACGACGACGACGACGACGACGACGAGGACGAGACGAGGACGACGACGACGACGACGACGACGACGACGACGACGACGACGACGACGACGACGACGACGACGACGACGACGACGACGACGACGACGACGACGACGACGACGACGACGACGACGACGACGACGACGACGACGACGACGACGACGACGACGACGACGACGACGACGACGACGACGACGACGACGACGACGACGACGACGACGACGACGACGACGACGACGACGACGACGACGACGACGACGACGACGACGACGACGACGACGACGACGACGACGACGACGACGACGACGACGACGACGACGACGACGACGACGACGACGACGACGACGACGACGACGACGACGACGACGACGACGACGACGACGACGACGACGACGACGACGACGACGACGACGACGACGACGACGACGACGACGACGACGACGACGACGACGACGACGACGACGACGACGACGACGACGACGACGACGACGACGACGACGACGACGACGACGACGACGACGACGACGACGACGACGACGACGACGACGACGACGACGACGACGACGACGACGACGACGACGACGACGACGACGACGACGACGACGACGACGACGACGACGACGACGACGACGACGACGACGACGACGACGACGACGACGACGACGACGACGACGACGACGACGACGACGACGACGACGACGACGACGACGACGACGACGACGACGACGACGACGACGACGACGACGACGACGACGACGACGACGACGACGACGACGACGACGACGACGACGACGACGACGACGACGACGACGACGACGACGACGACGACGACGACGACGACGACGACGACGACGACGACGACGACGACGACGACGACGACGACGACGACGACGACGACGACGACGACGACGACGACGACGACGACGACGACGACGACGACGACGACGACGACGAGACGAGACACGACGACGAGGACGACGACGAGGACGACGACGAGGACGAGGACGACGACGACGACGACGACGACGACGACGACGACGACGACGACGACGACGACGACGACGACGACGACGACGACGACGACGACGACGACGACGACGACGACGACGACGACGACGACGACGACGACGACGACGACGACGACGACGACGACGACGACGACGACGACGACGACGACGACGACGACGACGACGACGACGACGACGACGACGACGACGACGACGACGACGACGGACGACGACGACGACGACGACGACGACGACGACGACGACGACGAGGACGAGGACGAGGACGACGACGACGAGGACGAGGACGAGACGAGGACGACGACGACGAGGACGAGGACGACGACGACGACGACGACGACGACGACGACGAGGACGAGGACGAGGACGAGGACGACGACGACGACGACGACGACGACGACGAGGA